>OV928063.1:3766250-5125000 GCA_931315375.2 Opisthograptis luteolata | reverse complement strand
TAGAAAACAAACTCCTTATCATCAAAGTGTTACTACGCCGCAGCAGCAAAAACTAATGGGTGTTGCGTGCGCGTTTTGTTTGCAATTTTTAAACGGACTGCCGATCGATCAACAACCGAGCTTCAGAACCGCCAGATGCGCACGTAGCGGCGCAGTGTGGTTTTTGTTATTATGCAGCCGGCCCTCAGACAGGAGTGGTCCTGGATGTGTCTCCATGGACCGCGATGTGCGTTCGAAATGTCGATGTTCAAATGTGTCCTGCAGTTCACACTATGACGCGCAGTTAACTGCGTTCTTCATCGACCCGCGAGCCAAGTGATCCACCGTCCAGGGTAATAGTTTTTTTACCCTGTACAATTCTATTAATATTGTATAAACAATTTGTATAAATAACTTAGAACGAAAGAGAAATAATAAAAATCATCACTCTCTCTCTCTCACTCTAAACCGTGTGTGTTTTTTATTTTGTTTAACGAACGCGCGCACAGATTGTACGATTCGGATTACGGATTTCTAATCTGTCAAAATCGTGGCATGCGTGTACGCGACGCGAAATAGAGACGCACTACGAACGAAACGAGCGCATTCTCTAAATCTGTGTGTAGTAGTATAATAACTATGGACGGATATATATATAATTTTTTTGTGCTTAAAAACACAAAAAAAAGAATACGTTAATGATCCTTCCGCAGGTTCCCCTACGGAAACCTTGTTACGACTTTTACTTCCTCTAAATGATCAAGTTTGGTCAACTTCCCAGCGACGCCGACGGCCGTGAAGCCACCGCGTGTCAGTCCGAAGACCTCACTAAATCATTCAATCGGTAGTAGCGACGGGCGGTGTGTACAAAGGGCAGGGACGTAATCAACGCGAGCTTATGACTCGCGCTTACTAGGAATTCCTCGTTTATGGGGGATAATTGCAAACCCCAATCCCCAGCACGAAGGAGTTTCAACGGGTTGCCCGGGCCTCTAGGCCAGGGAGAACATGTTGATTCCTTCAGTGTAGCGCGCGTGCGGCCCAGGACATCTAAGGGCATCACAGACCTGTTATTGCTCAATCTCGTGCGGCTCGAAGCCGCCGGTCCCTCTAAGAAGAATTTTAATACGTCGCCAGTGAGTTGCGCGACGAATCGCGCACACCGAAATGACGACGCCTATTTAGCAGGCTAGAGTCTCGTTCGTTACCGGAATTAACCAGACAAATCGCTCCACCAACTAAGAACGGCCATGCACCACCACCCACCGAATCAAGAAAGAGCTGTTAATCTGTCAATCCTTCCGGTGTCCGGGCCTGGTGAGATTTCCCGTGTTGAGTCAAATTAAGCCGCAGGCTCCACTCCTGGTGGTGCCCTTCCGTCAATTCCTTTAAGTTTCAGCTTTGCAACCATACTCCCCCCGGAGTCCAAAATCTTTGGTTTCCCGGAAGCCGCCCGCCGAGCCATTGTAGTAACGTCGGCGGATTGCTAGACGACATATTTACGGTTAGAACTAGGGCGGTATCTAATCGCCTTCGAACCTCTAACTTTCGTTCTTGATTGATGAAAACACCTTTGGCAAATGCTTTCGCTGATGTTCGTCTTGCGACGATCCAAGAATTTCACCTCTAACGTCGCAATACGAATGCCCCCAGTTATCCCTATTAATCATTACCTCGGAGTTCTGAAAACCAACAAAATAGAACCGAGATCATATTCTATTATTCCATGCACGAAATATTCAAGCAGCATTTTGAGCCCGCTTTGAGCACTCTAATTTGTTCAAAGTAAAATTGTCGGCCCACCTCGACACTCACTGAAGAGCACCGCGATAGGATTTTGATATTGAACCGGCGTGTTACCGCCGGCTCACCGACGATATGCTCCGCAAACGTGTCAGTATCACCGCGGATGCGGTGCACCGACAGCGCGGCGCACAAATGCAACTACGAGCTTTTCAACCGCAACAATTTTAGTATACGCTATTGGAGCTGGAATTACCGCGGCTGCTGGCACCAGACTTGCCCTCCAATTGTTCCTCGTTAAAATATTTAAAGTGTACTCATTCCGATTACGAGGCCTCGTAAGAGTCCCGTATCGTTATTTTTCGTCACTACCTCCCCGTGCCGGGAGTGGGTAATTTGCGCGCCTGCTGCCTTCCTTGGATGTGGTAGCCGTTTCTCAGGCTCCCTCTCCGGAATCGAACCCTGATTCCCCGTTACCCGTGACAACCATGGTAGTCGCAGAAACTACCATCGAAAGTTGATAAGGCAGACATTTGAAAGATGCGTCGCCGGTACGAGACCGTGCGATCGGCAAAAGTTATCCAGATTCATCAAAATTAACGACTTTGGACGCGAGGCCCTCCGTCGATTGGTTTTGATCTAATAAAAGCACTCGTCCCATCACTGGTCAGAGTTCTAATTGCATGTATTAGCTCTAGAATTACCACAGTTATCCAAGTAACTGGTGTGATATCTAAGGAACCAAAACTGATATATTGAGCCATTCGCGGTATCGCCTTAATACGGCTTGCACTGAGACATGCATGGCTTAATCTTTGAGACAAGCATATAACTACTGGCAGGATCAACCAGGGAGCTCTGCTTTATGTTTTGCGCATAGAGCTGCTCTCGTTAACGCACTCCCTCGGTCGGATCGTGTTAAAGATCAACTTGAAACCGAGGTGTGACTGTTTTTTTTGTTTTATTCTAACTACAGTTTTACCTTGGCTCTGCTCTCTGCTCTGCCCTCTGTCATGTCCTCGTCTGCCGGAGCAGATGTAGAGAGAGAGAGAGAGAGAGAGAGAGAGAGAGACAGATATATGTAGGAAGAACGAGAGGGAGATATGTTTCAATCCCATTTGTGAACGTTCTTAACCGAGAAGCGAGATAATTCATTAAACTAAATTTCCGAAATCGAAAACGAATACCGATTTCGCCCGGAGTTTCGAGAGTCGAAACGTATTTTTTTTTTTTCGCCTGTCTGTACGCGGTGTCCGTACCGTTTCCCAAATTCGCACGGGTCGGTGGCAGGGGAGGGGTGGCGCGGCGCGGCGGCCGCGGGGGGGGGGGGGGGGTTCGGTCCTCCCCCGGCGACGCGCGCTCCCTCCCACACCGCGCTTATCTTTGGGCACGATATACGAGGAAAACTAACTACAAAACTAAAAACTACCGATTATATAACTACTACTATAAATTACTTCCACACAGCATTGCCATCATCATTATTATTATTTGTAGATATTATATTATGAAACACGCACGCGTAGTTTGCACCACCGAAGGGGTGGGTGTTGTCGCTACACACGAACGGGACGTGGAACGTTAGCAACACTGGACGGTTTAGAGCGGAAACTCTGCGCGTGCGTGATGATATTATACATATATACATATATATCATATAAATACAAGTAGTTAAAGGACATGTGTATTGTAAATATTCAGTTGTGGATATATAATAACAGTTTTCGATTGGGCACCCCTTTTACACCGTATCCCGTAAGAGTGTACGATAGTAGTGAGCCGAATCGTTTGTAATACGATCGCTTGAACACAGGTTCATCCTCGGCCAATCACAGTGTGGCGTTTTGCATGCGCGTATATATATGTATAGTTTTTTTTTTATTTATACACATATATACACGTACAGCTAAACGTAAACCGGTGGCTAGGATCGATCGACACAGCGCAGTAAAATTAAAAGTTCTACAGCCCCCCGCCGCGCTTTGGCGCGCGCGTCTCTGTGGCAAAATGAAAAATTATAAAAGTGCTTCTTGAGTGAATTCACATTTCTCAGCGGTATTTTGTTCCATCTTTTTTTTTTTTTTTCTCTCTCTCTCTCTCTCTCTAATGCGCGCACCGCACTTAAAACATTATAACGTTGCCTGCTGGATTCCGTATGGAGGCGGCTTGTGTTCAACGCCCTCTCTTCGTACTGGCAGCAGCGCCGGTTAAGGTTGTGTTAAGTGTGTGCACACTGTGCTTCGCTGGAGGAACTGTGACTGCATTCCGTTTGCGTGTTTTATGAAGTTTCATTTTGCGTGGACGCTCGCACCGGCCGGGGCCGATTTCTCTGCGAGCCTTTTTAACGTTTTCGAATGTTTCTAAATTGAAACTACACTTGAACGAGTTGTTGGAATGAAACCAACTCTATTTCTGTTGCTTTTTTTTTTTGCTTCTATGTGAAAACGTTAACAAAACTCGTGAGAGCGAACTTATGTCTGCCCTGAGAACGGCTAAGAGGCCGGCGAAACACGCATAAAACGCGGCCAGGCCCCTTTTGGTACCGTTCTCGTTCTCTTGGCAGACGGGGCATCGTTCGTTTCCGTGCCTGCAAACGTTTAATGTTTTCGCTGCGCTGTGTAGCGATCGCGTTACAAAACGAATTCGTCGAAAAAATGAAGAAAATCGACAAAAAAATCACATTTTTGTTCGATTTTCCCCATTCTCCCCTTAAATATCCTATATGCGTCCTTAGCTGGACCTAATTAGTGATATAAACAAACAAATATCAGTAAATAAACAAACAAAAGAACAAGATAATACATAAAAAGTGGCCTAGGTCATGTGAAAGTTGCAACCCGGGCCCCGTGGACGCGCGAATTTTCGTTTCCTGTTGCATAATCAATGAGTCATCGCTCGTTACGTAATCAGCGCGCGCCACCCACGTTGCGAGCGATATTTATACTATTTTATCATTTCTTGTTGCATAGTCATCACTCGCACGGCACACGTCCCGACCCCGACTGCAAAAATAGTTAATTTTTCATTAAATAACAAACGATAAAACATTTATTAAAAAAAAAAAAAAAAAAAAACAATAATAGACTATTTCATTTAAACGGGAGAACGGCCATCAAGACATATCAACAGAAAAAAAAAAAATAATAACCTAACCTAACCTGGTTAGGTTAGGTTATTAAAAAAAATTCTAACCTAACCCTCAACCCGCACACCCGATAATAAACAATAAAACTGACTGAGAAACCGGCCCCGCCCACAACGCCCCACCCCCTTCCCTCAACCTTTGCAATAAATATTAAATCGGTAATTCATTTTCAATTTTCTTAGAAACGTATCTAGAGTAAGCAATTGTTTTTGACCCAGCGACGAAGGCACAATGTTAAACTGTACACAGTCCCGTTACTCTATTATGAAATGGAAAAAAAATAAAAATGAAAAAACAACTTTTGTACGTACTCATTGGTTACTAGGAACTGTCAAAATGGAATGATGAATATCCATTGGCCAAATCGATATATTTTCAAAATGGCGAGCTGTCAAACATACCGCGCGCGCGCGCTAATTATTGTGACATTACAAAAGAAAACGAGTTGGTCACGCGTCCTATTTATTATTATTGTCCACTTTTGATATTTGTTTTGCGCATGACGTACGCGTGGCGCGGGTTGCCCTTTCGTGATTTTAAATTGTTTTGAGTAGCGTTACCTGATTTGTGCGTGTCCTGAAGGAAGGTGCGGCGTGCGTGCAGTGCAGTGTATGTAGACTGTAGAATATGTGTGCCGATGTGTTGCAAAAACCGACGACGAGGAGGAGGAGGAGGACACCGACGCTGCAGTGCATTCCTTCAGGCAGGCAGGCAGGCAGGCAGGCAGGCAGGCATGCAGACAGACAGACAAGCATGCAAGCAGGCGCATTGTTTACCTGTAATATTATATAAGAATAACCCTTCACCAATAATAATATTTAATTGTTAATTTTAAACGACATCAGATCATAATGTTACTAGCGACACGCCCCGGCTACGCTCGGGCAAGCAAATATTTTGACAACAGACTGGCTGTTTTCACAAAACCGTTATGTATAAAAGCTAGGTATATAATATGCCCCACATTTTTCTTCATGCATGCAAAACGCAATGCCATCGTTTACTGATAAAGCATCAGCCAGTTGTATCAGTAGTTTAGGCGATCACCACCGCCAGCCAGCCAGCCAGCCAGCCAGCCAGCCAGCCAGCCAGCCACCACCAAGCAAACAAACCTCATTATAAGCTATGTATTTTAGGCATATATTTTGACTGTTTTCCCAAAACCATTATGTATAAGAGCCATTGATAAAAGCTAGGTGTATTTTAAAGGAGAGAGGGCGCCATCATCGAGCTCGTAATTAAATTGACTTTATACACAGTGAAAATAGTGTTATCATATCGATAGGTTGGGGGGGGTCTCCATAGGAAATCATTCAGTTGTCAGTGAAAAGTCCAAAAAAAAACATCAAAATATTTACAGTGCAAACAAACTGGTCGAAAAATATGTATGTATATTGAACCACAAATGTTTGTCGTAATTAACAATATCCTGCCCTTTTCTGTTTTTTTATTTATTTCTAACTAGCTACAGTTTATCCA
Organism: Opisthograptis luteolata; assembly: GCA_931315375.2. Taxonomy (NCBI): domain Eukaryota; kingdom Metazoa; phylum Arthropoda; class Insecta; order Lepidoptera; family Geometridae; genus Opisthograptis; species Opisthograptis luteolata. The sequence continues at coordinate 5,118,654 of OV928063.1, read as the reverse complement.
TAGGATTGACATTTTAGTTTCGTTATATCTTTTGAATGGAATGTCCGATTTCAACAATTCACAAAGTAATCTACAGGTATTGGAACAATCTTGAACACGAAATGATTTATTTGGATAAGGATTAATATGAAAGTATGGATAACACGGCCTGATTTTAGTCGGCATTTTTAACAACTTTTAAAATGTAAAAAAGTGGTTATAGTATGTTACTCTTAAGAGATAGACATATGCCATCGCGGACTTTTTTGTACACCTATATAAGGTACACAATTCCACGATACATCATTTTGTTATATCTCAAATCAAAAAATCAAAATCAAAAATATGTTTATTCAATAGGATACATTGTGATCACTTTAAAACGTCAACTTAAAACTAGCTACGCCTGTTCCAACCTCCTTACGCCGGCAAAAGAACAGGCAAGAAACGCCCGGCAGGTAATTTTTTTGGCGCGATCACATTGACATCTCATCTCAAAGGGTTTAGGCAGCGTTTTCGTTGAAAGCTCCCAGACGGCTTATTTCTTTCCGACACCTCCAACAAATATCGTTATATTTTAGCCAATGTATACAAACACATGACAAATTATATCCTAAAACCTTCCTCGAGAACCACTCTATCTATTGGTGAAAACGGCATGAAAATCGGTTCAGTAGTTTTTGAGTTTATCGCGAACAGACAGACAGACAGACAGACAGACGCGGCGCGGAGGACTTTGTTTTATAATAAGTGTAGTGAATACATTTTATTTTATAACCTCATATTGTCCATTGAATGATTTAAATTCAAAGTGAGAAAAAAAAAATCTAAGCGCCATCTGTTGTTGAGTGGCATCACTAATAATCAGTTTCCCGACAGAACCGATAGAGGTCGCCTAAACATAAAAACCAGTAGATTTTTGTAATGTACTGTATAATGTATAGACCTTTTATTACCTACTACAGCAATATTTAGGGCTGCTGCTGCTGCTGCTGCTGCAGCTGCTGCTCTGCCGCCGATGGCGCCATCGATCCAGCCGGCGAGCACCGCGCCCGCCGCTTTGTACACGCAGTTGCACCCGTACAGCTGAAACGGAGAAGGGCACATGTGTAAGTTTAAACTGTTGAATCAATTTTTTGCTTGAATGTATTTTTATTTTACATTCAAATCTAGTTAACCTTAAATTTTAAAAGGTTCTTCAACAAAATTCCAAGTTAAATTCAAGACAAATGTGTTGATAAATAAATTTCTAGTCCATACAAGTGAGAAATCTTATTAGTAAACCTTTATTAGAAATTTTTAGATGACAAACAACTAGTACAATAATAATAATAACTTTAAGCCTTAGCTTAGTTAAGAAACTGTTGAATCAATTTTTTGCTTGAATGTATTTTTATTGTACATTCAAATCTAGTTAACCTTAAATGTTAAAAGGTTTTTCAACAAAAATGCCAAGTTAAATTCAAGACAAATATGTTGATAAATAAATTTCTAGTCCATACAAGTGAGAAATCTTATTAGTAAACCTTATTAGAGATCTTTAGATGACAAACAACTCGTATAATAATAATAATAACCTTATTGTTTGGCAGCCGGATGATGTCTTCAGTGGTAGCGGTGACAGCGACCGGGTGGCAAAAATTTGTTGTAAAATTCAAAGTTGATTTGTAGCGATGGGTAAACATTATCTATAGTTAGATTACTGCATTACTACGGATGGGTAGTGCAAATATAAATAACACATGGGTTATGTGAAGAAATTTATGTAGAAAAATCAGTTCGGTCAAGAGAGAGATTCACGAGTGAATAGGTAACTTCTTGGCAAGCATGCTCCATCATGGACCTCACACCATCACTTTCATCATCATTATCATCATCATCATCATCATCTTCTTTATGGTAACATCAAGTGGTCAAACGCTAGCTAGCTCTCCGGAGATTACCAAAAAAAAAAAAATCCATATCTAAAATATTATTAGGATTTGGTTTTATTTAACCACATACATACATACATACATACATACATGGCCTTAGACGTCTATGACAGACGATTCAAACCGTATCAGTGGGGTTTGTAGAACACTTTTGTTGGTGGCTATACAGACCAATACGAGAACGGCAGGCTCGTCCACATTTAGTGCAGATGTGATTAGCATTTGTTGGAACGGAGTCACTGACGAGCCGCCTCGCCCTCTCTTCAGCAAGCTTGTCAAACCAGACTCTATCATGGAGCTTCCGACCTTTCCTAATGTGACTCCTCCACTGAATCCCATCATCAGCAAGCTTCTCCCATACACTATGGTCTATGTTGAAGGAGACCAAATCACGCCTAACACAGTCCTTAAACCTGAGTAAAGGCCGACCAACATTCCTCTTCGCGCCCGCTACTTCACCAAGCATGACTTGCCTCGGGAGACGAGAAGCATCCATGCGACCACATACATACACTTTAATTTACATACAATATACAACAGTTACATGGTACAAGTGAAATATTGACTCTTTACTGTTGCATTTCAGTTTGTTGCGGGACGGTGATATAAAACATCTCAACGAGCACCGAGCGTTCGCAGTGATGACATTTTTGTGCTGATACACACACACACACACACTTAAAGGTAAACACTACTACTGTGTAGGTACTGCATAATTATGTGTAGTAAACAGTTGTTAGTTTGATTTTATGCGAGTGAATTTTCAATAGTAGTCATTCGGGGAAGAGGCAATTTGTGAATTGCTTTTATCTCTCTGTCCGCTTGCACACATTACAAACATCTCTTGAATATACACAAAATGGTACAATGCAATGCTGGTGCAACTGTTACTTCCATATATGTAATAATATATACATAGTTAGTTTTAATCCTGTAAATGCAAAAGTTTCCTCGCAGTTGTTTGTTACTCAAAAACGGCTCCGGATGAAATGAAATTTGGTACAGATATTGATTATTGCACATGGAATTAACACAATTGTGGGTGTGCTGCGGCATTTACTAGAATATAAAACTTACTAGCGCTTCATTCTATTGTAAGTTTCTTATGGGTGGTGTGCGTATGGCCTCTGATTCTGATTAGAAGTAGTCAGTCATATTGTGCGGGGTGTGGTGTTATATTGTGCGGGGTGTGGTGTTATTGTTATACAGGTTATAAAACTTTTATAAAACTTTTTTACACCAAACTTTTGACTGTCAGGTTACAGAAAATGTTGTGTTCAGTAGCAAATTGATGTTTATAACAGAAATAACACATTGTTTGAGTGATTAAACGTAGTATTTACTCACGTTTTCATTAATTTTCAGCGGCGATTGTTCACGTGGGCTGTTCGTTACCTCGACGCTCTTTGCTGTCTGTTGCTTTTGCTGGACCGGTAAAGAGCCCGAGAGAACATATACTCCTAAACTCGGCGCAGAAGCGTTGGTATCATCGAAACCCCAAGAGAAACAATGAAGAGATCGGAAATGGAGGCGGGCGTCTGGAAAAAACGATAATTGCCGTATAACACACTTGAGTCGAACGAAACACATATCAGACGACACACATATACACTTTTTATCCACCCACTTCATTGTAATTAAGCCAAAAACACAAAATTTTCAATGTTTTTCGTAAAGTTTTAATAACGAAAACTCTTGAATTCTTGATTGGTCTCCGATTGGTCGGTTGGTAGTGTTGCCATACAAAATTCACATCGTAACCGGAGATTGAGTGAACGAAACACCATTGCATCTTTGGCTGACCACAGACCACACACCGAAGCGGGAGTTTAATAGAGACACATTAACATTAAAGTCTAGCTATATATATTCAACACTTTATTCTTTATTATAATAATTAATTTTAATCTGCTAAAATTGCACGTTCATAGAAAAGACGTACTTGACAGAGTGTTGTCACAATTATTGTAGAACACTAGTTTTTGAACTTTGCGACTCTAAGCAGTTTCCATATCACCACAAACTGATAGCGACATTACAAAAAAAAAAAAAAGAAGTAGATTCGTAATTTTATATGTCACCTGTCTGTCCGATCTGCTGTTGAATGCCAAATGTCAATTATCATTCAATTTGAAAATCTTTTGATTTTTTTACTTATTCTATGGTTGACTTTAAAACATTCAACAACAGATGGCGCGCTGTGCCTGCGCTTAGTTTTTTTCTCTCTCTCTTTGAATTTAATTATTTTGACTTTAAAACATTGAATGAAAAATAAAAGAAACTATGGCAACCCCGCAGTAGCCATTTACAAAAAGTTCAAGTATCTAAAAAAAAAAGAAATTGAAATGTCACTGTCAGCGTCAGCTTTGATTGTTTTAGTGGAATATGAGGGATGTGATCCTAGGCCGAATCTTATCGAATGTAATCGATTATCGAGATGATCTCGGAATGTGGTAATAAAGGAAACGAACGATATTATGTATGTAATATTAATATATTTAATTTACTGTATTCCATATAATAATAATTGTATATATATATATATATATATATATATGTACTTACATTTATACTACTACCTACTAATATTTTAAACGTGAAAGTTTTTTATGTATGGACGTTTGTTACTCTTTCACGCAAAATCTGTAGGAGAGTTGTGGAAGGAGAAGATAAACCAGATTTTAGTTAGAGAAAAATGCACAATACGCCTACCTACTATCAAATAAAACAAAACTTCGTTTTATTCGTGTTTTGAGGCAATGAACAGTTACTACAATATCTCATTACAATTCGAAAGTAAATTTCGCCATTACCGACAAGGTCACAATAGCTCAGGTGGGATATTGGGCGGTTCCGAAACTAGACGACCCCCCGGCCCCGGTTCGAATCCCAGATGTTTTTTTTTTTCGTTATTTTTATTACTATTTTATACTTTTTTCGTATCCTATGTAAATGTTATTTCCATTACAAAGAAAAGAAAGAAAAAACGAAGTACTTTAACATACCTAGGTATCATATACTATATATTATAGAGAGATGTTTGCATGAACTGAAACACACACATTGTTGAGCTAATATTTTTATTAAGGTGTGTGTGTCACATATTTTTGAATGCTAAGAAATAAATGCAAACATTTTTCATATGGGTAGTATAGTCTTGATGCTTGACGTTAAGTATGTTTGTTATTTACTTTGAAATTCTATATATGTACCTACATGTAATAAATTAATAATTCATACTTACCTACTACCACTGTCCTATAAATTAATACTGTATTTATCTCTAAGTGAATCTGCAATTCTTATGATAAATAAAACTCTAAAACCGTAAGTTTATAATATTTTTTATTTACAAAACACAAACTTATATGTTATATATATATATAGCTATTAGCTATAGATAGATAGATAGACATTTTATTCATAATTTTTACAATTCTTAGTCAATATACAAAAAGAGTACATATAAAAAAAATATAGCTACACAATGAAAAAATCAATGACACTAAACATTTGAACGTTATTAGATAATTAATACTTATTTATACAGGTACAGTCAGCGACAAAAGTAGCTGATCGTTCTCGATTTTCCAAATGTGTTTAAAATCAGTAGTTATTATTGTTTTTTTTATACATTATACATGGTATCATTTTGACCACAACATATCACACCTGATTTTAGGTGATGATGAGGTCAAACATTGGTGTATGAGATGATGATTGTTCAGCGACTTTTGTCGTTGACTGTACCTAATAATAGGTATATAAATTTGTTAAAGGGTGAAAATTTGTAAAAATTCTGCTCTATGGTATGGTACTAGTTGCGCCCAGCGGTTTCACCCAAGTGGACACGTTGATCAAAAAAAATGAACACCTAGAGGGATAAAAATTGTCTACGACTCTTTCTCAGGTCTACTGAGTAGGTGTATGTATACCTATACAAAACAAAAAAACATCAAAATCTATCTGTCAAGCCATTTTGAAGAAGTCCGTTATCGAACACTGCGCTACGAGATTTTTTTAAATATTAAGAAGATATTGACACGTAATAATTACAAGTAGGTAGGTACCTAAGTAGTAAAATGAAAGGGAAAAAAAAATATCAATAAAGTAGGTTGTAATTTTATTATTCATTAAGCTAAAAAAAAATAGTACAAGTTAAGGTTTAAGTACAGCTGCTTTAACAATAGGTGCCTATTCACTGTTTAACAAAACTCTGCTTCATAAAATAATACCTACTTCTCGCTTTCGTGCCACTTCACGCTTTTGCCGAGTTGCACACATTTCGATATGTCCGTTCACGGTTTTGTTCTCAGCAAAACTGAATTAATTAAAAAATTCGTCCTCGGACGAATCACCTGGCGTAGGGCTGAGTCTCAACAGATCGCAGCACGACGCTGCTCTACCGAGCACAACACCCCGCCAGGAACGTAAGTCGTCTACAGACTATTCCGAGCCCCGACATCGAACTGAGGTAAATTCGGACCTTCGGAGCCGTGATGCACGCGTTAAACCGACCGCACCGATCTCCGCGATCCAAATGGGCTTCGACGTCGCACCTTACGGAGTAAAGCGCGACTAGTAAAGTCACATTGTTTAGAGCCTCCCGACTCTCGGGGCTCCACAGTGAGCATATCCTTGCCGGATTCGGCTAGGCTGGCTTCGGCCTTAGAGGCGTTCAGGCATAATCCCGCGGATGGAGCTGCGCGCCGCCGGCCGCGGGCCCGGCGGCACCACCGCACCACCATGTATCATTACACATATTGTATTGTTTTGCGTTGTATTGTATTGTATCATATTGTGTTGTATTGTTATTGTATTGCCACTATTTATTATAAAAAAAACGATATTTACAAACAATCAAAATTTCATTTCCATGAATATAGTATGTACTACACAATAATTAATTACCAACCCGCGTCTTCCTGTCATTCCGGAATGAAAAATAGCCTGCGCGTTAATCCACAGTAGGTATAAGCTATCTCTATTACAAATTACATCAAAATCGGTTCAGTAGTTACAGTTATTTCAACAGTTTCACTCAATTTCACAGGTATCAACGAGTCAACCTACAAACGACGGCTGGGACGCGCTCTGCAATACATATGCTGGACAAAAAACGCAGTATCACCATCAAAATGCAGAGAAAATCACAAAAACATCATCTGCAAGGTAATTGCAGCTTCAAATCATTAAAAGAATTATCAAAATCGGACCAGCAGCTCTAGAAATTACCAACCTCCTACTTACAAAAAACACCACATTTTGGTGAAAAAACTCCTCAATAAAAACCTTCACAAGGCACGAGTAAAACCGCGGGCGCGGCTACTCAATCTATACGTATTAACAATAGAATTTTGAATATAACCAAATTTGTACAGATAACTGCTGAACTGATTTTGATACAACTTTACTGTTACACACTATCCAATGTGTCACAAACTACCATTTACCTATCGTTATAAAAAAATCCACGAGCGAAACCACGCGGCAAAGCTATAATAAATCAAACCTACATGTCGACTTGTTAACCACCTTTCCTTTCGTCGGTTAAAAATGACAAGTTTCTTAAATAAACATTTTATTGTTACAGATGAACACAAATATGTCAAGTGCAAGTCGGGCCACACCTGCGCCGGACACAGATCGCAACAACATTAATTAATTATACTAATTAGATATAGTACTAAAATAACTGAACTGATCTTGATGACATTATAGTATAGCAACAGTTTGTACCAACCCAGGAAAAGGAAATACTTGAGTAGGATTTACATCTCAAAATGATAACATTATATTCAAGCGAAACCACGGGGAACAGCTTGTATAGCCAACCAAACTGTTAATTAATTATACTAATTGGATATTACTAAACTGATCTTGATGACATTATAGTATGGAGACAGTTTGTACCAACCCAGTAGGATTTACTTCTTACATTGATAACATTAAATTCAAGTGAAACCACAGGGAATAGCTTGTATATAGCCAACCAGACTGTATTGGGTACAATTACATGAGATAAATTCCAAATTTCACCCAAATCCGTTCAGCCGTTGTAGTGTGAAGGAGAAAAAGTTCTGACTCTCCTTCTGACTCTTTACCTTCCAAGACCGTTTCCTTCCTTATTTTGTATTAGTTTTCCTTCTCAATCACAAGTCCTTCCCTTTTGACTCAGAAGGAAAACGGTATTTCGGAAGGTCTTTTTCTCCGTGTGCTCAACAGTAGGGAAATAGCTAAGAAATGTGAAATTTTGTGAAAATATTCTAAGTTTTTTTACCTCTTATAGTTTTTGCTCTCGTGAAAATTTGACAAGTGTTTTGGGGCCCTTCAGAAATGGATGAAATGAACTCAAACACCAAATAGGCAGAGGTAAAAGGCAAATTTTAAAAATAAGCGCTAAAGCAGGCTTATGAAAATACTTAAGCAGACTCCGTTTGAACGTTGACGGCTTTTTTCCAAAGTCCAAACAAATGCAAACCTTCTTCCAATAATATTATAGGTATACTTATACAACTCAAAACCGTCGCTTCTAAAAATAAGCGTTCAAGTGGCTTTTTCAAGCGGTAAAAGATACGCAAAAGTGTTTAAACGTCTTGTCAATTTTGAGCCGTTTATCACATCTTTTTTTTTTACCATTTACAGGGTAGCGTTTGAGCACAAGTCGCCTGATGTTAAGTGACGATGTGGTCGAAGGTGGCGCCACGCTACACCTGGACTGATCTTTACAAATAGATACTTATCTAAGTATTAAGAGTAGGTACAAAATTCTTTGAATTCCGTAATTCTAGAAACAATCAGAAGCCTGACAACAAAATTAAAATATCTTCATTTAGAGTTTGTAATTTTGTTTCCATGGTCTAATATTATAAAGAGAAAAGATTTGTTTGTTTGCATCAAATAGGCTCCGAAACTACTGAACCGATTTGAAAAATTCCTTCACTGTTGGAAAGCTACACTATCTGTGACGGACATAGGCTATATTATATATTTTTTTAAATAGGTATCCTAACTAAAACTACAATAATATAACCCAAGGCGTAAAAAATTACCTAAAATATTCTTTACATCGCGTGCGCTGTAAAAACTATTGACAATAGAACAAAATAATGTATGACGGGTTTGTAGGTCCCATTAAGATCTACGAAAAAGTCCGCGAGAGCATATGTCTAACTATTATAGTTATGCCACAATAAGTGATCTTTTGTTTTAAAATTTTAATTTTTAATGCCACCGCTAGAAAAGGCTCTTTATTTGTATCTTGGTATTAATCCTTATCAAAATAAATTACTTTTTATTAAAAACTGCTTCAATGCCTTTATATAACTTTTTGAATCATTCAATTCGGACATTCCATTCGAAAGATATTACGAGTTTAAAAATGTAAGTAGTAGTAGAAAAATAAAACCGCCGCACCGCAGCACAGCGGGAAACGCGGTGAAGTGAGGGGGGGGGGGGGGGGGGGCACCGGGAGAATCTATGAAATAGGTAGTGCGGTCGCGGATCAGGAAGACCTTTACCTGCGCGGTTCAAACGTGCGGGCCAAGAAAAATTAACTTAGAATTAAAATAGGATAATGGGTACCTACAGCAGGTAACGCGGTGAGGGAGCACCGAAGTGCGGGAATAATTTTGGAGTATACGGAATATATACGCTTTCGCGTCTAAACTACTGAACCGATTTAAATGAAATTTGGTATAGAGATAATTTGAGCCCCGGGGAAGGACATAGGATACTTTTTATCGCGATAAACTGTAGTCCACGCGGGTGAAACCGCAGGGAACAGCTAGTGGAAAATAAAACCACCGCGCTGCCCGCGCCCCGCTTCGCCATCCATGGCCATGCAGTTGCCGCAGCGCAGCGGGTAACGCGGCGGGCACCGAGTGTCCTTTTACTTTAAAAAAATATTTGAAATGCCGCCGCTAGAAAAGACTCTTGGTACTAATCCTTATCAAAATAAATTACTCTATATTCAAGACTGCTTCAATACCTTTATACGACTTTTTGAATTATTCAATTTGGACGTTCCATTCGAAAGATATCACGATATTAGAAAAACGTTGCGTGGTAGCCGCTCACTCTGCTCGGCAATGTAGGCGTCACTGGGGCACGGGTCGCACGGAGGAAGGGTTTATGTGCGTATATTAAAATTTTTAAAATTGAAATTTTTGTGCATTACCCGTGCGAATCCGGGGCTGTCCGCTAGTTAGTTAATTAACAGTTAGAAATTATGAACTTATAGGAAACAATAATTTCTTGTACAACAAATCATAAGTAATGGATAGAACTTATGTTTAGATAGGACCATTGACGAATAATTTCAATGAAAACGTTTTAACTCCAACAATTGTATCAAAAAGCAACAAATAAATTAATTACAACTGAAATAAATAAAATAGTGTAAAAAACAGGTGTAAATTACAAGAAATCTTAACATTTGATCACAACTTTCGCCTCGTTTCGGAACGTGTAGCGCCATCTGTTGGCGGCCGTTGGAAATATGGTTGTTTTATATAGATTAGAGGCGAGATATATGCGCAAGGAAACAAATATGTACTGTACATAATTATGTACAAGTATTTATTCATTAGTTCGTCTAATTAATTATATTTTAAGTGTTCTGTTTTGCGTAAGTTTATGTATCTTTTTTCCACTGTTGTTTTTTGCTACAAATAAAATATTGTCTATTGTTTAATTTAATAAATGAGTTATCGCTATAGTATTTTATGACCTTAATAGTAATTACATTCACACAGTACCTACAATGACCTACATAGCTCGGACACCGCATTAAGTCCTAACAACAGAACTTTTGTAGATTGGCAAGTATATATTTTTTCCTGCTTTTCTTGTACTTGCATGAAATGAAAAAAATACGCACCAGAACTGGTTGAAGTAAGTAGATGAAATACATTTAAATTTATGTGGTAAGTACATAATTATATAATACGACTTTTTTTTCTATTTAACCGACATATAAAAGGAGAAAATTCACAAATCAACGCCAGCACCTATTTTAGTGTAGTTAGGGTTGCCTAAAGGCCAGTTTGATTATCCGATCTGTCCACGGTTTAGACATAAAAATTTGCCATTACTTCTATGGATCATATTAAACGTTCGTAAGTTAAATGACATACCTTATTTCGGTTAATTTGATCTAATTGACAAATTTTAGTATGGAAAATTCGACAATAATGTCAAACTTACCGAAAGAACATTGGCCACTTTTCATACAGCGCTGGACCTGACAACAATATGTTTTGTATAAAAATTACGAATAGCTTATTGAAGTTTTGACCGGCCTGAAACCGTTATTGGTTTGTGAGATTAACGTTAGGTTCAGGAAAAGATATAATAAGAAAAACCAAATTGGTAGAATATGTATCGTAGCGTAGCGAAAGCCGACAAAGGTTCGGGTTAGGATTGTCCGATCTGAGTCGGTCTCCCAAAAAATCGATTTTTTCGACAGTTTCCCTGAAATATCGATAGTTTTTAATCTTAGTACATCAAAAAATTACCATTTTTTTCATATATAAGCTCGTTTTTTTAGAACCTCAGGTCCGCTTTGGCCATTGTTCTTTGGTACGACATTTAACTTATGTACGGAAGTTTATAAAACCAGCCCTGAATCTCATTTCTCTAGTTTCACGGAAGCATTTTTGTCTCATTTCGGAACGTGTAGCGCCATCTATTGGTAGCTTTTGGAACTAAATTTTTACGTAAATTTAATTTCCAAATTCGCCTACGAAATTCTGTTTTTATTTTATTTGCTGAGTATTTTTAGCGCGTAAATAAATCTACATGGGTACTTAGCATCATAACACTTTACTAAAACAAAATTACAAATTAATAACAAGGCTAGGTATTGTATAATACTAGAAACAGAGTTCCATCCTTTCCAAATGATAGAAGAAAATAAAATCTTAAAATGTATAACGGTTTTTAATTTCATTACAAGAGGAAATTTTAAAACAGCATGAAAGGAATGATCTTGTGAACAGTTAGTGTTACAATGGGCGGTCTCTATACGTTAATAATTAACAATGTAAAGCTGTCTTATTTGCGGTAATACACCAATAAACATCGAAAGCCTTATCAGTTTATCACAGTTGGCTGTGATTGGTGGATCACTCAACAAACAGGCCGCCCCGTGTTATCAATATACATTGTAACCGCGCCCGGCACACGCCCACCGGTCGGACAGTTCCTTACTTTGTATTAAATGGGGCTGCCAGTTGCAAAGTTTAAAAGTTTCTAAATTTTTCCTATCTATACTGATATGTAAGAGAAACGATTTGAATGTTTGTTTGTTGCAAGTAAATTTTAGCATTATTAAACCAAACTTGATGACATTTGGTATGGAGATAGTTTGAACCCTAAAAAAGGACACAGGATACTTTTTATCGTGATAAACTGTAGTCCACGCGGGTGAAACTGCGGGAAACAGCTAGTAATATAATAAAGTATTAAAGTTTGTATGTTTGTTTGTAAGAAGTAATCTCTTGAACTACTGAACCGATCATGAAAACTCTAAAGCTACATCATCCCTGAGTGGAATAGCGTCGGTTAGCTAACAACACCGCGCAAGTCAAATTTTGCAACTTATAATAAGAGACATAAAACTGTTTTACTTGTATATTTTTTATGTAAATTATTGACTTGCGTGTGTGTTGCAAACTTTAATTAACGGCTTCTATTTAAAAAAAATGCTTGGAACTGACAGGTTCATAGAAGCGCACGTCCAAACTGCATTTAATGGAATTAAAATGTCAATACCACAAAATTTCGACTTGTGCGGTGGTGTTTGCTAGCCGACGCTATGCCACTCAGGGATGATGTAGCTTCAGAGATTTCATAGGTTAAGTTTATTTCAGATAAAGTTGAGTTTTCAGTAGGAAATCACGATATTTGTAAAACTAGTCGGAGAAGAATGAGACAACTGGCTGTATATCCGCTTACGCTGGCTAAACGGATTGTAATATACTGACATAAACTATAATCTCTCTCTAGTAAAGGAAAAGAAAACTTCCAGTAATTCATCAACAAGTCCAAGAAATTTGAAAATATCTATCTAGCTTTTATACCTAATGGGTTTCAACGGTTTTGAGAAAATTTCCAGTTGTTGTCAAAATCTTTGCCTCCCTTAGTTGATACGAGCTCTTTAATACGATCTCATAAGCAAACGATTCGATCTGAGCGAAGACCGTATCCTATAGAATCGATACAAAAAAATCATGACATCGAATGACCGTAAAGCGATCTTCTGGACGATCAATTAAGATCAGGCAATCATTGCTTTTGGCTTTTGCTACGTTATGATAAATATTTTACTATTTTTGCTGTACTTTTTTTTCTTTTTCTGAACCTAATAAGATAAGACCGCCCATTGTAACACTAGTTTTAAGATTTTGTTTCCTTTATGTTGTTCTATTTTTCTGTTGTTGTGGTGAAACAATAAAGCGTTATCTATCAATCTACTTAATATTAACCTCACACACCAAAAACTGTTATAGGCTGGTTGTATAACTTCAATAAGCTATTTGTATTTTGTATACAAAATATTTTGCAGTCATTAAAATAGGTTTATGGATAAATAAATAAAAGTGTATCAGAAAAATATAAATAGCAATTGGAGAAAAAGCCGCTCGTTCTCCATAAATACATTTACGTTTATCCCGAGATGTTTAAAAATATTCACCCGTGCGAAGCCGGGGTGGACCACTAGTATTACATACAAAAAGCGTTTTTTTTTTTTTTTTTTACTATCAACATGGTAGCGTTTGACCACAAGTCACCTGATGTTAAGTGACAATGTGGTCGAAGATGGCGCCACGCTACACCTGGACTGGAACTGGCTCTCAAGTGAGGCTGCCGGAACACCGTTAGGTGCTTGGCGATAGATTCTTAACAAGAGGGTGGTAGCTAGCCAGACGAGTACCAGAAAATACCCTACCACCAAGCTATGGTTTCATCACGATGTTTTCCTTCACCGAAAGCTCCAGCTCATTGTAGGATTTGAACCCACGTCCTACGGATCGCAAGCCGACGTCACTACCACTGAGCCATCATCGCTATAAAAATGTGCCAGATGTGGCTAACAGAACGTATGGCAACACTATGTCATTATTTTGTAGCTGCACTGTAGTTTGATCAGAACTGCATAGATGGCGCTGCTTGCCATTTAATTGAACGCCTTGTTTTTTTTTTACTTTAATAGTTATAAATTCTTCATTCAGCACAAAAAAGCAAAACTATGTATGTATAGAACATTTAAATTTTTTAATAGCTCTCTGTTCAATGCATAACTGTTTTCTCTGGCATCACTGGAGTTTTATAAGATTTGCATAGATGGCGCTGTAACCAATTGAGTTGTGGAATCAAGTCTGAAAAAACAAACATGTTATTTTCCTAATTTCCTAATCAATTTATTTAAAATATGTTCGCCATTTATGTCAATGCTTTGTTTTTGGCTCTAATTTTTCTGCTTTTAAATTCTTCATTCAGCACCCTGAGCAAATAAAATAATATTTATAACAGTAAGGTTTATCAAATCATGTTCATCGTGTTCACATGAAAACTGCTTAGATGGCGTTGTAATCAATTGACTTGTGGAATCAAGTCTGTAAAAACGTAAATGATATTTTCTTATCAATTCTCCATTTAATTCAATGCTTTGGTTTTAGCTCTTTTATTTTTATAGTTAAAAAGTATTCATTGAGCACCTAAGCAAAAGATAAATAGTAAGGTTTATAAAAATCTAGTTCAGCCGATAAAAAACAAAACATTACCCTTTCCTTTCATTAAATGAGCAAAAATATATTTTTTTGCGCTCTATTCAATGCAAAACTGTTTTTCTCTAGCAGCACTGAAGTTTCATGAGAATTGCATAGATGGCGCTATAATCGACTTGTAAAATCAATTCTGAAAAAACGCATCATGTTATTTTCTTGATTTCATGATCAATTTCTTTAAATCTGTTTTCCATTAATTCAACGCATTGTTTTTGGCTCTTTATTTTTATAGATATAAATTCTTTATTGGGCACTATTAGCAAAGATAATATAGTGAGGTATATCAAATCATGTTCAGTCTTCTTTAAAACTACTTATTTTGCTTAAATAAACTGCTTAAATCTTTAAAACTACCCTACATCCCTATGTATAGGGACAGAGAAAGCGACTGTTTTACCATGTAGTGATTACATAATATATAGGTATTATAATAGTACAGAAAAGCCGTAATTTTAAAGATTTGTAAAATCTACATATCTACATTGCACCCGTGCGAAGCCGGGGCGGGTCGCTAGTTACTAATAATAGAACCAGCAGCACTGGCACCATCACACCACTGCACGGGAATAGGGTTTATAATATTCTACATTTAAATAAAACACCACAATTTAAATCTACTATTACTTTTATTTACCAATAAACATTTACGCTGAACATTTACGGAAACTAATAATCTATCTATCCAGTTTGTTCTACTAGCAGTGCCGGATTAACCACGTAGCAAGAGTAGCATTTGCTACGGGCCCCGCGGCCCCGCATACATGAACCCACTCATCTCTGCCTGACCGTAATTTTTTAAGTGAAACTTATTAAGATGCCGTATATTGAATTTACTTGATGTCACAAAAACGTGAAACGGTGCAACTTTTCCTACTAAGACAATCCACGTCAGACACTCGGTAACCCATTGTAGATCAAGGTCTCTTTGAAAGAATTTGCTACGGGCCCCGCGCTTGCTTAATCCGCCACTGCCTACTTGAGATATATTTTTGACATTACATCTATGGAGCTTATGTCATATTTCTATCTCTAGTCTTTAACCATGGATAGTTAGATTATTAAAGTTGTCAGGGGACAATCCATAAATTACGTCACACGTTAACGGGGAAACTGGCTGTTAACAAAGTGTGACATTGTGTCACAAGAGTCTGCCTCGGTATGTCACATACATTCAAAACATTATCAAACTTACAAAATAAATGACGTCACAATCACAACATGAAGGGAAGGTCACACATAATTGTGACCACCTGTGACTTGGGACAGATGTCCAAAACAATGAAATTCACGTAACGTAATTTAAGGGCGGCCCCTAATTTGGAATACATCAATGAAATAGGACATCTAGAAAAAAACTATTCGATACATACAATACAGTTTTCTCGACGGTGGTAGCTAGCCAAGCGAGCACTAGGAAATGCCCTTGGATTGGCAACAGCATTGATTGGCCCTAGAGGGAGGCTACCTGACCTCACTGATAGGTGCTTGGAGGGTGGTAGCTGGTCAGGCGAGCACTTGACAATGCAGAACCAAGCTATAGGTAAGTGGTATTTAAAAGTTATTATTCTAGTGATATCGGATAAAACCTTTAAACATAGACTGATAGGTATAGAATATGAAGTACTAGTTACTTCAGAGTTTCTTAGGACATTTTTTGACCTACACGATACTTGAATGTTTTGAATGCACTCCGCATTTTCTTTTTCATTTAGTTTCACGCTTTGGAAGTCGGCCCTAATTAAATTAAGTCATTAAAATCAACACTATTTACCAAATATGAACAAAAACTAATCTTTTTAATCTATGTACTAGCAAATTGATTGTCACTGTCAAGTGACATTGACAAAATATATTGCGTTCAGGTCCAGGGCAGTATAAAAAGTGGCCATTGTTCTTTAAAACATTGAATAGTTTTACTTGCATTCCAACAAAGTTCTCGAGTTACTTTTCCAATTTAGGCAGTACGAGTTGCCACAAAACTTTTCTTGTTTTCAAAACTTGTATCCGTCCATGTCAGTCTCCACCGGATATAATCGTAGACACTTGTGAGGGGCGGTAGACAACGGGTGTTGTTCGAAGCTCTTCTGAATGTGGCTCTGTGGTCCGAGGCGACAACACGCCGGGTCCAGCCGGTGTGTTGTCCGCGCCGGACGGGGACTGGCGACCGCGGTGCGGCGGAGGGCGGGCCGGGGGAGACCTGGAAGTCGATGTCGGATATATAAGATTTTTATATAATTAACACTAGTTGTTCCCTACGGTATAACCTGCGTGAACTACGTTAAAAGTATGTGTAGATAATAACAAAAAATCAATTTTAAATTTTTTTGTCTGCGTCTGTTTGTTTAGGCTAATTTCTGAAACAGCTGGACCGATTTTGACGAGACTTTCACTCGCAAATAGCTAACGTTCTATGGAGTAACTTACGCCAGAGATTAATAATCGATCCTGATTAGTTAAATTTAAAAAAAATAAATTTTTTTTTTTTGATGTATACACATACTTTTATATGCAACAACGCAACGCAACGCATCGGCAACTCCCCTGGTGTTGCAGATGTCCATAGGCGACGGTGACCGCTTTCCATCAGGCGGGCCGTCAGCTTGTTTGCTAATCTATTACATAAAAAAAAAAAAAAAAAAAAAAAAATATGCATTTAGTGAAAAGCTGTTAATTTGGAATTACAAATAAACACTTCAATTTTATTTCTTTGTATAGACTAGCTGTTTCCCGCGTGAACAACAATTATTCACAATGATTTTTAGGGTTCTGTAACCGAAGGGTAAAACGGGACCGTGTTACTAAGACTCTGCTGTCCGTCTGTCACCAGGCTGTGTCTCATGAACCGTGATAGTTAGACAGTTGTTGACATTTTCACACATAATGTATTTCTGTTGCCTCTATAACAACAAATACTATAAAACAGAATATCTAATAGAAAGGGGTACATATCCGTGCTCCGTGCCTCACCACCCTCGAGGAAAGACGCCTTCGTGGTGACCTCATTGAGACATACAAGATTTTAGGCGGTTTTTATAACCTACCAGACATCCACAACCTGTACATATGCAAGGAGAGCATGAAATCTTCAAGAGGAAATAATATGCAGATAGTACGCGCACCATCTAAATACACTGCGCACCACTTCTACGACGTTGTGTCAGCTCCTTCAGTGAATTCCTTTAAAAACAGACTGGACAAGTGGTTGCGAACGAACAATGCTTCCTTGCTACAGAATTGACTTCTCTCTGCACTTTTGTACATTGCTATAATTCAACACAGCATGATATAGGCACATCAGCCTGCGGGCTGCTCGCCTATTACCAAATAAATAAAAATAAAAAATAAATAAATAATAATATGTTATAGGGAGCTGAGAACAGCATCGACTAAACGAGCAGCACAACGCTGAGTTGAGGCCGGTTTGCAACAATACATTTTCTTTTTATTCTTCCTTATTTCTACATAATGCATTTGTCTTGTATAATTTGTTGCAAATAAATGATTCTTATTCTTAGGGACCCTGACAGGGTTAATGTAGATGTAGATGCCAAATCTTGTCTTAAAATAAGCGAAAGCGAATCCTACTTACATTAGTCTAGGTAGGTGGGACCCCAGCACAGTTTCTCCCCCGGTGCTTGCTCTGTCCAGACTTCCTACAGAGAGCAAGCTCCTCCCGCCATCTGCCACGCACCGCATCACCACGCCGATCTACCTCTGCAACGACTGTTAAAAACAACAAAAAAAATTTTATAACAAAAATTTTGTTATTTTTAACCTACCATATTTATTTCTTTTTTTTGTTTGCGGATAATTTCGTCGTCTATGAACCGACTAGCTGTTCCTCGCGGTATCACCCGCGTGGACTACAGCTTCCTTACTACAGCTCCAGGGTTCAAACTACATCCGTACCAAATTTCATAAATCGGTTCAGCGTGAATGACAGACAGAGTTATTTCTGCATTTATAATATTAGTAGGGATTTTAATCGTACTAAATGAAAACAGCTATGTAGAAAAGGGCGTTGTCTCGTGTTCTTTAGAGTTATTGAAGCCATATTAGAAACACTCTCAGGAAATTTACACCTTTGTCATGAGTTGGCCGTAAATAAACGAAAATGGAATTTCTAAAATAGTTAGCACCTTTGTAAGTTCCAGCACTCAATTATCGATCGATAGTTCGTTATCGTTTACCAAGCTCACAGTGAAATATTGGCGAAATCTTACATAGATGATCCGTGGGTTGGTCGTTCGGCACCAAGAAACAATCACTTCAGCTTGGTCTACAACAAACCAAACGAGGTACATCAATTGTTGGAAGTTATACGGCATTTTGTAACGATTCACTTCACTTGCACGCTAGCACGAGAAAAAATTGGATGGGACAACGCCGGCACAAAGAGAATGTAAGGTTAACGACGCCGGCACTGCACAATTTGCGTTTGCGAACGGGAGTCGGGAACTCGGGAACTTCAACTTAACGGGTGCAGGGCTGCCAACCCAACTCGACCAACAGCCAACCAAATTTTTCGTGGTGGGGTAAAAGCATGATGAGTAAGTAATATCGATAAGTTCGAGGAATACTTTGTTTGTTTTGTACGCTAATATTGGCAGAATATTACAAGCACAAATCAAAATTTTAAAACACCGTCTGAAGTATACTGTGTGTGTGTGTAGGAAGATAAAGTTTGTGGATTCATTTGTATGTTACTGAACTTAATTAACAAAACAAGTTTGAATGTAACAACATTGTTATGTGTAACTTTTTGCCTAGACAATATGTGCAAGAGAATGTTTAAAAGGCCAATTATTATAAAAGTTTATATTCTCAGAAACTTATAATCAAATTAACTAGTGAGTTGCCTTAACTTGCTTTACAAGATTACACTATTACATGGAGAAGAACCTAACTTAGATTAAACTGGTTAACTTCAAATCTCGTATAGATAGGTTCAGTAGTTTAGGCGTGAACAGTGAGATAGACAGTGAGACAGACAAACAGGGTTAGTTTCGTATCTGCTAGGGATTTAAACTATGTTTAGCTGAAATAAACCAATTCAATGTGATGTGTAGTGTACGTGTACTCAAGTTTGTAATAATGTGATCAAATCGACTTTCTTTGACTATTCGAATGCAATAAAAAAGTCGATAACCACATCCCTACTGGGTGGGAAACAGATTCAGCCCTGGATATTGATTTATTAGCCAGGATGCCAGAACTTTCGATGGGAAACAAAAGCTTTCTGATGTCACTTCCTATAGAAACCATAGATAAAGTTTTGGATTGGCTATGGTTCAATTGTCGTTAGTGTGGCAGCATTGATGATTGTGTTGCCCTTTACATTTATTAAATATCCATAGTGGTGATCACGTCCACCATTACTTTGCAAATTTACAGATTGATCTAATTTTCGTTAGTCTCATTCCCATCGGTATGAATAAACTTAAAAACAGATTACTTATTAGAAATAAAAGAAGAGATGCTTGGTATGGATGGTTCACAGGTTCTATGCCAATATTAAAACATATCTTTATACGATACTAGTGGACCGCCCCGGCTACGCACGGGTATTTAACAAAAATTTGAAAATCTAAAATTGTAATACACACATTAAATTACGCCTAGCTATAGCAAGCCGAGAAGGGTGAGCGGCTGACTACCACGCAAATTTTTTCTAATGCTTACATTTTTAAACTCGTGATATCTTTCGAATGGAATGTCCGAATTGAATAATTCAAAAAGTTATATAAAGTTTTGCAGTTTTGAATAAGAAGTAATTTATTTTGCTAAGGATTAATACCAAGATACAAATAAAGAGCTTTTTCTAGCGGTGGCATTAAAATTATTTTTTTAAAATAAAAGTTCATTATTGTGGCATAACAATAATAGTCAGACATATGCTCTCGCGGACTTTTTATAAAAATCTACTTTTTGTTTTTAGCACAGATAACTTCTAATCAGTTGATCCTAGTTCGATGGTAAGATACTTCATTTTTACGACCGATATGGTACAGTGGGTGAACAGGTGCCTGTGGAGAGTGAGGTTCGATTCTCAGTACGGCACAAATATTCATTTGAGAATTGAAAAAGGGGCAACTACGCATTTGTTTCATAATATTTATTATATCTGTGTCTTGTGGATCCCAGATTCACAAAGTCATGTTATAAACACAATATCCGATACAAAATATTTCCGTTATTTATGTGGAGTTTTAATATATCTGGTATCCCTAATTTGACGTTCACCCTTTCGGACATTTTTCGATTACGTTTCGTAGCACGCAGAAATCATCCGTGCCACATGAATTTTGTATTGATAGGCATAAAGCATGTATCCACTAAGAACAAATAGAAAAATATTTTTCTGTATAAAGAAAAATAAATTAACTCATTGCAATACATAAGATTGTTGATATTTTCACGAAACAAGATATGATATGATAAGTCACGACGTGCACGTGACATTGAACACCAATCAGGAAGCGTTACGTCATTACGTCATCCTGTGTAAATGTAAAACACCGATCGTTGTTGTTGACAGTATAAAATTTATACGAAAATTTCAACAACAAGTTGTTGCAACAAATTTTCGTAGGAGCGTCAGTAATTGTTTCACGGTTTTATTTTTTGTTATAAATAGTTATTCAAAGAATTATATAGAATGAGAACATTATTAAATCTGGATTTTTGAAAGGAAAGGCAATAACTTGCCCAGAATTGACGTCGTTTTGTTACACTTGGCAAGTTTTTCGCATCAAACAGCGACTTTTGCTCATCGGGATTCCGCAATGTTAAAACTTCGATGTAAGTAAATATAATCATTCTATGTTAAATGTTTAACCCCCAATTATTTAGTATTGTTATGTTATTTATTGATTGATCTAACTACAGTTTTGACATATTTTAAGGTTAGAAATACAAAGCAAAATATACACAAACGATACTTTTACATATTAGTATAGGTACTGTCTTTACATTTACTAACTTCCAGCTTGTCTAGTTGTAAACATAAAATATATAGTTTAAAAAAACTAAAAAAAACACTTTAAAACGCACTGAAAAATATAAAATAATAATGGTTAATTCAAAAAGTGTGGAGCGCTTTTTGGTTGTGTGTACTTTTATATACCCAGTAAAAGAAGCGCTCCACACTTTTTGAATTAACCATTATTATTTTATATTTTTCAGTGCGTTTTAAAGTGTTTTTTTTAGTTTTTTTAAACTATATATTTTTATTTTTTTACTTTTTTGTTACCAAGTTCAATTTAGACTCATCAAGACAAATCATATGAGCCCAAACACGAGGGGTTTACTAGTAGCCACTGCAGAGATCCTCTACCCACCTTTCGGTTCCATCATCAGACCCTCGTCACCAAGTCCAATCTATTGGACTCATCAAGACGAATCATATGAGCCCAAACACGAGGGGCTTACTAGTAGCCACTGCAGAGATGCCCTACCCACCTTCCGGTTGCATCATCAGACCATCGTCACCAAGTTCAATGTATTGGGCTCATGATGACAAATCATATGAGCCCAAACACGAGGGGTTTACTAGTAGCCACTGCAGAGATGCCCTACCCACCTTCCGGCTGCATCATCAGATCAGGTTGATGATATCAAATTATTGCATTGTCACCGAGATTACATACACATACAAAATTTCAAGTCGATACGACAATTGGAAGTGGGTGAAAATTGACTTCTAAGATTTGATTACATTGTTAGTTAGTTAGTTAGTTAGTTAGTTAGTTAGTTAGTTAGTTAGTTAGTTAGTTAGTTAGTTAGTTAGTTAGTTAGTTACAAGTCAAGCTAATAAAAGTGTTTTAAAAATAGAATAATAAATCAGCTGCTTCACATAACGCAGATCAGAAAAGATCAGCAGATCCTAAAAGCCAACCCCAAGAATAGAAAAATATCTATCTATCTAGATATCTAAAATGTATAAGCTACTATATACATTACATAAGCATTGTTTAAGCTACTATAGACATTTACTTTTTTTTTTTAGTTTTACTTAAGTAAATTAATATATCTTGGAAACCATGATAAAGGCTAATACTAGCCACTCGCATTCTCTAGTCAATATAAATTGTCCTTATTGTTACCCCTTACACTGTAAATGTTAAAAATGTGATTAATATACTTAAATTAATATACTTAATTTCAGGTCCTCACGAGATTCATATGGAGACGATGCTGTGAGCTATGTACAAGCGAAACGAGAAGGTTAACTGTGTACAGTGAAGTGCAAAATATGCCCGGAGCATAAAGTTCATGCTAAATTATATAATTGCACACCTATTTTAGATGAAGAAGAAGAACATATTCTCTCTGTGAGGTGCGAAGACTGTGTAGCTTCCCAGGGGGGATGTAAACATGCAATTGCATTTCTTATGTGGGTCCATCGCAGAAGTGAGGAACCTTCCTGCACTTCTGTCGAGTGCAGAAAGAAATCAAAACTGTCCAGGGTTGGTAGTAGCCTAAAATATATCACAGCCAAAGAACTCTCAAGAAGTTTTTACAAGAGGCTAAGAAGAGAAAAATTGCAGATTGTGAGCTTTTAAAATATCAACCCACACATTGTGCGAGTGAAGTAGAAGCTGTTTCAATGCATCAACTTGCATGTAATCATAAAGAAAAACATGTGGAAGATTTTTTGGGAAAAATACATATATATATAGCAGAGTCTGTAACACAGAAAGTAGAGGAATTAACTAGAGAACAATAAAATAGTGCTCTTTGGTTGGAATTAAGATATGGTAGAGTAACTACTTCTAGAGCATTAGAAGTAAGCAGATGCAAAACAAGTGACAGAACACTTATAGCCCTCATACTTGGTGGCGAAATACCCGATACCCAATCTATAAAGCGTGGCCGCACCTTAGAAGATCATCATCATCATCAGCCGGAATAAGTCCACTGCTGAACATAGGCCTCCCCCGTTGAACGCCACCATGAACAGCTATTAGCCATTTGCATCCATCGGCTCCCTGCAAATCTTACAATGTCGTCGGTCCACTTAGGGGGGAGGGGCTACCTACAGAACCTTTCTTCCCCATCGGTTATCGGTTCGTCGAGCGATGTGGCCTGCCCATTGCCACTTCAACATGCAAATTCTGAGAGCTATGTCGGTGACCTTGGTTCTTCGGAGAATTCCCTCACTTCAGATTCTATCACGCAAAGAAACTCCAAGCATGGTTCTCTCAATGGCTTGTTAGAAGATGATGTGAGGAAAACTGTGATAGAGAAATAAAGAAAACCAATTCATAAATGTGGTTTCTTATTAAGCTCCACATATCCAATGATTGCAGGGTCCCCTGATGGAATTTTTGAAGATGGTAATATTATAGAAATCAAATGTCCTGTTAATGAAAAGACTTACAAGAGTTATGTGAAGAATGGAGAGCCCACAGAAAAATACAATGCCTAAATGCAGATACAAATGTATTTTATCACAATAGAAATACTGTTATTATTGTGTCGCTGAGCCTGACTATCCAAATAATAAAAAAGTTAATGTAATAAAGGTAA
This sequence comes from Opisthograptis luteolata, assembly GCA_931315375.2. NCBI lineage: Eukaryota > Metazoa > Arthropoda > Insecta > Lepidoptera > Geometridae > Opisthograptis > Opisthograptis luteolata. Next base: position 5,094,419 of record OV928063.1, on the reverse strand, counting down.
CATTCAACCTCGCTTATGTTGAAGATGTAACAATAAGTTTATAAACTTTTGGAAAATGAACATATACCCTTTATTATATCAAAGTATAGAGTAAGTGTGCTTATATGTAAATGAGTGTTTAAATTTAAATAAAAAACTTTTTGAATCACAAACTAGTTTTATTTTATTAAGGAATCTTGCATATTAACTAGAGCACATGCTATGATTATTATATCATCTAGTCTATACTAATATTATAAAGAGGAAAAATTTGATTGTTTCGAATAGGCTTCGAAACTACTGAACTGATTTTAAAATTTCTTTTTCTGTTGGAAATGGAAAGCTACACTATCTATGACGGACATAGGCTATATTATATTTCCAACAAAATTAGGGATCCGTAAGTATGGGCTGTAATCTACCAGGCGCGCCCATTTCGGGTTGGTAGATGTCGCATGCCCTTGAATGTTGCAGTTCTTGGGCATGCCGGTTTCCTCACAATGTTTTCCTTCACCGTTGTCATGGTATATATAAGGCCACATCACTATCTGAGTGCTCTTCCTCAATCAATATCTTTCTTGTAATTTTGTGCAGGTTGGAGACAGAAGGATTTGATTTTTTAATGGTCTCAGCATTAAATGGGGATGTAAAACTGGATGTTCATGGCTTCAAGGGTGACAATGCCTGGCTTACTGTTTTAACTTGGGTCTGACTTGCTTTGCTCCTGAACTTGTGTGTGAAAAATACTTGAACTGATTTATCTACTTTCTATTCACATAAAGGTTCTGGCTCATTCTATTTGATTGTTTGAAAATCTGCAAAATAAATGAAAGTACATAATTAGCTTTATATTTATTACTGTAAAATATTTTTATCTTTATTAAAGTACTTAAATATACAACAAATCAAATATATACAATTGGATAAAAAATTAAACTAAATACTAAAGCTAAACTATCTATATAAAACTAAACATCTACAAATAAAAAACCTGATTTAGGTCGCTGCCTACAGGTAGAGTGCCCAAGAGACTGGCGACATTACCTCTTTGAATGGCTAGGCTGATTCGTTGACCGAGGTAAGCGCCAGCCCTTTGGTCACCCATGGCGTCAACGAGGCGCTTGGAGAGCTCTTTAAAAAGCATAAGAGCGGCAGGACCCCACGGACCAAGAGTTTCAACCCCAAACGGAGCAAAAATATAGCCATCTCCAAGAGATGCATACTTCCTCCGTTTGAGGTTTTCAGCAGTAAAATTATTACTGTAAAATTATTCTAATGATTATGTAATGTATATATTTAAACATACCTCAGATTGTATGTGGAATACCTTTGAGACTTTGCGAACAAGTTTCTTTTGTATTATCCCGACACTCCATATTATTTGTATTCTCTTCAAGACACTCCGCTATTATATCCATTGTCTTTTTTTTTAACATGAATGGTTGTTCTGTGCTGCTGCCTGTCCGTTTTCTTCTGTCTTCCTGGCATTCAAATTTACTTGGAGTACATCCTGGTTTCAAGAGCACTTTTGATACTTTTCCCATGATATGATACTCAGTATAATTGAGCATAGTATTTGGTAACTAAAAATAACAAGAAAATGTGCTTATTGTGTACAATAAATGAAGTGGAATCACAGAACTCCATGACAAAACTTTACAAAGATCTAACCTCAAACACCTCTTTTTTTATTTATTTATTTTACTATTTGCAGGGTAGCGTTTGACCACAAGTCGCCTGATGTTAAGTGACGATGCGGTCGAAGATGGCGTCACGCTACACCTGGACTGGGAACTGGCTCTCAAGTGAGGCTGCCGGAACACACCGATAGGTGTTTGGCGACAGATTCTTAACGAGAGGGTGGTAGCTAGCCAGGCGAGTACTAGAAAATACCCTACCACCAAGCTATGGTTTCATCACGATGTTTTCCTTCACCGAAAGCTCAAGCTCATTGCAGGATTCGAACCCACGTTCTACGGATCGCAAGCCGACGTCACTACCACTGAGCCATCATCGCTATAAAACCTCAAACAATATTTACAAAAATCAAGCAAAATTCATGTTTTTCTATAATTATGTATTCGCTAATTTGCATTCTATAATACTTACATCGAAATGGTCTTCACAAAAATACATTCATGAAATTGATGATAAACAATTTGCATCATTTCGCCTTGCAAGTGTTAGCCACTTTTTCCGTACTTCTACTTTGCTTGGGACAAATATAAATAATTTGTTTGGTGTTTTAATGCTTGTGCTTTTACAGTGGGCACCATACAGTACTTATAATACGAAGGATTCATTTTTTATCACGAAATATCAGCAATACCGTCGCCATGCACGAACAGCTGTGTTTCGCACAGGTTGACGTCACATCACATATGACTAAAGATGTGACGAACTGCTTAAAATTGACAATATGCTTAAAGCGTTCCGCTTATATTATTAAGCTGCTTAAAAAAGTCGTCGAATGCTTATTTGCTTTTTGTTGTATTTAAACGGAAACAATGGAGACATGTTTAACGACTAGCGACTAGTGACAAACTCCGAGAGTTAACAAAAGCGTTTAATGATTTGTGGCTTTGCTAGTGTTGTTACTAGCTTAAAGAAATTTGTTATTATTATGTTGCAATTTGGAATAGTTTTTTATATATTTTTTTTAATATTTTTTATCTTCTATCTTACTAAATAAATACTTTAGACTACAAAGTAACAATATTTATGAATTAATGAACTTCCCTTCGTACTTATCAGGCGGTTGTCTGAAATGAATTATCAATCCATTAATCACTGGGTTTCATTTCAGGCGTACTTAGAAGTTCATTGATTTTATTTACATCATGTATTATTTACACTTGTTTTCACTACGGTATATTTACATTCTTGTTTTATATTTACATGAATAATGCCTTTTTTGTTGTTTTTTTGTTACATAACACATAAGTCTCGAAGCTCATTCGCGCGCGTAGTGTAAATAAACAAAATAAGCCCTCGCTAATTTGTCAACAACAAAAAGCTAACTAGAAAATTAAATGGAAGACGGAAGAATTAAATGGAATCGGTTTGGTTGTAAAACACTAACCAACCAAACACAAGGCGTTGCCAGTCCCCCACAAATATTACGTAAATAAGCAGAACGTAATTTAGCCGCGTAATATGACATCTAATTCAATTAATATTGCGCCTTCAGTGCATAGAAATAAGGTTGAAATAATGTGAATCCAAACCAATTATAAATCTTTGAGTCTTACGCTTATAACAATCAGATTTTATTTTGAAATGTATATCTATCGGAATAAGGTTTGCATTTGTTTGGACTTTGGAAAAAAGTCGTCAACGTTTAAACGGAGTCGGCTTATTTTCATCAGCCCGCGCCCCGCTTAGGCGCTTATTTTGAAGAGTGACGATTTTCAGTGGTATCCGTATTGGAATAAGGTTTGCATTTGTTTGGACTTTGGAAAAAAAAACCGTCAACGTTTAAACGGAGCCTGCTTATTTTAATAAGCCTGCGTTTTTAAACCGCTTTTCGTTTAAACGCCCACCTCTACATATGACGCCATGACTGCCCATGACAGTTTTGAGCATTTTCGGGGGAAATTAAATGTCAATGTCATGTCATTTCTAATGCGAAAAATACAAATTGAAAATTGAAATCGATATATTTTTCCATAGTACCTATTTATTTTTGGTTATTATTTATTCCATGTTTAATGGATACTAAAGTATATTAATTAGCAATCAATCAAAGTTAGGCTATTAATATACCTCTAACTTTCCAGAACGAGTGAGATTCTGATGCAGTTTCTTGATGTTATGTGACGATGTGGTTGAAGATAGCACCACGCTACACCTGTACTGGGAACTGGCTCTCAAGTGAGGCTGCCGGAACACATCGATAGATGCACGGCGACAGATTGTTAGCTAGACGAGCACTTGAAAAGCTCTAGTTGCGAAAGTACATAACGTGTTTTTGAAAATTCGTTTATTGTTGCTGAATAACGCCATCTATTGTCAAGTAGCAAAAACACAAAAACTGTAAAAAAAATTCTGACATCTATTGGCGAGTAGTAATACTATATATATTTTACTATTTGACAATAGATGGCGTTATTCAGCAATACTGAACCAATTTTTAATCGATATACATGTTTTTTAAAACACTTTTATTAGCTTGACTTGTAACTAACTAACTAACTAACTAACTAACTAACTAACTAACTAACTAACTAACTAACTAACTAACTAACTAACTAACTAACAATGTAATCAAATCTTAGAAGTCAATTTTCACCCACTTCTAATTGTCGTATCGACTTGAAACTTTGTAAGTGTATGTAATCTCGGTGACAATGCAATAATTTGGTATCATCGACCTGATCTGATGATGCAATCGGAAGGTGGGTAGGGCATCTCTTCGCTGGCTACTAGTAAACCCCTCGTGTTTGGGCTCATATGAATCGTCTTGATGAGTACAATATATTGAACTTGGTGACGAGGGTCTGATGATGCAACCGGAAGGTGGGTAGGGCATCTCTGCAGTGGCTACTAGTAAACCCCTCGTGTTTGGGCTCATATGAATCGTCTTGATGAGTCCAATATATTGAACTTGGTGACGAGGGTCTGATGATGCAACTGGAAGGTGGGTAGAGGAACTCTGCAGTGGCTACTAGTAAACCCCTCGTGTTTGGGCTCATATGATTCGTCTTGATGAGTCCAATAGATTGAAAGTGGTGACGAGGGTCTGATGATGCAGCCAGAAGGTGGGTAGGAGATCTCTGCAGTGGCTACTAGTAAACCCCTCGAGTTTGGGCTCATATGATTCCTTTTGATGAGTCCGATAGATTGGACTTGGTAACAAAAGACTAAAAAGTAATAAAATAAAAATATATAGTTTAAAAAACTAAAAAAAACACTTTAAAACGCACTCAAAAATATAAAATAATGAAATTGACTTGTATTAGTTACGATATAATGGTTAATTCTAAAAGTGTGGAGCGCTTCTTTTACTAGGTAAATAAAAGTACACACAACCAAAAAGCGCTCCACACTTTTTGAATTAACCATTATATCGTAACTAATACAAGTCAATTTCATTATTTTATATTTTTGAGTGCGTTTTAAAGTGTTTTTTTTAGTTTTTTAAACTATATATTTTTATTTTAAAAATGAATCCTAGCTTGATCGATTTATCGCCCTCGAACTCATAAAGCATACATTTGCTAGTACATAGATTAGTTTTTGATTAACCTCAGGTCCGTTTTGGCCATTAATCTTTCATGAAAATCGTTGGAGCCCTTTCCAAGAATTGCTTGTAGGTATTAGATATTTTTTCCCATAAAAGGTTCAAAAGTAAATAAAACAAACGTATTGAATAAAACTCTATATTAATATAATATAATAATAAATTGTGTGTATGTCTATACGAGAACTTGCACTCTCCCGATACCCTCTTTACAATAACCGCTGATGAACAGTTCACGTGTGAAGGCTCGCGTCCCACGATGGGCCACGGTGGGCCACGGTGGGAGACTACAGGCAAATCCACGCACATTACAATAGTAATTTTAACTTGACTTTTAATAGTACAGTCGACGACAAAACTAGTTTACAAATCATTTTCTAACTAGCTACGCCTTTTAGCCAATCTCCTTATTCCGGCAAAAGAACAGGCAATAAAGCGACATTTTTCCCGACTACATTCACAATTTTATTTCAAATCTGGTACCCTTTTGTAACCTTGGTCGTATTTAACTACTTTTTCCGCTGACTGTACTCAGTTTTGGAGTTAAAATAAAAATATATATATATTAGAAAAAGTAAGTACATACGAAACTGAAAATAGTTGTCTATTTCTGGTTTACTGAACTGATTTCTATGAAATAGAGTAGACAATAGCTCAGAAAAAAACTTCAATACAAGAAAGTATTATAAAACATCTAAAAACAAGAGGTGGTCGTCATCATCATCATCATCATCAGCCTTTCACGTCCCCACTGCTGGGACTCTGGCCTTCTCTCAGAGAGAGTATGGGCTGTAATCTCCCACGCGGGCCCAGTGCGGGTTGGTAGATGTCGCATGCCCTTGAACGTTGTGGTTCTTGGACATGCCGGTTTCCTCAAAGAGGTGGTATTCGCTTATAATCGGCCACGATTGCGGGTGATCCTCTGTAATTGTCACCAGCGGCGACAACGATGGCCCATCGTGGCACCTCACCCCCAACAGTCAATAAAACAGTGCTGTCACTTTTCACTTAAAATCTATACAAAAAAAGCTTACAGAAATAATAATAGAATGATTTCCTCGATTGACTTTCTACTTAGCTAAAAATCTAAACGGTTTATTTATACAAACATTACAAAGACGAAAACATTATGCAAAACGATACAGCATTCTGCCTCTTATATAAAAATCATTGATTTATAGTCGAGGTGTGAGAGGATATTTGTATCGGGCGATATTTTTTGAAGTTTACAACAGTAAAGCGATTTTAAGTGTTTTATGCCGCAGGATTCTTTTTCCGGGATAAAAATTACTCTGTGTTAATCCAATCCAAGGTATAATAAGCTATCTCTAAGAAAATAATCGTTTTCTACTAATATTAACATGAAAGTTTGTGAGTATGGATGGATGGATGTTTGTTGCACTTTCACGCAAAAACTACTGAACAAATTAGTGTGAAATTTGAAATGGTGATAGCTTACACTTTGGATTAACACATAGGCTACTTTTTATCCCGGAAAAGGTTCTTGCGGGATAACGGGAGACGCGGATGATAACACAGTTTTATTTTTAACGATATTTTTTCCTTTATCCGAATTTTAAATCACTCTTTTGTAAACTTCAGAAATGTCGCTTGATACAAATAGCCTTTCACACCTCGAGTATAATAATTCTAACATTATTAATTACTGCGAGCACATCTGTAAATCACGTGATATATCGATGACGTCACATGTAAGTATAACACAAGTTAAAGGTATAAAAAAAAGTATTCCAGTGCTTGTTAAACTATCAAAACTTGTACTAGGGAATAAATAGTACGATTCTAATTCACTCGGAAAGTTTCCGTGTCGGATTCGACGTCACTTTCGCTTCACGGAAACGTTTTCCGAGGCGGCGGAAACTTTTCCGTGATTGAACAGCTGGCTTGTCAAATTAAATATCAGTTTCCAAATTCAGATTGGTGAATCGAGTCTTCAAAATTCTTGCGGAAACTTTTCCGAATCCGTGTTCGGAGTTTCGGTGTGAATTAGAATCGCGCTGCTGATCCGTTATTCGCGGTTCTGAATCGATATGTCATGTCATGTCAAGCCTTACTATCTACTAAAATGACATATTATGACATGACATATCGATCCAAAACCGCGGATAACGAATCAGAATCGATTATTAATTTCGGCTGTAAAATAATCGATACTATCGATAGTTTATTCTTCGTGAGTAACAACACTATAGATACTATCGATAGTATTGCACACATTCGGTAGTATTGCCTCGTTTTGAGGTATATCGATAGTGTTGCGATAGACTATCGATTAATCATCGATAATAATCGATTATTATCGATCGGCTAGCGTGGATAGTACCGTGAAACAAACTTGTATCTGTAAATATACTGAACCAAAGCCCGTTTCATACTCAAGGCGGAGCGGAGACGCTATATGCGTTTGGGGTGAGAGGCTGTTTGTGCAAATCCATGCTGCCATTTGTGTCCATTTTACTCCAAAACTACTAGTTCGATTTTGATGCAGTTTACAGCGATGAGTTTGGGTTTGATTGGTGCATGTTCGTAGATAGGTGTTACGGTGACAGCTCACCAGGGGGCGCTGCAGCAAACATTTGTTTGCGCAAGTCAATGTTCCCATTTTATTCCAAAACTACTGGTCCGATTTCGATGCAGTTTTCAGTGATGAGTTTGGGTATCATTGGTGCATGTTTTTAGATAGATGTTACGGTGACAGCTCACTGTAGTATATTAGCGAGGGTAGTCGGCATACCCTCACTGTATATTGTGACAGCAATAAATGTCAGTGTTCAACCAACTAGCGTGTTTTTCACCTCACTCACCAGGGGGCGCTGCAGTAAACATTTGTTTGTTTTGCATTTTGCAATTCATTATATTATCATTTGCATATGATTTCATAACATAACATACTACAATATAAATAACAACTACATTTTATATCAAATCATTTTTCCTAGCACACGCGTGGCCATCAGAAGAATCGACCTAGCGGCCTTATTGCGTTACTTGATTGATCGGCTTGCGCTCCATTTTGACATTTGATCTCCATCGACAATACCACAGACTAGATATCCAGTAACACCGTTCTTGAACCAAAGTGAATGAATGAACGTGAACGTGAGTTGCCGTTTGGATTGTAATGAAACGGTATGTTTTTAAATTGGTTAAAGATGCTGTAGGTAAAATAAATTGGGAGCTTATTCAAAATAGCGAGCGTTAGCCGACCAACCAGCCAAATTACGTGATAAGTCCGCCGCTTGGGATATTTCATATTATCATTACGAATAGTGTATTTTTTTGTAATTTTGACTTTACATACAGACACTGCAATTTTATTTATTTGCATATAAAGATTCAACGGTTACTTCTAATACGAAGTTATATGACAATTTCTACAAATTACATTAACATACATTTGGTTTGTTTCTGGTAGAAATCAATACATAAAATTTTACTATACATTACATTACATCTGTATAACAAAATAGCTTTCCATGTATAAAAAACTAGCTCGCGCCTGCGGCTGCGCTCGTGTATACAATACAATTTTAAGAATTGAAATGCATTTAGCAACGTTAATTCATCATTTACAATTTATTTTTTTCGAAACAGTAATTATGATAATATTATTCTAGATTATCTAGAATTATTTCATACAAAACTTATTGCTGTATTACAAGCACACATTAATAAATATAAAAACATTACCAATCTACTTGCTAAGTATTTCAATTGTAATACTTACACATATTTTTTTTTACTAAAAACTCGTGTTCACTTAAGCTAAGGCTGACCAAGCACGGACAGCCTGAAGCATTCAGGATCGACTGCTTCAGGTTGTCCGTGTGTCCGGATCGATAGTTTTTGACGTGACAACGTCTTATAATTCGATAGAGCCGGCTGCACGCACGAAAAAACATGACTCATGCGGCGTTACCTCGCTCTGAGGCGTTCCATGTAAGGCTTGAAGTGCAAGCGAGAGCGCGGAACGAGCGACAAAGAAGCACAATCAGCCAATCGACGTTGTCACGTTCAACTATCGTCAGTAAACCAACTTTACAGACAACCAATGTTTTTTTTATCTACAAGCAACAATACTATCGATAGTATTCCATACACTCGATAGTATTGCTTTGTTTTGTGATATCGATAGCCGACCGTTCCCAATAACCGATCGATCCACGGTTTGCGCTACTGGGGAAGAAAATTGACACAAGCTCCATAGAAGTAATGTCATTTTTTTTATCTCTAGTAGGCGAAACCGTGGATCGATATATAGCGATGATGGCTCAGTGGTAGTGACGTCGGCTTGCGATCCGTAGGACGTGGGTTCGAATACTACAATGAGCTTGAGCTTTCGGTGAAGGAAAACATCGTGATGAAACCATAGCTTGGTGGTAGGGTATTTTCTAGTACTCGCCTGGCTAGCTACCACCCTCTTGTTAAGAATCTGTCGTTAAGTGACGATGTGGTCGAAGATGGCGCCACGCTACACCTGGACTGGGAACTGGCTCTCAAGTGAGGCTGCCGGAACACACCGATAGGTGCACGGCGACAGATTCCTAACTCGAGTCTGGTAGCTAGCTAGACGAGCACTAGTAAATGCCCTACCACCAAGTTTTATCACGATGTTCATTGTAGAATTTGAACCCACAATCTGTGTCGCAAGCCGACGTCACCACTGAGCCATCGAAGCTTCAAGCACTCATCTCTCATTGCGACCGACCGGCATCGCCCGAGTCCACTCACCTATATTTAGATCTACCAGAAACAAACATACAATTGAACATTTATATATACAGAGTAGGTCGTTAACATTAGTAAAGGTGCAAAACTTCACGTAAACGTCAAATTTTGATCAAATCGAGGAATACAAACGGAAGAAGATAAGAATCAGAATTGCATCAAGGGGCAACTCCCCTGGTGTTGCAAAGGTCCATAGGCAACGATGAGCGCTAACCATCAGGCGAACCGTCTGCTTGTTTGTCAATTTTTTACATATAAAAGTCAAGTCAGTATAGTATAAATAGTTAAATCTATAATATAAAAATGAATCGCAAAATATGTTGGTAAGCGCATAACTCAACAACGCCTGGACCAATTTTACCAATTCTTTTTTTTAAATGTTCGTTGAAGTCCAATAATGGTTTTTACGGTGAGAAAAATCGAATAATTGCCGGGAAAACACTAAAATTAGCCCTTTTCTTTTCCCCATACAAACGATTCGTAATAATACTTAAGTCAATTTGAACTTTAATACCATACCATAAAGTTCAAGTGTTAGTGGAGAGGTTCCGGGAAGGCAAAACAATTGAGTGACGTTAGTATTGTATAAATATTGATGTCTGTTTTCAATAAATTTAGGGATCCTTACTAAAACTCCAATAATGTGTGTATTATAATTTTTGCGTTTTTGCTAAATACCCGGGCGAAGCCGGGGCGGGCCGCTAGTTTTCAATAAAACAAAAACCGATTTCAGGTTCCCTTCGGTTTCTCTGGTCTGCCATCAACAAACCCTGATTTCCTTATCACGGGACCGCCTTTGGACTATCTTGGTACATAGATAGTTTGAACCCCGGGGAAGGACATAGGATACTTTTTATCGCGATAAACTGAAGCCCGCGCGGGTGAAACCGCAGGGAACAGCTAGTAATGTTATAAGAGATTTTTTCTGTTTGTAATGGATAAACCCGACAACAACTACACCGATTTTAAACATTCTTTCACATAGAGACAGCTACATTAACAACATTATAAAATGTTATAAAATGGGCTGTATTTTAATTTCATAAAAATTATTCATATCCTAAGTAAATTTTAATACATATCAAAAATAATTCATCTACTAAAAAAAAAAACAATGAAATTATTTACTTGTTTTTGTAAATCTATATACTACACAAGTGTTTATTATTTCGACCACATAATAAGATTTTTTATTTTATAATTTGGAACGCTGTAAGATTTACCTAAATATATAAAAAAAAGTTTCCATAATAAATCTATTTTCCCGTGCGGAGCCGGGGCGCGTCTCTAGTATAAGAAGTAATGTTTTTGTTGAATCTAGTGTTGTAACACCATCATAATTTTAATAGGCGACCTCTAGCGGAAATTGCTAGCAAGAGCTAATAAATCTACCAGAGAATCAATAGCAAACCCTGAGTTGTCGCCAAATGGAACTAGATGGCGGTGTACCTCCTTAAAAAACACGCGTCTCCACGTAGCCATGTAAGCGCGGCGAATTCAAAATTGTAGTTGAATCGGAACTCACTGGCTTTAGCGCTTTGTAGCAGTACCCTATACAGATCTCAATCTCTTGCGACTGTATGGTGTCTGTAGCACTGCCTAAGGCTCGGTAGTCAACAATTCAATTTTCGCCCCCGCCCCTTATTGAAATTCTCCTTTACTTGCATCGTTTTTCGGCATCGTTTTTTAGAAAACGGCCACCGCTATAATAAACCCGCTCGAAGCTACCCCTTCGCCTTTCTTTACGTCACCCTGCCCGTCCGCCGACCTACATAGCATTACAGTGTGATTTTTCAACACATTTTTTTTTTGTTTTGACAGATTTTTTTACAGCTATGACAGTTGGGTTCGCTTTGACAATCCCACAAGATGGGCCGAATTCGTCTGTTTGTATTCCGCGAGAGTCTATTGTGTTATGCATTTTATAAAACAACAACACCAAGTTTGATGGATCTAAAAGTATTGCTGCCCCAATTCAATCAATTACTAATGAGTAAAAATTTTATTAAAATGATTGCGCTCAAAAAATGACCTGCCGCGCGTTTCTTGCCTGCTCTTTTGCCGGCGTAAGGAGGTTGGAACTGGCGCAGCTAGTTTTTAGCTAAAATATCTGGATGACCGAGCTTTGCTTGGTTTTTTTCTAAATCATGTTTAAGATAATTGGTTTAGTCGTTTTGAACAACGCCATCTATTGTCAAGTAGCAACAAAAAAAAATAGTATTACTACTCGCCAATAGATGTCAGGTAGTCATAATTTTCCATTTTTATTTTAAAAGTTGATTATCGATATACGACTTTTTCTAAAAATGATACATAGCTTAACCGATTTATCGCCCCCGCAACGACAGAGATATTTTTAGACCTGTCAAACTTAGTTTTTTTTTAGAATATGCACATGAGAATCGACAACAATGGTATTGTAAAAAACGCTCCGTGTGTACAGTGGCTGGAAAAGAAACGTGTTTCTGTATACTGTACCCCTAGTACAAGTTTTGAAAACGATAAAAGTTTTCGTAAACGTCGACGTTTACCACCGCCGACTTGTCAAAGTGGCAACTCGATCTGCTTAAATTCAAAAAGTAACTCAATAACATTGTTGGAATATGATTATAACGATTTAAAATAACCCGTATTAACGATTTCAGTTCCTCCAAGTCTCGGTAAGATTCGCTGAAAAAAATATGTATGGATGGAAACGAAAACTTTTATAGTTTTTGTAAACTATCAAAACCTGTACTAGGGGTACTGACGACCGAAGTGGCCGACTGCGAAGCGCGAGGTCGCGGGTTCGATTCTGGCACACATACACTTGTGCGAAACAAGAATAATTTTTAACAACAAAAAACCGACTTCATGTTCCCCTTGATTACTCTAGGATGCCATCATCAGCTCCCTGTTTCCTTATCACGGTACCACCCTTGGGATATCTCGTTTCCAGCAAAAAGAAATAATCATCAAAATCGGTTCATAGACGACAAAGTTATCCGCGAAAACACATTTAAAAAAGGCTGAGTCTATTCATACGGGTACTGTACGAACAATTTATAATTATTCGTACGGAAGTCAATAAAAAAATAATTTTGCGTTTCTATTTGTTTTTAATTTAAACAAAAAAAAAATGTATATATATATATATATATATTTGCGGCTTAGGGGTGGCCCAAGGGCCACCCGCACCCTAACCTACTGTGACACTATATTTTATTTACCTATTACGGTACGAATAAATATAATTTATTCGTCCAGTACCCGTACGAATAGTCACTCCCTTTAAAAAAAATATACGGTCAAATTGAGAAACCTGTTTTTTTAAGTCGGTAAAAATAAAAGCGTAAGGATTTATTCCGTAAAACATCCGTTGCCCAATGAATAACCCAGTGTTAACGAGCAATAATTCTTATGTCAGAATATAACTATAAAAAACATATAAAAAACATGTAACAATTAGAATTCATAGTAACTTCATTCTCTTACTTAAATATTGCCATTATACTCATTAATCCATTTAATTATAATAATTATATCTGTGGCAGAATGTCTACGATTGTACACATTTTATGTGAATGGCAACTTTATATTCTTTCCATCAATTTGGATGGGGTAGATTTTGGCGGGGAATAGTGGTGACAGTCGATTGTATTGGGAGCTATGGTAGGAAAATATTTGGGTGGCTGTTTAGAGTGATTCATCGAGATCTGTGTGTGGTGATATTTATTCTCCTCCTGGCTTGAATTACCCCAGTCTTTCCCAACAACACTAGCAAAATCCAGTCTTTCGAAAAAAACTAGCAAAATTTTATGAAGTGATACGTAAATAAATTACAAAGAGGTTTTATAACTAAGAGCGAATCCAACCACTTAAACTGCAACTCGATACGAATGTTTCGTTTTTACAATTACCGTTCAAAACTTAAGCGTAAGTATGCGAGTTCTATTCCTAGTATAATAAATTCCGCCACTGTACACGACGTGCTAATCCATTGTGACGCAATTACGCGTCGTGACTAACTTACGCACTGTGACATAATTACGCGCTGTGACAAATTTACGCACTGTGACATAATTACGCACTGTGGTATAATTACGAACTGTGACATAGGTTACGCACTGTGACATAATTACGCACTGTGGTATAATTACGAACTGTGACATAGGTTACGCACTGCGGCATAATGACGGACTGTGACATAATTACACACTGTGGCATAATAACACACTGTGGCGTATAATTACGCACTGTGACAAATTTACGCACTGTGGCGTAGTACCGCGACTTGAATGGCGTGGTTACGCGCCGTGTGTGACTTAATTACGCACTGTGACGCGGATACGCGCCGCGGGTGACGAGGCAGTGCGCTTACGGCTTGAGCCGCTTGTAGTTGGCTAAGTGACTGTTCAGGTGTTGCGCGAGCTGGTCGGCGCGCGCGAATGACGCCTGAAATGTTAAGAGGAATATGGATTAGCTTACTTTCATCCCCTATTTTATCCCCTTGGGGGTAGAATTAATCAAAATCCTTTCTTAGCGGATGCCTACGTCGTAACATCTACATGCATGCCAAATTACAGCCCGATCCGTGTAGTGGTTTGGGCTGTGCGTCGATAGATTTTATAGCGATGATGGCTCAGTGGTAGTGACGTCGGCTTGCGATCCGTAGGACGTGGGTTCGAATCCTACAATGAGCTTGAGCTTTCGGTGAAGGAAAACATCGTGATGAAACCATAGCTTGGTGGTAAGGTATTTTCTAGTACTCGCCTGGCTAGCTACCACCCTCTCGTTAAGAATCTGTCGCCAAACACCTATCGGTGTGTTCCGGCAGCCTCACTTGAGAGCCAGTTCCCAGTCCAGGTGTAGCGTGGCGCCATCTTCGACCGCATCGTCACTTAACATCAGGCAACTTGTGGTCAAACGCTACCCTGTAAATAGTAAAAAAAAAAAAAAAACTATGTCAGTCACCTTTGAGTTTTATATTTAGATTTTTTTTAACACTTGTTTTTGGTTACATACAACATTATTGTCTATTGTCATGACATTTCATAGTTTTTGGACAAAAACGGGCGAGAGCGAAGCGTCGTACAGCGACTACCAACAGGTGACGTCACCGCACCCACCTTGCACACGACGCACCGGTACAGCTGCTTGGCGTGGTTGTGCAGGTGCCGCGTGAGGGAGTGCACGTGGGAGAACCGCTTGCCGCAGTGTGCGCAGGCGTGCGGCATGCCGCCCCCGCCCCCGGGGGAGGACAGCGGCGAGGCGGAGGGGTGCGCGCACAAACGGTGCCGCCGCAGTTGCTCGAACCGGGGGAACGACGCGCCGCACTCCGAGCACCGGCCTGGGGGCGGTCAACATTACGTTTGTTAAAAAAAAACTTGACAGGTGTCAAGGGACACCCGGACGGAACGAAGTTCCTTTCGATTCAGTCATCATCAGCCGTTCCCACTGCTGGGACTCTGACCTTCTCTCATGCTTCGGCTACATTAGCGGGCGTAGATTCGTATCGTGTTGGCGAGACAAAAACATCGTGTTCGGGTATAGGCGATGTTCTTGTCTACATTAAGGCGGGCGAAGATTCGTGTCGAGTTGACGCGATGCATCGTGCCAGATTGTGTTGTTCAGTTTGTTGTGCGGCCGAGACGTGGGCGGTAATTTAAAAATGGAGGAAATAGTGGCTTTGCATTATATGTCAGTAAATTACCCACCACGCATCATGTACCAAGTGTTTCTTTTTATGGTTGGGGTCACTAGGATCCCATATAATACTCTTAGTTTCATAAAATTGAATGAATTGTAACACCTTTTCGTTACTCCACTCCATAGTGTAAAAAATTAAATGCACGTCCGTCTCGCTTCAAAGTCTGGACGACACTGAAATGACGTAGATGTAGCCACCTAAGCGAATATTGACGCGACAAATCTCTTTGATTCGCGCCAGTTTACCGACAGCTCCCCGATACTACATCGTTTTCGCCGGAATACTACGCGATGACACGATGAACCCGGCCACATTTATCGCGTTAACACGAATATTCGCCATAGCCCGCTAATGTAGTCGAAGCATACGAGAGAGAGAGTGAACCGTAATCTACCACGCGGGCCCAGTGCGGGTTGGTAGATGTCGCATGCCCTTGAATGTTGCGGTTCTTGGACACGCCGGTTTCGTCACGATGTTTTCCTTCATCGTTTTGAGCGATGGTAAATCCGCACATAACTTATTAAAAGGCATGCACTTATTCAAGGGCATGCGACATCTACCAACCCGCACTGGGCCCGCGTGCATGCTATTTGAATCGACATTGGACTGTATCGCTCAACGCGATGCACGTAAAGCCGCGAGTAAACGGCGCGCAAACACGCGAGCCGAGCCTGGCTCCGCTCGCGATTCAGCGCGCCACGCGCTATTTAGGCACCGTCTAAACAGATGGTACAGAGCGCGCGACGAAGGAAGGCCCATGTGAGCCGCGTCTCCACGGACGGATCGCGTAGGATCGTGCTACCCCGCGTCGTTTAAACGCACTTTTAGAAGTGGCTCGGCCGTAACGTTACCGCTATCGAAGCATCGCATGACGCGACGCGGCTCACCTTAGCGGTGTGGCCGACCGACGGCGACGTGAGAATACGTCTCGCACGATTTGATCTGTTGTTAGAGAGACATATTTGACGGACGCGTGTCACGTTCTGGCTTCGCACGAGGCGCGGGTGTGCCTGACTCTAAACTATTTACGAGCTTGTTTGTTTTACGCTTTTCGGTTTTATTTTTCAGTGGTTTAATTGTTTGGTGAAAAGTTTTTACGTCCCACTAATATTATAAACGTGAAAGTTTGTGAGAATGGATGTTTGGACTTTTGTTACTCTTTCACGCAAAAACTACTGAACGGATTTGTGAGAAATTTGTAATGAGATAGGTTCCTGCGGGATAACGGGAAGACGCGGGTGAAACCAGGGTGCAGCTAGTAATTCGTATATTTAAAATTTTTAAAATCCCCCACATCTTGGACCGATTTTCATCAAACATAGCTAAGAACACCCCCGACTAGTTCACCTTTCAAACAAAAAAATAAAATAAAATCGAAATTGGTTCATCACCTCAAACATAACAGCCCGTCGTTTTTGCGTCGGAGTTAAAAAAATCAAAATCGCATCGATAATCGACTTGATTTCGCTCGAGCCAGGAAAGCCCTCGATGATACAACGGTCGACGTAGCACGCATCGCATGACGCGACGCGGCTCACCTTTGCAGTGTGGCCGACCGACTGCCAACGTGAGAATACGTCTCGCACGATTTGATACTGTTGCTAGAGAGACATATTTGACGGACGCGTGTCACGTTCTGGCTTCGCACGAGGCGCGGGTGTGCCTGACTAAATTATTTACGAGCTTGTTTGTTTTACGCTTTTCGGTTTTATTTTCAGTGGCTTATTTTTTGTTGCAAAGTGTCCAACTAATATTATAAACGTGAAAGTTTGTGAGTATGGATGTTTGGATATTTATTACTTTCACGCAAAAACGACTCAATGGATTTGTGTGAAATTTGAAATAGAGATAGCTTGTACCCTGGATTAAAACATAGGCTACGTTTTCCCGGAAAAAAGCTGGCTTCCCGTTATCCCGCAGGAACCTTTTTCCGGGAGAAAAAGTAGCCTATGTATTAATCCAGGGTATAAGCTATCTCGATTTCAAATTTCATTCAGATCCGTTCGTTCAGAAAGAGTAACAAACATCTATCCATCCATACTCACAAACTTTCACGTTTATAATATTAAAGTAGGATAGTAGATGCAAAAATCTTTTCAACACAAAATCATAAGCTCGTAAACAAATGTGAGTCAACACGGGTGTGCGAAGCCTAGACGTGTCGAAAGTAAACACAAACGTTACCGTCTAATACGTCTCTTTAGCAACAGTATTGTTAACGCGGCAGCTAAGTATTATAGCCGAGCGCGTCTCCAAATAGCGGGGGAGAGGATGGCTGGTTAAATAAGGGATGGTGACGACTAACCTGGTCTTCCACTGGCACTATACAAGGCACACTACAATCACCTCGGTTGGGGTTCCTCCTTGTAGGTGGCTCGGTCTCCAAATAGGAAGTTCCAGCCTTGGAGCGCTTCTTCACGGCTTCTTCAGGTTTATCTCTTCACCAGAGCGGGCTTCGATATGGATGGTAAGTGGACTGTATTTGCGGTGCGGCGCGGCGCGGAAGTGATATTCTAAAGCGGAGCGGTAGTCGCAACGGACGAGGGTCGATCGCAGACTACTTGTCGCGGCAAGCAGCTGCTTGTAAGTACGTATGTGACGACACAGGTCGTCGTCGAAAATATAAGGGAAGATGAGGGTAGGTATAATAAAAAGTGCCAATGTAAGTGGCGCGTTCATTTGTCCCCGGCCTAAAAACCATTGGTTTTTACAAAGGAAAGCGGGAAAATTAATAATTAGGATGTGGTAATATAAAGGGTTGAATTTAAAATAGTAGCGGGTAAATAGAGAGTGAGTGGACCGGGGAGCGGAGAATAGGTTTATTGTGTTGGTAAGACACATAAACGGACGACGGGTCTTTTATAGACACCAGTCGCCGTTTTCACGGACGCGACTCGGCAGATGCCATCGTTGCCAGCATGAGTGGCTATAACGACACCGAGCGGCCATGATAGCGGGGGAATATTATCAGTGATAATAAGAACGATAGAACCTATCGTAATGGGATTAGAATGTGTATTCCATTTTCCTCTTGATTGAAGCAAATGAAGATACTCTAGCTTCCATCGCTTTGAAAATGATTGAACCATTTGATCCAACAAAGCGAAGCGTTTCAATAAGTGTGCGGGCTCATCAGGTACCACGCACGCGGGTAAATGTGTAAGCGGTGCAGTCATCAAGAAATGCGCGGGAGTTAATGCAGTGGGCTCAGAAGGATCCTCACTCAATAACGTAAGCGGGCGAGAATTTATAACACATTCGATCTGCGTAAGTACTGTTAACATTTCCTCATAGGTGAGCAACTGTGAACCGATCGATTTGTAAAGATGTGCTTTGAATGCCTTTACGAAAATTTCAAAATTGCCTCCGAAGTGAGGACTTCGCGGTGGATTGAATTTCCATACTATGCGCTTCGCTGACAACTCATCTGATAAAGACTTATAATAATCTACGATGCTAGTGTATAAAACAACTGGAGCTATGAGTCCGAGTACATCGTACTGACGCGCTATTAACGACGGTATATTGCGTTTGGTAACAGGACGATCTTCAATGTTCACGGTGAACATGAATACGTCACAGCTAGGTGACCGCTGCAGACCTAATACCCTCAGACTTGCGTCTGGTGCTTCAAAGTTGATGTTAGCGGTGTGACGGTCAGATACTGGAAGCGATTCAATGAGCTCAGGCGCGTTGCTAGCCCGCTTTACGAGCTCGAAGCCCCCGGCCTTGAGTAGCTCGCGGAGATCATCTCTCAGCTGTACACCACCAGCCAACGACGGCATGGAGTAGCACACGTCATTCATGTAGGTATTGTCCTCGACCACAGCCGCGGCGAGCGGGAAGCGCGCGCGCTCGTCGGCGCACAGCTGTCGCAGCACTCTCAGCGCGAGAAAGGGACTGCTACGCAGACCAAAACAAACGCGGTTGAATTGATATGAGTCAAGAGGTAAAGCGGGATCGAATCTATATAAAAACTTTTGGAATTTACGATCGTCATTGTTGATTAAAATCTGTAGGTACATCTGTTTGATGTCAGATGTAAAAGCGGTTGCGTATAAGCGGAAATCTAAAAGAATTGTAAAAAGATCATTTTGTAAATTATCACCGGTGTATAAAATGTCATTAAGTGACGGTTTTAAATCGGCTTTAGAACTACTTGAATAGCTCGCGGTTTTAGCACTCGCGTCCATCACCATGCGCCATCTGGTGGTAGTTTTATCCAACCTGGCAATTGCATGGTGCGGTATGTAATATCCCGTAAAATGATCAGCGTTGTTTACTAGAGAAATGTACCCTTTCTGAATATATTCACGAATTATAGCATCATACTCCACTCTCAGTTGAGGTGAAGCGACCAGTTTACGTTCAAGGTACATGAAGCGTTTTTGAGCGGTAGTGTAAGAGTTACCAAGAGCGGTCGCGGGGTCGGTGGAGAACGGTAACGCTACAGAATAGCGCCCGGTAGAATCGCGGGAAACATTATTTGTAAAAATACATTCGTTTTCGACAGCGGCTGGGCTCAAGGTTGGAGTACATTGTACCTCCTCAAGCTGCCAGAATTTTTGAACAATATTATCTAAACGCGGTTCTTCTATAAAAGTACAGAGGGAGATTTGAGAGCGGGACTTATCGACAACAGAGGTATCATCGATAGAAGCAGCGGCGAAAATATTAGCGGGCGTAACAGGAGCGGTACCTATTACAATATAACCGAAAATAGTTTCAAAAGCGGTAGGTGAACCAGGCGGACCAGCGGCGCGGCCTGATAGCAATATTTCAGCAAAGAGCGGAGCCCCAATGAGCATGTCGATCTCAGAAGGCGCGGAGAAACTAGCATCTGCCAGAGGTAGGCAGTTTAGGTATGAAAGACACGACACATCAACTTTCACCGTGGGTAAGCTGTCCGTAATGCGGTCGATAACATAAGCGTCAATTAAAATAAAATTATCATTTATTCGCGATGATAAACTTGCGGTAATTGCCCCTTTAATAGGGTTAGATGCAGAACCTATGCCCTTAACAATAGTGTTAGGCACTTTGTTGCATTTTAAATTTAGTTTCGAGCAACACTTTGACGTGACGAAGTTACTTTGTGAAGCGGAATCAATTAATGCACGTACTACATGTCGTCGACCGTGTGAATCCGTAGCATAAACTTGCACAGTACCCAGCAAACAAGTGGTATCCGTAGGTTGTGAAGCGGGGCGTATATTGCAGAGCGATACGTTATGTTGTTCATGCTGATAAGCGGTAGGTACGCTCGTCAGCTGACCATCTGCGGCGGCAGAGCGCGAGACGGATGGCGGTGGTGCCGAAGGCGGCACACAGTTATGAGCGGTGGAGATGTTACCAGCCAGCGCGCGAGGAGGCTGCGCGGGCGCACGCGGCGCGGCTACATTGGTACGCGGGCGGGAACCGTCATTAAATAAAGACACTTTACGACACAACATAGAATGATGCTTACATCCACAATGACGGCAACTATATTTAGAATTGCATGCGGTATTCATATGCGAAACACTTAAACAATTAGTACAACCTTTGTTTTGTTTTATAAAAGAAAACCTATCATCAATCGCAAGTTCACTAAACGCAGGGCATCTATATAAATTACAATGATCGGTTTGTTTACATAGCACGCAGGTAGCTACGCATGATGCGGCAAAAGAATGCGTAGATTTTGCAGTAACCTGTTTGTTATTATCATAAACACGGCTATGAGAAGCGAGCGTCGTACGTTCTAATATTTTGCTTTGTTCGCGTATGAATTTAATCAGTTCGTTATAAGTAGGCATAGATTTACCTCGCATATGCATTTCAAACGAACGTGCGGTACTCGAATCGATCTTCTTCAAAGCGAGTTGTAAAAGCATAAAATCGGACAAGTCATCAAGTTTTAGAGAATTTAAACTCGAAACTGCCGTACAGAATTTATCGAGAAACAATTCTAAGTTCTTATTCGTCGCAGTGTTAAAAGATTTGAAGTCGAGCATTTGATCTAAATAAGCGGTGGCTAAGCTACGCTTGTCGTTATATTTATCGACGAGAGTTTGCCATATTGTAGGGTAGTTTTCGCCGTTTGGTACGATACCAGAACAAACTGCAAGCGCTCGGCCTGACAACTTATTTATCAAATATTGAACGCGGTCGTGATCAGTTAAATCAGGATTTTCGTGAATTGTCCGTCTAAAAGACTCATAGAAAATAGTCCAAGTCATTGGGTCTCCATTGTAGACCATCAAATCAAGCTCAGGGAGTTTGATAGATTTGCGCTGCGGTAAAACACGATAATCAGCTGTTTCTACTTTTGTCGCGGGCGGGTTGAGTTTATTATAAACAAACTTACAGCGGCAATACATGTCTTCGAACACGTTTACAGATTGGTAATTTACCGTATACGAAGGGTCGATAGTTAACTCGGTAACATTTAATCTGTTAACTATTTCATTAAACTCCGAATGAATTCGGTCTAATGAGATCATTCCGCATATAAATAAATCCTTATCAGTATCATCAGCGAAGGCATTTGAAGAACGATTATAAATTTCTTGTAAGCGGGAAAATATAGCGTCACGTCTGCCTATCAAAGTTAGACGTTCAACTTGTAAAGCCTCGTGAGATTTAACATCACTGCACACATCTTTACCTTTACTACGAGTAGTCATTTTATAAATAAAATTAATAAGCTAGACAAATTACGAAATGTACACTACTTATGACTGCAACACGTACGACGTGCGGTGAGCGGTGAGTAAAGTACGGGTCGCAAGAATACCCTCACTTGCAATATAAAAATAACGATTTTTAGATGAATCGTAATTTATGATATTTAGGAAAGCGGAACACAGAAAACAATAAGATAACAGTAAACGTATATGAATTGCGGGAATCCCGGGAAGTATCCGGTATCGATGGACCACAAAAAATGTTAACGCGGCAGCTAAGTATTATAGCCGAGCGCGTCTCCAAATAGCGGGGGAGAGGATGGCTGGTTAAATAAGGGATGGTGACGACTAACCTGGTCTTCCACTGGCACTATACAAGGCACACTACAATCACCTCGGTTGGGGTTCCTCCTTGTAGGTGGCTCGGTCTCCAAATAGGAAGTTCCAGCCTTGGAGCGCTTCTTCACGGCTTCTTCAGGTTTATCTCTTCACCAGAGCGGGCTTCGATATGGATGGTAAGTGGACTGTATTTGCGGTGCGGCGCGGCGCGGAAGTGATATTCTAAAGCGGAGCGGTAGTCGCAACGGACGAGGGTCGATCGCAGACTACTTGTCGCGGCAAGCAGCTGCTTGTAAGTACGTATGTGACGACACAGGTCGTCGTCGAAAATATAAGGGAAGATGAGGGTAGGTATAATAAAAAGTGCCAATGTAAGTGGCGCGTTCAAGTATCAAATCGCGCGAGACGTATTCTCACGTTGGCAGTCGGTCGGCCACACCGCAAAGGTGAGACGCGTCGCGTCATGCGATGCGTGCTACGTCGACCGTTGTATCATCAAGGGCTTTCCTGGCTTGAGCGAAATCGAGTCGATTATCGATTCGATTCTGATTTTTTACACTCCGACGCAAAAACGACGGGATGTTATGTTTGAGGTGATGAACCATTTTCGATTTTATTTTATTTTTTTGTTTGAAAGGTGAACTAGTCGGGGGTGTTCTTAGCTATGTTTGATGAAAATCGGTCCAAGATGTCGGCGGTTTTTTAATTTTTAAATATACGAAATACTAGCTGCACCCTGGTTTCACCCGCGTCTATTTTTTTTTTTTGTCTTCCCGTTATCCCACAAGAACCTATCTCCATTACAAATTTCTCACAAATCCGTTCAGTAGTTTTTGCGTGAAAGAGTAACAAAAATCCAAACATCCATTCTCACAAACTTTCACGTTTATAATATTAGTTCACGTCGCCGTCGGTCGGCCACACCGCTAAGGTGAGCCGCGTCGCGTCATGCGATGCTTCGATAGCGGTAACGTTACGGCCGAGCCACTTCTAAAAGTGCGTTTAAACGACGCGGGGTAGCACGATCCTACGCGATCCGTCCGTGGAGACGCGGCTCACATGGGGCTTCCTTCGTCGCGCGCTCTGTACCATCTGTTCAGACGGCGCCTATTAACACAAGCCGAGCCGAAGATATAAATATAAATATCTGGGACAATTGCACACAAATTGACCTAGCCCCAAATTAAGCTCGAAACTTGTGTTATGGGTACGAGACAAAGATATACATACTGACATAGAGAAATAAATACATATATAGATAGAAATATCCAAGTATCAGGTACAACCATTCGTGCTCATCACACATATATTTGCCCTTACCGGGATTCGGACCCGGGACCGCTAGCTTCGCAGGCAGGGACACTACCAACTCGGCTACCGCGTCGTTATCGAAGATGACGCGCGCGCCTTAGATCCGTGTCGAAAAAACCGACGAGTGATGGATCGTGCGAACTTTGCCAAGCCGCGCCGAGCGTAGTTGTTGAAACAGCGCGTGGCGCGCTGAATCGCGAGCGGAGCCAGGCTCGTTTACTCGCGGGTTTTCGTTGAGCGATATCCAGTCTAATGTCGATTCAAACAGCATGCACGCGGGTCCAGTGAGAGTTGGTAGATGTCGCATGCCCTTGAATGTTGCGGTTCTTGGACACGCCGGTTTCCTTCACCGTTTTGAGCGATGGTAGATCCGCACATAACTTGTTACGTCATAGGTGCGGGTGCGGTACAGAGTAAATTAAATCAAAGTACACACAACCAAAAAGCGCTCGACACTTTTTGAATTAACCATTATATCGTAACTAATACAAGTCAATTTTATTAGTTGATATTTTTCAGTGTTTTTTTTTTAGTTTTTTTTAAACTATACATTAATTACTCCGAAAGATGCACATATAAACTTGTTTGTTGAAAAAAATAAACAAATGATCACGTTAACACCTTCTTCCCTCAATGCCTCCTTTGGTGGCCGCTGCAGTAATGTACTATTGTCATAATGTGTCTTGCTATAACTGAGTGAAAAAATTGGTTGTCTGTAAAGTCGGTTTACTGACGATAGTTGAACGTGACAACGTCGATTGGCCGATTGTGCTTCTTTGTCGCTCGTTCCGCGTTCTCGCTTGCACTTCAAGCCTTACATGGAACGCCTCAGAGCGAGGTAACGCCGCATGAGTAACGCCGCATGAGTCATGTCTTTTCGTGCGTGTAGCCGGCTCTATCGAATTATAAGACATTGTCACGTCAAAAGGTTAAAGTGAGTGTTGGCCTCCGATAACAAAAGACGCCACTTCGGTCTGTCCTGCGCCACCTCCCGCCAGTCCTCCACCTGGAGCTCGCGCAAATCCTTCGTGACTTCGTCTTGCTTTAAACTGAAACAATAGCTAGTAAAGCTGCAGTTACCGTTCCTCTCGTCGTCGGTGTGGTCCCCCGCGTGCGCGGCGAGCTCGTCGTCGTGCTCGAAGCAGCGGCGGCACACCTCGCAGCGGAACGTCATCGCGCCGCGGTGCGCGTCCGCCCTGCAACCAGCCGCTACGTCACTAATGCTTCGGCTACATTAGCGGGCGAAGATCCGTATAGTGTTGGCGAGACAAAAACATCGTGTTCGGGTATAGGCGATGTTCTTGTCTACATTAAGGCGGGCGAAGATTCGTGTCGAGTTGACGCGATGCATCGTGCCGGATTGTGTTGTTCAGTTTGTTGTGCGGCCGAGACGTGGGCGGTAATTTTAGAAATGGAGGAAATAGTGGCTTTGCATTATATGTCAGTAAATTACCCACCACGCACCACGCATCATGTACCAAGTGTTTCTTTTTATGGTTGGGGTCACTAGGATTACATATAATACTCTCAGTTTCATAAAATTGAATGAATTGTAACACTTTTTCGTTACTCCACTCCATGGTGTAAAAAATTAAATGCACGTCCGTCTCGCGGTTGGAACAGGCGTAGCTAGTTTTAAGTTTGACGTTTTAAAGTGATCACAATGTATCCTATTGAATAATGTACTATTGACTATTGAACCGGAAGACGTTCTGCACTAGATGGACCGACGACATTGTAAGAGTCACAGGTAGCCGATTGATGCCGATGATTTTATAGCGATGATGGCTCAGTGGTAGAGACGTCGGCTTGCGATCCGCAGGACGTGGGTTCGAGCTTTCGGTGAAGGAAAACATCGCGTTGAAACCATAGCTATAAATAGGGTAGGTAGGGTATTTTCTAGTGCTCGCCTGGTTAGCTACCACTCTCTTGTTAAGAATCTGTCGCCGTGCACCTATCGGTGTGTTCAGGCAGCCTCACTTGAGAGCCAGTTCCCAGTCCAGGTGTAGCGTGGCGCCATCTTCGACCACATCGTCACTTAACATCAGGTGACTTGTGGTCAAACGCTACCCTGTAAATAGAAAAAAAATGCAAATGGCTAATAGCCGTTCATGGTGGCGTTCAAGGGGGAAGGCTATGTTCAGTGGACTTGTTGATGATGGTGAGTGTACTTACTTGTGCGCGTACAGTTTTTCTCTTCGCGGGAAGGTGTCGTTGCAAATGTCACACTCGTACCGATCCGCGGAGCGTTGCCGCTGCCGCGTCGCAGTACCGCCGCGGCTCTGGTGGCTGCGCCGGTGAATCCTGCGACCGCACGTCGATTATACACTACATGGATATATAAATAGACTAGCTGTTCCCCGCGGTTTCACCCGCGTGGGATACAGTTCATCGCGATAAAAAGTACCCTATGTCCCTCCTCAGAGTTCAAACTGTCTTCGTACCGAATTTCATTTAAAATGGTTGTTTATTTATTTAAAAATAAAAATAAAAAATTAAATTATTAATTTTCATACAAATAAACGTACATTCTATTCTATTCTTGATGGCAGTACTCGACAGGAGATGCGACAGTTTGCTTGCGGGGTGGTCGAGGAATCATCTAGAAACTGTCCCGCGTGCCTACATTGATTGTTAGTCAAGACTATAGTTTCAGTTTAATTTGTAACGGCCTTCTATTATTGCAACCAACACCTCCCTCAGAACGTCCACGTGAAAACTGCAAACCATGGCAGATGGCAACGAAGATCAATTAGTAAGGAAGGTCGGCAACGCATCGGTAACTCCCCTGGTGTTGCAAATGTCCATAGGGATGTTAAAAAAAATACTCGATTTTTATACCGATCATTTTTTTTTCTTTTAATCGATTTTATAAAATCGATATTTAAATATTACAAATCGATTATTTATTATATTTAAAATCAATATTTTTGTATTTAAATAATCGATATGTAAAAAATTTAAACAAAATTAATCGATTTGTAAAAATCGATTATTGAAATAAAAATTATCGAATCGTTTTTTAAAACCGATCTAAAGGGATAAAAATCGTTTATTTCTTAATCGTTTTTTTCCCCTTCAAGTCAAACCCCTAGATGTCCATAAGCGACGATGACCGCTTTCCATCGGGCGGGCCGTCTGCTTGTTTACTAAGCTATTTAGTACATAAAAATAAAAACAAAAAATACACCAGACAATTGAGTATAATGATGAAACCCTCACTTGAGCGTGACCCTCGTGGAGTACCACTTCCTGCAGATGTGGCACTGGTAGCTCTTGTCCGGCGACTCGTTGTCCGACTCGGAGATCTCGTCCTGCGAGCCCGCGCCGCCGGGCGGGGCGGCGCCCCCGCGCTCCGGGTCCGAGTCGGAGCCCGAGTCGGAGCCCCGCCCTTCGGTATACGGGGTCGCCGCCCACGCCGGCGCCGAGTACGTGCTGGGGGGAGGGAACAGAGTCAAAGACAATCGGTCTTTAAACTATAGGAATACAACATTCAAGGGCATGCGACATCTACCAACCCGCACTGGGCCCGCGTCGTAGATTACAGCCCATACTCTCTCTCTGAGAGAAGGCCAGAGTCCCAGCAGTGGGAACGTGAAAGGCTGATGATGATGATGTGGAATACGTCACTGCACATTTCTAACTTGAGGGTGGTAGCTAGTCAGGCGAGCACTAAAAACTGCCCTACCACCAAGCTATGGTTTCATCACGATGTTTTCCTTCACCGAAAGCTCAGACTCAGAGTAGGATTCGAGCCCGCGACCTGCGGATCACGAGCCGACGTCACTACCACTGAGCCATCATCGCTTCAGTCCTGAGGGACTTGTGCTCTTTATTAGTTACTAGCTGTTACCCGCGGTTTCACCCGCGTGGGCTACAGTTTATCGCGATAATAAGTTTAGTATCCTATGTCCTTCCCCAGGGTTCAAACTATCTATGTTCCAAATTTCATTTCAATCAGTTCAGTAGTTTAGACGTGAAAGCGTATAATTATATTCTGCGTACTCCAAAATTATTTCCGCACTTCGGTGTCCGCCGCGATTCCCGCTGCGCTGCGCCACTGCATGGGCATGGATGGTGGGGCGGGGCGCGGGCGGCGCGGTGATTTTATTTTCCGTTGGATTGACATTTTAATTTCGTAATATCTTTTGAATGGAATGTCCGATTTCAACAATTCAAAAAGTAATCTACAGGTATTGGAACAATCTGAACACGAAATGATTTATTTGGATAAGGATAAATATAAAAGTATGGATAACACAGTCTGATTTTAGTCGGCATTTTTAACAACTTTTAAAATGTAAAAAAGTAGTTATAGTATGTCATCCTTAAGAGATAGACATATGCCATCGCGAACTTTTTTGTAGACCTATATAAGATACACAATTCCACCATACATCATTTTGTTATATCTCAAAGGGTTTAGGCAGCGTTTTCGGTGAAAGCTCCCAGATGGCCTATTTTTTTCAGACTCCTCCAACAAATATCGTTATATTTTAGCCAATGTATACAAACACATGACAAATTATATCCTAAAACCTTCATCGAGAACCACTCTATCTATTGGTGAAAACGGCATGAAAATCGGTGTAGTAGTTTTTGAGTTTATCGCGAACAGACAGACAGACGCGGCGCGGAGGACTTTGTTTTATAATAAGTAGTGATTAACAGAGTGACGAGAATAGGAGAGAGATCTATCTTCTTCTTTATACCTTCTTCTCTTCTTGATTTTTATATGAATTGCTGTTCGTTAGACTTGACAAAACTTGAAAATGGCTCGACTAATTGACTTAGTTATCCATTAAGATAGCTCCGCTTAAATTAAAAAAAAATTGGGTAATTAATTTAAATAATAAATTAATATCGGAGGACAATTGCACACAAATTGACCTAGCCCCAATATGTTTCCAGTAGATTCAATCTTCACAACAACATTTTTTGAAGTGTCTGTTCTTGGTTTTAATTTTCCCAAACAGAAAAAAAAGTCTGAAAAAAAAACGTGTCTATTCACGTATTTGAAAATAAACAAAAAAAATGTCGAACTACTGGAGATCGTCCAGTCAGCTCGAAGTTTAGTTCCACCGAACTATAATGGTCTCAAGAGCCCAAGCTCAAAACCCTTGGACACATTATTTTTGTAAATTTCCACCATTATAGAGCCTTGGCTCATTTTGACTTCATTAAACGTCACATGTCGTGCGTTTGTCATTAACGTTTGTAAAACGTTGTATTAGCAAATACTTTGTATTGCATCCTCTTGCTCAAACTTCTGTTAGTTCTACTAATCAAGTCTCGAGGGCCCAAGCTCTAAACCCTTGCTTGTACCAATAATGTACATTTTTTAAACCATTTTATAGTCTTATCTCATTTCGACTTTCTCTTTAACGTTATAAAACGTTTCATTAGCAAATACTTCGTATTGCTTTCACTTCATCAATGACTGGGCTAATCATTGTTAATGGACATATTCAATCGCTTTTCTCTAGATGACCATCTACAACCAAGCTCAAGACGCGTCAACAGTCAAGCATCATTCTCGATAGACGAAGCTCAACCACGACCGCCACAGAATTGCACCGTGGTCTCGTAAAAACAAAAACAAAGCGTCTCGAGATTTATACCGAAACCTGACACGCTTTCAGAGCATGAAAAATTCAGGGGGAGGTCCCTACGCGACAATGCTCTATACAGAAGACGTTGGACAAACGAACTTTACGTCCGTCGACTCTCAGTCATTCATGTCAAGAGCAGCTAACAAAACTAAGCGACGCACCACAAGGGGACCGGGCCCGGGAGTTAGGTCATCGCAAACAGCAAAAAGCTAACCTATTCGAAACGCACAACAGCGGAGCAAATACTCACGGTCTTCTACCCGCAACATTTAAGTTAGCACGATATATACAGATCCGCTTTCTCTCTCCGCAGAGGGCGTTAAGAACGAGACAGCTGATGAATTCCATGGACGACCATAGGCATAATCAGGCAATTGAACAGGCAGAGTATGTTTACTTCGAGGGTGTCTACACACACCGGCTGATTAACAAGTACTGGCTGGAGGCTGCAAAACCCCAGTACAGATATCGTGTTTTGTAGCAACACGATAAATGTAAAGTTCAGGAAATGCAGCAAGACAATAGTTGTTAACAGAACGGCGAGTGCATGTACTTCGTTTTAGAGCCCTGTGTCTCTCATTTCATCTCTCGTAACTAAGATTTCATAGTTTTTAGTATCGCTTTTCCGTACCGTGTTACGGGTTTAGGGTTCACTTTATGTGCAGTAGTAACAATGCCCCTGTTTTGTTGCAACTAAAATCGCAACTGCAGTCGAAGTACCCCTCGAACTTGTAAACCACTAGGGCGATTCAAAAGTCTGAACGTCGACCAAGATAAATGAGGCCGAATGCGCGGACGCATAGTACGCGATACTTGTTCAGAGGCGATGTGGTCATTCTAGCATCCTATTCTATACAAAATCCTCCCATGACAGTCGGATTTCATATAAAACAGGTTTGAATTCACCAAACAGCAGAACGTTTGCAACGTCATTGCGTAGTAAATGAAAAGCTTATAAATACCACTTGAGGCCAAGTAGTTCTTCGCATTCACTACGCAATACTAAACTCGTAGAAGTTTACAGGACTAGTCTCGCAGCACAATAACATTGTACAACGGGCCCTTGACTTTATGACTTGGTTGGAACACAAACCGTCGCCCTCGGTTTACGTGTTTTCGCTACGTCACAGATGTGTTGACAAAAATTCTCCTGTTTGATGTGGCATCAACCCTTTAGATGTCCACAAACGTTCCTTTTATGACATTATGCGAAAAAAATAAATTACAAAAAAAAAATTGTTTAATTTTGTTTATTTTGTTTGTTTTGTTAGCAAGATGTTATTTTACAAGAGTGATTTTGCTGTAAAGATTTTTGCAGGCGCTTATAGATTGATTAATTTTGTTCATCATCATCCTATAACGTTCCCACTGCTGGGAGTCTGGCCTTCTCTCAGAGAGCATGGGCCGTGATCAACCACGCTGGCCCATCGCGGGTTGGTGGATGTCGCATGCCCGTGAAAGTTGTGATTCTTGGACATGCCGGATTTTAACACCCGACACAAATAGAGGGGTGTTATAAGTTTGACATCGTTGTCTGTCTGTCTGTGGCATCGTAGCTGTCAAACGGATGGACCGATTTCGATGCGGTTTTTTTCAAAGGCAGGCTAGTTGTAGGATTCAAACACACGACCTGCGGATCGCAAGCCGACGTCACTACCACTGAGCCATCATCGCTTTAAATTGCTCTAAGAAACATTTCTAACTTGAGGGTGGTAGCTAGTCAGGCGAGCACTTAAAACTGCCCTACCACCAAGCTATGGTTTCATCACGATGTTTTCCTTCACCGAAAGCTCAGACTCAGAGTAGGATTCGAGCCCGCGACCTGCGGATCACGAGCCGACGTCACTACCACTGAGCCATCATCGCTTCAGTCCTGAGGGACTTGTGCTCTTTATTAGTTACTAGCTGTTACCCGCGGTTTCACCCGCGTGGGCTACAGTTTATCGCGATAATAAGTTTAGTATCCTATGTCCTTCCCCAGGGTTCAAACTATCTATGTTCCAAATTTCATTTCAATCAGTTCAGTAGTTTAGACGTGAAAGCGTATAATTATATTCTGCGTACTCCAAAATTATTTCCGCACTTCGGTGTCCGCCGCGATTCCCGCTGCGCTGCGCCACTGCATGGGCATGGATGGTGGGGCGGGGCGCGGGCGGCGCGGTGATTTTATTTTCCGTTGGATTGACATTTTAATTTCGTAATATCTTTTGAATGGAATGTCCGATTTCAACAATTCAAAAAGTAATCTACAGGTATTGGAACAATCTGAACACGAAATGATTTATTTGGATAAGGATAAATATAAAAGTATGGATAACACAGTCTGATTTTAGTCGGCATTTTTAACAACTTTTAAAATGTAAAAAAGTAGTTATAGTATGTCATCCTTAAGAGATAGACATATGCCATCGCGAACTTTTTTGTAGACCTATATAAGATACACAATTCCACCATACATCATTTTGTTATATCTCAAAGGGTTTAGGCAGCGTTTTCGGTGAAAGCTCCCAGATGGCCTATTTTTTTCAGACTCCTCCAACATATATCGTTATATTTTAGCCAATGTATACAAACACATGACAAATTATATCCTAAAACCTTCATCGAGAACCACTCTATCTATTGGTGAAAACGGCATGAAAATCGGTGTAGTAGTTTTTGAGTTTATCGCGAACAGACAGACAGACGCGGCGCGGAGGACTTTGTTTTATAATAAGTAGTGATTAACAGAGTGACGAGAATAGGAGAGAGATCTATCTTCTTCTTTATACCTTCTTCTCTTCTTGATTTTTATATGAATTGCTGTTCGTTAGACTTGACAAAACTTGAAAATGGCTCGACTAATTGACTTAGTTATCCATTAAGATAGCTCCGCTTAAATTAAAAAAAAATTGGGTAATTAATTTAAATAATAAATTAATATCGGAGGACAATTGCACACAAATTGACCTAGCCCCAATATGTTTCCAGTAGATTCAATCTTCACAACAACATTTTTTGAAGTGTCTGTTCTTGGTTTTAATTTTCCCAAACAGAAAAAAAAGTCTGAAAAAAAAACGTGTCTATTCACGTATTTGAAAATAAACAAAAAAAATGTCGAACTACTGGAGATCGTCCAGTCAGCTCGAAGTTTAGTTCCACCGAACTATAATGGTCTCAAGAGCCCAAGCTCAAAACCCTTGGACACATTATTTTTGTAAATTTCCACCATTATAGAGCCTTGGCTCATTTTGACTTCATTAAACGTCACATGTCGTGCGTTTGTCATTAACGTTTGTAAAACGTTGTATTAGCAAATACTTTGTATTGCATCCTCTTGCTCAAACTTCTGTTAGTTCTACTAATCAAGTCTCGAGGGCCCAAGCTCTAAACCCTTGCTTGTACCAATAATGTACATTTTTTAAACCATTTTATAGTCTTATCTCATTTCGACTTTCTCTTTAACGTTATAAAACGTTTCATTAGCAAATACTTCGTATTGCTTTCACTTCATCAATGACTGGGCTAATCATTGTTAATGGACATATTCAATCGCTTTTCTCTAGATGACCATCTACAACCAAGCTCAAGACGCGTCAACAGTCAAGCATCATTCTCGATAGACGAAGCTCAACCACGACCGCCACAGAATTGCACCGTGGTCTCGTAAAAACAAAAACAAAGCGTCTCGAGATTTATACCGAAACCTGACACGCTTTCAGAGCATGAAAAATTCAGGGGGAGGTCCCTACGCGACAATGCTCTATACAGAAGACGTTGGACAAACGAACTTTACGTCCGTCGACTCTCAGTCATTCATGTCAAGAGCAGCTAACAAAACTAAGCGACGCACCACAAGGGGACCGGGCCCGGGAGTTAGGTCATCGCAAACAGCAAAAAGCTAACCTATTCGAAACGCACAACAGCGGAGCAAATACTCACGGTCTTCTACCCGCAACATTTAAGTTAGCACGATATATACAGATCCGCTTTCTCTCTCCGCAGAGGGCGTTAAGAACGAGACAGCTGATGAATTCCATGGACGACCATAGGCATAATCAGGCAATTGAACAGGCAGAGTATGTTTACTTCGAGGGTGTCTACACACACCGGCTGATTAACAAGTACTGGCTGGAGGCTGCAAAACCCCAGTACAGATATCGTGTTTTGTAGCAACACGATAAATGTAAAGTTCAGGAAATGCAGCAAGACAATAGTTGTTAACAGAACGGCGAGTGCATGTACTTCGTTTTAGAGCCCTGTGTCTCTCATTTCATCTCTCGTAACTAAGATTTCATAGTTTTTAGTATCGCTTTTCCGTACCGTGTTACGGGTTTAGGGTTCACTTTATGTGCAGTAGTAACAATGCCCCTGTTTTGTTGCAACTAAAATCGCAACTGCAGTCGAAGTACCCCTCGAACTTGTAAACCACTAGGGCGATTCAAAAGTCTGAACGTCGACCAAGATAAATGAGGCCGAATGCGCGGACGCATAGTACGCGATACTTGTTCAGAGGCGATGTGGTCATTCTAGCATCCTATTCTATACAAAATCCTCCCATGACAGTCGGATTTCATATAAAACAGGTTTGAATTCACCAAACAGCAGAACGTTTGCAACGTCATTGCGTAGTAAATGAAAAGCTTATAAATACCACTTGAGGCCAAGTAGTTCTTCGCATTCACTACGCAATACTAAACTCGTAGAAGTTTACAGGACTAGTCTCGCAGCACAATAACATTGTACAACGGGCCCTTGACTTTATGACTTGGTTGGAACACAAACCGTCGCCCTCGGTTTACGTGTTTTCGCTACGTCACAGATGTGTTGACAAAAATTCTCCTGTTTGATGTGGCATCAACCCTTTAGATGTCCACAAACGTTCCTTTTATGACATTATGCGAAAAAAATAAATTACAAAAAAAAAATTGTTTAATTTTGTTTATTTTGTTTGTTTTGTTAGCAAGATGTTATTTTACAAGAGTGATTTTGCTGTAAAGATTTTTGCAGGCGCTTATAGATTGATTAATTTTGTTCATCATCATCCTATAACGTTCCCACTGCTGGGAGTCTGGCCTTCTCTCAGAGAGCATGGGCCGTGATCAACCACGCTGGCCCATCGCGGGTTGGTGGATGTCGCATGCCCGTGAAAGTTGTGATTCTTGGACATGCCGGATTTTAACACCCGACACAAATAGAGGGGTGTTATAAGTTTGACATCGTTGTCTGTCTGTCTGTGGCATCGTAGCTGTCAAACGGATGGACCGATTTCGATGCGGTTTTTTTCAAAGGCAGGCTAGTTGTAGGATTCAAACACACGACCTGCGGATCGCAAGCCGACGTCACTACCACTGAGCCATCATCGCTTTAAATTGCTCTAAGAAACATTTCTAACTTGAGGGTGGTAGCTAGTCAGGCGAGCACTTAAAACTGCCCTACCACCAAGCTATGGTTTCATCACGATGTTTTCCTTCACCGAAAGCTCAGACTCAGAGTAGGATTCGAGCCCGCGACCTGCGGATCACGAGCCGACGTCAC
This sequence comes from Opisthograptis luteolata, assembly GCA_931315375.2. Classification (NCBI taxonomy): domain Eukaryota; kingdom Metazoa; phylum Arthropoda; class Insecta; order Lepidoptera; family Geometridae; genus Opisthograptis; species Opisthograptis luteolata. The sequence goes on along the minus strand of OV928063.1, from coordinate 5,059,313 downwards.
TACCACTGAGCCATCATCGCTTCAGTCCTGAGGGACTTGTGCTCTTTATTAGTTACTAGCTGTTACCCGCGGTTTCACCCGCGTGGGCTACAGTTTATCGCGATAATAAGTTTAGTATCCTATGTCCTTCCCCAGGGTTCAAACTATCTATGTTCCAAATTTCATTTCAATCAGTTCAGTAGTTTAGACGTGAAAGCGTATAATTATATTCTGCGTACTCCAAAATTATTTCCGCACTTCGGTGTCCGCCGCGATTCCCGCTGCGCTGCGCCACTGCATGGGCATGGATGGTGGGGCGGGGCGCGGGCGGCGCGGTGATTTTATTTTCCGTTGGATTGACATTTTAATTTCGTAATATCTTTTGAATGGAATGTCCGATTTCAACAATTCAAAAAGTAATCTACAGGTATTGGAACAATCTGAACACGAAATGATTTATTTGGATAAGGATAAATATAAAAGTATGGATAACACAGTCTGATTTTAGTCGGCATTTTTAACAACTTTTAAAATGTAAAAAAGTAGTTATAGTATGTCATCCTTAAGAGATAGACATATGCCATCGCGAACTTTTTTGTAGACCTATATAAGATACACAATTCCACCATACATCATTTTGTTATATCTCAAAGGGTTTAGGCAGCGTTTTCGGTGAAAGCTCCCAGATGGCCTATTTTTTTCAGACTCCTCCAACAAATATCGTTATATTTTAGCCAATGTATACAAACACATGACAAATTATATCCTAAAACCTTCATCGAGAACCACTCTATCTATTGGTGAAAACGGCATGAAAATCGGTGTAGTAGTTTTTGAGTTTATCGCGAACAGACAGACAGACGCGGCGCGGAGGACTTTGTTTTATAATAAGTAGTGATTAACAGAGTGACGAGAATAGGAGAGAGATCTATCTTCTTCTTTATACCTTCTTCTCTTCTTGATTTTTATATGAATTGCTGTTCGTTAGACTTGACAAAACTTGAAAATGGCTCGACTAATTGACTTAGTTATCCATTAAGATAGCTCCGCTTAAATTAAAAAAAAATTGGGTAATTAATTTAAATAATAAATTAATATCGGAGGACAATTGCACACAAATTGACCTAGCCCCAATATGTTTCCAGTAGATTCAATCTTCACAACAACATTTTTTGAAGTGTCTGTTCTTGGTTTTAATTTTCCCAAACAGAAAAAAAAGTCTGAAAAAAAAACGTGTCTATTCACGTATTTGAAAATAAACAAAAAAAATGTCGAACTACTGGAGATCGTCCAGTCAGCTCGAAGTTTAGTTCCACCGAACTATAATGGTCTCAAGAGCCCAAGCTCAAAACCCTTGGACACATTATTTTTGTAAATTTCCACCATTATAGAGCCTTGGCTCATTTTGACTTCATTAAACGTCACATGTCGTGCGTTTGTCATTAACGTTTGTAAAACGTTGTATTAGCAAATACTTTGTATTGCATCCTCTTGCTCAAACTTCTGTTAGTTCTACTAATCAAGTCTCGAGGGCCCAAGCTCTAAACCCTTGCTTGTACCAATAATGTACATTTTTTAAACCATTTTATAGTCTTATCTCATTTCGACTTTCTCTTTAACGTTATAAAACGTTTCATTAGCAAATACTTCGTATTGCTTTCACTTCATCAATGACTGGGCTAATCATTGTTAATGGACATATTCAATCGCTTTTCTCTAGATGACCATCTACAACCAAGCTCAAGACGCGTCAACAGTCAAGCATCATTCTCGATAGACGAAGCTCAACCACGACCGCCACAGAATTGCACCGTGGTCTCGTAAAAACAAAAACAAAGCGTCTCGAGATTTATACCGAAACCTGACACGCTTTCAGAGCATGAAAAATTCAGGGGGAGGTCCCTACGCGACAATGCTCTATACAGAAGACGTTGGACAAACGAACTTTACGTCCGTCGACTCTCAGTCATTCATGTCAAGAGCAGCTAACAAAACTAAGCGACGCACCACAAGGGGACCGGGCCCGGGAGTTAGGTCATCGCAAACAGCAAAAAGCTAACCTATTCGAAACGCACAACAGCGGAGCAAATACTCACGGTCTTCTACCCGCAACATTTAAGTTAGCACGATATATACAGATCCGCTTTCTCTCTCCGCAGAGGGCGTTAAGAACGAGACAGCTGATGAATTCCATGGACGACCATAGGCATAATCAGGCAATTGAACAGGCAGAGTATGTTTACTTCGAGGGTGTCTACACACACCGGCTGATTAACAAGTACTGGCTGGAGGCTGCAAAACCCCAGTACAGATATCGTGTTTTGTAGCAACACGATAAATGTAAAGTTCAGGAAATGCAGCAAGACAATAGTTGTTAACAGAACGGCGAGTGCATGTACTTCGTTTTAGAGCCCTGTGTCTCTCATTTCATCTCTCGTAACTAAGATTTCATAGTTTTTAGTATCGCTTTTCCGTACCGTGTTACGGGTTTAGGGTTCACTTTATGTGCAGTAGTAACAATGCCCCTGTTTTGTTGCAACTAAAATCGCAACTGCAGTCGAAGTACCCCTCGAACTTGTAAACCACTAGGGCGATTCAAAAGTCTGAACGTCGACCAAGATAAATGAGGCCGAATGCGCGGACGCATAGTACGCGATACTTGTTCAGAGGCGATGTGGTCATTCTAGCATCCTATTCTATACAAAATCCTCCCATGACAGTCGGATTTCATATAAAACAGGTTTGAATTCACCAAACAGCAGAACGTTTGCAACGTCATTGCGTAGTAAATGAAAAGCTTATAATACCACTTGAGGCCAAGTAGTTCTTCGCATTCACTACGCAATACTAAACTCGTAGAAGTTTACAGGACTAGTCTCGCAGCACAATAACATTGTACAACGGGCCCTTGACTTTATGACTTGGTTGGAACACAAACCGTCGCCCTCGGTTTACGTGTTTTCGCTACGTCACAGATGTGTTGACAAAAATTCTCCTGTTTGATGTGGCATCAACCCTTTAGATGTCCACAAACGTTCCTTTTATGACATTATGCGAAAAAAATAAATTACAAAAAAAAAATTGTTTAATTTTGTTTATTTTGTTTGTTTTGTTAGCAAGATGTTATTTTACAAGAGTGATTTTGCTGTAAAGATTTTTGCAGGCGCTTATAGATTGATTAATTTTGTTCATCATCATCCTATAACGTTCCCACTGCTGGGAGTCTGGCCTTCTCTCAGAGAGCATGGGCCGTGATCAACCACGCTGGCCCATCGCGGGTTGGTGGATGTCGCATGCCCGTGAAAGTTGTGATTCTTGGACATGCCGGATTTTAACACCCGACACAAATAGAGGGGTGTTATAAGTTTGACATCGTTGTCTGTCTGTCTGTGGCATCGTAGCTGTCAAACGGATGGACCGATTTCGATGCGGTTTTTTTCAAAGGCAGGCTAGTTGTAGGATTCAAACACACGACCTGCGGATCGCAAGCCGACGTCACTACCACTGAGCCATCATCGCTTCAGTCCTGAGGGACTTGTGCTCTTTATTAGTTACTAGCTGTTACCCGCGGTTTCACCCGCGTGGGCTACAGTTTATCGCGATAATAAGTTTAGTATCCTATGTCCTTCCCCAGGGTTCAAACTATCTATGTTCCAAATTTCATTTCAATCAGTTCAGTAGTTTAGACGTGAAAGCGTATAATTATATTCTGCGTACTCCAAAATTATTTCCGCACTTCGGTGTCCGCCGCGATTCCCGCTGCGCTGCGCCACTGCATGGGCATGGATGGTGGGGCGGGGCGCGGGCGGCGCGGTGATTTTATTTTCCGTTGGATTGACATTTTAATTTCGTAATATCTTTTGAATGGAATGTCCGATTTCAACAATTCAAAAAGTAATCTACAGGTATTGGAACAATCTGAACACGAAATGATTTATTTGGATAAGGATAAATATAAAAGTATGGATAACACAGTCTGATTTTAGTCGGCATTTTTAACAACTTTTAAAATGTAAAAAAGTAGTTATAGTATGTCATCCTTAAGAGATAGACATATGCCATCGCGAACTTTTTTGTAGACCTATATAAGATACACAATTCCACCATACATCATTTTGTTATATCTCAAAGGGTTTAGGCAGCGTTTTCGGTGAAAGCTCCCAGACGGCCTATTTTTTTCAGACTCCTCCAACAAATATCGTTATATTTTAGCCAATGTATACAAAAACATGACAAATTATATCCTAAAACCTTCATCGAGAACCACTCTATCTATTGGTGAAAACGGCATGAAAATCGGTGTAGTAGTTTTTGAGTTTATCGCGAACAGACAGACAGACGCGGCGCGGAGGACTTTGTTTTATAATAAGTAGTGATTAACAGAGTGACGAGAATAGGAGAGAGATCTATCTTCTTCTTTATACCTTCTTCTCTTCTTGATTTTTATATGAATTGCTGTTCGTTAGACTTGACAAAACTTGAAAATGGCTCGACTAATTGACTTAGTTATCCATTAAGATAGCTCCGCTTAAATTAAAAAAAAATTGGGTAATTAATTTAAATAATAAATTAATATCGGAGGACAATTGCACACAAATTGACCTAGCCCCAATATGTTTCCAGTAGATTCAATCTTCACAAAAACATTTTTTGAAGTGTCTGTTCTTGGTTTTAATTTTCCCAAACAGAAAAAAAGTCTGAAAAAAAAACGTGTCTATTCACGTATTTGAAAATAAACAAAAAAAATGTCGAACTACTGGAGATCGTCCAGTCAGCTCGAAGTTTAGTTCCACCGAACTATAATGGTCTCAAGAGCCCAAGCTCAAAACCCTTGGACACATTATTTTTGTAAATTTCCACCATTATAGAGCCTTGGCTCATTTTGACTTCATTAAACGTCACATGTCGTGCGTTTGTCATTAACGTTTGTAAAACGTTGTATTAGCAAATACTTTGTATTGCTTCCCTCTTGCTCAAACTTCTGTTGGTTCCACCAATCAAGTCTCGAGGGCCCAAGCTCTAAACCCTTGCTTGTACCAATAATGTACATCTAAACAATTTTATAGTCTTATCTCGTTTCGACTTTGTTATACTTTCTCGTTAACGTTATATAACGTTTCATTAGCAAATACTTCGTGTTGCTTTCACTTCATCAATGACTGGGCTAATCATTGTTAATGGACATATTCAATCGCTTTTCTCTAGATGACCATCTACAACCAAGCTCAAGACGCGTCAACAGTCAAGCATCATTCTCGATAGACGAAGCTCAACCACGACCGCCACAGAATTGCACCGTGGTCTCGTAAAAACAAAAACAAAGCGTCTCGAGATTTATACCGAAACCTGACACGCTTTCAGAGCATGAAAAATTCAGGGGGAGGTCCCTACGCGACAATGCTCTATACAGAAGACGTTGGACAAACGAACTTTACGTCCGTCGACTCTCAGTCATTCATGTCAAGAGCAGCTAACAAAACTAAGCGACGCACCACAAGGGGACCGGGCCCGGGAGTTAGGTCATCGCAAACAGCAAAAAGCTAACCTATTCGAAACGCACAACAGCGGAGCAAATACTCACGGTCTTCTACCCGCAACATTTAAGTTAGCACGATATATACAGATCCGCTTTCTCTCTCCGCAGAGGGCGTTAAGAACGAGACAGCTGATGAATTCCATGGACGACCATAGGCATAATCAGGCAATTGAACAGGCAGAGTATGTTTACTTCGAGGGTGTCTACACACACCGGCTGATTAACAAGTACTGGCTGGAGGCTGCAAAACCCCAGTACAGATATCGTGTTTTGTAGCAACACGATAAATGTAAAGTTCAGGAAATGCAGCAAGACAATAGTTGTTAACAGAACGGCGAGTGCATGTACTTCGTTTTAGAGCCCTGTGTCTCTCATTTCATCTCTCGTAACTAAGATTTCATAGTTTTTAGTATCGCTTTTCCGTACCGTGTTACGGGTTTAGGGTTCACTTTATGTGCAGTAGTAACAATGCCCCTGTTTTGTTGCAACTAAAATCGCAACTGCAGTCGAAGTACCCCTCGAACTTGTAAACCACTAGGGCGATTCAAAAGTCTGAACGTCGACCAAGATAAATGAGGCCGAATGCGCGGACGCATAGTACGCGATACTTGTTCAGAGGCGATGTGGTCATTCTAGCATCCTATTCTATACAAAATCCTCCCATGACAGTCGGATTTCATATAAAACAGGTTTGAATTCACCAAACAGCAGAACGTTTGCAACGTCATTGCGTAGTAAATGAAAAGCTTATAAATACCACTTGAGGCCAAGTAGTTCTTCGCATTCACTACGCAATACTAAACTCGTAGAAGTTTACAGGACTAGTCTCGCAGCACAATAACATTGTACAACGGGCCCTTGACTTTATGACTTGGTTGGAACACAAACCGTCGCCCTCGGTTTACGTGTTTTCGCTACGTCACAGATGTGTTGACAAAAATTCTCCTGTTTGATGTGGCATCAACCCTTTAGATGTCCACAAACGTTCCTTTTATGACATTATGCGAAAAAAATAAATTACAAAAAAAAAATTGTTTAATTTTGTTTATTTTGTTTGTTTTGTTAGCAAGATGTTATTTTACAAGAGTGATTTTGCTGTAAAGATTTTTGCAGGCGCTTATAGATTGATTAATTTTGTTCATCATCATCCTATAACGTTCCCACTGCTGGGAGTCTGGCCTTCTCTCAGAGAGCATGGGCCGTGATCAACCACGCTGGCCCATCGCGGGTTGGTGGATGTCGCATGCCCGTGAAAGTTGTGATTCTTGGACATGCCGGATTTTAACACCCGACACAAATAGAGGGGTGTTATAAGTTTGACATCGTTGTCTGTCTGTCTGTGGCATCGTAGCTGTCAAACGGATGGACCGATTTCGATGCGGTTTTTTTCAAAGGCAGGCTAGTTGTAGGATTCAAACACACGACCTGCGGATCGCAAGCCGACGTCACTACCACTGAGCCATCATCGCTTTAAATTGCTCTAAGAAACATTTCTAACTTGAGGGTGGTAGCTAGTCAGGCGAGCACTTAAAACTGCCCTACCACCAAGCTATGGTTTCATCACGATGTTTTCCTTCACCGAAAGCTCAGACTCAGAGTAGGATTCGAGCCCGCGACCTGCGGATCACGAGCCGACGTCACTACCACTGAGCCATCATCGCTTCAGTCCTGAGGGACTTGTGCTCTTTATTAGTTACTAGCTGTTACCCGCGGTTTCACCCGCGTGGGCTACAGTTTATCGCGATAATAAGTTTAGTATCCTATGTCCTTCCCCAGGGTTCAAACTATCTATGTTCCAAATTTCATTTCAATCAGTTCAGTAGTTTAGACGTGAAAGCGTATAATTATATTCTGCGTACTCCAAAATTATTTCCGCACTTCGGTGTCCGCCGCGATTCCCGCTGCGCTGCGCCACTGCATGGGCATGGATGGTGGGGCGGGGCGCGGGCGGCGCGGTGATTTTATTTTCCGTTGGATTGACATTTTAATTTCGTAATATCTTTTGAATGGAATGTCCGATTTCAACAATTCAAAAAGTAATCTACAGGTATTGGAACAATCTGAACACGAAATGATTTATTTGGATAAGGATAAATATAAAAGTATGGATAACACAGTCTGATTTTAGTCGGCATTTTTAACAACTTTTAAAATGTAAAAAAGTAGTTATAGTATGTCATCCTTAAGAGATAGACATATGCCATCGCGAACTTTTTTGTAGACCTATATAAGATACACAATTCCACCATACATCATTTTGTTATATCTCAAAGGGTTTAGGCAGCGTTTTCGGTGAAAGCTCCCAGATGGCCTATTTTTTTCAGACTCCTCCAACATATATCGTTATATTTTAGCCAATGTATACAAACACATGACAAATTATATCCTAAAACCTTCATCGAGAACCACTCTATCTATTGGTGAAAACGGCATGAAAATCGGTGTAGTAGTTTTTGAGTTTATCGCGAACAGACAGACAGACGCGGCGCGGAGGACTTTGTTTTATAATAAGTAGTGATTAACAGAGTGACGAGAATAGGAGAGAGATCTATCTTCTTCTTTATACCTTCTTCTCTTCTTGATTTTTATATGAATTGCTGTTCGTTAGACTTGACAAAACTTGAAAATGGCTCGACTAATTGACTTAGTTATCCATTAAGATAGCTCCGCTTAAATTAAAAAAAAATTGGGTAATTAATTTAAATAATAAATTAATATCGGAGGACAATTGCACACAAATTGACCTAGCCCCAATATGTTTCCAGTAGATTCAATCTTCACAACAACATTTTTTGAAGTGTCTGTTCTTGGTTTTAATTTTCCCAAACAGAAAAAAAAGTCTGAAAAAAAAACGTGTCTATTCACGTATTTGAAAATAAACAAAAAAAATGTCGAACTACTGGAGATCGTCCAGTCAGCTCGAAGTTTAGTTCCACCGAACTATAATGGTCTCAAGAGCCCAAGCTCAAAACCCTTGGACACATTATTTTTGTAAATTTCCACCATTATAGAGCCTTGGCTCATTTTGACTTCATTAAACGTCACATGTCGTGCGTTTGTCATTAACGTTTGTAAAACGTTGTATTAGCAAATACTTTGTATTGCATCCTCTTGCTCAAACTTCTGTTAGTTCTACTAATCAAGTCTCGAGGGCCCAAGCTCTAAACCCTTGCTTGTACCAATAATGTACATTTTTTAAACCATTTTATAGTCTTATCTCATTTCGACTTTCTCTTTAACGTTATAAAACGTTTCATTAGCAAATACTTCGTATTGCTTTCACTTCATCAATGACTGGGCTAATCATTGTTAATGGACATATTCAATCGCTTTTCTCTAGATGACCATCTACAACCAAGCTCAAGACGCGTCAACAGTCAAGCATCATTCTCGATAGACGAAGCTCAACCACGACCGCCACAGAATTGCACCGTGGTCTCGTAAAAACAAAAACAAAGCGTCTCGAGATTTATACCGAAACCTGACACGCTTTCAGAGCATGAAAAATTCAGGGGGAGGTCCCTACGCGACAATGCTCTATACAGAAGACGTTGGACAAACGAACTTTACGTCCGTCGACTCTCAGTCATTCATGTCAAGAGCAGCTAACAAAACTAAGCGACGCACCACAAGGGGACCGGGCCCGGGAGTTAGGTCATCGCAAACAGCAAAAAGCTAACCTATTCGAAACGCACAACAGCGGAGCAAATACTCACGGTCTTCTACCCGCAACATTTAAGTTAGCACGATATATACAGATCCGCTTTCTCTCTCCGCAGAGGGCGTTAAGAACGAGACAGCTGATGAATTCCATGGACGACCATAGGCATAATCAGGCAATTGAACAGGCAGAGTATGTTTACTTCGAGGGTGTCTACACACACCGGCTGATTAACAAGTACTGGCTGGAGGCTGCAAAACCCCAGTACAGATATCGTGTTTTGTAGCAACACGATAAATGTAAAGTTCAGGAAATGCAGCAAGACAATAGTTGTTAACAGAACGGCGAGTGCATGTACTTCGTTTTAGAGCCCTGTGTCTCTCATTTCATCTCTCGTAACTAAGATTTCATAGTTTTTAGTATCGCTTTTCCGTACCGTGTTACGGGTTTAGGGTTCACTTTATGTGCAGTAGTAACAATGCCCCTGTTTTGTTGCAACTAAAATCGCAACTGCAGTCGAAGTACCCCTCGAACTTGTAAACCACTAGGGCGATTCAAAAGTCTGAACGTCGACCAAGATAAATGAGGCCGAATGCGCGGACGCATAGTACGCGATACTTGTTCAGAGGCGATGTGGTCATTCTAGCATCCTATTCTATACAAAATCCTCCCATGACAGTCGGATTTCATATAAAACAGGTTTGAATTCACCAAACAGCAGAACGTTTGCAACGTCATTGCGTAGTAAATGAAAAGCTTATAATACCACTTGAGGCCAAGTAGTTCTTCGCATTCACTACGCAATACTAAACTCGTAGAAGTTTACAGGACTAGTCTCGCAGCACAATAACATTGTACAACGGGCCCTTGACTTTATGACTTGGTTGGAACACAAACCGTCGCCCTCGGTTTACGTGTTTTCGCTACGTCACAGATGTGTTGACAAAAATTCTCCTGTTTGATGTGGCATCAACCCTTTAGATGTCCACAAACGTTCCTTTTATGACATTATGCGAAAAAAATAAATTACAAAAAAAAAATTGTTTAATTTTGTTTATTTTGTTTGTTTTGTTAGCAAGATGTTATTTTACAAGAGTGATTTTGCTGTAAAGATTTTTGCAGGCGCTTATAGATTGATTAATTTTGTTCATCATCATCCTATAACGTTCCCACTGCTGGGAGTCTGGCCTTCTCTCAGAGAGCATGGGCCGTGATCAACCACGCTGGCCCATCGCGGGTTGGTGGATGTCGCATGCCCGTGAAAGTTGTGATTCTTGGACATGCCGGATTTTAACACCCGACACAAATAGAGGGGTGTTATAAGTTTGACATCGTTGTCTGTCTGTCTGTGGCATCGTAGCTGTCAAACGGATGGACCGATTTCGATGCGGTTTTTTTCAAAGGCAGGCTAGTTGTAGGATTCAAACACACGACCTGCGGATCGCAAGCCGACGTCACTACCACTGAGCCATCATCGCTTTAAATTGCTCTAAGAAACATTTCTAACTTGAGGGTGGTAGCTAGTCAGGCGAGCACTAAAAACTGCCCTACCACCAAGCTATGGTTTCATCACGATGTTTTCCTTCACCGAAAGCTCAGACTCAGAGTAGGATTCGAGCCCGCGACCTGCGGATCACGAGCCGACGTCACTACCACTGAGCCATCATCGCTTCAGTCCTGAGGGACTTGTGCTCTTTATTAGTTACTAGCTGTTACCCGCGGTTTCACCCGCGTGGGCTACAGTTTATCGCGATAATAAGTTTAGTATCCTATGTCCTTCCCCAGGGTTCAAACTATCTATGTTCCAAATTTCATTTCAATCAGTTCAGTAGTTTAGACGTGAAAGCGTATAATTATATTCTGCGTACTCCAAAATTATTTCCGCACTTCGGTGTCCGCCGCGATTCCCGCTGCGCTGCGCCACTGCATGGGCATGGATGGTGGGGCGGGGCGCGGGCGGCGCGGTGATTTTATTTTCCGTTGGATTGACATTTTAATTTCGTAATATCTTTTGAATGGAATGTCCGATTTCAACAATTCAAAAAGTAATCTACAGGTATTGGAACAATCTGAACACGAAATGATTTATTTGGATAAGGATAAATATAAAAGTATGGATAACACAGTCTGATTTTAGTCGGCATTTTTAACAACTTTTAAAATGTAAAAAAGTAGTTATAGTATGTCATCCTTAAGAGATAGACATATGCCATCGCGAACTTTTTTGTAGACCTATATAAGATACACAATTCCACCATACATCATTTTGTTATATCTCAAAGGGTTTAGGCAGCGTTTTCGGTGAAAGCTCCCAGATGGCCTATTTTTTTCAGACTCCTCCAACAAATATCGTTATATTTTAGCCAATGTATACAAACACATGACAAATTATATCCTAAAACCTTCATCGAGAACCACTCTATCTATTGGTGAAAACGGCATGAAAATCGGTGTAGTAGTTTTTGAGTTTATCGCGAACAGACAGACAGACGCGGCGCGGAGGACTTTGTTTTATAATAAGTAGTGATTAACAGAGTGACGAGAATAGGAGAGAGATCTATCTTCTTCTTTATACCTTCTTCTCTTCTTGATTTTTATATGAATTGCTGTTCGTTAGACTTGACAAAACTTGAAAATGGCTCGACTAATTGACTTAGTTATCCATTAAGATAGCTCCGCTTAAATTAAAAAAAAATTGGGTAATTAATTTAAATAATAAATTAATATCGGAGGACAATTGCACACAAATTGACCTAGCCCCAATATGTTTCCAGTAGATTCAATCTTCACAACAACATTTTTTGAAGTGTCTGTTCTTGGTTTTAATTTTCCCAAACAGAAAAAAAAGTCTGAAAAAAAAACGTGTCTATTCACGTATTTGAAAATAAACAAAAAAAATGTCGAACTACTGGAGATCGTCCAGTCAGCTCGAAGTTTAGTTCCACCGAACTATAATGGTCTCAAGAGCCCAAGCTCAAAACCCTTGGACACATTATTTTTGTAAATTTCCACCATTATAGAGCCTTGGCTCATTTTGACTTCATTAAACGTCACATGTCGTGCGTTTGTCATTAACGTTTGTAAAACGTTGTATTAGCAAATACTTTGTATTGCATCCTCTTGCTCAAACTTCTGTTAGTTCTACTAATCAAGTCTCGAGGGCCCAAGCTCTAAACCCTTGCTTGTACCAATAATGTACATTTTTTAAACCATTTTATAGTCTTATCTCATTTCGACTTTCTCTTTAACGTTATAAAACGTTTCATTAGCAAATACTTCGTATTGCTTTCACTTCATCAATGACTGGGCTAATCATTGTTAATGGACATATTCAATCGCTTTTCTCTAGATGACCATCTACAACCAAGCTCAAGACGCGTCAACAGTCAAGCATCATTCTCGATAGACGAAGCTCAACCACGACCGCCACAGAATTGCACCGTGGTCTCGTAAAAACAAAAACAAAGCGTCTCGAGATTTATACCGAAACCTGACACGCTTTCAGAGCATGAAAAATTCAGGGGGAGGTCCCTACGCGACAATGCTCTATACAGAAGACGTTGGACAAACGAACTTTACGTCCGTCGACTCTCAGTCATTCATGTCAAGAGCAGCTAACAAAACTAAGCGACGCACCACAAGGGGACCGGGCCCGGGAGTTAGGTCATCGCAAACAGCAAAAAGCTAACCTATTCGAAACGCACAACAGCGGAGCAAATACTCACGGTCTTCTACCCGCAACATTTAAGTTAGCACGATATATACAGATCCGCTTTCTCTCTCCGCAGAGGGCGTTAAGAACGAGACAGCTGATGAATTCCATGGACGACCATAGGCATAATCAGGCAATTGAACAGGCAGAGTATGTTTACTTCGAGGGTGTCTACACACACCGGCTGATTAACAAGTACTGGCTGGAGGCTGCAAAACCCCAGTACAGATATCGTGTTTTGTAGCAACACGATAAATGTAAAGTTCAGGAAATGCAGCAAGACAATAGTTGTTAACAGAACGGCGAGTGCATGTACTTCGTTTTAGAGCCCTGTGTCTCTCATTTCATCTCTCGTAACTAAGATTTCATAGTTTTTAGTATCGCTTTTCCGTACCGTGTTACGGGTTTAGGGTTCACTTTATGTGCAGTAGTAACAATGCCCCTGTTTTGTTGCAACTAAAATCGCAACTGCAGTCGAAGTACCCCTCGAACTTGTAAACCACTAGGGCGATTCAAAAGTCTGAACGTCGACCAAGATAAATGAGGCCGAATGCGCGGACGCATAGTACGCGATACTTGTTCAGAGGCGATGTGGTCATTCTAGCATCCTATTCTATACAAAATCCTCCCATGACAGTCGGATTTCATATAAAACAGGTTTGAATTCACCAAACAGCAGAACGTTTGCAACGTCATTGCGTAGTAAATGAAAAGCTTATAATACCACTTGAGGCCAAGTAGTTCTTCGCATTCACTACGCAATACTAAACTCGTAGAAGTTTACAGGACTAGTCTCGCAGCACAATAACATTGTACAACGGGCCCTTGACTTTATGACTTGGTTGGAACACAAACCGTCGCCCTCGGTTTACGTGTTTTCGCTACGTCACAGATGTGTTGACAAAAATTCTCCTGTTTGATGTGGCATCAACCCTTTAGATGTCCACAAACGTTCCTTTTATGACATTATGCGAAAAAAATAAATTACAAAAAAAAAATTGTTTAATTTTGTTTATTTTGTTTGTTTTGTTAGCAAGATGTTATTTTACAAGAGTGATTTTGCTGTAAAGATTTTTGCAGGCGCTTATAGATTGATTAATTTTGTTCATCATCATCCTATAACGTTCCCACTGCTGGGAGTCTGGCCTTCTCTCAGAGAGCATGGGCCGTGATCAACCACGCTGGCCCATCGCGGGTTGGTGGATGTCGCATGCCCGTGAAAGTTGTGATTCTTGGACATGCCGGATTTTAACACCCGACACAAATAGAGGGGTGTTATAAGTTTGACATCGTTGTCTGTCTGTCTGTGGCATCGTAGCTGTCAAACGGATGGACCGATTTCGATGCGGTTTTTTTCAAAGGCAGGCTAGTTGTAGGATTCAAACACACGACCTGCGGATCGCAAGCCGACGTCACTACCACTGAGCCATCATCGCTTCAGTCCTGAGGGACTTGTGCTCTTTATTAGTTACTAGCTGTTACCCGCGGTTTCACCCGCGTGGGCTACAGTTTATCGCGATAATAAGTTTAGTATCCTATGTCCTTCCCCAGGGTTCAAACTATCTATGTTCCAAATTTCATTTCAATCAGTTCAGTAGTTTAGACGTGAAAGCGTATAATTATATTCTGCGTACTCCAAAATTATTTCCGCACTTCGGTGTCCGCCGCGATTCCCGCTGCGCTGCGCCACTGCATGGGCATGGATGGTGGGGCGGGGCGCGGGCGGCGCGGTGATTTTATTTTCCGTTGGATTGACATTTTAATTTCGTAATATCTTTTGAATGGAATGTCCGATTTCAACAATTCAAAAAGTAATCTACAGGTATTGGAACAATCTGAACACGAAATGATTTATTTGGATAAGGATAAATATAAAAGTATGGATAACACAGTCTGATTTTAGTCGGCATTTTTAACAACTTTTAAAATGTAAAAAAGTAGTTATAGTATGTCATCCTTAAGAGATAGACATATGCCATCGCGAACTTTTTTGTAGACCTATATAAGATACACAATTCCACCATACATCATTTTGTTATATCTCAAAGGGTTTAGGCAGCGTTTTCGGTGAAAGCTCCCAGACGGCCTATTTTTTTCAGACTCCTCCAACAAATATCGTTATATTTTAGCCAATGTATACAAAAACATGACAAATTATATCCTAAAACCTTCATCGAGAACCACTCTATCTATTGGTGAAAACGGCATGAAAATCGGTGTAGTAGTTTTTGAGTTTATCGCGAACAGACAGACAGACGCGGCGCGGAGGACTTTGTTTTATAATAAGTAGTGATTAACAGAGTGACGAGAATAGGAGAGAGATCTATCTTCTTCTTTATACCTTCTTCTCTTCTTGATTTTTATATGAATTGCTGTTCGTTAGACTTGACAAAACTTGAAAATGGCTCGACTAATTGACTTAGTTATCCATTAAGATAGCTCCGCTTAAATTAAAAAAAAATTGGGTAATTAATTTAAATAATAAATTAATATCGGAGGACAATTGCACACAAATTGACCTAGCCCCAATATGTTTCCAGTAGATTCAATCTTCACAAAAACATTTTTTGAAGTGTCTGTTCTTGGTTTTAATTTTCCCAAACAGAAAAAAAGTCTGAAAAAAAAACGTGTCTATTCACGTATTTGAAAATAAACAAAAAAAATGTCGAACTACTGGAGATCGTCCAGTCAGCTCGAAGTTTAGTTCCACCGAACTATAATGGTCTCAAGAGCCCAAGCTCAAAACCCTTGGACACATTATTTTTGTAAATTTCCACCATTATAGAGCCTTGGCTCATTTTGACTTCATTAAACGTCACATGTCGTGCGTTTGTCATTAACGTTTGTAAAACGTTGTATTAGCAAATACTTTGTATTGCTTCCCTCTTGCTCAAACTTCTGTTGGTTCCACCAATCAAGTCTCGAGGGCCCAAGCTCTAAACCCTTGCTTGTACCAATAATGTACATCTAAACAATTTTATAGTCTTATCTCGTTTCGACTTTGTTATACTTTCTCGTTAACGTTATATAACGTTTCATTAGCAAATACTTCGTGTTGCTTTCACTTCATCAATGACTGGGCTAATCATTGTTAATGGACATATTCAATCGCTTTTCTCTAGATGACCATCTACAACCAAGCTCAAGACGCGTCAACAGTCAAGCATCATTCTCGATAGACGAAGCTCAACCACGACCGCCACAGAATTGCACCGTGGTCTCGTAAAAACAAAAACAAAGCGTCTCGAGATTTATACCGAAACCTGACACGCTTTCAGAGCATGAAAAATTCAGGGGGAGGTCCCTACGCGACAATGCTCTATACAGAAGACGTTGGACAAACGAACTTTACGTCCGTCGACTCTCAGTCATTCGTGTCAAGAGCAGCTAACAAAACTAAGCGACGCACCACAAGGGGACCGGGCCCGGGAGTTAGGTCATCGCAAACAGCAAAAAGCTAACCTATTCGAAACGCACAACAGCGGAGCAAATACTCACGGTCTTCTACCCGCAACATTTAAGTTAGCACGATATATACCGATCCGCTTTCTCTCTCCGCAGAGGGCGTTAAGAACGAGACAGCTGATGAATTCCATGGACGACCATAGGCATAATCAGGCAATTGAACAGGCAGAGTATGTTTACTTCGAGGGTGTCTACACACACCGGCTGATTAACAAGTACTGGCTGGAGGCTGCAAAACTCCAGTACAGATATCGTGTTTTGTAGCAACACGATAAATGTAAAGTTCAGGAAATGCAGCAAGACAATAGTTGTTAACAGAACGGCGAGTGCATGTACTTCGTTTTAGAGCCCTGTGTCTCTCATTTCATCTCTCGTATGAAATCTTAGTTTTTGGTATCGCTTTTCCGTACCGTGTTACGGGTTTAGTGTTCACTTTATATGCAGTAGTAACAATGCCCCTGCTTTGTTACAACTAAAATCGCAACTGCAGTCGAAGTACCCCTCGAACTTGTAAACCACTAGGGCGATTCAAAAGTCTGAACGTCGACCAAGATAAATGAGGCTGAATGCGCGGACGCATAGTACGCGATACTTGTTCAGAGGCGATGTGGTCATTCTAGCATCCTATTCTATACAAAATCCTCCCATGACAGTCGGATTTCATATAAAACAGGTTTGAATTCACCAAACAGCAGAACGTTTGCAACGTCATTGCGTAGTAAATGAAAAGCTTATAATACCACTTGAGGCCAAGTAGTTCTTCGCATTCACTACGCAATACTAAACTCATACAAGATTACAGGACTAGTCTCGCAGCACAATAACATTGTACAACGGGCCCTTGACTTCATGATTTGGTTGGAACACAAACCGTCGCCCTCGGTTTACGTGTTTTCGCTACGTCACAGATGTGTTGACAAAAATTCTCCTGTTTGATGTGGCATCAACCCTTTAAATGTCCACAAACGTTCCTTTTATGACATTATGCGAAAAAAATAAATTACAAAAAAAAAATTGTTTAATTTTGTTTATTTTGTTTGTTTTGTTAGCAAGATGTTATTTTACAAGAGTGATTTTGCTGTAAAGATTTTTGCAGGCGCTTATAGATTGATTAATTTTGTTCATCATCATCCTATAACGTTCCCACTGCTGGGAGTCTGGCCTTCTCTCAGAGAGCATGGGCCGTGATCAACCACGCTGGCCCATCGCGGGTTGGTGGATGTCGCATGCCCGTGAAAGTTGTGATTCTTGGACATGCCGGATTTTAACACCCGACACAAATAGAGGGGTGTTATAAGTTTGACGTCGTTGTCTGTCTGTCTGTGGCATCGTAGCTGTCAAACGGATGGACCGATTTCGATGCGGTTTTTTTCAAAGGCAGGCTAGTTGTAGGATTCAAACACACGACCTGCGGATCGCAAGCCGACGTCACTACCACTGAGCCATCATCGCTTTAAATTGCTCTAAGAAACATTTCTAACTTGAGGGTGGTAGCTAGTCAGGCGAGCACTAAAAACTGCCCTACCACCAAGCTATGGTTTCATCACGATGTTTTCCTTCACCGAAAGCTCAGACTCAGAGTAGGATTCGAGCCCGCGACCTGCGGATCACGAGCCGACGTCACTACCACTGAGCCATCATCGCTTCAGTCCTGAGGGACTTGTGCTCTTTATTAGTTACTAGCTGTTACCCGCGGTTTCACCCGCGTGGGCTACAGTTTATCGCGATAATAAGTTTAGTATCCTATGTCCTTCCCCAGGGTTCAAACTATCTATGTTCCAAATTTCATTTCAATCAGTTCAGTAGTTTAGACGTGAAAGCGTATAATTATATTCTGCGTACTCCAAAATTATTTCCGCACTTCGGTGTCCGCCGCGATTCCCGCTGCGCTGCGCCACTGCATGGGCATGGATGGTGGGGCGGGGCGCGGGCGGCGCGGTGATTTTATTTTCCGTTGGATTGACATTTTAATTTCGTAATATCTTTTGAATGGAATGTCCGATTTCAACAATTCAAAAAGTAATCTACAGGTATTGGAACAATCTGAACACGAAATGATTTATTTGGATAAGGATAAATATAAAAGTATGGATAACACAGTCTGATTTTAGTCGGCATTTTTAACAACTTTTAAAATGTAAAAAAGTAGTTATAGTATGTCATCCTTAAGAGATAGACATATGCCATCGCGAACTTTTTTGTAGACCTATATAAGATACACAATTCCACCATACATCATTTTGTTATATCTCAAAGGGTTTAGGCAGCGTTTTCGGTGAAAGCTCCCAGACGGCCTATTTTTTTCAGACTCCTCCAACAAATATCGTTATATTTTAGCCAATGTATACAAAAACATGACAAATTATATCCTAAAACCTTCATCGAGAACCACTCTATCTATTGGTGAAAACGGCATGAAAATCGGTGTAGTAGTTTTTGAGTTTATCGCGAACAGACAGACAGACGCGGCGCGGAGGACTTTGTTTTATAATAAGTAGTGATTAACAGAGTGACGAGAATAGGAGAGAGATCTATCTTCTTCTTTATACCTTCTTCTCTTCTTGATTTTTATATGAATTGCTGTTCGTTAGACTTGACAAAACTTGAAAATGGCTCGACTAATTGACTTAGTTATCAATTAAGATAGCTCCGCTTAAATTAAAAAAAAATTGGGTAATTAATTTAAATAATAAATTAATATCGGAGGACAATTGCACACAAATTGACCTAGCCCCAATATGTTTCCAGTAGATTCAATCTTCACAAAAACATTTTTTGAAGTGTCTGTTCTTGGTTTTAATTTTCCCAAACAGAAAAAAAGTCTGAAAAGAAAACGTGTCTATTCACGTATTTGAAAATAAACAAAAAAAATGTCGAACTACTGGAGATCGTCCAGTCAGCTCGAAGTTTAGTTCCACCGAACTATAATGGTCTCAAGAGCCCAAGCTCAAAACCCTTGGACACATTATTTTTGTAAATTTCCACCATTATAGAGCCTTGGCTCATTTTGACTTCATTAAACGTCACATGTCGTGCGTTTGTCATTAACGTTTGTAAAACGTTGTATTAGCAAATACTTTGTATTGCTTCCCTCTTGCTCAAACTTCTGTTGGTTCCACCAATCAAGTCTCGAGGGCCCAAGCTCTAAACCCTTGCTTGTACCAATAATGTACATTTAAACAATTTTATAGTCTTATCTCGTTTCGACTTTGTTATACTTTCTCGTTAACGTTATATAACGTTTCATTAGCAAATACTTCGTGTTGCTTTCACTTCATCAATGACTGGGCTAATCATTGTTAATGGACATATTCAATCGCTTTTCTCTAGATGACCATCTACAACCAAGCTCAAGACGCGTCAACAGTCAAGCATCATTCTCGATAGACGAAGCTCAACCACGACCGCCACAGAATTGCACCGTGGTCTCGTAAAAACAAAAACAAAGCGTCTCGAGATTTATACCGAAACCTGACACGCTTTCAGAGCATGAAAAATTCAGGGGGAGGTCCCTACGCGACAATGCTCTATACAGAAGACGTTGGACAAACGAACTTTACGTCCGTCGACTCTCAGTCATTCGTGTCAAGAGCAGCTAACAAAACTAAGCGACGCACCACAAGGGGACCGGGCCCGGGAGTTAGGTCATCGCAAACAGCAAAAAGCTAACCTATTCGAAACGCACAACAGCGGAGCAAATACTCACGGTCTTCTACCCGCAACATTTAAGTTAGCACGATATATACCGATCCGCTTTCTCTCTCCGCAGAGGGCGTTAAGAACGAGACAGCTGATGAATTCCATGGACGACCATAGGCATAATCAGGCAATTGAACAGGCAGAGTATGTTTACTTCGAGGGTGTCTACACACACCGGCTGATTAACAAGTACTGGCTGGAGGCTGCAAAACTCCAGTACAGATATCGTGTTTTGTAGCAACACGATAAATGTAAAGTTCAGGAAATGCAGCAAGACAATAGTTGTTAACAGAACGGCGAGTGCATGTACTTCGTTTTAGAGCCCTGTGTCTCTCATTTCATCTCTCGTATGAAATCTTAGTTTTTGGTATCGCTTTTCCGTACCGTGTTACGGGTTTAGTGTTCACTTTATATGCAGTAGTAACAATGCCCCTGCTTTGTTACAACTAAAATCGCAACTGCAGTCGAAGTACCCCTCGAACTTGTAAACCACTAGGGCGATTCAAAAGTCTGAACGTCGACCAAGATAAATGAGGCTGAATGCGCGGACGCATAGTACGCGATACTTGTTCAGAGGCGATGTGGTCATTCTAGCATCCTATTCTATACAAAATCCTCCCATGACAGTCGGATTTCATATAAAACAGGTTTGAATTCACCAAACAGCAGAACGTTTGCAACGTCATTGCGTAGTAAATGAAAAGCTTATAATACCACTTGAGGCCAAGTAGTTCTTCGCATTCACTACGCAATACTAAACTCATACAAGATTACAGGACTAGTCTCGCAGCACAATAACATTGTACAACGGGCCCTTGACTTCATGATTTGGTTGGAACACAAACCGTCGCCCTCGGTTTACGTGTTTTCGCTACGTCACAGATGTGTTGACAAAAATTCTCCTGTTTGATGTGGCATCAACCCTTTAAATGTCCACAAACGTTCCTTTTATGACATTATGCGAAAAAAATAAATTACAAAAAAAAAATTGTTTAATTTTGTTTATTTTGTTTGTTTTGTTAGCAAGATGTTATTTTACAAGAGTGATTTTGCGATAAAGATTTTTGCAGGCGCTTATAGTTTGATTAATTTTGTTCATCATCATACTATAACGTTCCCACTGCTGGGAGTCTGGCCTTCTCTCAGAGAGCATGGGCCGTGATCAACCACGCTGGCCCATCGCGGGTTGGTGGATGTCGCATGCCCGTGAAAGTTGTGATTCTTGGACATGCCGGATTTTAACACCCGACACAAATAGAGGGGTGCTATAAGTTTGACATCGTTGTCTGTCTGTCTGTGGCATCGTAGCTGTCAAACGGATGGACCGATTTCGATGCGGTTTTTTTCAAAGGCAGGCTAGTTGTAGGATTCAAACACACGACCTGCGGATCGCAAGCCGACGTCACTACCACTGAGCCATCATCGCTTTAAATTGCTCTAAGAAACATTTCTAACTTGAGGGTGGTAGCTAGTCAGGCGAGCACTAAAAACTGCCCTACCACCAAGCTATGGTTTCATCACGATGTTTTCCTTCACCGAAAGCTCAGACTCAGAGTAGGATTCGAGCCCGCGACCTGCGGATCACGAGCCGACGTCACTACCACTGAGCCATCATCGCTTCAGTCCTGAGGGACTTGTGCTCTTTATTAGTTACTAGCTGTTACCCGCGGTTTCACCCGCGTGGGCTACAGTTTATCGCGATAATAAGTTTAGTATCCTATGTCCTTCCCCAGGGTTCAAACTATCTATGTTCCAAATTTCATTTCAATCAGTTCAGTAGTTTAGACGTGAAAGCGTATAATTATATTCTGCGTACTCCAAAATTATTTCCGCACTTCGGTGTCCGCCGCGATTCCCGCTGCGCTGCGCCACTGCATGGGCATGGATGGTGGGGCGGGGCGCGGGCGGCGCGGTGATTTTATTTTCCGTTGGATTGACATTTTAATTTCGTAATATCTTTTGAATGGAATGTCCGATTTCAACAATTCAAAAAGTAATCTACAGGTATTGGAACAATCTGAACACGAAATGATTTATTTGGATAAGGATAAATATAAAAGTATGGATAACACAGTCTGATTTTAGTCGGCATTTTTAACAACTTTTAAAATGTAAAAAAGTAGTTATAGTATGTCATCCTTAAGAGATAGACATATGCCATCGCGAACTTTTTTGTAGACCTATATAAGATACACAATTCCACCATACATCATTTTGTTATATCTCAAAGGGTTTAGGCAGCGTTTTCGGTGAAAGCTCCCAGACGGCCTATTTTTTTCAGACTCCTCCAACAAATATCGTTATATTTTAGCCAATGTATACAAAAACATGACAAATTATATCCTAAAACCTTCATCGAGAACCACTCTATCTATTGGTGAAAACGGCATGAAAATCGGTGTAGTAGTTTTTGAGTTTATCGCGAACAGACAGACAGACGCGGCGCGGAGGACTTTGTTTTATAATAAGTAGTGATTAACAGAGTGACGAGAATAGGAGAGAGATCTATCTTCTTCTTTATACCTTCTTCTCTTCTTGATTTTTATATGAATTGCTGTTCGTTAGACTTGACAAAACTTGAAAATGGCTCGACTAATTGACTTAGTTATCCATTAAGATAGCTCCGCTTAAATTAAAAAAAAATTGGGTAATTAATTTAAATAATAAATTAATATCGGAGGACAATTGCACACAAATTGACCTAGCCCCAATATGTTTCCAGTAGATTCAATCTTCACAAAAACATTTTTTGAAGTGTCTGTTCTTGGTTTTAATTTTCCCAAACAGAAAAAAAGTCTGAAAAAAAAACGTGTCTATTCACGTATTTGAAAATAAACAAAAAAAATGTCGAACTACTGGAGATCGTCCAGTCAGCTCGAAGTTTAGTTCCACCGAACTATAATGGTCTCAAGAGCCCAAGCTCAAAACCCTTGGACACATTATTTTTGTAAATTTCCACCATTATAGAGCCTTGGCTCATTTTGACTTCATTAAACGTCACATGTCGTGCGTTTGTCATTAACGTTTGTAAAACGTTGTATTAGCAAATACTTTGTATTGCTTCCCTCTTGCTCAAACTTCTGTTGGTTCCACCAATCAAGTCTCGAGGGCCCAAGCTCTAAACCCTTGCTTGTACCAATAATGTACATCTAAACAATTTTATAGTCTTATCTCGTTTCGACTTTGTTATACTTTCTCGTTAACGTTATATAACGTTTCATTAGCAAATACTTCGTGTTGCTTTCACTTCATCAATGACTGGGCTAATCATTGTTAATGGACATATTCAATCGCTTTTCTCTAGATGACCATCTACAACCAAGCTCAAGACGCGTCAACAGTCAAGCATCATTCTCGATAGACGAAGCTCAACCACGACCGCCACAGAATTGCACCGTGGTCTCGTAAAAACAAAAACAAAGCGTCTCGAGATTTATACCGAAACCTGACACGCTTTCAGAGCATGAAAAATTCAGGGGGAGGTCCCTACGCGACAATGCTCTATACAGAAGACGTTGGACAAACGAACTTTACGTCCGTCGACTCTCAGTCATTCGTGTCAAGAGCAGCTAACAAAACTAAGCGACGCACCACAAGGGGACCGGGCCCGGGAGTTAGGTCATCGCAAACAGCAAAAAGCTAACCTATTCGAAACGCACAACAGCGGAGCAAATACTCACGGTCTTCTACCCGCAACATTTAAGTTAGCACGATATATACCGATCCGCTTTCTCTCTCCGCAGAGGGCGTTAAGAACGAGACAGCTGATGAATTCCATGGACGACCATAGGCATAATCAGGCAATTGAACAGGCAGAGTATGTTTACTTCGAGGGTGTCTACACACACCGGCTGATTAACAAGTACTGGCTGGAGGCTGCAAAACTCCAGTACAGATATCGTGTTTTGTAGCAACACGATAAATGTAAAGTTCAGGAAATGCAGCAAGACAATAGTTGTTAACAGAACGGCGAGTGCATGTACTTCGTTTTAGAGCCCTGTGTCTCTCATTTCATCTCTCGTATGAAATCTTAGTTTTTGGTATCGCTTTTCCGTACCGTGTTACGGGTTTAGTGTTCACTTTATATGCAGTAGTAACAATGCCCCTGCTTTGTTACAACTAAAATCGCAACTGCAGTCGAAGTACCCCTCGAACTTGTAAACCACTAGGGCGATTCAAAAGTCTGAACGTCGACCAAGATAAATGAGGCTGAATGCGCGGACGCATAGTACGCGATACTTGTTCAGAGGCGATGTGGTCATTCTAGCATCCTATTCTATACAAAATCCTCCCATGACAGTCGGATTTCATATAAAACAGGTTTGAATTCACCAAACAGCAGAACGTTTGCAACGTCATTGCGTAGTAAATGAAAAGCTTATAATACCACTTGAGGCCAAGTAGTTCTTCGCATTCACTACGCAATACTAAACTCATACAAGATTACAGGACTAGTCTCGCAGCACAATAACATTGTACAACGGGCCCTTGACTTCATGATTTGGTTGGAACACAAACCGTCGCCCTCGGTTTACGTGTTTTCGCTACGTCACAGATGTGTTGACAAAAATTCTCCTGTTTGATGTGGCATCAACCCTTTAAATGTCCACAAACGTTCCTTTTATGACATTATGCGAAAAAAATAAATTACAAAAAAAAAATTGTTTAATTTTGTTTATTTTGTTTGTTTTGTTAGCAAGATGTTATTTTACAAGAGTGATTTTGCTGTAAAGATTTTTGCAGGCGCTTATAGATTGATTAATTTTGTTCATCATCATCCTATAACGTTCCCACTGCTGGGAGTCTGGCCTTCTCTCAGAGAGCATGGGCCGTGATCAACCACGCTGGCCCATCGCGGGTTGGTGGATGTCGCATGCCCGTGAAAGTTGTGATTCTTGGACATGCCGGATTTTAACACCCGACACAAATAGAGGGGTGTTATAAGTTTGACGTCGTTGTCTGTCTGTCTGTGGCATCGTAGCTGTCAAACGGATGGACCGATTTCGATGCGGTTTTTTTCAAAGGCAGGCTAGTTGTAGGATTCAAACACACGACCTGCGGATCGCAAGCCGACGTCACTACCACTGAGCCATCATCGCTTTAAATTGCTCTAAGAAACATTTCTAACTTGAGGGTGGTAGCTAGTCAGGCGAGCACTAAAAACTGCCCTACCACCAAGCTATGGTTTCATCACGATGTTTTCCTTCACCGAAAGCTCAGACTCAGAGTAGGATTCGAGCCCGCGACCTGCGGATCACGAGCCGACGTCACTACCACTGAGCCATCATCGCTTCAGTCCTGAGGGACTTGTGCTCTTTATTAGTTACTAGCTGTTACCCGCGGTTTCACCCGCGTGGGCTACAGTTTATCGCGATAATAAGTTTAGTATCCTATGTCCTTCCCCAGGGTTCAAACTATCTATGTTCCAAATTTCATTTCAATCAGTTCAGTAGTTTAGACGTGAAAGCGTATAATTATATTCTGCGTACTCCAAAATTATTTCCGCACTTCGGTGTCCGCCGCGATTCCCGCTGCGCTGCGCCACTGCATGGGCATGGATGGTGGGGCGGGGCGCGGGCGGCGCGGTGATTTTATTTTCCGTTGGATTGACATTTTAATTTCGTAATATCTTTTGAATGGAATGTCCGATTTCAACAATTCAAAAAGTAATCTACAGGTATTGGAACAATCTGAACACGAAATGATTTATTTGGATAAGGATAAATATAAAAGTATGGATAACACAGTCTGATTTTAGTCGGCATTTTTAACAACTTTTAAAATGTAAAAAAGTAGTTATAGTATGTCATCCTTAAGAGATAGACATATGCCATCGCGAACTTTTTTGTAGACCTATATAAGATACACAATTCCACCATACATCATTTTGTTATATCTCAAAGGGTTTAGGCAGCGTTTTCGGTGAAAGCTCCCAGACGGCCTATTTTTTTCAGACTCCTCCAACAAATATCGTTATATTTTAGCCAATGTATACAAAAACATGACAAATTATATCCTAAAACCTTCATCGAGAACCACTCTATCTATTGGTGAAAACGGCATGAAAATCGGTGTAGTAGTTTTTGAGTTTATCGCGAACAGACAGACAGACGCGGCGCGGAGGACTTTGTTTTATAATAAGTAGTGATTAACAGAGTGACGAGAATAGGAGAGAGATCTATCTTCTTCTTTATACCTTCTTCTCTTCTTGATTTTTATATGAATTGCTGTTCGTTAGACTTGACAAAACTTGAAAATGGCTCGACTAATTGACTTAGTTATCCATTAAGATAGCTCCGCTTAAATTAAAAAAAAATTGGGTAATTAATTTAAATAATAAATTAATATCGGAGGACAATTGCACACAAATTGACCTAGCCCCAATATGTTTCCAGTAGATTCAATCTTCACAAAAACATTTTTTGAAGTGTCTGTTCTTGGTTTTAATTTTCCCAAACAGAAAAAAAGTCTGAAAAGAAAACGTGTCTATTCACGTATTTGAAAATAAACAAAAAAAATGTCGAACTACTGGAGATCGTCCAGTCAGCTCGAAGTTTAGTTCCACCGAACTATAATGGTCTCAAGAGCCCAAGCTCAAAACCCTTGGACACATTATTTTTGTAAATTTCCACCATTATAGAGCCTTGGCTCATTTTGACTTCATTAAACGTCACATGTCGTGCGTTTGTCATTAACGTTTGTAAAACGTTGTATTAGCAAATACTTTGTATTGCTTCCCTCTTGCTCAAACTTCTGTTGGTTCCACCAATCAAGTCTCGAGGGCCCAAGCTCTAAACCCTTGCTTGTACCAATAATGTACATCTAAACAATTTTATAGTCTTATCTCGTTTCGACTTTGTTATACTTTCTCGTTAACGTTATATAACGTTTCATTAGCAAATACTTCGTGTTGCTTTCACTTCATCAATGACTGGGCTAATCATTGTTAATGGACATATTCAATCGCTTTTCTCTAGATGACCATCTACAACCAAGCTCAAGACGCGTCAACAGTCAAGCATCATTCTCGATAGACGAAGCTCAACCACGACCGCCACAGAATTGCACCGTGGTCTCGTAAAAACAAAAACAAAGCGTCTCGAGATTTATACCGAAACCTGACACGCTTTCAGAGCATGAAAAATTCAGGGGGAGGTCCCTACGCGACAATGCTCTATACAGAAGACGTTGGACAAACGAACTTTACGTCCGTCGACTCTCAGTCATTCGTGTCAAGAGCAGCTAACAAAACTAAGCGACGCACCACAAGGGGACCGGGCCCGGGAGTTAGGTCATCGCAAACAGCAAAAAGCTAACCTATTCGAAACGCACAACAGCGGAGCAAATACTCACGGTCTTCTACCCGCAACATTTAAGTTAGCACGATATATACCGATCCGCTTTCTCTCTCCGCAGAGGGCGTTAAGAACGAGACAGCTGATGAATTCCATGGACGACCATAGGCATAATCAGGCAATTGAACAGGCAGAGTATGTTTACTTCGAGGGTGTCTACACACACCGGCTGATTAACAAGTACTGGCTGGAGGCTGCAAAACTCCAGTACAGATATCGTGTTTTGTAGCAACACGATAAATGTAAAGTTCAGGAAATGCAGCAAGACAATAGTTGTTAACAGAACGGCGAGTGCATGTACTTCGTTTTAGAGCCCTGTGTCTCTCATTTCATCTCTCGTATGAAATCTTAGTTTTTGGTATCGCTTTTCCGTACCGTGTTACGGGTTTAGTGTTCACTTTATATGCAGTAGTAACAATGCCCCTGCTTTGTTACAACTAAAATCGCAACTGCAGTCGAAGTACCCCTCGAACTTGTAAACCACTAGGGCGATTCAAAAGTCTGAACGTCGACCAAGATAAATGAGGCTGAATGCGCGGACGCATAGTACGCGATACTTGTTCAGAGGCGATGTGGTCATTCTAGCATCCTATTCTATACAAAATCCTCCCATGACAGTCGGATTTCATATAAAACAGGTTTGAATTCACCAAACAGCAGAACGTTTGCAACGTCATTGCGTAGTAAATGAAAAGCTTATAATACCACTTGAGGCCAAGTAGTTCTTCGCATTCACTACGCAATACTAAACTCATACAAGATTACAGGACTAGTCTCGCAGCACAATAACATTGTACAACGGGCCCTTGACTTCATGATTTGGTTGGAACACAAACCGTCGCCCTCGGTTTACGTGTTTTCGCTACGTCACAGATGTGTTGACAAAAATTCTCCTGTTTGATGTGGCATCAACCCTTTAAATGTCCACAAACGTTCCTTTTATGACATTATGCGAAAAAAATAAATTACAAAAAAAAAATTGTTTAATTTTGTTTATTTTGTTTGTTTTGTTAGCAAGATGTTATTTTACAAGAGTGATTTTGCTGTAAAGATTTTTGCAGGCGCTTATAGATTGATTAATTTTGTTCATCATCATCCTATAACGTTCCCACTGCTGGGAGTCTGGCCTTCTCTCAGAGAGCATGGGCCGTGATCAACCACGCTGGCCCATCGCGGGTTGGTGGATGTCGCATGCCCGTGAAAGTTGTGATTCTTGGACATGCCGGATTTTAACACCCGACACAAATAGAGGGGTGTTATAAGTTTGACGTCGTTGTCTGTCTGTCTGTGGCATCGTAGCTGTCAAACGGATGGACCGATTTCGATGCGGTTTTTTTCAAAGGCAGGCTAGTTGTAGGATTCAAACACACGACCTGCGGATCGCAAGCCGACGTCACTACCACTGAGCCATCATCGCTTTAAATTGCTCTAAGAAACATTTCTAACTTGAGGGTGGTAGCTAGTCAGGCGAGCACTAAAAACTGCCCTACCACCAAGCTATGGTTTCATCACGATGTTTTCCTTCACCGAAAGCTCAGACTCAGAGTAGGATTCGAGCCCGCGACCTGCGGATCACGAGCCGACGTCACTACCACTGAGCCATCATCGCTTCAGTCCTGAGGGACTTGTGCTCTTTATTAGTTACTAGCTGTTACCCGCGGTTTCACCCGCGTGGGCTACAGTTTATCGCGATAATAAGTTTAGTATCCTATGTCCTTCCCCAGGGTTCAAACTATCTATGTTCCAAATTTCATTTCAATCAGTTCAGTAGTTTAGACGTGAAAGCGTATAATTATATTCTGCGTACTCCAAAATTATTTCCGCACTTCGGTGTCCGCCGCGATTCCCGCTGCGCTGCGCCACTGCATGGGCATGGATGGTGGGGCGGGGCGCGGGCGGCGCGGTGATTTTATTTTCCGTTGGATTGACATTTTAATTTCGTAATATCTTTTGAATGGAATGTCCGATTTCAACAATTCAAAAAGTAATCTACAGGTATTGGAACAATCTGAACACGAAATGATTTATTTGGATAAGGATAAATATAAAAGTATGGATAACACAGTCTGATTTTAGTCGGCATTTTTAACAACTTTTAAAATGTAAAAAAGTAGTTATAGTATGTCATCCTTAAGAGATAGACATATGCCATCGCGAACTTTTTTGTAGACCTATATAAGATACACAATTCCACCATACATCATTTTGTTATATCTCAAAGGGTTTAGGCAGCGTTTTCGGTGAAAGCTCCCAGACGGCCTATTTTTTTCAGACTCCTCCAACAAATATCGTTATATTTTAGCCAATGTATACAAAAACATGACAAATTATATCCTAAAACCTTCATCGAGAACCACTCTATCTATTGGTGAAAACGGCATGAAAATCGGTGTAGTAGTTTTTGAGTTTATCGCGAACAGACAGACAGACGCGGCGCGGAGGACTTTGTTTTATAATAAGTAGTGATTAACAGAGTGACGAGAATAGGAGAGAGATCTATCTTCTTCTTTATACCTTCTTCTCTTCTTGATTTTTATATGAATTGCTGTTCGTTAGACTTGACAAAACTTGAAAATGGCTCGACTAATTGACTTAGTTATCCATTAAGATAGCTCCGCTTAAATTAAAAAAAAATTGGGTAATTAATTTAAATAATAAATTAATATCGGAGGACAATTGCACACAAATTGACCTAGCCCCAATATGTTTCCAGTAGATTCAATCTTCACAAAAACATTTTTTGAAGTGTCTGTTCTTGGTTTTAATTTTCCCAAACAGAAAAAAAGTCTGAAAAGAAAACGTGTCTATTCACGTATTTGAAAATAAACAAAAAAAATGTCGAACTACTGGAGATCGTCCAGTCAGCTCGAAGTTTAGTTCCACCGAACTATAATGGTCTCAAGAGCCCAAGCTCAAAACCCTTGGACACATTATTTTTGTAAATTTCCACCATTATAGAGCCTTGGCTCATTTTGACTTCATTAAACGTCACATGTCGTGCGTTTGTCATTAACGTTTGTAAAACGTTGTATTAGCAAATACTTTGTATTGCTTCCCTCTTGCTCAAACTTCTGTTGGTTCCACCAATCAAGTCTCGAGGGCCCAAGCTCTAAACCCTTGCTTGTACCAATAATGTACATCTAAACAATTTTATAGTCTTATCTCGTTTCGACTTTGTTATACTTTCTCGTTAACGTTATATAACGTTTCATTAGCAAATACTTCGTGTTGCTTTCACTTCATCAATGACTGGGCTAATCATTGTTAATGGACATATTCAATCGCTTTTCTCTAGATGACCATCTACAACCAAGCTCAAGACGCGTCAACAGTCAAGCATCATTCTCGATAGACGAAGCTCAACCACGACCGCCACAGAATTGCACCGTGGTCTCGTAAAAACAAAAACAAAGCGTCTCGAGATTTATACCGAAACCTGACACGCTTTCAGAGCATGAAAAATTCAGGGGGAGGTCCCTACGCGACAATGCTCTATACAGAAGACGTTGGACAAACGAACTTTACGTCCGTCGACTCTCAGTCATTCGTGTCAAGAGCAGCTAACAAAACTAAGCGACGCACCACAAGGGGACCGGGCCCGGGAGTTAGGTCATCGCAAACAGCAAAAAGCTAACCTATTCGAAACGCACAACAGCGGAGCAAATACTCACGGTCTTCTACCCGCAACATTTAAGTTAGCACGATATATACCGATCCGCTTTCTCTCTCCGCAGAGGGCGTTAAGAACGAGACAGCTGATGAATTCCATGGACGACCATAGGCATAATCAGGCAATTGAACAGGCAGAGTATGTTTACTTCGAGGGTGTCTACACACACCGGCTGATTAACAAGTACTGGCTGGAGGCTGCAAAACTCCAGTACAGATATCGTGTTTTGTAGCAACACGATAAATGTAAAGTTCAGGAAATGCAGCAAGACAATAGTTGTTAACAGAACGGCGAGTGCATGTACTTCGTTTTAGAGCCCTGTGTCTCTCATTTCATCTCTCGTATGAAATCTTAGTTTTTGGTATCGCTTTTCCGTACCGTGTTACGGGTTTAGTGTTCACTTTATATGCAGTAGTAACAATGCCCCTGCTTTGTTACAACTAAAATCGCAACTGCAGTCGAAGTACCCCTCGAACTTGTAAACCACTAGGGCGATTCAAAAGTCTGAACGTCGACCAAGATAAATGAGGCTGAATGCGCGGACGCATAGTACGCGATACTTGTTCAGAGGCGATGTGGTCATTCTAGCATCCTATTCTATACAAAATCCTCCCATGACAGTCGGATTTCATATAAAACAGGTTTGAATTCACCAAACAGCAGAACGTTTGCAACGTCATTGCGTAGTAAATGAAAAGCTTATAATACCACTTGAGGCCAAGTAGTTCTTCGCATTCACTACGCAATACTAAACTCATACAAGATTACAGGACTAGTCTCGCAGCACAATAACATTGTACAACGGGCCCTTGACTTCATGATTTGGTTGGAACACAAACCGTCGCCCTCGGTTTACGTGTTTTCGCTACGTCACAGATGTGTTGACAAAAATTCTCCTGTTTGATGTGGCATCAACCCTTTAAATGTCCACAAACGTTCCTTTTATGACATTATGCGAAAAAAATAAATTACAAAAAAAAAATTGTTTAATTTTGTTTATTTTGTTTGTTTTGTTAGCAAGATGTTATTTTACAAGAGTGATTTTGCTGTAAAGATTTTTGCAGGCGCTTATAGATTGATTAATTTTGTTCATCATCATCCTATAACGTTCCCACTGCTGGGAGTCTGGCCTTCTCTCAGAGAGCATGGGCCGTGATCAACCACGCTGGCCCATCGCGGGTTGGTGGATGTCGCATGCCCGTGAAAGTTGTGATTCTTGGACATGCCGGATTTTAACACCCGACACAAATAGAGGGGTGTTATAAGTTTGACGTCGTTGTCTGTCTGTCTGTGGCATCGTAGCTGTCAAACGGATGGACCGATTTCGATGCGGTTTTTTTCAAAGGCAGGCTAGTTGTAGGATTCAAACACACGACCTGCGGATCGCAAGCCGACGTCACTACCACTGAGCCATCATCGCTTTAAATTGCTCTAAGAAACATTTCTAACTTGAGGGTGGTAGCTAGTCAGGCGAGCACTAAAAACTGCCCTACCACCAAGCTATGGTTTCATCACGATGTTTTCCTTCACCGAAAGCTCAGACTCAGAGTAGGATTCGAGCCCGCGACCTGCGGATCACGAGCCGACGTCACTACCACTGAGCCATCATCGCTTCAGTCCTGAGGGACTTGTGCTCTTTATTAGTTACTAGCTGTTACCCGCGGTTTCACCCGCGTGGGCTACAGTTTATCGCGATAATAAGTTTAGTATCCTATGTCCTTCCCCAGGGTTCAAACTATCTATGTTCCAAATTTCATTTCAATCAGTTCAGTAGTTTAGACGTGAAAGCGTATAATTATATTCTGCGTACTCCAAAATTATTTCCGCACTTCGGTGTCCGCCGCGATTCCCGCTGCGCTGCGCCACTGCATGGGCATGGATGGTGGGGCGGGGCGCGGGCGGCGCGGTGATTTTATTTTCCGTTGGATTGACATTTTAATTTCGTAATATCTTTTGAATGGAATGTCCGATTTCAACAATTCAAAAAGTAATCTACAGGTATTGGAACAATCTGAACACGAAATGATTTATTTGGATAAGGATAAATATAAAAGTATGGATAACACAGTCTGATTTTAGTCGGCATTTTTAACAACTTTTAAAATGTAAAAAAGTAGTTATAGTATGTCATCCTTAAGAGATAGACATATGCCATCGCGAACTTTTTTGTAGACCTATATAAGATACACAATTCCACCATACATCATTTTGTTATATCTCAAAGGGTTTAGGCAGCGTTTTCGGTGAAAGCTCCCAGACGGCCTATTTTTTTCAGACTCCTCCAACAAATATCGTTATATTTTAGCCAATGTATACAAAAACATGACAAATTATATCCTAAAACCTTCATCGAGAACCACTCTATCTATTGGTGAAAACGGCATGAAAATCGGTGTAGTAGTTTTTGAGTTTATCGCGAACAGACAGACAGACGCGGCGCGGAGGACTTTGTTTTATAATAAGTAGTGATTAACAGAGTGACGAGAATAGGAGAGAGATCTATCTTCTTCTTTATACCTTCTTCTCTTCTTGATTTTTATATGAATTGCTGTTCGTTAGACTTGACAAAACTTGAAAATGGCTCGACTAATTGACTTAGTTATCCATTAAGATAGCTCCGCTTAAATTAAAAAAAAATTGGGTAATTAATTTAAATAATAAATTAATATCGGAGGACAATTGCACACAAATTGACCTAGCCCCAATATGTTTCCAGTAGATTCAATCTTCACAAAAACATTTTTTGAAGTGTCTGTTCTTGGTTTTAATTTTCCCAAACAGAAAAAAAGTCTGAAAAGAAAACGTGTCTATTCACGTATTTGAAAATAAACAAAAAAAATGTCGAACTACTGGAGATCGTCCAGTCAGCTCGAAGTTTAGTTCCACCGAACTATAATGGTCTCAAGAGCCCAAGCTCAAAACCCTTGGACACATTATTTTTGTAAATTTCCACCATTATAGAGCCTTGGCTCATTTTGACTTCATTAAACGTCACATGTCGTGCGTTTGTCATTAACGTTTGTAAAACGTTGTATTAGCAAATACTTTGTATTGCTTCCCTCTTGCTCAAACTTCTGTTGGTTCCACCAATCAAGTCTCGAGGGCCCAAGCTCTAAACCCTTGCTTGTACCAATAATGTACATTTAAACAATTTTATAGTCTTATCTCGTTTCGACTTTGTTATACTTTCTCGTTAACGTTATATAACGTTTCATTAGCAAATACTTCGTGTTGCTTTCACTTCATCAATGACTGGGCTAATCATTGTTAATGGACATATTCAATCGCTTTTCTCTAGATGACCATCTACAACCAAGCTCAAGACGCGTCAACAGTCAAGCATCATTCTCGATAGACGAAGCTCAACCACGACCGCCACAGAATTGCACCGTGGTCTCGTAAAAACAAAAACAAAGCGTCTCGAGATTTATACCGAAACCTGACACGCTTTCAGAGCATGAAAAATTCAGGGGGAGGTCCCTACGCGACAATGCTCTATACAGAAGACGTTGGACAAACGAACTTTACGTCCGTCGACTCTCAGTCATTCGTGTCAAGAGCAGCTAACAAAACTAAGCGACGCACCACAAGGGGACCGGGCCCGGGAGTTAGGTCATCGCAAACAGCAAAAAGCTAACCTATTCGAAACGCACAACAGCGGAGCAAATACTCACGGTCTTCTACCCGCAACATTTAAGTTAGCACGATATATACCGATCCGCTTTCTCTCTCCGCAGAGGGCGTTAAGAACGAGACAGCTGATGAATTCCATGGACGACCATAGGCATAATCAGGCAATTGAACAGGCAGAGTATGTTTACTTCGAGGGTGTCTACACACACCGGCTGATTAACAAGTACTGGCTGGAGGCTGCAAAACTCCAGTACAGATATCGTGTTTTGTAGCAACACGATAAATGTAAAGTTCAGGAAATGCAGCAAGACAATAGTTGTTAACAGAACGGCGAGTGCATGTACTTCGTTTTAGAGCCCTGTGTCTCTCATTTCATCTCTCGTATGAAATCTTAGTTTTTGGTATCGCTTTTCCGTACCGTGTTACGGGTTTAGTGTTCACTTTATATGCAGTAGTAACAATGCCCCTGCTTTGTTACAACTAAAATCGCAACTGCAGTCGAAGTACCCCTCGAACTTGTAAACCACTAGGGCGATTCAAAAGTCTGAACGTCGACCAAGATAAATGAGGCTGAATGCGCGGACGCATAGTACGCGATACTTGTTCAGAGGCGATGTGGTCATTCTAGCATCCTATTCTATACAAAATCCTCCCATGACAGTCGGATTTCATATAAAACAGGTTTGAATTCACCAAACAGCAGAACGTTTGCAACGTCATTGCGTAGTAAATGAAAAGCTTATAATACCACTTGAGGCCAAGTAGTTCTTCGCATTCACTACGCAATACTAAACTCATACAAGATTACAGGACTAGTCTCGCAGCACAATAACATTGTACAACGGGCCCTTGACTTCATGATTTGGTTGGAACACAAACCGTCGCCCTCGGTTTACGTGTTTTCGCTACGTCACAGATGTGTTGACAAAAATTCTCCTGTTTGATGTGGCATCAACCCTTTAAATGTCCACAAACGTTCCTTTTATGACATTATGCGAAAAAAATAAATTACAAAAAAAAAATTGTTTAATTTTGTTTATTTTGTTTGTTTTGTTAGCAAGATGTTATTTTACAAGAGTGATTTTGCGATAAAGATTTTTGCAGGCGCTTATAGTTTGATTAATTTTGTTCATCATCATACTATAACGTTCCCACTGCTGGGAGTCTGGCCTTCTCTCAGAGAGCATGGGCCGTGATCAACCACGCTGGCCCATCGCGGGTTGGTGGATGTCGCATGCCCGTGAAAGTTGTGATTCTTGGACATGCCGGATTTTAACACCCGACACAAATAGAGGGGTGCTATAAGTTTGACATCGTTGTCTGTCTGTCTGTGGCATCGTAGCTGTCAAACGGATGGACCGATTTCGATGCGGTTTTTTTCAAAGGCAGGCTAGTTGTAGGATTCAAACACACGACCTGCGGATCGCAAGCCGACGTCACTACCACTGAGCCATCATCGCTTTAAATTGCTCTAAGAAACATTTCTAACTTGAGGGTGGTAGCTAGTCAGGCGAGCACTAAAAACTGCCCTACCACCAAGCTATGGTTTCATCACGATGTTTTCCTTCACCGAAAGCTCAGACTCAGAGTAGGATTCGAGCCCGCGACCTGCGGATCACGAGCCGACGTCACTACCACTGAGCCATCATCGCTTCAGTCCTGAGGGACTTGTGCTCTTTATTAGTTACTAGCTGTTACCCGCGGTTTCACCCGCGTGGGCTACAGTTTATCGCGATAATAAGTTTAGTATCCTATGTCCTTCCCCAGGGTTCAAACTATCTATGTTCCAAATTTCATTTCAATCAGTTCAGTAGTTTAGACGTGAAAGCGTATAATTATATTCTGCGTACTCCAAAATTATTTCCGCACTTCGGTGTCCGCCGCGATTCCCGCTGCGCTGCGCCACTGCATGGGCATGGATGGTGGGGCGGGGCGCGGGCGGCGCGGTGATTTTATTTTCCGTTGGATTGACATTTTAATTTCGTAATATCTTTTGAATGGAATGTCCGATTTCAACAATTCAAAAAGTAATCTACAGGTATTGGAACAATCTGAACACGAAATGATTTATTTGGATAAGGATAAATATAAAAGTATGGATAACACAGTCTGATTTTAGTCGGCATTTTTAACAACTTTTAAAATGTAAAAAAGTAGTTATAGTATGTCATCCTTAAGAGATAGACATATGCCATCGCGAACTTTTTTGTAGACCTATATAAGATACACAATTCCACCATACATCATTTTGTTATATCTCAAAGGGTTTAGGCAGCGTTTTCGGTGAAAGCTCCCAGACGGCCTATTTTTTTCAGACTCCTCCAACAAATATCGTTATATTTTAGCCAATGTATACAAAAACATGACAAATTATATCCTAAAACCTTCATCGAGAACCACTCTATCTATTGGTGAAAACGGCATGAAAATCGGTGTAGTAGTTTTTGAGTTTATCGCGAACAGACAGACAGACGCGGCGCGGAGGACTTTGTTTTATAATAAGTAGTGATTAACAGAGTGACGAGAATAGGAGAGAGATCTATCTTCTTCTTTATACCTTCTTCTCTTCTTGATTTTTATATGAATTGCTGTTCGTTAGACTTGACAAAACTTGAAAATGGCTCGACTAATTGACTTAGTTATCCATTAAGATAGCTCCGCTTAAATTAAAAAAAAATTGGGTAATTAATTTAAATAATAAATTAATATCGGAGGACAATTGCACACAAATTGACCTAGCCCCAATATGTTTCCAGTAGATTCAATCTTCACAAAAACATTTTTTGAAGTGTCTGTTCTTGGTTTTAATTTTCCCAAACAGAAAAAAAGTCTGAAAAAAAAACGTGTCTATTCACGTATTTGAAAATAAACAAAAAAAATGTCGAACTACTGGAGATCGTCCAGTCAGCTCGAAGTTTAGTTCCACCGAACTATAATGGTCTCAAGAGCCCAAGCTCAAAACCCTTGGACACATTATTTTTGTAAATTTCCACCATTATAGAGCCTTGGCTCATTTTGACTTCATTAAACGTCACATGTCGTGCGTTTGTCATTAACGTTTGTAAAACGTTGTATTAGCAAATACTTTGTATTGCTTCCCTCTTGCTCAAACTTCTGTTGGTTCCACCAATCAAGTCTCGAGGGCCCAAGCTCTAAACCCTTGCTTGTACCAATAATGTACATCTAAACAATTTTATAGTCTTATCTCGTTTCGACTTTGTTATACTTTCTCGTTAACGTTATATAACGTTTCATTAGCAAATACTTCGTGTTGCTTTCACTTCATCAATGACTGGGCTAATCATTGTTAATGGACATATTCAATCGCTTTTCTCTAGATGACCATCTACAACCAAGCTCAAGACGCGTCAACAGTCAAGCATCATTCTCGATAGACGAAGCTCAACCACGACCGCCACAGAATTGCACCGTGGTCTCGTAAAAACAAAAACAAAGCGTCTCGAGATTTATACCGAAACCTGACACGCTTTCAGAGCATGAAAAATTCAGGGGGAGGTCCCTACGCGACAATGCTCTATACAGAAGACGTTGGACAAACGAACTTTACGTCCGTCGACTCTCAGTCATTCGTGTCAAGAGCAGCTAACAAAACTAAGCGACGCACCACAAGGGGACCGGGCCCGGGAGTTAGGTCATCGCAAACAGCAAAAAGCTAACCTATTCGAAACGCACAACAGCGGAGCAAATACTCACGGTCTTCTACCCGCAACATTTAAGTTAGCACGATATATACCGATCCGCTTTCTCTCTCCGCAGAGGGCGTTAAGAACGAGACAGCTGATGAATTCCATGGACGACCATAGGCATAATCAGGCAATTGAACAGGCAGAGTATGTTTACTTCGAGGGTGTCTACACACACCGGCTGATTAACAAGTACTGGCTGGAGGCTGCAAAACTCCAGTACAGATATCGTGTTTTGTAGCAACACGATAAATGTAAAGTTCAGGAAATGCAGCAAGACAATAGTTGTTAACAGAACGGCGAGTGCATGTACTTCGTTTTAGAGCCCTGTGTCTCTCATTTCATCTCTCGTATGAAATCTTAGTTTTTGGTATCGCTTTTCCGTACCGTGTTACGGGTTTAGTGTTCACTTTATATGCAGTAGTAACAATGCCCCTGCTTTGTTACAACTAAAATCGCAACTGCAGTCGAAGTACCCCTCGAACTTGTAAACCACTAGGGCGATTCAAAAGTCTGAACGTCGACCAAGATAAATGAGGCTGAATGCGCGGACGCATAGTACGCGATACTTGTTCAGAGGCGATGTGGTCATTCTAGCATCCTATTCTATACAAAATCCTCCCATGACAGTCGGATTTCATATAAAACAGGTTTGAATTCACCAAACAGCAGAACGTTTGCAACGTCATTGCGTAGTAAATGAAAAGCTTATAATACCACTTGAGGCCAAGTAGTTCTTCGCATTCACTACGCAATACTAAACTCATACAAGATTACAGGACTAGTCTCGCAGCACAATAACATTGTACAACGGGCCCTTGACTTCATGATTTGGTTGGAACACAAACCGTCGCCCTCGGTTTACGTGTTTTCGCTACGTCACAGATGTGTTGACAAAAATTCTCCTGTTTGATGTGGCATCAACCCTTTAAATGTCCACAAACGTTCCTTTTATGACATTATGCGAAAAAAATAAATTACAAAAAAAAAATTGTTTAATTTTGTTTATTTTGTTTGTTTTGTTAGCAAGATGTTATTTTACAAGAGTGATTTTGCTGTAAAGATTTTTGCAGGCGCTTATAGATTGATTAATTTTGTTCATCATCATCCTATAACGTTCCCACTGCTGGGAGTCTGGCCTTCTCTCAGAGAGCATGGGCCGTGATCAACCACGCTGGCCCATCGCGGGTTGGTGGATGTCGCATGCCCGTGAAAGTTGTGATTCTTGGACATGCCGGATTTTAACACCCGACACAAATAGAGGGGTGTTATAAGTTTGACGTCGTTGTCTGTCTGTCTGTGGCATCGTAGCTGTCAAACGGATGGACCGATTTCGATGCGGTTTTTTTCAAAGGCAGGCTAGTTGTAGGATTCAAACACACGACCTGCGGATCGCAAGCCGACGTCACTACCACTGAGCCATCATCGCTTTAAATTGCTCTAAGAAACATTTCTAACTTGAGGGTGGTAGCTAGTCAGGCGAGCACTAAAAACTGCCCTACCACCAAGCTATGGTTTCATCACGATGTTTTCCTTCACCGAAAGCTCAGACTCAGAGTAGGATTCGAGCCCGCGACCTGCGGATCACGAGCCGACGTCACTACCACTGAGCCATCATCGCTTCAGTCCTGAGGGACTTGTGCTCTTTATTAGTTACTAGCTGTTACCCGCGGTTTCACCCGCGTGGGCTACAGTTTATCGCGATAATAAGTTTAGTATCCTATGTCCTTCCCCAGGGTTCAAACTATCTATGTTCCAAATTTCATTTCAATCAGTTCAGTAGTTTAGACGTGAAAGCGTATAATTATATTCTGCGTACTCCAAAATTATTTCCGCACTTCGGTGTCCGCCGCGATTCCCGCTGCGCTGCGCCACTGCATGGGCATGGATGGTGGGGCGGGGCGCGGGCGGCGCGGTGATTTTATTTTCCGTTGGATTGACATTTTAATTTCGTAATATCTTTTGAATGGAATGTCCGATTTCAACAATTCAAAAAGTAATCTACAGGTATTGGAACAATCTGAACACGAAATGATTTATTTGGATAAGGATAAATATAAAAGTATGGATAACACAGTCTGATTTTAGTCGGCATTTTTAACAACTTTTAAAATGTAAAAAAGTAGTTATAGTATGTCATCCTTAAGAGATAGACATATGCCATCGCGAACTTTTTTGTAGACCTATATAAGATACACAATTCCACCATACATCATTTTGTTATATCTCAAAGGGTTTAGGCAGCGTTTTCGGTGAAAGCTCCCAGACGGCCTATTTTTTTCAGACTCCTCCAACAAATATCGTTATATTTTAGCCAATGTATACAAAAACATGACAAATTATATCCTAAAACCTTCATCGAGAACCACTCTATCTATTGGTGAAAACGGCATGAAAATCGGTGTAGTAGTTTTTGAGTTTATCGCGAACAGACAGACAGACGCGGCGCGGAGGACTTTGTTTTATAATAAGTAGTGATTAACAGAGTGACGAGAATAGGAGAGAGATCTATCTTCTTCTTTATACCTTCTTCTCTTCTTGATTTTTATATGAATTGCTGTTCGTTAGACTTGACAAAACTTGAAAATGGCTCGACTAATTGACTTAGTTATCCATTAAGATAGCTCCGCTTAAATTAAAAAAAAATTGGGTAATTAATTTAAATAATAAATTAATATCGGAGGACAATTGCACACAAATTGACCTAGCCCCAATATGTTTCCAGTAGATTCAATCTTCACAAAAACATTTTTTGAAGTGTCTGTTCTTGGTTTTAATTTTCCCAAACAGAAAAAAAGTCTGAAAAGAAAACGTGTCTATTCACGTATTTGAAAATAAACAAAAAAAATGTCGAACTACTGGAGATCGTCCAGTCAGCTCGAAGTTTAGTTCCACCGAACTATAATGGTCTCAAGAGCCCAAGCTCAAAACCCTTGGACACATTATTTTTGTAAATTTCCACCATTATAGAGCCTTGGCTCATTTTGACTTCATTAAACGTCACATGTCGTGCGTTTGTCATTAACGTTTGTAAAACGTTGTATTAGCAAATACTTTGTATTGCTTCCCTCTTGCTCAAACTTCTGTTGGTTCCACCAATCAAGTCTCGAGGGCCCAAGCTCTAAACCCTTGCTTGTACCAATAATGTACATTTAAACAATTTTATAGTCTTATCTCGTTTCGACTTTGTTATACTTTCTCGTTAACGTTATATAACGTTTCATTAGCAAATACTTCGTGTTGCTTTCACTTCATCAATGACTGGGCTAATCATTGTTAATGGACATATTCAATCGCTTTTCTCTAGATGACCATCTACAACCAAGCTCAAGACGCGTCAACAGTCAAGCATCATTCTCGATAGACGAAGCTCAACCACGACCGCCACAGAATTGCACCGTGGTCTCGTAAAAACAAAAACAAAGCGTCTCGAGATTTATACCGAAACCTGACACGCTTTCAGAGCATGAAAAATTCAGGGGGAGGTCCCTACGCGACAATGCTCTATACAGAAGACGTTGGACAAACGAACTTTACGTCCGTCGACTCTCAGTCATTCGTGTCAAGAGCAGCTAACAAAACTAAGCGACGCACCACAAGGGGACCGGGCCCGGGAGTTAGGTCATCGCAAACAGCAAAAAGCTAACCTATTCGAAACGCACAACAGCGGAGCAAATACTCACGGTCTTCTACCCGCAACATTTAAGTTAGCACGATATATACCGATCCGCTTTCTCTCTCCGCAGAGGGCGTTAAGAACGAGACAGCTGATGAATTCCATGGACGACCATAGGCATAATCAGGCAATTGAACAGGCAGAGTATGTTTACTTCGAGGGTGTCTACACACACCGGCTGATTAACAAGTACTGGCTGGAGGCTGCAAAACTCCAGTACAGATATCGTGTTTTGTAGCAACACGATAAATGTAAAGTTCAGGAAATGCAGCAAGACAATAGTTGTTAACAGAACGGCGAGTGCATGTACTTCGTTTTAGAGCCCTGTGTCTCTCATTTCATCTCTCGTATGAAATCTTAGTTTTTGGTATCGCTTTTCCGTACCGTGTTACGGGTTTAGTGTTCACTTTATATGCAGTAGTAACAATGCCCCTGCTTTGTTACAACTAAAATCGCAACTGCAGTCGAAGTACCCCTCGAACTTGTAAACCACTAGGGCGATTCAAAAGTCTGAACGTCGACCAAGATAAATGAGGCTGAATGCGCGGACGCATAGTACGCGATACTTGTTCAGAGGCGATGTGGTCATTCTAGCATCCTATTCTATACAAAATCCTCCCATGACAGTCGGATTTCATATAAAACAGGTTTGAATTCACCAAACAGCAGAACGTTTGCAACGTCATTGCATAGTAAATGAAAAGCTTATAATACCACTTGAGGCCAAGTAGTTCTTCGCATTCACTACGCAATACTAAACTCATACAAGATTACAGGACTAGTCTCGCAGCACAATAACATTGTACAACGGGCCCTTGACTTCATGATTTGGTTGGAACACAAACCGTCGCCCTCGGTTTAC
The DNA here is from genome assembly GCA_931315375.2 of Opisthograptis luteolata. Taxonomy (NCBI): domain Eukaryota; kingdom Metazoa; phylum Arthropoda; class Insecta; order Lepidoptera; family Geometridae; genus Opisthograptis; species Opisthograptis luteolata. The sequence continues at coordinate 5,016,361 of OV928063.1, read as the reverse complement.
GTGTTTTCGCTACGTCACAGATGTGTTGACAAAAATTCTCCTGTTTGATGTGGCATCAACCCTTTAAATGTCCACAAACGTTCCTTTTATGACATTATGCGAAAAAAATAAATTACAAAAAAAAAATTGTTTAATTTTGTTTATTTTGTTTGTTTTGTTAGCAAGATGTTATTTTACAAGAGTGATTTTGCGATAAAGATTTTTGCAGGCGCTTATAGTTTGATTAATTTTGTTCATCATCATACTATAACGTTCCCACTGCTGGGAGTCTGGCCTTCTCTCAGAGAGCATGGGCCGTGATCAACCACGCTGGCCCATCGCGGGTTGGTGGATGTCGCATGCCCGTGAAAGTTGTGATTCTTGGACATGCCGGATTTTAACACCCGACACAAATAGAGGGGTGCTATAAGTTTGACATCGTTGTCTGTCTGTCTGTGGCATCGTAGCTGTCAAACGGATGGACCGATTTCGATGCGGTTTTTTTCAAAGGCAGGCTAGTTGTAGGATTCAAACACACGACCTGCGGATCGCAAGCCGACGTCACTACCACTGAGCCATCATCGCTTTAAATTGCTCTAAGAAACATTTCTAACTTGAGGGTGGTAGCTAGTCAGGCGAGCACTAAAAACTGCCCTACCACCAAGCTATGGTTTCATCACGATGTTTTCCTTCACCGAAAGCTCAGACTCAGAGTAGGATTCGAGCCCGCGACCTGCGGATCACGAGCCGACGTCACTACCACTGAGCCATCATCGCTTCAGTCCTGAGGGACTTGTGCTCTTTATTAGTTACTAGCTGTTACCCGCGGTTTCACCCGCGTGGGCTACAGTTTATCGCGATAATAAGTTTAGTATCCTATGTCCTTCCCCAGGGTTCAAACTATCTATGTTCCAAATTTCATTTCAATCAGTTCAGTAGTTTAGACGTGAAAGCGTATAATTATATTCTGCGTACTCCAAAATTATTTCCGCACTTCGGTGTCCGCCGCGATTCCCGCTGCGCTGCGCCACTGCATGGGCATGGATGGTGGGGCGGGGCGCGGGCGGCGCGGTGATTTTATTTTCCGTTGGATTGACATTTTAATTTCGTAATATCTTTTGAATGGAATGTCCGATTTCAACAATTCAAAAAGTAATCTACAGGTATTGGAACAATCTGAACACGAAATGATTTATTTGGATAAGGATAAATATAAAAGTATGGATAACACAGTCTGATTTTAGTCGGCATTTTTAACAACTTTTAAAATGTAAAAAAGTAGTTATAGTATGTCATCCTTAAGAGATAGACATATGCCATCGCGAACTTTTTTGTAGACCTATATAAGATACACAATTCCACCATACATCATTTTGTTATATCTCAAAGGGTTTAGGCAGCGTTTTCGGTGAAAGCTCCCAGACGGCCTATTTTTTTCAGACTCCTCCAACAAATATCGTTATATTTTAGCCAATGTATACAAAAACATGACAAATTATATCCTAAAACCTTCATCGAGAACCACTCTATCTATTGGTGAAAACGGCATGAAAATCGGTGTAGTAGTTTTTGAGTTTATCGCGAACAGACAGACAGACGCGGCGCGGAGGACTTTGTTTTATAATAAGTAGTGATTAACAGAGTGACGAGAATAGGAGAGAGATCTATCTTCTTCTTTATACCTTCTTCTCTTCTTGATTTTTATATGAATTGCTGTTCGTTAGACTTGACAAAACTTGAAAATGGCTCGACTAATTGACTTAGTTATCCATTAAGATAGCTCCGCTTAAATTAAAAAAAAATTGGGTAATTAATTTAAATAATAAATTAATATCGGAGGACAATTGCACACAAATTGACCTAGCCCCAATATGTTTCCAGTAGATTCAATCTTCACAAAAACATTTTTTGAAGTGTCTGTTCTTGGTTTTAATTTTCCCAAACAGAAAAAAAGTCTGAAAAAAAAACGTGTCTATTCACGTATTTGAAAATAAACAAAAAAAATGTCGAACTACTGGAGATCGTCCAGTCAGCTCGAAGTTTAGTTCCACCGAACTATAATGGTCTCAAGAGCCCAAGCTCAAAACCCTTGGACACATTATTTTTGTAAATTTCCACCATTATAGAGCCTTGGCTCATTTTGACTTCATTAAACGTCACATGTCGTGCGTTTGTCATTAACGTTTGTAAAACGTTGTATTAGCAAATACTTTGTATTGCTTCCCTCTTGCTCAAACTTCTGTTGGTTCCACCAATCAAGTCTCGAGGGCCCAAGCTCTAAACCCTTGCTTGTACCAATAATGTACATCTAAACAATTTTATAGTCTTATCTCGTTTCGACTTTGTTATACTTTCTCGTTAACGTTATATAACGTTTCATTAGCAAATACTTCGTGTTGCTTTCACTTCATCAATGACTGGGCTAATCATTGTTAATGGACATATTCAATCGCTTTTCTCTAGATGACCATCTACAACCAAGCTCAAGACGCGTCAACAGTCAAGCATCATTCTCGATAGACGAAGCTCAACCACGACCGCCACAGAATTGCACCGTGGTCTCGTAAAAACAAAAACAAAGCGTCTCGAGATTTATACCGAAACCTGACACGCTTTCAGAGCATGAAAAATTCAGGGGGAGGTCCCTACGCGACAATGCTCTATACAGAAGACGTTGGACAAACGAACTTTACGTCCGTCGACTCTCAGTCATTCGTGTCAAGAGCAGCTAACAAAACTAAGCGACGCACCACAAGGGGACCGGGCCCGGGAGTTAGGTCATCGCAAACAGCAAAAAGCTAACCTATTCGAAACGCACAACAGCGGAGCAAATACTCACGGTCTTCTACCCGCAACATTTAAGTTAGCACGATATATACCGATCCGCTTTCTCTCTCCGCAGAGGGCGTTAAGAACGAGACAGCTGATGAATTCCATGGACGACCATAGGCATAATCAGGCAATTGAACAGGCAGAGTATGTTTACTTCGAGGGTGTCTACACACACCGGCTGATTAACAAGTACTGGCTGGAGGCTGCAAAACTCCAGTACAGATATCGTGTTTTGTAGCAACACGATAAATGTAAAGTTCAGGAAATGCAGCAAGACAATAGTTGTTAACAGAACGGCGAGTGCATGTACTTCGTTTTAGAGCCCTGTGTCTCTCATTTCATCTCTCGTATGAAATCTTAGTTTTTGGTATCGCTTTTCCGTACCGTGTTACGGGTTTAGTGTTCACTTTATATGCAGTAGTAACAATGCCCCTGCTTTGTTACAACTAAAATCGCAACTGCAGTCGAAGTACCCCTCGAACTTGTAAACCACTAGGGCGATTCAAAAGTCTGAACGTCGACCAAGATAAATGAGGCTGAATGCGCGGACGCATAGTACGCGATACTTGTTCAGAGGCGATGTGGTCATTCTAGCATCCTATTCTATACAAAATCCTCCCATGACAGTCGGATTTCATATAAAACAGGTTTGAATTCACCAAACAGCAGAACGTTTGCAACGTCATTGCATAGTAAATGAAAAGCTTATAATACCACTTGAGGCCAAGTAGTTCTTCGCATTCACTACGCAATACTAAACTCATACAAGATTACAGGACTAGTCTCGCAGCACAATAACATTGTACAACGGGCCCTTGACTTCATGATTTGGTTGGAACACAAACCGTCGCCCTCGGTTTACGTGTTTTCGCTACGTCACAGATGTGTTGACAAAAATTCTCCTGTTTGATGTGGCATCAACCCTTTAAATGTCCACAAACGTTCCTTTTATGACATTATGCGAAAAAAATAAATTACAAAAAAAAAATTGTTTAATTTTGTTTATTTTGTTTGTTTTGTTAGCAAGATGTTATTTTACAAGAGTGATTTTGCGATAAAGATTTTTGCAGGCGCTTATAGTTTGATTAATTTTGTTCATCATCATACTATAACGTTCCCACTGCTGGGAGTCTGGCCTTCTCTCAGAGAGCATGGGCCGTGATCAACCACGCTGGCCCATCGCGGGTTGGTGGATGTCGCATGCCCGTGAAAGTTGTGATTCTTGGACATGCCGGATTTTAACACCCGACACAAATAGAGGGGTGCTATAAGTTTGACATCGTTGTCTGTCTGTCTGTGGCATCGTAGCTGTCAAACGGATGGACCGATTTCGATGCGGTTTTTTTCAAAGGCAGGCTAGTTGTAGGATTCAAACACACGACCTGCGGATCGCAAGCCGACGTCACTACCACTGAGCCATCATCGCTTTAAATTGCTCTAAGAAACATTTCTAACTTGAGGGTGGTAGCTAGTCAGGCGAGCACTAAAAACTGCCCTACCACCAAGCTATGGTTTCATCACGATGTTTTCCTTCACCGAAAGCTCAGACTCAGAGTAGGATTCGAGCCCGCGACCTGCGGATCACGAGCCGACGTCACTACCACTGAGCCATCATCGCTTCAGTCCTGAGGGACTTGTGCTCTTTATTAGTTACTAGCTGTTACCCGCGGTTTCACCCGCGTGGGCTACAGTTTATCGCGATAATAAGTTTAGTATCCTATGTCCTTCCCCAGGGTTCAAACTATCTATGTTCCAAATTTCATTTCAATCAGTTCAGTAGTTTAGACGTGAAAGCGTATAATTATATTCTGCGTACTCCAAAATTATTTCCGCACTTCGGTGTCCGCCGCGATTCCCGCTGCGCTGCGCCACTGCATGGGCATGGATGGTGGGGCGGGGCGCGGGCGGCGCGGTGATTTTATTTTCCGTTGGATTGACATTTTAATTTCGTAATATCTTTTGAATGGAATGTCCGATTTCAACAATTCAAAAAGTAATCTACAGGTATTGGAACAATCTGAACACGAAATGATTTATTTGGATAAGGATAAATATAAAAGTATGGATAACACAGTCTGATTTTAGTCGGCATTTTTAACAACTTTTAAAATGTAAAAAAGTAGTTATAGTATGTCATCCTTAAGAGATAGACATATGCCATCGCGAACTTTTTTGTAGACCTATATAAGATACACAATTCCACCATACATCATTTTGTTATATCTCAAAGGGTTTAGGCAGCGTTTTCGGTGAAAGCTCCCAGACGGCCTATTTTTTTCAGACTCCTCCAACAAATATCGTTATATTTTAGCCAATGTATACAAAAACATGACAAATTATATCCTAAAACCTTCATCGAGAACCACTCTATCTATTGGTGAAAACGGCATGAAAATCGGTGTAGTAGTTTTTGAGTTTATCGCGAACAGACAGACAGACGCGGCGCGGAGGACTTTGTTTTATAATAAGTAGTGATTAACAGAGTGACGAGAATAGGAGAGAGATCTATCTTCTTCTTTATACCTTCTTCTCTTCTTGATTTTTATATGAATTGCTGTTCGTTAGACTTGACAAAACTTGAAAATGGCTCGACTAATTGACTTAGTTATCCATTAAGATAGCTCCGCTTAAATTAAAAAAAAATTGGGTAATTAATTTAAATAATAAATTAATATCGGAGGACAATTGCACACAAATTGACCTAGCCCCAATATGTTTCCAGTAGATTCAATCTTCACAAAAACATTTTTTGAAGTGTCTGTTCTTGGTTTTAATTTTCCCAAACAGAAAAAAAGTCTGAAAAAAAAACGTGTCTATTCACGTATTTGAAAATAAACAAAAAAAATGTCGAACTACTGGAGATCGTCCAGTCAGCTCGAAGTTTAGTTCCACCGAACTATAATGGTCTCAAGAGCCCAAGCTCAAAACCCTTGGACACATTATTTTTGTAAATTTCCACCATTATAGAGCCTTGGCTCATTTTGACTTCATTAAACGTCACATGTCGTGCGTTTGTCATTAACGTTTGTAAAACGTTGTATTAGCAAATACTTTGTATTGCTTCCCTCTTGCTCAAACTTCTGTTGGTTCCACCAATCAAGTCTCGAGGGCCCAAGCTCTAAACCCTTGCTTGTACCAATAATGTACATCTAAACAATTTTATAGTCTTATCTCGTTTCGACTTTGTTATACTTTCTCGTTAACGTTATATAACGTTTCATTAGCAAATACTTCGTGTTGCTTTCACTTCATCAATGACTGGGCTAATCATTGTTAATGGACATATTCAATCGCTTTTCTCTAGATGACCATCTACAACCAAGCTCAAGACGCGTCAACAGTCAAGCATCATTCTCGATAGACGAAGCTCAACCACGACCGCCACAGAATTGCACCGTGGTCTCGTAAAAACAAAAACAAAGCGTCTCGAGATTTATACCGAAACCTGACACGCTTTCAGAGCATGAAAAATTCAGGGGGAGGTCCCTACGCGACAATGCTCTATACAGAAGACGTTGGACAAACGAACTTTACGTCCGTCGACTCTCAGTCATTCGTGTCAAGAGCAGCTAACAAAACTAAGCGACGCACCACAAGGGGACCGGGCCCGGGAGTTAGGTCATCGCAAACAGCAAAAAGCTAACCTATTCGAAACGCACAACAGCGGAGCAAATACTCACGGTCTTCTACCCGCAACATTTAAGTTAGCACGATATATACCGATCCGCTTTCTCTCTCCGCAGAGGGCGTTAAGAACGAGACAGCTGATGAATTCCATGGACGACCATAGGCATAATCAGGCAATTGAACAGGCAGAGTATGTTTACTTCGAGGGTGTCTACACACACCGGCTGATTAACAAGTACTGGCTGGAGGCTGCAAAACTCCAGTACAGATATCGTGTTTTGTAGCAACACGATAAATGTAAAGTTCAGGAAATGCAGCAAGACAATAGTTGTTAACAGAACGGCGAGTGCATGTACTTCGTTTTAGAGCCCTGTGTCTCTCATTTCATCTCTCGTATGAAATCTTAGTTTTTGGTATCGCTTTTCCGTACCGTGTTACGGGTTTAGTGTTCACTTTATATGCAGTAGTAACAATGCCCCTGCTTTGTTACAACTAAAATCGCAACTGCAGTCGAAGTACCCCTCGAACTTGTAAACCACTAGGGCGATTCAAAAGTCTGAACGTCGACCAAGATAAATGAGGCTGAATGCGCGGACGCATAGTACGCGATACTTGTTCAGAGGCGATGTGGTCATTCTAGCATCCTATTCTATACAAAATCCTCCCATGACAGTCGGATTTCATATAAAACAGGTTTGAATTCACCAAACAGCAGAACGTTTGCAACGTCATTGCGTAGTAAATGAAAAGCTTATAATACCACTTGAGGCCAAGTAGTTCTTCGCATTCACTACGCAATACTAAACTCATACAAGATTACAGGACTAGTCTCGCAGCACAATAACATTGTACAACGGGCCCTTGACTTCATGATTTGGTTGGAACACAAACCGTCGCCCTCGGTTTACGTGTTTTCGCTACGTCACAGATGTGTTGACAAAAATTCTCCTGTTTGATGTGGCATCAACCCTTTAAATGTCCACAAACGTTCCTTTTATGACATTATGCGAAAAAAATAAATTACAAAAAAAAAATTGTTTAATTTTGTTTATTTTGTTTGTTTTGTTAGCAAGATGTTATTTTACAAGAGTGATTTTGCTGTAAAGATTTTTGCAGGCGCTTATAGATTGATTAATTTTGTTCATCATCATCCTATAACGTTCCCACTGCTGGGAGTCTGGCCTTCTCTCAGAGAGCATGGGCCGTGATCAACCACGCTGGCCCATCGCGGGTTGGTGGATGTCGCATGCCCGTGAAAGTTGTGATTCTTGGACATGCCGGATTTTAACACCCGACACAAATAGAGGGGTGTTATAAGTTTGACGTCGTTGTCTGTCTGTCTGTGGCATCGTAGCTGTCAAACGGATGGACCGATTTCGATGCGGTTTTTTTCAAAGGCAGGCTAGTTGTAGGATTCAAACACACGACCTGCGGATCGCAAGCCGACGTCACTACCACTGAGCCATCATCGCTTTAAATTGCTCTAAGAAACATTTCTAACTTGAGGGTGGTAGCTAGTCAGGCGAGCACTAAAAACTGCCCTACCACCAAGCTATGGTTTCATCACGATGTTTTCCTTCACCGAAAGCTCAGACTCAGAGTAGGATTCGAGCCCGCGACCTGCGGATCACGAGCCGACGTCACTACCACTGAGCCATCATCGCTTCAGTCCTGAGGGACTTGTGCTCTTTATTAGTTACTAGCTGTTACCCGCGGTTTCACCCGCGTGGGCTACAGTTTATCGCGATAATAAGTTTAGTATCCTATGTCCTTCCCCAGGGTTCAAACTATCTATGTTCCAAATTTCATTTCAATCAGTTCAGTAGTTTAGACGTGAAAGCGTATAATTATATTCTGCGTACTCCAAAATTATTTCCGCACTTCGGTGTCCGCCGCGATTCCCGCTGCGCTGCGCCACTGCATGGGCATGGATGGTGGGGCGGGGCGCGGGCGGCGCGGTGATTTTATTTTCCGTTGGATTGACATTTTAATTTCGTAATATCTTTTGAATGGAATGTCCGATTTCAACAATTCAAAAAGTAATCTACAGGTATTGGAACAATCTGAACACGAAATGATTTATTTGGATAAGGATAAATATAAAAGTATGGATAACACAGTCTGATTTTAGTCGGCATTTTTAACAACTTTTAAAATGTAAAAAAGTAGTTATAGTATGTCATCCTTAAGAGATAGACATATGCCATCGCGAACTTTTTTGTAGACCTATATAAGATACACAATTCCACCATACATCATTTTGTTATATCTCAAAGGGTTTAGGCAGCGTTTTCGGTGAAAGCTCCCAGACGGCCTATTTTTTTCAGACTCCTCCAACAAATATCGTTATATTTTAGCCAATGTATACAAAAACATGACAAATTATATCCTAAAACCTTCATCGAGAACCACTCTATCTATTGGTGAAAACGGCATGAAAATCGGTGTAGTAGTTTTTGAGTTTATCGCGAACAGACAGACAGACGCGGCGCGGAGGACTTTGTTTTATAATAAGTAGTGATTAACAGAGTGACGAGAATAGGAGAGAGATCTATCTTCTTCTTTATACCTTCTTCTCTTCTTGATTTTTATATGAATTGCTGTTCGTTAGACTTGACAAAACTTGAAAATGGCTCGACTAATTGACTTAGTTATCCATTAAGATAGCTCCGCTTAAATTAAAAAAAAATTGGGTAATTAATTTAAATAATAAATTAATATCGGAGGACAATTGCACACAAATTGACCTAGCCCCAATATGTTTCCAGTAGATTCAATCTTCACAAAAACATTTTTTGAAGTGTCTGTTCTTGGTTTTAATTTTCCCAAACAGAAAAAAAGTCTGAAAAGAAAACGTGTCTATTCACGTATTTGAAAATAAACAAAAAAAATGTCGAACTACTGGAGATCGTCCAGTCAGCTCGAAGTTTAGTTCCACCGAACTATAATGGTCTCAAGAGCCCAAGCTCAAAACCCTTGGACACATTATTTTTGTAAATTTCCACCATTATAGAGCCTTGGCTCATTTTGACTTCATTAAACGTCACATGTCGTGCGTTTGTCATTAACGTTTGTAAAACGTTGTATTAGCAAATACTTTGTATTGCTTCCCTCTTGCTCAAACTTCTGTTGGTTCCACCAATCAAGTCTCGAGGGCCCAAGCTCTAAACCCTTGCTTGTACCAATAATGTACATTTAAACAATTTTATAGTCTTATCTCGTTTCGACTTTGTTATACTTTCTCGTTAACGTTATATAACGTTTCATTAGCAAATACTTCGTGTTGCTTTCACTTCATCAATGACTGGGCTAATCATTGTTAATGGACATATTCAATCGCTTTTCTCTAGATGACCATCTACAACCAAGCTCAAGACGCGTCAACAGTCAAGCATCATTCTCGATAGACGAAGCTCAACCACGACCGCCACAGAATTGCACCGTGGTCTCGTAAAAACAAAAACAAAGCGTCTCGAGATTTATACCGAAACCTGACACGCTTTCAGAGCATGAAAAATTCAGGGGGAGGTCCCTACGCGACAATGCTCTATACAGAAGACGTTGGACAAACGAACTTTACGTCCGTCGACTCTCAGTCATTCGTGTCAAGAGCAGCTAACAAAACTAAGCGACGCACCACAAGGGGACCGGGCCCGGGAGTTAGGTCATCGCAAACAGCAAAAAGCTAACCTATTCGAAACGCACAACAGCGGAGCAAATACTCACGGTCTTCTACCCGCAACATTTAAGTTAGCACGATATATACCGATCCGCTTTCTCTCTCCGCAGAGGGCGTTAAGAACGAGACAGCTGATGAATTCCATGGACGACCATAGGCATAATCAGGCAATTGAACAGGCAGAGTATGTTTACTTCGAGGGTGTCTACACACACCGGCTGATTAACAAGTACTGGCTGGAGGCTGCAAAACTCCAGTACAGATATCGTGTTTTGTAGCAACACGATAAATGTAAAGTTCAGGAAATGCAGCAAGACAATAGTTGTTAACAGAACGGCGAGTGCATGTACTTCGTTTTAGAGCCCTGTGTCTCTCATTTCATCTCTCGTATGAAATCTTAGTTTTTGGTATCGCTTTTCCGTACCGTGTTACGGGTTTAGTGTTCACTTTATATGCAGTAGTAACAATGCCCCTGCTTTGTTACAACTAAAATCGCAACTGCAGTCGAAGTACCCCTCGAACTTGTAAACCACTAGGGCGATTCAAAAGTCTGAACGTCGACCAAGATAAATGAGGCTGAATGCGCGGACGCATAGTACGCGATACTTGTTCAGAGGCGATGTGGTCATTCTAGCATCCTATTCTATACAAAATCCTCCCATGACAGTCGGATTTCATATAAAACAGGTTTGAATTCACCAAACAGCAGAACGTTTGCAACGTCATTGCATAGTAAATGAAAAGCTTATAATACCACTTGAGGCCAAGTAGTTCTTCGCATTCACTACGCAATACTAAACTCATACAAGATTACAGGACTAGTCTCGCAGCACAATAACATTGTACAACGGGCCCTTGACTTCATGATTTGGTTGGAACACAAACCGTCGCCCTCGGTTTACGTGTTTTCGCTACGTCACAGATGTGTTGACAAAAATTCTCCTGTTTGATGTGGCATCAACCCTTTAAATGTCCACAAACGTTCCTTTTATGACATTATGCGAAAAAAATAAATTACAAAAAAAAAATTGTTTAATTTTGTTTATTTTGTTTGTTTTGTTAGCAAGATGTTATTTTACAAGAGTGATTTTGCGATAAAGATTTTTGCAGGCGCTTATAGTTTGATTAATTTTGTTCATCATCATACTATAACGTTCCCACTGCTGGGAGTCTGGCCTTCTCTCAGAGAGCATGGGCCGTGATCAACCACGCTGGCCCATCGCGGGTTGGTGGATGTCGCATGCCCGTGAAAGTTGTGATTCTTGGACATGCCGGATTTTAACACCCGACACAAATAGAGGGGTGCTATAAGTTTGACATCGTTGTCTGTCTGTCTGTGGCATCGTAGCTGTCAAACGGATGGACCGATTTCGATGCGGTTTTTTTCAAAGGCAGGCTAGTTGTAGGATTCAAACACACGACCTGCGGATCGCAAGCCGACGTCACTACCACTGAGCCATCATCGCTTTAAATTGCTCTAAGAAACATTTCTAACTTGAGGGTGGTAGCTAGTCAGGCGAGCACTAAAAACTGCCCTACCACCAAGCTATGGTTTCATCACGATGTTTTCCTTCACCGAAAGCTCAGACTCAGAGTAGGATTCGAGCCCGCGACCTGCGGATCACGAGCCGACGTCACTACCACTGAGCCATCATCGCTTCAGTCCTGAGGGACTTGTGCTCTTTATTAGTTACTAGCTGTTACCCGCGGTTTCACCCGCGTGGGCTACAGTTTATCGCGATAATAAGTTTAGTATCCTATGTCCTTCCCCAGGGTTCAAACTATCTATGTTCCAAATTTCATTTCAATCAGTTCAGTAGTTTAGACGTGAAAGCGTATAATTATATTCTGCGTACTCCAAAATTATTTCCGCACTTCGGTGTCCGCCGCGATTCCCGCTGCGCTGCGCCACTGCATGGGCATGAATGGTGGGGCGGGGCGCGGGCGGCGCGGTGATTTTATTTTCCGTTGGATTGACATTTTAATTTCGTAATATCTTTTGAATGGAATGTCCGATTTCAACAATTCAAAAAGTAATCTACAGGTATTGGAACAATCTGAACACGAAATGATTTATTTGGATAAGGATAAATATAAAAGTATGGATAACACAGTCTGATTTTAGTCGGCATTTTTAACAACTTTTAAAATGTAAAAAAGTAGTTATAGTATGTCATCCTTAAGAGATAGACATATGCCATCGCGAACTTTTTTGTAGACCTATATAAGATACACAATTCCACCATACATCATTTTGTTATATCTCAAAGGGTTTAGGCAGCGTTTTCGGTGAAAGCTCCCAGACGGCCTATTTTTTTCAGACTCCTCCAACAAATATCGTTATATTTTAGCCAATGTATACAAAAACATGACAAATTATATCCTAAAACCTTCATCGAGAACCACTCTATCTATTGGTGAAAACGGCATGAAAATCGGTGTAGTAGTTTTTGAGTTTATCGCGAACAGACAGACAGACGCGGCGCGGAGGACTTTGTTTTATAATAAGTAGTGATTAACAGAGTGACGAGAATAGGAGAGAGATCTATCTTCTTCTTTATACCTTCTTCTCTTCTTGATTTTTATATGAATTGCTGTTCGTTAGACTTGACAAAACTTGAAAATGGCTCGACTAATTGACTTAGTTATCCATTAAGATAGCTCCGCTTAAATTAAAAAAAAATTGGGTAATTAATTTAAATAATAAATTAATATCGGAGGACAATTGCACACAAATTGACCTAGCCCCAATATGTTTCCAGTAGATTCAATCTTCACAAAAACATTTTTTGAAGTGTCTGTTCTTGGTTTTAATTTTCCCAAACAGAAAAAAAGTCTGAAAAGAAAACGTGTCTATTCACGTATTTGAAAATAAACAAAAAAAATGTCGAACTACTGGAGATCGTCCAGTCAGCTCGAAGTTTAGTTCCACCGAACTATAATGGTCTCAAGAGCCCAAGCTCAAAACCCTTGGACACATTATTTTTGTAAATTTCCACCATTATAGAGCCTTGGCTCATTTTGACTTCATTAAACGTCACATGTCGTGCGTTTGTCATTAACGTTTGTAAAACGTTGTATTAGCAAATACTTTGTATTGCTTCCCTCTTGCTCAAACTTCTGTTGGTTCCACCAATCAAGTCTCGAGGGCCCAAGCTCTAAACCCTTGCTTGTACCAATAATGTACATCTAAACAATTTTATAGTCTTATCTCGTTTCGACTTTGTTATACTTTCTCGTTAACGTTATATAACGTTTCATTAGCAAATACTTCGTGTTGCTTTCACTTCATCAATGACTGGGCTAATCATTGTTAATGGACATATTCAATCGCTTTTCTCTAGATGACCATCTACAACCAAGCTCAAGACGCGTCAACAGTCAAGCATCATTCTCGATAGACGAAGCTCAACCACGACCGCCACAGAATTGCACCGTGGTCTCGTAAAAACAAAAACAAAGCGTCTCGAGATTTATACCGAAACCTGACACGCTTTCAGAGCATGAAAAATTCAGGGGGAGGTCCCTACGCGACAATGCTCTATACAGAAGACGTTGGACAAACGAACTTTACGTCCGTCGACTCTCAGTCATTCGTGTCAAGAGCAGCTAACAAAACTAAGCGACGCACCACAAGGGGACCGGGCCCGGGAGTTAGGTCATCGCAAACAGCAAAAAGCTAACCTATTCGAAACGCACAACAGCGGAGCAAATACTCACGGTCTTCTACCCGCAACATTTAAGTTAGCACGATATATACCGATCCGCTTTCTCTCTCCGCAGAGGGCGTTAAGAACGAGACAGCTGATGAATTCCATGGACGACCATAGGCATAATCAGGCAATTGAACAGGCAGAGTATGTTTACTTCGAGGGTGTCTACACACACCGGCTGATTAACAAGTACTGGCTGGAGGCTGCAAAACTCCAGTACAGATATCGTGTTTTGTAGCAACACGATAAATGTAAAGTTCAGGAAATGCAGCAAGACAATAGTTGTTAACAGAACGGCGAGTGCATGTACTTCGTTTTAGAGCCCTGTGTCTCTCATTTCATCTCTCGTATGAAATCTTAGTTTTTGGTATCGCTTTTCCGTACCGTGTTACGGGTTTAGTGTTCACTTTATATGCAGTAGTAACAATGCCCCTGCTTTGTTACAACTAAAATCGCAACTGCAGTCGAAGTACCCCTCGAACTTGTAAACCACTAGGGCGATTCAAAAGTCTGAACGTCGACCAAGATAAATGAGGCTGAATGCGCGGACGCATAGTACGCGATACTTGTTCAGAGGCGATGTGGTCATTCTAGCATCCTATTCTATACAAAATCCTCCCATGACAGTCGGATTTCATATAAAACAGGTTTGAATTCACCAAACAGCAGAACGTTTGCAACGTCATTGCATAGTAAATGAAAAGCTTATAATACCACTTGAGGCCAAGTAGTTCTTCGCATTCACTACGCAATACTAAACTCATACAAGATTACAGGACTAGTCTCGCAGCACAATAACATTGTACAACGGGCCCTTGACTTCATGATTTGGTTGGAACACAAACCGTCGCCCTCGGTTTACGTGTTTTCGCTACGTCACAGATGTGTTGACAAAAATTCTCCTGTTTGATGTGGCATCAACCCTTTAAATGTCCACAAACGTTCCTTTTATGACATTATGCGAAAAAAATAAATTACAAAAAAAAAATTGTTTAATTTTGTTTATTTTGTTTGTTTTGTTAGCAAGATGTTATTTTACAAGAGTGATTTTGCGATAAAGATTTTTGCAGGCGCTTATAGTTTGATTAATTTTGTTCATCATCATACTATAACGTTCCCACTGCTGGGAGTCTGGCCTTCTCTCAGAGAGCATGGGCCGTGATCAACCACGCTGGCCCATCGCGGGTTGGTGGATGTCGCATGCCCGTGAAAGTTGTGATTCTTGGACATGCCGGATTTTAACACCCGACACAAATAGAGGGGTGCTATAAGTTTGACATCGTTGTCTGTCTGTCTGTGGCATCGTAGCTGTCAAACGGATGGACCGATTTCGATGCGGTTTTTTTCAAAGGCAGGCTAGTTGTAGGATTAAAAGCACTAAAAACTGCCCTACCACCAAGCTATGGTTTCATCACGATGTTTTCCTTCACCGAAAGCTTAGACTCAGAGTAGGATTCGAGCCCGCGACCTGCGGATCACGAGCCGACGTCACTACCACTGAGCCATCATCGCTCTAAAAAAGACTGAAGCAAATGGAAAGAGATCGTCCTGAAAGTAATTCGTGGAGGTCACGACCCTCAGCAATGAGGTAAACGACACAAGGAGGAGGATGTGTGCGTGTGTGTGTGTATGTATGTATGTGTGTACCTTCGGAGCTCCTCACTGAGAGCACGTCGTCGTCGGCGACCCTCTGCACGCCGTCCGCGGGCGGCTTCTTGAAGTTAGCGGCGAGCAGGTGCGCCTCGTACAACTCGTCCTGCGTACACAAAATACAAATGCTATCTATTTAACACGATACATTGTGATCACTTTAAAACGTCAAACTTTTAAGTCACGCCTGCTCCAACCTCCTTACGCCGGCAAAACAGGCAAGAAACGCCCGGCAGGTATTTTTTTTGGCGCGATGTCAATCACACACATTTATTCATTAAATAAATATTAATATTATTATTTAGATGACAAACAAGCTTGGGATGGTAGTTAATCTATCTTTCTTTCTATCTACCTATTCTCCCTATTTCCCCTATTCTAACCATTTTCGGTAAACAGCCAAAACAGTCATACTCACGAAAGTGACTTTGCTTGCGGCGGCGTCGTGTGTCGGGTCGCCCTCTTCCCTCTCATATGGTCGAGGAGAGCGATGGCTGGCACATGCGTCAACTCGTGAACGGGTGCTGCTTGTGGGGTCTGGTCTGCTTTGGTTGTGATCCCGCAACTCATTAATATTCATGTTCCCATATCCCAATGTGTACAACCAAACAAGAGAAATCTTATTAGTAAAGCTAATTAAAAAATATCGGACCATTAGATGACAAAAAAAAGCTTGGGATTTTAGTGAACTTGCTCCAATTCAATCAATTAGTAATAAGAATAAAATTGTCAATGTGATCGCGCCAAAAAAATTACCTGCCGGGCGTTTCTTGCCTGTTCTTTTGCCGGCGTAAGGAGGTTGGAACAGGCGTAGCTAGTTTTAAGTTTGACGTTTTAAAGTGATCACAATGTATCCTATTGAATAAATAAATAAATAAATTGAATAAATAAATAAATGAAAAAATGTTTTAATTTTTTTTTTAATTTTATTCCTGTTTTACTAATTGATTGAACTGAAATTAGAAATTAATTTAAAATTTAATTATGGTTTAAAATAGTTTTATTAAGGTAAACTTGAACAAGAAAATTATTTATTTATTTATTTTGGTAATAGGCGAGCAGCCTGAGGCTGATGTGCCTATATCATGCCGTGTTGAGTTATAGCAATGTCCAAAAGTGCAGAGAAAAGTCAATTCTGTAGCAAGGAAGCATTGTTCGTTCGCAATCACTTGTCCAGTCTGTTTTTAAAGGAGTTCACTGAAGGTGCAGACATAACGTCTTCTGGTAGTCTATTCCAGTTGTGCTCCACTCTAGAAGCCAGGAAGTGGAAATGAAAAAATTATGTTCATGAACAGCTGTTAGCTATTTTAAAATCTGAGAATAAGTCCTGCGTTATACTTAAAACTTTCTATGCAAAGCAGTGTTTCCGCTAGCAATAAAACTGAAAAAAGTTTCTGTACTTGTAACAAACTATCTACAACAACTTTTTGTTACTCGCAGAACTCTGCAAAAGGTATGTGCAAAACTTGTAGCGGTGTTGCAACAGTATTTTATTGATTTTTGCCCAAAAATAGCAGCAGAAGTTACTTGTTACTACAAGCGCTGAACTAAGGGCAGATTGATCAAAGTAACTTTGTGGTATAGATGTTGAGAAGGCTATAATATAATGGGCTATGTTAGAGTAAACAATGTTTACAACTTGCTGTATTCTCTCTACAAAGCAGTTGAGGTTTTATTTGTTCGAATAAACCTTTTTGCTCAAAACCTACACAAAAACAAAAAGATGTCAATGTCAATTGTTGTCAGACACTCTTGTCCTAACCAAAACAATTCTCAGACACGCCATCGAAACACCATGAAAATGTACATAATTAATTGCTCATCTGAACCGCAAGCAGTAAAACACTGTCCGTTATACCGAACGACGTATGTAAGGAACGACTTACCTTTAGTTAGAAACCATTTTGTCCTATCCACAGTATTTTACTTAGTTCCCTAGTCGAAACTTACACATAAACGATTATAAACTTTAAACCACAAAAAACTTATTGGAACAACAAAACTGAGTTATGACAGTACGCGTAAGGAAAAAATTACACTTCACTAGTGAACAATATGAAATCAATTTGCTGTAAAGCCGTGGTGCAAAGTAAAACTAAGCAAAATAGATTATACACTATGTACACAGGTTAAGGATTGAATATAAATGCTCGCACTACATAATTAAACAACGGCATAGCTTTTAAAAGTGATTACAAAAGTTTTTGACGCCGATTGTCGGAGATATAAACAATATCCGCGAAGTACAAACGAATTGAGGCGACGTCCATTTGGATTGCAATGGGTACGCAACTGCCTACGAAATGGAGAGAAAATGTTAAGATTATTTTTGTACTGGCAACACATGCCGATAATCGAGTGAATCTGTAATGTCATAGTGACGTCAATAGTTTGGCCCGTTTTGCGCACATGCTACTCATGGCTTTTTTAAATAATTTTATTAAATTATTCTTTGTTCTTCTAGTTTGGCATTTCATTATTGATAAAACAACATGTAATAATAATAAGTTTCAACGATTTTAATATAATATACTAGACTAGCTGCATCCCGCGGTTTCATCCGCTTGAAATGTCCTACTTCAGGGTTCAAGCTATCTCTACACAAATTTTCATCAAGATCGGTTTAGCGCTTTATTTATTCAGAGTTTACAGGGAGAAAATTAACAATATATCAGTCTCTGTTTGTATTTCCTATACGAAATTGCTGATTATTAATTGAGTATTAGTAGAATAATAATTAACTTACATGACAAAATTCAAACACGAACTAAACTAAGCTAATATTATAAAATAAATATTATATATCCCTAACTTCCTAGGCTTAAATTTCAATAATTTTAATTTATTTGCATTACGTAAACAAAGCACAGAGCTTTATTGTAAACTTTTACGGTTGTGTACTTTAAAAAATTACGTTTATTTCCTTTTAAACTAATATCTAGGTTGCGCATTTAATCAGACGTAAGTACCTAATACGCACTTTGGACCATGATACCAAGCACACCATCTCGAAATGCATACTTCTCTAATTGGTCGCGTAATAATCAAAATAGCGAAAACTCTTCCCTCTTGTCCAAAAAATTTAATTCAGACTCCAAAAATCATAGAAAAAAATAGTGATGCGACCGTGTGTTTTTTACAAATCTCAGTCGATAGTTATTGAAATCGTTTTCGCAATTAATCGAGCAACACTGAACTGGGTGTGCGACAGAGTTGCGAAGGGAGACAGTGTGGAAAAACGATAGTTATAGGTAGGTCGAGTGTTGAGTTGGCATTTACAACTACTTGACTTCGTTCGTTATCGTCACACGCGTTATCGTCCGCTCGAGGTTATTCTTTTGTGTCGCTTCACCTTCTATTATATTTGTTTGTTATTCCATCTCGCTTCCACATTGATTCTTATTTTAAATTTTGGAATTTAATTAATACGAGTATGTATTACATTCAGATATTTCATAGATTTAATTTATAGCAGTGTTTAAAAATTAAGCAGTCATTGGGGCTCAATTTAGAATTGTTTGTAATTTATGCCTATTTCTAGTGTTAGTTTAACGATGGGGTGACGTCAATGAAACTAATAAATGCTTGCTTTAATAATTAAATTGGACGTTGTATATTGTAATTAAAAAATTCCTGATCCATTAAAGCAATTAATTGACGGTTAACAAATTAATATTTAACTAATTTGCCATACTGTTGTAAATTTGAAAATTTTATTAGCACAAAATTAATGTACGCAGAAAGGAAGCGAATTTAAAAAAATTAATACTCTCTACGACATAAAAACTTCGCTAATTCTCTAGGTTTAAATATTCTTTGTTGTGTATGTTTTTTATTTAACTTGTTCTTGGTTATTTTTGTTGTGTTGAGGTAAAACCATAATCAATTGAACTGAATGAATGGTTGTTCTGTGCTGCTGCCTGTCCGTTTTCTTCTGTCTTCCTGACATTCAAATTTACTTGGAGTACATCCTGGTTTCAAGAGCACTTTTGATACTTTTCCCATGATATGATACTCAGTATAATTGAGCATAGTATTTGGTAACTAAAAATAACAAGAAAAGGTGCTTATTGTGTACAATAAATGAAGTGGAATCACAGAACTCCATGACGAAACTTTACAAAGATCTAACCTCAATCATCTCTTTTTTTTTTTTTTTTTACTATTTACGGGGTAGCGTTTGACCACAAGTCGCCTGATGTTAAGTGACGATGCGGTCGAAGATGGCGTCACGCTACACCTGGACTGGGAACTGGCTCTCAAGTGGTGAGGCTGCCGGAACACACCGATAGGTGTTTGGCGACAGATTCTTAACGAGAGGGTGGTAGCTAGCCAGGCGAGTACTAGAAAATACCTTACCACCAAGCTATGGTTTCATCACGATGTTTTCCTTCACCGAAAGCTCAAGCTCATTGCAGGATTCGAACCCACGTCCTACGGATCGCAAGCCGACGTCACTACCACTGAGCCATCATCGCTATAAAACCTCAAACAATATTTACAAAAATCAAGCAAAATTCATGTTTTTCTATAATTATGTATTCGCTAATTTGCATTCTATAATACTTACATCGAAATGGTCTTCACAAAAATACATTCTTGAAATTGATGATAAACAATTTGCATCATTTCGCCTTGCAAGTGTTAGCCACTTTTTCCGTACTTCTACTTTGCTTGGGACAAATATAAATAATTTGTTTGGTGTTTTAATGCTTGTGCTTTTACAGTGGGGCACCATACAGTACTTATAATACGAAGGATTCATTTTTTATCACGAAATATCAGCAATACCGTCGCCATGCACGAACAGCTGTGTTTCGCACAGGTTGACGTCACATCATCACATATGACGCCATGACTGCCCATGACAGTTTTGAGCATTTTCGGGGGAAATTAAATGTCAATGGACTTTTTTGGCGGCAATCGAATTGTCAACGTGAAAATTTTGTTTTTATTTCCTAAACTTGTGTTTCTTCGAGTGATAATGTATAATATTGGTGGATTATTAACCATTATGTGTTCGTTAATGTGTACGAGTGTGGAAAATTGAAATAAAGTTGTGAAAGTGACTTTTCGAGTTGCTCCAAAAAAGTCCGTGTAAAGTTTAAGTAAAGCGCCACTACTTTACTTTAAACACTATCCTCATCCCATCATCTCCTCACTATCATCATCATCATCACCATCATTGAAACTTGATTCAACTCTTTGAGTTTGAAATATTATATTATATAATACTTGACACTGGCAAATACACTAATCGTGTGACGCCATAACACAAAAAAAAAAAAATAAAAAAAAAAATGTCAATGTCATGTCATTTTTTTTTTTATTTTTTTTTTGTTATGGCGTCACACGATTAGTGTATTTGCCAGTGTCAAGTATAAAAGATTTCAAACTCAGAGAGTTGAATCAAGTTTAAATGATGATGGTGATGATGATGATGAGATGATAGGATGAGGATAGTGTTTAAGTAAAGTGGTGGTGCTTTACTTAAACTTTACACGGACTTTTTTGGAGCAACTTGAAAAGTCACTTTCACAACTTTATTTCAATTTCCCACACTCGTACACATTAACGAACACATAATGGTTAATAATCCACCAATATTACACATTATCATTCGAAGAAACACAAGTTTGGAAATAAAAACAAAATTTTCACGTTGACAACTCAATTGCCGCCAAAAAAGTCAATGTCATGTCATTTCTAATGCGAAAAATACAAATTAAAAATTGAAATCGATATATTTTTCCATAGTACCTATTTATTTTTGGTTATTATTTATTCCATGTTTAATGGATACTAAAGTATATTAATTAGCAATCAATCAAAGTTAGGCTATTAATATACCTCTAACTTTCCAGAACGAGTGAGATTCTGATGCAGTTTCTTGATGTTATGTGACGATGTGGTTGAAGATAGCACCACGCTACACCTGTACTGGGAACTGGCTCTCAAGTGAGGCTGCCGGAACACATCGATAGATGCACGGCGACATATTGTTAGCTAGACGAGCACTTGAAAAGCTCTATCAAGTTGCGAAAGTACATAACGTGTTTTTGAAAATTCGTTTATTGTTGCTGAATAACGCCATCTATTGTCAAGTAGCAAAAACACAAAAACTGTAAAAAATTCTGACATCTATTGGCTAGTAGTAATACTATATATTTTTTGCTACTTGACAATAGATGGCGTTATTCAGCAATACTGAACCAATTTTTAATCGATTTACATGTTATTTAAAAATGAATCCTAGCTTGATCGATTTATCGCCCTCGAATTCATAAAGCACACATTTGCTAGTACATAGATTAGTTTTTGATTAACCTCAGGTCCGTTTTGGCCATTGATCTTTCATGAAAATCGTTGGAGCCCTTTCCAAGAATTGCTTTTTTCCCATAAAAGGTTCAAAAGTAAATAAAACAAACGTATTGAATAAAACTCTATATTAATATAATATAATAATAAATTGTGTGTATGTCTATACGAGAACTTGCACTCTCCCGATACCCTCTTTACAATAACCGCTGATGAACAGTTCACGTGTGAAGGCTCGCGTCCCACGATGGGCCACGGTGGGCCACGGTGGGAGACTACAGGCGAATCCACGCACATTACAATAGTAATTTTAACTTGACTTTTAATAGTACAGTCGACGACAAAACTAGTTTACAAATCATTTTCTAACTAGCTACGCCTTTTAGCCAATCTCCTTATTCCGGCAAAAGAACAGGCAATAAAGCGACATTTTTCCCGACTACATTCACAATTTTATTTCAAATCTGGTACACTTTTGTAACCTTGGTCGTATTTAACTACTTTTTCCGCTGACTGTACTCAGTTTTGGAGTTAAAATAAAAACATATATATAATTATTAGAAAAAGTAAGTACATACGAAACTGAAAATAGTTGTCTATTTCTGGTTTACTGAACTGATTTCTATGAAATAGAGTAGACAATAGCTCAGAAAAAAACTTCAATACAAGAAAGTATTATAAAACATCTAAAAACAAGAGGTGGTCGTCATCATCATCATCATTATCAGCCTTTCACGTCCCCACTGCTGGGACTCTGGCCTTCTCTCAGAGAGAGTGTGGGCTGTAATCTCCCACGCGGGCCCAGTGCGGGTTGGTAGATGTCGCATGCCCTTGAACGTTGTGGTTCTTGGACATGCCGGTTTCCTCAAAGAGGTGGTATTCGCTTATAATCGGCCACGATTGCCGGTGATCCTCTGTAATTGTCACCAGCGGCGACAACGATGGCCCATCGTGGCACCTCACCCCCAACAGTCAATAAAACAGTGCTGTCACTTTTCACTTAAAATCTATACAAAAAAAGCTTACAGAAATAATAATAGAATGATTTCCTCGATTGACTTTCTACTTAGCTAAAAATCTAAACGGTTTATTTATACAAACATTACAAAGACGAAAACATTATGCAAAATGATACAGCATTCTGCCTCTTATATAAAAATCATTGATTTATAGTCGAGGTGTGAGAGGATATTTGTATCAGGCGATATTTTTTGAAGTTTACAACAGTAGAGCGATTTTAAGTGTTTTATGCCGCAGGATTCTTTTTCCGGGATAAAAATTACTCTGTGTTAATCCAATCCAAGGTATAATAAGCTATCTCTAAGGAAATAATCGTTTTCTACTAATATTAACATGAAAGTTTGTGAGTATGGATGGATGGATGTTTGTTGCACTTTCACGCAAAAACTACTGAACAAATTAGTGTGAAATTTGAAATGGTGATAGCTTACACTTTGGATTAACACATAGGCTACTTTTTATCCCGGAAAAGGTTCTTGCGGGATAACGGGAGACGCGGATGATAACACAGTTTTATTTTTAACGATATTTTTTCCTTTATCCGAATTTTAAATCACTCTTTTGTAAACTTCAGAAATGTCGCTTGATACAAATAGCCTTTCACACCTCGAGTATAATAATTCTAACATTATTAATTACTGCGAGCACATCTGTAAATCACGTGATATATCGATGACGTCACATGTAAGTATAACACAAGTTAAAGGTATAAAAAAAAGTATTCCAGTGCTTGTTAAACTATCAAAACTTGTACTAGGGAATAAATAGTACGATTCTAATTCACTCGGAAAGTTTCCGTGTCGGATTCGACGTCACTTTCGCTTCACGGAAACGTTTTCCGAGGCGGCGGAAACTTTTCCGTGATTGAACAGCTGGCTTGTCAAATTAAATATCAGTTTCCAAATTCAGATTGGTGAATCGAGTCTTCAAAATTCTTGCGGAAACTTTTCCGAATCCGTGTTCGGAGTTTCGGTGTGAATTAGAATCGCACTGCTGATCCGTTATTCGCGGTTTTGAATCGATATGTCATGTCATGTCAAGCCTTACTATCTACTAAAATGACATATTATGACATGACATATCGATCCAAAACCGCGGATAACGAATCAGAATCGATTATTAATTTAGGCTGTAAAATAATCGATACTATCGATAGTTTATTCTTCGTGAGTAACAACACTATAGATACTATCGATAGTATTGCACACATTCGATAGTATTGCCTCGTTTTGAGGTATATCGATAGTGTTGCGATAGACTATCGATTAATCATCGATAATAATCGATTATTATCGATCGGCTAACGTGGATCGATCCGCGAAACAAACTTGTATCTGTAAATATACTGAACCAAAGCCCGTTTCTTACTCAAGGCGGAGCGGAGACGCTATATGCGTTTGGGGTGAGAGGCTGTTTGTGCAAATCCATGCTGCCATTTGTGTCCATTTTACTCCAAAACTACTAGTTCGATTTTGATGCAGTTTACAGCGATGAGTTTGGGTTTGATTGGTGCATGTTCGTAGATAGGTGTTACGGTGACAGCTCACCAGGGGACGCTGCAGCAAACATTTGTTTGTGCAAGTCAATGTTCCCATTTTATTCCAAAACTACTGGTCCGATTTCGATGCAGTTTTCAGTGATGAGTTTGGGTATCATTGGTGCATGTTTTTAGATAGATGTTACGGTGACAGCTCACTGTAGTATATTAGCGAGGGTAGTCGGCATACCCGCACTGTATATTGTGACAGCAATAAATGTCAGTGTTCAACCAACTAGCGTGTTTTTCACCACACTCACCAGGGGGCGCTGCAGTAAACATTTTTTTGTGTTGCATTTTGCAATTCATTATTATCATTTGCATATGATTTCATAACATAACATACTACAATATAAATAACAACTACATTTTATATCAAATCATTTTTCCTTGCACACGCGTGGCCATCAGAAGAATCGACCTAGCGGGCTTATTGCGTAACTTGATTGATCGGCTTGCGCTTCATTTTGACATTTGATCTCCATCGACAATACCACAGACTAGATATCCAGTAACACCGTTCTTGAACCAAAGTGAATGAATGAACGTGAACGTGAGTTGCCGTTTGGATTGTAGTGCAACGGTATGTTTTTGTAAATTGGTTAAAGATGCTGTAGGTAAAATAAATTGGGAGCTTATAAAAAATAGCGAGCGTAAGCCGACCAACCAGCCAAGTTACGTGATAAGTCCGCCGCGTGGGATATTTCATACTATTATTACGCCTAGTGTATTTTTTTGTAATTTACAAACAGACTGCAATTTTATTTATTTGCATATAAAGATTCAACGGTTGCTTCTAATACGAAGTTAAATGACAATTTCTACAAATTTCATTAATTAACATACATTTGGTTTGTTTCTGGTAGAAATCAATACATAAAATTTTACTATACATTACATTACATCTGTATAACAAAATAGCTTTCCATGTATTAAAACTAGCTCGCACCTGCGGCTGCGCTCGTGTGCACAATACAATTTTAAGAATTGAAATGCATAGCAACGTTAATTTTTAATCCATTTACAATTCATTCGAGTCTGGTAGCTAGCCAGACGAGCACTAGTACCACCAAGTTTTATCACGATGTTCATTGTAGAATTTGAACCCACCATCTGTGTCGCAAGCCGACGTCACCACTGAGCCATCGAAGCTTCAAGCACTCATCTCTCATTGCGACCGACCGGCATCGCCCGAGTCCACTCACCTATATTTAGATCTACCAGAAACAAACATACAATTGAACATTTATATATACAGAGTAGGTCGTTAACATTAGTAAAGGTGCAAAACTTCACGTAAACGTCAAATTTTGATCAAATCGAGGAATACAAACGGAAGAAGATAAGAATCAGAATTGCATCAAGGGGCAACTCCCCTGGTGTTGCAAAGGTCCATATTTCAATTTTCAATTTCAATTTATTTATTTATTCAATAGGATACATTGTGATCACTTTAAAACGTCAAACTTAAAACTAGCTACGCCTGTTCCAACCTCCTTACGCCGGCAAAAGAACAGGCAAGAAACGCCCGGCAGGTAATTTTTTTGGCGCGATCACATAGACAATTTTATTCTTATTACTAATTGATTGAATTGGAGCAAGTTCACTAAAATCCCAAGCTTTTTTTGTCATCTAATGGTCCGATATTTTTTAATTAGCTTTACTAATAAGATTTCTCTTGTTTGGTTGTACACATTGGGATATGGGAACATGAATATTAATGAGTTGCGGGATCACAACCAAAGCAGACATAGGCAACGATGAGCGCTAACCATCAGGCGAACCGTCTGCTTGTTTGTCAATTTTTTACATATAAAAGTCAAGTCAGTATAGTATAAATAGTTAAATCTATAATATAAAAATGAATCGCAAAATATGTTGGTAAGCGCATAACTCAACAACGCCTGGACCAATTTTACCAATTCTTTTTTTTAAATGTTCGTTGAAGTCCAATAATGGTTTTTACGGTGAGAAAAATCGAATAATTGCCGGGAAAACACTAAAATTAGCCCTTTTCTTTTCCCCATACAAACGATTCGTAATAATACTTAAGTCAATTTGAACTTTAATACCATACCATAAAGTTCAAGTGTTAGTGGAGAGGTTCCGGGAAGGCAAAACAATTGAGTGACGTTAGTATTGTATAAATATTGATGTCTGTTTTCAATAAATTTAGGGATCCTTACTAAAACTCCAATAATGTGTGTATTATAATTTTTGCGTTTTTGCTAAATACCCGGGCGAAGCCGGGGCGGGCCGCTAGTTTTCAATAAAACAAAAACCGATTTCAGGTTCCCTTCGGTTTCTCTGGTCTGCCATCAACAAACCCTGATTTCCTTATCACGGGACCGCCTTTGGACTATCTTGGTACATAGATAGTTTGAACCCCGGGGAAGGACATAGGATACTTTTTATCGCGATAAACTGAAGCCCGCGCGGGTGAAACCGCAGGGAACAGCTAGTAATGTTATAAGAGATTTTTTCTGTTTGTAATGGATAAACTCGACAACAACTACACCGATTTTAAACATTCTTTCACATAGAGACAGCTACATTAACAAATGTTGTTTTAATGTTATAAAATGGGCTGTATTTTAATTTCATAAGTAAATTTTAATACATATCAAAAATAATTCATCTACTAAAAAAAAAACAATGAAATTATTTACTTGTTTTTGTAAATCTATATATTACACAAGTGTTTATTATTATTTTTTTATTTCGACCACATAATAAGATTTTTTATTTTATAATTTGGAACGCTGTAAGATTTACCTAAATATATAAAAAAAAGTTTCCATAATAAATCTATTTTCCCGTGCGGAGCCGGGGCGCGTCTCTAGTATAAGAAGTAATGTTTTTGTTGAATCTAGTGTTGTAACACCATCATAATTTTAATAGGCGACCTCTAGCGGAAATTGCTAGCAAGAGCTAATAAATCTACCAGAGAATCAATAGCAAACCCTGAGTTGTCGCCAAATGGAACTAGATGGCGGTGTACCTCCTTAAAAAACACGCGTCTCCACGTAGCCATGTAAGCGCGGCGAATTCAAAATTGTAGTTGAATCGGAACTCACTGGCTTTAGCGCTTTGTAGCAGTACCCTATACAGATCTCAATCTCTTGCGACTGTATGGTGTCTGTAGCACTGCCTAAGGCTCGGTAGTCAACAATTCAATTTTCGCCCCCGCCCCTTATTGAAATTCTCCTTTACTTGCATCGTTTTTCGGCATCGTTTTTTAGAAAACGGCCACCGCTATAATAAACCCGCTCGAAGCTACCCCTTCGCCTTTCTTTACGTCACCCTGCCCGTCCGCCGACCTACATAGCATTACAGTGTGATTTTTCAACACATTTTTTTTTTTGTTTTGACAGATTTTTTTACAGCTATGACAGTTGGGTTCGCTTTGACAATCCCACAAGATGGGCCGAATTCGTCTGTTTGTATTCCGCGAGAGTCTATTGTGTTATGCATTTTATAAAACAACAACACCAAGTTTGATGGATCTAAAAGTATTGCTGCCCCAATTCAATCAATTACTAATGAGTAAAAATTTTATTAAAATGATTGCGCTCAAAAAATGACCTGCCGCGCGTTTCTTGCCTGCTCTTTTGCCGGCGTAAGGAGGTTGGAACTGGCGCAGCTAGTTTTTAGCTAAAATATCTGGATGACCGAGCTTTGCTTGGTTTTTTTCTAAATCATGTTTAAGATAATTGGTTTAGTCGTTTTGAACAACGCCATCTATTGTCAAGTAGCAACAAAAAAAAATAGTATTACTACTCGCCAATAGATGTCAGGTAGTCATAATTTTCCATTTTTATTTTAAAAGTTGATTATCGATATACGACTTTTTCTAAAAATGATACATAGCTTAACCGATTTATCGCCCCCGCAACGACAGAGATATTTTTAGACCTGTCAAACTTAGTTTTTTTTTAGAATATGCACATGAGAATCGACAACAATGGTATTGTAAAAAACGCTCCGTGTGTACAGTGGCTGGAAAAGAAACGTGTTTCTGTATACTGTACCCCTAGTACAAGTTTTGAAAACGATAAAAGTTTTCGTAAACGTCGACGTTTACCACCGCCGACTTGTCAAAGTGGCAACTCGATCTGCTTAAATTCAAAAAGTAACTCAATAACATTGTTGGAATATGATTATAACGATTTAAAATAACCCGTATTAACGATTTCAGTTCCTCCAAGTCACGGTAAGATTCGCTGAAAAAAATATGTATGGATGGAAACGAAAACTTTTATAGTTTTTGTAAACTATCAAAACCTGTACTAGGGGTACTGACGACCGAAGTGGCCGACTGCGAAGCGCGAGGTCGCGGGTTCGATTCTGGCACACATACACTTGTGCGAAACAAGAATAATTTTTAACAACAAAAAACCGACTTCATGTTCCCCTTGATTACTCTAGGATGCCATCATCAGCTCCCTGTTTCCTTATCACGGTACCACCCTTGGGATATCTCGTTTCCAGCAAAAAGAAATAATCATCAAAATCGGTTCATAGACGACAAAGTTATCCGCGAAAACACATTTAAAAAAGGCTGAGTCTATTCATACGGGTACTGTACGAACAATTTATAATTATTCGTACGGAAGTCAATAAAAAAATAATTTTGCGTTTCTATTTGTTTTTAATTTAAACAAAAAAAAAATGTATATATATATATATATATTTGCGGCTTAGGGGTGGCCCAAGGGCCACCCGCACCCTAACCTACTGTGACACTATATTTTATTTACCTATTACGGTACGAATAAATATAATTTATTCGTCCAGTACCCGTACGAGTAGTCACTCCCTTTAAAAAAAATATACGGTCAAATTGAGAAACCTGTTTTTTTAAGTCGGTAAAAAAAAAGCGTAAGGATTTTTTCCGTAAAACATCCGTTGCCCAATGAATAACCCAGTGTTAACGAGCAATAATTCTTATGTCAGAATATAACTATAAAAAACATATAAAAAACATGTAACAATTAGAATTCATAGTAACTTCATTCTCTTACTTAAATATTGCCATTATACTCATTTATCCATTTAATTATAATAATTATATCTGTGGCAGAATGTCTACGATTGTACACATTTTATGTGAATGGCAACTTTATATTCTTTCCATCAATTTGGATGGGGTAGATTTTGGCGGGGAATAGTGGTGACAGTCGATTGTATTGGGAGCTATGGTAGGAAAATATTTGGGTGGCTGTTTAGAGTGATTCATCGAGATCTGTGTGTGGTGATATTTATTCTCCTCCTGGCTTGAATTACCCCAGTCTTTCCCAACAACACTAGCAAAATCCAGTCTTTCGAAAAAAACTAGCAAAATTTTATGAAGTGATACGTAAATAAATTACAAAGAGGTTTTATAACTAAGAGCGAATCCAACCACTTAAACTGCAACTCGATACGAATGTTTCGTTTTTACAATTACCGTTCAAAACTTCAGCGTAAGTATGCGAGTTCTATTCCTAGTATAATAAATTCCGCCACTGTACACGACGTGCTAATCCATTGTGACGCAATTACGCGTCGTGACTAACTTACGCACTGTGACATAATTACGCGCTGTGACAAATTTACGCACTGTGACATAATTACGCACTGTGGTATAATTACGAACTGTGACATAGGTTACGCACTGTGACATAATTACGCACTGTGGTATAATTACGAACTGTGACATAGGTTACGCACTGCGGCATAATGACGGACTGTGACATAATTACACACTGTGGCATAATAACACACTGTGGCGTATAATTACGCACTGTGACAAATTTACGCACTGTGGCGTAGTACCGCGACTTGAATGGCGTGGTTACGCGCCGTGTGTGACTTAATTACGCACTGTGACGCGGATACGCGCCGCGGGTGACGAGGCAGTGCGCTTACGGCTTGAGCCGCTTGTAGTTGGCTAAGTGACTGTTCAGGTGTTGCGCGAGCTGGTCGGCGCGCGCGAATGACGCCTGAAATGTTAAGAGGAATATGGATTAGCTTACTTTCATCCCCTATTTTATCCCCTTGGGGGTAGAATTAATCAAAATCCTTTCTTAGCGGATGCCTACGTCGTAACATCTACATGCATGCCAAATTACAGCCCGATCCGTGTAGTGGTTTGGGCTGTGCGTCGATAGATTTTATAGCGATGATGGCTCAGTGGTAGTGACGTCGGCTTGCGATCCGTAGGACGTGGGTTCGAATCCTACAATGAGCTTGAGCTTTCGGTGAAGGAAAACATCGTGATGAAACCATAGCTTGGTGGTAAGGTATTTTCTAGTACTCGCCTGGCTAGCTACCACCCTCTCGTTAAGAATCTGTCGCCAAACACCTATCGGTGTGTTCCGGCAGCCTCACTTGAGAGCCAGTTCCCAGTCCAGGTGTAGCGTGGCGCCATCTTCGACCGCATCGTCACTTAACATCAGGCAACTTGTGGTCAAACGCTACCCTGTAAATAGTAAAAAAAAAAAAAAAACTATGTCAGTCACCTTTGAGTTTTATATTTAGATTTTTTTTAACACTTGTTTTTGGTTACATACAACATTATTGTCTATTGTCATGACATTTCATAGTTTTTGGACAAAAACGGGCGAGAGCGAAGCGTCGTACAGCGACTACCAACAGGTGACGTCACCGCACCCACCTTGCACACGACGCACCGGTACAGCTGCTTGGCGTGGTTGTGCAGGTGCCGCGTGAGGGAGTGCACGTGGGAGAACCGCTTGCCGCAGTGTGCGCAGGCGTGCGGCATGCCGCCCCCGCCCCCGGGGGAGGACAGCGGCGAGGCGGAGGGGTGCGCGCACAAACGGTGCCGCCGCAGTTGCTCGAACCGGGGGAACGACGCGCCGCACTCCGAGCACCGGCCTGGGGGCGGTCAACATTACGTTTGTTAAAAAAAAACTTGACAGGTGTCAAGGGACACCCGGACGGAACGAAGTTCCTTTCGATTCAGTCATCATCAGCCTTTCACGTTCCCACTGCTGGGACTCTGGCCTTCTCTCATGCTTCGGCTACATTAGCGGGCGTAGATTCGTATCGTGTTGGCGAGACAAAAACATCGTGTTCGGGTATAGGCGATGTTCTTGTCTACATTAAGGCGGGCGAAGATTCGTGTCGAGTTGACGCGATGCATCGTGGCGGATTGTGTTGTTCAGTTTGTTGTGCGGCCGAGACGGGGTAATTTAAAATGGAGAAAATAGTGGCTTTGCATTATATGTCAGTAAATTACCCACCACGCACCACGCATCATGTACCAAGTGTTTATTTTTATGGTTGGGGTCACTAGGATTCCATATAATACTCTCAGTTTCATAAAATTGAATGAATTGTAACACTTTTTCGTTACTCCACTCCATAGTGTAAAAAATTAAATGCACGTCCGTCTCGCTTCAAAGTCTGGACGACACGACGACGTAGATGTAGCCACCTAAGCGAATATTGGCGCGACAAATCCCTTTGATTCGCGCCAGTTTACCGACAGCTCCCCGATACTACATCGTCTTCGCCCGAATACTACGCGATGACACGATGAACCCGGCCACATTTATCGCGTTAACACGAATATTCGCCATAGCCCGCTAATGTAGTCGAAGCATACGAGAGAGAGAGTGAACCGTAATGTAGCACGCGGGCCCAGTGCGGGTTGGTAGATGTCGCATGCCCTTGAATGTTGCGGTTCTTGGACACGCCGGTTTCCTCACGATGTTTTCCTTCATCGTTTTGAGCGATGGTAAATCCGCACATAACTTATTAAAAGGCATGCACTTATTCAAGGGCATGCGACATCTACCAACCCGCACTGGGCCCGCGTGCATGCTATTTGAATCGACATTGGACTGTATCGCTCAACGCGATGCACGTAAAGCCGCGAGTAAACGGCGCGCAAACACGCGAGCCGAGCCTGGCTCCGCTCGCGATTCAGCGCGCCACGCGCTATTTAGGCACCGTCTAAACAGATGGTACAGAGCGCGCGACGAAGGAAGGCCCATGTGAGCCGCGTCTCCACGGACGGCTCGCGTAGGATCGTGCTACCCCGCGTCGTTTAAACGCACTTTTAGAAGTGGCTCGGCCGTAACGTTACCGCTATCGAAGCATCGCATGACGCGACGCGGCTCACCTTAGCGGTGTGGCCGACCGACGGCGACGTGAGAATACGTCTCGCACGATTTGATCTGTTGTTAGAGAGACATATTTGACGGACGCGTGTCACGTTCTGGCTTCGCACGAGGCGCGGGTGTGCCTGACTCTAAACTATTTACGAGCTTGTTTGTTTTACGCTTTTCGGTTTTATTTTTCAGTGGTTTAATTGTTTGGTGAAAAGTTTTTACGTCCCACTAATATTATAAACGTGAAAGTTTGTGAGAATGGATGTTTGGACTTTTGTTACTCTTTCACGCAAAAACTACTGAACGGATTTGTGAGAAATTTGTAATGAGATAGGTTCCTGCGGGATAACGGGAAGACGCGGGTGAAACCAGGGTGCAGCTAGTAATTCGTATATTTAAAATTTTAAAAATCCCCCACATCTTGGACCGATTTTCATCAAACATAGCTAAGAACACCCCCGACTAGTTCACCTTTCAAACAAAAAAATAAAATAAAATCGAAATTGGTTCATCACCTCAAACATAACATCCCGTCGTTTTTGCGTCGGAGTTAAAAAATCAAAATCGCATCGATAATCGACTTGATTTCGCTCGAGCCAGGAAAGCCCTCGATGATACAACGGTCGACGTAGCACGCATCGCATGACGCGACGCGGCTCACCTTTGCAGTGTGGCCGACCGACTGCCAACGTGAGAATACGTCTCGCACGATTTGATACTGTTGCTAGAGAGACATATTTGACGGACACGTGTCACGTTCTGGCTTCGCACGAGGCGCGGGTGTGCCTGACTAAATTATTTACGAGCTTGTTTGTTTTACGCTTTTCGGTTTTATTTTCAGTGTTCAGGTTCAGTAGTTACGTGGTAACAAACATTCACACACACACAAACTTTCGCATTTATAATATTATAGTAGGATGTTGCTACTGTGTATATATGTAGATACGGCGGGCTCGATTAGTAGAGGTACCGCGCCGCGCCGCATGGCGAGAGCGTCGCTTCGGGCGCGTTGGCCGCAGATCGCGTAATTTTGGTGAGGGGATGCGCGGAGTGCGCGGAGCAGTTTCACTTGATCAAGCAAGGTCAACGACGTTATGGAGGCTCTTAAACGACGCGGGGTAGCACGATCCTACGCGATCCGTCCGTGGAGACGCGGCTCACATGGGGCTTCCTTCGTCGCGCGCTCTGTACCATCTGTTCAGACGGCGCCTATTAACACAAGCCGAGCCGAAGATATAAATATAAATATCTGGGACAATTGCACACAAATTGACCTAGCCCCAAATTAAGCTCGAAACTTGTGTTATGGGTACGAGACAAAGATATACATACTGACATAGAGAAATAAATACATATATAGATAGAAATATCCAAGTATCAGGTACAACCATTCGTGCTCATCACACATATATTTGCCCTTACCGGGATTCGGACCCGGGACCGCTAGCTTCGCAGGCAGGGACACTACCAACTCGGCTACCGCGTCGTTATCGAAGATGACGCGCGCGCCTTAGATCCGTGTCGAAAAAACCGACGAGTGATGGATCGTGCGAACTTTGCCAAGCCGCGCCGAGCGTAGTTGTTGAAACAGCGCGTGGCGCGCTGAATCGCGAGCGGAGCCAGGCTCGTTTACTCGCGGCTTTTCGTTGAGCGATATCCAGTCTAATGTCGATTCAAACAGCATGCACGCGGGCCCAGTGCGGGTTGGTATATGTCGCATGCCCTTGAATGTTGCGGTTCTTGGACACGCCGGTTTCCTTCACCGTTTTGAGCGATGGTAGATCCGCACATAACTTGTTACGTCATAGGTGCGGGTGCGGTACAGAGTAAATTAAATCAAAGTACACACAACCAAAAACCGCTCCACACTTTTTGAATTAATCATTATACCGTAACTAATACAAGTCAATTTTATTAGTTGATATTTTTCAGTGTTTTTTTTTTAGTTTTTTTAAACTATACATTAATTACTCCGAAAGATGGCAACCACTGAGATAACTTATCAAAGGTTTTATTTAAATTTCGACCCGACTTGCACATATAAACTTGTTTGTTGAAAAAAATAAACAAATGATCACTTTAACACCTTCTTCCCTCAATGCCTCCTTTGGTGGCCGCTGCAGTAATGTACTATTGTCATAATGTGTCTTGCTATAACTGAGTGAAAAAATTGGTTGTCTGTAAAGTCGGTTTACTGACGATAGTTGAACGTGACAACGTCGATTGGCCGATTGTGC
Organism: Opisthograptis luteolata; assembly: GCA_931315375.2. Lineage (NCBI taxonomy): Eukaryota > Metazoa > Arthropoda > Insecta > Lepidoptera > Geometridae > Opisthograptis > Opisthograptis luteolata. The sequence goes on along the minus strand of OV928063.1, from coordinate 4,981,649 downwards.
TTCTTTGTCGCTCGTTCCGCGCTCTCGCTTGCACTTCAAGCCTTACATGGAACGCCTCAGAGCGAGGTAACGCCGCATGAGTCATCTCTTTTCGTGCGTGCAGCCGGCTCTATCGAATTATAAGACGTTGTCACGTCAAAAAGTTAAAAGTGAGTGTTTTCCTCCGATAACAAAAGACGGCACTTCGGTCTGTCCTGCGCCACCTCCCGCCAGTCCTCCACCTGGAGCTCGCGCAAATCCTTCGTGACTTCGTCTTGCTTTAAACTGAAACAATAGCTAGTAAAGCTGCAGTTACCGTTCCTCTCGTCGTCGGTGTGGTCCCCCGCGTGCGCGGCGAGCTCGTCGTCGTGCTCGAAGCAGCGGCGGCACACCTCGCAGCGGAACGTCATCGCGCCGCGGTGCGCGTCCGCCCTGCAACCAGCCGCTACGTCACTAATGCTTCGGCTACATTAGCGGGCGAAGATCCGTATCGTGTTGGCGAGACAAAAACATCGTGTTCGGGTATAGGCGATGTTCTTGTCTACATTAAGGCGGGCGAAGATTCGTGTCGAGTTGACGCGATGCATCGTGCCGGATTGTGTTGTTCAGTTTGTTGTGCGGCCGAGACGTGGGCGGTAATTTTAGAAATGGAGGAAATAGTGGCTTTGCATTATATGTCAGTAAATTACCCACCACGCACCACGCATCATGTACCAAGTGTTTCTTTTTATGGTTGGGGTCACTAGGATCCCATATAATACTCTTAGTTTCATAAAATTGAATGAATTGTAACATTTTTTCGTTACTCCACTCCATGGTGTAAAAAATTAAATGCACGTCCGTCTCGCTTCAAAGTCTGGACGACACTGAAATGACGTAGATGTAGCCACCTAAGCGAATATTGACGCGACAAATCCCTTTGATTCGCGCCAGTTTACCGACAGCTCCCCGATACTACATCGTCTTCGCCCGAATACTACGCGATGACACGTTGAACCCGGCCACATTTATCGCGTTAACACGAATATTCGCCATAGCCCGCTAATGTAGTCGAAGCATACGAGCCCAGTGACGTCACGTGTACCTGGCGCCACACAGCTCTTGCGAGGTAACGCGCTCTACAGCGAGCGCCAAAGAGCCCGTCAGGCTTTGATAGTTTACAACCGCGACCACGAACGAGAAAATTCAAGACTTGTCGATAGCAAAATTTCAAGTCCGTATAAAGAGAAATTTTATTAGTAAAGCTTATTATAAAATATCGGACTATTTAGATGACAAACAAGCTTGGGACTGTATTTAATCTATCTATCTATTCTCCCTATTTCCCCTATTCTAAACACTCTGTAAACAACTAAAACAGTCATGCTCACGAAAGTGACTTTGCTTGCGGCGGCGTCGTGTGTCGGGTCGCCCTCTTCCCTCTCATATGGTCGAGGAGAGCGATGGCTGGCACATGCGTCAACTCGTGAACGGGTACTGCTTGAGGGGTCTGGTCTGCTTTGGTTGTGATCCCGTAACCCGTTAATATTCATGTTTCATATCCCAATGTGCACAACCAACCAACATAAATCTTATTATAAAATTTCGGACTAAATAAAAGACAAAAAAAAAGCTTGGGATTTTAGTGAACTTGCTCCAATTCAATCAATTAGTAATAATAAGAATACAATTGTCAATGTGATCGCGCCAAAAAATTACCTGCCGGGCGTTTCTTGCCTGTTCTTTTGCCGGCGTAAGGAGGTTGGAACAGGCGTAGCTAGTTTTAAGTTTGACGTTTTAAAGTGATCACAATGTATCCTATTGAATAATGTACTATTGACTATTGAACCGGAAGACGTTCTGCACTAGATGGACCGACGACATTGTAAGAGTCACAGGGAGCCGATGGATGCCGATGATTTTATAGCGATGATGGCTCAGTGGTAGAGACGTCTACTTGCGATCCGCAGGACGTGGGTTCGAGCTTTCGGTGAAGGAAAACATCGCGTTGAAACCATAGCTATAGGTAGGGTAGGTAGGGTATTTTCTAGTGCTCGCCTGGTTAGCTACCAATCTCTTGTTAAGAATCTGTCGCCGTGCACCTATCGGTGTGTTCCGGCAGCCTCACTTGAGAGCCAGTTCCCAGTCCAGGTGTAGCGTGGCGCCATCTTCGACCACATCGTCACTTAACATCAGGTGACTTGTGGTCAAACGCTACTCTGTAAGTAGTAAAAAATGCAAATGGTTAATAGACGTTCATGGTGGCGTTCAAGGGGGAAGGCTATGTTCAGTGGACTTGTTGATGATGGTGAGTGTACTTACTTGTGCGCGTACAGTTTTTCTCTTCGCGGGAAGGTGTCGTTGCATATGTCACACTCGTACCGGTCCGCGGAGCGTTGCCGCTGCCGCGTCGCAGTACCGCCGCGGCTCTGGTGGCTGCGCCGGTGAATCCTGCGACCGCACGTCGATTATACACTACATAGATATATAAATAGACTAGCTGTTCCCCGCGGTTTCACCCGCGTGGGATACAGTTCATCGCGATAAAAAGCACCCTATGTCCCTCCTCAGAGTTGAAACTGTCTCCGTACCGAATTTCATTTAAAATGGTTGTTTATTTATTTATAAATAAAAAAAAAAATATATATTAATTTAATTAATCATACAAATAAACGTACATTCTATTCTATTCTTGATGGCAGTACTCGACAAGAGATGCGACAGTTTGCTTGCGGGGTGGTCGAGGAATCATCTAGAAACTGTCCCGCGTGCCTACATTGATTGTTAGTCAAGACTATAGTTTCAGTTTAATTTGTAACGGCCTTCTATTATTGCAACCAACACCTCCCTCAGAACGTCCACGTGAAAACTGCAAACCATGGCAGATGGCAACGAAGATCAATTAGTAAGGAAGGTCGGCAACACATCGGTAACTTCCCTGGTGTTGCAAATGTCCATAGGGATATTACAAAAATACTCGATTTTTATATTAACCGATCATTTTTTTTTCTTTTAATCGATTTTATAACATCGATATTTAAATATTACAAATCGATTATTTATTATATTTAAAATCAATATTTTTTTATTTAAATAATCGATATGTAAAAAATTTAAACAAAATTAATCGATTTGTAAAAATCGATTATTGAAATAAAAATTATCGAATCGTTTTTTAAAACCGATCTAAAGGGATAAAAATCGTTTATTTCTTAATCGTGTTTTTCCCCTTCAAGTCAAACCCCTAAATGTCCATAAGCGACGATGACCGCTTTCCATCGGGCGGGCCGTTTGCTTGTTTACTCATCTATTTAGTACATAAAAATAAAAACAAAAAATACACCAGACAATTGAGTATAATGATGAAACCCTCACTTGAGCGTGACCCTCGTGGAGTACCACTTCCTGCAGATGTGGCACTGGTAGCTCTTGTCCGGCGACTCGTTGTCCGACTCGGAGATCTCGTCCTGCGAGCCCGCGCCGCCGGGCGGGGCGGCGCCCCCGCGCTCCGGGTCCGAGTCGGAGCCCGAGTCGGAGCCCCGCCCTTCGGTATACGGGGTCGCCGCCCACGCCGGCGCCGAGTACGTGCTGGGGGGAGGGAACAGAGTCAAAGACAATCGGTCTTTAAACTATAGGAATACAACATTCAAGGGCATGCGACATCTACCAACCCGCACTGGGCCCGCGTCGTAGATTACAGCCCACACTCTCTCTCTGAGAGAAAGCCAGAGTCCCAGCAGTGGGAACATGAAAGGCTGATGATGATGATGTGGAATACGTCACTGTGATCACTTTAACGCCCGATAATAATCCTGATCCGTTATCCGCGGTTTTTGCATCGATATGTCATTTCATAACATGTCATTTTAGAAGTGATATGTAGCAAGTTTTTGGTAAATCAACATTTATGAGACAGAAAATTATCCTACTGATATATATGTTTGTGAGTATGTATGTTTGCTGCTCTTTCACACAAAAACTACTGAATAAATCTGAGTAAAATTTGGAATGGAGATAGCTTATAACCTGGATTAACACATAGGCTACTTTTATCCCAGAAAAAGGTTCAAAAAGTTTAGAAAAAGTAGCCTATGTGTTAATCCACTACCTGTACTATGTCTAATCGAAGGCATCACGCACCGATAGGTGCTTGGCGACAGATTCTTAACTTGGTGGTAGCTAGCCAGGCGAGCACTGGAGAATACCCTACCACCAAGCTATGGTATCATCACAATGTTTTCCTTCACCGAAAGCTCAAGCTCATTGTAGCATTCGAACCCACATCCTACGGATCGCAAGTCAACGTCACTACCACCACAGTATATAAAGAACAGTAGGTTAGCTAAGGCCGCTCGACGAGTTAATTGCCTACTCTTGCGGTGACGCAATGGCATAGGCGGCGCGTTCCGTACTGAGTGCATGGCCGCGGCCCCGGCCGCCTCCTTTCGTTTATGTGTGCGTGTGCGTGAAAAGTGCGTGCGTACACGGTGCCGCTACTCACGCACACATTCAAACCGGCGACGGCCGATTTATATGAAGCTGAACTGCTACTCCTTCACTATGCTGACACTGAGCCATCATCGCTGTGACACCACTCACCTGTTAAGTTCGACATGGTTGCCCCGGGCGCCCCCCGCGGCGGGCGCTTCGCCCTCGGACTCAGAGTCGGAGCTGTCCGAGGAGTCCGAGCTGCAGGACGACGATGACGACGACGAGCCCGAGCTGGAGCTACCTGCGATGGGGAGTCGGATATGTGCAGTCAGCGGCACAGTTCTGGTTTAAGACATTTACTTTTCAAAAGAACATAGTTCACTTATTTTTTTTTTGTTTTGTTATGGCGTCACACGATTAGTGTATTCGCCAGTGTCAAGTATAAAATATTTTTTTAACTCGTTTCGAGAGTTGAATCAAGTTTAAATGATGACGATGATGATGAGATGATGGGATGAGGTAGTAGTGTATAAGTAAAGTAGTGGCGCTTTACTTAAACTTTACACGGACTTTTTTGGAGCAACTCGAAAAGTCACTTTCACAACTTTATTTCAATTTCCCACACTCGTACACATTAACGAACACATAATGGTTAATAATCCACCAATATTACACATTATCACTCGAAGAAACACAAGTTTTGGAAATAAAAACGATTTTTTATATTGAAAGTTCAATTGCCGCCAAAAAAAGTCCAGTTCACTTATTAGAGAAACATAAAAATTGATGACCGATGTGACGCAATGGGCGGATAGCCGACTGTGAAGCGTGAGGTCGCGGGTTCGATTCCCGCTACAGGACAAATATTTGTGCATTGAAAAAAAAAGCGCAAGTATTTGTTCTGTGTCTGGGTGTCGTGGATCCCCGATCCTCGTAGTTTCTGATACCTTAGATACAGGGAAGCCTAGTTAGGGGTCAGAGCCTATGTATGTGATTGTGCGGGCATTATTATTATAATTTTATTTGTAGCAAAAAACAAGTGAGAAAAAAAATGCATAAACTTACAGAAACAGAACAGTCTTTAAAAATATAAATACACGAACTAAATAATATGTACAAATAGTAACTGTTTTTTGCCACAAACCGGCCCCAACTCAGCATGATGAAAATATAATAGTCATTAAAATTTGTTATGCAAGGATGCAAAGTTGTATTCTGGCGCGAGTACTTGTATTGAAACCTGAAGCAAGCGAGGGATTCTAGGATTGAACCATGAGCGAAGCGAGTGGTCCAAATATAGAATCCTGAGCGTAGCGAGGGTTTCAAAGGTACGAGACGCAGAATAACTTTGCAGCCGAGCGAAACACACAACTTTTCACCTCACTACAGCGAGGAAAATGCTAGATGCAAGAAAAATAAATAAAATAGGTATGTTTGTTTTTTCATGCAATATTCACGCTGGCCAGTGCGATTATTCCAATAAGAGGTTGGCACTCTGACATGAAATAAGTATTGTTGCATTATAAGTGGACTGGCGGTATGGAAAATTATTGAAAAAAATGCGCAAAATGCGCTTTTGCACTCAGATTTCGAACGACAAACAGAGTCTTTGCGAGCTTGTGAGGTGAAAAATAAATAAACTATGAGTAGGTACTGTACATGGTGTGTTGTCGTGTAGTAGTGCGCACTTACCCGATCCGGAACTACTGCTGTCTGAGTCTGAATTGGATGTGTCTTCCAACTTCTCGACCCTCGTGTCCAGCTCCTTCACAGACGCACCGCCTGCAGGGACAGAATAAAATAAGTGACATTAGTTGGGTAAACCATGGATAGATCGGTTATTGGGAACGGCCGTAAGAGATCTAAGCGAACAGACAGCGAAAGCGACTTCATTTTATACTCGTTGCGTCCCACGGTTTCACCCGCGTCTTCCCATTATCCCGGAGGACCCTTTTCCGGGATAATAAGTAGTCCAGAGTCAGCTATCTCCATTCCAAATTTCATTCAGATCCGTTCAGTAGTTTTAGCGTGAAAGAGTAACAAACATCCATCCATACTCACAAACTTTCACGTTTATAATATTAGTAGGAATATGTAATTTGTTACTTCTTTGGATGTTTAATACAAAAAGCGTCAATCGCTTTTTGTTTGTTTGTATGTACATTAACGCTCAAACTTAATAATCGATCCTGATCTGTTTTTCGCGGTATCGATATGTCATGTTACCATATATTACTATCATTTTAGGGGTAAAGCTTGTTTAAATGGATTGACATATCAACCCAAAACCGCGGAAAACGGATCAGGATCGCTTATTAATTTCGGTCATAAGTTAGATTAAACTGTTAAAAATCAATGCATATGTATGTTTCCAGTAGATTCAATATTCACATTTTTGAAAAGTGTCTGTTCTTGGTTTTATTTTTTTCCAAACAGAAAAGTGTTTTTTGTCAAAAAAAAAAGTGTCTATTCACGTATTTGAAAATAAACAAAAAAATGTCGAACTCCCTGGAGATCATCCAGTCAGCTCGAAGTTTAGTTCCACCGAACTATAATGGTCTCAAGAGCCCAAGCTCAAAACCCTTGGACACATTATTTTTGTAAATTTCCACCATTATAGAGCCTTGGCTCATTTTGACTTCATTAAACGTCACGTGTCGTGCGTTTGTCATTAACGTTTGTAAAACGTTGTATTAGCAAATACTTTGTATTGCTTCCCTCTTGCTCAAACTTCTGTTGGTTCCACCAATCAAGTCTCGAGGGCCCAAGCTCTAAACCCTTGCTTGTACCAATAATGTACATTTAAACAATTTTATAGTCTTATCTCGTTTCGACTTTGTTATACTTTCTCGTTAACGTTATATAACGTTTCATTAGCAAATACTTCGTATTGCTTTCACTTCATCAATGACTGGGCTAATCATTGTTAATGGACATATTCAATCGCTTTTCTCTAGATGACCATCTACAACCAAGCTCAAGACGCGTCAACAGTCAAGCATCATTCTCGATAGACGAAGCTCAACCACGACCGCCACAGAATTGCACCGTGGTCTCGTAAAAACAAAAACAAAGCGTCTCGAGATTTATACCGAAACCTGACACGCTTTCAGAGCATGAAAAATTCAGGGGGAGGTCCCTACGCGACAATGCTCTATACAGAAGACGTTGGACAAACGAACTTTACGTCCGTCGACTCTCAGTCATTCATGTCAAGAGCAGCTAACAAAACTAAGCGACGCACCACAAGGGGACCGGGCCCGGGAGTTAGGTCATCGCAAACAGCAAAAAGCTAACCTATTCGAAACGCACAACAGCGGAGTAAATACTCACGGTCTTCTACCCGCAACATTTAAGTAAGCACGATATATACAGATCCGCTTTCTCTCTCCGCAGAGGGCGTTAAGAACGAGACAGCTGATGAATTCCATGGACGACCATAGGCATAATCAGGCGATTGAACAGGCAGAGTATGTTTACTTCGAGGGTGTCTACACACGCCGGCTGATTAACAAGTACTGGCTGGAGGCTGCAAAACCCCAGTACAGATACCGTGTCTTGTAGCAACACGGTAAATTTAAAGTTCAGGAAATGCAGCAAGACAATAGTTGTTAACAGAACGGCGAGTGCATGTACTTCGTTTTAGACCGCTGTGTCTCTCATTTCATCTCTCTTATGAAATCTTAGTTTTTGGTATCGCTTTTCCGTACCGTGTTACGGGTTTAGGGTTCACTTTATGTGCAGTAGTAACAATGCCCGTTTTGTTGCAACTAAAATCGCAACTGCAGTCGAAGTACCCCTCGAACTTGTAAACCACTAGGGCGATTCAAAAGTCTGAACGTCGACCAAGATAAATGAAGCCGAATGCGCGGACGCATAGTACGCGATACTTGTTCAGAGGCGATGTGGTCATTCTAGCATCCTATTCTATACAAAATCCTCCCATGACAGTCGGATTTCATATAAAACAGGTTTGAATTCACCAAACAGCAGAACGTTTGCAACGTCATTGCGTAGTAAATGAAAAGCTTATAATACCACTTGAGGCCAAGTAGTTCTTCGCATTCACTACGCATTACTAAACTCATACAAGATTACAGGACTAGTCTCGCAGCACAATAACATTGTACAACGGGCCCTTGACTTCATGATTTGGTTGGAACACAAACCGTCGCCCTCGGTTTACGTGTTTTCGCTACGTCACAGATGTGTTGACAAAAATTCTCCTGTTTGATGTGGCATCAACCCTTTAAATGTCCACAAACGTTCCTTTTATGACATTATGCGAAAAAAATAAATTACAAAAAAAAAATTGTTTAATTTTGTTTATTTTGTTTGTTTTGTTAGCAAGATGTTATTTTACAAGAGTGATTTTGCTGTAAAGATTTTTGCAGGCGCTTATAGATTGATTAATTTTGTTCATCATCATCCTATAACGTTCCCACTGCTGGGAGTCTGGCCTTCTCTCAGAGAGCATGGGCCGTGATCAACCACGCTGGCCCATCGCGGGTTGGTGGATGTCGCATGCCCGTGAAAGTTGTGATTCTTGGACATGCCGGATTTTAACACCCGACACAAATAGAGGGGTGTTATAAGTTTGACGTCGTTGTCTGTCTGTCTGTGGCATCGTAGCTGTCAAACGGATGGACCGATTTCGATGCGGTTTTTTTCAAAGGCAGGCTAGTTGTAGGATTCAAACACACGACCTGCGGATCGCAAGCCGACGTCACTACCACTGAGCCATCATCGCTTTAAATTGCTCTAAGAAACATTTCTAACTTGAGGGTGGTAGCTAGTCAGGCGAGCACTGAAAACTGCCCTACCACCAAGCTATGGTTTCATCACGATGTTTTCCTTCACCGAAAGCTCAGACTCAGAGTAGGATTCGAGCCCGCGACCTGCGGATCACGAGCCGACGTCACTACCACTGAGCCATCATCGCTTCAGTCCTGAGGGACTTGTGCTCTTTATTAGTTACTAGCTGTTACCCGCGGTTTCACCCGCGTGGGCTACAGTTTATCGCGATAATAAGTTTAGTATCCTATGTCCTTCCCCAGGGTTCAAACTATCTATGTTCCAAATTTCATTTCAATCAGTTCAGTAGTTTAGACGTGAAAGCGTATAATTGTATTCTGCGTACTCCAAAATTATTTCCGCACTTCGGTGTCCGCCGCGATTCCCGCTGCGCTGCGCCACTGCATGGGCATGGATGGTGGGGCGGGGCGCGGGCGGCGCGGTGATTTTATTTTCCGCTGGATTGACATTTTAATTTCGTAATATCTTTTGAATGGAATGTCCGATTTCAACAATTCAAAAAGTAATCTACAGGTATTGGAACAATCTGAACACGAAATGATTTATTTGGATAAGGATAAATATAAAAGTATGGATAACACAGTCTGATTTTAGTCGGCATTTTTAACAACTTTTAAAATGTAAAAAAGTAGTTATAGTATGTCATCCTTAAGAGATAGACATATGCCATCGCGAACTTTTTTGTAGACCTATATAAGATACACAATTCCACCATACATCATTTTGTTATATCTCAAAGGGTTTAGGCAGCGTTTTCGGTGAAAGCTCCCAGACGGCCTATTTTTTTCAGACTCCTCCAACAAATATCGTTATATTTTAGCCAATGTATACAAAAACATGACAAATTATATCCTAAAACCTTCATCGAGAACCACTCTATCTATTGGTGAAAACGGCATGAAAATCGGTGTAGTAGTTTTTGAGTTTATCGCGAACAGACAGACAGACGCGGCGCGGAGGACTTTGTTTTATAATAAGTAGTGATTAACAGAGTGACGAGAATAGGAGAGAGATCTATCTTCTTCTTTATACCTTCTTCTCTTCTTGATTTTTATATGAATTGCTGTTCGTTAGACTTGACAAAACTTGAAAATGGCTCGACTAATTGACTTAGTTATCCATTAAGATAGCTCCGCTTAAATTAAAAAAAAATTGGGTAATTAATTTAAATAATAAATTAATATCGGAGGACAATTGCACACAAATTGACCTAGCCCCAATATGTTTCCAGTAGATTCAATCTTCACAACAACATTTTTTGAAGTGTCTGTTCTTGGTTTTAATTTTCCCAAACAGAAAAAAAGTCTGAAAAAAAAACGTGTCTATTCACGTATTTGAAAATAAACAAAAAAAATGTCGAACTACTGGAGATCGTCCAGTCAGCTCGAAGTTTAGTTCCACCGAACTATAATGGTCTCAAGAGCCCAAGCTCAAAACCCTTGGACACATTATTTTTGTAAATTTCCACCATTATAGAGCCTTGGCTCATTTTGACTTCATTAAACGTCACGTGTCGTGCGTTTGTCATTAACGTTTGTAAAACGTTGTATTAGCAAATACTTTGTATTGCTTCCCTCTTGCTCAAACTTCTGTTGGTTCCACCAATCAAGTCTCGAGGGCCCAAGCTCTAAACCCTTGCTTGTACCAATAATGTACATTTAAACAATTTTATAGTCTTATCTCGTTTCGACTTTGTTATACTTTCTCGTTAACGTTATATAACGTTTCATTAGCAAATACTTCGTATTGCTTTCACTTCATCAATGACTGGGCTAATCATTGTTAATGGACATATTCAATCGCTTTTCTCTAGATGACCATCTACAACCAAGCTCAAGACGCGTCAACAGTCAAGCATCATTCTCGATAGACGAAGCTCAACCACGACCGCCACAGAATTGCACCGTGGTCTCGTAAAAACAAAAACAAAGCGTCTCGAGATTTATACCGAAACCTGACACGCTTTCAGAGCATGAAAAATTCAGGGGGAGGTCCCTACGCGACAATGCTCTATACAGAAGACGTTGGACAAACGAACTTTACGTCCGTCGACTCTCAGTCATTCATGTCAAGAGCAGCTAACAAAACTAAGCGACGCACCACAAGGGGACCGGGCCCGGGAGTTAGGTCATCGCAAACAGCAAAAAGCTAACCTATTCGAAACGCACAACAGCGGAGTAAATACTCACGGTCTTCTACCCGCAACATTTAAGTAAGCACGATATATACAGATCCGCTTTCTCTCTCCGCAGAGGGCGTTAAGAACGAGACAGCTGATGAATTCCATGGACGACCATAGGCATAATCAGGCGATTGAACAGGCAGAGTATGTTTACTTCGAGGGTGTCTACACACGCCGGCTGATTAACAAGTACTGGCTGGAGGCTGCAAAACCCCAGTACAGATACCGTGTCTTGTAGCAACACGGTAAATTTAAAGTTCAGGAAATGCAGCAAGACAATAGTTGTTAACAGAACGGCGAGTGCATGTACTTCGTTTTAGACCGCTGTGTCTCTCATTTCATCTCTCTTATGAAATCTTAGTTTTTGGTATCGCTTTTCCGTACCGTGTTACGGGTTTAGGGTTCACTTTATGTGCAGTAGTAACAATGCCCGTTTTGTTGCAACTAAAATCGCAACTGCAGTCGAAGTACCCCTCGAACTTGTAAACCACTAGGGCGATTCAAAAGTCTGAACGTCGACCAAGATAAATGAAGCCGAATGCGCGGACGCATAGTACGCGATACTTGTTCAGAGGCGATGTGGTCATTCTAGCATCCTATTCTATACAAAATCCTCCCATGACAGTCGGATTTCATATAAAACAGGTTTGAATTCACCAAACAGCAGAACGTTTGCAACGTCATTGCATAGTAAATGAAAAGCTTATAATACCACTTGAGGCCAAGTAGTTCTTCGCATTCACTACGCAATACTAAACTCATACAAGATTACAGGACTAGTCTCGCAGCACAATAACATTGTACAACGGGCCCTTGACTTCATGATTTGGTTGGAACACAAACCGTCGCCCTCGGTTTACGTGTTTTCGCTACGTCACAGATGTGTTGACAAAAATTCTCCTGTTTGACGTGGCATCAACCCTTTATATGTCCACAAACGTTCCTTTTATGACATTATGCGAAAAAAATAAATTACTAAAAAAAAATTGTTTAATTTTGTTTATTTTGTTTGTTTTGTTAGCAAGATGTTATTTTACAAGAGTGATTTTGCTGTAAAGATTTTTGCAGGCGCTTATAGATTGATTAATTTTGTTCATCATCATCCTATAACGTTCCCACTGCTGGGAGTCTGGCCTTCTCTCAGAGAGCATGGGCCGTGATCAACCACGCTGGCCCATCGCGGGTTGGTGGATGTCGCATGCCCGTGAAAGTTGTGATTCTTGGACATGCCGGATTTTAACACCCGACACAAAAAGAGGGGTGTTATAAGTTTGACATCGTTGTCTGTCTGTCTGTGGCATCGTAGCTGTCAAACGGATGGACCGATTTCGATGCGGTTTTTTTCAAAGGCAGGCTAGTTGTAGGATTCAAACACACGACCTGCGGATCGCAAGCCGACGTCACTACCACTGAGCCATCATCGCTTTAAATTGCTCTAAGAAACATTTCTAACTTGAGGGTGGTAGCTAGTCAGGCGAGCACTAAAAACTGCCCTACCACCAAGCTATGGTTTCATCACGATGTTTTCCTTCACCGAAAGCTCAGACTCAGAGTAGGATTCGAGCCCGCGACCTGCGGATCACGAGCCGACGTCACTACCACTGAGCCATCATCGCTTCAGTCCTGAGGGACTTGTGCTCTTTATTAGTTACTAGCTGTTACCCGCGGTTTCACCCGCGTGGGCTACAGTTTATCGCGATAATAAGTTTAGTATCCTATGTCCTTCCCCAGGGTTCAAACTATCTATGTTCCAAATTTCATTTCAATCAGTTCAGTAGTTTAGACGTGAAAGCGTATAATTATATTCTGCGTACTCCAAAATTATTTCCGCACTTCGGTGTCCGCCGCGATTCCCGCTGCGCTGCGCCACTGCATGGGCATGGATGGTGGGGCGGGGCGCGGGCGGCGCGGTGATTTTATTTTCCGTTGGATTGACATTTTAATTTCGTAATATCTTTTGAATGGAATGTCCGATTTCAACAATTCAAAAAGTAATCTACAGGTATTGGAACAATCTGAACACGAAATGATTTATTTGGATAAGGATAAATATAAAAGTATGGATAACACAGTCTGATTTTAGTCGGCATTTTTAACAACTTTTAAAATGTAAAAAAGTAGTTATAGTATGTCATCCTTAAGAGATAGACATATGCCATCGCGAACTTTTTTGTAGACCTATATAAGATACACAATTCCACCATACATCATTTTGTTATATCTCAAAGGGTTTAGGCAGCGTTTTCGGTGAAAGCTCCCAGATGGCCTATTTTTTTCAGACTCCTCCAACAAATATCGTTATATTTTAGCCAATGTATACAAACACATGACAAATTATATCCTAAAACCTTCATCGAGAACCACTCTATCTATTGGTGAAAACGGCATGAAAATCGGTGTAGTAGTTTTTGAGTTTATCGCGAACAGACAGACAGACGCGGCGCGGAGGACTTTGTTTTATAATAAGTAGTGATTAACAGAGTGACGAGAATAGGAGAGAGATCTATCTTCTTCTTTATACCTTCTTCTCTTCTTGATTTTTATATGAATTGCTGTTCGTTAGACTTGACAAAACTTGAAAATGGCTCGACTAATTGACTTAGTTATCCATTAAGATAGCTCCGCTTAAATTAAAAAAAAATTGGGTAATTAATTTAAATAATAAATTAATATCGGAGGACAATTGCACACAAATTGACCTAGCCCCAATATGTTTCCAGTAGATTCAATCTTCACAACAACATTTTTTGAAGTGTCTGTTCTTGGTTTTAATTTTCCCAAACAGAAAAAAAGTCTGAAAAAAAAACGTGTCTATTCACGTATTTGAAAATAAACAAAAAAAATGTCGAACTACTGGAGATCGTCCAGTCAGCTCGAAGTTTAGTTCCACCGAACTATAATGGTCTCAAGAGCCCAAGCTCAAAACCCTTGGACACATTATTTTTGTAAATTTCCACCATTATAGAGCCTTGGCTCAGTTTGACTTCATTAAACGTCACATGTCGTGCGTTTGTCATTAACGTTTGTAAAACGTTGTATTAGCAAATACTTTGTATTGCATCCTCTTGCTCAAACTTCTGTTAGTTCTACTAATCAAGTCTCGAGGGCCCAAGCTCTAAACCCTTGCTTGTACCAATAATGTACATTTTTTAAACCATTTTATAGTCTTATCTCATTTCGACTTTCTCTTTAACGTTATAAAACGTTTCATTAGCAAATACTTCGTATTGCTTTCACTTCATCAATGACTGGGCTAATCATTGTTATTGGACATATTCAATCGCTTTTCTCTAGATGACCATCTACAACCAAGCTCAAGACGCGTCAACAGTCAAGCATCATTCTCGATAGACGAAGCTCAACCACGACCGCCACAGAATTGCACCGTGGTCTCGTAAAAACAAAAACAAAGCGTCTCGAGATTTATACCGAAACCTGACACGCTTTCAGAGCATGAAAAATTCAGGGGGAGGTCCCTACGCGACAATGCTCTATACAGAAGACGTTGGACAAACGAACTTTACGTCCGTCGACTCTCAGTCATTCATGTCAAGAGCAGCTAACAAAACTAAGCGACGCACCACAAGGGGACCGGGCCCGGGAGTTAGGTCATCGCAAACAGCAAAAAGCTAACCTATTCGAAACGCACAACAGCGGAGCAAATACTCACGGTCTTCTACCCGCAACATTTAAGTTAGCACGATATATACAGTTCCGCTTTCTCTCTCCGCAGAGGGCGTTAAGAACGAGACAGCTGATGAATTCCATGGACGACCATAGGCATAATCAGGCAATTGAACAGGCAGAGTATGTTTACTTCGAGGGTGTCTACACACACCGGCTGATTAACAAGTACTGGCTGGAGGCTGCAAAACTCCAGTACAGATATCGTGTTTTGTAGCAACACGATAAATGTAAAGTTCAGGAAATGCAGCAAGACAATAGTTGTTAACAGAACGGCGAGTGCATGTACTTCGTTTTAGAGCCCTGTGTCTCTCATTTCATCTCTCGTATGAAATCTTAGTTTTTGGTATCGCTTTTCCGTACCGTGTTACGGGTTTAGTGTTCACTTTATGTGCTGTAGTAACAATGCCCCTGCTTTGTTACAACTAAAATCGCAACTGCAGTCGAAGTACCCCTCGAACTTGTAAACCACTAGGGCGATTCAAAAGTCTGAACGTCGACCAAGATAAATGAAGCCGAATGCGCGGACGCATAGTACGCGATACTTGTTCAGAGGCGATGTGGTCATTCTAGCATCCTATTCTATACAAAATCCTCCCATGACAGTCGGATTTCATATAAAACAGGTTTGAATTCACCAAACAGCAGAACGTTTGCAACGTCATTGCGTAGTAAATGAAAAGCTTATAATACCACTTGAGGCCAAGTAGTTCTTCGCATTCACTACGCAATACTAAACTCATACAAGATTACAGGACTAGTCTCGCAGCACAATAACATTGTACAACGGGCCCTTGACTTCATGATTTGGTTGGAACACAAACCGTCGCCCTCGGTTTACGTGTTTTCGCTACGTCACAGATGTGTTGACAAAAATTCTCCTGTTTGACGTGGCATCAACCCTTTATATGTCCACAAACGTTCCTTTTATGACATTATGCGAAAAAAATAAATTACAAAAAAAAAAATGTTTAATTTTGTTTATTTTGTTTGTTTTGTTAGCAAGATGTTATTTTACAAGAGTGATTTTGCTGTAAAGATTTTTGCAGGCGCTTATAGATTGATTAATTTTGTTCATCATCATCCTATAACGTTCCCACTGCTGGGAGTCTGGCCTTCTCTCAGAGAGCATGGGCCGTGGTCAACCACGCTGGCCCATCGCGGGTTGGTGGATGTCGCATGCCCGTGAAAGTTGTGATTCTTAGACATGCCGGATTTTAACACCCGACACAAAAAGAGGGGTGTTATAAGTTTGACATCGTTGTCTGTCTGTCTGTGGCATCGTAGCTGTCAAACGGATGGACCGATTTCGATGCGGTTTTTTTCAAAGGCAGGCTAGTTGTAGGATTCAAACACACGACCTGCGGATCGCAAGCCGACGTCACTACCACTGAGCCATCATCGCTTTAAATTGCTCTAAGAAACATTTCTAACTTGAGGGTGGTAGCTAGTCAGGCGAGCACTAAAAACTGCCCTACCACCAAGCTATGGTTTCATCACGATGTTTTCCTTCACCGAAAGCTCAGACTCAGAGTAGGATTCGAGCCCGCGACCTGCGGATCACGAGCCGACGTCACTACCACTGAGCCATCATCGCTTCAGTCCTGAGGGACTTGTGCTCTTTATTAGTTACTAGCTGTTACCCGCGGTTTCACCCGCGTGGGCTACAGTTTATCGCGATAATAAGTTTAGTATCCTATGTCCTTCCCCAGGGTTCAAACTATCTATGTTCCAAATTTCATTTCAATCAGTTCAGTAGTTTAGACGTGAAAGCGTATAATTATATTCTGCGTACTCCAAAATTATTTCCGCACTTCGGTGTCCGCCGCGATTCCCGCTGCGCTGCGCCACTGCATGGGCATGGATGGTGGGGCGGGGCGCGGGCGGCGCGGTGATTTTATTTTCCGTTGGATTGACATTTTAATTTCGTAATATCTTTTGAATGGAATGTCCGATTTCAACAATTCAAAAAGTAATCTACAGGTATTGGAACAATCTGAACACGAAATGATTTATTTGGATAAGGATAAATATAAAAGTATGGATAACACAGTCTGATTTTAGTCGGCATTTTTAACAACTTTTAAAATGTAAAAAAGTAGTTATAGTATGTCATCCTTAAGAGATAGACATATGCCATCGCGAACTTTTTTGTAGACCTATATAAGATACACAATTCCACCATACATCATTTTGTTATATCTCAAAGGGTTTAGGCAGCGTTTTCGGTGAAAGCTCCCAGATGGCCTATTTTTTTCAGACTCCTCCAACAAATATCGTTATATTTTAGCCAATGTATACAAACACATGACAAATTATATCCTAAAACCTTCATCGAGAACCACTCTATCTATTGGTGAAAACGACATGAAAATCGGTGTAGTAGTTTTTGAGTTTATCGCGAACAGACAGACAGACGCGGCGCGGAGGACTTTGTTTTATAATAAGTAGTGATTAACAGAGTGACGAGAATAGGAGAGAGATCTATCTTCTTCTTTATACCTTCTTCTCTTCTTGATTTTTATATGAATTGCTGTTCGTTAGACTTGACAAAACTTGAAAATGGCTCGACTAATTGACTTAGTTATCCATTAAGATAGCTCCGCTTAAATTAAAAAAAAATTGGGTAATTAATTTAAATAATAAATTAATATCGGAGGACAATTGCACACAAATTGACCTAGCCCCAATATGTTTCCAGTAGATTCAATCTTCACAACAACATTTTTTGAAGTGTCTGTTCTTGGTTTTAATTTTCCCAAACAGAAAAAAAGTCTGAAAAAAAAACGTGTCTATTCACGTATTTGAAAATAAACAAAAAAAATGTCGAACTACTGGAGATCGTCCAGTCAGCTCGAAGTTTAGTTCCACCGAACTATAATGGTGGTCTCAAGAGCCCAAGCTCAAAACCCTTGGACACATTATTTTTGTAAATTTCCACCATTATAGAGCCTTGGCTCAGTTTGACTTCATTAAACGTCACATGTCGTGCGTTTGTCATTAACGTTTGTAAAACGTTGTATTAGCAAATACTTTGTATTGCATCCTCTTGCTCAAACTTCTGTTAGTTCTACTAATCAAGTCTCGAGGGCCCAAGCTCTAAACCCTTGCTTGTACCAATAATGTACATTTTTTAAACCATTTTATAGTCTTATCTCATTTCGACTTTCTCTTTAACGTTATAAAACGTTTCATTAGCAAATACTTCGTATTGCTTTCACTTCATCAATGACTGGGCTAATCATTGTTAATGGACATATTCAATCGCTTTTCTCTAGATGACCATCTACAACCAAGCTCAAGACGCGTCAACAGTCAAGCATCATTCTCGATAGACGAAGCTCAACCACGACCGCCACAGAATTGCACCGTGGTCTCGTAAAAACAAAAACAAAGCGTCTCGAGATTTATACCGAAACCTGACACGCTTTCAGAGCATGAAAAATTCAGGGGGAGGTCCCTACGCGACAATGCTCTATACAGAAGACGTTGGACAAACGAACTTTACGTCCGTCGACTCTCAGTCATTCATGTCAAGAGCAGCTAACAAAACTAAGCGACGCACCACAAGGGGACCGGGCCCGGGAGTTAGGTCATCGCAAACAGCAAAAAGCTAACCTATTCGAAACGCACAACAGCGGAGCAAATACTCACGGTCTTCTACCCGCAACATTTAAGTTAGCACGATATATACAGATCCGCTTTCTCTCTCCGCAGAGGGCGTTAAGAACGAGACAGCTGATGAATTCCATGGACGACCATAGGCATAATCAGGCAATTGAACAGGCAGAGTATGTTTACTTCGAGGGTGTCTACACACACCGGCTGATTAACAAGTACTGGCTGGAGGCTGCAAAACTCCAGTACAGATATCGTGTTTTGTAGCAACACGATAAATGTAAAGTTCAGGAAATGCAGCAAGACAATAGTTGTTAACAGAACGGCGAGTGCATGTACTTCGTTTTAGAGCCCTGTGTCTCTCATTTCATCTCTCGTATGAAATCTTAGTTTTTGGTATCGCTTTTCCGTACCGTGTTACGGGTTTAGTGTTCACTTTATGTGCTGTAGTAACAATGCCCCTGCTTTGTTACAACTAAAATCGCAACTGCAGTCGAAGTACCCCTCGAACTTGTAAACCACTAGGGCGATTCAAAAGTCTGAACGTCGACCAAGATAAATGAGGCTGAATGCGCGGACGCATAGTACGCGATACTTGTTCAGAGGCGATGTGGTCATTCTAGCATCCTATTCTATACAAAATCCTCCCATTACAGTCGGATTTCATATAAAACAGGTTTGAATTCACCAAACAGCAGAACGTTTGCAACGTCATTGCGTAGTAAATGAAAAGCTTATAATACCACTTGAGGCCAAGTAGTTCTTCGCATTGACTACGCAATACTAAACTCATACAAGATTACAGGACTAGTCTCGCAGCACAATAACATTGTACAACGGGCCCTTGACTTCATGATTTGGTTGGAACACAAACCGTCGCCCTCGGTTTACGTGTTTTCGCTACGTCACAGATGTGTTGACAAAAATTCTCCTGTTTGACGTGGCATCAACCCTTTATATGTCCACAAACGTTCCTTTTATGACATTATGCGAAAAAAATAAATTACAAAAAAAAAATTGTTTAATTTTGTTTATTTTGTTTGTTTTGTTAGCAAGATGTTATTTTACAAGAGTGATTTTGCTGTAAAGATTTTTGCAGGCGCTTATAGATTGATTAATTTTGTTCATCATCATCCTATAACGTTCCCACTGCTGGGAGTCTGGCCTTCTCTCAGAGAGCATGGGCCGTGGTCAACCACGCTGGCCCATCGCGGGTTGGTGGATGTCGCATGCCCGTGAAAGTTGTGATTCTTAGACATGCCGGATTTTAACACCCGACACAAAAAGAGGGGTGTTATAAGTTTGACATCGTTGTCTGTCTGTCTGTGGCATCGTAGCTGTCAAACGGATGGACCGATTTCGATGCGGTTTTTTTCAAAGGCAGGCTAGTTGTAGGATTCAAACACACGACCTGCGGATCGCAAGCCGACGTCACTACCACTGAGCCATCATCGCTTTAAATTGCTCTAAGAAACATTTCTAACTTGAGGGTGGTAGCTAGTCAGGCGAGCACTAAAAACTGCCCTACCACCAAGCTATGGTTTCATCACGATGTTTTCCTTCACCGAAAGCTCAGACTCAGAGTAGGATTCGAGCCCGCGACCTGCGGATCACGAGCCGACGTCACTACCACTGAGCCATCATCGCTTCAGTCCTGAGGGACTTGTGCTCTTTATTAGTTACTAGCTGTTACCCGCGGTTTCACCCGCGTGGGCTACAGTTTATCGCGATAATAAGTTTAGTATCCTATGTCCTTCCCCAGGGTTCAAACTATCTATGTTCCAAATTTCATTTCAATCAGTTCAGTAGTTTAGACGTGAAAGCGTATAATTATATTCTGCGTACTCCAAAATTATTTCCGCACTTCGGTGTCCGCCGCGATTCCCGCTGCGCTGCGCCACTGCATGGGCATGGATGGTGGGGCGGGGCGCGGGCGGCGCGGTGATTTTATTTTCCGTTGGATTGACATTTTAATTTCGTAATATCTTTTGAATGGAATGTCCGATTTCAACAATTCAAAAAGTAATCTACAGGTATTGGAACAATCTGAACACGAAATGATTTATTTGGATAAGGATAAATATAAAAGTATGGATAACACAGTCTGATTTTAGTCGGCATTTTTAACAACTTTTAAAATGTAAAAAAGTAGTTATAGTATGTCATCCTTAAGAGATAGACATATGCCATCGCGAACTTTTTTGTAGACCTATATAAGATACACAATTCCACCATACATCATTTTGTTATATCTCAAAGGGTTTAGGCAGCGTTTTCGGTGAAAGCTCCCAGATGGCCTATTTTTTTCAGACTCCTCCAACAAATATCGTTATATTTTAGCCAATGTATACAAACACATGACAAATTATATCCTAAAACCTTCATCGAGAACCACTCTATCTATTGGTGAAAACGGCATGAAAATCGGTGTAGTAGTTTTTGAGTTTATCGCGAACAGACAGACAGACGCGGCGCGGAGGACTTTGTTTTATAATAAGTAGTGATTAACAGAGTGACGAGAATAGGAGAGAGATCTATCTTCTTCTTTATACCTTCTTCTCTTCTTGATTTTTATATGAATTGCTGTTCGTTAGACTTGACAAAACTTGAAAATGGCTCGACTAATTGACTTAGTTATCCATTAAGATAGCTCCGCTTAAATTAAAAAAAAATTGGGTAATTAATTTAAATAATAAATTAATATCGGAGGACAATTGCACACAAATTGACCTAGCCCCAATATGTTTCCAGTAGATTCAATCTTCACAACAACATTTTTTGAAGTGTCTGTTCTTGGTTTTAATTTTCCCAAACAGAAAAAAAGTCTGAAAAAAAAACGTGTCTATTCACGTATTTGAAAATAAACAAAAAAAATGTCGAACTACTGGAGATCGTCCAGTCAGCTCGAAGTTTAGTTCCACCGAACTATAATGGTGGTCTCAAGAGCCCAAGCTCAAAACCCTTGGACACATTATTTTTGTAAATTTCCACCATTATAGAGCCTTGGCTCAGTTTGACTTCATTAAACGTCACATGTCGTGCGTTTGTCATTAACGTTTGTAAAACGTTGTATTAGCAAATACTTTGTATTGCATCCTCTTGCTCAAACTTCTGTTAGTTCTACTAATCAAGTCTCGAGGGCCCAAGCTCTAAACCCTTGCTTGTACCAATAATGTACATTTTTTAAACCATTTTATAGTCTTATCTCATTTCGACTTTCTCTTTAACGTTATAAAACGTTTCATTAGCAAATACTTCGTATTGCTTTCACTTCATCAATGACTGGGCTAATCATTGTTAATGGACATATTCAATCGCTTTTCTCTAGATGACCATCTACAACCAAGCTCAAGACGCGTCAACAGTCAAGCATCATTCTCGATAGACGAAGCTCAACCACGACCGCCACAGAATTGCACCGTGGTCTCGTAAAAACAAAAACAAAGCGTCTCGAGATTTATACCGAAACCTGACACGCTTTCAGAGCATGAAAAATTCAGGGGGAGGTCCCTACGCGACAATGCTCTATACAGAAGACGTTGGACAAACGAACTTTACGTCCGTCGACTCTCAGTCATTCATGTCAAGAGCAGCTAACAAAACTAAGCGACGCACCACAAGGGGACCGGGCCCGGGAGTTAGGTCATCGCAAACAGCAAAAAGCTAACCTATTCGAAACGCACAACAGCGGAGCAAATACTCACGGTCTTCTACCCGCAACATTTAAGTTAGCACGATATATACAGATCCGCTTTCTCTCTCCGCAGAGGGCGTTAAGAACGAGACAGCTGATGAATTCCATGGACGACCATAGGCATAATCAGGCAATTGAACAGGCAGAGTATGTTTACTTCGAGGGTGTCTACACACACCGGCTGATTAACAAGTACTGGCTGGAGGCTGCAAAACTCCAGTACAGATATCGTGTTTTGTAGCAACACGATAAATGTAAAGTTCAGGAAATGCAGCAAGACAATAGTTGTTAACAGAACGGCGAGTGCATGTACTTCGTTTTAGAGCCCTGTGTCTCTCATTTCATCTCTCGTATGAAATCTTAGTTTTTGGTATCGCTTTTCCGTACCGTGTTACGGGTTTAGTGTTCACTTTATGTGCTGTAGTAACAATGCCCCTGCTTTGTTACAACTAAAATCGCAACTGCAGTCGAAGTACCCCTCGAACTTGTAAACCACTAGGGCGATTCAAAAGTCTGAACGTCGACCAAGATAAATGAGGCTGAATGCGCGGACGCATAGTACGCGATACTTGTTCAGAGGCGATGTGGTCATTCTAGCATCCTATTCTATACAAAATCCTCCCATTACAGTCGGATTTCATATAAAACAGGTTTGAATTCACCAAACAGCAGAACGTTTGCAACGTCATTGCGTAGTAAATGAAAAGCTTATAATACCACTTGAGGCCAAGTAGTTCTTCGCATTGACTACGCAATACTAAACTCATACAAGATTACAGGACTAGTCTCGCAGCACAATAACATTGTACAACGGGCCCTTGACTTCATGATTTGGTTGGAACACAAACCGTCGCCCTCGGTTTACGTGTTTTCGCTACGTCACAGATGTGTTGACAAAAATTCTCCTGTTTGACGTGGCATCAACCCTTTATATGTCCACAAACGTTCCTTTTATGACATTATGCGAAAAAAATAAATTACAAAAAAAAAATTGTTTAATTTTGTTTATTTTGTTTGTTTTGTTAGCAAGATGTTATTTTACAAGAGTGATTTTGCTGTAAAGATTTTTGCAGGCGCTTATAGATTGATTAATTTTGTTCATCATCATCCTATAACGTTCCCACTGCTGGGAGTCTGGCCTTCTCTCAGAGAGCATGGGCCGTGGTCAACCACGCTGGCCCATCGCGGGTTGGTGGATGTCGCATGCCCGTGAAAGTTGTGATTCTTAGACATGCCGGATTTTAACACCCGACACAAAAAGAGGGGTGTTATAAGTTTGACATCGTTGTCTGTCTGTCTGTGGCATCGTAGCTGTCAAACGGATGGACCGATTTCGATGCGGTTTTTTTCAAAGGCAGGCTAGTTGTAGGATTCAAACACACGACCTGCGGATCGCAAGCCGACGTCACTACCACTGAGCCATCATCGCTTTAAATTGCTCTAAGAAACATTTCTAACTTGAGGGTGGTAGCTAGTCAGGCGAGCACTAAAAACTGCTCTACCACCAAGCTATGGTTTCATCACGATGTTTTCCTTCACCGAAAGCTCAGACTCAGAGTAGGATTCGAGCCCGCGACCTGCGGATCACGAGCCGACGTCACTACCACTGAGCCATCATCGCTTCAGTCCTGAGGGACTTGTGCTCTTTATTAGTTACTAGCTGTTACCCGCGGTTTCACCCGCGTGGGCTACAGTTTATCGCGATAATAAGTTTAGTATCCTATGTCCTTCCCCAGGGTTCAAACTATCTATGTTCCAAATTTCATTTCAATCAGTTCAGTAGTTTAGACGTGAAAGCGTATAATTATATTCTGCGTACTCCAAAATTATTTCCGCACTTCGGTGTCCGCCGCGATTCCCGCTGCGCTGCGCCACTGCATGGGCATGGATGGTGGGGCGGGGCGCGGGCGGCGCGGTGATTTTATTTTCCGTTGGATTGACATTTTAATTTCGTAATATCTTTTGAATGGAATGTCCGATTTCAACAATTCAAAAAGTAATCTACAGGTATTGGAACAATCTGAACACGAAATGATTTATTTGGATAAGGATAAATATAAAAGTATGGATAACACAGTCTGATTTTAGTCGGCATTTTTAACAACTTTTAAAATGTAAAAAAGTAGTTATTGTATGTCATCCTTAAGAGATAGACATATGCCATCGCGAACTTTTTTGTAGACCTATATAAGATACACAATTCCACCATACATCATTTTGTTATATCTCAAAGGGTTTAGGCAGCGTTTTCGGTGAAAGCTCCCAGATGGCCTATTTTTTTCAGACTCCTCCAACAAATATCGTTATATTTTAGCCAATGTATACAAAAACATGACAAATTATATCCTAAAACCTTCATCGAGAACCACTCTATCTATTGGTGAAAACGGCATGAAAATCGGTGTAGTAGTTTTTGAGTTTATCGCGAACAGACAGACAGACGCGGCGCGGAGGACTTTGTTTTATAATAAGTAGTGATTAACAGAGTGACGAGAATGGGAGAGAGATCTATCTTCTTCTTTATACCTTCTTCTCTTCTTGATTTTTATATGAATTGCTGTTCGTTAGACTTGACAACACTTGAAAATGGCTCGACTAATTGACTTAGTTATCCATTAAGATAGCTCCGCTTAAATTAAAAAAAATTGGGTAATTAATTTAAATAATAAATTAATATCGGAGGACAATTGCACATAAATTGACCTAGCCCCAATATGTTTCCAGTAGATTCAATCTTCACAAAAACATTTTTTGAAGTGTCTGTTCTTGGTTTTAATTTTCCCAAACAGAAAAAAAGTCTGAAAAAAAAACGTGTCTATTCACGTATTTGAAAATAAACAAAAAAAATGTCGAACTACTGGAGATCGTCCAGTCAGCTCGAAGTTTAGTTCCACCGAACTATAATGGTCTCAAGAGCCCAAGCTCAAAACCCTTGGACACATTATTTTTGTAAATTTCCACTATTATAGAGCCTTGGCTCATTTTGACTTCATTAAACGTCACATGTCGTGCGTTTGTCATTAACGTTTGTAAAACGTTGTATTAGCAAATACTTTGTATTGCTTCCCTCTTGCTCAAACTTCTGTTGGTTCCACCAAAAAAGTCTCGAGGGCCCAAGCTCTAAACCCTTGCTTGTACCAATAATGTACATTTAAACAATTTTATAGTCTTATCTCGTTTCGACTTTGTTATACTTTCTCGTTAACGTTATATAACGTTTCATTAGCAAATACTTCGTATTGCTTTCACTTCATCAATGACTGGGCTAATCATTGTTAATGGACATATTCAATCGCTTTTCTCTAGATGACCATCTACAACCAAGCTCAAGACGCGTCAACAGTCAAGCATCATTCTCGATAGACGAAGCTCAACCACGACCGCCACAGAATCGCACCGTGGTCTCGTAAAAACAAAAACAAAGCGTCTCGAGATTTATACCGAAACCTGACACGCTTTCAGAGCATGAAAAATTCAGGGGGAGGTCCCTACGCGACAATGCTCTATACAGAAGACGTTGGACAAACGAACTTTACGTCCGTCGACTCTCAGTCATTCACGTCAAGAGCAGCTAACAAAACTAAGCGACGCACCACAAGGGGACCGGGCCCGGGAGTTAGGTCATCGCAAACAGCAAAAAGCTAACCTATTCGAAACGCACAACAGCGGAGCAAATGCTCACGGTCTTCTACCCGCAACATTTAAGTTAGCACGATATATACCGATCCGCTTTCTCTCTCCGCAGAGGGCGTTAAGAACGAGACAGCTGATGAATTCCATGGACGACCATAGGCATAATCAGGCGATTGAACAGGCAGAGTATGTTTACTTCGAGGGTGTCTACACACGCCGGCTGATTAACAAGTACTGGCTGGAGGCTGCAAAACTCCAGTACAGATATCGTGTTTTGTAGCAACACGATAAATGTAAAGTTCAGGAAATGCAGCAAGACAATAGTTGTTAACAGAACGGCGAGTGCATGTACTTCGTTTTAGAGCCCTGTGTCTCTCATTTCATCTCTCGTATGAAATCTTAGTTTTTGGTATCGCTTTTCCGTACCGTGTTACGGGTTTAGTGTTCACTTTATATGCAGTAGTAACAATGCCCCTGCTTTGTTACAACTAAAATCGCAACTGCAGTCGAAGTACCCCCCTCGAACTTGTAAACCACTAGGGCGATTCAAAAGTCTGAACGTCGACCAAGATAAATGAGGCTGAATGCGCGGACGCATAGTACGCGATACTTGTTCAGAGGCGATGTGGTCATTCTAGCATCCTATTCTATACAAGATCCTCCCATGACAGTCGGATTTCATATAAAACAGGTTTGAATTCACCAAACAGCAGAACGTTTGCAACGTCATTGCGTAGTAAATGAAAAGCTTATAATACCACTTGAGGCCAAGTAGTTCTTCGCATTCACTACGCAATACTAAACTCATACAAGATTACAGGACTAGTCTCGCAGCACAATAACATTGTACAACGGGCCCTTGACTTCATGATTTGGTTGGAACACAATCCGTCGCCCTCGGTTTACGTGTTTTCGCTACGTCACAGATGTGTTGACAAAAATTCTCCTGTTTGACGTGGCATCAATCCTTTAAATGTCCACAAACGTTCCTTTTATGACATTATGCGAAAAAAATAAATTACAAAAAAAAAATTGTTTAATTTTGTTTATTTTGTTTGTTTTGTTAGCAAGATGTTATTTTACAAGAGTGATTTTGCTGTACAGATTTTTGCAGGCGCTTGTAGATTGATTAATTTTGTTCATCATCATCCTATTACGTTCCCACTGCTGGGAGTCTGGCCTTCTCTCAGAGAGCATGGGCCGTGATCAACCACGCTGGCCCATCGCGGGTTGGTGGATGTCGCATGCCCGTGAAAGTTGTGATTCTTGGACATGCCGGATTTTAACACCCGACACAAATAGAGGGGTGTTATAAGTTTGACGTCGTTGTCTGTCTGTCTGCGGCATCGTAGCTCTCAAACGGATGGACCGATTTCGATGTGTTTTTTTTCAAAGGCAGGCTAGTTGTAGGATTCAAACACACGACCTGCGGATCGCAAGCCGACGTCACTACCACTGAGCCATCATCGCTTTAAATTGCTCTAAGAAACATTTCTAACTTGAGGGTGGTAGCTAGTCAGGCGAGCACTCAAAACTGCCCTACCACCAAGCTATGGTTTCATCACGATGTTTTCCTTCACCGAAAGCTTAGACTCAGAGTAGGATTCGAGCCCGCGACCTACGGATCACGAGCCGACGTCACTACCACTGAGCCATCATCGCTCTAAAAAAGACTGAAGCAAATGGAAAGAGATCGTCCTGAAAGTAATTCGTGGAGGTCACGACCCTCAGCAATGAGGTAAACGACACAAGGAGGAGGATGTGTGCGTGTGTGTGTGTATGTATGTATGTATGTATGTGTGTACCTTCGGAGCTCCTCACTGAGAGCACGTCGTCGTCGGCGACCCTCTGCACGCCGTCCGCGGGCGGCTTCTTGAAGTTAGCGGCGAGCAGGTGCGCCTCGTACAACTCGTCCTGCGTACACAAAATACAAATGCAATCTATTTAACACGATACATTGTGATCACTTTAAAACGTCAAACTTTTAAGTCACGCCTGCTCCAACCTCCTTACGCCGGCAAAACAGGCAAGAAACGCCCGGCAGGTATTTTTTTTTTGGCGCGATGTCAATCACACACATTTATTCATTAAATAAATATTAATATTATTATTTAGATGACAAACAAGCTTGGGATGGTAGTTAATCTATCTATCTTTCTTTCTATCTACCTATTCTCCCTATTTCCCCTATTCTAACCATTTTCGGTAAACAGCCAAAACAGTCATACTCACGAAAGTGACTTTGCTTGCGGCGGCGTCGTGTGTCGGGTCGCCCTCTTCCCTCTCATATGGTCGAGGAGAGCGATGGCTGGCACATGCGTCAACTCGTGAACGGGTGCTGCTTGTGGGGTCTGGTCTGCTTTGGTTGTGATCCCGCAACTCATTAATATTCATGTTCCCATATCCCAATGTGTACAACCAAACAAGAGAAATCTTATTAGTAAAGCTAATTAAAAAATATCGGACCATTAGATGACAAAAAAAAGCTTGGGATTTTAGTGAACTTGCTCCAATTCAATCAATTAGTAATAAGAATAAAATTGTCAATATGATCGCGCCAAAAAAAATTACCTGCCGGGCGTTTCTTGCCTGTTCTTTTGCCGGCGTAAGGAGGTTGGAACAGGCGTAGCTAGTTTTAAGTTTGACGTTTTAAAGTGATCACAATGTATCCTATTGAATAAATAAATAAATAAATTGAATAAATAAATAAATGAAAAAAATGTTTTAATTTTTTTTTTAATTTTATTCCTGTTTTACTAATTGATTGAACTGGAGCAATTTCACTAAATCCCAAGTTATTTTTGTCATCTAAAAGTCCGATATTTTTTTATTAAGCTTCACTCATAACATTTCTCTTGTTCGGTTGTGCACATTGGGATATGGGAACATGAATATTAACGAGTTGCGGGATCACAACCAAAGCAGAGCAGAAGCAAGCAGCACATACAACTAAATAGTGCGAATCTTATTATTAACAGACTAGCTGGCGCCCGCGGCTTCGCCCGCGTGGAGGTCGGTTATCGCGACCAAATCGGTTATCGTAATCAAAAACTTTTGATCCCGTTCCCGCAACCCATGGGAACCTATTCCAGGTATAAAAAGTAGCCTATGTATTATTCCAGGCTATAATCTATTCCTGTTCTCTAGTACCCATAACACAAGTTTCGAGCTTAATTCGGGGCTAGCTCAATTTGTGTGCAATTGTCCCTGATATTTATTGATTTACTAGCTGTTCCCTGCGGTTTCACCCGCGTGGGATACAGTTTATCGCGATAAAAAGTATCCTATGTCCTTCCCCGGGGCTCAAATTATCTCTATACCAAATTTTATTTAAATCGGTTCAGTAGTTTAGGCGCGAAAGCGTATATACTCCAAAATTATTCCCGCACTTCGGTGCCCCTCACCGCGTTACCTGCTGTATCCATTATCCTATTTTAATTCTATTTTTTTTGACCGCGCGTTTGAATCGCGCAGCTAAAGGTCTTCCTGGTTCGTAAATTGCGACCGCAGTTTACCTATTTCATAGAATATTCTCCCGCCTTCGGTCCTCACCGCGTTTCCCGCGGCACTACGGTGCAGCGGGTTTATTTTTCTACTACTACTTACATTTTTAAACTCGTGATATCTTTCGAATGGAATGTCCGAATTGAATAATTCAAAAAGTTATATGAAGGGATTGAAGCAGTTTTGAATGAGAAGTAATTTATTTTGATAAGGATTAATACCAAGATACAAATAAAGAGCCTTTCCTAGCGGCGGAATTAAAATTAAATTTTTAAAATAAAAAAAACACTTATTGTGGCATAACTATAATAGTTAGACATATGCTCTCGCGGACTTTTTTGTAGATCTTAATAGGACCTACAAACCCGTAATACATTGTTTCGTTCTATTGTCAATAGTTTTTGCAGCGCACGCAGAAATAGGTTTTCGATTTCACACCTTGGGTTGCAAAATTGCAATTTTCTTACGGATCCCTATTTTTTTTGGAAATAAAATATAGCCTATAGCCTTCCTCGATAAATGGACTATCCAACACTGAAAGAATTTTTCAAATCGGACCAGTAGTTCTTGAGATTAGCGCGTTCAAACAAACAAACAAACAAACAAACAAACTCTGCAGCTTTATAATATTAGTATAGATTCATTTCGGGCGTAAACAGCTGAATTAATATTGATGACATTTGGTGTGGAGGTCGATCGAACTCTCAAGAAGGACACAGGATATTTTTGTTGCGAAAATGTGAAGTCCACGTGAGCGCAGCTAGTAATAAAAAAAAAACATTTTTTGTGTTTGTTTGCTGTCACCTTGTCTATGTTCGCGTACTTCTCGTGTATGTGCCGCAGAGCGCGCAGGTTCTCGTCGAGGCTCAGCGAGTCGGACGCGGCGCTCGGAGACCCTGCAGCCGATGAGAAAAGTGTCACTTACTACACTCTATCATCATTATCAGCCTTTCACGTTCCCACTGCTGGGACTCTGGCCTTCTCTCAGAGAGTATGGGCTGTAATCTCCCACTCGGGCCCAGTGCGGGTTGGTAGATGTCGCATGCCCTTGAATGTTGCTGCTCTTGGACACGCCGGTTTCCTCGCGATGTTTTCCTTCACCGTTTTGAGCGATGGTAGATCCGCACATAACTTAGTCATAGGTGCGGGGCCGAGAGGATTCGAACTCGGTGTCGGAGTCTTGTAAGTCGCACCTACCGTTCGGCCATCATCGCTCACACCCATCTTGAAGGATTGCAATCTGTAGCACAGCGGAGACTTGTGGGGGAAGCTCATTCCACATTTTGCTTGTATGCGGGAGAAAGGAGCGCATAAATCGCGAGGTGTGGGATTTCCAGGACCATGCTAATGAGCATCGGTCACCGTACACGGAGACTTTCCTTCTGAGTTAAATGGGAAGGAATTGTGATTCAGAAGGAAAGTTAATACAAAATAAGGAAGGAAACGGTCTTGGATGGTAAAGACTCAGAAGGAAAGTCAGAATTTTTTTCTCAGTGTACGCTTGGACTGGGAGCTGGCTCTCAAGTGAGGCTGCCGGAACCGATAGGTGCACGGCGACAGATCCTTAACTGAATGAAGCAACTGTACCTAGATCAGGCTCGTCGTCGCTGTCCAACGAGATCGTCTCATTGTTCATCGGCATCAGGTTATTTCTCACTCGGATTTCTGTAAAAAACAAATCTAAATCTACATATATATTTATAAAAGAAAGTCGTGTTAGTTACACTACTTATAACTCAAGAATGGCTGAAGCGATTTGGCTGAAAATTGGTGGGGAGGTAGCTTAGGACCAGGAAACGGACATAGGATACTTTTTATCCCGGAAAGGGGATAACGGGAAGACGCGTGTGAAACCGCGAGGCGCAGCTAGTTCATGGTACTTAACACTACATGGTATAATTATAAAAAACTAGCAAACCCGGCGAACTCCGTTTCGCCACCAGATGGCTTCGTTTTATGTAACATTTCGTTTGGTGAAAAAAAGATTTTTTTTTAATTTTTGAACCATGCAAATGATAAATTTGTCCTTGTATCTGTAATTGCAAACTATCATTTGTTGAAGAATACGGTGTAGTACATGCTATGTATCAGAGATGGCGCTGTATGTGAAAAAAGAGTTTCCCGCTTTTCTGTTGAAATTTTTCCTGAATTTTCTTTGCTATAAACCTCACGGAGCCCGAGACCTTTCCAACGAATGCAAAACCATGGAAATCGGTTCGTGCGTTCTGGAGTTATAGCGTCAGGAAGGAAAACCCGACTTATTTTTATTATAAAAAAAAATAAAAACCCACTTCTCTTTCCCCTCGATTTTTCTGGGATACCATCATCAGCACCTAGTTTCCTAATCATGGTACCACCCTTGGCATATCTCCTTTCCAACAGAAAAATAATTTTATAGCGATGATGGCACAGTGGCAGTGACGTCGGCTTGCGATCCGTGGGACGCGAGTTCGAATCCTACAATGAGCTTGAGCTTTCGGTGAAGGAAAACATCGTGATGAAACTATAGCTTGGTGGTAGGGTATTCTCTTGTACTCGCCTGCTAGCTAGTCTAGCTACCAGCCTCGAGTTAAGAATCTGTCGCCGTGCACCTATCGGTGTGTTCCGGCAGCCTCACTTGAGAGCCAGTTCCCAGTCCAGGTGTAGCGTGGCGCCATCTTCGACCACATCGTCACTTAACATCAAGTGACTTGTGCTCAAACGCTACCCTGTAAATAGTAAAAAAAAAGCCGGTTTGAATGTGTGCGTGAGTAGCGGCGCCGTGTACGCACGCACTTTTCACGCACACGCACACATAAACGAAAGGAGGCGGCCGGGGCCGCGGCCATGCACTCAGTACGGAACGCGCCGCCTATGCGTCACCGCAAGAGTAGGCAATTAACTCGTCGAGCGGCCTTAGCTAACCTACTGTTCTTTATATACTGTGCTACCACTGAGTCGTTATCGCTTCAACTTGTACTCACTAGGCTGCTGCTGCCGGCCCTGGTTCATCTGATCAACCTTCCGCGGCCGGCCGCGCTTGCCTTTCGCGCGCTCCGTCGCGGGACTCTGGAAACAGACAGAAAATACAAATCAAATCTATATAAATTACTTTAAATTTAAGACTGCTTCAATACCTTTATACGACTTTTTGAATTATTCAATTTGGACGTTCCATTCGAAAGATATCACGATATTAGAAAAACGTTGCGTGGTAGCCGCTCACTCTGCTCGGCAATGTAGGCGCCACTGGGGCACGGGTCGCACGGGAAGGGTTTATGTGCGATCAAATCTTAAAATTTGAAATTTTTGTTATTACCCGTACAAATCCGGGGCTGTCCGCTAGTACCAAATAAAATACAAATATTAATATTTATTTAAAATGATCTCATGATCATCATGAGCGATAACCAACAGAACAACGGAAGGCCAGCACTGGTTACTATAACCAGCATCATGCTGAGTGCTGAGGGGCCGGTTTGTGGCAAAAAACAGTTAACATTTGTATATATATTAGTTCGTGTATTTATATTTTTAATGACTGTTCTGTAGGGATGTGAAAAAATAATCGATTTTTATATTAATCGATTATTTTTTTGTTTTACTCGATTTTTAATAATCGATTATCTAATTATGAAAAAAGCCCGGGCGTTTCTTGCCTGTTCTTTTGCCGGCGTAAGGAGGTTGGAACAGGCGTAGCTAGTTTTAAGTTGACGTTTTAAAGTGATCACAATGTATCCTATTGAATAAAAAATAAATAAAATAAATAAATAAATATCGGGGACAATTGCACACAAATTGACCTAGCCCCAAATTAAGCTCGAAACTTGTGTTATGGGTACTACTAGACAACGATATACATACTTATATAGAGAAATATATACTTATATAGATAGAAATATCCAAGACTCAGGAACAAATATTCGTGCTCATCACACATATATTTGCCCTTACCGGGATTCGAACCCGGGACCGCTAGCTTCGCAGGCAGGGACACTACCAACTCGGCCACCGCGTCGTCAACATTGAACATTTGACTTTTGACACTTACGCCATCGTTTTTCTTCGCGCTCGGCGTCCGCTTCGTGTATTTACGCTTGACGCGCGGCGTCGTGTCCGTCGATGACGACGCGCCTGACTCTGGAAATGTTTAAGGTAGAACTTTCGATTGGGTGGCCCGCTTTGCTGATTCTGTTTCATATTTTGAAAGCTGGTGCTTCCAGTGTGGTACTATTTCGATCTAGTCCAGCAGTGCGATTCTAATTCACACGGAAACTCTTCGTCCACGGAGTCGAAATAAATTCCTTGAGATGTTTTTAGACACATCTGAATTTGGAAACAAACATATTTAATTTGACAAACCAGGTGCTCAATCACGGAAAAGTTTCCGCCACCTGTTTGCTGTCGGAAAACGTTTCCGTGAAGCGAAAGTGACGTCGAATCCGACACGGAAACTTTCCGAGTGAATTTGAATCGCAGTTCTGACAATAACTTCTGAGATGAGAAAACCTTTGAAGTCGGTTTTTTTTTAAAACACTTTTATTAGCTTGACTTGTAACTAACTAACTAACTAACTAACTAACTAACTAACTAACTAACTAACTAACTAACTAACTAACTAACTAACTAACAATGTAATCAAATCTTAGAAGTCAATTTTCACCCACTTCTAATTGTCGTATCGACTTGAAACTTTGTATGTGTATGTAATCTCGGTGACAATGCAATAATTTGGTATCATCGACCTGATCTGATGATGCAGCCGGAAGGTGGGTAGGGCATCTCTTCGCTAGCTACTAGTAAACCCCTCGTGTTTGGGCTCATATGAATCGTCTTGATGAGTACAATAGATTGGACTTAGTGACGAGGGTCTGATGATGCAACCGGAAGGTGGGTAGGGGATCTCTGCAGTGGTTACTAGTAAACCCCTCGTGTTTGGGTTCATATGAATCGTCTCGATGAGTCCAATAGATTGAACTTGGTGACGAGGGTCTGATGATGCAACCGGAAGGTGGGTAGAGGATCTCTGCAGTGGCTACTAGTAAACCCCTCGTGTTTAGGCTCATATGATTCGTCTTAATGAGTACAATAGATTGGACTTAGTGACGAGGGTCTGATGATGCAACCGGAAGGTGGGTAGGGGATCTCTGCAGTGGTTACTAGTAAACCCCTCGTGTTTGGGTTCATATGAATCGTCTCGATGAGTCCAATAGATTGAACTTGGTGACGAGGGTCTGATGATGCAACCGGAAGGTGGGTAGATGATCTCTGCAGTGGCTACTAGTAAACCCCTCGTGTTTAGGCTCATATGATTCGTCTTGATGAGTCCAATAGATTGAACTTGGTGACGAGGGTCTGATGATGCAGCCAAAAGGTGGGTAGGGGATCTCTGCAGTGGCTACTAGTAAACCCCTCGAGTTTGGGCTCATATGATTCCTTTTGATGAGTCCGATAGATTGGACTTGGTAACAAAAGACTAAAAGTAAAAAAATAAAAATATATAGTTTAAAAAACTAAAAAAAACACTTTGAAAACGCACTCAAAAATATAAAATAATTAAATTGACTTGTATTAGTTACGATATAATGGTTAATTCAAAAAGTGTGGAGCGCTGCTTTTACTGGGTAAATAAAAGTACACACAACCAAAAAGCGCTCCACACTTTTTGAATTAACCATTATATCGTAACTAATACAAGTCAATTTAATTATTTTATATTTTTGAGTGCGTTTTCAAAGTGTTTTTTTTAGTTTTTTAAACTATATATTTTTTGCTTGCAAAGTTGCTTGTTCAATCATTATGCTTGGATAGTAGTTAATGATACGACCTTCTCTTTCTACTTACCTAAATTACCGTTCGTGATGTAAATAGCACTAAAACATATTGTTACATGTATGGATGACATTAACTATAGGTCGGTTATGTAAAGCTGGCACGCACAACACACTCACACATGTGTCTGTGAACGAGCGCACGGCATGACGTCGCACTGCATGCGCATCGTGAGAAGTCTCTCCGTCTCTCTCTCACGCGGGCGAGGTTACGTTGCACTGCATACGCATCATGAGACGCCTCTTCGTCTCTCTCTCACGCGGGCGAGGTTACTTCGCACTGCATACGCATCATGAGACGTCTCTTCGTCTCTCTCTCACGCGGGCGAGGTTACGAGTGCGACTGAGATTGCTATTGTTTTATTTCTTCTACTATATAATGTCTACTACTGCATAATGAAATTGCTTTAGTGTGAGTACTGTGAACGTGCCAGTTTTAGATAACACGTGGCAGCTTTAGATACCAGACCTGGGCCTTTATCCGCTATGACCATCTTAACGCGGCCGCGTTACGTTATCTGCGTGGATTGACTGCTAAAGCACGTAATGACGTCACACGTAGGAAAGGAATCTTGATGGTCATAGCGATTAATGGGGTAGTTTCCCATTCACAACAATTAATATTAGTAAACATATACATGCAAAAACAGGGGGTGGTTTTAGCATGCACGAACGATATACCCACCCGTTCTAAGCTGTGGCCCTAGTGAGATTTTTCGCGGCGCGTTAACGCGCTCTACACCAAATGCGTTAACTCACTTTTGTATGAAGAAAAATTGTTTCCTACACCGGTAAAGCGTAATCTATACAAGTGGCCTTTATTCTACAATTCTAACTACGTATTAAAACATGCACTTAGAAGACGAGACAATGCAACAAACCTACCTAGACCTTTCACCACATAAAAATATGATTTAAATAATGTAACTTAAAAAAAAAACTTTATTTGCATGCCAATAAAAAAAACAGATTTTTTTTATCTAATCTTTATTCAACTAAATTGGGGAATACAATGGCATTCAAAAAATAATTTTAATTAAAATAAAGATTTGACAGATATATATTTTTCTACATACATACGCTACAGTCATGCATCAATCCTACATACATCCAAACACCACAGATTTACCTTTCCTCTTAGCTTTGGGAAACATTGCATTTCTCCTCGTTACCGTTTTGGCCGGAGTCTTTCTCGCCGGTGTCGGCTTACCCGACTTTTGGGGTAATTTCCGTGCGACCACTTTATTTTTGACGGGTGGCAACCTTTTTGTTACCCGCGACGGTCGTTTGTTGTTTCCCAAACTTATGTTGCTAGTCAAATTTATGTTGTTAGCCAAGTTTACGTTGTTAGCTAAGTTTTTGTTGTTTCCCAAGTTTACATTGCCAGCCAAGTTTTTGTTGTTTCCCAAGCTTACATGGCTAGCCAAGTTTTTGTTGTTTCCCAAGCTTACATGGCTAACCAAGTTTTTGTTGTTTCCCAAGCTTACATGGCTAGCCAAGTTTTTGTTGTTTCCCAAGCTTATACTGCTAGCCAAGTATTTGTTGTTAGCCAAGCTTGAGTTGCTAGCCAAGTTTTTGTTGTTTGCCAAACTGATGTTGCTAGCCAAGATTTTGTTGTTTGCCAAGCTTATGGTGGTGCCCGACATTTTGATGCTTGCCAAGTTTATGGTGCTTGCCATGGTTTTGTTGTTGGTGATAGTCATGTTACTTGCCATAGTTTTGTTGTTAGCCAAAGATTTGTTATTAACCAAGGTTGTGGTGTTATTCAAGGCTTTGCTGTTTTTCAAGGCTTTGTTGCTTGCAGAGGTTTTGGTGCTAGCTAAATTTTTGTTGCTTGCCAAGTTTTTGTTGCTTGCCAAGTTTTTGTTGCTTGTCAAGTTTCTGTTGTGTGCTAAGCTTTGATGTTTGTTGTTAGCCAAGCTTTTGTTGTTTGCCGATTTTTGTTGTTTGTTGGTCGTCGGTTTATTTGTCGTGATGGTTTTCGCTAAAGCGGTGAAAATACATACATGTTACGTGTAGCCGTTAAATTGACAAAGCAAAAGTTTCGGTGTACATATTATGGCAACTTGTGGTCTGGTCCTTTGGAAAAACAGACCGTGGGACCCTAGCTTTAACCACGTGGTTAAACATGTCTTTGATTAGTTGCCATAATATGTACACGCGCATTTGTTAGTGAGTGCAGTTATTCACTCGGTGTTACCATAAAGTAATCAATTGTTACACGACAAAGCTTCACGTACTGATTCTGATCTTAGAATAAAATTGTTTCTAGTATCTGGTCAGATATCGATGGAAGGATGAAGTAAAGTTGCCGATCGATAGTTAAGCGATAGTCTATCAATAGCGAACCAATCGCAGCACTAGTTTCAATAGCTTAAAACGAGGCAATACGAGTACTATCGATAGTATTGCTGCTCGCGAAGTATAAACTATCGATAGTATGACTTTTTCAGATGAAAACTATCGATAGTTTTACTATAGATAGTTCGGCAACACTACGATGAAGTGATAAAGGACTTGCATGAGCTCCAGGTGGATGACTGGCAAAAGGTGGCGTAGGACAGACCGAAGTGGCGTCTTTAATTTGGAGGTCAACAGTGTTAGTTGCACCATATCATTTACTTTTACATGACTATTTCATCTAGTAGAGAAGAAGTGCACGAAAAGCTTTGTCGCATAGCATTTACAGTAAAATGAAGTCCACGCACCAAGCACAGAGAATTCCGGGTCATTTACACTTAACCGTTTGTCTCTGTCGCTCGCTTACAAACGTTGTTTCTATCTCACTTCCTCGCGCAGAGCCGTGTACTCCACGGCGTGAGTGCAATGACCTTTGCTGGCGTGCGACAGAGATAGAGAGCGTGTCAATGACTGATACTTCTCTTTCGTGCTCGTTGTGAGGACGTTATGAACACCAGACCAGCACTAAATTCATTTAAGGCTGATTTTAGTATTATCATGACCAAGACGTACTAGATATGGACGCAGTGAGTACTGAGTTAATCAAATAACGAGGTTTCTTGTACACTATGTACTTGCGCTCACTGCAGGTGGAGGACTGGCGGGAGGTGGCTCAGGACAGAGCGAAGTGGTATCTTTTGCTATCGGAGGAAAACGCTCACTTTGGGTCGTTGCGCCATCTCAGTTGGTTAATGGGGCATTTAGGGCTAGTCACAGTGCTTAATGAAAATCCACACCAAAATGTGTCGGGTGTTATTTACAAATTCATTACAATACCGTTAAATTGCACCTTAAAATAAGTTTCACTTATAAAACACGCTTGAAATACTTCTAAAGCTTCATCATCAGACTCTCATCACCAAGTGGAATGTATGGGAGTCGTCAAAACA
Source organism: Opisthograptis luteolata (assembly GCA_931315375.2). Classification (NCBI taxonomy): domain Eukaryota; kingdom Metazoa; phylum Arthropoda; class Insecta; order Lepidoptera; family Geometridae; genus Opisthograptis; species Opisthograptis luteolata. The sequence continues at coordinate 4,942,970 of OV928063.1, read as the reverse complement.
AACCAAACGAGCCCAAACTCGAGGGGTTTACTAGCATCTTATAGCGATGATGGCTCAGTGGTAGTGACGTCGGCTTGCGATCCGTAGGACGTGGGTTCGAATCCTACAATGAGCTTGAGCTTTCGGTGAAGGAAAACATCGTGATGAAACCATAGCTTGGTGGTAGAGTATTTTCTAGTACTCGCCTGGCTGGCTACCAGCCTCGAGTTAAGAATCTGTCGCCGTGCACCTATCGGTGTGTTCCGGCAGCCTCACTTGAGAGCCAGTTCCCAGTCCAGGTGTAGCGTGGCGCCATGTTCGACCACATCGTCACTTAACATCAGGTGACTTGTGGTCAAACGCAACCCTGTAAATAGTATTAAAAAAAACAAAGCCATTGAAGAGTTCCATTAACCACTCCTGACTCCTGGCTAATGATGGCATCAGATCAGCTCGATGGTACCATATTATTATACTACCATCGGTCGGTCACATACTTGGAAAGTTTCTATTGTAGATTTAGAGCGACTTCCACAGTTTCCCTGAAGCTAATATAAACGCGTTGAAACTTATTAAAAGGTACAATTTAAGAAGTTAGAAGAGTTACGACGACTTGTCTCGCTCACACTACGGGCGGGCCGCACCGCAAAGCAGTATGCATCTCTGTCGTTCATTGAACGTTAGAGAGAGATGTAGTAATGGACTTGCCACCCGTACTATATTATATAGTATCTAGTAATGACAAATACAAATAGAATAAAAAAAATCCTTAATAGGCAGCATTTGGCCACAAAAGTCACCTGATGTTAGGTGATTTTTGTGGCTCTGGCTATCAAGTGAGCCTGCCGGAACACACCGATAGGTGCACGGCGACAGATTCTAAACTTGAAGGTGGTAGCTAGCCAGGCGAGCACTAGAAAATACCCTACCACCAAGCTGTGGTTTCATAACGATGTGTTTCCTTCACCGAAGGCTCAAGCTCATTGTAGGATTCGAACCCACGACCTACGGATCGCAAGCCGACGTCACTACCACTGAGCCATCATCGCTTCCAAATATATGTACAAAAGAAGAAAATAATTGAAGTGTTTTTGAGAACAATACCAGTTTCTTGACAAACCCAAGGTGGCAAGTCTTATGTATGCAATGCGGCGCGGCCCGCCCCATTCCGCGCCCTATCCAAAGCACCGTCCAACTCACCAGCGGTCGCCCTCCGTTTGTATTCCCTCTTCGCCTTACGCTCTAACGCTTCTGTGAACAAACAATTACAAGTAATCAACATCTTGCCACTTCTTAACCGTTCTCGACGGCCCGTGCTGCACCTTGCTACTTCTTGACCGTTCTTGACGGCCCATGCTGCTTGAAAAACACACGCGTAATGAGGTTTTCAGACTTTTTCCTTTACATGTGCTGCAAGAACTACCAAATTTCATGACTAAAGGTGTCTGCCCACTATCCCGTAGCATACCATGACCGTACTAGGACTGTTTCGGACAAAAAACTATTCTTTGTATTGAAAGTATGAGACTATGCCCACTAGACCGTTCCGTCACCGGCCGACACCGTAGCGTACCATGCACGGGCCGTCAACTATTTGTCGGAGGGAATATTTTGCCGGTGCGGATACGCTACGTGCATGGCATGCGTCGAGTGTTTTTTGGGCATTCCTCTTACTCTTCATCCAAAATGATAGCAATCATTGCTAGTTGTTCAATCGTTAGTTTCCTTATAGCCATAACTATTTCAATATTTCACCACACGCGTCTACGCAATACTGATATTTGTACAAGAATGAACCGATGCTTTACGAGCGTATTGAAAGGATTCCTGCCGTGTTACATACGGGCATCATACAGATTACATACGGGTTACATACGGGTTCAGAACGCTGTCGGCCCGCTTCAGTGGGCAAAATAGAGCGTATAGGACTGCTTTCCGTGCCGGAAACGTTCCTAGCACGCTCATGGTATGCTACGGGATAGTGGGCAGACACCTTTAAGGTCAACGGGAAGTATACTTGATTGATTCCCTTGTGAAATCGCAAAATACGCGACATAAACGGTCATATCTTTCGATCGCGTCGACTTACAAGTTTAATTTTTACACAGCTGAAAGAGAGCGTAGACCCGAGTTTTTGATGTTAGTTTTAGGTCTTGAAACACGATATTTACCTTCTTGGAGTCTTCGACATTTCGGCACTGTTGCCATGATTTTTTATTTTTATGTAATAAACTCAAACTCAAAACTTTTTTATTTAATAGGATACATTGTGATCACTTTAAAACGTCAACTTAAAACTAGCTACGCCTGTTCCAACCTCCTTACGCCGGCAAAAGAACAGGCAAGAAACGCCCGGCAGGTAATTTTTTTGGCGCGATCACATTGACAATTTTATTCTTATTACTAATTGATTGAATTGGAGCAAGTTCACTAAAATCCCAAGCTTTTTTTTTGTCATCTAATAGTCCGATATTTTTTATTTAGCTTTACTAATAAGAAGATTTCTCTTGTTTGGTTGTACACATTGGGATATGGGAACATGAATATTAACGAGTTGCGGGATCACAACCAAAGCAGACCAGACCCCACAAGCAGCACCCGTTCACGAGTTGACGCATGTGCCAGCCATCGCTCTCCTCGACCATATGAGAGGGAAGAGGGCGACCCGGGGCGACGGCGAATAGGTTAGCAAACAAGCAGACGGCCCACCTGATGGTAAGCGGTCACCGTCGCCTATGGACATCTGCAACACCGGGGGAGTTGCCGATGCGTTGCCGACCTTTAGAACTCTTTTCACACCCATCTTGAAGGATTGAAATTTGTAGCACAGCGGAGACTTGTGGGGGAAGCTCATTCCACATTTTGCTTGTATGCGGGAGAAAGGAGCGCATAAATCGCGAGAGGTGTGGGATTTCCAGGACTCTATAGTGTGTGGATGAGCTTTGTTCCGATGACGAGATGATCGATGGTAGAACCGTGATGGAGGGATGAGATTGAATAGCTAAACATGATTATGAGCATACTCAAAACTATGTGGTAAATATCCTATTTCAATACCTAGTTCTAATGTTAATGACCATGTTAGTACGAACAAGTTAATTGCAACTTAATACTTCTACGCGTTCCCGAAAAAGGGTCTTGACAGACAATCAGACGTGATCCTGTAACGGCCATTTTCAATAACCTATCCATCCACGGTTTATCCTAGGTACTAGAGATAGAAATTTCACATTACTTCAATGGTGCTTACCGGCCGAAATTAAAAATCGATCCTGATCCGTTATCCGCGATTTTGGATCGATATGTCATGTCATAATATGTCATTTTAGTAGTAACGTGTGAAACCCTAGTACTAAAATGAAATATTATGACATGACATATCGAACCAAATGTGCGGATAACGGATCGGATCGATTATTAATTTCGGACTTACGCCAAGTTCCTATCTCCAGGAGGGCACATCGTGGATGGATAGGTTATTGAAACTGGCCGTAAGGGTACCCTTTTCCTTTTGAGACACAAAACCTAACAAATTGCAGCATAGACGCTGCTACACTGACTGCGAAACGTGCGGTCACAGGTTCGATTACGTGAAAATAAACGTGCATTGAAAGAAAGTGCAGGTTAGTTCCGTGTTCAGGTGTTGTGGACATCCGAACCGCTTTGTTTCTGAAATCTTATATACAGTCCTAGTAAAGGTCAGAGCTGTGTGTGTGTGTGAATGACGTCATCGTTACCATATTATAACTAGCGGCACGAAACTCTAGCGCTCGACGTCGTTGCGCAGAAGTCAAAAATCAGGTATCACAGGGGGCTAGAGGGGCGAGGGGTGCGCGTACGTAGCGCCGATTGGCTAGCCGTCGTTTTCCGTCCCCCGCCCCGATACGTCGACCCGCGGACTTCTGACTCTACAGGCGCGTTCTAAAGTGAATTGATGTTGCCGTTCATTGTTATTGTTTTTTTTTGTGTTAATTTTGAGTTAGTTTGTTATTTGTTCTTTAGTCTTAACCTTGCGTGTTTTTTTAGGTATTCGGTACTCCTAACTCGAAGGTTTCCTGCTGTACTTCAGTATAGTAGACAAGAACCGACAAACAGACATAATGCAAGTGATATTGAAAAGCTCTTTCGGCAACAACTCTATATTAGGATAAACATTTGTTGATGAGCCGATATCCAATGTCTAACACAATGTCCCTATAAAGCCAAAGTGAGGGTATTCCATACTAAGATACCATAGGTCAAAGCGAAAAAAAAATGTTTGCATACTTGAAAAGTTCTGCCAAGTGTCTTCCAGAAATGTAACAGACTCAGCCCTATAACAGCTGACTATTTTACTCACTCAGGCACTCAAAACGAATAGACATGAATAGTTCACTGACCTATGAAATAACAGAGTTCAGAACAAGGTCAGTTCTGGAAGAAACTTTAGAGAGCATTTCCAGTATGTATAATTTTATTTTTTGTACAAAATCCTTTAGGGTGATAAAAAGTAAAGTGTCTACCTAGGGAGCAAAACTATTTTAAGCTCGAGTCGCGTACTGTGAATCCTTCAAGATTTTACTTTAGAAACTCTTGCTACGCTCTCGATTCTACACTAGAATCCTTCACTCCGCTTTCGATTCTAAGACACACTCGTCTTTAAAATAGTTGTTTGCTCCCTTAGAATGGGAAAAGATCGAAGCAAAGCGAGCATGCCAAAACGGTCGAGTGGCAAACATAGGTCCCTTAGGCCATCCCAGGTATAACTGGATCTAAGTTAGTTAGTTTTAGTCCATACAGCAGTTGTAACGCACGTGTTTAGTTGCATCAAAGTGATTATTAGTGTTTTAGTCAACTAAATTCGGCCTAAGGCCGTGTAAACAGTCGATTTAGTGCACTAGTGTCACTTACTCACTTCGCTGACGAGTACGTTAGAATCGAACCTATTTGTCGTCTTTAGCGCGTATGATAAAACGCGCAAAAAACGTTAGCCTGAAACCACACTAAAGCCAAGTTTCTTCTACGACACTATACACTGAGTGTCTATAATTGTGACACGATAAATAGTGGCCAATTAGTAGCTGTATTAGTAAAGAAATGTATGTCTGACATTTATGTCGTAGGCTAAACTTAGCTTGAAGCGCATCATAATCTTACAGCGCTCCACCATTCGCCACACTAAAGCGCGTGTACAGCGACCCAATATAACGCGCGTAATCTTACAGCGACCCAGCACCGATCACCCTAAAGCGCAACTAAATGTACAACGCTCCACCACCCGGCACACTAAAGCGCGCGTTATTTTACAGCGACCCAGCACCGATCACACTAAAGCGCGCGTAATCTTACAGCGCTCTACCACCCGCCAGACTAAAGCGCGCGTAATCTTACAGCGCTCCACCACCCGCCACACTAAAGCGCGCGTAATCTTACAGCGCTCTACCAACCGCCAGACTAAAGCGCGCGTAATCTTACAGCGCTTCACCACCCGCCACACTAAAGCGCGCGTAATCTTACAGCGCTCCACCACCCGCCACACTAAAGCGCACGTAATCTAACAGTGAACACACATACGTACCCAGTTCCCTAGCCCGCTTCCTCGCCAGGTACTCTGGGCTGGTCTTGTCGACGCGCGGGCGGCCTCTCTTGCGCTTCGCCCCGGGGGCTCCGTCGGGCGCCGGCCCGCGCGCCATCGCGGCTGCCGTGCAAACATGCGTGAGCTATGCGACCTACCAACAGGGGCTGTGTCGAGCCTCACCTAGGCTCTTACTAGTACTGAATGAGGCGTCTTCTAGTACGTCAGTCAACGACAAAAAGTAGCATACTAGATTTTCTTAACTTGTTTTAGACGAGTAATTGCTGATTTTACAAGGTAGCGTTTTGTCACAACACAACTCACCTGATTTCTAACCGACTTCCAAAAAAGATGGAGGTTCTCAATTCGTTTTTTTAATTTATGTTCGTGCATAACTCCGTCAAATATAGACGGTTTAGAAAAAATATTTTTTTGTTGGAAAGAAGATATTTCAAAGGTGGTCCCATGATAAGGAAACCAGGATCTGATGATGGCATATCAGAGAAATCGAGGGAAACCTGAAGTCGGTTTTTATTTGTCACCACTTTAGGGATCCTTCGTACTGTGGTGGTTATGGAGATTTTTGTGTGATTATTGAAACGCCGGTGGTGTGATTCGTACTGCGTGTTCACAGTGAATGATCACGCAGTACGAATCACACCACCGGCGTTTCAATAATCACACAAAAATCTCCATAACCACCACAGTACGAAGGATCCCTAAAGTGTGATGATGTGGTCAATGGTTGGTGTTTAAGATGATGACGGTAATCGGAAAATGTGTTATTTTTCAGCCACTTTTGTCGTTGACTGTACGTACGGTGCCAAATTTATCTGGCCCTGTGGCCAAGGAACTAACGACCATCGTATGAAGACAGCGAGAAGTTATAGGAAACTCGATGACAGCGCCACAGTCACCGGGGCAGATAAGTTTACAGCACCGTGAGTAAAATTCGTTACTAACAGAATTAAACAGATGGCGTTGTTTTATCTGTGGAATGTATCTGTCAAATTTGTCCACAGACTGTTAAACTAAAAAGTTTTTGTTTTTGGGTAAGTGCGTGAGTCTTTGTGATCAATTAATTATTACATTTGTTGCAAAATTATCTCACACGATTTGTTGAGACAGAAATGCGAGCCATACATTTAAGTTGAAGTTAAGTTGAGAAAAAATTAAAATGCGTGATTGTGCCGTCTTGAAATATCATAAGAAAGTCATATTTGTCACCTATGTATTAACAAAATTAAGATCACAGCGGATTGATTATAACGCCATCTAGTATTCTTTAGATAACAATTTTATTTTAAGAAAACGCCTCTTAGGCTACTTCTTAGGCCTAAACAACCGAAAGAGTAGAAATGTTCCCGAGTGGCGACCACGATCCGGAACACGTTCAGTACCTACCCCTAGTACAGGTTTTGATATTTTACAAAAACTATAAAAGTTTTCGTTTCCATTCATACATATTTTTTTCAGCGAATCTTACCGAGACTTGGAGGAACTGAAATCGTTAATACGGGTTATTTTAAATCGTTATAATCATATTCCAACAATGTTATTGAGTTACTTTTTGAATTTAAGCAGATCGAGTTGCTACTTTGACAAGTCGGCGGTGGTAAACGTCGACGTTTACGAAAACTTTTATCGTTTTCAAAACTTGTACTAGTGGTACTGTAGGCAAGACCTCTACTAGGTGAACCAACTATCATGTAGGTTCATTTTAGGCTAAAGAAGTAGCCTGAAATTACTTTATTTTAGTCTTTTGTCTCGTACCCCCGTTAGTAATTCGCATAGCTTCTGGTTCGAACTATAGGCGGATGCGAACAGAAAACATATATAAATCTAAATACTGGACAATACAATAATTAAGAAACTAAATACTCTAATTTTGCTGACATTTGCGATTGGTCATGCAAAGAAGTGACATTGACAGTTTCTTTGCAAACTGAGCTATTTAGATCAGAGGATAATAGACTCTATTTCAAATGCTGAAGCTTGAAAACCGAATGTTTCATTCACAGGGCGCAAGCCGTTAAGTCACGTCTTTGCATCGCCAATAAAAAGGCATTTTAGATCCATTTTCCTAATAAAATAAAAGTGTTTTAATTTATGGGGACGTCTCAGCCTATTCTCTCTCAAAGCAACTCGCGCACTATACAGACCAAGGCTACTTACTAGCTGCACAAACCAGACATTGGTGTCTGATGTGCATTATCTGCAACTAAATTAAATTTGACATGTCCAATAATAATGCTATCCTTTTCTTACTTCCGTGGTTAGAAAAGGACAGCAAAACATTAGACCTGTCCAACTTGGCTTAGTTTTAAGAAATACACATCAGAATCAGCATATTACCGTCAACCTATTAAGTTTAAGAACTCAGACCCTTATCACAGAGAACATAAGGCTTATTGTCCAATTCAATATTTTTGTTGACAGGGTAGAGGTTGTCTACAAGTCACCAGATGTCGAAGGTGGCACTACGTGTCAAGTGGTTTGGAAACTGGCTCTCAATGCTTTTAGTGGCCTTGGATATCTAGTGCACGAGAATCCTAATTCGGCATTGTTCAAACTTGGAGGAGAATGCAAAATTCTAACTACTTTACTGCAACACAACTACTCACATACATAGGTATTTTATCTAAAGCTGGCACTGACACGTACAACACACTTACACGTGTGTCTGTGAACGAGCGCACGGCATGACATCGCACTGCATACGCATTGTGAGAAGTCTCTCCGTCTCTCTCGCACGCGAAGGCTACGAGCGTGACAGAGATAGTTATCGTTTTGCTTTTACTACTGCATAACGAAATTGCTTTGGTGTGAGTACTGTGAACGTGCCAGCTTTACATAACCGACCATTTCAAAAGTTCTACTATTACTACACACGGCGCATATTCCAATTTGACAGATGGACCAAGCTGTCAAATAATTGGCGAAAGCCTGAAATCAAGGCGCGTGTTCTTGTTTCTTTTTCAGCCAGTAATTTGAAAACCACATCCTTTGATATCCTCTTTGGTACTTAAAGTTCTGACTGATTTATAGACCAGATAATTTAATTTTTTTTTTTATTTCTATTCTAATTTTACCTGATGCTGAATTGTGGCATCATTGGCAACACCAAAAATACCATCTAACTAAATTAATTAAGAGACTAACTGACACGTAATTACGACGGTATCTTCCTTTGTCAACTTTTTAGTGAAGAGAGTAAAAAAAACTTATGCTGTCTTTATGGTTATTTTATTGCATAAAACTTCTGTCTACCTGATTCGTACCTCTTAAAAGGTAGCGTTAGACCACATGCCACCTGATATCAAGTGACGATGTGGTCGAAGGTGGCGCCACGCAACACCTGGAACTTCCTCTAAAGTATTGTTGCCGAAATATCGATAGTTTTCATCTGAGAAAGCTACACTATCGATAGTCAATTCCTCGCGAGAAACAACACTATCGATACGATGGCATTGCAATCACTAGACAGTAATGCCTCGTTCTGTGGTATCGGTGACGTAACTAATCCGACCGGATCCTCCCGGACCTGGTCGGATCGATAGAATCACGGTCGGATCCGGCCGTATTGCAATCCCTAGCTGCAATGCTGACCGCGCTGTGATCATAGCTCAAAGTTAGTATTTATGCTTGGATAAATAATGTGTTAATCCGCCCCCGTCCAAGCCGGTAGTTGCGTACCCATTTCCCGCGCTTGTTTCCTGGCGGCCATGTTGGCTAGGTACTCTGGACTCGTCTTGTCGACGCGCGGCCGCCCCCGCTTGCGTTTCACAGGCGTCGTCGTCTCGCTAGATTCCGCTGGAATGGCGAACGGTACACGGTTAATCGCATATGTGTGAGGGAAGTATGTCCGCCTTTTTGTTGTCTCCGCCAACCTCCTTTCGGCAGCAAACAGGCCGATTTGCGTGCGACTTAAAAAGAAAATGAAGAAGTTCTCGGTAGGGAAACTTCCAGGGGGTTTTGGCGCCAATTGAGCTGTCAACTGGAAAAAAAAAACAATTCTCTCTGGGCTTTTTGGCGCAATCGCATTGTCTATTGTAATGAATAAATCATTTCTTTCTTTATTTTCATTTATTTAATCTGTCCTGCGCCTCTAGCCAAGATGCATTCTGCCATCGTTGACGCTAATAGAAAACAAGAAAAAAGTATTGGTTTGACATATTTCTGACCACGTGACTTAGCGTTGAAATATGTCAAACCAATACTTTTTTTCTTGTTTTCTACTAGCGTCAACGATTGCAGAATGCATCTTGGCTAGGGGCCCTGTTCAGTTTTGTCTCCTCCACCATGAATTGTAGGTTTCCTTTTTCTAGAAACTTAGCAACTCGCCTTTTTCCGTCGTAAAGAAACACGTAACCATAAACAAACTTATTTTTTTTCAAAACAACACACGTTGTGACCTAACGTGTGGCCGGGCAGATTTTTAGTAGACTTTCACTGGCAGATAGCTGATGTTATAACGAGAAACTTGGTCTACTTTTATTCTAGAACAAGTTTAACAGCCGTTCCCAATAACCGATCTATCCACAGTTTGCCCTACTAGAGATAAAAACTTGACATAAGCTCCATAGAAGTAATGTCAAAGAACATCGGCCACTTTTCACTTTTTTGGCCTTGGACCTGCCCGCAATAAATTTTGTATGAAAACTGCGAGCTTATTGAAGTTGTACGACAGACATAACAGTTTTTGGTGTGTCAGATTAACGTTAGCGTCAGAAAAATGAAAAAGAAGGACAACAAAATTGGTCGAATATGTATCTTCCGTTCAAAACATCCAAGCATCAGCAGTTCCCAGTCCAGGTGTAGCGTGGCGCGACCACATCGCCACTTAACATCAGGTGACTGTGGTCAAACGCTACCCTGTAAATAGTAAAAAAAAAGCATAGTGTAAGTTAAAAAATGACATTAAAAACTACGAAATTAAAAAAATAATATCATTTTTTTTCTTCAGTTTCCGTAAAATATCGTTTGTATAGACATAATAGGCAAAAATTATCATTTTTTTTCATGTATAGCTCGTTTTCATACAACCTCGGGTCCGTTTTGGCCATTGTTCTTTCTGTCTCTAGTGCAAAGCCGTGCATAGAGCGGTTATTGGGAACGGCCGTTAGGGTACCGCCCGAAAAGATTTAAACCGTTGATGAAATTTTGGTATGGGCATATCTTAAACCCTGGGGAAGGACATAGGATACTTCTCATCGCGATGAACTGTAGTCTACACGTGTGCAACCGCGGGAAACAGCTTTATAATACAAAATAGCCTCTTAGCGTTAGCTGGAATTATTTCATGCGACATCTACCAACCCGCACTGGGCCCGCGTGGTAGATCACGGCCCACACTCTCTCTGTGAGAGAAGGCCAGTGGGAACGTTATAGGCTGATTATATGATGAATATGATGAAAACTGCTTTACAATCACATACTTAGATAGCTCTAACTAGGTTTCCCTAAGGTATCAGATACAACGCGGATCGGGGATCCACAACACCCTGACACGGAACAAATCCATGGACATTTCCAATGCAATGTTTCCAACACTACTGCATGACTGGGCGGATTTTGATGGGGCTACCACCAATACGGAACTAAATGGAATCAATCAACCGCCCAGGTGTAGCGTAAACGGTGCTCTGTATCTGTAAGGTTATCCCTACCAATATTATAAATGCGAAAGTAACTCTGTCTGTCTTTTGCGCCTAAACTACTGAACCGATTTAAATGAAATTTGGTACAGAGATAGTCTAGAGCCTGAGAAAGGACATAGGCTACTTTTATACACGCATTTTTACCTATCTATGCATTTTTTTTAGCATTTTGGATCATTCACATATGTTTTACCTGTATTATAAATTCTCATAAGTCTATTGTTTGTCATACGTTTTAGATTTCATTCATTATTTTCGCTAGCCGCATCTGTGCCGATGCATAAATATATGTCTTTTAACTTTGAAACACATATATGTGAATTATCCGGATAGGTAAAAAAAAGCATAGGTAAAAATACGATTTGTTCCTGATTCGTCATATTCCTAATTGGTCATATTCCTAACTCGTCATATTCCTGATTCGTCACATTCCTAACTCGGCATACCATGTAAATTTGACTGCACAAACTTATTATAGAAATCTTGTGTGGTAAATAGAACCTCCTAAGTAAACATTTTTAAATGAATTTCTACGCGGAGAAGCCTTGGTTATTTTAATGCGAAGAAAGTGTTTTTGCCATAAATATTAAGTTCAGTTTAATCTTAAAACATATTGTAACAAGAAATATATATAAAAAATCGCGTATTCGCAATTTCATTTGACTGTACAATGACGAGTTAGGAATGTGACCAGTTAGGAAAGTGTCGAATTAGGAATATGACCAACAGTTAGGAAAGTGACGAATTAGGAGTATGACGAATCAGGAACAAATCAAAAATACGTGTAGCGAAAAGAACGAGTAGAAATTAAATCGTGTGAGAAAATCATCGGTCGCAGTATCGTATGGAAAATAAAGCAAATGGGGGGAAAAACGCGAATGGGACTAAAAATATTGAAGAAAAACAATTTTGGATATTTGACCTATACAGTGCAATGGATAGATCGGTAATTGAAACCGGCGGTATATCACACCGACGCTTGCCTCCCCGAAGCACATACATACCAGAGCTGACTTGCTCCTGCTTGTGTCTCGCCGCGTACAACTCCACCGCGGGAGGTACGAAGTGGGACACCGGCGAGCGGTAGTCCACCGTGAGGGGCAGCCCTGCAGGCACTGGGGACAGAGTCAACATCATCATCATGTGAGGGGCAGCCCTGTAGGCACTGGGGACAGAGTCAACATCATCATCATGTGAGGGGCAGCCCTGCAGGCACGGGGACAGAGTCAACATCATCATCATGTGAGGGGCAGCCCTGCAGGCACTGGGGACAGAGTCAATATCATCATCATGTGAGGGGCAGCCCTGCAGGCACTGGGGTCAGAGTCAACATCATGATCATCATCATCGACAGTCGCATAAAAAGGTTCGCTTCCACATTTATAATGCGAACGGCGAAGGAGTGGAACACCTTGCCAGGGTCTTTGTTTCCCGATAAGTTTCAGAATAAGAATAATAATCATTTATTTGCAACAAATTATACAAAAATGCATAAGACAATTAAATACATTGGTGTGTTCAACGCTTGTGGTCAAACGCTACCCAGAATGTAGTTAAACAAAAAAAAAGATTGATATTAAAACTATCAATATTTCGGCAACACTGTTTTGCAGTGCGATTCCAATTCCCTCGGAAAGTTTCCGTGTCAGATGCGACGTCGCTTTCGCTTCCCGGAAACGTTTTCCGAAAGCAAATAGGTGTCGGAAACTTTTCCGCGACTGAACAGCTGCTTTGTCAAGTTCAGCTTCCGAATTCAGATTAAAGAATCGCGTCTAAAAAATCCGAATCCGTGGTCGGAAGAGTTTCCGAGTGGATTAGAATCGCAGTGCTGCTGTTGCCAGTTCACTTACGCGTCCTCTCCTGGCTGCTGTCATCACCACCATCGCGCTTGAGCCGAGCCAGCCCCGACTCCAGGTGACTCTCGCACACCGCCATCTCCTCACTGATACTGCGGCTGCTATGTACTGGAACAAAGTCAATCATGCAGTTAACCAAAGTATCGAGACGTGTCATTCCTACTAATTTAAAGCCAAACCAAAAACAATTCCTCGAAATTTCAGTTGACAGACGACATTTTTTTCGTTGCCATATGTAAATCGCTTATTAAACTTTTTTTTGCCTGAATCAGCTGTGACCTGTGACTTGATGATAAATGTTTAAAAGTTAAATTTTACATTATAAGAGCTGCACTAGAACAGGTTTAAAATAGTTTTATTTAGGTAAACTTGAACAAGAAAATTATTTATTTATTTATTTTGGTAATAGGCGAGCAGCCTGAGGCTGATGTGCCTATATCATGCTGTGTTGAGTTATAGCAATGTCCAAAAGTGCAGAGAAAAGTCAATTCTGTAGCAAGGAAGCATTGTTCGTTCGCAACCACTTGTCCAGTCTGTTTTTAAAGGAGTTCACTGAAGGTGCAGACACAACGTCTTCTGGTAGTCTATTCCAGTTGTGCTCCACTCTAGAAGCCAGGAAGTAAAAATAAAAAAATTATGTTCATGAACAGCTGTTAGCTTTTTTAAAATCTGAGAATAAGTCCTGCGTTATACTTAAAACTTTCTATGCAAAGCAGTGTTTCCGCTAGCAATAAAACTGAAAAAAGTTTCTGTACTTGTAACAAACTATCTACAACAACTTTTTGTTACTCGCAGAACTCTGCAAAAGGTATGTGCAAAACTTGTAGCGGTGTTGCAACAGTATTTTATTGATTTTTGCCCAAAAATAGCAGTAGAAGTTACTTGTTACTACAAGCGCTGAACTAAGGGCAGATTGATCAAAGTAATTTTGTAGTAAAGACGTTGAGAAGGCTATAATATAATGGGCTATGTTAGAGTAACCAATGTTTACAACAAGGTTTTATTTGTTCGAATAAACCTTTTTGCTAAAAACCTACACAAAAACAAAAAGATGTCAATGTCAATTGTTGTCAGACACTCTTGTCCTAACCAAAACAATTCTCAGACACGCCATCGAAACACCATGAAAATGTACATAATTAATTGCTCATCTGAACCGCAAGCAGTAAAACACTGTCCGTTATACCGAACGACGTATGTAAGGAACGACTTACCTTTAGTTAGAAACCATTTTGTCCTATCCACAGTATTTTACTTAGTTCCCTAGTCGAAACTTACACATAAACGATTATATTACAACTTTAAACCACAAAAAACTTATTGGAACAACAAAAGTGAGTTATGACAGTACGCGTAAGGAAAAAATTACACTTCACTAGCGAACAATATGAAATCAATTTGCTGTAAAGCCGTGGTGCAAAGTAAAACTAAGCAAAATAGATTATACACTATGTACACAGGTTAAGGATTGAATATAAATGCTCGCACTACATAATTAAACAACGGGATAGCTTTTAAAAGTGATTACAAAAGTTTTTGACGCCGATTGTCGGAGATATAAACAATATCCGCGAAGTACAAACGAATTGAGGCGACGTCCATTTGGATTGCAATGGGTACGCAACTGCCTACGAAATGGAGAGAAAATGTTAAGATTATTTTTGTACTGGCAACACATGCCGATAATCGAGTGAATCTGTAATGTCATAGTGACGTCAATAGTTTGGCCCGTTTTGCGCACATGCTACTTATGGCTTTTTTAAATAATTTTATTAAATTATTCTTTGTTCTTCTAGTTTGGCATTTCATTATTGATAAAACAACATGTAATAATAATAAGTTAGTAATAAGAAATTACAACGATTTTAATATAATATACTAGACTAGCTGCATCCCGCGGTTTCATCCGCTTGAAATGTCCTTCTTCAGGGTTCAAGCTATCTCTCTACACAAATTTTCATCAAGATCGGTTTAGCGCTTTAATTATTCAGAGTTTACAGGGAGAAAATTAAAAATATATCAGTCTCTGTTTGTATTTCCTATACGAAATTGCTGATTATTAATTGAGTATTAGTAGAATAATAATTAACTTACATGACAAAATTCAAACACGAACTAAACTAAGCTAATATTATATAAAAATATATAGTTTAAAAAACTAAAAAAAACACTTTAAAAACGCACTGAAAAATATAAAATAATAAAATTGACTTGTATTAGTTACGATATAATGGTTAATTCAAAAAGTGTGGAGCGCTTTTTGGTTGTGTGTACTTTTATTTATCCAGTAAAAGAAGCGCTCCACACTTTTTGAATTAACCATTATATCGTAACTAATACAAGTCAATTTAATTATTTTATATTTTTGAGTGCGTTTTTAAAGTGTTTTTTTTAGTTTTTTAAACTATATATTTTTATTTTTTTACTTTTTAGTCATTTGTTACCAAGTTCAATCTATTAGACTCATCAAGACGAATCATATGAGCCCAAACACGAGGGGTTTACTAGTAGCCACTGCAGAGATCCCCTACCCACCATTCGGTTCCATCACCAGACCCTCGTCACCAAGTTCAATCTATTGGACTCATCGAGACGAACCATATGAGCCCAAACACGAGGGGTTTACTAGTAGCCACTGCAGAGATCCCCTACCCACCTTCCGGTTGCATCATCAGACCCTCGTCACCAAGTTCAATCTATTGGGCTCATCAAGACGAATCATATGAGCCCAAACACGAGGGGTTTACTAGTAGCCACTGCAGAGATGCCCTACCCACCTTCCGGCTGCATCATCAGATCAGGTCGATGATACCAAATTATTGCATTGTCACCGCGATTACATACATATACAAAGTTTCAAGTCGATACGACAATTAGAAGTAGGTGAAAATTAACTTCTAAGATTTGATTACATTGTTAGTTAGTTAGTTAGTTAGTTAGTTAGTTAGTTAGTTAGTTAGTTAGTTAGTTACAAGTCAAGCTAATAAAAGTGTTTTAAAAATAAATATTATATATCCCTAACTTCCTAGGCTTAAATTTCAATAATTTTAATTTATTTGCATTACGTAAACAAAGCACAGAGCTTTATTGTAAACTTTTATGGTTGTGTACTTTAAAAAATTACGTTTATTCCCTTTTAAACTAATATCTAGGTTGCGCATTTAACCAGACGTAAGTACCTAATACGCACTTTGGACCATGATACCAAGCACACCATCTCGAAATGCATACTTCTCCAATTGGTCGCGTAATAATCAAAATAGCGAAAACTCTTCCCTCTTGTCCAAAAAATTTAATTCAGACTCCAAAAATCATAGAAAAAAATAGTGATGCGACCGTGTGTTTTTTACAAATCTCAGTCGATAGTTATTGAAATCGTTTTCGCAATTAATCGAGCAACACTGAACTGGGTGTGCGACAGAGTTGCGAAGGGAGACAGTGTGGAAAAACGATAGTTATAGGTAGGTCGAGTGTTGAGTTGGCATTTACAACTACTTGACTTCGTTCGTTATCGTCACACGCGTTATCGTCCGCTCGAGGTTATTCTTTTGTGTCGCTTCACCTTCTATTATATTTGTTTGTTATTCCATCTCGCTTCCACATTGATTCTTATTTAAAATTTTGGAATTTAATTAATACGAGTATGTATTACATTCAGATATTTCATAGATTTAATTTATAGCAGTGTTTAAAAATTAAGCAGTCATTGGGGCTCAATTTAGAATTGTTTGTAATTTATGCCTATTTCTAGTGTTAGTTTAACGATGGGGTGACGTCAATGAAACTAATAAATGCTTGCTTTAATAATTAAATTGGACGTTGTATATTGTAATTAAAAAATTCCTGATCCATTAAAGCAATTAATTGACGGTTAACAAATTAATATTTAACTAATTTGCCATACTGTTGTAAATTTGAAAATTTTATTAACACAAAATTAATGTACGCAGAAAGGAAGCGAATTTTTTAAAATTAATACTCTCAGTGTCTTAAAAACTTCGCTAATTCTCTAAGTTTTAATATACTTCGTTGTATATTTTTTTTATTTAACTTATTCTTGGTTATTTTTGTTGTGTTGTGGTAAAACCATAAACAATTACTCCATTTTTTTACTAAAAATGTTAAATGCCTAGAATTTAATTTATTGACACTTATCGTAGGTGAGGTTATTATATCTTTGCATAATCTAATTCCACACTCTTTATGGCATTAATACTCGCGTAAAACTTGAAATTGATGTTTGAAGTTGTATACTTCAAACATCAAACAAACATTGTACTACTTATGTCATCCACATTCCACGCCTTGAACCTTGAATGGATACCTACACCGTTATTTTCTAAAGGGAACATAAAATCAATACCCTGCAAGGCGATACCACAGAATAGAGGTACCTACCGATACAGCTGATAGTAATGAATTGTCGCATGTTGATAGCAAGCTATGCAATAATGAAGCGTATGATTAAGGTAGAAAGTTTAGTTTTGAATATAATTATAACGTAGACTAGTTGGTGGGGATTGATATTAGAGATTATTAGAAAGAGACACCTGTACAATTTATGTTTGTTGCGATAAGTACATATTATTTGCAAAGCAATAACCTCATGAGGGTGATCTAAAGCACCTTGTAAACGATCAAATTTGTTTGTCAAATTTTACGTTCTCATCAAACATCAACGCAAACGGCCAAACAACAGATCACAAATTTCAAACACGACCATCAATCCAGATTTTCATCAAACGCGACAAACACGTAGATTGTTTGACAAAAGCTTCAAACAAAGCTGCAAACTATCAAATAATTGGACAAACACGTAAAATTTGTCAAACAAATTTGATCGTTTACAGGGCGCTTAATAATCGCGATTTCGAATGAAATATTTATTTATTTATTTAAATATTGATTATACATATAGCTAACTGATTTTCTTTTGCACTTGTTTAACATCGTGCTTACGTTTTTCAACTTGTTTCTTTATTGGTTTGGTACAAGGACAAAAACAAACATAACCTTGACCTCTAGGCTCTACCTAGTAATCTATATCTCTATCGCCTGAAATTAATAATCGATCCTGATCCATTATCCGTGGTTTGGGATCGATATGTCAAGTCATAATATGTCATTTTAGTACTAGGGCTTGACAGATTACTACTAAAATGACATATCGATCCAAAACCGCGGATAACGGATCAGGATCGATTATTAATATCGCGCGTAGGTGAGTACTCGTAAGTATAAGTAGGTTATGCTGCTATTTGCTGATGCAGTTCCCAATCTGTTGTTTCTAGAAGAAATCGCCATACAGACTTTCTAACAATGAATCTCAAGCTAAGAATCTGTCGCCAAGCATCTTTCACAGTGTTCCAATCTAGTTGTTGACTTGTTGCGCACTAAAAAGGGATTTAAAAAAAAAACTTTCCATATAAGAGGTATATTGGGATAGGTGCCAAAGTTTGTATGGAAAAATATCAGCTAGTAAAAATGGCCAATAAGTATATCAAGCGGTAAGTTTTGATACAGGAACTGGCTATCCCATTTTGTAAATTATTTCACTTTTAGAAAGCTACGCTATCTCTTTAATGTCATAAGTAAGGTGATACTTGTCGTGATTTCTACGTAGGTGGAGTAGTGGGGGACAGCTAGTTAATGTAAAACAAAAACTTAAATATCAATTTTACCGGAATGAAGGTTAACCAGTTCTTTGAAACCTTTTAAACCCATAATTTTACATGTGTCTACATAATATAATTATGTCGAATTGAATATTTACTGTACAGTCATAGGTTGGAACAGGCGTATAGCTAGTTTCAAGTTAGACGTTTTAAATAATAGAAGAAGAATTTACGTTTATTTGCAACAACAACACTCATGGTACATGGAAAAAAAAGAAAAAAAATAGTACAACAATATAACTGAATTGTAATTGTACTGTAATTGAAGGTACACAAGAATGTCACCGTCGCAAATCGGCCCCAACTCAGCAAAATGCCGGTTATTTAACCAGCGCTGGTCTTCCGTTGGAACCGTTTGGTGACGCGATTATAGTGATCACAATATGTATCCTAGTAAATGATTACCGTTTAATTTTTGATTTTAATTGAAACACAAATAAGGTTACAGGAAAAAAAATTACAGGCGCCAAAATAAAAACGCGCGAATAACTCATGGCACGCCTCCAGCCGCAACAGTTGAGCCGACTTTCTCGAGCATCATGCCACGCTTGTGTGACACAACAACTTTCGATGTTCCCCATCGCGCTTGTACGCTTACGTAAGTAAACACAAACTATTACGTCGGACCTTGACCAACTTGGATCAAGGTTCCGCTCAAAATGCTGACACAGTGTTGTGACGATAACTGTAGCTATTTTTTTTCCCCTCCCTCTCTTTTATATACCTACTCTTTGGTCTGAACTTTGGGGTCTACTAGAAGAGACATCTTCTTCTCCGATGTATAGATATTGAGTCACAGTGTTTGTTAACGAACTCCTTCGAAACGGCGTGACCGATTTTTATGAAATTTTATGTGTAGGCTATTTTTAACTCCGAGGTGGTAAAGGTATACAGAAAAAAAACTTTTTATCAGGATAAACTGTAGTCCACGCGGAAGAAACCACGGGGCGCAGCGAGTAAACGATAATGTCATATTTTTCGATTGATTGCTATCATCTCTCTTTTGATTTTTTTTTTTAATAAATGTCTGAATGCGATTTTTAGTAAAAAAAATACGGTAACTGTTATCTTAAACCTCTTTAAAGTATTAAAATCAAAAAGGAACCTATTGTATGGTGCTAAGTATCAAATTATATAATAGCTTAGTAATTCAAAGCGCCGTGCGCAGTAATATGCAACAAAAAAATCTTTGAAATGGATTGTGTTTGTGACGGGGCATATGACAAGGGTCAAATGTCGATAGCACTCGATAGCAAGGATAAGGGGGGGTAATGTCCTGTCTGTTTACTAAATTGTTTGTACTGGGTATTGGTCTGAAACTCTGTGACCATCTAATTGCGATTAAGTTATTTTGCCCAAACTGATAATTTTTTGCCTGCACTTTTATCGTTTGTGTAATCAATAGTGTTTTCTCTACGCTATTAATGAAATATATGTACACGTTTTAAGAAGCCTAGCCGAATTCAAGTAGCAAATCTCAATAATGACAAATATGAAAAAGTTTGTGGGTAAGTGAGTCTTTGTGTGTTTTGTTGACACTAATTACTTAACTCCGAGATGTGTCAGTTTCAATGACTCAATGCTTGCCCTAAAACCTAGATTAACCCCTAAGGCTTCTTTTTATCCTGGTTAAATGTTCCTTCGTGATAACGGGAACACCACAGCTCTGCTGTAACCGTAGGTAGGCAACTTAAGCACATTTGCAATAAACGATCCCATGTTTTATACTAGCATAACGACTTGCAGTTTTCTTACACTGATCATGATGAAAAAGAGCGTTATCAAAACAGTAAGTATCAGTCAGTATCAAAAAATAAAATTATAATAATTTTACAATGGTATAATACGATGATTGATTTGGCTTATCGAATGATTCTGTCTCGATATCGATACACATTTTGTAGAATGGCAACACTCACTGCATACCTGTCCTTGAAATTGTCAAAGAAATGTCACTAGGTCAAGGACCTGCAATTTCTGGACGAAACAATTTATTGATTGAACGAAAGAAAAAAATATAGTAGCCTCTCTTTCTACTGGATAACTGTGTCCTTTTTTACCAATTTTCTACCGTATACTGCAAGTCTACTGCATTTGTGTGACATTGACATATCTATAGAAATGAAAGTGACAGATAGCGTGTCTCGTGACACTAATGTGATGACTGACGGTCGGTTGGGTTAGACAGACAGTCCGTTGTCATTGTCACTGCCAGTAGTGCCAGTGCCAGTTGTGTCTGTCAATCTAAATGAGTGGGTGGAAAAGTGAAGGAAAAACAAATCATGATTCAAAAAATCTTCGACAAGCAATAACAAAGCAAGGATTCAAAACAAACAAAGAAAATATTTATCAGCGATCACTAAATTATTTAATTCAGTTACTTTTGTGTGCTAGAATCAATGCTATAAGTTATTTGTAAATTTGTAAAAATATAAATAAAATGAGTAGATGTGACTTTAAAATAGTGTTATTAGGCAGTGAGCACGTCGGAAAGACGAGTTTAGTTATAAGATTCGTTAACTGCAGATTCAATGCGGAAATACCATATCAAAACGTAAGTAAATCACTTAGAAATAAATACATAAACTGACTTGGTATCCTGTATCCTTTCTAAGGGTTCCATTCGTATGAAACTCTATACTTTCTGTCTTCTCTCTGGAGTACTCAGGACTTTGTCAAGTTTTTTAATACGTTCGGACCTTTAACTGAAAAAATGGAATAGTTACAATGAAGAAAGTTTCGGGTTTGTTAGATCCTAGTGATCTTAACTAACTAACTAACTGAGATGGCGCAACGACCCAAAGTGAGTCTTGGCCTCCGATAACAAAAGACGCCACTTCGGTCTGTCCAGCGCCACCTCCTGCCAGTCCTCCACCTGGAGTGAGCGCAAATCCTTCGTGACTTCGTCTTTCCAGCGATATCTGGGACGGCCGACAGGGCGACGGCCACGGCCTAGTGATCTTACAAACCCGAAACTTCTCACAACCCAGGTTACCTCTCTGTAAACTTACCTTACTTAGGGCCAGTTCTATAAACATCCGTAAGTCAAATGTCATACCGAATGTCGGTAAATTTGATCTTATTGTCAAGTTTCAATGCGGAAAATTCTATACAAATGTCAAATATACCGAACACACATACACAAATAAACACATACTTGTTTACAACTTTACTTTACATCTCTCTCCATATGACACTAGCAGCGCCCCGGGCTTTTTCATGTGTTAATGCTGCATATAAGCTATCTCCATTCCAAATTTCATTCAGATCCGTTCAGTAGCTTTTGCGTGAAAGAGTAACTGACATACATCTTAAAAAATCGATTTATTGCCACTATAACACAGACATCATGTTTCAGTTACTTATCTATTAATTAATTATCATCTATCTTCCCATCGTTTGATATTAACAACAGTAGAGATAAGAAGAGGAAAGATTGGCCACTTGGTACGGCATGACGAATACATGAAAACCATCTCAGAAGGAAAAGTAGAAGGGAAGAGAGGGAGAGGTAGACCGAGAAGATCATACATAGACCAAAATAAAGAAAGGATTGACGTCATGTCGTACCAAGAGGTCAAAAGGATGGCCGAGAATAGAACAGGATGGAAAGAACTCCACCGACAAGAGCTCCGCTCTTTAATAAAAAAAAAGATCTATACATCCATACTCACAAACTTTCGCATTTATAAATCTTCAAGAGGAAATAATATGCAGATAATACGCGCACCATATAAATCTAACACTGCGCACCACTTCCTGGCTTCTAGAGTGGTGCACAACTGGAATAGACTACCAGAAGACGTTGTGTCGGCACCTTCAGTGAACTCCTTTAAAAACAGACTGGACAAGTGGTTGCGAACGAACAATGCTTCCTTGCTACAGAATTAACTTTTCTCAGCACTTTTGGACATTACTATAATTCAACACGGCATGATATAGACACATCAGCCTCAGGCTGCTCGCCTATTACTAAAATAAATATATAAATAAAAAATAATATTACTAGGATGGTCCAGTAAAGTTTATCCCTCCGATGATTGACAGAATAATAATTTTGAATTTTCTTTTATAATGTTTCAGACAGTCGGTGCTGCGTTCTGTGCAAAAACAATGCATTCAAATGGTAAAGACTACAATGTTGGTATCTGGGATACGGCAGGCAGCGAACGGTATGTAATTATGTATCTAAATAAATATTATAATCTATACTAATATTATAAAGATGAAAGATTTGATTGTTTGTTTGTTTGTTTGCATCGAATATGCTCCGAAACTACTGAACCGATTTTAAAAATTCTTTCACTTTTGGAAAGCTACACTATCTGTGACGGACATAGGCTATATTAAATTTCCAAAAAATTAGGGATCTGTAAGAAAATTGCTATTTTGCAACCCAAGGTGTGAAATCGAAAACCTATTTTTGCGTGCGCTGCAAAAACTATTGATAATAGAACGAAATAATGTATTACGGGTTTGTAGATCCCATTAAGATCTACGAAAATGTCCGCGGGAGCATATGTCTAACTATTATAGTTATGCCACAATAAGTGATCTTTTAATCTAAAAATTTAATTTTAATTCCGCCGCTAGAAAAAGCTCTTTATTTGATCTTGGTATTAATTCTTATCAAAATAAACTACTTCTTAATCAAAACTGCTTCAATACCTTTATATAACTTTTTGAATCATTCAATTCGGACATTCGATTCGAAAGATATCACGAGTTTAAAAATGTAAGTAGTAGAAAAAACTTGCGTGGTAGCGTTATGCATGTAGGCGTCACTGGGGTACGGGGTACGGGCCGGACGGGAGGAAGGATTTATGTGTGTGTATTACAATTATTAATTTTGAAATTTCTTTTAAATACCCGCGCGAAACCGGGGCGGTCCGCTAGTAACTAATGAACTAGAATGATAGCTGATGTTTGTGCCGCCATTTCGTTCGCAGGTACGAGGCGATGACGCGCATCTACTACCGCGGCGCGCACGCGGCCGTCATATGCTACGAGCCCTCCTCGCTGGAGTCCTGGATGCGGCTGCGGCACTGGATGCAGGAGCTGAGGACTGTAGAGGAGGTACACTCATCATCATCATCATCATACGTTCCTAGTTATCATGTAATGTACATATGCAAAAATGTTAATAGCTTCAATAAGAGAAGCGATTATCAAGTTTACAGTTAGAATTTCTTTATTTGAGAAGAAATATTTGGATAACATTTTGAGTTTTGCTCGGTTTTTTAATAACAAATTCTGCCTGAATATAAATCAACAGATCACAATTTTATTACCACACAAACTCTGATTTACTGCGCGGCATTTACTACGGCTATATGTAATGGATTTAAAATAAAATTACCTGAAGACACCGGTCAAGTAGTTAGAAAAGAAATAAAACCATCTTGGCAAATCAGGCTTGAAATTAAAATACAAAAATTGAGGCAGGATATAGGGAGAATGACTCAATACAATAGAGGAAGTAGGAGCTCTAGGCTCGTGTTACATATAGATCAAATAAAAGACAAATATCGAATTCACTCTCGGCATGAAGCCCCCAATGAAACAAACGAACAATTCCTTGACAGCCTTAAACAGAAACTAAATGCTACATGTAGTCGTCTTCGTAGATATACTAATTGCACCCTGCGGAAAAATCAAAACGCACAATTCTTAAACAATGAGAAACAGTTCTACCGAAATCTTACAACTGACACAACACACCTGCAAAACAATAATGATAACAGGAATGAAACTTTTATCCCAACTGCTGATATATTCCACCAATTTTGGTCAAACATCTGGGCAAAACCCGTTCCACACAACGAAGAAGCAGACTGGATTTTAAAAGATTCCCAGAAGCTTGATTTAATACCTCAAATGCAATATCAACATATCCCTATCGATGTTTTCCTAAGCGTGCTAAAAAAAACACATAACTGGAAAACACCAGGGTCAGATCATATCCATAATTATTTCTACAAAAAATTAACGTCCATGCACCCCATGCTACATAACCATATCAGTGAGTTTATTAACTCACCTGAGATCATGCCCAATTTTATCACTCAAGGAGTAACTTTTATGATCCCTAAAGATAAAAACATCGAGAACCCCGCAAAATATAGACCAATCACATGTCTGCAAACTATTTATAAAATAATAACAGCCTCTATTGCTCAAATTATTAATAAACACCTAACAGATAATAATATTCTAGCACAGGAACAAAAAGGTTGCCGCAAAGGTAGCCAAGGATGTAAAGAACAACTCACAATAGACTCAATAGCAATGAAACACAATACTATCAATAAAAGAGATATTTGTACTATGTATATTGACTATCGTAAGGCTTTCGACTCTGTCCCACACACTTGGCTCATTTACATCCTCCACCACTATAAAATAAATCCATTAATTATCAACTTCTTATCAAATGCAATGCAAACATGGCAAACAAAACTTACAGTTAGAAATAAAGACCACCAAATTGAGACTGATTTTATCCCCATCAAACGAGGCATTTTTCAAGGAGATGCTTTAAGTCCACTCTGGTTTTGCCTTGCCCTTAATCCACTCTCAAATATGCTCAACAACACAAAAAATGGTCTTGCTATCACAAATAACCACTCTAACTTTAAACTGACTCACTTAATGTACATGGATGACATCAAACTTTATAGCAACAATACATCATCTCTACACAAACTGGCAGACATCACACAGACATTTTCCAAAGACATCCACATGGAGTTCGGTATTGACAAATGTAAAACTTTTACTTTACACAAGGGGACAATTCAACGCGATGACTATGTGCTTAATACAGGAGAACATGTAGACCCACTAGACCAGAATGAAACTTACCAATATTTAGGATTCCAACAATCAAGACAAATTCAACAGAAACAAACAAAAGCTGAACTGACACGAAAATTTAAACATAGACTTAACATTATAACAAAATCCCAGTTAAACTCTCGAAATATAGTCAAAGCGATCAACACATTTGCCGTACCTATTCTTACATACTCATTCGGAGTAATTACTTGGTCTAAAACTGATTTACGGAAATTGCAGTGTTTAATAAACAAAACATTAACAACCCACAGAAAACACCATCCCCGCTCATGTGTGCAAAGGTTGACATTACCGAGGAACGAGGGAGGTAGGGGCATAATCGATATAGTAAACTTACACAACAGTCAGATCACTACACTCAGAAACTTTTTTCACGAACAGACAGAACATTCTGAACTACACAAAACAATTGTAGAATCAGATAAACACATTACACCTCTTAATCTCTACGACACAAACACACAACGCAACCAACATATCACAACCAATAAAGACAAACTTTTAGCTTGGCAGCAGAAGTCCTTGCACGGAAGACATTACCGCGACCTACATGAAGAACATGTTGATAAAAAGGCTTCAAACGCGTGGCTGCAGCGAGGCGAGCTATTCCCAGAAACTGAAGGTTTTATGTTAGGTATTCAGGACCAGGTTATCGATACAGGAAACTATCAACGATATATAATCCGCAGACCAAACTACAACGATAAATGCCGACACTGCCACGTTGCTTCAGAGACCACCCAACACATCACAGGTGCATGTAAATCCATAGCCCAGACTGACTACAAACACCGACATGACCAGGTAGCTGCCATAATCCACCAGTCTCTAGCACTAAAGTATAATTTAATAACCGAAAAAATTCCATATTACAAATATACACCCCAGACAGTCCTGGAAAACACAGAATACAAACTTTACTGGGACCGGACAATTATTACTGACAAAACTGTGCATTGTAACCGACCAGATATTACGGTACTAAATAAACAAACAAAATCAGTATATCTTATTGATGTAGCAATATGCAATACCCACAACCTCACGACAACTCATACCGAAAAAATAGCAAAATATACCGACCTATCCATAGAAATAAAAACCCAATGGCGCGTTAACACTACAAGAACCATCCCAATAATTATCTCCACCACAGGCGTTATACCCAAAACACTCCACACAAGTCTAAACACACTCTGTCTCCCCCCAACCACTTACATCATTTTGCAAAAAGCTGTTATACTAAACACGTGCCGTTTAGTACGGAAGTTTTTGACGAACTGCTGAAATTTGTTCAGCAGTTCGTCAAAAACTTCTCATATTCATATTCAATCATTTATTCTCAAATGTATCTCTGTGTATCTCTCTCACTGTGTATCTCTCAAATGTATAATTTAATTTATTTGTAAGTTTATTTTTGATTTTTGTAGCCATTATTTATATTTATGTTAAGCACTTGGCTTCGGTCCGTGCCAATTTTAACCTCCTGTTGTGGGAGAGAAACGTACACGTTTTTTGAAAATAATAATAATAATGCCCGCACAATCACATACATAGGCTCTGACCCCTAACTAGGTCTCCCTGTATCTAGGGTATCAGAAACTACGCGGATCGGGGATCCACAACACCCAGACACAGAACATATACTTGCGGTTTTTTTTAATGCACAAATATTTGCCCTGTAGCGGGAATCGAACCCGCGACCTCACGCTTCGCAGTCGGCTATCCGCCCATTGCGCCACATCGGTCGTCGGTTTCTTTAATAAATCGTCCATTTAGAAAATTGGTTTAGTGTTGTCGAACAACGCCATCTATTGTCAAGTAGCTAAATGGAAAAGTATTACTACTCGCCAATAGATGTCAGGAAGAGTCATAATTTTCCAGTTCATACGATCACTACTTATTATAAAACAAAGTCCTCCGCGCCGCGTCTGTCTGTCTGTCTGTCTGTTCGCGATAAACTCAAAAACTACTCCACCGATTTTCATGCTGTTTTCACCAATCGATAGAGTGGTTCTCGAGGGAGCTTTTAGCATATAATTTGTTAAGTTTTGTTTGAGTTCTCGATATTTCGGCACTGTTGCAAGCGCCATGATCACGAGAATACTGCTTATTATTGCTTAGTAAGCAAAACACGTGCGAGGAAGCGGGTAGATAGATACGTCTGCCCGTTATAACATCAACAATCATACCCGCAGAAACTTTTAGTATTCTCGTGATCATGGCGCTTGCAACAGTGCCGAAATATCGAGAACTCAAACAAAAACAAATACATGGTAATTATCCCGTTACAAAACCTAATTCTAATTGAAATTAAGTCTGAATAATCAAATGTAAGGTAAAAAAGGGAAGGAATCGGTCTTGGAAGGTAAAGACACAGAAGGAAAGTCGATTTTTTTTGCTCATTGTAATAACATATAACGTTGTCCAGGAGTGCAAGGTGTACCTGTGCGGCACCAAGAAGGACCTGGTGGACGCGGCGCCGCAGTCGCGCGAGGTGCCGCCCGACACCGTCGCCGTCTACTCGCAGGGGCTGCGCGGACACTACCTCACCTCCAGCAAGACGGGAGAGAACGTCGGTCAGTACACACACATCTTGTCGGCCGGTCTCACCTTCCCTGAACTTCCACGAATATTTCAAGATCAAAATCAGCCAAATCGGTCCAGCCGATCTCGAGTTTTAGCGAGACTAACGAACAGCAATTGATTTTTGTATAATAGGAGAATAGGCGAGCAGCTTGAGGCTGATGTGCCTATATCGTGCTGTGTTGAGTTGTAGCAATGTCCAAAAGTTCAGTGAAAAGTCGTAGCGGTGATGGCTCAGTGGTAGTGACGTCAACTTGCGATCCGTAGGACGTGGGTTCGAATCCTACTATGAGCTTGAGCATTCGGTGAAGGAAAACATCGTGATGAAACCATAGCTTGGTGGTAGGGTATTTTCTAGTGCTCGCCTGGCTAGCTACCGGCCTCATGTTAAGAATCTGTCGCCGTGCACCTATCGGTGTGTTCCGGCAGCCTCACTTGAGAGCCAGTTCCCAGTCCAGGTGTATCGTGGCGCCACCTTCGACCGCATCGTCACTTAGCATCAGGTGACTTGTGGTCAAACGCTACATTGTAAGTAGTAAAAAAAAAGATAGAAATTTGACATTACTTCTATAGAGCTTATGTCAAATTTGTCTTTCGCGTTGTGTTCCAGACGAGCTGTTCCAAAAGATAGTGGACGACTGCGTGGCGGATCTGCGAGTGATGCAGGGCGTCGAGGAGCTGCGACTGAAGCTGCAGACGGAGGAGGCGCAGTGTCAGGCCAAGAACAGAGAGTACTGCATCTGTTAGACGTTACGTATAAGAGCATATTTATAGTATAGGCAGAATAGACGGCTGGAACTATATGAGTCATTGTCAAATAGTACTGTACCTGTACTATATGGGTCACTGACAAATAGTACTGTACTATATGAGTCACTGACAAATAGTACTTTACGAGTCATTGTTGAATAGTACTGTACTATACCATTGTGAGTCATTGTCAAATAGTACTGTACTATATGGGTCAGTGACAAATAGTACCTTACTTTACGAGTCATTGTTAAATAATACTGTATTATATTATGAGTCATTGTCAAATAGTACTGTACTATATGGGGCAGTGACCTAATAGTATTGTATCATATTATGGGTCAGTGACAAATAGTACTTTACTATATGGGTCACTGACAAACTTTGCAACTATATGGTGTGATATAGTACTGAGCCAAGAACAAAGAATACTGCTTCTGCTAGGCATTATTTATAAGGACATATATTATTAAGTATAGGCAACATCGAAAACATCGTGAGGAAACCTGGCATGCCCAAGAACTGCAACATTCAAGGGCATGTGACATCTACCAACCCGCACTGAGCCAGCGTGGTAGATTACGGCCCATACTCTCTCTGAGAGAAGGCCAGAGTCCCAGCAGTGGGAACGTGAAAGGCTGATAATGATGATGATGATGATGATAGGCAACGGGAATTGAAGGAGTCATTGTCATTGTGACTGACAAAATAGAACTGTACTACATTATTATATTATGTGTGATTGACAAAATAGCACTGTACTATAGGGATCACTGTTAAATAGTACTAAGCGGTCACTGACAAAATTCTGCAACTATGTGGTGTGATATAGGAGGGCAGTACCGAGCCAAGAACAAATAATACTGCTTCTGCTAGGCATTATGTATAAGGACATATTTATAGTATTGGAAGGCGTCATTGTCAAATAGTACTGTACTATATGGGTCACTGACAAATAGTACTGTAACATATGGGTCGATGACAAAGTTCTGCAACTATGTGGTGTGATATGGCTAATATGGAAGACTTGAAATGCAGCTACAGATAGAATAAGAAAGAATACTGCTTGTATTTGAGCCGAAAATTATAATAAGCCATGATAACTGAATGAGTCATAGTCAAAGAGCGAATTTTGAAACGAGTCACTGACAAATCTGTAGTACTAATGGGTCCTGACAATTAGTTGATTTATTTCATTCGTTCTTGCCTGTTCTTTTGCCGGCGTGAGGAGGTCGGAACAGGCTTAGCTAGTTTTAAGTTGACGTTTTAATGTGATCACAGTGTATCCTATTGAATTATTTTTTTTGAATTTTGAATAGAAACCGGCCGGTAGTTAAAGAGATTGCAGCTATTGAAGGCAGTACCGAGCCAAGAACAAAGAATACTGCTTTTGCTAGACACTTTTTGATAGAGATTATCTTATTAATTTTGGCAATTAGTCACAATTTATGTATAGGTCTACCAGGATCTGATGGCAAAAAAAAAGTTTAATAAGCGATTTTCATATGGCAACGAAAAAAAAAATGTCATCTGTCAACTGCAATTTCGAGGAATTGTTTATGGTTTGGCTTCAAATTAGTAGGCATGACAAGTCTTGATACTTTGGTTTATTGCATCTTTCGTGTGAACTGAAGAAGCTTTCTCTCGAATAGGGATCGATGAATGGCGAAAATCTTGTGAACATGTAATAAAAATTGAAAATCAGTTCATAGAACAAGATCGATTGAGATGCAGGAGGAAAGGTTTATCATAATTACTGCGTCTTCCTCGTCTACCTCTTCCGTTGAAGACTTTTTTATGGATGTGCAGTATTTGGAACCATTTTCAAGTTCTGATAGCCTTTAACTAATTAATAAACACATGGACAGAGTCATTGGAGTTTTCATCTAAATTTCGAACCCCACATTCGCCACAGTAAGATTTACAAAAATTATCCTTGATCATTGGATAAATTTTTATATTTGCATGTATCACACACGGAATCAGCCACTATAGGGAAAAAAAAGTATCAAAACGTTTTACTCCAATTTCCCCCAGTATTGCTAGCGTCAATTTCTTTTTTCCCTTTTTGCCATCAGATTCTGGTAGACTATAATAATTAATTTTGTATGATGTGATATAAATAAATATCTATATAAATAAAACATGTTGTTTCTTTGTTTGTTTCCTATACCGTTTATCCGAGAGCGACAAAACTACTTCTGGTTGTGCGATGGATGGCCCACGAAGGTTTTGGCAAAAAATAAAAAGAAATGAGACTATTCTAATATTGTAAAGAGCTTTAGCGATGATGGCTCAGTGTTAGTGACGTCGGCTTGCGATCCGTAGGAC
Source organism: Opisthograptis luteolata (assembly GCA_931315375.2). Lineage (NCBI taxonomy): Eukaryota > Metazoa > Arthropoda > Insecta > Lepidoptera > Geometridae > Opisthograptis > Opisthograptis luteolata. The sequence continues at coordinate 4,911,721 of OV928063.1, read as the reverse complement.
GTGGGTTCGATCCTACAATGAGCTTGAGCTTTCGGTGAAGGAAAACATCGTGATGAAACCATAGCTTGGTGGCAGGGTATTTTCTAGTACTCGCCTGGCTAGCTACCACTCTCTTGTTAAGAATCTGTCGCCGTGCACCTATCGGTGTGTTCCGGCAGCCTCACTTGAGAGCCAGTTCCCAGTTCAGGTGTAGCGTGGCGCCATCTTCGACCACATCGTCACTTAACATCAGGTGACTTGTGGTCAAACGTTACCCTGTAAATAGAAACAAAAAAAGATATTAGTATATACACAGGTATTTGTTGTAACAAGCGAGGGTAGCGTTTGACCACAAGTAACCTAATGTTGACGATGTGGTCTAAGATGGCGCCACGCTACACCTGGACTGGGAACTGGCTCTCAAGTGAGGCTGCCGGAACACACCGATAGGTGCACGGCGACAGATTCCTAACTCGAGTGGTAGCTAGTCTGGCGAGCACTAGAAAATGCCCTACCATTAAAGTAGGGTTTCATCATTATGTTTTCCTTCAACGAAAATTCAAGCTCGTTGTAGGATTCGAACCCACGTCCTATGGATCGCAAGCCGACTTCACTACCACTGAGCTATCATCGCTTCAAAAGATAAATGACTAGCTGCCCCCGCGGTTTCACCCGCGTCTTCCCGTTATCCCGCAGGAACCATTTTCCGCGATAAAAAGTAGCCTATGTGTTAATCCAGGGTATAAAGCTATCTCCATTCCAAATTTCATCAAAATCAGTTTAGTAGTTACGAGGATACGTGGTAACAAATATTCACACACACAAAATTTCGTATTTATAATATTAGTAGGAAGTAAGGATAGGATGTTTATGAAAAAACTCAGGGGGTGAGAACCTTTTCACCCGTGCGTGTATTTTTATAACTAGGTCCTACTGTCATACTAAATTGGTCTCATCATCATCATCATCAGCCTGCATCAGCCCACTGCTGGGCAGGCGTCTCCCGCGGTATACTGCCTCCGCCCCCGGCTCCTCTCCCCCAACTCCCGGCAGCACTCGGCGCAAGTAGTCGCAGCGCGTCCTACACTACGTGCGCCAAGTCGCGGTCTCCACTCAACAACACGTCTACCGCAACGGTTGTCGGTTCTGCGACTTATATGACCAGCCCACTGCAGCTTGCTAATTCTGTGAGCTATGTCGGTGACCTTAGTTCTCTCTCGGATCACCTCATTTCTGAATCGATCCTTCAGAGAAACTTCAAGGTTTTTCCATAGAATTGATGTAGAACAAAGGATTTTTTACACAAGTACCAACCTTATGCATCACGGATATAGCGTACCTTTCTCTTTACAATAAAGAAATTGTTTTTTTCCTGTACGAATTTAAAGGAAGTGATCTGGGCCCGTATGAGTAGTTGAGCCTGAAATAGGCGCCGTCAATGTGTCTACACACAAAACCGTGCACTTGAGTCATCGCTCCAAACGGCTAGGAGGCCAACCACCAACTTTTACAAAACCATCATGGTTCCGAGCAATATTGTTTTAACCTTATAATAATGTTACTCCTTATCATACTATGAGCTTTACGAAACAATCTTGATTTATTACTGCCAAAGAACGAATGAAAATCTATTACTGCTATATGATAGAACAAGACGCTTCATTTTCATATAGCGTTGTCACTTTCGCACGTTGTTGAGACGAGTTAGTTACCTATAATACCTTTGTTTATATAGAACATAGGTTTCAAGGTCCTTTGGTTCTACTTTGTTTCTGTTAATTTTATAGGTTCATATAGGAGAGGCCTAAGATCGTCACATAGGCAATTCTCTCCGACGCTGCTTTCTCAACGAGGAATTATCTGCTTCCAAAAACTCAATTAGCTCGTATTCATCAGCCATCTACAATTACATTTATAATAATTATTAGGTACTCTGCATACACTTATAAACCATACATTTTAATATAGAATTACACAAACAAAACGTTTAGTTAATTTTCACTTACTTTTTAGAATAAAATTATAGGATTTCATAATAAAATATGGAAAACAATGTTATTTCAGCTGCGCGCGGGTAACTTTTTTATCATTGCTAAATGTGACACAAAAACAATATTGCTTGATGTCAAAAGTCACCTCAGAGTACCAAAGTAATGTTGTTTGAATGAACGATTTAACGTGACGTCACCAAAACGTCTCTGCGTCTTCAATATTAAAGTAATGTTACTTTAGTAACTTCATGGTATCGATTAGCAAAGTAATATTAAAATAATGCTGATTTAAGAGATTGAAGTAGGCCCCCAGGTCGTGGTTCCGAATCCCACAATGAAAGGTACAGTCAGAGACAAAAGTAGCATACTAAATTTTTCAGATGGGTAATATATCAGTAATATTTTGTATTTCTTACCAACTTACAAGGCAGCGTTTGACTAAAATACGACACACCTGTTGTTAAGTGATGATTCGGTCGAAGGTTGGTGTTTACGATGAAGAAGAACATTGTTTATTGAGCGACTTTTGTCGTTGACTGTAAAATTAATCAATAGCTTGGTGGTAGGGCAATTTCTAGTGCTTGTCTGACTAGCTACGACCCTCAATTTAAGAATCTGTCGCCAAGCACCTATCGTATGTTCCGGCAGCCTCACTTGAGAGCCAGTTCCCAGTCCAGGTGTAGCGTGGCGCCATCTTCGACCGCATCGTCACTTAACATCAGGTGACTTTTAAGAAAAAAATAGAATAATATATACTGTTTTAAACTACCATGGTCAAAAACATTAGAATTAGGTTTTATAACTGGATAATTACCATGTATTTGTTTTTGTTTGAGTTCTCGATATTTCGGCACTAACACACGGCACTGGCACTTTCGGCACTTTTCGGCACTTTCGGTATTCTCGTGATCATGGTTGATCATGGTTGACGCTTGCAACAGTGCCGAAATATCGAGAACTCAAACAAAAACAAATACATGGCTCCTAATTATCCCGTTATTAGAATAATGTATTAAAATCTAAGCTAATTTATGCGAGTTGCAACTTTTAAGGACGGTCTATGAATGCGGGTCCTAGATCACAAAATCCGGCATATTATGGAGTTATAGACTATCAGATATGTACCGAGTAATAAGGTAGTTATAATAAACCCCGGCGAGAGTCACAAGCGGCTAGCGGGTTGATGACACATGCCGCATTAAATAACGATTTAGTTTTACGATATGTTCAATCAAGCAATTAATTAATAGTAATAATATATTAATAGTAGCACCTATCGGTGTGTTCCGGCAGCCTCACTTGAGAGCCAGTTCCCAGTCCAGGTGTAGCGTGGCGCCATCTTAGACCACATCGTCACTATATATCAGGTGACTTGTGGTCAAACGTTACCCTGTAAAGAGTAAAAAAAAAAAAGAATAAATTTGTAAAAATGATCGCGTTCAAAAAAGTTACCTGCCGGCAAAAGAACCGGTAAGAAACGCACTGCAAGTAATTTTTAAAGTTTAAGTAGTTCACTACTAGGTTATAATTTTCAAAATAAAACTTTTTGACCAACAAATTATATCGCCGAAAAAATTGAAAAGCAAAACATAATAAAACTCATTTATTTAACCTTAATGGTGTCGATTCGGCTTTGCATTCTCTAAAACTAAACTAAATTTGACAGGTCTAATAGTATTGCTGTCTTTTTCTAACCACTGAAGTAAAAAAGGACAGCATTACTCTTAGACCTGTCAAACTTAGTTTAGTTTTAGAGAATGCAAAACCGAATCGACACCTTTATCTAAGTTCTTAAGCTACTGCAAGTGTACCTAAGTAATTTACTAATTAGTTAGGTAACTGGAACACAAGATGATGTCTGTGTTATGTGGCAATAAATTGTTTTTTTTTCATTTTGTCGGTGCCAAACAACTTCACACGTCCTTGCGAGTAGTCGTGCGGAGAGCGTATTTCTTGGAATGAGTTAATTTGTTTTGTTTATTGATTGTTTGGCGCTGACTCCAAATCACTTAAGTATACTTGCATTAGTTTAAGAACTTACGACGCGACGACGACGACGCGGTAGCCGAGTTGGTAGTGTCCCTGCCTGCGAAGCTAGCGGTCCCGGGTTCGAATCCTGGTAAGGGCAAATGTATGTGTGATGAGCACTAATGTTTGTACCTGAGTCTTGGATATTTCTATCTATATAAGTATTTATTTCTCTATTTAAGTATGTATATCGTTGTCTAGTACCCATAACACAAGTTTCGAGCTTAATTTGGGGCTAGGTCAATTTGTGTGAAATTGTCCCCGATATTATTTATTTATTTTATTAACTTAGTTATTAACGTTAAATAAAAAATATTATTATTTGCTTTTCACTTCATACGGCGGTTTTTTTTCAGTTTTATTATTTGCTACTTAATAGACAATAGATGGCTTTGTCAGCAACCCTTGACCAATTTTCTAAAAACACGATTTACATAAGAAAAAAACCGGTCATCCAGATATTTCGTCGTTAGAATAACAGTACAATGCAATTAATTATTATCCAAGTACCTATTTACAGAATTGACACAAACGCCTTCGCTTCTGCCTCAAACCGCGCCATTACCCTGACGTATCGGCGCCCGCGCACGCCGCAAACTCGTCATTATTAATGACGCCCAGTTTCCATAGGGTTGTCACCGCTCGACTTGTCATAACTTTATATCAAAGGTCATGTGAGATGTGAGCACTTGCAAACACGCGTGCCGTGATGACACATTACATTGTGGGGATCACCAGATATACATATGTAAATGTGTGTCAAACTCACTGGGTAAATTCCTGGGAATAATAATTTGGTATTCTTGGAATAAATAGCGTATTTTAGCCCAAGTTTTTATGCAGCAAGTAAATAATTCACAGGTTTTAACAATTTTTTTTCACGATTTACGTTTTTTATTTTTATTTTTTTTCCTCTTTGGAAAAGTTTTTTTTGTTCCATGTCCATGTGTTCATTTTGGTTCTTTACTTACCCCAGACCGGGTTAACCTTGTCAGGGCCCCTAGGCAATTCAATTCGCAGGGCCCCTCTCCTTTATTAAAAAAAACAAATTAAAAGAAATTATGCGTGTTTTTGGAAGGATACATCTTTTTTTCTTGTTGCGGGTACGAGGCCCTTCTTCGATGCCCCAAGACAGTTGCCTACTACGCCTTAAAGTTAATAAAAAATAATCATCAAAATTGGATTACACAGTAGGTATAAAGCTATGCCTGGTATGATTCGGTTAGCATACATCCCCTATTTTCCCGACATCAGGTGTAGAATTTCTTCTTGAAATTTAAAAAGTTTTAGCGCTGACGGCTCAGTGCTATAGCTTGGTGGTAGGGCATTTTCTAGTGCTCGTCTGGCTCGCTACCACCACCCTCGAGTTAAGATTCTGTCGCCAAGCACCAATCGGTGTGTTCCGGCAGCCTCACTTGAGCGCCATTTTTAACCACATCGTCACTTAACACCAGGTGACTTGTGGTGTTCCCTCAAAACTCAAGTAAGTTTATTTTTATAGTAGGATACATGATATGGTACATTTAAAACGTCACACTTAAAACTAGCTACGCCTGTTCCAACCTCCTGACGCCGGCAAAAGAACACAAAAGGTCACTTTTTAGGCGCGATTACATTCACAATTTTATTTTGATTACTAATTGATTGAATTGAAGCAAGTTTCCCTTTTCCCCGTGTCACATTTTGTATCACATATTCGACTTTCCTCCTTTATTATGTACAAAGTTGCGCCCAGCGGTTTCACCCGCGTCTTTCCGTTATCCCGCAGGAACCTTTTTCCGGGATAAAAAAAGCCTATGTGTTAATCCAGGTTATAAACTCTCACCTTTCCAAATTTCGTCAAAATCTGTTTATTAGTTACGATGATACGTGGTTACAAACATTCACACACACACACACACAAACTTCCGTATTTATAATATTAGTAGGACTTTCCTAAGTAATGTATGAATGACTCTTAGCGATGCGTAGTTGTGAGTAAATACGTATATTATTATGTGTAACGTTTTGCCAATAACTTGAAGTAGACAGCCCTACAGAGGTCCTTCTTCGCGTGCCAACTCCGTAGTTCGTAGTTATAATACAACCTCCGCGGACCGAGGTACATCGCTACCTCCTTTAACAATTCAAAAAAATATACAGATTAATATTAATAACCAGTTTTAACGTGAAAGGCGCCGAGAACACACTATCCTCTTACGCATATCAAATTCGGTGAACAAAAAACGTTACAAAAACGAGTTTGTTTTCTTTTGCGATTTAAAATTCAAAGTATTTTTTAGTGTTTTTCTTTTTAGTTCTCGTGCCAGTGACATTTAGAAATACGTTGTTTTTTTTTGTAAAGTGATGTGTATTTGTGACATTTAAAAAATATACGTGTGGAAACAAAGAGTCTAGACAGCAATTAAGTGTAGTAATAATCGAGAAAAAACATCGAAGTTTGCCTATTCCATTGTTTTTATCAGTGGCCAGTGTGTCAATGGAATTTAAATAGATATTTGATTGTGGGTTATTAAAGCTTCGGTGAGTTTCCGTGGTACCATAAACAATTATTATTTATACATTTTTTTGTATCACTAATCGTCTTGGCAGTGGAAATTTTTGTCTACAGGCTTCAGCTGTCTAACGCATACAGATTTGTTTATTAACCTAGCGATAGTTTTTTTTTCGTTTCTTTCATGTTGATGATGATGAGATGATGTGAATTAGCTACGAGTCTGTGGATAATTCTATTGCCGCCAAAAAATCGCTAATTATCCTTCAAGCTTTTGATTGATACCTACATAAGTTAAAAACACTTGTGAACGGCTGAATTAGGCATTTTCTATAATGTTAGATATCCCATGTGCTAATCCAGGGTATAAGCTATCTCCATTCCAAATTTCATCAAAATCGGTTTAGTAGTTACAACGATATGTGGTAACAATCATTTACACACAAACAAACTTTCGCATTTAAATTACTAGTATGAAGTATGATTACAAAAAACAGCTTCATTTAACACAATTAATTGCGTATCGCTCAATATTAATTTTCTTATAGAATATTTTGATTTATACCTTTATAGTAATAAAATCAAAACTTGTTTATTTAAAATTCTTCTTTAATATGCAAAGGTCACCTCAGTTTATCCTGCCGCGTTGTAAATCGTTTTAAATTATTCAAAAGTGTGACGATCATCATTTACCACGTGACAGGTTAAAAAAAATTTACTTCAAAACACATCATCATCCATCATCAGCCCACGTTCCCATTGTTGGCCTTCTCTAAAGGAATATCCTACTCCCGCTTCCCACTAATACTCTAAACGCGAAAGTTCGTGAGTGGATGGATATTTGTTACTCTTTCACCCAAAAACTACTGAACGGATCGAATGAAATGTGGAATGGAGATAGCTTATACCCTGGATTAACACATAGGCTACTTTTTATCCCGGAAAGAGGTTCCTGCGGGATAACGGGAAGACGCGGGTGAAACCGCAGGGCGCAACTTGTGATTTTAATGAAACCTATATGCCTCCTTGGCAATGCCTTCAATTAGATGGGGCGGTAGATAAGGCCCTGCTACTCAGGCGAATTAATTGCGCCAATAGTAGGGGAGCCCGTGATGCTAAATATGGATTTACTCGAGCGTCGCGGAAATCTATTAGATTTGGTAGATTAGATGTTAAGAAGAATAAATGTCTTATAATGTTTCCACTTTCAGCGGTGGGGGAAGCTTCCACAGACTTTTAAGGTTATTAAAAAACCAATGACATGATATGGTCTCCAGCGTGTCAGATATTGATATTTTCATGCTGCAGCATGTCTCTGATATGAAATAAGTATAATGTAAAAATCAACCGGTTTGCGTGGTGTGGGGGGCCATCCACGAGGGGGTAAAAAAGAAAAATTACTCTACCACGTCAGAGTGGGGGGTGTTCAGAGATCCCCACAGATGCTCCCATTTCTTAGACTGACGATTTGAAAGTGGCACGAGCTCTCAGCGAATCGAAAAGATTTCCCTGAGCGTACCCAATGTTAATCCCCTCTTGGGCCCCCCCTACTACAACATATTGCTATAAACAATTTGTAAGGCGCCAGAACTAACAGTCTAGCAAATAAATACCTAGCGTTTTTTATAACGGAAAATATTAATAACTGTCATTGTTTTGTACGCTTCTATAAATAGCTCGGCGCTTGGTATAGGTATAAGTGATATTTGCTAATGAATATTTAATCATGTGATTGGCGTTGATAAATAAGCAATCCTGGGACTCTGCTCTGAGCTCGAAAAGCGCAGAGTGGAAAATCCTGACTTTCCTACTGAGTCTTAAGCGCCCTGTAAACGATCAAATTTGTTTGACAAATTTTACGTGTTAGTCAAATTATTTGATAGTTTGCAGCTTTGTTTGAAGCGTTTGTCAAACAATCGACGTGTTTGTCGCGTTTGATGAAAATCTGGATTGATGGTCGTGTTTGAAATTTGTAATCTGTTGTTTGACCGTTTGCGTTGATGTTTGATGAGAACGTAAAATTTGACAAACAAATTTGATCGTTTACAGGGTGCTTTATGCCTGAAACCGCTTACTGGGTAAATAAAAGTACACACAACCAAAAAGCGCTCCACACTTTTTGAATTAACCATTATATCGTAACCAATACAAGTCAATTTAATTATTTTATATTTTTGAGTGCGTTATTAAAGTGTTTTTTTTAGTTTTTTAAACTATATATTTTTATTTTTTTATTATTTTATATTTTTGAGTGCGTTTTTAAAGTGTTTTTTTAGTTTTTTAAACTATATATTTTTTTTTAATCTGCGCTTTTCGAGTTCAGAGCAGAGTCCTAGGAAAGCTTATTAAAAGTCCCTGCTTTGTATTTATGTAGATTCACATATATTTTTTATATTTAATACTATCATAATTACAGAAAATAATGGTTGTAGTTAGTTGATTTTCTAATCGCCAGCCTAGCGTGGGCGGCATCCTTTGTCATTTATCATAGTTAGGTACAACGACAGAATCCAACTCATATTATAAACGCGAAAGTTTGTGAGTATGGATGGATGGATGTTTGTTACTCTTTCACGCAAAAACTGCTGAACGGATTTGAGTAAAATTTGGAATGGAGATAGCTTATACCCTGGATTAACACATAGGCTACTTTTTATCCCGGAAAAGGTTCCTGCGGGATAACGGGAAGACCCGGGTGCAACCGCGGGCGCATCTAATCTTCTTAAATATATATAACTCAAAGGTGACTGACTGACTGACACAGTGATCTATCAACGCACAGCCCAAACCACTGGACGGATCGGGCTGAAATTTGGCATGCAGGTAGATGTTATGACGTAGGCATCCGCTAAGAAAGGATTTTGATTAATTCTACCCCCAAGGGGATAAAATATGAGATGAAAGTTTGTATGAAACTTTGACAATTTTAAACCGATCGGGCTGAGACTTTGCATGCATAAAGCTGTAGCCCACGCGGGTGAAACCGCGGGGAACAGCTAGTTTATTTATACAATTTAAATGGGGCCAAATTCGATGTACTTACAATCAAAGTAGAAAAAACCTAATGACGTCACCGTGTGACTCATTGGGGGTTTTTTTCCCATTTAGTCACTCAGTTATTCGTTTTCCCCAGCGGGTCACAGGTCACAGGAGAAAACCGGGTTAAAATTACAAAAAAACGGGACATATGATATTGTTTGTAGATTATTTATTGTTTCAAAAAGACCCTATGAGTTGACATGCGGTTACCCGTTATCTGCGGTTTTAGATCGATCTGTCATGTCATAATATGTCATTTTAGTACTAGGGCTTGACATGTTACTACTAAAATTACACATTATGACATGACATATCGATCCAAAACCGCGGATTACGGATCAGGATCGATTATTAATTTCAAGCGTTAAACTGTGGCAATTAACCCCAATTTCGGCTCGAGTTTTTAATATGTACCAAAGCATATTTGATTAAAATTTTATACATACTTTGCTAATTGATAAACTTTAAATATGTATGTAGGTATGCTTTGTTAATTGATGTTTAATGAAGTTGTCATACAAGCAATTAATGTAATCGATTTATTATTTACTGTTTTGTGTTTTCTATCACGTTTGTGGGTGGGATTCCGTCATAAAAATGTTACAGTGGTGAGTAAAATATGTTAATCCAGGGAATAAGCTGTCTCCATTCCAAATTACATCAAAATCGGTTCAGTAGTTGCGGTGATACGTGGTAACAAACATTCACAAACACCACACACAAACTTTTGCATTTATAATATTCGTAGGACAGCAACCCCTAAGGGTAGGAAAACAGGGATGAATAATTATTTATTTACTATTCAACCACGTGAAATTTTGTACTAGATTCGAATCCTACAATGAGCTTGAGCTTTCGGTGCAGGAAAACATCGTGATGAAACCATGGCTTGGTGGTAGGGTATTTTCTAGTGCTTGCCTGGCTAGCTACCAGCCTCGAGTTAAGAATCTGTCGCCGTGCACCTATCGGTGTGTTCCGGCAGCCTCACTTGAGAGCCAGTTCCCAGTCCAGGTGTAGTGTGGCGCCATCTTCAACCACATCGTCACTTAACATCACTTGTGGTCAAACGCTACCCTGTAAGGAGTAAAAAATACTAATTGATCATTACAATGCCAATCTAAAGGCGTTTGTTTTCACATTCCCAGTTGCTGACGATGCAAACATGTCAAGGCGCCTCCTTCTCAACACCTGTGTACTGCTGGCCGTGACCACGTACACGACGAGTCAGTATGTTGGTAAGTTATGGAGAAACACACACATAGACACACATAGACACACACACACACACGCGCGCACACATACACACACACCTTCGCAGTTTGGAAGCGACGAAAAGAAAAAGATAACGTTCTCAAGTCGACATGTAGGCATTATATTTGTTTTTTAAGGTTCCGTACCCAAAGGTTAAAACGCAACCCTATTACTAAGATTTCTGTTGCCGCTTTAACAACAAATATCTACTAAAAAAATGGCCAAGTGCGACTAGGACTCGCGCGCGAAGGGTTCCGTACCATTATCTTTGTAAAAACGGTAAAATAAATCACGTTTGTTGTATGAGAGGCCTGTGCGCTCTCTCGTTACTGAGCGCTTACTTAATATGGGTCTGTGTTGGTGTGGAGTATTGAAATGCAATTTCCAGAGACGCGTGCGTTTATTAGAACGACTAAACCAAGTAGGCACAGGCCCCGTAAAATACCTTTCGTGCGCCTGTCTGATTCGCATTTGGCCAGTTTTTTTTTTGAATGCCATAACATAACGAAAAAAACAAAACAAGAGCACTGTTATGCTGGGGCCACACTAAGGTCAACGTCAAGGGAAATGTCAATGCCTATCTTCGCGATAAATATTGCGTTAATTATTAACGTGTGAGTGGCTACACTTGAACGGTCAACGTGAATGCACTTGAGTTATCTTATCGGCTAACGTCAAACGCCAATGCAAATGCCGTTGTCAAATGTCGTGGTCACACGTATGTCAAACGTCAATCATCGCGCTATTGAACGGCGATTCCCGTTAGTGTGGCCCCAGCATTACAGAAACCCCATATAAAACGGTTAAGCATCGGTACCGTTCAATACATTAGTAACGGTCCAGTCCGAAATAATGTCAAAAATTAAAAACAATAAGAATCGCAAAAGTAGGGCGGAGCTGAGATCTTTAGATATAGCAATATCGATAAAAGCTAGCGATGGGCGTTACAAACCGTTATTGGTATCAATAACGAAGTATTGGTGTAATATCTGAAAGACGGCATCTGGTTTCGCGATAACTCGTTATTTATTGGAGATACCATTGTATATCTTTTATTTATTTATTTTTTCTATAGACATTTTGTTGTATACCACCGTCCATACAGTTTCGCACTATTCCTTTTGTCGTTGACTGTACTACAACGTTTTGGCTTGACGTAGGTATATAGCTCGAAAACCCCGTTATCGGTATCCAACGATACCTACTTAGTTTCGGTATTAGGTACATCGCATGCCGTTCCACCTCTAATGAAAGCGTGTTATTACTAGATCGTGCATTGATACAATAAGTCGGCACTCGAACAAATTAGATGATATCTGATTGCCATTCCGTGAACTTACATTTGTAGGACGGGCAACTCACGAATGATGAATCGGATGGTTAGACAAGACGCTCCAGATATTTCTATAATTTATGTAGTAGAAATGTAGGCTGTTACCCCATTGAGCTAATGACCTTACTTCTAATTATGTCGATCATAATCAGTTATCTTCTAACGAGTATAACTCTCGTTTCCTTCGATTTCTCTGGGATTCCATCATTAGATCCTGGTTTCCTTATCATGGTAACACCCTTGGGATATCTCCTTTCTAACAAAAAAATAATCATCAAAATCTGTTCACAAACGACGAAGTTATCCGCGAAAACACACGACAAAAAATAAAAAATCGAGGTCGAATTGAGAAACCTCCTTTATTCGGTAGGTACAATATGTACTTATTCAAAAATACCTACAAACAACAAAAACTAAACAATTCTTTTCTACAAATTTCAGACTTCTTCCAAAGCCTCAACTCGTATCTGCAGCCAATCACAACGGCGAGGCCCAGAAATGATGCCGCCAAGAGACACAAACAAAAATACCAAGACGCCATCTTCTTCGACACGGGCACCATCAATAGACAAAGGGAAAGCATGCGAACCGTAGATCCCTTCAGCATATTCACTACAACAACGAAGCCTAGACGGAAGAACACGAAAACGTCCACCAGCACCGCTCGCACAACAATCAACAACAATTACAACAACAAACCTACGAACAGCAACGTAATAACACTTGAAAACAACAGAAACGTGAACCGAGAAGTTATCAGAAGCATAACCAGTAACAACGTCGACAACAGAGTCTTAAACAACGCAAGAAGAATAGATAACTACAATTACAACAACAACAACTTGAACACGGAAACAACAACAAGAAAACCGACAAACAACATATACGGGTATCAAGGGGTCAACAACAACAGACAAACAACACAAAGGACAACAACAAACTTTTACAACAACAACAGACAAACAACGCAAAGGACAACAACAAACTTTTACAACAATAACAACAGACAAACAACAAGCTTTTACCAAAACGAAGGCACACGACGACCAAACAACAGAGGCACGACATGGCTTACAACAACGAACCCGTTGCTCAACCGCCCAGGGGTGAAACCAGCTGTTGTTGACGACAATTTGCCTCCAATAACAAACAAACCTATTACGTCACGGCCTGTGTACGACCGTCCGTTCGATACCGGGACCTACAGGCCTGTCAACACGAGGCCTCCGTACGAGACCGAGAGGCCCAGACCCGCCAAGAGGCCAGGCCAGACCAGGCCGGTGAACGTGAGGCCTCAGTATGAAACTGAGCGACCTTTCTCGTCGGGGGTCAGGCCTGTCACAGTGGAGGTCAGGCCTGGCGTGCCCGGGGTCACGGACAGTGATGACGCGTCGGAACCGGATATAGAGATAGGACCGGATGAAGATGAAATGAGTGATAGTGAGAAGAGGAGGCTGTATGATATTTGTGAGCAGAGTGAGTACCTTTCTATGTAAGCAAGTTTATTAGGGTTCCGTACCTACCTCAAAAGGAAAAACGGAACCCAGAATAGGAATTTAAATACGCACTGAAAATATAAAATAATTAAATTGACTTTTATTAGTTACGACGATATAATGGTTAAGTCAAAAATTGTGAAAGTGTGTTCAATTCACATCAATTCAATTCAATTCACAACACTTAAATTCACTTCACTTCTAGAATGCGACGAGTACAAGTCCGCCCGCGTAAAGAAGGTGGTGGCGCTCCCCCTCTCACCTGCCTCCCAGGGGGTGGAGGTGAACGTCTCCTCGTGCACCCCCGGGAACGTCCCCCTCATCATCGGCGGTGAGGTGGTCAGCATCCAGCAGTTCCCGCACATGGCGCTGGTTGGCTGGAGGAAGATACAGGTCAGTATCTTACTTCTAAGGCTTGCACAACACGTTACACTGAGAAATATAATTTCTTTCTGAGTCTTACCTTCCAAGACCGATACCTTCCTTATTTTACCTTAGTTTTTCTTCTAAATCACAATTCCTTTCCTTTTCACTCAAAAGGAAAGCGATATTTCGAAAGGTCTTTTTTCTCCGTGTATAGCGATGATGGTGCAGTGGTAGTGACGCGGCTTGCGTATAGCAAGTTTTAAGTTTGACCTTTTATAGTGATCACAATGTATCCTATTGAATAAAAAACTTTTTCACCTCACAAGCTCGGAAAGAGTCTGTTTGTCATTCGAAATCTTAGTGCAAAAGCGCATTTTGCGCGCTAGCGTGGAAAGTATTTTTAAACTTCGAAACTTTCTATTCAATAAATTTCCATACCGCCCAGTCCACTTAAAATGCAACAAAACTTATTTCATGTCAGACTAGTGTCTTTTTGGAATAATCGCACTGGCCAGCATGACTATTGCATGAAAAAACAAACAAACCTATTTTATTTGTTTTTCTTGCATCTAGCATTTTCCTCGCTGTAGTGAGGTGAAAAGTTGTGTGTTTCGCTCGGCTGCAAAGTTATTCTGCGTCTCGTACCTTTGAAACCCTCGCTGCGCTCAGGATTCTATATTTGAACCACTCGCTTCGCTCATGGTTCAATCCTAGAATCCTTCGCTTGCTCAGGTTTCAATACAAGTACTCGCGCCAAAATAGACTTTGACTTTGATCCGTAGGTATTGAGATTTAAATTAATTTCGGGCATATTTATGCCCGGGGGTATTTATTTACTATTTAGTCCGATATTTTTTAGTAAGCTTTAATTATAAGATTTCTCCTGGTTGGTTGTGCACATTGGGATATGGAAACATGAATATCATCTTTCCTAGTGCTGACTCGTGAATGTTGTCGCAGGAGGCCGGGTACCAGTGGAAGTGCGGCGGGTCGCTGGTGAGCGAGCGGTTCGTGCTGACGGCCGGACACTGCACCTACTACGACAAGGACTACAACGTCGCCAGGTACGAGGGAGACGAGGGGATTCAATTCAATTCAGTTCAATTCAATTCAGTTCAATTCAAAGCATTTATTTGTCAGAATACATGGGTATAAAGATCTTATTAGGGTGCCGTACCAAGGACTACAACGTCGTCAGGTACGAGGGAGACGAGGCGATTCAATGCAATTCATTTCTTTAGTGTCTTTATATGTAATTTATTTCTCATCCTACATTTGTTTTCTTTTTGACGTGACAATGTCTTATAATTCGATAGAGCCGGCTGCACGCACGAAAAAACATGACTCATGCGGCGTTACCTCGCTCTGCGGCGTTATCTCGCTCTGCGGCGTTACCTCGCTCTGCGGCGTTACCTCGCTCTGCGGCGTTACCTCTCTCTGAGGCGTTCCATGTAAGGCTTGAAGTGCAAGCGAGAGCGCGGAACGAGCGACAAAGAAGCACAATCGGCCAATCGACGTTGTCACGTTCAACTATCGTCAGTAAACCGACTTTACAGACAACCAATTTTTTACTCTGTTTTCTACTCTATTAATGTATCTATTCTATTCTATTATTTTGTATTTTAATTTGATTGTGACTTAGATAATTATTTGACCTGTATATTTATTTTGTTATGACATGTTATTATAATTAGTATAAGTGGTAAATCCGTTCTGATAAAAATTAAAAATTGGTTGTCTGTAAAGTCGGTTTACTGACGATAGTTGAACGTGACAACGTCGATTGGCCGATTGTGCTTCTTTGTCGCTCGTTCCGCGCTCTCGCTTGCACTTCAAGCCTTACATGGAACGCCTCAGAGAGAGGTAACGCAGCATGAGTCATGTTTTTTCGTGCGTGCAGCCGGCTCTATCGAATTATAAGACGTTGTCACGTCAAAAATAAAGAAATCAAATAAATAACACCCCGGTGGTGTCGCAGCGGGTCCCCGCACGCGGTACAGCTGGGCTCGTCCGTGTACAACGACCGCTCGGCGACGGTGGTGCGAGTGGCGGCCATCGTGCGCCATCCCAAGTACAAGCTGCGCCGGTATTACTACGACGTCGCGTTGATCAAGCTGGCTACAACTGTCAAGTAAGTAATCATTACTGTTATACAGAATTACAGAGTTTGTACGGAACCCTCAGTGCACGCTTGTCATTTTTTTAGGGATCTTTACCCAAAGGATAAAACGGGACTCCGCTGTCCGTCTGTCACCAGGCTGTATCTCATGAGCCGTGATAGTTAGACAGTTTAAATGTTCACAGATGATGTATTTCTATTACCGCTTCTGCCTGCTACCTATAACAAAAAATACTAAAAACTAAATCTTAAGTATATAAAACTCAAAGATGACTGACTGACATAGTGATCTATTAACGCACAGCCCAAACCACTGGACGGGTCGGGCTGAAATTTGGCATGCAGGTAGATGTTATGACGTAGGCATCCGCTAAGAAAGGATTTTGATTACTTCTACCCCCAAGAGGATAAAATAGAGGATGAAAGTTTGTATGAAACTTTGTCAATTTAAAACCGATCGGGCTGAGACTTTGCATGCATAAAGCTGTAGCCCACGCGGGTGAAACCGACTGGCTAGCTACCACCCTCAAGTTAAGAATCTGTCGCCAAACACCTATCGGTGTGTTCCGGTAGCCTCACTTGAGAGCCAGTTCCCTGCGTGGCGCCATCTTCGACCACATCGTCACTTATCATCAGGTGACTTGTGGTCAAACGCTACCCTGTAAATAGTAGTAAAAAAAAAAAAACTTTTGTTTTTTCCATTTTTATAGATAACGGCACGGAACCCTTCGTGTGCGTGTCCAACTCGCAATTGGCCGGTTTTTTTTTCAAATTCAAAGTTTTTCCTAATTATTTCTCCCCGCCGTTACAGGTTCTCCGACAAGATAAGTCCGGCGTGCTTGGGCGTGCCGCCCCCTGTCGGTGACCCTCTCATCGCTACTGGGTGGGGGAAGACGGAGTACGGTAAGTGTTGTTCATTCATTCAGTTGCAACATTTGTCTCATCATAAGCCTATTCGGTTCCCACTGCTAGGATACAGGCCTCCTCTCAGAGACAGAGAGTATGGGCCGTAATCTACCACGCTGGCCCAGTGCGGGTTGGTAGATATCGCATGCCCTTGAATGTTGCGGTTCTTGGACACGCCGGTTCCCTTCACAGTTTTTGAGCGATGGTAGATCCGCACATAACTTATTAAGTCTAGAAAGTCTAAAAATATTCCTGTAGTTTTCTGACCATTGACGTAATAAGAAAAGGACTACATTGGTTTTAGATCTGCCCAACATAGTATAGTTTTAGGACAACAGAATCGACATCAAATTATCGAAGTGAACGCGCCGAAAAAGTTTGCCTGCCGGGCGTTTTTGCCCGTTCTTTTGCCGGCTAAAACGGCGTAAGGACGTTGGAACAGGCGGTACTAAAATTACATATATACATGACAGCATATCGATCCAAAACCGCGGATGACGGATCAGGATCGATTATTAATATTAACTAACATTGGGCGTTAAAGTAATCACATGTTGTATATTCTCATCAATAATAGTTATTTGTTATGCAAGGCTGCAAAGTTGTATTTTGGCGCGAGTACTTGTATTGAAACCTGAGCAAGCGAAGGATTCTAGGATTGAACCATGAGCGAAGTAAGTGGTTCAAATATAGAATCCTAAGCGTAGCGAGGGTTTCAAAGGTACGAGACGCAGAATAACTTTGCAGCCGAGCGAAACACGCAACTTTTCACCTCACTACAGCGAGGAAAATGCTTGGTGCAAGAAAAACAGATAAAATAAGTTTGTTTTTTTCATGCAATAGTCGTGCTGGCCAGTGTGATTATTCCAAAAAGGCTAGCGTGCAAAACGCGCTTTTGCACTCAGATTTCGAATGATAAACAGACTCTTTCCGAGCTTGAGAGGTGAAAATATGTTTTGAAGTTTGAAACCATTGTATTCTGTAAACCTTAATATTCTCTTTGGTATTCTGTAGGTGGCGATTCTTCGGTAGAGCTTCGCAGCGTATCGTTCCCAGTGTGGGACATAGCGGAGTGCCGCGACATTTGGGGCACCTCGCTGAAGCTGCCCAACGGGCCCATGGCGGACAACCAGGTCTGCGCCGGCGAGCGGAAGGGCGCCAAGGACACGTGCCAGGTGACCTACCTATACTAACTAAAAAAAAAAACTAACTCCAATGGCTCAGCGACCCAAAGAGTGTCTTGGCCTCCGAAACGAGAGAGCGCCACTCTTCTCTATCTTGAGCGATTTCAGTCCAGTTGAGAGTCAGGAGCTCGCGCAAGTTCGCATCCACCGCGTCCTTCCAGCGGTATCTAGCGCATCCGACCGGCCTACGGCCATTCGGTCGTCCCAAATAAGAACGCTTTGCTGCCCGATTCTCCCCCATGCGGACTACGTGGCCAAGCCAACGTAGTCGGTGGTGTCGGTGGTGTAATGCAATAAATAGATATATTATTATTATTACTCCATAGAGGAATACTAGTGTGACCGTGGCAGCGGCCATTAAATTTATGACATTAAATTTTAATTTATTTTTTCTGTAATGATTTGGTTATGTTATGTGTGTTGTGTATAATATTATAATTTAATAATGTTAATTTCCAATATAAAATGTATTTGTTATGGATAAATGAAATGAAATGTCACCCCCAGGGCGACTCCGGCGGGCCGGCGCAGGTCGCGGAGGGCTGCACGTGGCGCGTGGTGGCCGTCACCTCGGTGGGCCGCTCGTGCGGCGCGCCCAACACGCCCGCGCTCTACGCGAGGGTGCCGCGCGCGTTCGTCGCCTCGCAGGTAACGTGACCCGTAGACTGTAGGCATAGCAAGACACATCCTCCCCCTCCCCTCCCTAAGGAGACTCCAACGACCTCCAACTCCAGCGTTCATCGCAGACTCTCACCCCCTCTCTAGGGTTATTTTGACAGCCCTGCGCAGTCACGCGTTTATCGCTTCGCAGGTAACGTGACCACTACTGTCCAGTGTCCACCCTAATGTAGTACGTATTGTATTGTATTTGTATTTCTTTATTGTGATAAGAACGGCATGCCATTTACACTCATTACACAAAAATTACTGAATAACTTAACGAGTCAAAAGTATTCACATAAATAAATATTAGTCATCATAAGAATTATAACAATAAATAAAATGAGGTACAATATAAGGGAAAAATTACAGACGCTCACAATAGCCTAAACATATAGCTAGAACTGTTTTCCAACTATCAACAAATAAATCAATATCAGTGTTGGTATCCAGGAGTGCATTGAGACGTAGTATATACAAAGACACCCCCTCCGTAAGGTGACTCCGGCGACCCTGCGCAGGCATGCGTTCATCGCTTCACAGGTAACGCAACGTGACCACCCGTATTACATAGCAAGACACACCAAGGGTGGCCGTCAACACGCCCGCGCTCTATGCGAGGGTCCCACGCGCGTACGTCGCCTCGTAGGTAACGTGACCACCTGTGGTGTGTAGCAAGACACATAGGGTGATTCCGGTGGTTCTGCGCAGGCGCGAGTTCATCGCTTCGCAGGTAACACCCGTATGTGTGCCAAGAGACTCTCCCCCCCTCAAACGACTTGCACAGACACGCGTTCGTCGCCTCGCAGGTAACGTGACCATTATTGACCACCCATACACGTAATACGTAGTATATGCCAAAACAAGCCCCATTTATTTCACACTAAAAACTATATTCGAGCTATTAGGAACATAAAAACAAATTGCCAAGTCTGTCTTGTCATTTTCAAATGATGTGCTTCCTAACTAACTCTTTTTCATTTTTATTTAAATGAGATTCTTATTTTCCAGATTTACACCAACGTGAAACCAAATCGAGACGGAAGCAGCCAATACGGAAACAGTGGCATTAATGGAAATAATAATAGTGGAACTGGAATTAATAATAGGGAAACTACCAATAATAATAGGGAAATTGTTAATAATAATAGGGGTAATGTTAATAATAATAGGGGTAGTGTTAATGATCGCTTTGGAAATCAAGGCGCGACCAATGTTAGACCTAGTCAGAATGTTAATGGCCAGAATTACTACAACTCTGGAAGTGTACAAAATAATAATAACGGACAATATAACGGAAATAACCAACAAACGGGTAGTGGAGCAGTTACTAATAATAATTGGAATAATAATAATGGAAATAGCTTTAGTAACAACCAACAAAACACGAGAGACGATAACGATTGGAGCGTAACAACTAATAACAACAGAAATAATAATCAAAACTTCTATAATAATCAAAATAATAGAAACGTCAACGAACAAAGTAGTTATGCTTATAACGGACAGAGCCCAAGAACAACAACAACTACAACAACAATTGGTTATAATAATTATGGACAAAACAATTATAATGCTAATAGTTATGGACAAAATGATTATTATAACGGACAAAATCAAAGTGGCCAGTACGCAGACAACACGTCTGCTCTGAGAGATACTAAGACACAAAGTTATGGATATAACGATAATGGAAGTACAGATAATTCTTATAATAAGGGATATAACGGTTATCAAGCTGCGAGTATGCCATGGTGGAATTAGTAGGTGTTAATGCAAATGTTTGAGTCAGGGCCGGATTAATCATTGAGTAGGCACGAACACGAACTTCCAGGCGGGAATCACCATTCTAGCCCCTATCGGTGTGTTCCGGCAGCCTCACTTGAGAGCCAGTTCCCAGTCCAGGTGTAGCGTGACGCCATCTTCGACCACATCGTCACTTAGCATCAGGTGACTTGTGGTCAAACACTACCCTGTTAATAGTGAAAAAAAACTTTCAGCGCGTAGTAACCTATACCTAATTTGTCTATTGGAGGGTTCTGACGTCAGGCGCCGAATTCTAGCCGCGCAGTTCTTATTATTTAAGGGGCGGCGCCTTTAAAGTTGAATAACTTCGTCATTTTTTAAGATATCCAAATAATTCTTTCACCACATTTTATCTAATTTTATGTTCTTCCGAATTATAAAAGAAAAAATGGACTTTGTCGTTTAGGAAACTTCTCCATTGACCGGGGGCCACGCATCGACCAGGAGCCCAGTGCAAGCACCAAAACAAACGGGTTTCACTCCGGGAGTGCCGGCAGAAGTGAAAACTGCAAGCGCCCTGCGCCGCTTAAACGAAACAGCAGGAGCAGGCGTACATGTTCAGCGCGCGGTAGAAAGAGAGGGGGATATCGCTTCCTCTCGTACGCCGCGCGGCGGTCTACTCTCCCTCCGTCTTACGAATTTTCGATCAGGTCACGTGTCCTGACGCGAGTTTGACATATTTTACCCATCCCAAAAAAAATCCCAACGCCGCTAAAAATGTTTTCACTTCAAAAGAATGTAAATTTCTTTAAAAATTAGTATCGCTCCAAAAATACGCATAATTCTTCTTTTTTTACAGTAATAAGTATAGATATAAATAAATTGCATTGTTATAGAAAAATGTATTTTAAAAAGGAAAGGCAAAGGTCCCGGGAATTACATTGTCTAGGGGCCCGACTGGGTTAATCCGGCCCTGTTGTGAGTTATAGTATGTTTGTTGTTTCTTTACGACACAAAGGATCTGAATGGACTTTTTTTGGCGGCAATCGAATTGTCAACGTGAAAATTTTGTTTTTATTTCCAAAACTTGTGTTTCATCGAGAGATAATGTGTAATATTGGTGGATTATTAACCATTATGTGTTCGTTAATGTGTACGAGTGTGGGAAATTGAAATAAAGTTGTGAAAGTGACTTTTCGAGTTGCTCCAAAAAAGTCCATGTAAAGTATAATAAAGCGCCACTACTTTACTTAAACACTATCCTCATCCCATCATCTCATCATCATCATCATTTAAACTTGATTCAACTCCCTGAGTTTGAAATATTTTATACATGACACTGGTAAATACACTAATCGTGTGACGCCATAACATAACAAAAAGAAAGGATCTGAATGAAATTGGATTGGAAATAGCTTATGCCATAAATAAACAAACACATAATATGCTACTTTTTATCCCGAAAAAGTTGAGCACCACAGAAGTAAGAAAGGCACAGCATTACTTTTAGTCCTGTCAAATAAAATCTAGTTTAAAAAAATGTACAACAGTATGGTTACCATTGTATGATTTATTAATAATTAATAATACATTTTGTAAATAAGAATGATATTTAAAAACCATTTTATTTTATGTTATTAAATAAATAGTTTTAAGAAATATTGCTTTTTATTGGTAAACCTTAAATTAAGAGTAGAATAAATACTTTACGAAATTAATAATCCATCCTGATCCGTTATCTGTGGTTTTGGATCGATATGTCATGTCATTATGACATTTTAGTACTAGGGCTTGACAGATTACTACTAATATGACATATCGATCCAAAACGTAGTATATAGTCTACTTAATCTATGATCCAAAACCGCGGATAACGGATCAGGATCGATTATTAATCTCTGGCCTTTGTCGCAGCGCGTCCTACACTACGTGTGCCAAGTCGCGGTCTCCACTCTCCACTCAACAACAAGCTCTCCTCTTTGTATCTTCCTACTAATATTATAACTGCGAGAGTGTGTGTGTGAATGTTTGTTACCACGTATCACCGTAACTACTAAACCGATTTTGGTAAAATTTGGAATAGAGATAGCTTATGCCCTGGATTAACACATAGGCTACTTTTTATCCCGGAAAAGGTTCCTGCGGGACATAGGGAAGACGCGAGTGAAATAAATAACACAATATACTGATATATTTTTATTATTATATATTTAGCAAACATATCAACAATTCACCAAAAATATACGGGTAAATACAATGTAGTACTGCATCTTACAATACTTAACTAAACTATTCTAATTAAAAATAAAATCTACACAATTTTTAACAATAGTGACAATTTCTCTAATACCGAACTATAGTCATTTGCTAAGCAAGGCTGCAAAGTTGTATTTTGACGCGAGTACTTGTATTGAAACCTGAGCAAGCGAAGGATTCTAGGATTGAGCCATGAGCGAAGCGAGCGGTTCTAATATAGAATCCTAAGCGTAGCGAGGGTTTCAAAGGTACGAGACGCAGAATAACTTTGCAGCCGAGCGAAACACACAACTTTTCACCTCACTACAGCGAGGAAAATGCTAGATGCAAGATGATTGAATAGAAAGGTTCGATTTTTAAAAATACTTTCCGCGCTAGCGCGCAAAATGCGCTTTTGCACTCAGATTTCGAATGACAAACAGACTCTTTCCGAGCTTGTGAGGTGAAAAGAATATTATTCTTCACGAGTTTTTTCAATCATTCACTTTGTCACAACACTATAACTGACAATACAGTAAACGTCAGTTGACTTCGTCTAATTAAAAATACGACTATAATAATATCGGCGTAAGGAAGTTGGAACAGGCGTTGCTAGTTTTAAAATTCAAAATTCAAAACATTTTTATCTAATAGGATACATTGTGATCACTTTAAAACGTCAACTTAAAACTAGCTACGCCTGTTCCAACCTCCTTACGCCGGCAAAAGAACAGACAAGAAACGCCCGGCAGGTAATTTTTTTGGCGCGATCACATTGTTAATTTTATTCTTATTACTAATTGATTGAATTGGAGCAAGCCAAGCTTTTTTTTTTATTAAATTGACGTTTTAAAGTAATCACAATGTATCCTATTAAATAAAAAAAACTTTTGACTTGACTTTGACATAATCGGCACATTTCTAACATATTGTATATACATTAGAGGCAAGGCAAAATGTTTACAGGAAGGTGAATGTTAGAACCCAATGACTGATTCATTGGTTTAAGAGTCGATGGTCACAAGCTCGTCTTCTGAAATACAAAAAAAAAAAATTATTATAACTTTTCATCAGACAGGCCGACTGATTTTTTAAAACACTTTTATTAGCTTGACTTGTAACTAACTAACTAACTAACTAACTAACTAACTAACTAACTAACTAACTAACTAACTAACTAACTAACAATGTAATCAAATCTTAGAAGTCAATTTTCACCTACTTCTAATTGTCGTATCGACTTGAAACTTTGTGTGTGTATGTCATCTCGGTGACAATGCAATAATTTGGTATCATCGACCTGATCTGATGATGCAGCCGGAAGGTGGATAGGGCATCTCTGCAGTGGCTACTAGTAAACCCCTCGTGTTTGGGCTCATATGAATCGTCTTGATGAGTACAATAGATTGGACTTGGTGACGAGGGTCTGATGATGCAACCAGAAGGTGGGTAGGGATCTCTGCAGTGGCTACTAGTAAACCCCTCGTGTTTGGGCTCATATGAATCGTCTTGATGAGTCCAATAGATTGAACTTGGTGACGAGGACCTGATGATGCAACTGGAAGGTGGGTAGGGCATCTCTGCAGTGGCTACTAGTAAACCCCTCGTGTTTGGGCTCATATGATTCGTCTTGATGAGTCCAATAGATTGAACTTGGTGACGAGGGTCTAATGATGCAGCCAGAAGGTGGGTAGGGGATCTCTGCAGTGGCTACTAGTAAACCCCTCGAGTTTGGGCTCATATGATTCCTTTTGATGAGTCCGATAGATTGGACTTGGTAACAAAAGACTAAAAAGTAAAAAAATAAAAATATATAGTTTAAAAAACTAAAAAAAACACTTTAAAAACGCACTCAAAAATATAAAATAATTAAATTGACATGTATTAGTTACGATATAATGGTTAATTCAAAAAGTGTGGAGCGCTTCTTTTACTGGGTAAATAAAAGTACACAAAACCAAAAAGCGCTCCACACTTTTTTAATTAACCATTATATCGTAACTAATACATGTCAATTTAATTATTTTATATTTTTGAGTGCGTTTTTAAAGTGTTTTTTTTAGTTTTTTAAACTATATATTTTTATTACAAAAAATTATATATAAAAGCTAAAAAAAACACTTTAAAAACGCAATGAAATATATAAATTAGTTTTTTTTAGTTTTCTTAAGCTATTATATTTTATTTTTTACTTTTTAAAACACTTTTATTAACTTGACTTGTAACTAACTAACTAACTAACTAACCAACTAACTAACTAACAATGTAATCAAATCTTAGAAGTCAATTTTCACCCACTTCTAATTGTCGTATCGACTTGAAACTTTGTATGTGTATGTAATCTCGGTGACAATGCAATAATTTGGTATCATCGACCTGATCTGATGATGCATCCGGAAGGTGGGTAGGGCATCTCTGCAGTGGCTACTAGTAAACCCCTCGTGTTTGGGCTCATATGAATCGTCTTGATGAGTCCAATAGATTGGGTTTGGTTACAAGGGTTTCCTAGTAGCCACTAAGGAGTTCCACTATCCATCTCCTGACTTCTAAGATTTGATTACTTAGTTAGTTAGTTCCAAGTGAAGCTAATAAAAGTGTTTTAATATATAAAGAAAAAGGTCTTACCGTCAATCTCAGCGAAAATGTACATTAACTCATCTTTATCCTTTTCCTGTAACATATACATATTCCCTTTCTCTACTAATTTTTTTGAGTCCTTCAATTCCTCTGCCAGCGGTAATTCCCCTGCCACCGGTAACTTCCCTGTCACCTGTATTTCCCCTGCCACCGGTAATTCCTCTGCCACTGGTATTTCCCCTGCCGCCTGTATTTCGCCTGCCACCGGTAATTTCTCTGCCACTGGTATTTCCCCTGCCGCCTGTATTTCCCCTGCCACCGGCAATTCCTCTGTCACCTGTATTTCCCCTGCCACCTTCGCGTTCGGCTCGCTTGCCTCTTCGGATGCCACCGGTCGACTCGACTCTATGTATTGCTCCGGACTCATCGCGTTATCAACTTCCATCATTTCCCGTCCCGCCTCCGTGGTTTCGTTGGCAGACGCTTCGCCTGTAAAGGGAATCACTTTTATTAGACAGAGAAGGAGCGAGGGGAAGATAGAAAGAGAGAGAGGGAGAGAGATAAAGACAGCCTTCTCGCAGAGAGAGGCCCTGCAGGTTGGTAGATGTCCCATGCCCTTGAATGTTGCGGTTCTTGGACACGCCGGTTTCCTCACGACGTTTTCCTTCACCGTTTTGAGCGATGGTAGATCCGCACATAACTTATAGAGTTACTAGTTGCGCCCCGCGGTTTCACCCGCGTCTTTCCGTTATCCCGCAGAAACCTTGTTCCGGGATAAAGCCTACGTGTTAATTGTGTATAAGCTATTTCCATTTCGAACTACATCAAAATTGGTTTAGTAGTTACGGTGATACGTGGTAACAAAAATTCGCACACACAAACTTTCGCATTTATAATAATACTAGCTGTTCCCCTTGGTTTCACCCGCGTGGGCTACAGCTTTATGCATGCAAAGTCTCAGCCCGATCGGGCTCGGCATTAAAATTGACAAAGTTTCATACAAACTTTCATCCCCTATTTTATCCCCTTGGGGGTAGAATTAATCAAAATCCTTTCTTAGCGGATGCCTACGTCGTAACATCTACCTGCATGCCAAATTTCAGCCCGATCCGTCCAGTGGTTGCAAAGGTGTTATAAGTTTGACGTGTCTGTCTGTCTGTTTGTCTGTCTGTCGGTCTGTGGCACCGTAGCTCGCGAACGGGAGAAGCTATTTCAATTTAGTTTTTTGACGTGACAACGTCATATAATTCGATAGAGCCGGCTCCAATTCAATCAATTAGTGATAAGAAAAAAATTGTCAATGTGATCGCGCCAAAAAAATTACCTGCCGGGCGTTTCTTGCCTGTTCTTTTGCCGGCGTAAGGAGGTTGGAACAGGCGTAGCTAGTTTTAAGTTGACGTTTTAAAGTGATCACAATGTATCCTATTAAATAAAAAAGTTTTGAAATTTGAAATTTGAAATTTGCACGCACGAAAAAACATGACTCATGCGGCGTTACCTCGCTCTGCGGCGTTACCTCGCTCTGAGGCGTTCCATGTAAGGCTTGAAGTGCAAGCGAGAGCGCGGAACGAGCGACAAAGAAGCACAATCGGCCAATCGACGTTGTCACGTTCAACTATCGTCAGTAAACCGACTTTACAGACAACCAATTTTTTTTGTATGAAAGTTGAGTTACGGGCGAGTGTTTTTAGCTATGTTTGATGAAAATCCAAGATGTCGGACTTTTTTTTTTGGAATTTTAAATTTATAGTTTTTATTTATTTTGATCCTAGTGACTCGTATCAAAGAAGAGAAGTGCATACTCACAATCGACCTCCCGATGGTTCCCCTTCATCTTGAAGATGTGATGCTTGAGAAGGACTCGGTTGAAGAACTCCTGTCCGCAGCGGCACCGGTACGAGCGCCTCCCCTCCTCCGCGCGCAAGTGATCACGCAGGATGTGCTCGCGGACCTGCGCCAGGGGAATGATAAATAAAAATAACTGCGTTAAAAAAACCGACTTGAAGGACTGAAAAGTTAAAAATATTCAAGATTTAATATTAATTAAATATGTACATACTATACCTATTATTGATTTGTTCCTGATCGTCCATAAATTACGTGAGATGTTTAAGGGGGGGAGGGGGTCGAGTCAAATCTCATCTAATCTTACGTTGGAGAGAGGGGGGATCTCGGCAAATATCACGCAATTTTTTTGCAGACGAGCATCCATGGACTGAATTAGAGTAGAATTTCTTTTTTTAATCATAATAGTTACGATTAAGTATTCTATTGTTAAATTTTTATTACACTTATTAAATTCTCAGCAATATTGTTTACTAGTCTTAACTAGTTGTAAATAAAAGCACGAAGCAATTTTTTTTTTTTTTTTAATAACAATCCAACGCGTTTACGTAAGAAACCCACATTTTGAAAAATCTCACTTGAGATTGGGGGATGGGGGAGGGGGTTGAATAAAATCTCACGACATCTCACCAGGGGGGGGGAGGGGAGACAGAAAATTTAAAAAAACACCTCACGTAATTTATGGACGCCCCCATACTCCTAATTGGTCATATTCCTAACTCGTCACATCCCTGATTCGTCATACCATGTACATTTGACTGCACAAACTTATTGTAGAAATCTTTTGTGGTAAGTAGAACCTCTTTAGTATAATTTTTATATGAATTCTTTTCTATGTGGAGAAGCCTTGGTTATTTAATACGAAGGAAGTGTGCTTTAATCTTAAAAAATATTTTACATGAAATAAGAATAAAAAAATAAAATCTAAAAGATATATTCTCTTTTTTGGCGGCAATCGAATTGTCAACGTGAAAATTTTGTTTTTATTTCCAAAACTTGTGTTTCTTCGAGTGATAATGTGTAATATTGGTGGATTATTAACCATTATGTGTTTGTTAATGTGTACGAGTGTGGGAAATTGAAATAAAGTTGTGAAAGTGACTTTTCTAGTTGCTCCAAAAAAGTCCGTGTAAAGTTTAAGTAAAGCGCCACTACTTTACTTAAACACTATCCTCATCCCATCATCTCATCGTCATCAACACCATCATCATTTAAACTTGATTCAACTCTCTGAGTTTGAAACCTTGACACTGGCAAATACACTAATCGTGTGACGCCATAACAAAACAAAAAAAAAAAAAAAAAGATATATCTGTTAATTATTTTTTATTTGAGTTATAACAAGTTGTAGCTTAGGTGTGCACGTGTTCGCGACTTCATTTGACTGTACAATGACGAGTTAGGAATGTGACGAATCAGGAATGTGACGAATTAGGAATATGACCAATTAGGAGTATGACGACTCAGGAACAAATCCTATTATTTATATGTGGTATTTTTTAACTAGTATGTTTGAAGTCGATGCCAAGCTTTAAGCAGATAATTATATTTTAATCACTTAAATGAATACGAGCAAATTAATAGTAATAAAATGCCAGATTGGGGTCAAATGCTCGCATATTGCTAATAAAAAAATAATCAAAAAAATTTTTTTTTTAGGTAAAAAATCGTGTTTGTTTTACGATAAGTCAAAAGTCAATACTTTTTTATTCAATAGGATACATTGTGATCACTTTAAAACGTCAACTTAAAACTAGCTACGCCTGTTCCAGCCTCCTTACGCCGGCAAAAGAACAGGCAAGAAACGCCCGGCAGGTAATTTTTTTGGCGCGATCACATTGTCAATTTTACTGTTTTAAACTACCATGGCCGAAATCATTAGAATTAGGTTTTATAACGGGATAATTACCATGTATTTGTTTTTGTTTGAGTTCTCGATGTTTCGGCACATCAACAACAATCTTACCCGCAGAAACTTTTAGTATTCCCGTGATCATGGCGCTTGCAACAGTGCCGAAATATTGAGAACTCAAACAAATGCATGGTAATTATCCTGTTATAAAACCTAATTCTAATATTGTCAATTTTATTCTTATTCTTATAAGAGAAAGTGTGTGTGTGTCCATTACCTCAATCTTGTCCGTGCATATCTCTCGACACAGAATGCATATTTGTATGTATTTCGGCAAATCCAGTCCTGCAACGTGAACAATTGAACATTTTATGTGAGTGAGACACATTTCATTTCCGCGCCACAATATTTCAAATCTTATAGCCTCTGACCCCTAACTAGGTTTCCCTGTATCTAGGGTATCAGAAACTACGAGGATCGGGGATCCACAACACCCAGACACAGAACAAATACTTGCGCTTTGTTTTTTCTATGCACAAATATTTGTCCTGTAGCGGGAATCGAACCCGCGACCTCACGCTTCGCAGTCGGCTATCCGAACATTGCGCCACATCGGTCTTGGAAAAAAGAAAAAAATGTCCTTTCTCAGGCGCTAGACTTTGTACCAAATTTAATTTAAATCGGTTCAGTAGTTTAAGTGTGAAAGCATAACAGACAGACGGAGTTAATTCCGTATTACTATAATTCTTATAATATTATTTATTTATTTATTTTGGTAATAGGCGAGCAGCCTGAGGCTGATGTGCCTATATCATGCTGTGTTGAATTATAGCAATGTACAAAAGTGCAGAGAGAAGTCAATTCTGAAGCAAGGAAGCATTGTTCGTTCGCGACCACTTGTCCAGTCTGTTTTTAAAGGAATTCACTGAAGGTGCCGACACAACGCCTTCTGGTAGTCTATTCCAGTTGTGCACCACTCTAGAAGCCAGGAAGTGGTGCGCAGTGTTTGATTTAGATGGTGCGCGTATTATCTGCATATTATTTCCTCTTGAAGATTTCATGCTCTCCTTGCATATGTACAGGTTGTGGATGTCTGGTAAGTTATAAAAACCGCCTAAAATCTTGTACGTCTCAATGAGTAGGGACTTTACCTCTCAGCGAGTTATGAATATTATACTTCATCAGCGAACAGAAATTCTCCTTCCGGAACGCTTCCTTCACCACCCTCCCGACATTCCGTCGCTGCTTGAACGCAGTACTCCGATGCCCTTGCAGGTGCGTTTCAAAGTGGACCTCCTTCGTCGTGTGATAATTACAAATCTCACACTTGTAATGCATCGGATGCTCCCTCAAATGGTCCTGCAGCTCGATCGAGTTACTACAGTTAGTCAGGCATATATCGCAGCCAGATACGCTCGGGATCTCGTGCTGTTGGAAATGAAACCATATCGTCCGAAGCTTAACGTTCTTTTTGCATTTCGGGCAGGTGAAGTGACGCAGGCTGCGCTCCTTAGCTGCCCACAGGTGGTTGTACATGATGTGGGCTTGGAGCAGGATTTTGTTGAAGAAGATGTGGTTGCAGTGGTCGCAGATGAAGATCTCTCGCTCGACTCGCTTCGCCTGCGGAGAGCTGAGGAGGTGGCGCGACTTCAAGTGGCTTATTAGACTGCTGTGGTTGTCTTGGATCTTCATGCATATCTGAAACATTTCATAATTTTCAACCTTTTACGTTCCCATTGCTGGGACTGGTATTCTCTCGGAGAGAGTATGGGCTGTAATCTACCACGCGGGCCCAGTGCGGGTTAGTAGATGTCTCATGCCCTTTGCAGTTCTTGGACATGCCGGTTGCCTCACAATGTTTTCCTTCACCGTTTAGAGCGATGACAGATCCAGTAGTAAGGACATATTATGACATGACATATCGATCCAAAACCGTGGATTACAGATCTGATTGATTATTAGTTTCGGGCGTAAGTGAGTGAGACAGAAGACAAGACTGCAGCCACCGTGGGCCTCAGCTAGTAAAATATACAGATAAAATCATCTTCCACTACAGCCGTTAAATGCTCTCGTCTGTCTGTTGTTGGCTATTGTGATATCCTAACCTCTTTACGCCTCACTCTCGAAGAAAGACTCCTTCGTGGTGACCTCAATCAGATGTTCAAGATTCTAGGGGGCTTCTAAAACCTACCAGACATCCACAACCAGTACATATAGAAGGAGAGCATGAAACCTTCCAGAGGAAACAATATGCAGATAATACGCGCACCATCTAAATTGAACACTGCGCACCACTTCCTTGCTTCTAGAGTGGTGCACAACTGGGACAGACTACCAGAAGACGTTGCGTCGGCACCTTCAGTGAATTCCTTTAAAACAGACTGGACAAGTTGTTGCGAAGGAACAACACTTCCTTACTACAGAATTGACTTTTCACTGCACTTTTGGACAGTGCTACAACTCAACACAGCACAATATAGGCACATCAGCCTCAAGCTACTCGCCTATTCTCTATGCAAAAATAAATTGCTGTTCGTTAGTCTTGCTAAAACTTTTTTTTTTTTTTTTTTTCATATATTTTTTTAGGGACTTTTAAACATGGCGTTTATGCCAGCCCCATCGTAGCCTAACAAATACCTTAAAAACTAGACAAAACATAAATCATACAGAATGCTAAAACTTGAGAATGACTGGACCGATTTGGCTAATTTTGATCTTGAAATATTCGTGGAAGTTCAGGGAAGGTTTAAAAGGTGACTTTTATTGGCGATACGAAGTTCGCCGGGTCAGCTAGTTACTGAATAAATAAATAAAAAATAAAATATTGAATAGTCAGTATTACCGTACAAAACCGCTCTTCGTGCTGCTTAATTTGCTGGCTGATGATCTTAAAATGTTCCTGCTTCCTATGCAGCTCCAAATCAGTTTCATTAAGCCAGTTGCTTTGATGACATATATCGCAAGTGAACGGCTGTAGGGAATGCGGCGCCTTGGCTTTCACCGTCCTACAAATAAGTTCACTGTACGAGCGAAACATTTTAGAGTTGTAAAGCAATAAAATACTTCAATTATTACGACAAAAGTTATCGGCGACAACTTGAGAACACAACAGAAAAATTCACACGTTTTTTTTTTAATGTTTGGTGTTGCCAACTGCTTTCATAGAAAACGCCCATCTCAACATTCTCAACAAAAAAAAATACTATAATTTGAACTTCTATCAAGAGGTTGTAGGGTTGTAGCGTGAGTAATAAATATGTATTTGATTATTAGAAAAATAAATACCCATACACATTTGACATGAAAAAACATTATGATTTTGATAGATTGAACATAATGATCATCATGGAAGATTGTTATAACATAATATTGCTATGATATATATATAGCCATGATTTCTGGTTTCTGCTAGTCAAAAAAACAAGGTTCAAAAACTTTGCTACGCTACAAAAAATAATAAATAACTAGTATTTGAAACAAATAATGTTTTGTGTTACTTTAAGTTTAACGATGTTAACTCTGAGTTAAAGGTCATGAATGTAAGCATATTTTTGATTTTGGTATTTGATAGTGCACTTGGCACTATAATGAAACTTAGAGCGCTGATACAACATAAAATGCACTAAATTTAGTTTCTGCACTAAGCTGGCAGCACTAAAAATGTCAAAGATAATCAGTGAGTTTTTTTTAAATTTGCTCCGATGAGCAGGCTAAAATAATAACGATCATACCGCCTCGTCTGACGTGACGGAAAACGACTCAATCTCAGAGCAAGGAGAATTTTATATTTACCCGCTTTCCTGTTTATTGAAACTCTCCGCTAGATGGCCCACCACTTCTGTTTAGTTGCGTTTTATATCCGTGCAAAACCAAGGAATGGGATGTTTTATGTATGGAAAATGTCAACTATCGCAGCGGTTCACAGCTGACCTTGCCTTGTCGTTGTTAACCGATTAATTAAGTCAAACAAAGTTCTCTGGGGTCACTACGTTGGAAGGAACGCTGGTTGTCTCCTTAACTGAGCGCTTCCGTGCTTCGCGTCGTTCCCAATAACCGATCTATCCACGGTTTGCTCTACTGGAGGTATGACATTATAATAAGGCTTAGGTATGTCAAATTAGGATTGCAGTAAGTCTATTATAATTATGTCAGAGGCCTTCGGGCGGTCTGTAAGCTGTGGATTATGACCCGTAGTCTGATAAAAGGCCTGTGTCCCAGCTGTCGGAACGTGATGAACTAGTGATGAGGATGACTATAGATTAGTGTCGATTTATTTCCCACTCCCCGCTTTTCCTTGCACGTAGACTTGCAGAATAGAATAGTATTTGCTAGTAAAAGTGTTTTAGGAAGTGCATTAAATCCCGTTCTTTAAAGTTATAACCATTTATCTCCAAATCTTTAAATTGCAAAGCCTTTTAATTACAACTAACATATTAAAAAACTAGCTGGTGCCCGCAGCTTCGCCCGGGTGGATGTCGGTTATCGCGACCAAAAGTAATCAAGAAATTTTGATCCAGTTCCCGCAACCCATGAGAACCTATTCCAGGAATAAAAAGTATCCTATATATTATTCCGTCCTATTATCTATTCCTGTACCAAATTTCAGCCAGATGAATTTCTGAAGTTATCCCGATAATCCCGAAGAAGATATAAAAAAATTGAGCTTTATACTTTAACGAATTTAGGGTACTAATTTATACACCTGCACTTCCTGTTATCTGCCCAAGTAACCACAAACCAAACTCTATATTCGCAGGATGTTCTTACCTGTACTATATAGGGGGCATGCACAGAAAAACTTTCAGCTTTTACATTAAAAAAACGAAGGTTTGGCTGTCGTAGGCTCTAGGTCTATATATCCACACCATTAATACTTTTTCTACTACATATCGAAACTATTTCATAAACAAAAAAACAAATCTATGCAAACTCTTTGCTTCCCAAGTTCCCACGTGTCCAAATCTTTAGGCTAAGCGTATATTGAGACGCAATCGATGCAGTGCGGGGCAGCGCTGATTTTTTGTAATATATATGCATAAGCAAAGATCAGCATACGATGTTTCTTTTTTCTTTTTGCGGCAACAATTACTATTTTTCTAAATTAAGTTAGTGCGTATTAATCAATGCGTAGGATAGTATTTATATCACACGTTCATACATAACACGTATTTTAAAAAAGCATGAAGACATAGAAGCAACGCTATTATAAACTGTAACTAACAATAACTCATTCATTTCATAATCTAACACTAATACTGAATAAAAATCTATAGGATGGTAAATAGCCTCCTCCGAAATAGTAAACGTTATCGCGCCAGAAAAAAAAAGAGAAAATCACCAGAAAAGTACCTGCCGGTCGTTGCTTGCCTTTTCTTTTGCTGGTGCAAGAAAGTTAGAACAGACGTAGCTAGTTATTAGTTTGTCTTTTTAAAGTGATTAAATGTTGTATAAGTTTAATATTAAACCCAGTTTATTCGTCAACTTGAATACTGTTCTTGATACCAGTTTTTTGTACTTTATTACAGTGTATCTGTGTAATTTACAGCATCGCTCATGGACTATGCCATGCACTTCCGTCGCCTGCGTCTCAACATACGCTTACCCTTATTGTAGCCCGCAACATCAACGTCAATACCAAGTAGTTCTAAGTAAATAAGGTATAATAAGATCATGTCTGCTACACACGTAACGATATATCGTTACAAATTTAAACGTCTTGGGTTTGATTAGAGCGTATAGTGTAATCACTAACTTAGGATTAAATAGATGGCTCTATATTATTTTATTGCAGTGTGTTGATTTTTGATTTCGAACATCACTAATCACAATCATCTTTTGATTTTCGTTTTTGTAGCTCTGTATAAAATGTTCTAATATTTTTCTTCTTTCAATTTTCGCGCGGACGCGTCTTACAAAGAGGTCCTTTTTGTTTGCCCGTGTCCGACGTCAGTTTTATTGCAGCAAAACACACGCTACCATCAAAATTATGCAAATACGGTCAAGTCGATCAACAATGATTTATCGAACAGAAAATGTTACTGCCGTCGCTCATTTGCGCAAACCAGAAATTCTACAACGATTTTTCAGGCACACTTTCGATATAACCGGAGATCGGTTAGCAATTAGAACAGATACATCGCTACGATAAATTATTACGTGTGTATCCACACCAATAATTGTCATGCCAATAATATTCTTCCTGACATGTAAACAATTCAACAGAATGATGCCTAGCAACCATGTAAAAGATTTCGAAAAATTTCGTTATATTAGATTTTCCCACGGAACCCATGCATTATTCCGGGATAAAAGTAGCCTATATTACTCTCCGGCGCATAAACTATCTTTATGCAAAATAATACCCTGATTCGTTGTTTTGTTACGCCGTGAAAGCCGAACAAACCAACAGAAAAACACACTTTCGCATTTTCATAAATGTGGGGATGGGGATGGTGATAGGGGTAGCTGCGGTTCGCATTTACACCCATGGTATTCCCTACTATCCCGCAAGAATCTTTTTCCGGGTTAAAAAGGAACCTATATGCTATCCGGGCTACAATAATCTAATCGACTCGACCAAATTTCCGACGTGATGCTCTAAACTGATATAACTTTTTTATTTATGAACCGATTGAAATAAAACAAACACTATATGTTAAGTGGAGAAAACCACAATATATTAATGAAAACCGCATTCAAATCGGTTAAGCCGTTTCTGAGATTAGCGCGCACAAACAAACAGACAAACAGACAAACAGACATACAGACAAACAGACAAAAATTCTAAAAACCATTGTTTTGGGTTCTATTGCGTTAATAAAGGCCCCCAGTAAAAGTTTTTCTCATTTATCTTCAATGTACAGACAGTGACGAGTTACAGATTTATTATATGTATAGATAACATATCCGCAGGGCCTTCAAGCAATTTTTTTTATATACTACCTTGATAATTTTTTGCGAATATTATTATTTTTTTACTACTTACAGTTTGGTACCCCCTGTCTGCGGGGGGAGGCTGTTGATTGCAGGACCTTAATACCTACGTAGGTATTTGATATTCGCTCGCCGAATCATGTTTTGTCACGGGTGGAAATTAAATTTTCATGCCGATAATAAATTTTCAATCCAACGGCAATGTAGATCAAAATGTGAACATTTCTAAACATTATGATTATAATATATGGTGCATTGATCTTGGGTAACGTATTACTTGTATTGTAATTATTTTAATAGGTACAGTATCCGGCAAACAAGTTGAGCCAAAAGTGATGTGGAAAGGGATAGTTCGCGCATGTGCACTTCCGTTCGAGTCTGTAGTTGGATGCTAACGAGCCGATGTCACTACAACTGAGCCATTATTGCTTGAAAAACAGAGTAGTCCGTCGTTCATTTAACAGAGTAGTCTGTCTTTCATATAACAGAGTAGTCTGTCTCTCATTTAACAGAGTAGTCTGTCTTTCATTTAACAGAGTAGTCTGTCTTTCATTTAACAGAGTAGTCTGTCTTTCATTTAACAGAGTAGTCTGTCTTTCATTTAACAGAGTAGTCTGTCTCTCTTATAACAGACTAGTCCAATTTAGACGATTTTTTTCAGTGATATTATTAAACGAGAATGAAGCCCAATCCCTCCGGAAGTCTACGACCGTTCCTGAGCTAAATATATTAAAAAAAGGAGAGTTGGCGAAGTTGATAAACGACGTAAACGAATATGCCTCAGAAAGTCACGAAGCTCGGGAGGCTGCCGAGGTTTATGATGTAAACACTCTGCATAAACATGGTAACCCTCAGAGTAAGGTCCTACTAATATCTTAAACGTGAAAGTTAGTGAGTATGGATGAATAGATGTTTGTTTTTGTTACTCTTTCACGAAAAACTACTGAACGGATTTGAGTTAAATTTGGAATGGAGATAGCTTATACCCTGGATTAAAACATGGCACTATACTGCCTGCAATGCAAAATGTAACTCAAAAACTTTGTTTTAATTTTTAAACAACAATTTGAAATGATTCGTGCTACCGATTTTAGTTCCTCCAAGTTTCCATAAAGGACGCTGACTAATATACCTAAACGTGGAAACTGCAAGCGCCCTGCGCCGCTTAAGCGAAACAGCAGCAGCAGACATACATTTTCGGCGAGCGGTAGAAAGAGAGGGAGATATTACTTCCTTTCTTACGCCGCGCAGCGGTCTACTCTCCCTCCTTCTTACTTTCTTACGAATTTTGACACGTCACGTGTCCTGACGTGAGTTTAACATTTTTACCCATTCCGAAAAAAATCCCAACGCTGCTAAAGAAGTTTTCACTTCAAAAACCTTTTGAAATAATCATGTTAAATATTTCAGCCACAGACCTGGATTACTTAGGTTTAGAAGTGGATGACGCAGCAGTATCAAACGCCTTGAAGCTTGTAAAGAAGAACTTTCTCGCCAACCAAGCACACGCCGCCATCTTGGATGGTTCCGACCATGGCGTCAGAATACACGTCATCAATAATCCACATGTCTTGGAGGAGTATAAGAACAGCCTGAGGAAGGGGCAGTTAGTAGATATTTCTTTTATTTGGATGATTGTTACTCTTTCACGCAAAAACTACAGAACTGGTTTGAGTGAATTTTGGAATGGAGATAGCTTATACTCTAGATTAACACATAGGTTACTTTTATCCCGGAAAAAGGTTCCTGTGGGATAAACGAGAACACGCGGGTGAAGCCGCGGGGCGTAGCTAGTTAGTTTGATATAAATTTAAACTTGATACCTCAACGTGTTCTTGGGAAAAAGGGTCTTGACAGACAGACAGACAACAAAGTGATCCTATCCTTCCGTTTTTCCTTTTGAAGTACGGAACCCAAAAAACTCATTAATGATTGAACATTTCCAGTGTATCGACATCATCTAGCTCAGAAGACTCGAGTGATTATGATTTACGAATAGAAAACCTTCTGCGAAGAAATGCTGTTTTTCGATTAGGCAGTAAGTTGCGAATTTAAACCCTTTAGACGAAGGACGGTGATCTGAGACTACATACGCTAGCTACTATGTGAGAAGTAAAGAAACCCAAAATTAAATGATATCCTTCTCTTAGTTTACGTATCAATTCTTCATTCAAATATATTTCAGAAACGTTTCACTCCATCGACACCAACGAAAACCCAAAATTCGCATTACGGAATGGTGATGAAGGAGACGAAAGAGTATCTCGTTACAAAAAACACTCTGCAGAAAACGATAAAATTATACATTTTGAACCCAACGATGACGATGTCAAGGCAAAAATAGTTGTCTCATTCGAAGATATTAAAAATAACCGTTATGAAGGCAAACAAATATTTAACCATATAAATAAACCAATTAAAAGTGCATATGATGAAATAGCAGCAAGAAAAGACCCTTGGGATGTTGTCACTAAAACAATTGACAGTTGGGACACTAAAAATACAAATAAAAATAATGATGACTACAATAAGAATGACAAATACAACGAAGATTATAAAAATGATGACAAATTTAATGATGATTACAAAAAGAACGACAGATACAATGACGATTACGACAAACGTTGGAACAACAAAGAAACAACACAAAAGAAAATCAAAAAAGTAATAAAAGACGAATGGGACAAGAAAATGAAATGGGACAATCCTAACGACTCCAAAACAACAAAGAAAGACTACAGCTGGGAAAATTGGAAGTCCCATTCAAACGAGAAAAAGTCCGACATGTCACGCATCAAGCAAGTCAAAGAAGACAATTGGGACAAACCACAGAAAGAAACTAGCTTTGCAAGCAACGAAGGGAGGCCCAAAAACGAATGGAAAGAGAAACTGGATGCCAAAGAAACTCCATTTAAGATGTCTAATTACAAAATGAATGACTGGGATAAAGCGGGGAGTACCAATAAGAAGCCATTTGTACCAAAAATATCCAATTACTACAACCCTAGGCCGAGAATACATGAAAATTTAGACCGGCCTGCGTTCAAAGCGTTTGGCAGGACCTCAATACCATTTGTGGGTAAAAAAGGAATTTATGAAGAAAGATAAATTGGCTAAAGTGATTTTGTCACATAAATGTTTTGTTTTAATTCCTTCCTCACCTTGGTACCTAATTATGGCTCTTTTTAACCCCCGACGCGAAAAGAGGGGTGTTATAATTTTGACGTGTCTGTCTGTCTGTGGTACCCTAGCTCGCGAACGGATGAAACGATTTCAATTTACTTTTGACGTGACAACGTCTTATAATTCGATAGAGCCGGCTGCACACACGAAAAAACATAACTCATGCGGCGTTACCTCGCTCTGCGGCGTTACCTCGCTCTGAGGCGTTCCATGTAAGGCTTGAAGTGCAAGCGAGAGCGCGGAACGAGCGACAAAGAAGCACAATCGGCCAATCGACGTTGTCACGTTCAACTATCGTCAGTAAACCGACTTTACAGACAACCAATTTTTTTGTATGAAAAGTGAGTTACGAGCGAGTGTTTTTAGCTATGTTTGATGAAAATCGGTCTAAGATGTCGGGAATTTTTGAAATTTTAAATGTATAGTTATTTAATTAAGGCTACTTAATCTAGAATTATTATTTCCCAATAACACAATATGATTTGTAGCTGTTTTTACGATCTTTTTTTATCGGAAACTATTTCACTCTTGGTTTTTATAAAATGTATACGACGAGGCAAACGTGTTTTATGATCCAAATAATATTTCTATGCATATTTACATGTAAGAAGTTTTCTATTTACTTATTATTTGTGTATTTTGCAATTTTTGGTGGTTTGGAATTCATTCTTTTATATCGGTTTTGTAGTTTAGGCGTGAAAGCAAGACGGACAGAAGACAGTTACTTTCCCATTCATGACATTAGTAGTGGTGAAGTACAATGATAAATCCAGTATTGCCATTTAATAACTTTTTTTTTTGTATTGTTATGGCGTCACACGATTAGTGTATTTGCCAGTGTCAAGTATAAAAGATTTCAAACTCAGAGAGTTGAATCAAGTTTAAATGATGATGGTGATGATGATGATGATGAGATGATGGGATGAGGATAGTGTTTAAGTAAAGTAGTGGCGCTTTACTTAAACTTTACACGGACTTTTTTGGAGCAACTTGAAAAGTCACTTTCACAACTTTATTTCAATTTCCCACACTCGTACACATTAACGAATACAATGGTTAATAATCCACCAATATTACACATTATCACTCGAAGAAACACAAGTTTTGGAAATAAAAACAAAAAATTTCACGTTGACAACTCAATTGCCGCCAAAAAAGTCTAATAATTTGGTAATTAGGTAATAATAAATGTCATCTATGACATATTTAAGTGCGGACAAAATAATTGTCAACATTATGAATGGTTGTACAGTCAGCGACAAAAGTCGCTAAACAATAACACATTTTTAGATTCTCATAGCCATCATAAACACCAACCTTCGACCGCATCATCACTTAACATCTGGTGTGTAATGTCGTA
The DNA here is from genome assembly GCA_931315375.2 of Opisthograptis luteolata. Classification (NCBI taxonomy): domain Eukaryota; kingdom Metazoa; phylum Arthropoda; class Insecta; order Lepidoptera; family Geometridae; genus Opisthograptis; species Opisthograptis luteolata. Next base: position 4,871,144 of record OV928063.1, on the reverse strand, counting down.
ACGTTACGTTATGTGATGTTGTATGTTGTAATGTCAACGCTACCTTCTAGGTTGTATGAAAAAAACAAACATTACTGATCCTATACGCATATGGAAAATCGAGAATGATCAGCTACTTTTGTCGCTGACTGTACCTACTGTTCTTATCGGAACAGAAAAAATCGATCTCGAGTGTCTGAGATCGATTCAGGGGATCGATTCATTGTTGAAGTTCAATTTTCCAATGCTCGAAATTATTAATCGATCCTGATCCGTTTTTCGCCGCTTTGGATCGATATGTCAATCAATATTAATCAATATCAATATTAATAATGACGACCGATGTGGCGCAATGGGCGGATAGCCGACTGCGAAGCGTGAGGTCGCGGGTTCGATTCCCGCTACAGGACAAATATTTGTGCATTAAAAAAAAACCGCAAGTATTTGTTCTGTGTCTGGGTGTTGTGGATCCCCGATCCTCGTAGTTTCTGATACCCTAGATACAGGGAAACCTAGTTAGGGGTCAGAGCCTATGTATGTGATTGTGCGGGCATTAATTAATTAATTAATTAATTAATTAAATATGTCAAGCTTTACCTTCCTCTAAAATGGCATGTAATGACATGACATATCAATCCAAAACCGCGAGAAACGGATCAGGATCGATTATTAATTTCGGGCGTCAACCAATAAAATCGATTATTCGATTATTCGATCTCGGATCGTCATCCTTACCCTACTGTAGGGTTGGCTCCCGTTAGATGCCGGAAGTACGACATTGACGCTGAAGCAATAAAGTTCTACGGAGAAGATTTGAATACCGTACTCAAGCGGTTTCGGAAGACACCGGATTACATGAAAATATTGGATGACAAGGTCAGTAGCCGCTGCACATAACGAGATTTTATATCGATGATGGCTCAGTGATAGTGACGTTGGCTTGCGATCCGTAGGACGTGGGATCGAATCCTACAATGAGCTTTAGCTTACGGCGAAGGAAAACATCGTTATAAACCATAGCTTGGTGGTAGGGTATTTTCCCTTCCGGCCGCCATCGCAACTGTGTTGTCCACGAGGATTTTTAGTCCTTCATGGCAACCAGTTGTGATAGAAGAATATTTATTCTTGTTACGCAACCAGTTGCCAAGAAAGAAACAAATCGCCGCCGTCGCAACTGTGTATCGCAACCAGATAGATCATCTCCATAAAATCTTTAATTTAGATATAAGTGTCCCTTAATTTTCCTTCGCTGGCTCGGCCATCCTGAAAGAATGGGAGAGGATCGTGCGGTCAAACGAGCATACAGTGGACGGCCGAATGGCCGTCGCCCTGTCGGCCGTCCCAGATTTCGCTGGAAAGACGAAGTCACGAAGGATTTGCGCGAGCTCCAGGTGGAGGACTGGCAGGAGGTGGCGCAGGACAGAACGAAGTGGCGTCTTTTGTGGCCAAGACTCACTTTGGGTCGTTGCGCCATTTCAGTTAGTTTAGTTTTTTTTTTTTACTATTTACAGGGTAGCGTTTGACCACAACTCACCTGATGTTAAGTGATGATGTGGTCGAAGATGGCGCCACGCTACGCCTGGACTGGGAACTGGCTCTCAAGTGAGGCTGCCGGAACACACCGATAGGTGCTTAGCGACAGATTCTTAACAAGACGGTGGTAGCTACCCAGACGAGTACTAGAAAAATACCCTACCACCAAGCTATGGTTTCATCACGATGTTTTCCTTCACCGAAAGCTCAAGCTCATTGTAGGATTCGAACCCACGTCCTACGGATCGCAAGCCGACATCACTACCACTGACCCATCATCGCTGAGTTGGTTAATTTTGTTCCCACCTTCCCTCTATCTTGACGTCCTCAGGTGAACGAATTAAAGGAGAACTTCATGGACATGGTCGCTCAAGTCTCGTACGCTTACACAAACAAAGTGTTACAAAAAGTTAATGATACTATGTACACCTTCCCCAAAGTGGATGATAAGGAAAAGTAAGTCAACGATCACGATGATATCGATATCGATAAATAGCCAACCAATCGAAACACTATCGGTATCGGCCTATCGATACTATACTACCGATAGCCGACCGACAATACTATCGATAGTATCGATAGTTCCAATACTATCGATAGTTTTTTATTTATGAGCAACAATACTATCGATAGTATCGATATTATCGATAGTATCGATGTTATAGATAGTATTGATACTATCATCATCATTAATTTACGATACATTCGTTTGTACCTTTGTTGTTTGTGTTCTTTGTTAGTTTGTTTGTTTGTTTATTAAAATTATGATACCCCCTTTTCTCTTCACACACTAACTTTGAGTCAGTGTGGAGTCGTACCGCAGCCTCCGTCGGCAGGACTCCGAGGGTCATCCCCCCGAGGACACCACCACCCTGTCTCCCGTGGAGAAGCTCGACCAACACGCACCATTCATCTCTCTACTGACTGTGTCTGAGAAGAACTACTGCAAGGACATGGGGTTTGAGCTCGCTGGGTACGTCTCTTTTACTACTTACTAGTACTTAGTCTTATGTACGGTCAACAACAAAAGTTGCTTAACAATAACACATTTATAGCGATGATTTATAGCGATGATGGCTCAGTGGTAGTGACGTCGGCTTGCGATCCGTAGGACGTGGGTTCGAATCCTGCAATGAGCTTGAGCTTTCAGTGAAGGAAAACATCGTGATGAAACCATAGCTTGGTGGTAGGGTATTTTCTAGTACTCGCCTGGCTAGCTACCACTCTCTTGTTAAGAATCTGTCGCCGTGCTATCGGTGTGTTCCGGCAGCCTCACTTGAGAGCCAGTTCCCAGTCCAGGTGTAGCGTGACGCCATCTTCGACCGCATCGTCACTTAACATCAGGCGACTTGTGGTCAAACGCTACCCTGTAAAAAGTAAATAAAAAAAAACATTTTCCGATTTACTTTATTATCTTAAACACCAACCTTTGAGCGAATCATCACTTAACATCAGGAGTGTTGTTTTGTTTGCAAACGCCACCTTAGAGGTTGTGAAAAACAAACAAACAATACTGATCTAATAAGTATTTGAAAAATCGAGTTTGATCGGCTACTTTTGTAGCTGACTGTACTATTTACTTATGTACTAACATATTACTTAGTCTTACTTACGTATTATAAAGATACTAGCTGTACCCCGCGGTTTCACCCGCGTGGGCTACAGCTTTATGCATGCAAAGTCTCAGCCCGATCGGTTTAAAATTGACAAAGTTTCATACAAAATTTCATCCCCTATTTTATCCCCTTGAGGGTAGAATTAATCAAAATCCTTTCTTAGCGGATGCCTACGTCATAACATCTACCTGCATGCCAAATTTCAGCCCGATCCGTCCAGTGGTTTGGGCTGTGCGTTGATAGATCACTGTGTCAGTCAGTCACCTTTCTTAAATATGTGGACCCTTTTGTTGCAGTAATGCCATTCACGGTATGATACAAAGCCTGGGCCCGGCGGAGGAGGACCACCATATAATGTCGACACGAATGCCGTTTGAAAAGGTGACGACCACCACCGAACACGTGTCCGTGCACGAGGTAGCTATCACAATGCGTCAACTAGCGAACAGGTGCTGCTTGTGGGGGTCTGGTCTCCTTTGGTTCATCAATAGTCAATAGTCAATTTTTATTTATTCAATAGGATACATTGTGATCACATTAAAACGTCAAACTTAAAACTAGCTACGCCTGTTCCAACCTCCTTACGCCGGCAAAAGAACAGGCAAGAAACGCCCGGCAGGTAATTTTTTTTGGCGGCCTTAGGTAACCTACTGTTCTTTATATACTGTGGTAATATGTCATGTTGACATTTCACTACTAAAATGACATTATGACATGACATATCGATCCAAAACAATGACAATCCAATTATTAATTTTGGGCGTTAGAGAAGGCCTGAGCTGTAAAAACGTAGTAGACTGATAGTGATGATGATGATAATGATATGTTTCAGGTGACGTCACAGAAGCCTCCCGAGGCAGAACCTGTTGAAGAAGAGACCACCACCCCGAGTGGTCGCTACAAGTACCGGGCCCTGCAGGCTCACAACAAGGGCCTTCACAATATGGGGCCGCTGAAAGAGGGAGGATCTCTAGGATAACACTAGACCCTAGGGACATTCAAATTTCCTACCCTAACACTTTACAGTAGCTAAAGGAAAAAATAAATAATCATATTTTTGCCACTATAACCCAGCGTCAACGTGACAATTTTGTTTTTCTTTCCAAAACTTGTGTTTCTTCGAATGATGATAATCTATACTATATATAATATTATAAAGCTGCAGAGTTTGTTTGTTTGTTTGTTTGTTTGTTTGTTTGAACGCGCTAATCTCAGGAACTACTGGTCCGATTTGAAAAATTCTTTCAGTGTTAGATAGTCCATTTATCGAGGAAGGCTATAGGCTATATTTTATTTCCAAAAAAATTAGGGATCCGTAAGAAAATAGCTATTTTGCAACCCAAGGTGTGAAATCGAAAACCTATTTTTGCGTGCGCTGCAAAAACTATTGACACTAGAACAAAATAATGTATTACGGGTTTGTAGGTCTCATTTAGATCTACAAAAAAGTCCGCGAGAGCATATGTCTAACTATTATAGTTATGCCACAATAAGTGATCTTTTATTTTAAAAAAATAATTTTTAATGCCGCCGCTAGAAAAGGCTCTTTATTTGTGTCTTGGTATTAATCCTTATCAAAATAAATTACTTCTTATTCAAAACTGCTTCAATACCTTTACAAAACTTTTTGAATCATCCAATTCGGACATTCCATTCGAAAGATATCACGAGTTTAAAAATGTAAGTAGTAGTAGAAAAATAAACCCGCCGCACCCTAGCGCAGCGGGAAACGCGGCGAGGTGAGGGAGAATCTATGAAATAGGTAAAGTGCGGTCGCGAACCAGGAAGACCTTTAATAGCACGATTCAAACGCGTGGTCCGAAAAAAAATTTACCTAGAATTAAAATAGGATAATGGATACCTACAGCAGGTAACGCGGTGAGGGGGCACCGAAGTGCAGGAATAATTTTGGAGTATACGGAATATATACGCTTTCGCGCCTAAACTACTGAACCGATTTAAATGAAATTTGGTATAGAGATAATTTGAGCCCCGGGGAAGGACATAGGATACTTTTTATCGCGATAAACTGTAGCCCACGCGGGTGAAACCGCAGAGAACAGCTAGTGTGTAATATTGGTGGATTATTAACCATTATGTGTTCGTTAATGTGTACGAGTGTGGGAAATTGAAATAAAGTTGTGAAAGTGACTTTTGCTAGTTGCTCCAAAAAAAGTATGTGTACAGTTTAAGTAAAGCGCCACTGCTTTACTTAAACACTATCCCATCATCTCATCATCATCATCATTACCATCATCATCATTAAAACTTGATTCAACTCTCCGAGTTTGAGATATTTTATACTTACTTGACACTGGCAAATACACTAATCGTGTGACGCCATAACAAAACAAAAAAGAAACTGGTCAATTGCGAATTGAACTCACGCACTGAAAGTTCCGTACAAACGTGTTTTGTTTGCGGTGTTCAGACTTTTTCCTTTATATGTGCTGGAAGACGTTGCTTAATGAAAAATTCGATTTTTCCACTACTGAAAGAGACCGTAGAGCCGAACTATTTGATTTAAATTTCAACTTGACCTCTACGCGTCAGACAGACAGATGGAGAGCAAATTGCCTAAAAAGGTTCCGTTTTTCCTTTTGGTAAGGAACCCTAAAAATTGTTAGTAACATGTCCGGAACTAATCGCAGATAAATATTGTAACAGTAATGAAGTTATTACGAATTAAATAAGGTAAAATTTTAAATTTAAACGTTGTATGTGTGACCATGACGCATTCACGCGAATAAAGTTCATTGTATGTAAATTATGAATCAACACAGGTGGTCCATTTAAACGATCCAATGCGCAAAATACGATCGAGAAGATATATTGGCAAGAAATATGTGAAACAATAAAAGTTTTTAATAATTTCGGTGTTTTACTCGATGTGTTTTGAAACTCGATTATCGATTACTCCATATAAGACACGACATGAAGGCCACGCCAAGAAGGCGACTACTATATAATAGGTATATAGAAGCAACGGATCTAATCAAATAAGTACATAAGCATATTGTCATAACATTATATATATAAACAATAACATAGACAATAGCAGCAGCAACTTCAGCTGCAGCTAGAAGACTGCTGAATGTAGGTCATCCCTTTAAGCGCGCCAACGAACGGCTATAAGCCATTTGCATCCAACGGCAATTTGTCCCACTTATTAATCTTTATTGTAAATAGTTATATCATACAATAAAGGCACACAACAAAAATCAACGTGAAAGATTAGAAGAGGAGGTCCCAAATGGGACCCTTGTGGCACACCTCAAGGGCACGCCTGTTTATAAATTGACAACGGGTTTAATGATTATCATACTTAATACAGATTTATAACCCACCGAAACCGATTGCCATGAATACTAAATACCAAATCCATTGATGTTTACATTGTAACAAACTGTAGCGAACTAAATCAAACGCCTTACCAAAGTCTGTGTAAATACATAAATAGCATGATTTATTCACCACCTTTGTCTGAAGCTTCGAGAACGCCATTGACGCGGGTAATGACTAAAGATATTATGTTATTGAATCAGGTAACTTCACACATGTGTTAGGTACAAATTATTGTAATACAGGAAGTCAATTTATATAAAAGAAACTCGCCAAAATCCACATATCCAACAATATTTTCTTTGCATAGAAGTAACTAGGTAAATAATACCTTCGCCCATTCTTTCCCTCTTCTGGCAGGACCTTCCGCATTGTTATGGGCCTCGGCGCATTCTTGCCATATTCGTGCCACAACTGCAAGATCCTCTTTGGACCGTACCCGTCCCAGAGCAAGGTGGCGGTGGCTTCCCAGGAACTCTATTGCATACCTGCTTGAATTTTAAAATGGACTAAAAAGTTTATGTAATCACTTCTGGAAGCGCTCGTAGTGGGAATTGCCTAGTCTTGTTTAACTGATCAACTAGGTTATGCAACGTTTTCGTTTTCTCACTGGTTACAAAGTAGTGTTTGACCACAAATCACCTGATTTTAAGTGACGATGCAGTCGAAAGTGGCATGACGCTACAAGTGGATTGAGAACTAGCTCTCAAGTTCAAACTGTTACAAGTTACTTTTGTCGCTGACTGTACAACCGTGTGAAGCTGGGACTGGTTGCTAGTATCCTTATAAATGTTAAAAGCATTAATTGAAATTGTTAATGACGTCACATCCAAGGTCTTTGTAGGAAAGAACTGCTTAAGGCAGAATTCATTCAATTAAATTTTGGTATAATTATGAAGATAGTTTGAACCTGTTTTAGGACTCCGTACCCCGTTGGCTAGGACCCAGGGGCAGACCTTTTAGATAAGGGTGAAACCAAACGAGCGTAATTTTGTGAGTCGTGAGTCACAGAATTTCGGTAGCATAAATTCAGCTGCATTCGGTTTCATACAAAAAGGCAGTTGGTGCCACGCGACGACTTAAAATGGGTTGACAATTTAGTTGAATGTAAAATGAGCGACCGAAAATACGCGACTCACGACTCACAAGTTACGCTCGTTCGGTTTCACCCTAGATCAATACTCAGAGAGTTTTCTAGCTATTTACCTATATGTTTTTTTAAGTTTTTATAGGAGCAAGGTGAATGAAGTCTGGGCCTTAATTTGTTACCAAGTTTCGCGCATTACTTGTTGATTTAATATTCGAGTGTTTGTACAGATGTTTTTCAAATAGCGATACTTATTATATTTGTTGTTCAATTATTATTTGCTTTCAAGCAGCCTGCGGGTTTGCCTAAGGCAAAAGACAAAACAATTGTGAAAATAATGTCTTTGAAAACTACTGGGTAGCTACTGGTTTTACTACTGGGTAGCGTTTATCGTTTGACCACAAGTCATCTGATCTTAAGTAATGGTGTGGTCGAAGGTGGCGTCATGCTACACCTGGATCTGGCTCTCAGGTGCTTGGCGGCAGATTCTAGCCAGGCGAGCCCTACCACCAAGCTATGGTTTGATCACAATGGTTGTTTCCCTTCACTGAAAGCTCAAGCGCCGAAATCAAGATCAAGAAGAGAAAAATGATAATTGATTTTTTTTTGCCACTGAAGAGATTGGTTGCAACTCGAGACTTTTTCGAAATCTTATCTTACAGATATTAAAATCGTGAAAGTTTGTGAGTATGGATGGATGGATGTTACTCTTTCACGCAAAAACTACTGAACGGATCTGAATGAAATTTGGAATAGAGATAGCTTAGGTATACCCTGGATTAACACATAGGCTACTTTTTATCCCGCAAAAGGTTCCTGTGGGAAGACGCGGGTGAAACCGCGGGATACAGCTAGTGGTAAATAAAAAACATCGGGTGAAACGGTGGCATTTCCTGATCTCAAGTATGTACAAAAAAAGCAAATATGTACAAATGCCTGCTTTTGAGCTAAGAAACCCTAAAAATCAAGGAACATCATCATCATCAAATCATCATCAGCAGCCTATTACGTTCCCACTGCTGGGACTATGGCCTTCTCTCAGAGTGAGAGTATGGGCTGTAATCTAGCACTCGGGCCCAGTGCGGGGCGGGTTGTTAGATGTCGCATGCCCTTGAATGTTGCAGTTCTTGGACACGCCGGTTTCCTCACGATGTTTTCCTTCACCGTTTTGAGCGATGGTAGATCCGCACATATAACTTATTAAGTCATAGGTGCGGGGCCGAGACGATTCGAACTCGGTGTCGGGCGCACGCGTAACCGTTCGGCCACCAACGCTCAAAAATCAAGGGGATTGAACTAAAATAATCTTTTTATCACACTTACCTAGTAGAAAAATATACATGCTATCATTAATTAAAGATTTTAACGTACAAACATAAAACTAACTAACTGAGATGGCGCAACGACCCAAAGTGAGTGTTGTCCTCCGATAACAAAAGACGCCACTTCGCTCTGTCCCGCGCCACCTCCCGCCAGTCCTCTCCACCTGGAGTGACGAATCCAACGTACAAACATACACGATAATATTAAAATTGTATACATATAGATCTTTATATTTATGCCATTTTCAAATTAAACACTAATTTTAATAACATCTGGTCAAATCAACAAATACAGACAGTTGTTTAAGAAAACCCGATTGAGGTAGGTATATATAGTAAAGTAAAGGACGCCAGTTCCATAGTTGGCGGGACCAGAAGCCACGACTATGGTATCCTCGACGATCCTGCTCCTAGCGGCCGCGCTGGTAAGCATTTCTCCACCTACATTCAATCTATGTGTCTACCTTAGAAATAACTCTTTCATTTCTCTTATTCGAAAAATGCGCTTGCAGTTGCACAGCGATCATGGCTCAGTGGTAGTGACGTCGACTTGCGACCTGTACCCCTAGTACAGGTTTTGATAGTTTACAAAAACTATAAAAGTTTTCGTTTCCATCCATACATATTTTTTTCAGCGAATCTTGCCGAGACTGGGAGGAACTGAAATCGTTAATACGGGTTATTTTAAATCGTTATAATCATATTCCAACAATGTTATTGAGTTACTTTTTGAATTTAAGCAGGTCGAGTTGCCACTTTGACAAGTCAGCGGTGGTAAACGTCGCCGTTTACGAAAACTTTTATCGTTTTCAAATCTTGTACTCTAGAGGGGTACTGTAAGACTGTAAGAGGTTGGTTCGAATTCTACAATGAGCTTGAGCTCTCGGTGAAGGAAAACATCGTGATAAAACCATAGCTTAGTTGTTAGGGCATTTTCTAGTTCTCGTCTAACTAGCTACTACCCTCATGATATAAATTTGTCACGAAGCACCTATCGGTGTGTTCCGGCAGCCTCACTTGAGAGCCAGTTCCCAGTCCAAGTGAAGCGTGACGCCACCTTCGACCATATCATCACTTAACATCAGGTGACTTGTGCTCAAACGCTACCCTGTAAGTAGCAAAAATTATCTCTGGTTGAAGACCTATTTAGGCACTTGAACTATCTCGTCCCTGAAAAGGTAACTTTAGGTAAATATAGAGTAGAATAATAAACAATTTTAGTTTCAACAATTTTTCTCGAGAATTGAGAAATGCCAAGTTATTAACGAAAAACATGAAACCAAGATGGCGGCTTAAGTCGGGCTCGAAGCTGGTCGCCATTTTGAATTTAGGCTGATGCAATCATTGTCGGGATGGTAATTATTAATTAATGCCATTTGAAATGCCAACTCAACTAGGCTATGTAGATTTTTTTTTAAAAACAGCAGAACTCACTTTTTTACTAACTGACGAATAAACTGGGGAAGTTCTCAAGTTGTCATGACATCTAAGTATATTTGTTTTTAGGGTTCCGTAGGTACCTCAAAAAGAATTACGGAACCCCTAATGGATCACTTTGTTGTCCGTCTGTCCGTCTCTCAAGAACGGGTTGAGATATCCAGTTAAAATTCATACGGCGGTCTCCTACAGTTGTAAAAAAATTCAACTTGTAAGTCAACGCGATCAAAAGATAATTTAAGATGAGCGTTTATGTCGCATATTTTATTGAATGAAAGCAAAACGACTGTGTTTTATTAAAATATGCTAGCTGCATCCCGCGGTTTCCCGTTATCCCGCTGGAACCTTTTTGTCTATGAGTTAATCCAGGGTATAAGCTACCTCCATTCCAAATTTCATCAAAGTCGGTTTAGTTTTTACGGTGATACGTGACAACATTCAAAAACACACACATAATCTTTCGCATTTACGGTTTGGAGTGGGCCCTTGTCACCTAGGGGTAAAAAATATAGCCTACGACCTATTCTCAGACCTACCAAATAAACACAATTTCATAAAAATCGGTTGAGCCGTTTAGTAGTTCACAGACACGACACGAGATTTTTATACATCACAGAGATGATTTACATTCTGTTGTACTAACTATAGACAATGATTGATATTGCTTGCAGATTATTGCGGCGACAGCGCTACCTGAACCGACCCATACACACGGCGGACATCGAGGTGGTAGGCGAGATGGAGGTGAAGAATATGGAGGCGGTAGAACCGTAACTAGCGGCGGCTACAGTCACGGAGGTGGCAGTGGATACGGCGGCGGAAGAGGAGGCGGTGACAATGGAGGCGGTGGTGGAGGCGGAGGCGGAGGCGGAGGAGGTGGCGGCAATGGCGGTGGCGAAGGAGGCGGTAGTGGATATGGCGGCGGTAGTGGATATGGCGGCGGTGGAGGTCATAGAGGAAGAGGCGGTGGTGGAGGCGAAGGCGGAGGAGGAGGTGGTGGCCAAGGAGGTGGCAGCCAAGGAGGTGGCGGCCAAGGAGGTGGTAGTGGATATGGCGGCGGTGGAGGCCGTAGAGGAAGAGGCGGTGGTGGAGGCGAAGGAGGCGGCGGAGGTGGCGGCGGAGGCGGCGGCCATGGCAGCACCAAAGGAAGTGGTTATGGAAGTGGATATGGCGGCGGTGGAGGCCATAGAGGAAGAGGCGGCGGTGGAGGCGAAGGTGGTGGCGGAGGTGGCGGCGGAGGTGGCGGCAATGGCGGCGGCCAAGGAGGTGGTAGTGGATATGGACATGGCGGCGGCCATGGACGCGGTAAAGGAGGAAGCGGTAGTGAAGGTGGAGGTGGAGGTGGAGGCGGAGGCGGAAGACGTGGGAGCAATGGAGGCGAAGAAGTTAGAGGATATGAAGGCAGAAGACATAGCGACGGAAGGAGTGGATATGAAAATGACGGCGGAAATGACGGCGGTAGAGGAGGACGTGGTGGCCATCGTGGAGCCTTAGACGGTGGCAGGAGACGTGGTCACCATGGCGGCGAACAAGAAACCGAGACCAAAAATGGCCACATTGGCAGGCGAGGTGGTCGTGTCCGCGGAGGTGAAAGACGTAGGGGGAATGGTGAAGATGGCGGATATGAGCGCGGTGACCAAGGTAAGAAAACAAAAATAGTGTTGCCGATTGATAATCGACTATCGACGATTAATCGATAGTCTATCGATAGCCTGGTTGGCTATCGATAGACTATCGATATCGATATCGCAACACTATCGATAGAATGGCTTTTTCAGATGTTGTTGCCAAACTATCGTTAATAATTACAATAGACAATAGACAATCTATTATCTATTGTCTAAACAATCGATAGTTTTAATATCGATAGTTAAGAAAAACTACCCGAAAACCCTTAAAATTAAAAGGTCAAACTCCGTTATTTCTTTGTTTCTTTGAATCATCGACTTTCACGTTCCCACTGCTGGGACTCTGGCCTCTCTCCAAGAGTACGGGTCGTAATCTACCACGCGGGCCCTGTGCGGATTGGTAGATGTCGCATGCCCTTGAATGTTGCAGTTCTTGGACACGCCAGTTTCCTCACGATGTTTTCCTTCACCGTTTTGAGCGATGGTAGATCCGCACATAACTTATTAAGTCACAGGTGCGGGGCCGAGAGGATTCGAACTCGGTGTCGGCGCCTTGTAAGTCGCACGCGTTACCGTTCGGCCACTATCGCTCTTTGAATAAATTTATTATTATTATTAAAGGTCATGACAGACGTGGACAGCGAGGTCATGGTAGACGTGGAGGTCGTAGAGGCTCGCACGACAGATCCGGAGTCATCATAAACTTAGGAGGCAGAAGAAGGCACGGCGGCATCGACAGGCAAGCTGGCAATATTTTGGTAAGTCAATTAGATACTAACCGATTTTTCTTTATTCTTTAATAATTACTAATTGCGCCCCGGGTTTCACCCGCGTAGCCTACAGTTTCTCGCGATAAAAAGTAGCATATGTCCTTCCTCAGGGTTCAGTAAAGCGTGAACCACTTCGCGAGCGGATACGTTATCACTAGAACTGAGCGAGCGGCGGCGTGAACGAAGCGAGCGTAAACGTTTCGATGTATTTTATTTTTTACCTGCTGTTCTCCGAGGTTACACCCCCGTCTTCCCGTTATCGCGCAGAAATCTTTTCCGGGATATAAGTAGCCTATGTGATAGTCCAGAGTGTAAGCTATCTCCATTCCAAATTACATTCCGATCCGTTCAATAGTTGTTGCGTGAAAGGTAACAAACATCCATCCATCCATACCCACAAACTTTCACGTTTAAAATATTAGTAGGCCTAGGCGGTTTTAGTCCACGCGGCTGCAGTTTATTTTCTTTTTTTAGTAACCTGACATACATATAAGGGTTTATGTGTGTGTGTATTAAAATGTTTAGAGTATAACAATAAAATGTAAATACCCATGCGAAGCCGGGGCGGGCCGCTAGTACAAAATAAAAAAGTATTTGTACAAAATAAAGTACTTATTTGTAAAAGTACACCTAAACAACCAAAAAGCGCTCTACGCTTCTCTCAGTTTCCATTATTATCGTAACTAATAGAAGTCAATTCAAATATTACATTTGCGTGCGTAATAAGAGCGTGTTTTTAAACTACGTATTTTTTACTGTCGCAACGTTATACATAATAACTTTCTCAATCCTCGACTCTCTAGATACATAATTTCATTTCAATCATTCTAACTTTGACGTTTATACATTTTTGTTATAACGCTCAGTTTAGACTCAAAGCTGTTTTTTTACTAGGTATAGCATGAGCGTTCGGCGTATTTAGTCCTTTCATCTTGGTTACCAACGAGTTCTTTTTTATCGCTTTCGCTTAGGCGTTAATGGTTGTAGAAAAAAAAACATTTTAATTGTGCCCTGTGGTAACGTTATAAGAGATTTAGTTTATTTCAACACTAATTTTATGTTGCTTTTTTCAGTCAGCAACGTTTAGCGCTGATGGAGACTTATCAAAACTAGGTAAGTAATAAACTCAATTAAATAGGTAGGTATGTTAGTAAAAAGTAATAAAAATAAATTTAAATAAAACGAATGTATTTGTGGAGCGATGATAGCGTCATGGTAGTATTCTAATTGTTTTTACTTATGTTGTGGTGAATTAAATGTTTTTTTTTATTATTAGTAAGCATAGTAAAGTAGTGTGGGACTTCACTTAAACGTCAAACGGGCTTTTTTGGACTACTAGAAAAAGTCTCAATCAACAACTTTATCGAAAAAAAGTTGCCAAGTGTGACTTGGAAATAGAAGTAAAATTATCACGACGACAATTGAACTGTTCCAGAAAGTCTTTCAATGACAAAGAGGAGGTTCTTAAGTCACCGTGTATATATTTTTTGAGGGTTTTTTAAATATTTACAGGGTTCCTCGGGAGGACGTTTAACCTGGACAGGACGAATGGCGCCTCAGACGTCCTTGGAATCTTGCAAAAAAGAAGTAAGTATACACACACCGACAATTTTAAACACTTAATTCTATACTACTCCAGGTTAAGTATACTTACTTAACCTGGAGTAGTATACTTTTGTAACCGATCGGGAATATTTCTAGAAACAAAGAACTCAAATAAATTAAGTCTAAAAATGATAGATGGCGTTGACGACATATATGGTTCTGAAAATTTTGCCAGAGACCGCAAAGCGAAATCAATGTTAAAAAAAAAACTTGCGTTTCTAATCTGTCATTCTTATTTTGTGGTAATTTATCGTTACTAAAGTACTTTTCGCGACCTATTCTAAGTTCTTCACCTGGGATCAAACTATCTCCATACTAGTCCATACCCAAGATGGGTTTAGAGGTTTAGGCTGGCATTCTAGAATGACCCTCAAGCGATAATCAATACTTGAGCACAGATTAGTTAGTACATAGTACATACAAATATCAGCACTTGAGCGACATTCGAGGAAACCAGCCTAGTCTTGTTTTATTATGAGAGGTAGGCAAGAATTTTACCCCAGTCTCACCTGATGGTAAGTGATGACGAGGTCGATGATGGAGCATGCTTGCCTAGAAGACTTCACTCTTGACTTGAAGGCTCCCAAATTATACTTAAAGGAAAACAAAGACGCTGACAAGGTACCTATTCCACTCCTTCGCCGTTTTCATTATAAATGTGGAAGGACTGAGGGACTCTCGTATTTTTAAACATGGTTCTATCAACAATAAGTCTTCCTCAGAAATATTATTGTCATATTGTGTATCTAAATATTTTTTGTATATTTTGTTTTCAGATAAGTTTGCAGGCAACCTTGATGAAGGAATAGAAACATTCTTCTATAGTGAGTATATACCTACTTATACACAGAGACTTCCTGCACTGACTAGTTTAAATTACTAACTAGGGACCACCGGCGTCTCTTGTGTGACTTTTTTAAGTTTTTCTTAATGTACGGGTTTGCTTTACATAAAATATGTTGGTTGCAACTCGTGACTTTTTTTTAGTGTGAAAAATATAACCTACATTTTATTTTTTCAGTTAACCAACTCATTGTCAAAGTTTCCGACGGTTGGATCCAGGGATGTAAGTACTTTGAATCTGTTAACTAAATACATTGAGTCTTAAATCTATCGTGACTTTATAATATTAACTCTTATTTTCTTTTACAGTGGGGCAACTCTACGGATACAGTAAGTACTTTTTTTAAATCCGCCTTTCCTTATCCCGTTGGGGTACCAAGAGAGATGGACGTCTGGCCTTTCGCTCAAAAACGTCCTAACCAAAAGAGGTTATAAACGTGAAAAGAGGGCAAATCACACCCAAGTAACTCCAGTACATGTTTTGAAAACGTCAAAGTTTACTACCACTAACATGTCAAAGTGTCAACTCGTACTGCCTAAATGCAAAAAGTAAGTCGAAAACTTTGTTGGAATTCGAATACAAAGATTTGAAACAGCCCGTATTACCGATTTTAATTCCTCAAAGCCTTACGATGATAAAAAAAAGTGTGTGCGTGTAACCTTTACGCGCGATTGAAGTAAAACTTCTTTGGCGTTGACGGCATTTATCACTGAAATGATTAAATATTAACTTAAATAATAAATATCATATGATAATTTAATTATTTTTATTATTCATGTGCTTTACAAAGATTATTCCAATGTTATATTAATATTAAATTATTCATTCGAAACAGGTACTTGGATGTCATCATAATTTCTTACGTATCTCAAAGAAAAAGAAAAAAGAAAAAAAAAAAAAAGAAAGTGCGCGCAGCTAAGCGTTACTTCCGTCAGAAAAAAAATCTGAGTTACTCCCTAGTCGCGCCTAAAGAAGTTTTACTTCAAAAAATGTATGGAAAGACCAGCCTGTCTTTTGTTGCTTAACAGATTAGTAATGTTTACAATTTCTTTTCTCCTCAGTGTCACTAGCAATCTTCAAGGTGGCTTTCTGTTCGCAACACAAGTCCCACCTCATACCACGAGTTCTATCCCTTGGTAAGTGATACGGTTCACCGTAGAACAAAACTGTCATTTTTCATTTGAATAAGAATCATTTAATATCGACAAATTGTTTGAAAATACTTTTTTAAATCAATGTTTAATCTCAAGCAATAATATATTTTAGTTATTTTACACTTCCTGAATTCCTACGACTGATATCGTTGGATTCCTTGTGACGTCTGAAATACGGAACTGTCGATCGTAGCGCAAAAGTGGTGGTGGGAGGTACAGCAAATCCAAAATGGCGGCCGGCCAGTTTTGTTTTTACGCCATAACTCGATAATTATTGCATCGATTTCAAAGTAGTAAACTGTTTTTGAAAGATAATAATATGCCCCATGCTTCTATTGTGTAAATGATTGTTTTCTATAAATTTAGGACGATTAAAAAAGTAGTATATTAAATCTTGGTTCCGCGCCTGCGTGCGAGAGTTTCACTGACGTTTTGTTTCCAGGTTGGCCTACTCCTCAGTTCTGCTCACCCGATTATGAGGTTCGAGGGGGCTACCGTTCCTATAAGGGGTCTTACGACTCAACCTCGGAACTGTTCGCTTTCTACAACGTGCAAAACAGCGTTGTCCAGCTAGAAAAGATTATCCGTGGAGACCAAGGAATCGACAGCGGTATGTATCCTATCCTACTAATATTATGAATGCGAAAGTGTGTGTATGTGTGTGTTTGTATATGTGTGTGTGTGTGAATGTTACCACGAATCGCCGTAAATACTAAAACTATTTTGATGGGAATGGAGCTAGCATATACCTACCCTGGATTAACACATAGGTTTGTTATCGCGGAAAAATGTTCCTGTGGGATAGCGGCAGACGCGGGTGAAACCATAGGGTGCAACTAGTTAAATAATAATCATTTCGTAGACTTCAAACTCTATACTTTTGTACTTTTCTTTACATAGTCTAAAATGAAATCGCTTATCTGTCTGCGCTGTCTGTTCCCTAAGATCATTAAAACTATGCAACGGATTTTAATGCAGTTCAGCAATAGATGGAGTGATTCAAGAGGACGGTTCATATGTACAATACACACATGTTATAGTACAGAAAAGCTGATAACTTTAATGATTTGTGAAATACTGCCCAATATTAGTATCTACAATGCACCCGTGGGAAGCCGAGGTGGTTCGCCAGTTATAAAAGCGTTAGAATATCCTTGTTTGTTTGTATATAGGGGGTAATTTCTTAGATTACTGATCAAATCCCGAACATCCTTTCACATAGTAAGCTACATTATTCCCAATTGTCAAGACACACCTATAATTTTTTTTTTCCTACGATTTCAGGATCCAAGAAAGTCATCATCACAAATTACAGAGCCGTCGCACTTGTACTGGACAGTAAGTTTCCTTTTTCTCCTATTTTGTGTCCGAAGGTTAGAACTGAGCGCTACCCTGCTTCGGAGTAATATATCTATATTTATATTATCGAATAATCTAATCTATAAAATTCTCGTGTCACAGTTTTCGTTGCCATACTCCTCCGAAACGGCTTGACCGATTTTGATGAAATTTTTTGTGCTTATCCGGTATCTATGAGAATCGGCCAACATCTATTTTTCATCCCCCTAAATGTTAGGGGTAGTCCATCCCTAAATTTTTATTTTTATTTTTTAGACAAAATTTTTAATTTCTATTTTTTTATGATACAACATACAAAAATACATACAATCCTCAATTTTCACCCTTCTACAATCAACACTTATTTTTTAATAGCCATTTATTATATGGCAAAACAACGTTTGCCGGGTCAGCTAGTACTTATATAAAATTCTCGTGTCGCGGTGTTTGTGGTTAAACTCCTCCGAAACGGCTTTCCCGATTCTCATGAAATTTTGTGTGCATATTAGGTAGGTCTGAGAATCGGACAGCATCTATTTTTCATCCCCCTAAATGTTAAGGGTAATCCACCCTCTAAATTTATTTTTTTCAATTTTAGATAAATTTTTTTTCAATTTTTTTATGATACAGCATTAGTAAATACATATAACCCTGAATTTTCAACCCTTTACAAGCTACACCTATTTTACCATCGCGATTTTTATTTTTAATAATTTCTTTTTTTTACTTTTTTTATCCGGAACAGATTCCTACGGGATGACGGGAAGATGCGGGTGAAACCGCGGGGCGCAGCTAGTATATCTATATTTATTTAACACTTTTGAAATAACATCCGGTAATCAAAATCTTTGCATACCCGTGCAAAGTCGAGGCGAATCACTGTAAAACCAAACTTTTTTCTAATCACCTAATTTTACTTTCCAGAGGACGTCAACGATTGGACACGCGAAGACATGATCAGGGTGCTTAGAAACAGTAAGTCTCAGTGCTAAGTACATTTTGAAAACGTGTAGGATTGCCAATTGTCCCGGATTTGTAGTCATCTTTTCCGGGACGTCCCGCTTCTAAACACAACTTGAGCTGTCCCGTCAAGTTTGTTACACAAGGGACTAAAGTTATCTAGGCACGAGATGATTAGAGTGCCTAAATAATATTTTAATAATTTATATAAAGGGATATACCTACATAACTAACAAAATAAAAACACTTAACTAAACCTTAGATTAGAAAATAAACTACCTATCAAACTAGTACCTAAATCAAATAGCTCGTTCATTGGATGTAAACACTCTGCTTTTCATTTCGAATATGAGGAAAGTAAATAAAAACCTGATTATACTATAGTTAAACAAACAAAATTTTACTTAAAACATAGATAAATAAAAAATATTATTAAGAAGATCGAAATACCTTTTTCCTGCCTTTTTTCTTTTTCTGTAGCATTCTACCAGCATGTAAATAACAACTTTACCTACGCCTCGATTTAACAGAGTGGCTGCGAATGAGAAATTGGGACATGTCTCGCATAGTTATTAAATTCTTTGACTGCTATTTTTCATCCGTTTATATCCCTCTGATCAGTTACTTCAAGCGTATTTTCCGAGCATGAGAAATGAAAAGATAATATTGCTTTATGTACTGAACAAAATGATTTTCAATCCCGGTGATTTCTGGGACAGTAGTCGGTCCCGTAAAAGCATTGACTTGAAATAATTAATACAGACTTTTTTTTTTGTTTTGTTATGGCGTCACACGATTAGTGTATTTGCCAGTCTCAAGTATAAAATATTTCAAGCTCAGAGAGTTGAATCAAGTTTAAATGATGATGATGATGATGATGAGATGATGCGATGAGGATAGTGTTTAAGTAAAGTAGTGGCTCTTTACTTAAACTTTACACGGACTTTTTTGGAGCAACTAGAAAAGTCACTTTCACAACTTTGTTTCAATTTCCCACCCTCGTACACATTAACGAACACATAATGGTTAATAATCCACCAATATTACACATTATCACTCGAAGAAACACAAGTTTTGGAAATAAAAACAAAATTTTCACGTTGACAACTCAATTGCCGCCAAAAAAGTCCCCTAATACAGACTTATTTAGTAGAAATACAACAATCACTTTATAACGTTAAACTATAGACTAGCTACGCCTGTTCCAACCTCTTTACGCCTTCAAAAGAAAAAAGTATTTACGTCACCAGTTTTTTTTAAATAACTCCGTTTTGCAGGTTTAACTATCCTTGGAGCCATAAGCAACAGTTACAAACAACATAGTAAGTTCTTAATTTCATATTGTACTTAGTTAAGTAACAAAATATTTAGTTGTTTCTTCATTTAACTGCCAGTGTTTTGGCCAGCAACAGAAATTTCCGCCATTTTGAAATGTTACGAAACAAAATGGCGGATTTTGGGTGGGTCAGCATGCCACCGACCGTTCTGAAAGTTCACATTGATTTAAGAGACATGTAGATAACTGATGTATTTTTTTTCAGGTGGAAAAGCCGTAGTGAGACGTGAGTAAATATACCTATTTATTATGCTGTAGAAACACAAACGTTAAAATTTCTACAAAACTTTGCAAACGCATTTCCTGGTGTGGTGAAATGTCACTTTAGTCGGGTTATTTTTGTTTTTTTTTGGCATAGCGCTGCAAGTCAAATGAAACAGTCTGTGGACGAAACAAAAAAATACATATCCGCATTCAAATTTGATATTATAATAATGTTGATTCTGCTGTGCATTAAAAAACTAAACTAAGTTTGACAGGTCTAAAAGTGACGCTGTCCTTGTCTAAGCAAGAAAGTAAGAAAAGGACAGCATTATATATATCATTATTATTTAATCTGTCCAATTTAGTTAATTTTTAACCCCCGACGCAAAAAGAGGGGTGTTATAAGTCTGACGTGTCTATCTGTCTGTCTGTGGCACCGTAGCTCGCGAACAGATGAAGCTTTTTTTGTATGAAAGGTGAGTTACGGGCGAGTGTTTTTAGCTATGTTTCATGAAAATCGGTCCAAGATGTCGGGGTTTTTTTAAATTTGAAAATTTATGGTTATTAGAAAGTGCTCAACGGAATCGACGCCTCTGTTTTGGTGTCCAATAAATACTTAAAAATAAATGTTACAGATATTCTCAGCTACTACCAGGAGCTGGCTAAACAGCTTGGGATCAACATTTATGATCAATACGTGCTCGTGGTCCAAGCCATCTCTCAGTGCTCCGTGGACACACTGGGGGGTGCTCTCAACTCGCACAAAATCAACTTCCGATCAAGTTCGGTGAGTGTAATAAGCTGGTATTCTAACGCCCTAAATGAATAATCGATCCTGATCAGGTATCCGAGGTTTTACATCGATATGTCATGTCATAATATGTCATTTTAGTACTAGGGCTAGACATATTACTACTAAGATAAAGATAAAGATAAGATAAAGATTATTTATTTGTAAAACATGTGTAGGTTTGTTAAATTCTAGGAAAGTATCTACACGTGTTGCCTAGAAAGGCGTACAAAAAAAATTAGTAGTATAATGTTATTAACAAAGAATAAATAATCATATGTATAAATGTGAAATGCCTAGAGAAATAATAACTAAAATAAAATCATAAAACATAAAAATTAAGTAAAAACATCAGTCCAATTGTAAATCAAAATGTGTCCATCAAAAAATCAGTTACATGGTAATAACATTTGTGTGCTAGTAGATTCCGAACTAAAATGACATAATGACATATCGATCCAAAACCGCGAACAAAAAAAAGATTTAATACTTACATGTCAAAAAAAGCTTGGGATTCAGTGAACTTGCTCCAATTCAATCAATTAGTAATACTACGAATAAAATTGTCAATGTGATCGCACCAAAAAAACTACCTGCCGGGCGTTTCTTGCCGGTTCCTTTGCCGGCGTAAGGAGGTTGGAACAGGCGCAGATAGTTTTAAGTGTGACGTTTTAAAGTGATCACAATGTATCCTATTAAATGAAAAACATTTGAATTTTGTTTATTTTTTTATCGCGATGAACTGTACGCTCGGGTGAAAGAAACCGCGGGGAACAGCTAGTGTGTGTATATTTATAACTATTTCTGTTTTATTTCAGTCTGGAAGCCTCGAACAATTCAGTAAGTTGATTATGTTGAAACATTATTATTTATGTTATTATTTTAGAATAGAATAGAATAGAAGACTTTATTTGCTAAAAATGTGATACAAATTAAAAAATAAATAATATGAATTATTTAATACAAAAATATATGTATATGTGTAACAATAAAACTAATAAAATAATCGATTATTATAATATATATTTTTTAAATTTTCTTAATTTTTTAAGTTAATTTTTATTATTATTTATTATGTGACTAGCGTTATTTAGCAATGGTACACGAACTTATCAATTTTGTTTTTATGTTTACAGAGTTGTACTACAAAATATGCAACGGTGAAAAAGCGCCGTACGCTAAAAGTGCATTGAAGGAATTGTCGAAATACAGTAAGTACTTTGACATTTATTAGGTATACACAGAAGGAACGAATTGTCTAAAGAAGAAAACCAAAACCACAAAAAATTACCTACCTACTGACATAGGGCCTATTCAGTGCGACGCGGATGACCTACGCGGACGTCCGCGACGGACGGTAAAATGTATGAAACCTTACAGCGCGTTCAGAGCGACGCGGAGCTGTCCGTGTCGCGGAAAGCTATCCGCGCGCGCTCAAAATCGCTCCGCGCCGCTCCCCCGGTCCGCGGATGTCCGCGGGCGGACGGTGCTTGGTTCTAATGTATTTGTTCAGTGCTCGGCGGACTGTCGCGCGGAGCGGATGTAAAGTACTGTCGTTGTCATAGCGGCTGCGTCAAATGTGCAAACCGAGAGGGTTATACAAGAAGCACGACTCGATCACGATCCGCATCGCACTGAGCGACAAATTCATCCGCGGCGGACGCAAAACCTAGTCCGCGTGCGGATGGTCCGGGTCGCACTGAATAGGGCCTAAAGAAGAAAACCAAAACCACAAAAAATTACCTACCTACTGACTTAATTTACATGGACCAAATTGCTGGCTCATATTTTGGTAAAAAAAATTAGCATTGCCATTCAACGAGGCAAGCTGCCAGCATTTTGGGCACCTTACCGTCTTTTGGAGGCTTACCAAATGTTTAGTGTACTTTGTTTGATATATTTCATATATTTTTTTTTCATGTACCTACATACCTATCTTATTAAAAAAAAACTATTTATCTAAATAATAGTGTAACTCAAAGGTGACTGACTGACTGACATAGTGATCTATCAACGCACAGCCCAAACCACTGGACGGATCGGGCTGAAATTTGGCATGCAGGTAGAGTTTATGACGTAGGCATCCGCTAAGAAAGGATTTTGATTAATTCTACCGCCAAGGTGATAAAATAGGGGATAAAAGTTTGTATGAAACTTAGTCAATTTTAAACCGATCGGGCTGAGACTTTGCATGCATAAAGCTGTAGCCCACGCGGGTGCAATCGCGGGGAACACCTAGTTACATTATAAATTATAAAGTTTATACGGAACCCTCGATGCGTGAGTGCAACTCGCACCCGAACGGTATTTTTTTTTTTCGTTATGGCGTCACACTATTAGTAGTATATTTGCCAGTGTCAAGTATAAAATATTTCTATCTCAGAGAGTTGAATCAAGACCGGTATTTTTGTATGACCACGCATAACTTTTTACAGAGATTTTTGATTATGATTTTTTTATATTTATTTTTCTTTTTCCAGATAAGCCTGCCAGCGATTTCAACGAAGCTTTCTACACGATCTTTACAAGTAAGTTTTAAGTTACGCAGTAAAGTTCAAATCAATAGATCTTGACTCATCTTTCATCACTCTCTTTTTCTGACGTAAGGTCGGTTGTGCGTTTTTACGACTTTTCAGGAGAGTCAAAAGAAAAATGCTAGAGACACCGATTGTAGGAGCTGTTTTTTGTCCTAATCAAAGATGACTACCTATTGCTCGATTTTTCATACATAAGTTTTTTTTTTGTATTTTTTTACTCTAAACAGGGTAGCGTTTGATCACAAATCACCCAATGCTATGTGACAATGTTGTCGAAGATGTCGCCACGTTACACCTGGACTGGGAACTGGCTCTCAAGTGAGGCTGCCGGAACACTGATAGGTGCACGGCGACAGATTCTTAACACGAGGCTGGTAGCTAGCCAGGCGAGTACTAGAAAATACCCTACTACCAAGCTATGGTTTCAACGCGATGTTTTCCTTCACCGCGAGCTCAAGCTCATTGTAGGATTCGAACCCACGTCCTGAGGATCGCAAGCCGACGTCACTACCAAGTATATCTTTTTGACTAGAGTTAACTTTAACTAGGGTTAAAAAACCAACCCTAAAGGGGTCAAATTGGGTATGTAAGTTTATTCTTCACTCGGGAAAAACCACAGGGTAGGTCGCTGGTAATTCATAAATTGCAGTCTCACTTGAGAGCCAGTTCTCAAGCCAGACGCTACCCTACTACCTTGTAAAAAAAATGTATATGTGTTATTTTTTTAATAATCATAACTTTTTTTTCAGTGGCAAGAGCCATCGAAGATATTCTTAACGTATGGGTTAATGAGAGTGAGTAATAGTTCAAAATTATCTCATGATAATTAAAAAAACATATTTGAACACATTATTAAAATATTCTTGTATTTTTCAGTGGGAACTCTCTACATGAGAAGTGAGTACTATTTTATTTCATTTTGCAATACAGACAAACACAAACTAAATATTTGGTTGGTAAAAAAGAGATGAAAACGTAAAGATTGTGATTTTTCTTCAAAATAATATATTTCGACCTACAACCTCAATTTACCACAACTTTTTTTATTTTATAGTTTAGTTTAGTTAAGTAATTTATTTTTATTTCTTCTTAAAATATATTTATTATGTTACTCAAAAAAATTTTTTTTTTCTAATTTTTGTAATTTTTTTCAGTTCTCGTCGCTATGGTTAGAACCAGCGCATGCACAAAGGGAAGTTACTTATACAGGACATGCGAGGCTAAAGGTATCTATCGTATTTTTTAGATTTTTTAGTGTATTTATTGTATCACAAACACTACAAAAAATATACAGTAAGATAGCAAATGTATATTGCTATCGCTCAAAAACAACATCGTGAGGAAACCGGCGTGTCCAAGAACCGCAACATTCAAGGGCATGCGACATCTACCAACCCGCACTGGGCCAGCGTGCTACATTACGGCGCGTGCTCTCTCTCTCTGAGAGAAGGCCAGAGCCCCAGCAGTGGGAACGTCTAATGATCATCATGATACGAACCTGTGTCATGGACACTCACGGCACGACTAGTCCACCGATTCAAAGTTGCTCAGCGAGCTATAGAAAGAGCTATGCTTGGAGTACCTGAAAAATCGAATCAGAAATGAGGTTGTTCGACAGAGAACTAAGGTCACCAACATAGCTTGCAGATTTAGCATGAAGTGGGCTGGTCATATAAGCCGCAGAACCGACAACCGTTGCGGTAGACGTGTTGTTGAGTGGAGACCGCGACTTGGCGCACGTAGTGTAGGACGCGCTGCGACTAGCTGCAGCGACGACTTGCGCCGAGTGGTGCCGAGAGTTAAGGGAGAGGAGCCGGGGGCGGGGGCAGTGGTGGATCGAGGGAAGGGGCAGTGCAACAGTGGACTAATGTTGATAATGACAGTTTTTCTTGACGCTTTCAATTCGTTATTGCAGGAATAGCCACTCCTGAGGTTTGCCAACCCGGATATGGTAGACAATGGGGCTTCGAAGAGTATGAGGGATCTTATTCTTCAGCAGAAGAAGTATTGTCGTTCTACGAATTGGATGAGGACGCAACGTTGCAGGTGGAGAATCTCATGAGGTCTCACACCAAGGGAAAAGGCTTCAACCACGGTGAGTTTAAACCTTCATTTCATACAAAACTTAAGACAAATAAGCACCTATCGGTGTGTTCCGGCGGCCTCACTTGAGAGCCAGATCCCAGTTCAGGTGTAGCGTGGCGCCATCTTCGACCACATCGTCACAACATCAGGTGACTTGCCGTCAAACGCTATCCTGTACTTATTGTTGTTCGGGCGTTAGCAGCTATCCATTTTTACGCGTAAGCATGTTACGCTGGAATTCCTTTTCAAAATTCCCGATACGTATTTGACATTTTTGTAAAGGTGTTGTGTGCCCAAGAACCCCTGCATGGCTTAAGACGGCCCTGCAGGTCAGTTTTTGGGCAGCATCATCACATTTACGATTTTATTCTAATTATTACTTAGTTGATTGAATTGGAGCAAGCTCACTGCAAGCCCGAGTTTTTCTGTCATCCAAACAGTTTGATGTTTTCTAATAACCTTATAAATATATTTCAGTTACGGAACAAGCTTTGTACCAGTCCATCTACAACTTCGCTGGTCTTTTGAATGGTAAGTTAACATTTTAAAAGTAGGTACTGTGATTAAGTATTGCCTATAACTAGTTAGAGGCCTGGAAAGCTCAGTTTAGTTCAATCTAGCATTTAGATCAGCTTTTCCCAAAGTGGGCGATAACGCCCCCTTGTTGGCGCTGCAGGCCTAAAGAGGGGCGTAAGAGACCCAGAAAAAAATGGGGCGTTGTGCAGAGGCTTCATGGGGGCGTTAAAAATAATTTATTCTCAAACTGAGACAAGATAATAGTTTGGGAGCCCCTGGTTTAGATCTTCCCATTACGAACTAGAGGGAGGTAAATCGTTCGCTTACTTTGCTACCGCTCCTGATTAGCTGTTCACCGCGGTTTCACCCGCGTGGGCTACAGTTTATCGCGTTAAAAGTAATCTACGACCTTCCCCATAATTCCGACAGTGAAAATAACGAATAATATTATGACATTCTCTTTGATTATTTTGACATCTATATTTTTATTTTATTATTATTTCATTGTATTTCATTATTATACAAAATTACTATAAAAAACTTAAGCCTAGAGTGCCGCCGGTAGCGGGGCAGGACTCAAGCTACCGGTGGTTAGGGCTGCAGAGTGAGGAACCTCCTGACGATACGCGCCGTGTCAAGGAGTACTGCCTTCTGCATTCGACCCTTGATCCAACCGTCCAGCGAGAGCCTCTTGAGATGTTGGTCGAGACTCTTCGCTATGAGCTATGAGGCCGTTCGCTGAAACGACTATCGGGACGATGATCGTTGAGTCAACATCCCACATAGCGGTCACGGTCATTATTATTATTATTATTTTGCTAATTTTATTGTTTAAAATTATTTATCATTAATTTTTCTGTGTTGTAAATGTAATTGGTGTTTATCGTTTTTAACACAATAAAAATAAAAATTATTTTAATCTAATTTAATAAATTTAAATTTCATTTATCCCCGGGGTTCTAATTTTCTAAAATACTAGTTAGCTATAGTTACTTTTTATAACATTAACTATCTGCGAGTTAAAGTCCCGTCACAATCGGTCCAGCCCTTTCAGAGATTAGCCGGGACAAACAAACATACAGAAAAGAAATAGCTGATGATGATGATGCATATTTTAAGCTTTTCGTGTTGCATATTATTATAATCCGGTTTCAAGTAATGAGTAATTGTTTTTACTTTAGATTACGAGACATGGGACGAAAAGGACTTCAGTTCAGCGTTCACAGAATGTGAGTACGAGTAAACCTATATATAGTATCTTTTAATTTTTATTAGTATTGAACTAGCTGCGCCCCACGGTTTCCGCGGGAGCCTTTTCCGGGATGAAAAGTAGCCTATGTATATGTGTATGTGTGTGTATGTATCCAGGGTATAAGCTATCTCCATTCCATATTTCATTCAGATCCGTTCAGTAGTTTTTGCGTGAAAGAGTAACAAACATCCATCCATCCATCCATACTCACAACCCTTCACGTTTATAATATTAGTAGGATATCTAGTACATAATTATGTTTTGTATTAGTGAGAGCAATGGTGGCCGAACGGTTTGACGTGCGACTTACAAGACGCCGACACCGAGTTCGAATCCTCTCGGCCCCGCACCTATGACTTAATAAGTTATGTGCGGATTTGCCATCGCTCAAAACGGTGAAGGAAAACATCGTGAGGAAACCGGCATGCCCAAGAACTACAACATTTTCAAGGGCATGTGACATCTACCAACCCGCACTGGGCCAGCGTGGTAGATTATAGCCCATACTCTCTCTCCGAGAGAAGGCCAGAGTCCCAGCAGTGGGAATGTGGAAGGCTGATAATCATGATTAGTGATTTATTTTATTAATTAATTTTGTACAATTTCAGTGTCGACCACGGTGGCTGTAATTGGCAGTAGTTACAACCCGAAATGTAAGTTTTACACTATTTACATGTTACTAACGGGATGACCGAGCTTTCCTCGTTCATTTCTTTGGTAATTCGTGTATTTAGAAAATTGGTTTTGGTTTGCTTCTTTCTTTCTTAAGTAATGGATCGATTTTTCCTCCCAAGGATAAATTCAATTGCAAATTCAATCCGCGGATCGGTTGCTGGCAAGCTTTACGCCTACACTGGATTGACATATCGATCCAATACCGCGAAAAACGGATCAGGATCGATTATTAATTTCGGACGTAAATGTACTTAGAAAAAATTGGTTGTCTGTAAAGTCGGTTTACTGACGATAGTTGAACGTGACAACGTCGATTGGCCGATTGTGCTTCTTTGTCGCTCGTTCCGAGCTCTCGCTTGCACTTCAAGCCTTACATGGAACGCGTCAGAGCGAGGTAACGCCGCATGAGTCATGTTTTTTCGTGCGTGCAGCCGGCTCTATCGAATTATAAGACGTTGTCACGTCAAAAACTGCAGACTTTGATGTGTTAAACATTTACACTATCTAATGATTTTTTTTTCTTTCAGTGGGCAAGATGCTTACGGAATGTAAGTATTTATTTAATTGTATTAGTGGGTACTTGAACTTCAAACACATACATATAATAGATACAGAATTACAGACATACATACATACATATTTAGTCGATTACCAATGTGACGCAATAGGTGAACACTGCGAAACATATTGAAGCGATGACAGCTGAGTGGTGACTTCGCCTTGTAACCCGTAGGTTGTGGGTTCGAATCCTACAATGAGCTTGAGCTTTCGTTGAAGGAAAACATCGTGATGAAACCATAGCTTGGTGGTAGGGTATTTTCTACTGCTCGCCTGGGTAGCTACCAGCCTCGAGTTAAGAATCTGTCGCCAAGCACCTATCGGTGTGTTCCGGCAGCATCACTTGAGAGCCAGTTCCCAGTCCAGGTGTAGCACCTTCAACCACATCGTCAGGTTAACATCAGGTTACTTGTGGTCAAACACTACCCTGTATGTTTTAAAATGATAAAGCAACATTATTTTTCTTGCAGCCTGGACGAGTTACTTCAGCGACTTCTTCGCTAAGACTTTCAACGTCGACAGCGTTCAAGTAACTGCTCAAATCCACACGAAGCTCGAGAAGTGCACTCAAATCAGCTTAGGTGGCGCCATCAACCTATCAACTGGAAACGAGAACTTCAACAACGACGACGATGGCGGCAGCTCTCCTAATGGGGCCCAAACAACTACTACTGGCGGAAGTGATGAAGATGATAATGATGAAGACGAAAGAGGTTTCGTTAATGAATATAACAAGAAAGCTAGCGATGACAAACAAGAGTCCAGTGACGATGCAAATAGTTACGATGACGATGGTGAAAGTGAAAGTGATACTAGTAATGACACAGTCAGCCGTAGAGGCAGTGAAACCAGCACTACAAGCGAAGACAAGAACAGCAATATTCGCAGAACAAGCTATGATAGGGAAGAAGACAGAAGCAATGACCGTGGAACAAGTAATGAAGAAAGAACCAGTAGGGACAGCTACAGACAGCAAGGACGTCGAACAAGTACTGACCAAGAAAGC
Source organism: Opisthograptis luteolata (assembly GCA_931315375.2). Lineage (NCBI taxonomy): Eukaryota > Metazoa > Arthropoda > Insecta > Lepidoptera > Geometridae > Opisthograptis > Opisthograptis luteolata. Next base: position 4,841,570 of record OV928063.1, on the reverse strand, counting down.
GCTAGTAGCAACACTGATCGTCAAGTAAGGGACTCTAGATACGAAGAAGATTCAAGTCAAAACGTCGACAGAGATACAGAATCTAGGTCCAACCAACAAAGTTTACAAAGTGATGGTTATGACACAGTCAGCCGTAGAGGCAGTAAAACCAGCACTACAAGCGAAGACAAAAACAGCAATATTCGCAGAACAAGCAATGATAGGGAAGAAGACAGAAGCAATGACCGTGGAACAAGTACTGAAGAAAGAACCAGTCGGGACAGCTACAGACAGCAAGGACGTCGAACAAGTACTGACGAAGAAAGCAGTATCAACACTGCTCGTCAAGTAAGGGGCTCTAGATACGAAGAAGATTCAAGTCAAAACGTCGACAGAGATACAGAATCTAGCTCCGACCAGCAAAGCAGAAAGGTAAACAAAAAACAATGCAAAAAAAACAGGAATAGGGTAAGTACTTAATGCGTGTACAGTAAATAACTGGCAATCTATTACTAATAGAGTGTAGATAGGAAAACTTAACCATCCTACTAATATTATAAATTCGAAAGTTTGTATGTATGGATGGATGGATGGGATGGACGGATGTTTGTTAATCTTTCACGCAAAAACTACTGAACGGATCTGAATGAGGAATGGAAATAGCTTATACCCTGGATTAGCGCATAGACTACTTTTTATCATCGAATAAGGTTCCTACAAGACAACGAGAAGACGCGGGTGAAACCACAAGGCGCAACTAGCTACTCATATATTTTTGACAATAGGTTACTTTAAAACACTTAGCTTTAATATGTTTTAATCGACGACTCTTTGACAGGGACGTAACCAAGGAGACTCCGGAAACACAAATGAAAATGACAGATACGGCAGAAGAAGTGCATACAACTCTGAAAGTGATGATCAAAATGTCAATGATAAAACGAATGGTGCAGGAAGACGCCAGCAAACTCGAAATAATAATGATGACAATTATGATTCACAAGATGATACAGAGAGTGAAAGGACGAGAAGACGAGGTGACACAGCCGATGATGATAACGATAATGGCGATGATGAAACTAATGGAAGAGACGGGAGAGACGGCAGAGATGGAAGAGATGGAAGAGATGGAAGAGATAGGAGAGGAGGACAGGATAGAAGAAACGGTGGTGGTGATGACAACAGAAATTATGGCAACCGTGACACTGAAAATAATTCGGGAGGCGTCGATACCGGACGAGACAAGACTGGTAGTAACGGCTCAAACAACGGCAAGCAACAAATAATAAAGCATTACGAGGTTAGTAAAAAAAATCTGATAATTTTGTATACAAAGAGCGATAATGGCCGAACGGCGTCGACACCGAGTTCAAAACCTCTCGGCCCCGCACCTATGACATAATAAGTTATGTGCGGGTCTACCATCGCTCAAAACGGTGAAGGAAAACATCGTGAGGAAACCGGCGTGTCCAAGAACCGCAACATTCAAGGGCATGCGACATCTACCAACCCGCACTGGGCCCGCGTGGTAGATTACGGCCCATACTCTCTCTGAGAGAAGGGCAGTGTCTCAGGAGTGGGAAGGTAAAAGACTGATGATGAGCATAGGGACATGGGTGTGTCCCAGGTATCGCTGGAGAGACGAAGTCACTATGTACTTGCGCTCACTGCAGGCGGAGGACTGGCGGGAGGTGGCATAGGAGAGAGCGAAGTGGCGTCTTTTGCTATCGGAGGACAACACTTTGGGTCGTTGTGCCATCTGAGTTAAATAGACCACAGGCACAGAATAGTTTTTTAAAACACTTTTATTAGCTTGACTTGTAACTAACTAACTAACTAACTAACTAACTAACTAACTAACTAACTAACTAACTAACTAACTAACTAACTAACAATGTAATCAAATCTTAGAAGTCAATTTTCACCTACTTCTAATTGTCGTATCGACTTGAAACTTTGTATGTGTATGTAATCTCGGTGACAATGCAATAATTTGGTATCATCGACCTGATCTGATGATGCAGCCGGAAGGTGGGTAGGGCATCTCTGCGCTGGCTACTAGTAAACCCCTCGTGTTTGGGCTCATATGAATCGTTTTGATGAGTACAATAGATTGGAATTGGTGACGAGGGTCTGATGATGCAACCGGAAGGTGGGTAGGGGATCTTTGCAGTGGCTACTAGTGAACCCCTCGTGTTTGGGCTCATGTGAATCGTCTTGATGAGTCCAATAGATTGAACTTGGTGACGAGGGTCTGATGATGCAGCCAGAAGGTGGGTAGGGGATCTCTGCAGTGGCTACTAGTAAACCCCTCGAGTTTGGGCTCATATGATTCCTTTTGATGAGTCCGATAGATTGAACTTGGTAACAAAAGACTAAAAAGTAAAAAAATAAAAATATATAGTTTAAAAAACTAAAAAAAAACACTTTAAAAACGCACTCAAAAATATAAAATAATTAAATTGACTTGTATTAGTTACGATATAATGGTTAATTCAAAAAGTGTGGAGCGCTTCTTTTACTGGGTAAATAAAAGTACACACAACCAAAAAGCGCTCCACACTTTTTGAATTAACCATTATATCGTAACTAATACAAGTCAATTTAATTATTTTATATTTTTGAGTGCGTTTTTAAAGTGTTTTTTTTTAGTTTTTTAGAATAGTTTTAATAGTTTTTTATTGTATTTTTTTCAGGGAGGATCGTTGCAGATTTTGGGTAAGTGCGAAGATTCTTTCAAAAGAAACGTTGTGGGTTCGAATCCTACAATGAGCTTTGAGCTTTTCGTGAAGGAAAACATCGTGAAAAAACCATGGCTTGGTGGAAGGGCATTTTCTAGTGCTCGTCTGGCTAGCTACCACTCGAGTTAAGAATCTATCACCAAGCACCTATCAGTGTGTTCCGGCAGCCTCACTTGAGAGCCAGTTCCCAGTCCAGGTGTAGCGTGGCGGCAACTTCAACCACATCGTCACTTAAGACGAGGAATTGGCAATATTGGCTACAGGGATTTCCTTTTTTCTCAGCAATTACATAACATACAGAGCTAATATTTATGTGCATTAAAGATCATGTTTTTGATATCAAATTGTCGGAAGGATAACACGATGGGTTAACTTTCATAGCAGACAAACAATGATCGAAAACTGCCCTCTAAAAAAAAGATTTTCATTTTACAGGCATACAAAACCGATTTAAGAGTTGAAACATTTTTGTATGGTATATATACACATTCTTCAAAGAACTAAAGATTTAGTTCTATAAAACTAACGATAGTTTTCATTTTAAACGAAAAAAACCCTTTTTTGGCGTATACGACCTTGCGGCATTAGTCAGTTTGCTTGCGTTTTTGTATGGAGCTGATTTCAGATTCATTGTTTATCACGGCGTCCTCTTAACGTCAGGTGACTTGTGTCAAACGGTACTCTGTAAGGAGTAGTTTGAGCAACATTTTAAGCGACCTATTTAATCATTTATTTTTATTTTCAGATCTTTTATCCGTCGCGTTTAAGAACACAAAGAACACCGCAGTTACCGATGCATGCAAGAGTGTGTCAAAGAGAAGTAAGTATAATTACCTACTTAATTAGTGCTATAATAAGAAACAGCGATGGTGTCCGAACCCTCTCGGCCCCGCACCTATGACTCAATAAGTTATGTGCGGATTTGCCATCGCTCAAAACGGTGAAGGAAAACATCGCGAGGAAACCGGTAGCGGCGTGTCCAAGAACCGCAACATTCAAGGGCATGCGACATCTACCAACACTGGGCCCGCGTGCATACTCTCTCTGAGAGAAGGCCAGAGTCCCAGCAGTGGGTAACAGGCGGAGGATGATGATGATGGTGATTGTGATGACCAACTTAGAAAACCTAATGATGTCGCAGGTTTTTTGTTAGTTAGTTAAAGCCTTTGACTACCAGCAATTCGAATTCACACGGAAACTCTTCCGACTACGGATTCGGAAAAATTTCCTTCAGATTTTTTTTGACACAATTCATCAATGCAAATTTAGAAACTGATATTTAATTTGACAAACCACGTGTTCAATCACGGAAAAGTTTCCGCCACCTATTTGCTCTCGAAAAACGTTTCCGTGAAGCGAAAGTGACGTCGAATCCGACACGGAAACTTTCCGAGTGAATTTGAATCGCGCTACAGGTGACTTGTGGTCAAACGCTGCCATGTACCCCTAGTACAGGTTTTGATAGTTTACAAAAACTATAAAAGTTTTCGTTTCCATCCATACATATTTTTTTCAACGAATCTTACCGAGACTTGGAGGAACTGAAATCGTTAATACGGGTTATTTTAAATCGTTATAATCATATTCCAACAATGTTATTGAGTTACTTTTTGAATTTAAGCAGATCGAGTTGCCACTTTGACAAGTCGGCGGTGGTAAACGTCGACGTTTACGAAAACTTTTATTGGTTTCAAAACTTGTACTAGGGGTACTGTAAGATGTAACAAAATAATATAAGAAGCTTTATATAAGTACCTTTTCCTACATTATATATTTTTACCATCTTTTTTATCTGTGCAGGAAAACCGGCTTCTAACTTCGACGAACTGAACGACGTTATGTCCGAATGTAAGTTTAATTATAAACATATATGTATAGTAATGTTACGTCAGAACTTTCGACTGAGTGAACCGATTTTGATGATTCATTTTTATTTGATAGCTAGCGTTTCAGATGTGGTCCCATTTCAATTTGGTCCAATAGGGATGTTAACCATTTTTCGGAATTGCTTTTATTTTAAAGATTGACTCTTGTTTACCATAATAAAAAAAATATTTTATTTAAAATTATTAGTATTTTCCTTGAGAAAATATACAAAATTGGAGTAATTATGAATTTTTCCGCCAAAACACTAACAAATGTCACGTGACTGACATGACGTCACGGACCGAAAAACACGATGGTCGCGATTCGTAATGACGTAAGAAGCTCATTTTGGTGTTTGCAGTCACGTGACAAAAGATTATAAATATAGCATTTAAAATCATTTTTATTTAAATTATTAAGTTATATTTAAATACAAAAATATGTTTTTCGATATCCTAATAATACAAACTAACATAAAAGTAAGATAAAACATTATTTTGTAATTAGTGTTAACATCCCTATTCTGACAATGTCATTCAGGAGAAAACCTTTGATTTTTGTTTATTAATAATTTTGTTGAGCTGTTTGTTTATTTGCCACTTTTACCTACATAGACAATTTAATGTATTTTTTTATTTTCAGCGATCAAAATGACAGAGTATGTCTTGGACGGATGGGTGAACGGACGTGAGTACAGACACTTTTTAACACAATGTTGCCATTACAAAGGCGCCATTTCGAAGGAGATCCGCAGATGCTGGGCCAGGATGGCCTTGTTGTTATTTAAATTCAAAATATCATGCATATTTTATCGTCTTCATTTTGCATTGTACCCTAAATCTATGCTACGACAGTAAATATTTATCTAGATTTTATATTAAACAGCTTTGAGAAAATCTTCGCCTAAATTGAGCGAAACGGCGCCCCCGTCCGCTATTTCCTAATAAATATCGGTATTTGTCAATTGGTAACAATATTTTGCTAAATGAAGAAAACTCCAGAAATTTCCTAATATTCGATGTATAAAAAAACCAGGTGCAAACCGTTTTCGCCCGCGTCTTTCAACTATCCCGTAGGAACCTTTAAAACGTAGCCTATGTATTGTGTTAAGGTCCCGGGTGTAAGCTATCCCTACTTCAAATTTCATCGAGATCCGTTCAGTAGTTTCTGCGTATCAAACATCCATCCATACATCCATACTCACAAACTTTCACATTTATAATATTAGTAGGATATGAATGTTGAGTTTTAATATTTTTATTCTTTTTTCTTGCAGTTGGAACGTTTTACAGGAAACGTAAGTATTGATTTTATTATGATTGAAATATTCCCTTCTTTTGTGACTAAAGTGCCCTGTAAACGATCAAATTTGTTTGTCAAATTTTACGTTTTCATCAAACATCAACGCAAACGGTCAAACAACAGATCACAAATTTCAAACACGACCATCAATCCAGATTTTCATCAAACGCGACAAACACGTAGATTGTTTGACAAACGCTTCAAACAAAGCTGCAAACTATCAAATAATTTGACAAACACGTAAAATTTGTCAAACAAATTTGATCGTTTACAGGGCGCTTTTACAGTGCCCGGCAAACAAGTTGAGCCAAAAGTCACGTGGAAGGGGAAAGTTCGCGCTTGTGCACTTTTCGTAATTGGATGATAACGTGACGTGAACACAGCGCGGGAAGCTGATTAACCAATTAGGCGCACGCGTTTCGGCGGACTCCCCCCGCGCATCCTTCGATCCACCTAAGAGATCTAAAAATCGTTTCTGCACAGCCAAGGTCATTATCTCAACTTGTTCGCCGGCCACTGTACCTACAAACAAGGTTATATCTTGCATTGAACATTGATTTACCTTCATTGTGTTGATCAAAACCATTTCTCTTTCCAGTCTACTTCACAATCACCAAGACATCGAGCTGCAAAGCGAATGGTTATCTTGCGAAGAGAGTCAAATCAAAGAGTAAGTTTAACATAACCTAACCTAAAAACTAAATGGGCTGGTCATATAAGCCGCAGAACCGACAACCGTTGTAGACGTGTTGTTGAGTGAAGACCGCGACTTGGCGCACGTAGTGTAGGACGCGCTGCGAGTAGCTGCAGCGACGACTTGCGCCGAGTGGCTGGCAGTGGTTGGATGAGAAGAGCCGAAGACCGGGCTTAGGTGCGTACTTTAGGAGAGGCAGACAGACATCCACATCCATACTCACAAACTTTCACGTTTATAATATTACGTAGGACTAACTACTTTTTGTAACGGTTCCTTTAACTCCCAGACCGGCTGCGGCACGCCCTCAGTTGTGCGGGGTTGAAGGTACTAAGACCGCTTCTCGTTTTTGTTTACAGGATGGGGAACCCCCAAGATTTGTAACAGTGATTACGATACCAGGTGGGGATGGAAGGGAGGCGCCACGTCCGACTACATCAAATTCTACGAAGCTAAAAAAGCATGGGAGGACTTACAGAAACCGCTTAAGAGCTATGAAGGAAAAATGAAAGGTACGAAAACTGTGACGTTTATTAGCAAGGGCGGGTAAAGCGAGGACATAGAGGCACGCCCCTGTCCCTCTAGGGCAGACTTTTCCAAAGCGGGTGATAACGCCCCCTTGCGGGCGCTGCAGGCCTAAAGGGGGGCGTTGTGTAGAGGCTTAATGGGGTGCTAAATAATAATAATCCACAAAGTAGGCAGTAGACAAAATAAGTTTAAGAACCCCTGATTCAGATCTTCATGATGATTTTAATGGTTGCCTCTTTGTGACTTCACCAAACGGTTCCAACGGAAGACCAGCGCTGGTTGACTAACCAGCATTTTGCTGAGTTGGGGCCGATTTGCGACGGTGACATTTTTGTGTACTGACATTGAGTTCTTTTACTACTGTATATTGTTTCTTTTTTTCTTCTATAATTTGTACCAAGAGTGTTGTTGTTGCAAATAAACATACATACATTCTTTCTTTCTTCCCATTACGAATTATAGGGTATAATATAAATTTTAAATAATCTTTAAACATACAATGACATGATGTTTGTAATTATTAATAATTTTTGTTTTATTTAATTTTGATTTGTTTCGTGTTGATTGGTATATTTTGTAATTTTTATTTGTTACTTGATATGTTTTTCTAATTTTATATTTTTTATTAATTGTAATTATGACATTTGCACGCCTGCTTGCTGGCTGAATACATTGGCCTACGTGTATTTTTGACGTGACAACGTCTTATAAATTGGTTTGCCGGGTGACACTTCAAGAAACTGCGTTACGCTCCGCTCACGTTATGCGCTCACAATGAGAGCGAGTGAGAGGCACGCGTCCCTTCCACTCGGGCATGGTTAGCCCGCCTAAGAGCGAGAGAGACAGACATAAAAAGTCGTTGTCACGTAAAACTTTCGCCCGTATACCGACTTTACAGGCAACCAATTTTTTTGAGACCTATTGTAATGATAATAATTATGTATTCTAGCAAATAAACCATTTGATTTGATATTATAGATCTTTTCAATCGTATCTTTCAGATACTGAAGAGGTGGTCTTCAATTCGATTCGCGCACTGGCTAGCCTGCTCAGGAGTAAGTATTTACGTAAATTTTCTTGATCATTTATAATCATACACACCAACCAACCTTTGACTGAATCATCACCTAAATTGAAGTGTGTTTGTTGCAGTGCCGGATTTACCATAGAAGCTGAAAAAGCTTAGTTAGGGCGGCAAAATAGGCCCAAAAAAAATTGGTACCGGAAAAAAGTAAAGCTTTAAGAATAGAATAGAATAGAAACTTTATTTGCTAAAAATGTGACTGAAACAGTTAGTAATAACAACATAAATATTGATCTGACACATTTTACCAATGAAATGGCATGCAAAATTCAAAATCTTAACTTTGCTTTTCTTAGCTCAAAAATATACCCAAAAAGTTCTAAAAATAATCTAGAAACTAGATTATTCCCTAAAAAATAGGAATTAACTTTATTGCGAACAGTGTATCTAATTTTAGAGGTCAGTGCAAGCGGCAAAAAAATTTAGAGCTTTGGGGCGGCGAATGTGTAGGTAAATCCAGCACTGGTTTGTTGTGTTATGGCCAAACAAAGTGTCCTGTGACCACCGTTTCATATTATTATCTACTAGTTGCACCCCGCGGTTTCACCCGCGTCTTCCCGTTATCCCACAGGAACTTTTTTCCGGGATAAAAAGTAGCCTATGTGTTAATCCTGTATATAAACTATCTATACATTCCGGATTTCATTCAGATCCGTTCAGTAGTTTTTGCGTGAAAGAGTAACAAACATCCAACCATCCATCCATGCTTACAAACCTTAGTAGCACTATGTTTTGTATACATTCTGATTTCTAATCGTTTTATAACCTTCCAGGGGACTCCAGTAGATGGTCATCCAATGACTTCAGAACTGTTTACAGCAAATGTAAGTGTTATTCAAATTTACGTCTTAAAAGCCTCACATTAAAGAACATAATCACTTCGCCGAACACGTTGCTTGACCTAGTTGATCCGTTTGAGCTAATGACCTTGGTTGCGCAGAAACGATTTTTAGTCCAAGGTATTGGCTATCTCCATTCTAAATTTCATTCAGATCCGTTCAGCAGTTTTAGCGTGAAAGAGTGACAAAGATACATCCAGCAAAACCGTCTATATTTGACGGAGTTATGCCCGAACAAACATAAAAAGAAATACAAACATCCGAGTTGAGAGCCTCCTTGTTTGAAAGTCGGTTAAAAATGGACAGCATTACTTATAGACCTGTCAAACTTAGTAGAGAATGCAAAACCGATTTGACACCAGTGGTGACACCATGATTTTTTTGTTATTAATCTATATGTTTTTTTTGGAGCGATGGTGGCCGAACGGTTAGGCTTGCAACTTACAAGCCGCCGACACCGAGTTCGAATCCTCTCGGCCCCGCACCTATGACTCAATGAGTTATGTGCGGATTTGCCATCGCTCAAAGCGGTGAAGGAAAACATCGGGATGAAACCGGCATGCCCAAGAACTGCAACATTCAAGGGCATGCAACATCTACCAACCCGCACTGGGCCCGCGTGGTAGATTACAGCCCATACTCTCTCTCTCTGAGAGAAGGCCAGAGTCCCAGCAGTGATAATGATGTTTTTTTTTGCAGCGATCACAATATTCGCAGCTATTGGCAGCGCCCACTACCCACGCCGTGAGTTGTTTTTCTTTTTGCTTGTATTATTATGAGAACGACAAAATGCTCTCAGACCATAGTAGATTTGTTGGTTCCACGAATGTTTTTGAAGTGAAAACAACTTTGGGATTTTTTTTGGGATGGGTAAAATATGTCAAACCTGCGTCAGGACACGTGACGTGCAGTGCGATTCAAATGCACACGGAAACTCTTCCGACCGCGGATTCGGAAAAAATTCCTTCAGATTTTTTTAGACACGATTCATTAATCTGAATTTGATTTGACAAACCAGCTGCTCAATCACGGAAATGTTTCCGTCACCTATTTGCTCTCGGAAAACGTTTCCGTGAAGCGAAAGTGACGTCGAATCCGACACAGAATCATTCAGAGTGAATTAGAATCGCACTGCTGGTCGAAAACTCGTAAGACGGAGGGGGAGTAGACCGTCGCGCGGCGTACGAGAGGAAGTGATATCCCCCTCTCTTTCTGCCGCGCGCTGAACATGTATGCCTGCTCCTGCTGTTTCGTTTAAGCGGCGCAGGGCGCTTGCAGTTTTCACTCCTGCCGGCACGCCCCGAGTGCAACCCGTTTTCTTTTACCAGTTCAGCAACTTTTATTTTTCACTTGTTGCGCCCCGCGGTTTCACCCGCGTCTTCCCGTTATCCCGCAGGAACCTTTTTCCGGGATAAAAAGTAACCTATGTTTTGTTTAGGTATTTAAGCTATCTCCATTCCAAATTTCACTCAAATCCGTTTAGAAGTTTTTGCGTGGATGATCAACAAAAGTAGTAGGGATTCCCCGGTTCTGGCTCAGAGCCAGAACCGTCTCTTCGTACACTTCAGGAGGGGGTTCCTAAAAAAAAAAAAAAAAAAAAAAAAAAAAAAGTAATTTGGCCACGCCCGATCGATCTGTGCTATCAGATTTCTGATATCTCTTACGGATTACGAGATAGCTTCCAGGTCTCAGGAGCTCCAGTACCCCTCATTAAAGCTAATCTAATTGCCCTATTGTTCCTAATTACGGTCCAATCCTAATTGCCCCATTGTTCCTAATGGCGTTCCAAGCTGAGCTAGAACCTCAATTGTTTGCTCAGGCTAATTACTATAATTTTGCTAATTACGGTCACCTATTGTATTGCTGCTATTCAAAAAGTTCAATAACAACAAGGTGGATCAGCGACGTTGTAAGAGCCGCAGGGAGCCGATGGATGCAAATGGCTAACAACCGTTCATGTTAGCGTTCAAAGGGGGGGATGCCTACCCCGGCTGAATATGATAGTAAAAACACTTCTTTATTGTTTCATTGCTCTTTATTTATCAATAAAATGAGATTTAAATATATTATAAAGCAATATATCATTGTACAATGTTTCCATATCGAATAATCTTATAAAATCAGACATTGTATTACCATTGTACTTGTAGTACAAATACAATAAGCAGTACTCGCCACATACCGAAGTCCAATCATTTTGTATCCTATACCTATTGAAATCCCATTGCCTTGAATTCTTCCTTAAAAATGTTTGGTGGTGGCCTTTTGGTGGGCGACCATACGAATCAAAATATTGTCCAAGACCGTTTATATCGATGTGTATGGCTACCCAGTGAGATCCCGGCTTTGTGTCTGGATCTAAATTGCTTATTATGTATGCTGGAATCTGAGTGTTTATTGGCAATCGATTTGCAGCATATACATTATATTGTAAGCTCGGATGAATTTTATTTAAATATTTCTGCACCTCTGTTGTATTCATAATTCATATAAAAACACTTATCCGTACAATTGATCGGATGCAAGTGTTAAATTAAATGTAATAAGTTGATATTTCAAGTCGATGGGGTCGTGTAATTAATGCAAGGGAGGTACATGTTACAAATCATAATTTATTCAAATAATATAGGTAAACACTTTCGCTTATAACTAATACAATGAAAACTTAATTTCTATAGTCTTAACTACTATAGTCTACACATACATTGCGGTGTTTATCAATTTCAATAACATTATCAAACTCCGCATACACAATACAGTTGATAGTTTGTGAAACAGCTGATTCAAAACGAACTTCCAATCTTACACTACCATGTTTTATAAGATTCCAGTGCCCCCACAGTACACAGTAAAAACTAAAGTAAAACAATAATAATAATAATTCCTACTTAAGTTATTGAAACTAACTTTATACATTAAAATTATAAACAATATTACAAAATGTACACATAATTATACAAGTCAACTAACATTATTTATTAACAAATTAAATGAAACGATAATTTTACTATTCAAATAATTGAACTATCTTAAACTATAATGACCCCACGCTAAGGTGTCAACAAGATTTGGTAAAATACATCGTTTCGTGTCATTATAGGATAAACATATTTTATTAATTTTTTGAGTAAATATTGTATGTTTAATTGATTTAAATCTGTACATACTACAAAATTTAATAGTTTCATTGATGAGACATGACTTATAATCTTCAATATTCATTCTTTTTGTGACACATTTATTTACACCTTTCGCTTTGGCTGTCAATTTATTTTCTACTTCAAATGCATACATTTTAGACCGAAGACCTACGAATTCTTTTAAAATTTTACCATTATTTTCATCTTTAAAGAAACCCAACTTTTTTTTGTTTATTTTAGGATAACCAAATATATTATCAGTAGGATAGTCTGATGTATCAAATCGTGTGAGAAGATCAGGCTTAATATCTTCATAAAAATTGTCTGTAAAGATTTCATAAATTAAACTGTCAGTATCAGTGTATAATACTTTTGTTTTATCATTGAATTTTTTTATCATGTAATTGTAATGAAAATCATACATAAGAGTTTTGGATATATCTAATATACAAAATCCTAAATATATGGGTTTATTATGAATCAATTTTATTTTTCGTAACTGTACTGCAACTAAATTTTCAGAAAAAACTGATAAGCTGTGAAATTCTGGTTTAGCAATTAAGTCTTGGGCACCTAAAGTTTTACCTCTATTTTCCCAATGTGTTAATAGTTTTACATTGACTCGTTTCTCAATGTTTTCCATTGTTTTACCAAAGACTGAGTTATTCATTAGTTTATAAAAATCTTTTTCAAAATCCGACGTTGCCTTTGTTCTTAATTTCGTATTTAGATCTATGTATTTTTCTAACCAAGGGCTTTGTCGGAACTTTAAAATACGGTGAATTTTAGTTAATTTCATACCCATTGACAAACATTGTTTGAGATTTTTATAATGAATTTTGTATTTGACTTTATTCATAAGATTTGGAATTAGTTTTTTTTCTTTAGAAGTACCTGCACATATGTTTTCTGGACACAGTGGTAAATCCGAATGTAAATCGTGAAGTTCCACTGGATACTCTAAATCGACTTCTAAAATAAAACCGAATTCGGATGTATCAGGCACATCAAAATTTGTATCCGGACTGATCCATTCAAACCCACTTACCGGAAGATATTGAGACATAGCCCAACCGTACAGATTGTTAGCATCTAAATAAACAAGGTATGATTTCGGTTTGTTCTCATCAAAATCTTCCAAGAATTCATTGTTTGCCTTTGCATGTCGTTTGCTACATTGAGATACACCTCCTCTTATACCTGCTCTAATAAATGCCACTTTATCATAATCTGTTAACAACTCTAGTTCAATTTTAGTGTATTTCAGCATAGCATCCCAACTAAGTCCTGGTGCTGTATAGTAGTGAGCAGGATCTAAATCATAAGTTGCAATACAAATATTCCTAAAGTTTTCAAACACATCAGTCAGCAACAAAACATCTGTTTTTAAATACAAGTTAGAGTAATCTAACATATTGCAACAGTTAAAGTGTTGCCAAACATCCTGAGCACGCCTATAGTCATCATCAGAAACATTTGAATCGGTCAATGCATTATAAAACTGACATTGACTAGGGAGAGATGTTTGTTTTAAGCAGTCATAGGATGTCATAAACTCATAAGGGTAGATGCCCTTTTTTCTAAGACGATTAAAATCTTCATCTTCAGGGAAACATCTTTTAAGTGTTTGAAATTGTCCATCTTTGAGATTATTAGCTAATTGGTTAAGACTGCATGGTAAAAATTTAAAAGAATCTACAAATCTTAATTGAACTTTGTGGTTGTTTATAGTTAATAGCTTTGAAAATGAAATGTATTTCTCTTTGTTTTGGGGAATTACTTCCACTCCCCCTTCCACAAAATTTAATGCATGAACGATGAAATGTGCATCGTAGTTACTGAGATTATGTAAAAATACTGGAATGTGTTGTGGGGTTCGGAACTTTCCTACGCAGACTTCATGTGCGACACCCCTAAAGTTCCCCGTATGCCAATCAAAATCAAGAACGTTATCCCCATTTATATTAGTTTCACAAATGTGACATATTGTAGAATTAGCAATTTTATTTTTATCTGCAGTTGACAATGGTTTGGGACATTTTTGAAAACTATTTATTCCACAAATTTTTTTGATATCATCGTATAGACGTTCCATAAATACTTGCGCACAGTTTGGTCCACTATATGTTTCATATTTTGACAAGTTGTCATCATAGGAACATTTTATATAATATCCGAAACTATACACTTCATGTTTATGAACATTGTTGGTGTATGACTTAGACGGATCATTAGGACATGATTTTATTGGGTTTAACAATGCTTCGAAATCAGCGTATACAACAAATGGTATTTTTAACTTTTTTTGAAATCTATCAAACTTTATTTTATCGTTAGATACTGGTTGTCCAAACCAATTTTTTGTTGTTTTTTCATTACTTGGAAGTTCTGTACAAATGTGAGAACAATCATGTTTTTGATGGTTATTCAACCTCTCTTCTGATGGAAAGTGTAATAAACAACCATCGCAGATATAAACTGCATGCTCTTGGTTTGAAATCTGTTTGCTAACTAACCGCGATAAGTTTTTAATGTAGCAATAGTGATTATTTGTTCCGTTTTGTATGTACAATAGATTTATATGACGACTTTTGTGAGATTTCGTTAAAAACAGTGGACCTACTACGCTATGTTTTTTTGTTTCTTTGTTATATTCCAAGCCAAAAACATTTATACTAATATCATTTAATTTTTCAACCTTAGATATATCATTTAATTTGACCGGGAAAGATACACCATCGAACTTAAGTTTGCTAGAATGTTTGCTGTAAGATGATACGCGATCTGAGTTTTTACTGACTGGGTATAACCCTGAGAGTAACGCCCATTTAAAACATAAATTGTCTGCATTTTTAACATTGATTATAGCTTTTTTTAATTTTATATCATGAGGTAAATCAACATATGAAGTTCCTCGCAAGGGATTAAATTTATTTATATTCATATCAATAGATTTGATTTGTTTAAGACTCCAGCCACTATCTTTTTTCTCGAAAGCACTTACCTTGTTTGTCAAAGTATCACATAAAGATGAAAAGAATATTTTTAAGTCATCTCCTCGAAAAATTATGTAATTACAAGTTTGAAAGTCAAATGAATTTGAAATATTTTTAGTTTGCTGCACAAAGTCAGCATTCAAAATGAAATTTACTTTAAAAACAGTATGCTGTTGAATAGCGTCTTCGATCAAAACAAATAATTCATCTTTTAATGAATTCAAAAATAATTCTGGTGTTTCAAATACTAATTCAGATGCCGGATCGTTTTTACTGGTAACTTTATATGTTATAATTCTTTCTCCAAAAGCAGACTCAACAACAGAAACATTTGGTAAAGATCTGTGTGATTGCAATACATTATTTTTGTGTAAATTACTTTTTAAATGATTAACAAAATATCGCTTCTTAACTAAAACCTGACAAGTGCTACAATTTACCTGATCAGCGAGTGGTGGAACTCTTGGTGATGACGTTGCAGTTGAGGTTGAATTTTCTCCTTCTTCAGTTTTCAATTTTTTTGATGTGCCCATATCTGCTACATCTTGCGTAACCAGATTTCTTTTGAGAGCTCCTCCAATATGTGTTGGTTGACTATAAGGAAATATAAAATTTATGTTAATAATAAATAATCATTTTTATACATATTAATATTTTAGTAAAAAATCCAAATAACTTACTTCAAAGTTTTTTCACCAACAGCACAGATATTGTAAAGCTCATCATCGTAAAACGAACAATGCAAGTCAGTTTTTTCTATAGTTTCACAGAGGTTGCATAAATTCTTCTCATCATCTTCATTGAGTTGCGTATTGAAGAAAGCGCTGACACACACTTCATCACTTTGTTCCATTTTTGCTTGATACTACTCTAGATGGCTCCAAGGACTTAATGTTTCGAAATTATCGCTTTTTTGACTATTTATAATACTGCGATAGGTGATTATGAAAGTATGGTAATTAGTATAATACAAAATATATCAGTAAATAATTGAATAGTAACTGCGAACAATGGATATAATTATGTTAATGCACTCGGTTTGTTATTAAAAAAATACTTTTTGCAGTCATCCGTTTTAGATATTTCTTTTGCTATTTTGAATATTAAATTTTTACTTTCCATGTAGTTGTTATTTTTGGAGTCCGTATAGTATTTGATTCTTATTTCGGCGTTTTTCCAGTGATCTGTTTGAGGTATTTTCACCAACTTTTTCAGGTCGTATATTTCTATTTTCACCAAATGAGTCGAACTATCATTAACGCTTGTGGATAAGCAAGTTGTTCCACCCTCCTCATGACTCCTTGAGACCGTAGATGATAGCTTCTTTTTCTTTACTTGTAGCGGCGTTTCAAACAAATCATCTAAACTATCCAGTGAGGTTTGGTTTCGTTTTCTTTTTGATTGTTTTACTTTAGGTGACTCATTAATTGTCAATAATTCATCACTCGTAGTATCTGACAACGGATAATAATATTGTTTATATGTATTTTCTTCTCCGATATCAATGGTATTGAATGAGTTCTGGAACACATAGATTTAAATATTATAAGAAACAATCAAAATAAGAAACAAACAATCTTTCAAATTAACACAAGGTACAGTTACATAAATAGCAATTTTGACTTACCTCCATTGTAGAGCAGTAGTTAAGAAGGGTGGAATAACTTTATTAATAATCACTGAACACGACTGGACACTTTACTTATTGTTACTTTAAACTGTGGATATTAATACATTTTGGAGTTTATATACCACTTGCATTCCTACTATCATAATTATTGTGTAACCATCATTAATCTAATTATCTAATTTATCTTAATGACGGTCGGTCAAAGTCGCAAAGAATGTGTACTGACTACCACTTGCATTCCCTTATCATAATGGTGTTGACCAATTATGATTTGTAACATGTACCTCCCTTGCATTAATTACACGACCCCATCGACTTGAAATATCAACTTATTACATTTAATTTAACACTTGCATCCGATCAATTGTACGGATAAGTGTTTTTATATGAATTATGAATACAACAGAGGTGCAGAAATATTTAAATAAAATTCATCCGAGCTTACAATATAATGTATATGCTGCAAATCGATTGCCAATAAACACTCAGATTCCAGCATACATAATAAGCAATTTAGATCCAGACACAAAGCCGGGATCTCACTGGGTAGCCATACACATCGATATAAACGGTCTTGGACAATATTTTGATTCGTATGGTCGCCCACCAAAAGGCCACCACCAAACATTTTTAAGGAAGAATTCAAGGCAATGGGATTTCAATAGGTATAGGATACAAAATGATTGGACTTCGGTATGTGGCGAGTACTGCTTATTGTATTTGTACTACAAGTACAATGGTAATACAATGTCTGATTTTATAAGATTATTCGATATGGAAACATTGTACAATGATATATTGCTTTATAATATATTTAAATCTCATTTTATTGATAAATAAAGAGCAATGAAACAATAAAGAAGTGTTTTTACTATCATATTCAGCCGGGGTAGGCATCCCCCCCTTTGAACGCTAACATGAACGGTTGTTAGCCATTTGCATCCATCGGCTCCCTGCGGCTCTTACAACGTCGCTGATCCACCTTGTTGTTATTGAACTTTTTGAATAGCAGCAATACAATAGGTGACCGTAATTAGCAAAATTATAGTAATTAGCCTGAGCAAACAATTGAGGTTCTAGCTCAGCTTGGAACGCCATTAGGAACAATGGGGCAATTAGGATTGGACCGTAATTAGGAACAATAGGGCAATTAGATTAGCTTTAATGAGGGGTACTGGAGCTCCTGAGACCTGGAAGCTATCTCGTAATCCGTAAGAGATATCAGAAATCTGATAGCACAGATCGATCGGGCGTGGCCAAATTACTTTTTTTTTTTTTTTTTTTTTTTTTTTTTTTTTTTTTTTTTTAGGAACCCCCTCCTGAAGTGTACGAAGAGACGGTTCTGGCTCTGAGCCAGAACCGGGGAATCCCTACTACTAACAAACATTCACACTCACAAAGTTTCACGTTTATAATATTAGTGGTGTAGGGTGGTGTTCAGCAAAACAACGGGTGGTGATAGATGGACCGTTTATTTTACAACACTGGTAGACTACAATAGTTGTACTTAGTAGGTAAATGCCTAGCTATATGGGAGGACACTATGAGCGTCAAAGTGGGCTGTGTGACTACCTCACTCTGTTGCTCGGATAAGAGAACTTGAGGACTGTGTGACTATCTCAAGCGCTGCCTAAGCGAACTCATTGAAGACGTTTTTTTGATGGGACTAATGCTGTTGGTCAAGTAACCTTGACAACTCCACCGGGCTGCTGGGGGGGGCGCGGAAGGCGCCCTCCGCCAAGTTTTAGCTAAGCTAATGACGCCACGCTCGCGGGTGGCGGCACCTGAGCGGTGCCGCCCGCGGCTTGGGCTGGCGTCGGGGGTGAGGGCTGGTGCCCTGCTTGAAGGGACGGAGAGATATTACCACCCACGGGGGTGAAACGAACACGGGGACGCCGACGCCGGCGAGTAGTAAGGAAACGCGGCGGGTGACCGTTACCCGCGGGAGTCGGATTTGATTCTTCTATGGCGGCCATGACGGCCGCCGCTATAGGATCGTCCGGGTCGTCCAGGATATGCCTGGGACGACGATAGGGAGGAGGGAAAGCGCCCGGTGCGCATGTCGGGTAGTCCGCTGCCCTCACCACCAGAGGATTCGGGTGGTGAGGGGCCGAGTCAAAGTAGCGACGAGCAGATTCTTTGATGTAATGGGCAATGGAAGGAAGTTCCAAGTCGCAGTGCAAGTCGATGTTCCGCATATACCACGGAGCACCGGTTGCTCTGCGAACGAACCTATTCTGGATGACCTGGAGTTTGTTGATATTTGATTGGGACGTATGGCCGAACACTGTCGACGCGTATGTCATGATGGGGCGTATGCAAGTTTTATAAAGGGTTACTTTATTGCGAAGGGAAAGTTTACTCCGCTTGCAGATAAGCGGGTGGAGTCGGCCTAGGACGAAAGCCGCCCTATTACGCACACTCGTGGTGTGTTTGGAGAAGGAGAGCCTGGTGTCGAGGATGATCCCCAAGTACTTGGTGGATTTCACCCACGGCATCCGCTGGTCGAATAGCGATATCTAAGGCGTCTCTGCGGCCCGCTTATATAGGCACAGCGGTGGTGGGGCGGAGATACCGCGCGGCGTCCAGGCTTGCCCGCCCTGTGGCTCGGTGGCGGAGGGATCCGGTGCTCGATGAAACAGATAGTGTGTGTGTGAGGGAGAGAGTATTCGAATCCGTGCGTAAACAGTTATTGTCATAATATGTCTCGCTACAGTGGGATATTTAATTTTGATGTTATGCCTCTAAAATAATCATTTTATTTTTCAGTGGGTCATTACGTTGGAACCGGTGAGTTTGATTTCATATCTATTTACTAATTATATTGCTACTGTTTTATAATTAACGCTGCCTTAGTTAAAAATCCTAAAAAAACAGCCAAGTGCGAGTTGGTCTCGCGCACAGAGGGTCCTGCTTAGACGCCCATTGAAAATTTTTCCGTTCTAAAGGAACAATTCACAACGCGTTCTTGAGAAAATGGAGGGAAAACGCACAAAAAACACTAACATTATACAGAAATCATTAATATTATATATGGTGCGAACACTGCTGCGTACCTCCCAAAAAGGTCTTGGGCCAAGACTTTTAACCCAGCACATAGACGACTTTACTGTTTTCAATGTTATTCTTGTTATTCATGTTGCCTTGTAATTTCCTTTGCAGCTTACTACAAGCACTTCTCTGAAGTCTTCGTAGCGTTGAGCATCAACGTCCAATACAAACAGATCAGTTCACAAATATCCAAATGCAGACATACCACCGATTTCAGCGGCGTCATACAAACCGCTGGAGAAAGCGACTACAGAATAGACGATAGCGGTGATAACGATAATAATAATGCTGATGATAACGATGATGATGATGATGATACAAACCAAGGTAGGGGACGAGGAAGGGATAATGAGCGAGGAAGAGATAATGACCGAGGAAGGGATAATGACAGAGGAAGGGGCAGGAGGCGTGGCGACGGAAGAAGGAGAGGTGGCAGAAGATCGGGAGGCGATACAGATACATCAAGAGATAGAAGACCAGGAAGTTATGACACAAGAGGTGGACAGGACAAAACAGGAGGTGACAACGGAGGACCAACTGGTGGTGACAAAACAGGAACTAACAGGGGAGGGCCAGGCAGTAACAACGGCCAACCAGGTAGCGGCGATGTAGGACCAGGAGGCGGTAGAGACAAAACAGGAAGAGACAATGGCCAACCAGGTGGTGGTTATAGGAGACCAAACAATGGTAGAGGTGGGTCAGGAAATGACAATGGAATATCAGGAGATGGTAGTGACGTAAAACGAGGCAGTGACAGAGGATCAGGTGGTGGTAATGACAAATCAGGAAAAACCACTGGCGGATCAGGTGGTGATTATGGAGGATCAGACAACGGTAGTGGCGTAACAGGAGGTGGCAAGCGAGGATTAGGAAGAAACAATGGCGGATCAGGAGGTGGAGGTAATGGAGGATCAGGAGGTGGTAATGACAAATCTGGAAGAACCACTGGCGGATCAGGTGGTGATTATGGAGGATCAGACAATGGTGGTGGCGTAACAGGAGGTGGCAAGCGAGGATTAGGAAGAAACAATGGTGGATCAGGAAGTGGAGGTAATGGAGGATCAGGAGGTGGTAATGACAAATCTGGAAGAACCAGTGGCGGATCAGGTGGTGATTATGGAGGATCAGACAATGGTGGTGGCGTAACAGGAGGTGGCAAGCGCGGATTAGGAAGAAACAATGGCGGATCAGGAGGAGGTAATGGAGGATCAGGAGGAGGACCTAATGGCGGATCAGGAGGAGGAGGTAATGGAGGAACAGGAGGTGGTGGTGACAAAACAGGAAGAAACAATGGCGGATCAGGTGGTGATTATGGAGGATCAGGAAGAAATAATGGCGGATCAGGAGGTGGAGATAATGGCGGATCAGGAGCTGGAGGTAATGGCGGATCAGGAGGTGGTGGTAATGGCGGATCAGGAGGTGGTGGTAATGGCGGATCAGGAGGTGGAAGCCAAACAGTCATCCAAAACTCTGGCCAGGGCACCCGGAGCCAACAACAGGGATCAACGGCCACTAACCAACAGAGTTTGACGCAAAATAGCAACGGCGACTACGCTTACGACAAACAGGCTGCGTCAAAGTCCGGCCAGTCAAGCTCGGAAGCCGAGCAGCAACGTAAATACAAAGCTGTCACCGGCCCAGGTGGGAGTCAAGTACAGCAATCGGAAGCGTCGAGACAAAAATCGGACTCCGCCCAAAAACAAGCCTATAGCCAAGATCACGAGGAAAGCAATAATGGTCACGTAACGAAAGTTTCTAGAGAAGGGCAAGCAAGTGAGGAGGCGCATAAGAAGCAGGAAGCGCAGAAGAGCAGCAGCGTGACTAAGGATGCTGATGGAAATACAAGCCAAACGTCGTCGCAGTCTAAAAGTGATTCCTCTAGTAGCAATACTTCGTACTCTTACAACGAATCTTCATCGCAAACATAAAATAATCCCAATGTCTTGGAGATATAGGTGGTAATGCAGGAGGTGGGCGTTGAATTAACAAACAGCGTTCCTATATATTCTTTCTTGGCAACTGGTTGCGTAACAGGAATAAATATTCTTCAATCACAACTGGTTGCCAGGAAAGACTAAAAAATCCTCGTAGACAACTGGTTGCAAAACACAGTTGCGATGGCGGCCGGAAGCATATTTGCTGTTTTCTGTAGCTTAGTTAGGTGCAAAAAGTAATTTCTCTGCATTAACATTAATTCAAAACCAGTTGAAAGTCAATTTGTTTGTTGTTAATTATGAATCGCTTTGTATTATCTTTTTGACGCTTATGACTTTTACTACGTCTATTTTTATCCAACAATTGACTTTTCACAAGTCGAATTCTGTCATATCACTCCGAAATAGATCTTTTCTTGTACCTACTATGTATTTCTTTTAGTTGTGGAAGCTGGTTACTGTGGTGTCGTTATTAAAATAGCCACATTTAAGTAATGCCGAATTTAATCAGAATTAGGTTATTTACTGCTACCATTCACACCATTGCTCCATTAGTGCTTTGACAGGCCCTTGACAAGTCAAGTGTCACTGTCAGTCTCCAATAGTATGTTGCCACTACAAGAACTCTACAGTTACCAAATAAAATAAACTTCAACAATCATCAATGACCCACCCACCTTGAGGATTAAAAATTCGATGCATCATCCATTTTAATGCATGTCATGCATGGTATAATTGTGTAGGTAGGTATATATAAACGTTTTATTGTGTTTATATTCGTCAGCTGTTTGTATTGTGTTTGAATTTTCTTCAATAATTGTAAAGCAAATGGAACCACGACGATGAAAAATACAATGTTATATAT
Source organism: Opisthograptis luteolata (assembly GCA_931315375.2). NCBI lineage: Eukaryota > Metazoa > Arthropoda > Insecta > Lepidoptera > Geometridae > Opisthograptis > Opisthograptis luteolata. Next base: position 4,818,921 of record OV928063.1, on the reverse strand, counting down.
ACAATTTTAATTAATAAAGAGCATTTATATATCGTGACGAATTGTTTGATTTCTACCTCATAACCATTATCTCTATATTACCTAAAGCTACACTAGTTTTTGGCCGCGGCTTCCCGAGCAGCGATCTGTACCCCCTGTACAAATTATGAAAACTATAAAAGTTTTCGTTAACGTCAAAGTTTACTACCGTCAACTTGTCAAAGTGGCCACTCATATGGCCTAAATTCGAAAAGTAACTCGAAAACTTTGTTAGAATACGAATAAAACGATTTAAAATAACCCGTCTTACCGATATTAGACCCTAGTTTCTGTAAACCATCAAAACCTGTTTAGAGGTACAGAAGGCTTAGCCATTTTTTTTATTTATCTAGTCTAATTAACAATCTCAGCATAGTAAAGGAGTAGTAGTTCAGCTTCATATAAATCGGCCGTCGCCGGTTTGAATGTGTGCGTGAGCGGCACCGTGTACGCACGCACTTTTCACGCACACAATCACATAAACGAAAGAAGGCGGCGGGGGCCGCGGCCATGCACTCAGTACGGAACGCGCCGCCTATGCGTCACCGCAAGAGTAGGCAATTAACTCATCGAGCGGCCTCAGCTAACCTATTGTTCTTTATATACTGTGATCTCAGGCTGCTTTATAATGACGCTCATGTGTAGATCAATAAGTACTTGAATAGCGATTGTTCGATCCTTGCAAGCATTGTGGAGGGTAGATGGAAGAAACTCCATCAATGCTTTTTTCTACAACCGTTTAACGGTGGTGGTTAGTGTGTCATCGCGATTCGGGCTGAGTGAACGTTTTACTCAAAACCTACCATTTCCTTCGACCACCTCCGTCGTGAATCTATTGGAGCCTCCCTTCGACATCGTAGGGTGCTGCTTGTTCTATGAAGTTCTGGAATACAGTGAAACCGACTGCGCAGTTCGGCGAGCCTGAGCTGACCGCTGCTGCTGCCCTGAGCGGGCGTGGATCAAAGGTTGGTGGAGTGTTCATATTCTCTATAAGGCTTGCAGGGATAGTTTTATTCGCCCCTCACCTAACGGCTCACGACGCACCTCATATAGTCCACTTATTGAAAATCACCTCCCCCGAGACTGTGTAGACCGCACAGCGATTGAGTAACATATTTGTATGAAATGACACTTTTTCGACCACATCGTCACTTAACATCAGGTGATTTGCAGTGAAACGATTTAAACTTTCAGCACGATGTTTTCCGTCACCGAAAGCTCAAGCTCATTGTTAGATTCGAACCCACGACCTTCGAATCGCAAGCCGACGTCACTACCACTGAGCCATCATAGCTTCGACAGTAAATCCTATCTAGCTTTTATATTTAACAGTTTTGATAAAACTTCTGGTTGGCAAAATCTTTGCCTACCCGAGCGATGTCGGGCGGAGAACTAGTAGAATAATAAATTAAAGACTGATTTAATGGCAAGAACAACTTTATTCATACATATTTATATCTACAACAATATTTACATTATTACATTTATAAACATTTCTTTTTTTGGTACGAGTTTAATACAAAAACACCTGCGCTTTGCGCAACTGGCATACACCATATGTCTTACCCTAAAAATTGGGTAATTTTTTGAACTTGGTAACACCACTCTGCTGTCACCAAGCACCTATCGCCAGCCAGTTCAGAACCCCTAGCCAAGATGCATTCTGCAATCGTTGACGCTAATAGAAAACAAGAAAAAAGTATTGGTTTGACAGATTTCTGACCACGTGACTTAGCGTTGAAATATGTCAAACCAATACTTTTGACGTGACAACTACTTATAATTCGATAGAGCCGGCTGCACGCACGAAAAAACATGACTCATGCGGCGTTACCTCGCCCTGAGGCGTTCCATGTAAGGCTTGAAGTGCAAGCGAGAGCGCGGAACGAGCGACAAAGAAGCACAATCGGCCAATCGACCTTGTCACGTTCAACTATCGCCAGTAAACCGACTTTACAGACAACCAATTTTTTCTTGTTTTCTACTAGCGTCAACGATTGCAGAATGCATCTTGGCTAGGGGCGCTGGTGTAGGCTGGTGTAGCGTGGCGCCACCTTCGACCACATCGTCACTTGACATCAGGTTTTTCCTTCACCGTTTTGAGCGATGGTAGATATTTTCATATGTATTTAGTGAAAAGCTGTAACTTTTAAATTACAAAAAGACACTTCAATTTTATTTATTTGTATAGATATCTTTCCTTACCCGTGCGTAGACAAGAAAATTGCCGAAGCGCATAACTTTAATCTTAACAATAACGTTGCTATTTTCACTACAACTAATCACAGCACCTAAATTAAATACATTTTGACATGACAGCTGAGAATGACACCTGTCACAATGGCATACTGTATCACATCAGTCACATCATATCGGATAGTACAGTCAGCGACAAAAGTAGCTGATCGTTCTCGATTTTCCAAATGTGTTTCAAATCAGTAATTATTATTGGTTTTTTTTACATTTTACATGGTATCATTTTGACCACAACATAACACACCTGATTTTAGGTGATGATGAGGTCAAACATTGGTGTCTAAGATGATGAGATAATAGAAAAAAGAGTGACTGTTCAGCGACTTTGTCGTTTATTTATTTAATTTGACTGTACCTAGTGTCAGAAAACTTCCCATTGGCTTAATGAGCAAAATAAAATCTTTGCAACCTTTCAGAATGTACGATAGTGTCGATACTTACTTACTATCCTAACTTAAAAATTAAAGCGAGCCAATACTATCGAGTGCAACACTATCGACAGTGTTGTTGTTCGCGAAGAATAATCTATCGATAGTATTGTCGCTTGTATACAAAAAAACTATCGACAGTATCGATTATCTTAACTATCGATATTTTACCAATTTACAACAGTATTGTTTACAATATTCCGGTATTAATAAATAAATATTGGGGGATCATTGCACACAAATTTATCTAGCCTAGGTTTACCTAAGTATTGTAAATTAAAGACTATCGATAGTCCAAGACAATCGACATGCCTATCGATAATAAGGCTGTTTCATATGAAAACTATCGATATTTCAGCAACACGACTCTCGTAATCGTGGCGCTTGCAACAGTGCTGGAACATCGAGAACTCAAACAAAGACAAATACATGGTATATATCCCGTTTCAAAACCTAATCATCATCATCATCAGCCTGTATCAGTCCACTGCTGGACATAGGCCTCTCCCAAGGTACGCCACTGAGCCCGGTCTTCGGCTCTTCTCATCCAACTACTGCCAGCCACTCGGCGCAAGTCATCGCTGCACCTAGTCGCAGCGCGTCCTACACTACGTACGCCAAATAAACGCCAATAATTCTAATATTTCCCTTAATTAAAAATACAACTTTTAGCCTGATCCCCTGTGTTACCCTTCTTTCTGTTCTCTGAATATGTGCTGTAGCCACCGCCGAGTATGCCCATCAGTATGATGAGGCCGACTAGAGAGTTGGATTTGAACTTGCTGGCGCAGTCGGTAGGATTATCCACGTCTAGGGTGTAAATCTGTAAAGAAAATATTGCGTGTTGAGAATAGGTCAAGATAAATATTGATGTAATGCTGGGGCCACACTAACGGCAAATGCCGTTAAATAGCGCGATGATTGCCGTTTGACATAAGTGTGGCCACGACATTTGACAACGGCATTCACATTGGCGTTTGACGTTAGCCGATAACTCAAGTGCATTCACGTTGACCGTTCAAGTGCAGCCACTCACATAATAGCGTTAATAATTAACGCAATATTTATCGCGATGATAAGCATTGACATTTCCCTTGACGGTGACGTTAGTGTGGCCCCAGCAAAAGAAAGTATGGCATTCGTTTCCTTCGAAACAATTAAAAAATACAAGTATAAGTTAAACTAAAAATGAACTGACTTCATGTTCCCCTTGGCATATCTCCTTTCCCACAAAAGAAAGAATCATCAAAATCGGTTCATAAAAGACGAACTTCTGTGCAAACGCACAAAAAAATTATGTGAAATTGAGAACCTTCTTTTTTGAAGTCAGTAAAATGGGGCCATTCCTTAATTACATATGGGTCCCGACGGCGAAGGGAGGAGGGTTCTCTTTTGTGCATGCAAAGTCTCAGTCCGATCGGTTTAAAATTGACAAAGTTTCATACAAATTTTCATCTCCTATTTTATCCCCTTGGGGGTAGAATTAATCAAAATCCTTTCTTAGCGGATGCCTACGTCATAACATCTACCTGCATGCCAAATTTCAGCGCGATCTGTCCAGTGGTTTGGGCTGTGCGTTTATAGATCGCTATGTCAGTCAGTCACCTTTGAGTTATATATATTTAGACAGCGCACCGCCCCGGCTTCGCGCGGGTATTTAAAAGAAATTTCAAAATTAAAACTTGTAATACACACACATAAATCCTTCCTCCCGTACGGCCCGTACCCCCGTACCCCAGTGACGCCTACATGCATAACGCTACCACGCAACTTTTTCTACTACTACTTACATTTTTCAACTCGTGATATCTTTCGAATATAATGTCCGAATTGAATGATTTAAAAAGTTCCATAAAGGTATTGAAGCAGTTTTGAATAAGAAGTAGTTTATTTTGATAAGAATTAATACCAAGATACAAATAAAGAGCCTTTTCTAGCGGCGGCATTAAAATTAAATTTTTAAAATAAAAGATCACTTATTGTGGCATAACTATAATAGTTAGACATGCTCTCGCGGAATTTTTTGTAGATCTTAATGGGACCTACAAACTCGTAAAACATTATTTTGTTCTATTGTCAATAGTCTTTGCAGCGCACGCAAAAATCAAAAATAGGTTTTCAATTTCACACCTTGGGTTACAAAATAGCTATTTTCTTACGGATCCCTATTTTTTTTTGGAAATATAATATAGCCTATGTCCGTCACAGATAGTGTAGCTTTCCAAAAGTGAAAGAATTTTTCAAATCGGTTCAGTAGTTTTGGAGCCTATTCGATGCAAACAAACAAACAAAAAATCAAATCTTTCATCTTTATAATATGAGACAATAGACAATATATTTATTTGTGGCAAAAAACAACATACACTTTACAAAATAAAATTTGATAATAAACATAAACAAAACAAATAAACTTAAATACTAATACAAAGACAATCAATTACATGTTTTTTGCCACAAACCGGTACCAACTCAGCATGATGCTGGGTTCTTTCGAACCAGCGCTGGTCTTCCGTTGGTACCGGTAGGTGACGTCACGCACGGGAAAAAATGAATAAATAAATGAACTTAATAAAATACTTATAAACGCGATTATGACACAAAAATGAAACAGTTATGAAAACAAAATCACAAAAAACAATCAAAGAGCAAAAGAAGAAAGACTACATACCCACATAGAAAAATACTTACATAATAATTAGAAGAAGAAGGAATATTAAGAATACAATACATAAAATAAAGGTTAGATAACACTAGTGTCATTCCTGAGAAGTTCTTCGCCTGTCTGATGCATAAATATGAACCTTTTTAATTTAACTTTGAATCCCTGTAAACTTTCTAGGTTCCTTATAGGCGGTGGAATATTATTCCAACACTTCGACGCAGCATAGCGAAAACTACCTCTGAAGGCGGCTGAACTGTGTTTTTGAGTCATGAGCTGTGTCTATTAGTATAGATAGAAGATGACAGCTCACCTGCCTCCCCACGTGTGCCGCGTACGCCGCTAGCGCCACGTAGTAGGCGGCGGACAGCTCCGCCGCGTGGCCGGCGGCGGCGAGGCAGCTCGTGCTGAATGTTAGCGCGATGGTAAGCGCCGGCTTCGTGTGCGCGCCGAACGTGAGCGCTGTGGACTTCATGCCTATGCGGGCGTCGTCCAGCTTGTCCTGGGAATCACATCACACTATATGCATACTGTTTGCGCCCAGCGGTTTCGCCCGCATCTCTCCCAAAAAAATAGGGTCTTGACTGAAAATCAGCGCTGTGGATTCGTCCATAGCATATGCTGAGTCAAGTACTTTTTGGGAGGTACTGTACACAGCAGCAGTGTTCGCACCATCGCATAGTTAACTATTTATGTATAATTTTACTGTTTTTTTTGTGTGTGCTTCTTTCTTTTGTTATTGTGTGCATTTTTTCCAAATAAAATCTTTCTCTCTCTCTCTCTCTCTTTCTCTCAAAAGAAACATTTTCTGGGATAAAAAAGAAAATTGCTTCAAAATAGGTTTAGTAAATACGGTGATACATGGTAACAAACATTCACACACACACAAACTTTTGCATTTATAATATTGGTAGGAGTGGTTGCAATTACATAATTGTTATTAGCTACAATAGCTAGTGGTAGTGACGCCGGCTTGGCATCTGTAGGACGTGGGTTCAAATTCTTCAATGAGCTTGAGCTTTCGGTGAAGGAAAACATCGCGATGAAACCATAGCTTGGTGGTAGGGTATTTTCTAGTACTCGCCTGGCTAGCTACCAGCCTCGAGTTAACAATCTGTCGCCAAGCACCTATCGGTGTGTTCCGGCAGCCTCACTTGAGAGCCAGTTCCCAATCCCGGTGTAGCGTGACGCCACCTTCGACCACATCGTCACTTAACATCAGGTGACTTGTGGTCAAACGCTACCCTATCAGTAATAAAAAAGTAAAATAAAAATCTCTCACCTGGTGCGCGTAGATGGTGTCGTAGACCACAGTCCAGGCGAGCGCGCCCGCGTACAGCGGCAGACACACGTAGGGCTCCAGGGCTCCGCTGACGGCGCTGTACCCGAGCAGCGCGCCCCAGTTGAATGTGGCGCCGAGGAACACTTGCGGGTAGTGCGTGAACCGCTTCGCGAGCGGATACGTTATCACTAGAACTGAGCGAGAGGCGGCGTGAGCGAAGCGAGCGTAAACATTTCGATGCATTTTATGTAATTAATATATTATTTTTTGTTTCCAAACGGAAACAAGGCACGTCACTCAATATCTTGGGTCTTGGCTGAAAATCACCGCTGTGGATTCGTCCATAGCATATGCTCAGCCAAGTCCTTTCTGGGAGGCACTGTACACAGCAGCAGTGTTCGCACCGTCACATAATATTACTAATGGCTTATGTACAATGTTACTGTTTTTTGTGCGTTTCTTATTTCTTGTTTCGTTATTGTGTGCAGTTTTCCCAAATAGTCTTTCTCTCTCTCTCTCTCTCTCTAATTACTAGTTGCACCACGCGGTTTCACGCGCACAGTTTATCGCGATAAAAAGTAGCCTATGTCCTTCATCAGGGGTCAAACTAGTGCGTGAACCGCTTCGCGAGCAGATACATTAGAACTGAGCGAGTGGCGGCGTGAGCGAAGCGAGCGTAAACGTTTCGATGCATTTTATGTAATTACTAGTTGCGCCCCGCGGTTTCACCCGCGTCTTCCTGTTATCCCGCAGGAACCTTTTTCCGGGATAAAAAGTAGCCTATGTGTTAATCCAGAGTATAAGCTAGCCATTCCAAATTTCATTCAGATCCGTTCAGTAGTTTTTGCGTGAAAGAGTAACAAACATCGATCTCACTACTCTCACTGCTAACTCACAAACTTTGACGTTTATAATATTAGTAGGACTAACCAGATGTTTCCCGCGGTTTCACCCGCGTAGGCTACAGCTTATCACGATAAAACGTATCCTATGTCCGTCCCCACGGTTCAAACTCTCTCCGTACCAAATTTCAATTGAATCGGTTCTGTAGTTTATGCGTGAAAGTGTAACAGACAGACAGACAGAGTTACTTTCGCATTTATAATATAAGTAGGGAAATAGGGATTCTATTCAATGTTTGCAGATAGTAATGGACGTTAATTTTGTACTCACACATGCTGCTAGCACCGAGCACGATGCTGTAACAGTTGAGCTGCAGCAGCACAGCTAACGCTGCTGACAGCTGAGCTGCCAGGAATGCGATGGCTTGCCTCTCCGATATGGCACCCACCACCAGGGGACGGCTACCTGTGCGTTCCACCTGACAGGAATGGGTTTAGACTATAGGTAATAACTAGTTGGGTCAAACCTTTTTCCGGGATAAAAGTAGCCTATGTGTTAATCCAGGGTATAAGCTATCTCCATTCCAAATTTCATTCAGATCCGTTCAGTAGTTTTAGCGTGAAAGAGCAACAAGCATACATACAAACTTTCGCGTTTATAATGTTAGTTAGGATAAGATAAGCTTTATTATACTCATTCAAAGAGTTTTCCTTCGAAGCGATGATGGATCAGTGTTACGCCCGAAAGTAATAATCGATCCTGATCCGTTATCCGCGGTTTTGGATGTCATAATATGTCATTTTAGTACTAGGGCTTGACATATTTATACTAATATTATAAAGAGGAAAGATTTGTTTGTTTGTTTGTTTGCATCGAATAGGCTCCGAAACTACAGAACCAATTTGAAAAATTCTTTCACTGTTGGAAAGCTACACTATCTGTGACGGACATAGGCTATATTAGATTTCGAAAAAAATTAGGGATCCGTAAGAAAATTGCTATTTCATAAACCAGGGTGTGAAATCGAAAACCTATTTTTGCAAGCGCTGCAAAAACTATTACGATCTGTAGGTCGTGGGTTCGACTGAATCCTACAATGAGGAAAATACGTGGTGTAACCATAGCTTGGTGGCAGGGCATTTTCAAGTGCTCGCCTGGTTTAGGCGTGCAAGCGTGACAGACAGACAGACAGACGTACTTTTGCATTTATAATATTAGTAGGGATAAAAGAAAGAAGAATATAACCTAACCTGTTTATCTATATCCTTGTCCCACATATCATTGATGGTGCAGCCCGCTCCGCGCATCAAACCCGCACCCACCAAGAACAGGCCTGCCACGTGTAACCCAGTCGAGAGAGGTGCTCCTGTAGTTATCGTGGCCAGGGCTATGGACCATGTGCACGGCCAGTAAAGGAGGTAGACTCCTGAAATAGTTTTATTTAGAACAGAATATTTATAGGCGTCCAGCTTGAAGCTATATCATGCTGTGTTGAATTATAGCAATGTCCAAAAGTGCAGAGAAAAGTCAATTCTGTAGCAAGGAAGCATTGTTCGTTCGAAACCACTTGTCCAGTCTGTTTTTAAAGGAGTTCACTGAAGGTGTCAACACAACGTCTTCTGGTAGTCTGTTCCAGTTGTGCACCACTCTAGAAGCCAGGAAGTGGTGCGCAGTATTCGATATAGATGGTGAGCGTATTATTAGCTTCTTGTCTCCTTATATGGAATTTGTGCGGTTAAAAATCTTTTTACACATGTACTGCCCTACTTGAGAGCTAGTTTCCAATTCAGATGTAGTGTAGTGCCACTTTTGACCACATTGCTACTTAACATATTTCTGACCACGTGACTTCAACGCTAAGTCATGTGGTCAGACATATGTCAAACCAATACTTTTTTCTTGTTTTCTATTAGCGTCAACGATTGCAGAATGCATCTTGGCTACGGGCCCAGGTGATTTGTAGTCAAACGCTACTCTGTGCGAAATAAAAAAGTAACAAAGCTGTGTTTGCCAGTGATGTCATCACATTCGGTACGGAAGACCAGCGCTGATCAAACGACCAGCGCGAAGCTGAGTTCAGGCCGGTTTGCTAAGGTAAATTGAATGAAAATTGAAAGAATTGACGACCGATGTGGCGCAATGGGCGGATAGCCGACTGTAAAGCGTGAGGTCGCGGGTTCGATTCCCGCTACAGGACAAATATTTGTGCATTGAAAAAAAAAGCGCAAGTATTTGTTCTGTGTCTGGGTGTTGTGGATCCACGATCCTCGTAGTTTCTGGTACCCTAGATACAGGGAAACCTAGTTAGGGGTCAGAGGCTATGTATGTGATTGTGCGGGCATTATTATTATTATAAAAAAGACATTTTTGTAGTGACTACATAATGCATTTGTTTAAGAGGTTTTTTTGTATCATCATCATTACCAACCTTTCACGTTCCCACTGCTGGGACTCTGGCCTTCTCTCAGAGAGAGAGTATGGGCTGTAATCTACCACGCGCTGCACGCGTTTTTTGTATAATTTGTTGCAAATATTTGATTATTTTTCTTACTTACCTATAGGTTTGTCCCATCTCGCTAACTGAATGTAAGGATTAACCTTATCCCTCCAAAGCTTCTTATCTTCTACTTCTTTATCTAATGGTAACACTTTCTCGAAGCTCAGCTTGTCTATGGCCGAAGAGCTTGTCTCTAAAACGACTTTCTGTCTATGCTGATCGCTTTGAGTCGAATGTATTCGTACATTTTTTAAATAGGAACTTTCTTGTCTTTGGTTTATTCTTTTTAAATATACTTGGCCGCAGAGGCAAGAGTACATATTTGCCGTGTTGTGCGTTTTCCTTATGTTTATTTGCTTAAGTTGTTGAAGTAGGTTTATGTGGAAAAGTCTGTACGATTTCAGCCCTTGATTGAGCATTTCGGCGGGTTTTTCACAGCACTGCGTTATCTGAGGAATGGAATTAGAGTTATGAAGAATTGCCAGGTGAAAATTGCGAATATTTTCTATTGTGAGTGATCTAAGGATGTTTGTTACTCTTTCACACAAAAACTACTGAACGGATCTGAATCAAATTTGGAATGGAGATAGCTTATACTCTGGATTAACACATAGGCTAGTTTTCATCACGGAAAAAGGTTCCTGCGGGATAACGGGAAGACTCGGGTGACACCGCGGGGCGCAACAAGTTTTCTATAAAAAAATTGCTTATATTAGACGCTTTGGACTTTATAAAAAAAGATGTACATAGCTATTTACCTTACTTAAATAATAATTAAGAAAATGACTATATTTCATGGTATTTTATTAAATGTACAGGGATAGGTCTAGTCGACTCACAGGCTGTGGATGATAATGACGACTTTAATAAACTAGAATATTGAATAGAAATATGTACATTGATGTTTTCTAGGCGTAAGCAGTAGTTATTTTTTGTTGTTTTATCGCAAGACATTATAGTGACATAATCCTAACCTATTTGTATCCAAAAAGCCTGCTTACCTTAGCACCTACAAGTAGAAATTGCGTGAGAAACCACAAAAACTTTTTTTTACAATTCCCACTTCCTAATTCCTATGAAAGTCTATAAAAAACACATATTCACTGGTAACTACGAAGTTCAAGGTTATATTTTGTACTGTTTTAGTTTTATGGCAATGCCAAGCAACACATCACAATGTATTCACAGGAAACGGTTTATTACAATTGTTTTAAACACGTCTTTGTGGATAAATCAATTGAAAATAATTTATTTTCATGTATATAAATATTTTAAAAACCCGTGCACTAAGTCGAATGTGACGTCTCCTGTCTGACAGTTCTCAGTTCTGACTAAAGATGTGACGAACTGCTTAAAATTGACAATACGCTTAAAGCGTTCCGCTTATATTATTAAGCTGCTTAAAAAAGTCGTCGAACGCTTATTTGCTTTTTGTTGTATTTAAACGGAAACAATGGAGACATGTTTAATAGCGACTAGCGACAAACACCGAGGGTTGAAAAAAGCGTTTAATGATTCGTGGCTTTGCTAGTGTTGTTACTAGCTTAAAGAAATTTGTTATTATTATGTTGTAATTTGGAATAGTTTTTTTATATTTTATTTTTAATATTTTTTATCTTCTATCTTACTAAATAAATACTTTAGACTACAAAGTAACAATATTTATGAATTAATGAACTTCCCTTCGTACTTATCAGGCCACTGTCTGAAATGAATTATCAATCCATTAATCACTGGGTTTCGGAGGAACATTTCGGTTTGGTTGTAAAACACTAACCAACCAAACACAAGGCGTTGCCAGTCTCCCACAAATATTACGTAAATAAGCAGAACGTAATTTAGCCGCGTAATATGACATCTAATTCAATTAATATTGCGCCTTAAGTGCATAGAAATAAGGTTGAAATAATGTGAATCCAAACCAATTATAAATATTTATTTTGAGTCTTACGCTTATAACAATCAGGTTTTATTTTGAAATGTATACCTATCGGAATAAGGTTTGCATTTGTTTGGACTTTGGAAAAAAGTCGTCTACGTTTAAACGGAGTCGGCTTATTTTCATCAGCCCGCGCCCCGCTTATGCGCTTATTTTGAAGAGCGACGATTTTCAGTTGTATCCGTATTGGAATAAGGTTTGCATTTGTTTGGACTTTGGAAAAAAAACCGTCAACGTTTAAACGGAGTCTGCTTATTTTAATAAGCCCGCTTATGTGCTTATTTTTAAAAGCGGCGTTTTTAAACCGCTTTTCGTTTCAAAATCAAAATTCAAAATTGCTGCTTGACGTTATCTCCTGCTTGTCCTGCCACCGTATCTTCACAGAGCAAATAAAAGTCTTAAAAAAATCACACTACTGCTAGGCTTTTAGACTAGTACAGTTAGGCAAATGCAACGTCCCTGTGATAAAGTAATAACGAATCTCTAATGCCTATAGTTATTTTTTTCTTTAAAAACCGGTAAAGATTAAGAAACTTTGTTTTCTCTGTAGAGATTGTGTTCCATCTGTGGTTTGATATATCAAATCACTCGTTCAATTTTCATTCACCGCCATCGTTCGAATTATTTTGTACGGTGTAAAAATAAGTGTGAAAAACATAAACTGTGATTAGATTTAAAATCAATTTATTACAATTTAACCTCAACTTATGATATTAATTGTTGTATAGCTGTTGAAATGATGTAAGAGCCATGGCAAAGGTAAGAAATATTCCAAATAGTATCCACAGAGGCTTTGGACTGTGTTCGCCTACGAATTTTCAACCTTTCTAAAGAAAAACGTGTATTAACAAACATAAAACTGTTTGCTATTCATAATATTTTGTGAATAAGTGCTGAAAAACGCTAAAATTGTGCCTTATTTCTTGTTTTTTTGCCTGAAATCCATGGGGTTACGCCTGGGCGCTGTCTTTGCTCCACTTGCCTTCATTATGTACTGTCAAAGATTTTTTTACTTGAAAGATCTAACAATAAGTATAATGTAGCTTGCTATGTTAACCTAGTGTTCTATTTTCTAATTGAGTCACTGTACATATTACATGGATAAAGAAAGTTGTATCTGAAATTTCTGATTCTTTGACTTTGTAAATAACACAGCACCTAGTGGTGTTGTGTTATTTACACTTTAAATTATAATACGAAAAAAAGATAATGATATTTATATAGGACAGCAACCAATATGATAAACATGTCATAAACTTAATACAAAGAAATAAATATTTAGGTATTGTTATTTTTTTTCTTGGGTACTTGATGAAGTGACAATGTGGTGGTACGCTACACCTGGATTGAGAACTGGCTCTAAAGAGAGACTCCCGGAACACGCTGATAGATGCTCGGCAACAGAACTTAAAAACCATTACACCTTTCAGACAAAGAAGACCTCAAATGACGAGATCCCTCTCAAGACACTGCGAAAGAACTTAAAGAAGTCTCCGGCAAAGAATAAAGATGGAAAGACCAGGAAGAAAGTGCCTAAACTGTTCACGTTGTACAAATGCAAGGTTTGCAATAAGGTAGAGTAGCCAAGTTATTTGCGGATCTACCATCGCTCGAAATGGTGTAGGAAAACATTGTGAGGAAACCGGCATGTCCAAGAACTGCAACATTCAAGGGCATGCAACATCTACCAACCCGCACTGGGCCCGCATGCTACATTACGGCCCGTACTCTCTCTGTGTTGAATTATAGCAATGTCCAAAAGTGCAGTGAAAAGTCAATTCTGTAGCAAGGAAGCATTGTTCGTTCGCAACCACTTGTCCAGTCAGTCAAAGGAATTCACTGAAGGTGCCCACATAACGTCTTCTGGTAGTCTGTTCCAGTTGTGCACCACTCTAGAAGCCAGGAAGTGGTGCACAGTGTTCGATTTAGATGGTGCACGTATTATCTGCATATTTTTCCTCTGGAAGATTTCATGCTCTCCTTCCATATGTACAGGTTGTGATTTCGCTCTCTTTTCGCGTGTGATTTAGCTCTCTTTTCGTGTTTTGGACTTCTTTTGAGCTCGGGACCCGAGGTCCATCTCTCACGATGTCAATGTTGGATTGATTATATCTTTTCAGACCTTCTCTGACAAATACAACTGCGTGTCTCACGAGAGGATTCATTCATCGGACGTGTACCCCTGCCCCCAGTGCCCGTACAAGGGGAAAACTAAGAAGTATCTGAGCAGGCATCGGTTGAAGGTGCACAGCCCTCCGACGAGACACAAATGTCATGTGTGCGGAAAGATGTTCCATTATAAGTGCAAGTTGACGGAGCATGTTATGGTTCATACCGGTGAGTTTTGGAAATCCATCCATACTTCTAACAGCTGGTTTCAATAAACAATCTATCCACATCCACGGTTTGACATAAATTTTACATATTTGAAAAATTTTGTATGATAAGCTACTTTTGTGGCTAACTTGTACATAATATACCAAAAAATCAATTATTAAAAATTTTGTCTGTTTGTTCCGGCTAATCTCTGAAACGGCTGGACCGTTTTGGACGGGAGTTTCACCCGCAGAGAGCTAATGTAATTAGGAGAGTAATTTAGGCTACTCGTATTTTAGAAATTTGAACCCTGGGGACGGCCATAGAATACTTTTTATCGCGATAAACTGTAGTACACGCAGGGAACAGCTAGTCTATATGAATAACTAGCTCTTCCCCGCGGTTTTGCTTGCGTTGACTACCTTGCCTACCACAAAGATTTTGATAGCTCAAGAAACCTAGTTCTAAAACTATAGATAGAGGCTGCCGGAACACACCATTAGGGGCTCGGCGACATATTCTTTACTTTAGAATTAATGAAATCCTATAATGACCTATACTTTTGGTGAAGGAAAACATCGTGATGAAACCATAGCTTGGTTGTAGGGCATTGTCTAGAGCTCGCCTGGCTAGCTGAAATCAAATTAAGAATCTATCGCCGAGCACCTATCGGTGTGTTCCGGCAGCCTCACTGGAGAGCCAGTTCCCAGTCCAGGTGTAGCGTGACGCCACCTGCGACCGCATTGTAACTTAACATCAAACAAAAACAGAAGTAAATTAAAATTAACATATTTCCATCGATTCTATTTCAGGTGAGAAGCCACACAAGTGTAACGTGTGTGGGAAAGCGTTCCGAGTGACATTCTCTCTTAACGCACACATGCTCATACATAAAGGTAAGTGATCGAAATATCACTAATCCTACTAATATTATTGTTCGAGCGCTGCAGCGCGGCGCGGGGGTCTCCTCATACATCGCACCGCCACCGACGGCACCAGTCGCGCTGATTCGCTCTCTCTTTGTCACACCTTTTATATATTTCGTACATAATCATAATATACCAGTTTCTACAGTCCACTATTGTTTATTTGAAGTCCTATAATAGTTAGGTCCCTAACATTGGTCCTTCGAGCCGGATTTGAACCAGCGACCTATGGATAACAAAAAACAAAAAATTATAATCGTGAAAGTTTGTGAGTATGGATGGATCTGGATGAAATTTGGAATATAGATAGCTTACACCCTGGATTAAAACATAAGCAACTTTCTTATCGCGGAAAAAGTTTCTTGCGGTTTTTTTCGGAAAAGTTTTTAACGGGAAGAAGCAAATAGTAATTAGCTCGTATGATTCTGTGTAATAGAATAAGATAGTAGACAAGATAAGTTGTAAATAAAGTCACTGTGTTTCTCAGGAACAAGGAAGGGTGGGGGTTTTAGTCCGTAGGTCACCGCCGGCGAAGTCGGACATATCCGTGGAAGCCTAAGCTCCATGGTATTCATGAGAATTTCCCCCTCCCACGGAAAAAAAACCCGCTGAAAAAAAAATTGTTCACGCCAAAAGAGATCACCTACATGGCTTTTCTTGCCTTCTTTGCCCTGTAAAGAGGTTAAAAATTTAAAATAGGCGTAACTAGTTTTAAGTTGATCACAATTCACAATGTATCATTGAATAAATATAAATCATTGAATTCGTTAATATTCATGTTCCCATATCCCAATGTGCACAATCAAACAAGAAAATTGTATTAGTAAAGCTAATTAAAAAATATTGGACTAATAAATGACAAAAAAAGCTTGGGTGTGAACTTGCTCCAATTCAATCAATTAGTAATAAGAATAAAATTGTCAATGTGATCGCGCCAAAAAAATTACCTGCCGGGCGTTTCTTGCCTGTTCTTTTGCCGGCGTAAGGAGGTTGGAAGAAGCGTAGCTAGTTTTAAGTTGACGTTTTAAAGTGATCACAATGTATCCTATTGAATAAAACAAATTTTGACTTTGACTTATCAGCATTAAATGTAAACTTACTTGATGAATGGGCTAATGATGATGGTGATGATGCATTTCAGATGAGAAGCCGTACAAGTGTTCGTTCTGCGATTACGGTTGCCGCGACAACTCCACTCTGAGGAAGCACGAGAACCGCCACATGGGGCTCGGTGACAAGATGTACCCGTGCAAGATCTGTCCCAAGAAGTCAGTATCCTACTACATAGAATCTGTCGCCAAGCACCTATCGGTGTTCCGGCAGCCTCACTTGAGAGCCAGTTCCCAGTCCAGGTGTAGCGTGGCGCCATCTTCGAAAACATCATGTATCTAGCTAAGAATCTGTCGCCAAGCACCTATCGGTGTGTTCCGGCAGCCACACTTGAGAGCCAGTTCCTGGTCGCCACTTTGACAAGTTTTTTTTTTAAAACACTTTTATTAGCTTGACTTGTAACTAACTAACTAACTAACTAACTAACTAACTAACTAACTAACTAACTAACTAACTAACTAACTAACTAACTAACAATGTAATCAAATCTTAGAAGTTTCTTTTGAGGGATAAGCGTGGAGGCGTGCTCGTCGCATCCCTCGCCGGCCCTTCGGGGTCGCAACTCCACTTGATTCAGTGGTGGTAGGGCCTTTTCCAGGTCCGCCTGGCTTACTAACCACCCTCCGGTTTTAAATGTACCGCTAAATGTCAACGCGTTAGCTGTTGTCGTGTTCCGGTACCAGTGCTGGAGCGCCAGTCCCTATGTGTGGTGCATACCCATCCTGTCCTGGGGACCGGTTCTATGTGTTGTAGGGGTAGTTGACGCTGAGCAGTCGTGACGGGGTGTCGCGGGGTCCAGGGAGACCCGGTGAAACGGCTGTCCGCTGGCCGCCCGCGGGTCAGTAGGGGACCCGAACCCAGGGATCACTTTTTAACTCCGCCCTGGGAGGCTGTCCCGCCAACCCGCGCATAATCCTGTAAAGTAGCTAACGTGCCGGAGTAGGAGACCGGAGTGGATCCCATTAGTTGCTTCCAGGGGGGACCGGGGGCCCTTCCGTCCCCCGCGCCACCCATTCACACCACTGTTCGTTGAAACTATCCCACTCCATGGATTCTTTCCTTTGCCCTCTGAACAGGATGAGAATGCCCCACATTTCCCAACTCAATTTTTTTCCACCCATGGCCAAAAGTAAATTTAGAAAGAGTGTATCTTCAGCGGCTTCAAATTCCACTTTTTTAGTGGACTTTTGCAACATTCGGGGACTTCATTCGAACCTCAATGCTGTTCACCACCATCTTGAAACGGCCAAGCCTGCCCTTCTCTTTTTGACTGAGACCCAAATATCCTGTCCGGCTGATACCTCGTACCTTCTTTATCCTGGGTACACGCTTGAGCACGCTTTTATGCGCCGAGCCGGGGTGTGTCTGTACATCCGGGAGGATATTTGTTGTCGCCGGCTCAATGGTCTTGAAGGACCAGATCTATCGAATCTGTGGGTTCGTATTGACTGCGGTGGCAGAACCATGATTTATGCCTGCCTCTACAGGTCTCATAGCGGTGATTCGGAGACGACAAACCTATTCGAGCACATGGCTAGAGGAGCAGACGCGGTCAATGAGCAGTACGCATCTGCAGAGTTCGTGGTTCTTGGTGATTTCAACGCTCATCACATTGAGTGGTTGGGTTCCAAAGCTACGGATCATGCAGGTCGTACTGCTCATGACTTTGCCTTAACCTATGGTCTTTCACAGTTGGTCACTGATCCTACAAGGATTCCTGACATTGAAAACCATACTCCCTCTCTGTTAGATCTGATGCTGACCTCTCATCCAGATCGCTATCAAGTGTCGGTTGAGGCGCCTCTGGGTTCTTCTGACCACTGCTTGGTACGGTCTAAGGCAGCAGCCGTGCAACAGTGTACTGTTCCTCTTGCGAGTCGTACAGTATGGCACTATCGGGCAGCTGATTGGGATGGGCTCAGAGAATTCTTCTCCTCTTACCCATGGGGGCAGCTTTGTTTCTCCTTGGATGATCTCGACATGTGTGCAGACTCCATTACTGACGTCGTGCTTCAGGGTATGGAATGCTTCATTCCAAACTCTGTAATACGCGTCGGTGGGCGGAGTCGTCCATGGTTCAATAAGTCTTGCGCTGACGAATCTCGTCAGAAGTCCGCTACTTATAGAGCCTGGACCAAAGCGCGAGCATGTAAAGATCCAAATACCGCCAAGTTGAAGAAAAAATTAAATGCTGCCTCAAGGTCTACAAAGAAGGCTATTGCCAAGGCCAGGTCTGAGCATATCGGCAGAATTGGCGATCAGTTAGCGAGTTATCCCTCTGGGAGTCGTGCTTTCTGGTCTTTAGCCAAGGCTGCCGAAGGAAACTTTTGCCGGGCCTCCTTACCTGCCTTACGAAAGCCGGATAGCACTTTGGCCCACAGTGCAAAGGAGAAAGCCGATCTCCTGGGCATTCTCTTTGCCTCTAACTCGACTTTCGACGATGGGGGTGCCACACCACCAGTAATTGACCGGTGTACGAGTTCCATGCCAGAAGTACGCTTCTCGCAGAGGGCGGTACGGAAGGAACTGTGGTCCCTTGATGTGCGCAAGTCGAGTGGGCCGGACGGCATTCCGGCTGTTGTCCTGAAGACCTGTGCTCCAGAGTTGGCTCCAGTTTTGACGCGTCTTTTCCTGCTCTCTTATTCCAAAGGACGTGTGCCATCAGCTTGGAAGGAAGCCCTTGTCCATCCGATCCCCAAAAGGGGAGACCGGTCTGACCCATCCAACTACAGGCCTATAGCAATAACCTCTCTACTCTGCAAGGTTATGGAGCGAGTTGTTAATAACCAGCTCCTAGGTTACTTAGAGGATCGCCAACTGATAAGTGACCGTCAATACGGTTTCCGTCATGGCAGGTCTGCTGGCGATCTTCTGATTTACCTCACACATCGCTGGGCTGAAGCCGTCGAGAGTAGAGGGGAAGCTTTGGCTGTCAGCTTGGATATTGCCAAGGCTTTTGATCGGGTCTGGCACAGGGCGCTTCTTTCGAAGCTCCCTTCATATGGCATACCAGATGGGCTTTGCACTTGGGTCGCCAGTTTTTTGTCGGGTCGGAGTATTAAAGTCGTAATCGACGGGGTGTGCTCCGATTCCATGCCTATTAACGCTGGCGTCCCTCAAGGGTCTGTGCTGTCGCCTACGTTATTTATTCTGCATATCAATGACATGTTACAAGTTGGTGACATGCATTGCTATGCAGATGATAGCACTGGTGACGCACAATACACCGGTCGTGCAAATGCCCTTCCATCCGAGGTCAATGAGAGCAGGGCCAGACTTGTGTCTGAAGTCGAGAACTCGCTAGATCGAGTCTCGGAGTGGGGTCGACTTAACCTAGTCCATTTTAACCCCAAGAAGACACAAGTCTGCGCGTTCACAGCGAAAAAGTCTCCCTTTATGATGGCGCCGCGGTTCGAGGGGGTCCCCCTCGAGACTGCCGAGAGTATTGGAATTCTAGGCGTCGACATTTCGAAGGAAGTCCAGTTCCGTTGTCACATTGCGAGTAAGGCTGGAGTTGCATCCAAAAAGTTGGGTGTACTTAACAAAGCGAAGCGGTATTTCACGCCGAGGCAACGACTGTTGCTTTACAAAGCACAAGTCCGTCCTCACGTGGAATACTGCTCTCATCTTTGGAACGGTGCACCCAAATATCAACTCCAGTCCCTCGACGCAATCCAACGTAGAGCGATCCGAATTGTCGATGACCCCCAGCTCTCGGACCGTCTTGAGCCGCTGAGCCTTCGCAGGGACATTGGCTCGCTGTGTATATTCTACCGAATATACAACGGGGAATGCTCGGAAGAGCTATTCAATCTCATCCCTCCTTCACGGTTCTACCACCGATCATCTCGTCATCGGAACAAAGCTCATCCACACATTATCGAGTCTTGGAAATCCCACACCTCGCGATTTATGCGCTCCTTTCTCCCGCATACTTGCAAAATGTGGAATGAGCTTCCCCCACAAGTGTTTCCGCTGTGCTACAGATTGCAATCCTTCAAGATGGGTGTAAAAAGAGTTCTTAAAGGTCGGCAACGCATCGGCAACTCCCCTGGTGTTGCAGATGTCCATAGGCGACGGTGACCGCTTTCCATCAGGCGGGCCGTCAGCTTGTTTGCTAATCTATTACATAAAAAAAAAAAAAAAAAAAAAAAAAAAAAAAAAAAAAAGTCAATTTTCACCCACTTCTAATTGTCGTATCGACTTGAAACTTTGTATGTGTATGTAATCTCGGTGACAATGCAATAATTTGGTATCATCGACCTGATCTGATGATGCAATCGGAAGGTGGGTAGGGCATCTCTTCGCTGGCTACTAGTAAACCCCTCGTGTTTGGGCTCATATGAATCGTCTTGATGAGTACAATAGATTGGACTGGGTGACGAGGGTCTGATGATGCAACCGGAAGGTGGGTAGGGCATCTCTGCAGTGGCTACTAGTAAACCCCTCGTGTTTGGGCTCATATGAATCGTCTTGATGAGTCCAATATATTGAACTTGGTGACGAGGGTCTGATGATGCAACCGGAAGGTGGGTAGAGGAACTCTGCAGTGGCTACTAGTAAACCCCTCGTGTTTGGGCTCATATGAATCGTCTTGATGAGTCCAATAGATTGAACTTGGTGACGAGGGTCTGATGATGCAGCCAGAAGGTGGGTAGGAGATCTCTGCAGTGGCTACTAGTAAACCCCTCGAGTTTGGGCTCATATGATTACTTTTGATGAGTCCGATAGATTGGACTTGGTAACAAAAGACTAAAAAGTAAAAAAATAAAAATATATAGTTTAAAAAACTAAAAAAAACACTTTAAAACGCACTCAAAAATATAAAATAATGAAATTGACTTGTATTAGTTACGATATAATGGTTAATTCAAAAAGTGTGGAGCGCTTCTTTTACTAGGTAAATAAAAGTACACACAACCAAAAAGCGCTCCACACTTTTTGAATTAACCATTATATCGTAACTAATACAAGTCAATTTCATTATTTTATATTTTTGAGTGTGTTTTAAAGTGTTTTTTTTAGTTTTTTAAACTATATATTTTTTACTACTTATACTGGGTAGCGTTTGAGCACAAGTCACCTGATGTTTAGTGACGATGTGGTCGAAGGTGGACACGCTACACCTGGACTGGGAACTGGCTCTCAAGTGAGGCTGCCGGAACACACCGATTCTTAACACTAGGCTGGTAGCTAGAAAATACCCTACCACCAAGCTATGGTTTCATTACGATGTTTTCCTTCACCCAAAGCTCAAGCTCATTGTAGCATTGAGCCATCGTCGCTATAATAAGTGGTTGTCTAGTTCCTCAGCCGCTGACCTATCAAACAAGTATTCTTTGATTTGATGTTTTCTGCAGGTTTGCGCAAAAATCTAAGCTCAAGTACCACATATCGGAGGTGCACCTGGATTATCTGGAGCTGGACGTGAGGAAACACACTTGCGACAAGTGTGGCAAGGACTTCAAGTCCAAATACAATTTGAACAAACACGTTGTAAGTATATAGCAATTCCTAGCTGTTTCCCGCGGTTTCACGCGGTTTAGGCAGCGTTTTCGTTGAAAGCTCCCAGACGGCTTATTTTTTTCCGACACCTCCAACAAATCTATAATATAAAAATGAATCGCAAAATATGTTGGTAAGCGCATAACTCAACAACGCCTGGACCAATTTTACCAATTCTTTTTTTTAAATGTTCGTTGAAGTCCAATAATGGTTTTTACGGCGAGAAAAATCGAATAATTGCCGGGAAAACACTAAAATTAGCCCTTTTCTTTTCCCCATACAAACGATTCGTAATAATACTTAAGTCAATTTGAACTTTAATACCATACCATAAAGTTCAAGTGTAAGTGGAGAGGTTCCGGGAAGGCAAAACAATTGAGTGACGTTAGTATTGTATAAATATTGATGTCTGTTTTCAATAAAATTAGGGATCCTTACTAAAACTCCAATAATGTGTGTATTATAATTTTTGCGTTTTTGCTAAATACCCGTGCGAAGCCGGGGCGGGCCGCTAGTCTTCTAATATATATAAATCTCGTGTCACAATGTTTGTCCTCAATGGACTCCTAAACCACTTAACCGATTATAATAAAATTCGCACACCATGTGCAGTTCGATCCAACTTGAGAGATAGGATAGTTTAAATCTGAAATTATAGTCGCAATTTTAATTTATTGCTAATTATTTGTCTGTTATTATTTGACAGTCACAATTATCTGTTAACTCCAAATGATTCTAACAGATGTCGATACCTTTCGACTGGGTTGAGTAAGTAATCAATAGATGGCGCTGCTATGGTAAATCTACGAACGTGTCATATAAGCTACATTTTAACAGCATAATTACCACGTGTTGTTGACGCTATAAAATTAAAAACTTTAGCCACAGCAACGCGTGGCCGGGTCAGCTAGTATCGTTATATTTTAGCCAATGTATACAAAAACTTGACAAATTATATCCTAAAACCTTCCTCGAGAACCACTCTATCTATTGGTGAAAACAGCATGAAAATCGGTGCAGTAGTTTTTGAGTTTATCGCGAACAGACAGACAGACGCGGCGCGGAGGACTTTGTTTTATAATAAGTAGTGATAGTGACTAGCTGTTCTCCGCGGTTTCACCGCCGTCTTCCCGTTATCCCGCAGGAACCTTTTTTCGGGATAAAAAGCCTATGTGTATAATCCATGGTATAAGCTATCTCTATTCCAAATTTCATCAAAATCGGTTTAGTAGTTACCGTGATACGGGGTAACAAACATTCACACACACACTTTCGCATTTATAATATTAGTAGGACTAGCTATTCCCTGCGGTTTCACCCGTGTGGGCTACAGTTTATCGCGATTAAAAGTAGCCTATTTCCTGTCTCAGGGTCTAGAACTCTAGACTACCACTGTACCAAATTACATTTAAATCTGTTACGAGTGAAAGAGTAACAAACAGTAAAAAACATCCATACATCGAAACTCACAAACTTTCACGTTTATAAATATTAGTAAGATGTTTTTTTAAAACACTTATTAGCTTCACTTGTAAGTTGTAACTAACTAACAATGTAATCAAATCTTAGAAGTCAATTTTAACCTACTTCTAATTGTCGTGTCGACTTGAAACTTTGTATGCATAATATGCAATCCTAGTTCCAATGCAATAATTGATATCATCGACCTGTTCTGATGATGGAGCCAGGAGGTGGATAGTGGAACTCCTCAGTGGCTTCTAGTAAACCCCTCGAGTTTGGGCTCATTTGATTCGTTTTGATGAGTCCAATAGATTGAACTTGGTGACGAGGGTCTGCTGATGAAGCCAAGAGGTGGATGGTGGAACTCTTCAATGGCTAATAGGAAACCCATCGAGTTTGGGCTCATATGATTCGTTCTGATGACTCCAATAGATTGAGCTTTGTTACGAGGGTCTGATGATGCAGCCAGAAGGTGGTTAGTGGAACTCCTCAGCGACTACTAGTAAACCCCTCGAGTTTGGGCTCATATGATTTGTTTTGATGAGTACAGTAGATTAGACTTGTTAATTAACCTCTTTGCCTATGCATATAGGACGCCGTCCACGACAAGTTGTTAACGTGCAACTGCCCCGTCTGCGGGCAGTTGTTGAGCAACAAGGGCAATCTGCCGTCGCATATGCGGAAGCATTTCAATGAGCGTCCGTACGCATGCACGCATGCCGAGTGCACCAAGAGGTTCAAGGACAAGGTGGGTTGCTTTCACGTTGCATGCTGATACTTTTTTCTGGCAGTCTGATACTTTTTCAGGCAGCCTAAGACTTTTTCTGGCACCCTGATACTTTTTTCTGGCAGCCTGAGACTTTTTGGCTTTCAGAGACTATTTAATTATTTATCACTTAGTTATTTTAAATTTGACACATGATTTTGTTTCTAAAACGACAGATATATAATGCCCGAAATTAATAATCGATCCGATCCGTTATCCGCGGTTTTGGATCGATATGTCATAATATGTAATTTTAGTACTAGGGCTTGACAGATTACTACTGAAATGTTATATTATGACATATCGATCCAAAACCGCGGATAACGGATCAGGATCGATTACTAATTTCGGGCGTAAATCTACTAGTTGCGCCCCGCGGTTTCACCCGTGTCTTTCCGTTATCCCGCAGGAAACTTTTCCGGGATAAAAAGTAACCTATGCGTTAATCCAGGGTATGAGCTATCTCCATTCCAAATTTCATTCAGATTCGTTCAGTAGCTTTTGCGTGAAAGAGTAACAAACATACATCCATCCATCCATACTCACAAACTTTCACGTCTAAAATATTAGTAGGATTTCCATAACTCACCAGTATGAACCATAACATGCTCCGTCAACTTGCATTGGGTAGGTCTGGGTGGCAGGTTATCTTGATATTGCAACCAGAGACTTTCCTGGCATCTAGAAACTTTGCGAAAGTTTGACAGGTTCTTTTTAAATAGAGATTTTTCCTTTTGATATTGACAATAATAGACAATAGACAATATATTTATTGCTCTCAGATACTTTGTCTGGCGCCCAGAGACTTTATGTGCAGAGTCTACATGGTTGTCTAGTTTGATATTGCACTCGAGACTTTGACATCCAGAGACTTATGTTTTTTTCTGGCAGCCTGAGACTTTTTCTGACAGCATGATACTTTTTTCTGGCACCCAGATACTTTTTCATCTGGCCTCCAGATACTTTTTTAATCTGGCACCCGGGTACTTTTTTTTTTAATGTAAAAGGTATCTTCTCTCGCCGTCAGAGCGCTCTGAAGAAGCACAGCATCATCCACTTCCCCCACCTCCACCACGCTTGCCCCACGTGCGGCGCCAGGTTCTCTCGCGCGCACCGCTTGGAGCGCCACGAGCGTCTCCACACTAGCCGGGACCGATGGGCGTGCTGCGACTATTGTGGCGTCGCGTGAGTGATCTCCTTACTACCTAAGGGGGAGGCAAGATTTCGTAAGATAGGTAGGACATTTTCTAGTGCTCGTCTGGCTAGCTGCCATTCTCAAGTTATGAATCTGTTGCCAAGCACCTATCGATGTGTTCCGGTAGCCTCACTTGAGAGCCAGTTCCCAGTCCAGGTGTAGCGTGGCGCCATCTTCGACCACATCGTCACTTAACATCAGGTGACTTGTGGTCAAACACTACCCTGTAAATAGTAAAAAAATTGGTTGTCTGTAAAGTCGGTTTACTGACGATAGTTGAACGTGACGACGTCGATTGGCCGATTGTGCTTCTTTGTCGCTCGTTCCGCGCTCTCGCTTGCACTTCAAGCCTTACATGGAACGCCTCAGAGCGAGGTAACGCCGCATGAGTTATGTTTTTTCGTGCGTGCAGCCGGCTCTATCGAATTATAAGATGTTGTCACGTCGAAAACACTAAATTGAAATCGCTTCATCCGTTCGCGAGCTACGGTGCCACAGACAGACACACAGACACGTCAAACTTATAACACCCCTCTTTTTGCGTCGGGGGTTGATAAAATCTGACGATGATAACACTGTCCGTTGCAGATTCTACTCTAAGAACTACTTAATAAAGCACATATCGTCGAAGCACGGCCCGAGTAAGGAGAAGTTCGTGTGTGACCACTGCGGCCTTACCACCTACAACAAGCCGGGCATCGTGATGCACCTCAAGTACGGACACCAACACGACCACGTGGGTACACTCACAGCTAGAGATGTGAAAAAATAATCGATTTTTATATTAATCGATTATTTTTTTCTTTTAATCGATTATCTAAATATGAAAAATCGATTTTTTACCTACTCTCTTTTTTAAAGTAATAAAAGATAGCATAATGTATTGTTGGAGATTAAATCAATGTGTTACCAAACTACAAATTTCAATCGAATTCTGCAGTTACTCTAAGTAATTTTATTACTATGTACAAAAAAATGCAACTTATCGAATAGTTAGAAAAAAAAATTATTATACAGAAAAATCGATTATTTTTTATTTGAATAATCGTTTTTTTTAGAAATAGATTCATTTTAAAGAGATGCAAATCGATTATTTATTAATCGATTTTTTATCCCTCCAACATCCCTACTTGCAGCATCATCATCAGCCTGAAACAAGACTATATATATACATTACAAAAGAAACAAAAAACCCGACTGCGCCAAAATAAACTACCCTATGTCTTGTCAATAACCGATCTATCCATGCTTTGACATTACTTCTATGGAGCTTATATCAAAAGTCCATCTCCAGTAGGGCAAATCGAGGATAGATCGGTTATTGTTTTGTTTTTACTATTTACAGGGTAGCGTTTGACCACAAGTCACCTGATGTTAAGTGACGATGTGGTCGAAGATGGCGCCACGCTACACCTGGACTGGGAACTGGCTCTCAAGTGAGGCTGCCGGAACACACCGATAGGTGCTCGGCGACAGATTCTTAACTCGAGGCTGGTAGCTAGCCAGACGAGTACTAGAAAATACCCTACCACCAAGCTATGGTTTCATCACGATGTTTTATTGGAACCGGCCGTGAGCCATCATCGCTTGATATTTCAGGATATCTTCTGCAAGATCTGTAAGACGGTGTACAAGCGTCACGCGTACCTGAAGGCGCATTATTTGAAGACTCACAAGATTCGGTACAAATCTAAGAAGAGAGCCTTAAGGTAGGTAGGTGTTCACGCCTACATGTTCCACCGGAAACCGTATCAATACTATATTTGCTAATGTTATTTAGTAGGCGTTCGATTTTCATCCAAATCGGTTCAGCAGTTCTCGAGTTATAAATAGTGTAACTAACGCGACTTACTGTCTTTTTTTTTTCTTATTGACTTTTTTTTCTTTCTTTCTTTTTTTTCTTTTTTTTTCTTTTTCTTTATATTAAGATAGAAAAGATATAAGTTTGCGAGGTAGTCAAGTTAAATGCCCTTCAATTTCTTCGTCGACAAGTGAGCATTGCAAAAGATGTATCAATTCTAAAATACAACAATTAAACGATTTTCAAGAGGATTTTGGGTTTATTTTGAGTATAAACTCACAGTATGTACTGCTCTACAGTAGGTCTTGCTGACTATTCATCATAATCACTAGAAAAATCAAAATTTGTTCATCAGGTAGGATATAAAATGTGGTCATTTGAAAATGACAAACTTAAAAATAGCTACGCCTATTCCAACCTCCTTACGCCGGGAGTGCCGGAACAAGCAACATTGTAAGCCAAAAAAACCGACTTCTTAAATTACCTCAATATATGAAGTTACTACCGTTTGCTAAATTTAAGAAGGAATTAAGAGCCTGGCTAATTGTTCACAGTTTTTACTCCCTATATGACTACCTAGCTAATTGAAACATTTAAATTTGCATGTGTGCATGAAATACTTTTAGTTAGTTAAGATTTTGAATTTTGCATGCCATTTCATTGGTAAAATGTGTCAGATCAATATTTATGTTGTTATTCCTAACTGTTTCACTCGCATTTTTAGCAAATAAAGTTTCTATTTTATTCTATTCTTTTTCTCATATATGACATTGGACAAAATTGAACCAGCTTTCAAATAATGAAGAATTATCAAAATCGGTTCAACCTGTCGAAAGTTCTAAGGTAGCAAACATAAAAGAAAAACAGTCGAAATGAGAACCTCCTCCTTTTTTAAGGTGGTTAAAAAGAACGGGCAAGGAACGCCCGGCAAGTCATTTTACAAAGAACGAAATGTACAATTTTGATTGGTTGATTATATTATTTTTTATCCGTAAATATATTCCAGGACTCGATATTTGTTTTTAAAGTGATCACAATGTATCCTATTGAATAAACATATTTTTGATTTGATTTGATTTGATTTGTTTTACTCTCTCTCTGAGAGAAGGCCAGAGTCCCAGCAGTGGGAACGTGGAAGGCTGATAATGATGATGATGATGATATTCCAGGAAAGAAAAGAAACCGAGTGTGGAGGTTAAGGTGGAGCCGATGGACCAAGAGGCTGACGAAGAAATCTATCTTACAGATGTGCCCAAAGAGGAACTTGTAGACGGTAAGTAAGCCTGCGGAAACGGGACGCCGCGCGCCGTTAGAGGTATTCTGACAGCTGCAAAAACAGCTGAGCTGCCACAGCACAGTTCCTGCCGCTGACAGCTTATAAAGTACTAGCTGTACCCCGCGGTTTCACCCGCGTGGGCTACAGCTTTATGCATGCAAAGTCTCAGCCCGATCGGTGTAAAATTGACAAAGTTTCATACAAACTTTCATCCCCTAATTTATCCCCTTGGGGGTAGAATTAATCAAAATCCTTTCTTAGCGGATGCCTACGTCATAACATCTACCTGCATGCCAAATGTCAGCCCGATCCGTCCAGTGGTTTGGGCTGTGCGTTGATAGATCACTATGCCAGTCAGTCACCTTTGAGTTATATATTTAGAAGATGAAGTGATGATGGCTCAGTGAAAGTGACGTCGGCTTGCGATCCGTAGGTTCGAATCCTACAATGAGCTTGAGCTTTCGGTGAAGGAAAACATCGTGATGAAACCATAGCTTGGTGATAGGGCATTTTCTAGTGCCTGCTTGCTAGACTTCTACACTTCCACCTTCCTCGCCATCTTCTACACTCCCACCTTCCTCGCCATCTTCTACATTCCTCTCTTCCTCGTCCCCAGAAGAGGATCCCGAGAACGATCAGCTGTCGTACTCCAAGAGCGTCCTCTTCGAAGACCTGGCGGGGTGTCTGCTGGACGACGCGGGAGGGGACGAGAACACCTTCGACGAGTTCCTGCTGGAACACGTGTTCCATAAACGGGTGAAAGACGAAGGTGAGACTTTTATTAAAACACTTTTATTAGCTTGACTTGTAACTAACTAACTAACTAACTAACAATGTAATCAAATCTTAGAAGTCAATTTTCACCTACTTCTGATTGTCGTATCGACTTGAAACTTTGTATGTGTATGTGATCTCGGTGACAATGCAATAATTTGGTATCATCGACCTGATCTGATGATGCAGCCGGAAGGTGGGTAGGGCATCTCTGCGCTGGCTACTAGTAAACCCCTCGTGTTTGGGCTCATATGAATCGTCTTGATGAGTACAATAGATTGGACTTGGTGACGAGGGTCTGATGATGCATCCGGAAGGTGGGTAGGGGATCTCTGCAGTGGCTACTAGTAAACCCCTCGTGTTTGGGTTCATATGAATTGTCTTGATGAGTACAATAGGTTGGACTTGGTGACGAGGATCTGATGATGCAACCGGAAGGTGGGTAGGGGATCTCTGCAGTGGCTACTAGTGAACCCCTCGTGTTTGGGCTTATATGAATCGTCTTGATGAGTCCAATAGATTGGACTTGGTGACGAGGGTCTGATGATGCAACCGGAAGGTGGGTAGAGGATCTCTGCAGTGGCTACTAGTAAACCCCTCGTGTTTGGGCTCATGTGATTCGTCTTGATGAGTCCAATAGATGGAACTTGGTAACAAAAGACTAAAAAGTACATAAATAAAAATATATAGTTTAAAAAACTAAAAAAAACACTTTAAAAACGCACTCAAAAATATAAAATAATTAAATTGACTTGTATTAGTTACGATATAATGGTTAATTCAAAAAGTGTGGAGCGCTTCTTTTACTGGGTAAATAAAAGTACACACAACCAAAAAGCGCTCCACACTTTTTGAATTAACCATTATATCGTAACTAATACAAGTCAATTTAATTATTTTATATTTTTGAGTGCGTTTTTAAAGTGTTTTTTTTAGTTTTTTAAACTATATATTTTTTTTTACTCCTTTTTTTTTTCTTCTTTGACTTTTCTTTTTTTGACTTTTTTTTTCTTTTTTTGCGGGCATTATTTATTTATTTACTTACTACCTACAGGGTAGCGTTTGACCACAAGTCACCTGATGTTAAGTGACGATGTGGTCGAAGGTGGCGCCACGCTACCTGGACTGGCTCTTAAGTGAGACTGCCGGAACTCGCCGATAGATGCTTGGGCGACAGATTCATAGGGTGGGAACCTTTTTCCGGGATAAAAAGTAGCCTATGTGTTAATCCAGGGTATAATCTATCTGCATTCCAAGTTTCATTCAGATCCGTTCAGCAGTTTTTGCGTGAAAGAGTAACAAACATCCATCCATCCATACTCACAAACATTCACGTTTATAATATTAGTAGGATTATTGCTGTACCTTTTGCCCTACCCATGTATTCCTTAATAGATTCATCCACAGAACCAGCTCAAGAGAAAGTCAACGAAGAACAGCGCACGTCGGTCGCGGAAAAAATAAAAGCAATAATAAAACTAGCGCGGAAGGCGGAGGCGGACAAACTGCTGAAAAGAAGGAGGCAGAAGGAGGCGAAGCTGTTGGAGAAGAAACTGAGGAGAGAGGCGAAAGTGATGCGCAGAAAGAGACGCATGGAGATTTACGAGCTGGAGAAAGTGAGACAGATGTATAATGTGAGGATGAAAGCGGCGGCCGAGCAGGGGAATAGGATAGGTAAGAAGGGTCCAATATTTTTAATCTCAGCGCTTCGATGTCGATGAGACATCCCATTTTTTACGACGACGCGGTAGCCGAGTTGAGTGACCTGCTTATGAATCTAGCGGTCCCGGGCTCGAATCCCGGTAAGGGCAAATATATGTGTGATGAGCACGAATGCTTGTTCCTGAGTCTTGGATATTTCTATCTGTATAAGTATTTATTTCTCTATATAAGTATGTATATCGTTGTCTAGTACCCATAACACAAGTTTTGAGCTTAATTTGCGGCTAGGTCAATTTGTGTGCAATGGTCATGGTTATGTTAGACCTTTTTTCCATACATCTGTTAGGGTGACGTTTTACTACAGAAGAAACATGAAATTCGTGTGATGTAATTGGCACCTTGTATATTGCAAACATCGATTACATCATAAAATATTAATTTGTATATCTTGTCATGGTTACAGAACCAGTAAAAACAATAAAGTACTTTCAAAAGAAAACCAACGACGGAGCAAGCACCAACAAACAAACAGACGTAACAAATGATAGTCCTGCTTCAGAGCATTCTGGAGATTTAAATGACAAGGACGTATCGAATGATGTAAATGATACGTCGAATGATATTGAAGCACACAAAGGCGCAGATTCTAACGAAAATGATTGTAGTAATGCTAGAACCGATGATGCTGATGCTGACAAGAATGATGTCTCAACAAATGATAACAGAAATAAAAGAAGCGGAGACACAAATAATGAAATTGTGTGTTCATCTGATAGAGTTAGTAACGTAGAATCCGATGATATCATCGTAAATGATCCTGAAAGTGATACAGCCAAAGAGGCGAACGATAATGCCGAAAATGATGAAGCAAATGATTCGAATAAAGATGATGAAGCGTCAGATGATGGTAGCAATTACGAGCCAAATTCCGAAGACGAATCAAAGGGCAATAAAAAGTTGAAATTCAAGACGCATCAATGCTATATTTGTTTCAAGGTATGTTTAATTTTGGTATCTAATGCCAGCTCACAGCACTCACACCAAAGCAATAGTAAAAACAAAACTATAACTATCTCTGTCGCGCTGGTAACCTTGACCGCGTGCGAGAGAGACGAAGAGACTTCTCACGATGCGTATGCAGTGCAGTCAATCACAGACAAATGTGTGCGATAATATTCATGTTCCCATATCGCAATGTTCACAACCAACTAAGAGAAATCTTATTAGTAAAGCTTATTATAAAATATCGGACTAATTAGATTTTAGATGTTAAAAAAAAGCTTGGGATTTTAGTGAACTTGCTCCAATTCAAGAAAAAAATTGTCAATGTGGTAGCGCCAAAAAAATTACCTGCCGGGCGTTTCTTGCCTGTTCTTTTGCCGGCGAAAGGAGGTTGAAACAGGCGTAGCTAGTTTTAATTTTGACGTTTCAAAGTGATCACATATTTTTTGTTTGTAGACATAAGTTTTTTTTTCTTTCAGTTGTACCCAACAAAAGACGACCTCATCACACATTGCCAGACCCACTTTGACATCTGCAATATTACAACACTAGCGAAATGCCCCGTCTGCGCTCACGTGGCGAGCGGAAAGATCAGCAAACACATGTTCAAAGCGCATCAGATACGGATCAAGATTGCGTATAATAGAATTACGGACAGAAAGGACAACGCCGCAGGTATATATACCACTGAACATAGGCATCCTCCTTTGAACGCCACACATAAATCGTGAATCGTGAAACGTGAAAGTTTGTGAGTATGGATGGATGGATGTTTGATTGTTACTCTTTCACGCAAAAACTACTCAACGGATCTGAATAAAATTTGGAATGGAGATAGCTTATACCCTGAATTAACACATAGGCTACTTTTTATCTCGGAAAAGGTTCCTGCGGGATACCGGGAAGACGCGGGTGAAGCCGCGGGTCGGGGTGAAGCAACTAGTACCATCATAATATTGAACTTGGCTCACATTTTCACATTTATGTTTTTGGTGAGATTCAATTCTCGACACACAAAACATGAACTCAAACAATCATCATCAGCCTTTCATGTTCCCACTGCTGGGACTCTGGCCTTCTCTCAGAGAGTATGGGCCGTAATGTAGCACGTGGGCCCAGTGCGGGTTGGTAGATGTCGCATGCCCTTGAATGTTGCGGTTCTTGGACACGCCGGTTTCCTCACGATGTTTTCCTTCACCGTTTTGAGCGATGGCAAATCCGCACATAACAGGTGCGGGGCCGAGAGGATTCGAACTCGGTGTCGGCGCCTTGTAAGTCGCACGGGTTACCGTTCGGCCACCATCGCTCACTACAAACAAACAAACAAACAATACATGGTGAAAATCCCGTTTCAAAACCAAATTCTCAAATACCCCTCTAGGCTCAAGGTACTGCTACAAAATGGACGATGGAACCACGATGATGGAGATCATCCCGTCAGTGAAGATACTGAACAACCACGCGGCCATCGAGCTCGACAAGAGGAACAGAGAACAAAGAGACAAGACCGTCGCCACGACGAGACTTGTTAAGAGAGGGAAGGAGTGGATCGTGGAGAGAGTCGCCGTTAATGTCAGGTAGGTCTCTTTAGGTACTGAACCACCACGCGAGCTCGACAATCAGAGAGCAAAGAGACAAGAGAGACAAAACCGTCGCCTCGGCGAGACTTGTCAAGAGAGGGAAGGGGTGGATCGTGAAGAGAGTCGCTGTTAATGTTAGGTAGGTGTCTTTATAGATACAGGACCACAACGCGAGCTCGACAATAAGAGAGCAAAGAGACAAGACCGTCGCCACGAGACTTGTTAAGAGAGGGAAGGAGTGGATCGTGGAGAGAGTCGCCGTTAATGTCAGGTAGGTCTCTTTAGGTACTGAACCACCACGCGAGCTCGAATATAAGAGAGCAAAGAGACAAGACCGTCGCCACGGCGAGATTTGTTAAGAGAGGGAATGAGTGGATCGTGGAGAGAGTCGCCGTTAATGTCAGGTAGGTGTCTTTATAGATACAGGACCACAACGCGAGCTCGACAATAAGAGAGACAAGAGACAAAAGAGACAAAACCGTCGCCACGGCGAGACTTGTCAAGAGAGGGAAGGGGTTGATCGTGGAGAGTCCCCGTTAATGTTAGGTAGGCCCAGTGCTGGATTTACACATTTGCCGCCCCAGGGCTATACATTTTTTTCCACTCCTACTGACTTCTGATTACAACAATAAATCTAATAACAATGATAGAGGACGAAACAACCTTTCTCCGCCCGCTAGCACCTGTCGGTGTGTTCCGGCAGCCTCACTTAAGAAGAGCCACCTTCGACCACATCAGGATCCTTATTTGCTATGACCATCAAGATTCCTTGCCAATAAGGTCATTACGCGCAGATAACGTAACGCGCCCGCGTTACGTGCTTAGATGGGCGTAGCGAATAAGGGCCCTAGTGATTTCTGGTCATACGCTTACCGAACTAATCTAGTTTTCAAGAGATCACAAATGTTGTATCCTAATAAATAAACAAACTTTGGACTTCAATAAAAACGCAACCTTTTCCTCCAAGCAATAAAGTTCAATTTCCCTCCCCAGCTACGAGGAGCTGCCCGAATTCACGGACCAAGAGCTGAGGCAGCTGAAGGTGACGAGCTCGTACGTGGACCGGCTCGGGCAGCTGAGCAGGCTCGCCAAGAAACGGCGGCTCCGCATGATGTTCCCTTGCAACGAGTGCGAGAAGATATGCCGGGTAAGAACTTCTCACAAACATGGCTGGCCCATGCGTCAACTCGTGAACGGGTGCTGCTTGTGGGGTCTGGTCTGCTTTGGTTGTGATCCCGTAACTCGTTAATGTTCATGTTTCCATATCCCAATGTGCACAAACAACCAAGAGAAATCTTATTAGTAAAGCTTATTATAAAATATCGAAAAATTAACATGATAAAATAAGCTTGGGATCGTAGTGAACTTACTCCTAGTGAATAAATAAATAATAATAATAAATATCGGGGACAAATGCACACAAATTGACCTAGCCCCAAATTAAGCTCGAAACTTGTGTTATGGGTACTAGACAACGATATACATACTTATATAAAGAAATAAATACTTATATAGATAGAAATATCCAAGACTCAGAAACAAATATTCGTGCTCATCACACGTATATTTGCCCTTACCGGGATT
This sequence comes from Opisthograptis luteolata, assembly GCA_931315375.2. NCBI lineage: Eukaryota > Metazoa > Arthropoda > Insecta > Lepidoptera > Geometridae > Opisthograptis > Opisthograptis luteolata. The sequence goes on along the minus strand of OV928063.1, from coordinate 4,784,041 downwards.
CGAACCCGGGATCGTTAGCTTTGCAGGCAGGGACACTACCAACTCGGCTACCGCGTCGTCATCAGCGAATCAATTAGTAGTGAGAATAAAATTGTAAACGTCATCGCGCCCAAAAAATTACCTGCCGGACGTTTCTTGCTTGTTCCTTTACCGGCGTAAGGAGGTTGGAACAGGTGAAGCTAGTTATAAGTTGACGTTTTAAAGTGATCACAATGTATCCTATTGAATAAAAAACATTTGACTTTGACTTACCAGTCTCAATATATTTCGCAGAACTTCAGCGGTCTGAAGCTGCACAGCCGCCGCCACGATCCGAACAAGAAACCGTTCGCGCCGAAGGTATACAAAAGAAACGCTACAACTGTCGCCGTCAAGAAGAAACCGCAGGTCAGTCGTTAAAAGTGTTACCAGATCCCTTACATGCAGATTTAGTTTTAGCATCAATGATTATCTTTCAAGAGCGATGGTGACCGAACGGTTTGGCGTGCGACTTACAAGACGCCGACACCGAGTTTGAATCCTCTCGGTCTCGTACCTATGACTTAATAAGTTATGTGCGGATTTGCTATCGCTCAAAACGGTGAAGGAAAACATCGTGAGGAAACCGGCATGCCCAAGAACTGCAACTTTTTAAGGGCATGTGACATCTACCAACCCGCACTGGGCCAGCGTGGTAGATTATAGCCCATACTCTCTCTCTGAGAGAAGGCCAGAGTCCAGCAGTGGGAACGTGGAAGGCTGATAATGATGATTATCTTTGATTTTTGTTCCGAATTCGTTCCATCAGGTAGGTCTTGTCCGTTCGGTTATCTAAAACTGGCACTAAGGTTGAAACCGAACGAGCGTAATTTTGTGAGTGCATTCGGTTTCCTACAATAAGGCAGTTGGTGCCACACGACGACGCAAAATGAGTTGTCTGCTTCAGTTGAACGTAAAATGAGCGACTGAAAATACACGACTCACAAAATTACGCTCGATTGGTTTCACCCTTACGCCAAAGCAATTTCATTAGACAGTAGTGAAACAAAACATGAGCGTAACGCCTGCATCTTACAAGGCGCCGAGTTCGAATCCTCTCTGCTCTCGGCCCCGCACCTATGGTCTTAATAAGTTATGTGCGGATCTACCATCGCTCAAAACGGTGGAGGAAAACATCCTACGTCCTTTCCCAGATTACAAACAACCTCCTTACCAAATTTCATCCAGATCGGTTCAGCGGTTTAGACGTGAGAAGGTAACAAACAAAAAAGCAGAGTTACTTTCGCATTTGTAATGATGTATGTATGGATATAATTTCAGGTCAGCTCAGAGAACCGTTTCGCGAAGCCAAAACCGATAGAAAACAAGCATAAATGTGATGAGAAACTCATGAAGTTCTACGAAACTCACATCAGAGGCGCGGATATAGAATTCTGGCAGTTCCTGAAGATCTTCAACAAAATGGGACGCGAGAACATACGGGATTTCAAAGATTTCGAGGGCAGGACGGAATTCGGTATACACACAAACGAAGATCGCAACTGGAATGACCCAAAAGTCACAGAAACAAGTCTGCCCACACCAAAAATTGCACGACGAAATTTCAAGTCGAAATTTCGAGTATCAACATTGCCCCCAGACATGAAATCGAGGCATGAACGAAACGTACCAAAGCTGCCCCTGTCTACCCCAAAGACGAGTCGGCGCAGTGATAGCAAATTGACCAGAAAACCGACTTACAAAAGGGTAATAATGATTAGTAAGAAACAGCATTTGGATAGAGAAAGGGCTAAGATGAAGTTGAGAGAATCGCTAGCGAAGCGGTAGGAGCAGAAATTAAAAAAACATCTAAACGCTTTGAAGAAAATACGTGTACTAAGACGATTTGATTGCGGGTGAATGACCGCACCGCGTTGAGGTCAACGGCCCGCGCGCGGAGCGCATAGGGCATTGACCTTTGATAATATATAAAAAAGGTTATAGGTTATATGTTTCAAAAAGAGATGATTTCATTGAGTTTAGTTTATTTACAAACATATGTAGTTGAGTGAATGCTAGTGCCTCTCCGCCGTCGGTCAGGTCGGTGACCTGCAGCGGGGCCGTTGACCTGCCGGTGTCTAGTGAATAAATGTACACGATTTTTTTTACACTTTCAAAATAGAACATGAATTGTTATGTTATTGATTTTGAACTTTATTCTTTAGTTTTGTGAACTGTTAATGAGTTTTTAGGTGCCAATTTTGTTATGTATTCTAGTTGTTTTATTATTATTAAGGATGGTTCTACAAAGGTCCACAACAAACTTTTCCTCTATTTATTGTGCTCATGTAGTGTATACCATGAATTAGAAGAAATTTATTAGCAAATTATATGTATTCACTGAAAGAGCAGGTTTTTCAGTCTGATATTAGTAAGTTTATTCTCAAGTGCTATAAACTCACTGAAAACATCGCCCTTCAATTGAGAACACAGTAATATTTGCACACTACTGCTTGGCGGTTGAATAAATAGCAAAGACGTGGTACTTTCCCAGTTAGATTGCTACAGAGGTCCCACCACAAAAAATTTACAAGGGGCCATAATGTGCGCTAACTGTTATAGTTTAAATAGAGTCATCATCAACAACCCATTACTAGGTTCCCACTGCTGGAACTCTGGCCTTCTCTCTGAGAGGTATGTGCGGATTTCCCCAGCACTCAAAACGGAAGCATGTCCAATAAACGCAACGTTCAAGGGCGTCATCTACCAACCTGAAGGGCACGCGTGGTAGATTACGACCCATACTCTCTCTGAGAGGTCAGTTTATAGAGTGTTATATTATAATGTTGAAATAAAAAAAGTTTTGTTAATATAGAAATAGTTTCATTTTCCTTAATTTATGTACGTTATTTATTTATCAAATACAACAAATGCAGTAAAATTAAGCAGTACATACATTGGTGGGCCCATTCAGAGGGTTGCCGCACCTCATAAATATGCATTTAGGCATCTAGCGTTGTGCAAGCACTTTTGTACTTTATGGCATCAGAGCAAGAGTTGGTATTTAAATGACTGCAGAGTGATCCTTCTGTAATTCTGTGGAAGAACATACCTGGATTCGTGTATTGTGGATAGGTTGTATTGGATTTCTTGAGGCAGACAGCTGTGTTGAATTTTTAGTGAACTTGCTCCAATTCAATCAATTAGTAATAAGAATAAAATTGTCAATGTGATCGCGCCAAAAAAATTACCTGCCGGGCGTTTCTTGCCCTGTTCTTTTGCCGGCGTAAGGAGGTTGGCGTACCTAATTTTAAGTTGACGTTTTAAAGTGATCATAATGTATCCTATTAAATAAAAAAGTTTTGAATTTTGAATTTTTTTTTTTGAATTTTGAATTATAGTAATTTCCAAAAGTGCAGAGAAAAGTCAATTCTGTAGTAAGGAAGCATTGTCAACCACTTGTCCACTCTGTTTTTAAAGGAGGATTTATTTCTGATACAAACTGTCTGCCAGGTATTATCCATGTTGTTTACGATGTTCTTCAATCTCCGTGAAGCTGAAAAGATAAGTTTGGTGACGGTCAGAATTCAAGAAGCAGTCACAAAAAAAAATAGCATGGAAGAAAATCGCGCATATGATCTGTGTTAAGCCGTTCTGCACATACGTGCATGCATGCAGCAATCGGAGCGTGCGGGCGAATGCGAACTTTGTGGTTCTACTGCATTTTTTTCCTTGTACTGTACATTGAATTATAGTTTTCAACATGTTTACAGACATTGCAAAACATTAAAAGAGTTCATTTCATACGTACTGCTTCAGATATATCAACCCAGTCCATGGCTTTCACCAAGTTATCATTCCTTGAAGGTTTTTTATCCCAGTTCCAGTAAGTCAACTCTTTGAAACCACCAATCACCTGAGAAATTAAAAGGAAGTCGGTATATTTCAAAACATAAAAACTACCCTTCACCTTCATCTCATTCCCACAGCTGGGACTGACGTTCAAAGAGACCATATAGGCTCCAATCTACCATGGGGACCTAGTGCGGGTTGGTAGATGTTGCATGCCCTTGAATGTTGTAGTTCTTGGACATGCTGGTTTCCTCATGATGTTTTCCTTTACCAAAAGTGCAAGCTCATTGTAGGATTCGAAACCCCATTTACCCGAGTTATTGCTTCATGGACTTTATCACTCTCTAGAATCTAGAACCTTAATAGACGCGTTTAGTCAAGAGCCAAGGCTGTAAGGAGTATAATGAAGAAGATATGATACCTGGAATCTTCTATCAGCATTTTCTGCTAAAGGTCTCTTCGTTTCAGTCACTACAACCCCTCGATATCCTTCTGGAAGCGTCATTACTGTTCCATCTAGAGGATATCCACGGAATGTTGCCTTTAGCTCTAAAATAACACGAAATTACAATGTTGAGACAGGATTTCATCTTGAATTACTAAGCATTAGCGTTTGACCTAGCTATTTATGTAAATAGATAAACTTCTAACATCATTTATGCATGGACGTGGAAAACTAGGGTTCATATTTTTGAAATATACCAGGATAGCAGCGCAACGGGATGGTAGGGATTATGTATGATGATTTATAATGAAATAGTGGACAGAACTATTGTTATAAACTATGTTTGGAGACACCCTGTGCGGGACATGATTGATGTTACATACCTCCATCGCCAATGTTGGCGACATAGGGCTCAAAATACTTCTCAACATTGGCTGGACCATCACTTTCAATCTTACAAGGTATGTAATGAGCTTTTTGCTCGAATACACTGCTATCTTTCGCGTTCTTTAGATTGTTTTCCACAGTAATCGACATTGTTTTTGTTTATTTTTTTCCCGCCAATTTGTGATTGTGATGTGACATTTGTGTTGACGTTTTGTCGCATCTTGTGTTGACGGTTGACAGGCATTCGTGCGGTTGACTTTCGCCAGAAATGAAATAATCGAGCCTGATCCGAATTTCGCAAAGGATTGATTTTTAATTAATTTTATGGGTCTATAGAATTAAACCATCTTTGGCAGGATGATGTTGAGTTTTGCCTTTCTATATTTTTTATCTATATTAGTCACAAAATTCAAATCCAACTGACCTACTTTTTACAACAAAGCCGGAAAAAATCGATAAAATTGTATCAGCTGTCAAATTTTAATGTCAAACAAAACAACTGTCAAAATCTATAGTAAATCGTTGGGAAGTTAAACGGATTTTTAATGAAATTCGTGACGAAATAATCGCAACTTTTACGAAATTCTTATCTGAAAACAATAAAAACTGTTACGGTGACCGCAACAACGTTTGACTCACCAACCTTTTGTGTAAAACCAGTGCTTAGCTCAATCGCGCTCAGTTATTTGTTCAGTTGCACCAAATCGTACCAATTTACGTCACAGTAAATATTTTGGCTGTGTTCCCTTGTTTGTTTGCTGTTTGTTGACTCGCAACAGTGCTAGACAAAGAGGATATAATCACTACGCTCCTAGACGCCGTGTTGGCAACAACCGGAGTACTTTTTCTTGACCTTGGAAGTAAAAAACAGCTGTTGGTAAGTACCTTTGCATCTATTTATAGAAATTATTAAAAAAAATAGCTGTACCCTACTCGTAAAACCAAGTTTATCTTGTCACTGAAGATTTATTCATAACTGTAGCTGTAAATGACACCGTTTCGACCAAAATTTCTGTAGTTTATTGTAGACCTCTGTTGGTTCTATAAAACTTTCAATCTTGTGAAAGTATGTTATAATATCTTACACAATGTTAAGTCATTGAATGTAATGCTCATTTCGTTTCATAAACTTAGGCATTGGAAGAGACAGAACCTCTGTATGTGGGTATTGTTTGTGTAAGGTGGTTGTATGTGTAAGGTGGTTGTATGGTTGTGAGATATATTGACACTTTATTATTTTGAAATTAATTTGCTTATTTATTTATTTATTTGGTAATAGGCGAGCAGCCCGCAGGCTGATGTGCCTATATCATGCTGTATTGAATTATAGCAATGTCCAAAAGTGCAGAGAGAAGTCAATTCTGTAGCAAGGAAGCATTGTTTGTTCGCAACCACTTGTCCAGTTGTCTTGTGCTTGTATCCCATTGTATTTTTTTTTCCTTGACATTGTATATGATTTATATTTTATCGTTTTGTTTTTGACCTATGTACCTATATATTGTTAATTTTATTTTTCTATTACGATTATTTACATTTTTTTTTTTTGTTTTTGATGAATTATTTAGGTAATTGGTTTTCGTCGTCTAATATAATATAAATAAATAAATAAATTGTTGAAAGATTACAAATTGATAGTGAATTGTTAACAGTTATGATGTCATACTACCATAGTCTTCCCTAAAAGACTTTCCTGCCTTCAAACGCGACATCCTTATAAAATACTAGATGACACAGTGGACATCGTACCACCAGGCGATTCCCATACAAAGTTAACAATTGTTCTTTTGGGTTTTCCCTTCAAGCAAACAATTCAAAAAAAATAAACACATCTGCGAGTTGTTTTTCAGGTCTAGCAAAACAAACAAACAGCAATTGATATAATATATAGATAAGTTGATGGTTTTCATCTGAATTTATACATAACCAGCTGTGCCCTGCGATTTCAACACTGAAAACTACAATTTATCACAAAAAAAATCGTATAAAAAAACCCACTTTTATTTCATTTCGAATTTTAAAAGCTACATTTCCAATATTTCTCTTCATAAGAACCATAATAACCTTCCTCGGACTTCAATAAATATTGGATACATTTTAATTTACATTTAAAAAAAACATTGCTTTATTGGTCCTGCCATTCTCGAGTTTGATACAAATCGGCCGTCACCGGTTTGAATGTGTGCAACAGTAGCGGCGCCGTGTACGCACACACTTTTCACGCACACAATCACAAACAAACGGGGCCGTGGTCATGCACTCAGTACGGAACGCGTCGCCTATGCATCACCGCAAGAAGAGTAGGCAATTAACTTGTCAAGCGGCCTTAGCTAACCTACTGTTCTTACTTTACTGTGGCAACACTAACAACTGTTTCCAATAACCAACCTATCCACGGTTTGCCCTGCTATAGAGAAATTTGACATTACTTCTATGGAACCTATGTCAAATTTCTATCGCATTAAACCTTGGATAGATTGATTATTGGGAATGGCCTTTAGCCATTCAGTTCAATTTACTTCACTCACTCATCAGCCTTTCACTTTCCCACCGTTGACACTCTGGCCTTCTCTCAGAGAGAGTACGGGCCGTGATCTACCATGCTGGCCCAGTGCGGGTTGGTAGATGTCTTATGCCCTTGAATGTTGCAGTTCTTGGACACGCCGGTTTCCTCAAGATGTTTTCCTTCACCGTTTCGAGCGATGGCAAATCCGCACATAACTTATCGAGTCATAGGTGCGGGGCCGAGAGGATTCGAACTCGGTGTCGGCGCCTTGTAAGTCGCACGCGTTACTGTTCGGCCACTGTCGCTCTAGTTTTTGCTTAAATTTATCAGATTACCTCTTTATAAAATTGTAGATTATACCTAGTAATAAGTAATAAGACACACTAAGACGTAGACCCTATGAGGACAGGCTCCGCGCATTGCGCCTCACCACCCTCGAGGAAAGACGCCTTCGTGGTGACCTCATTGAGACGTACAAGATTTTAGGCGGTTTTTATATCCTACCAGACATCCACAACCTGTACATATGAAAGGAGAGCATGAAATCTTCAAGAGGAAATAATATGCAGATAGTACGCGCACAATCTAAATCAAACACTGCGCACCACTTCTTAGCTTCTAGAGTGGTGCACAACTGGAATAGACTGCCAGAAGACGTTGTGTCAGCTCCTTCAGTGAATTCCTTTAAAAACAGACTGGACAAGTGGTTGCGAACGAACAATGCTTCCTTGCTACAGAATTGACTTCTCTCTGCACTTTTGGACATTGCTATAATTCAACACAGCATGGTATAGGCACATCAGCCTGCGGGCTGCTCGCCTATTACCAAATAAATAAATAAATAAATAAATAATTGTTTGTCAGATTACAGAAGATCAACTGTGTTTATAAATATCGCGAGCTGAGCTCTCGTTGCTTCTATTACAATTTCTCTCAAGCTAAAAATGCCTTAAACACCCTTTTGGCAGCTAGAGAATGTTGAAAAAACAACTCTGCACGTTTTGCCAAAGCGTGCGCGTACCTGCCAAAAACGTCTACTGCTAAATTGATGATGATAAAGTACCTATTTCTGATGATGATATCATACTAATTTGTTTGAAATACTTGTGTATACATACTACACAAGTACATACCAGGGTTGTTACGGATGCAAAAATTTAGACATCCGCGGATGCAGATGCGGATGCGTATTATTAGAAGTTCACATCCACGGATGCGGATGCGGATTTTGGAATTAAAAAAAAAACAATTATATAAATTTTAAGTGTATAAATAACTGACTCCTGGATTGGCTCAAGCTTTCGGTGAAGGAAAACATCGTAATGAAAGCATAGCTTGGTGGTAGGGCATTCTCTAGTTCCCAATCCAGGTGTAGCATGATGCCATGTTCGATCACATCGTCACTTAACAACATCAGGTGACTTGTGCTCAAACGCTACCCTGTAAGTAGTGAAAAAAAAGGGATTCTAATCCACTTCCTCCGGGTTGCAAGTCAACGTAACCACAGAGCCATTACTGCTCTGCATGGTTATGATAGAGGTAGGGTTTAAGAGAGTAGATGTGAATGACCTCCAATGTAAATATTTATAAATACAGGTATTATTATAAAAAGTAATTTTAGATTATGTGGGCGATATCACACGATGGTCGGCATTTGGCGCGTTATCAAGAGATCTACGCAGATATGCGTTGTTTTGATGTTAGCTTACAACTATAAGAATAAGTATTATTTATTAGTAACTAATTATATAAAAATACGTATAACAAAAAGAAATGCATTATTTGAGACGTATTACATATACCCTGTATAATATATCCATACAAATAAATAAAAATTGAAGTGTCAGTTTGTAATTTCAAATGAACATCTTTTCAATAAATTCATATATGAAAGTATACAATACATAAACATCAATAATTAAAATTGTTTGTCTGTCTGTTTGTTTGTTCCGCCTATCTTTGAAATGTCTGGAACAATTTTGATGGCACTGGACAGATAGCTAATATTATAAGGAGTAAACATATTCTACTTTAATTTAAAAAATTTGAACCCTTGAGGAAGGTTATAGGAAATACTTTGTATAGCGATAAACTGCGCATTGCGGGTGATACCGCGGGGAACAGCTCGTTTAAAAGTATAAAAAAAACGACTTCAAGTTCCCTTCGATGTCTCTGAGATGCCATCATCAGACCCTGGTTTCCTGTCATCTATTATATAAAAATAAGTCGGGTTTTCCTTCCTGACGCTATAACTCCAGAACGCACGAACCGATTTCCACGGTTTTGCATTCGTTGGAAAGGTCTCGGGCTCCGTGAGGTTTATAGCAAAGACAATTCAGGAGAAATTTAAACAGAAAAGCGGGAAAATCTTTTTTCACATACAGCGCCATCTCTGATACATAGCATGTACTACACCGTATTCTTCAACAAATGATTGTTTGCAATTACAGATACAAGGACAAATTTATCATTTGCATTGTTCAAAAAAAAAAAAACAAAAAAAAAATTTTCGTCTTCTTTTGATCACCAAACGAAATGTTACATAAAACGAAGCCATCATCTGGTGGCGAAACGGAGTTCGCCGGGTTTGCTAGTGGGATATATCTAATATAGATATACGGTCGATCGTACTTAAAATCAGTTAAAAATAAAAAGCTTTTCAAGGGCATTCAAAATACGGGATTGAAGAAAATAATAATATTGAACTTTTCCAGAGCAATGGACTTCCTTAGCCTGTTCGATCCATCGGACGGCGCCGGCGGCGGTAAGAGCAACAAGAAGCGGCATAAAGAACCAGAGAATGTCAAGAAGAAACCAGAGGGCACTGGGAAAGGTATACCCTGCAACATGCAATTTGATTAATTTATCTAGGGCCGTTCTGTACGTAGGCCCCCCACTAGGTGGACCGGCGACATTGTAAGAGTCGCAGGGAGCCGATGGATGCAAATGGCTAATAGCCGTTCATGGTGGCGTACAAGGGGGGAGGCCTATGTTCAGCAGTGGACTTCTTCCGGCTGTTGATGATGATGATGATGATGATGATCTAGGGCCGTCCATTCATTCACTTGAGGTGATTAGGGGGTTGAGCCAAATCTCACCCAAAGTCACGTGGGGGGAAGGGGGTCTCACGTATTTTTTTTTAAATCAAATCAAACGCTTGTAAATGCCCTACCACCAAGCTATGGCACGATATTCGCCTTCACCGAAAGCTCAAGCTCATTGTAGGTTTCGAACCCGCGTCCTACGATCGTAAGCCGACTCACTACCACCATAGTAAAGGAGTAGTAGTTCAGCTTCATATAAATCGGCCGTCGCCAGTTTGAATGTGTGCGTGAGTAGCGGCACCGTGTACGCACGCACTTTTCGCTACCACTGAGGCATCATCGCTTCACGTATTTTTTTCACAAAAAGAAGTGTAAAAAATGTGGGAAAACTGTGTGAAGTTTTGTTTTTTAAAATAAACCCAACGCAATCGAGCACAGGTTAAAGCGTTTACACTAAAAACAGCCATTAAGAAAAATCTCACGTAATCTCACCAAAGGGAGAGAGGGGAAAAATAGGCAAAATCACTTCGCGTAATTAATTGACGCCCCCTTACAGGGCCAGGGTAGCGATACCGAGTTCGAATCCTGTCGCCCCCGCACCTATGAGTTAATAAGTTATGTGCGGATCTACCATCGCTCAAAACGGTGAAGGAAAACATCGTGAGGAAACCGGCGTGTCCAAGAACCGCAACATTCAAGGGCATGCGACATCTACCAACACGCACTGGGCCAGCGTGCTACATTACGGCGCGTGCTCTCTCTAAGAGAAGGCCAGAGTCCCAGCAGTGGGAACGTAATAGGCTGACAATGATGGTGATGAGGGGGTAGAGTTTGAATACATGTCTCCTAATGCTAAAAAAACTTAATTTTTTCATTTTTTATTGTCAGGCAGAAGAAGAGGCCGCAAGTCCAACGGCAAAAACGAGACCCTGCCCGAGGAGTCGTCGTTCCTGTGCGAGCCGCACCTGAGCACCGAGATATTGGTGAAGGACGGCAGCTACATAGAGCACTACATCGAGATCAACGAGAGGGACGGTGAGTCGGGCGGTTAGTTCCGCTTGTCGGATAACAGGTGGCGCTTAGTGTTGCCACATAACTCTCCTTCTTTCTTTTGCCGGCGTAAGGAGGTTGGAACAGGCGTAGCTAGTTTTAAGTTTGACGTTTTAAAGTGATCACAATGTATACTATTGAATAAAGAAAAATTGACTTTTGACTTTTTGCCGATCGATTGTCGACTACCGATGATTAATCGATAGCGAACCAATCGTAACACTATCAATAGTATCGATACTATCGAATTTGTGCAAAACCTGGATTGAATTTGGTGTTTTTTTTTTTTTTTTTTTACTATTTACAGGGTAGCGTTTGACCACAAGTCACCTGATGTTAAGTGACGATGTGGTCGAGGATGGTGCCACGCTACACCTGGACTGGGAACTGGCTCTCAAGTGAGGCTGCCGGAACACACCAATAGGTGCTGGCGACAGTTTCTTAACAAGAGGGTGGTAGCTAGCCAGGCGAGTACTAGAAAATACCCACCACCAAGCTATGGTTTCATCACGATGTTTTCCTTCACCGAAAGCTCAAGCTCATTGTAGGATTCGAACCCACGTCCTCGTTCAAAAAAAAAAAATTTCTTCTTCTTTTAATCACCAAACGAAATGTTACATAAAACGAAGCCATCTGGTGGCGAAACGGAGTTCGCCGGGTTTGCTAGTAATTAATAATAATGTGAATTAGGTACAATGCCAGAATTAATATGTCAGAACAGAACTAAAATTAAGATTGGATTGGATTGGAGATGTCAAATTAAATTGTTTGTTTTAAATGTCATGTATTCATGGAGGTCATAGAAATAATTATCTAGAAGCCAATTACCAATTTTTCTTTTAAACATATGAACAGGTAGCTCTTTAAACTCATTTGGCAACTTATTATATACTGTTGGCGCGAGCCGAGCGCCCGAGCAAATATAAGGCGGTGCGGACGCGCTTTCGGCCCACTTCTCCACCGACCGTCGTCGAGGCAACACCTCCTACCTGACGTTTTTTTATTAATTGATGATGTCATCCTGTCAGTTTTTGCATTTTGTTAAATTAATTGTTTTGGTTGTTTTTGTTTGTCGAGGTTTGTTTTTAAAAAATAAATTCGTGTCAAAAATACAAATATACAATTATTGCGTTTACATACGCATTTCGCTTATGTATTTCAAGCTTACATAGAGGACACATTATTTTGTTTACTTCATAAAAACACCGAAAACTAAAGTGAACCCCAACACCTGCATTAACACACACCCATCATTTTATCACGGAAAAAGGTTCCTGTGCTTTTTCCGTGATAAAATGATAAAATGGTGGATTTAGCAGCAGGCTGAGTAGGCTGGAGCCTAGGGCGGCAGATTTTAGGGGCGGCAAATTTAGTGTCAATTTAAAAAAAATGTTTTAATGATATATTAAAAGAGTCGTATATATGTATTCAAATATTATTATGTGCACACAAACAATTAAACATTGTTCACCACTTGATTTTTCTTAAATTTTTGTCTGATGCATAAAAAAATGACACATTTAAAAAGGAAAGGCAGAGGCCGTAGAGGTTATAGAGGTTGGTAGGGGCGGCAAAATTAGAATACTTAGCCTACTGGCGGCAAATGTGTAAATCCGCCACTGTGTGGGAAGCTAGCATATCATAGTCAGCATTTTTACTAAAACAAAAATGTCTTTTCAGACACAAAAACCGGCGATAAGAAGCCCAGAAGACGCAACTCCGGCCGCAAGTCGCGCCGAAGAAAAAAGATCTCGCCCGGCAAAGAAACGTCGCTTATTCAGGAAGACAAAAACAACCTCAACAATCTATCCTTCATACAGAAACACTGCGACGAGAACATAGGCAAGAACGTCAACAACCTGACCATAGACAACGCGGACTACAAAAAGGCAAGGAGGAAAAGCGTAGACAAAGATTTCAAAGACAGACCGGCGTACAACATCATAGACAAGCTGGAGAAGGTCAGCCTGAAGGACGACATGTATTTGGCGGGGGATTTTAATACGGAGGACCTGGAAAGCGATTTCTTCTATTGCTCCGATGAAAACGACGAGTTTGTTGACGATTCGTAAGTAATTTTTTTGTTTTTACTATTTACAGGGTAGCGTTTGACCACAAGTCACCTGATGTTAAGTGACGATGTGGTCGAAGGTGGCGCCACGCTACACCTGGACTGGGAACTGGCTCCCAAGTGAGGCTGCCAGAACACACCGATAGGTGCACGGCGACAGATTCTTAACAAGAGGGTGGTAGCTAGCCAGGCGAGTACTAGAAAATAACCTATCACCAAGCTATGGTTTCATCACGATGTTTTCCTTCACAGAAAGCTCAAGCTCATTGTAGGATTCGAACCCACGTCCAACGGATCGCAAGCCGACGTCACTACCACTGAGCCATCATCGCTATAAACTGAAATGTTGTTAAAGAAAATTTGTATTTTCTTTAACAACAAGATGATACATTGCAAAAGGAACAAAAACCCGACTGCGCCAAAATAAAGTACCCTATGTCACTCCCACAATAGAGACGAATCTAATGACACCTCGATGTTAAAATCCGTCAAGCCATTTAGGCTACAGGCCGGTCATACATACATACACTCGAAAAACATAACCCTCCTTTCGCAGTCGTGTAAAAATAAAAGTTTATTGCATATGACCATAGATGGCGCTGTTTGCAGTAATACATTTTTTAAATGCGAAATATTTTCTTGAATTTGAAAATTTAATAATTCCCCGACATCTTGGACCTATTTTCATCAAACATAGCTAAGAAAACTCCCAACTAAAACACCTTTCAAACAAATTCAAAATCGATTCATCCGTTCGGAAGCTACGATGCCACACACACATACACTCTCTCTCTCTCTCTCACTCTCTCTCTCTCTCTCACTCTCTCACTCTCTCTCTCACTCTCTCTCTCCCTCACACATACACACACTTCACACTTATAGATTTCCTAAATTAGTTAGTACTAGCTGTTCCCCGCGGTTTCACCCGCGTGGGCTACAGCTTTATGCATGCAAAGTCTCAGCCCGATCGGTTTAAAATTGACCAAGTTTCCTACAAACTTTCATCCTCTATTTTATCCCCTTGGGGGTAGAATCAATCAAAATCCTTTCTTAGCCGATGCCTACGTGATAACATCTACCCGCATGCCAAATTTCAGCCCGATCCGTCCAATGGTTTGGGCTGTGCGTTGATAGATCACTATGTCAGTCAGTCACCTTTAAGTTATATATATTTAGATTGTCAGTGTGGCTGATTTGTCCTTCTGTTCCAGTACATCGGAGGGCGAGGACTCCGCCGAGGAAGTATACAGCAGCCTGCCGCCCGAGCCGCGGTTCGGGAACGTCGAGTACAAGCTGCGGCTGTCCGCCTCCTGCGAGAGGAGGTTCCAACATCTTATCACGCAGGTAACATCTATATTTCCATAATCTTCTTCTCTCTACTCCAATACTACATGCGCCACACTTTTATACGTCAATACTCCATATTGTGGTATACTTCAATACTCTATCTTTCCACACTTCTACACACTCATACTCCATCATTCCACACTTCTATACGTCTATACTTCCCTTCTCCACACTCCCACACTTCTACATGTCTATTCATCATCCTTTCACACTTCTGTACTTCTATACTCCATCACTCCACTCTTCTACACATCCATACTCCATCATTCCACACATCCATACTCCATCCTTCCACCCTTCCATACGTCCATACTCCATCCTTCGACACATCCACACTCCATCCTTCCACTCTTCTACACATCCACACTCCATCCTTCCACACATCCAAACTCCATCCTTCCACCCTTCCATACTCCATCCTTCCACACGTCTTACACATCCATACTCGATCCTTCCACACTTTCACACATCCACACTCTTTCCTTCCACTCCTCCACACATCCAAACACCAACACAAGAACGAACGTCTCTTACCACCCAACTCCCGCAGCTGAAATGGCGCCTGCGGTCCGGCGGCGGCAGCTGCGTGTACGTGGTGGGCGTGCGGGACTGCGGAGCCCTGGTAGGGCTGCGGGCGCGCGCCCTCCGCGCCTCGCTGGCCGTGCTGCGGCGCATGGCGCGCGCCCTCAGGGCTCACATACAGCACGTCACGGCGCGGCGGGTGGCGCCGCATCGGGCGGTCGCGGAGCTATACATTAAGCAGGTAGCTATACTTTATCCATCTTAATTAATGGTTTTTGACGTGACAACGTCTTATAATTCGATAGAGCCGGCTGCACGCACGAAAAAACATGACTCGTGCGGCGTTACCTCGCTCTGAGGCGTTCCATGTAAGACTTGAAGTGCAAGCGAGAGCGCGGAACGAGCGACAAAGAAGCACAATCGGCCAATCGACGTTGTCACGTTCAACTATCGTCAGTAAACCGACTTTACAGACAACCAATTTTTTTTGACAGATCGACGACTGACAAAGTTAGTGATGTCAGAAAGCAGTAATCGATATTGATAAATGTACCTTTTAATTTAATATTCGCTTTTTGTTGTTGTTTTAAAGTGCCATGGTCAATAACATTAGAATTAAATAAATTTTGGATACCTAATGAGGAAAGAAACTTCACCAAATTGTGAGTCATGTGGAATGATAGATGATGTACACCACTTACTGATGGAATGCATCCGGAACAAACGTCAAAGAGAATCTTTGATGTTAAAACTAAATCTGAATGTGTGGGACCAGGGAACATTTTTGCATATTTTAGCAGAACCTACATCGCAGGCTGCTCTGCTAGTACTTGAGTTGTTTAAGCATCAATGATTCTCCACTCCAACTTGTGTCATATTTATATTATGCTATTATGTAATCCTGGTTAGGGTATGATGGGACTGGCTTGCCTAATTGGAAAAAAGTCCCAAATTAAATTTAGAAATAAAAAAAAAAAAAAAATTAAATAAATAAATATCGAGGACAATTGCACACAAATTGCACTCTTTCACGCAAAAACTACTGAACGGATCCGAATGAAATTTGGAATGGAGATAGCTTATGCCCTGGATTAACACATAGGCTACTTTTTATCCCGGAAAAAGGTTCCTGCGGGAAGACGCGGGTGAAACTGCGGTGCGCAATTAGTAAATAATAATTAAATTAAATTAAAATTGAACAGTTGGCGGACCCGCAGCAGAGCGTGGAGCTACGGATTGCCGTGATGGGAGCAAACGAAGCTGGCAAGTCCACTCTCATCGGAGTGCTGACGCAAGGTAGGTGTCTAGTTTACTTTGGAAGGGGAGAGGGCGAGGAAAAAAAATTACCAACTAAGAGAAATCTTATTAGTAGAGCTTATTATAAAATATCGGACTATTTAGATTGACGACGCGGTAGCCGAGTTGGTAGTGTCCCTGCCTGCAAAGCTAACGGTCCCGGGTTCGAATCCCGGTAAGGGCAAATATACGTGTGATGAGCACGAATATTTTTGTTCCTGAGTCTTGGATATTTCTATCTATATAAGTATTTATTTCTCTATATAAGTATGTATATCGTTGTCTAGTACCCATAACACAAGTTTCGAGCTTAATTTGGGGCTAGGTCAATTTGTGTGCAATTGTCCCCGATATTTATTTTATTTATTTTATTTTATAGATGTTAAAAAAAAAGCTTGGGATTTTAGTGAACTTGCTCCAATTCAAGAATGAAACTGTCAATGTGGTTGCGCCAAAAAGATTACCTGTCGGGCGGTTTCTTGCCTGTTCTTTTGCCGGCGTAAGGAGGTTGGAACAGGCGTAGCTAGTTTTAAGTTTGACGTTTTAAAGTGATCACGATGTATCATCCTACTAATATTATAAACGTGAAAGTTTGTGAGTATGGATGGATGGATGTTTGTTACTCTTTCACGCAAAAACTACAGAACGGATCTGAATGAAATTTGTAATGGAAAATTTGGCTTACACCCAGGATTAACACACAGGCTACTTTTAATCCCGGAAAAAGGTTCCTGCGGGATAACAGGAAGACGCGGGTGAAACGGCGGGGAACAGCTACTACAATTAATGAATTGAATGTGTGTATCAGGTGAATTGGACAATGGGAACGGAAGCGCGCGCCTGAACATGTTTCGTCATCAACACGAGGTGAAGACGGGGATGACGTCATCGCTCAGCCACGAAATACTCGGCTTCGACGCGCAGGTGAGCGAGTTAGAAAAGTTTAAAAAAAAGATTAATATGGTTATTTTAGAACATTTTGTATAAGTTACGATAAAATGGTTAGTTCAAAAATTGTGGAGCGCTTCTTTTACTGGGTAAATAAAAGTTCACACAACCAAAAAGCGCTCCTCATTTTTGAATTAACCATTGTATCGTAACTAATACAAGTCAATTTTATTATTTTACATTTTTCAGTGCGTTATTAAATTAAAACTAAGTATACTCTTTATATATAAGGTCACCGACATAGCTCTCAAAATCTGCAAGTTGAAGCGGCAATGGGCGCCACATCGCTCGACGAATCGATAACCGACGGGGAAGAAAGGTTCTCGAGTGGCGACCACGAACCGCAACACGTTCTGTAGGTAGCCGTCCCACTAGGTGGAGCGGGGACATTGTAAGAGTCGCGGGGAGCCGATAGATGCAAATGGCTAATAGCCGCCCATGGGTTCTCTTCCGGCTGATGATGATGATACTTTTTATAGCGTTAAACTTTAATCCACGCGGGCACTGTCCTACAAATCCTACTAATATTATAATTGTGATAGTTTGTGTGTGTGAATGTTTATTACCACGTATCACCGTAACTACTAAACCGATTTCCATGAAATTTGGAATGGAGATAGCTTACATCCTGGATTAACACATAGGCTACCTTTTTTTAAAATAATAACGCTTCTCTTGCCAGGGTAACGTGGTAAACTACGGCTGTTCCGAGCTGATGACTGCGGAACGCATCGGGGAGCGGAGCGCGAAGCTGGTCTCGTTCCTCGACCTCGCCGGCCACTCCAAGTACCAGCGGACCACGCGCCACGGCCTCACCGGCTACTCGCCGCACTACGCGCACCTAGTCGTATGTACACTACCTACTTTTAGACGTAGCTAGTCGTTAAGTCATATCCTACTGGCTGCGCCAACTTTTAGACGTAGTTAGTCGTTAGTCGTATCCTACCGGCTGCGCCAATTTTTTAACATAACTTTATTTTCACCAAAGTCTCATAATATGGTAACGTATTTGGGTTCCTATTCATACTCTCGCGTTTCTTACTCCACATTACCACACTACGTTATTTTTGGATGTCTGATAACAATGTACCTATCTTGTGCCATTATGTACTACTAGCTGTTCCCCGCGGTTTCACCCGCGTGGGCTACTGTATATCGTGATAAAAAGTATCCTATCTCCTTCCTCAGGGTTCAAACTATCTCAGTGCCAAATTTCATTTAAATTGGTTCAGTAGTTAAGGCGTGAAAGCGAGACAGACAGACAAACAGAGTTACTTTCATTTTACATTTTTGGTATTAGAGTATAATATTATAGGGATTGTGGAAAGTCTTTCATCTATCTTATATATATAAAAGAAAGTCGTGTTAGTTACACTATTTATAACTCAAGAACGGCTGAACCAATTTGGTTGAAAATTGGTGGGGAGGTAGCTTAGAACCAGGAGACGGACATAGGATACATTTTTATCCCGGGATAGGTTCTTACGGGATAACGGGAAGACGCGGGTGAAACCGCGGGGCGCAGCTAGTAAAATAATAAACTAGATGTTCCCCGTGGTTGCACCCTCATAGCAACAACCAACCAAACCCTGCATTTCAATAAAAAACCAACCTCCCCGTGCAGATATCCGCGACGGCCGGCATCACCCCCATAACCGAGGAGCACATGGGCATCCTGCTCGCTCTCCAGCTGCCGTTCTCGATCGTCATCAGCAAGTGCGAGCTGGCGCCGGCGGCCGTCAGGCCACTGCTGGCTAGCCTGGAGGACATCCTGCGGTCTTATAACAAGGTATGTCGTGTTTTTTTACTATTTACTTGATAGCGTTTGACCACAAGACACCAGATGATGAGTGACGACGTGGTCGAAGGTAGCGTCACGCTACACGTTGACTGGGAACTGGCTCTCAAGTGAGGCTGCCGGAACACACCGATAGGAGCACGGCGACAGATTCTTAACAATCTGTATTAGATGAGTATGGTTTTTTTTTACAACTTACATGGTAACGTTTTACGACAACTTAACATCCTAATGTTAAATGATGGTTCGGTCTAAGGTTGGTGTTTAAGATGATAAAAGACAGTTCTTTTTCAGCTATTTTTGTCGCTGACTGAGCATAATGAATGGATTTTGATTTTTCCTGGTTACCTTCTAAAAATATATAACTCAAAGGTGACTGACTGACATAGTGATCTATCAACGCACAGCCCAAACCACTGGACGGATCGGGCTGAAATTTGGCATGCAGGTAGATGTTACGACGTAGGCATCCGCTAAGAAAGGATTTTGATTAATTCTACCCCCAAAAGGATAAAATAGGGGGTGAAAGTTTGTATGAAACGTTGTCAATTTTAAACCGATCGGGCTGAGATTTTACAAGCTGTAGCCCACGCGGGTGAAACCGCGGGGAACAGCTAGTCTTTCAACAAACTCTGTGGTCTGTTGCAGAAACCTCTGCTGATAACCGATGAGAACCTGGCGCGGAACTGCTGCGGGCCGCAGAAACTCATCCTGGACGCGATCGACGGGGGCCCGCCCGAGGAGTGTGAGGACGAGTGAGTATACTTTTTGCTAGCGTTCCGTACCCTAGAAGAATAATCGGAACAATTTAGCATGACTTTGTTGTCGGTCTGTCTGTCAAGACCCTTTTTGTCAAAATCTAACTTGTAAGTCAACGCGATCAAAAGATGTGACCGTTTCATTATCAGCCTTTCACGTTCCCACTGCTGGGACTCTGGCCTTCACTCAGAGAGAGAGTATGGGCTGTAATCTACCACGCTGGCCCAGTGCGCGTTGGTAGATGTCGCATGCCCTTGAATGTTGCGGTTCTTGGACACGCCGGTTTCCTCACGATGTTTTCCTTCAACGTTTTTTAACCGATGTCAAATCTGCATATAACTTAGTCATAGGTGCGGGGCCGAGAGGAGAGGATTCGAACTCGGGTGTCGGCGCGTTGTAAAGCGCACGCGGTTACCATTACAGCACATGTAATGGAAAAAGTCTGAGAACCGTAAATACGAAGTTTAATAACAAAAAAAGACAATTTTAAACGGAACCCTCGGTGCGCGAGTCCAATTCGCACTTGTTCGGTTATTTTTTTAACTTTTTTTTTAAGAGGTTTCTACTTATAAGCGGATACTTCTATGCTATTACAATCTAGCCTATAATGGCTAATAAGTAATTTAAATATAACGTAAGTTGCTAGGTAGAGTATAAATAACTAAGAATGTGTCCATTAGCACTTTTCTTATTGCCTCTATTAAGGGGAAGGCACTTTGTTTTTGTATTCTTTATAGGTAGCACTCACTGAACTACGTATTGTTTGCACTCATTTACACTAACTCAAAAGGTTTTGTCCTTTTCAGTCTTCTCACAATGTCCGTGTTGTCGAGGAGCTGGATAGCCTCGACGTTCACATGATGATGAAGCCTTTGTTCGTGAGCTTCAGCATTCTTCTTAACAATATCTGTGACCAAGTCCACCTTGAGGTCACGATGGAGGTCGTCATTTCTAACGTACCAGGGTGCGTTCACGATACCTCTGAGTACTTTATTTTGGAATCTTTGTATCATCAGTGTATTGCTTTTTTTTGGTACAGCCCCATAGCTGAATACCGTACGTCCATATTTTTTGACGTGACAACGTCTTATAATTCGATAGAGCCGGCTGCACGCACGAAAAAACATGACTCATGCGGCGTTACCTCGCTCTGCGGCGTTACCTCGCTCTGAGGCGTTCCATGTAAGGCTTGAAGTGCAAGCGAGAGCTCGGAACGAGCGACAAAGAAGCACAATCGGCCAATCGACGTTGTCACGTTCAACTATCGTCAGTAAACCGACTTTACAGACAACCAATTTTTTAACTAGTGATGTGCATCGTTTGGTTCCAGCGGCACCGCGGTGGTGCCAGTGTTCCCGGTGTCGTGCGTGCGTGGGATGGGGCTGGCCGCGCTGCACGCCTACCTGCTGGCGCTGCAGCCGCCGCCGCAGCATCCCACCACGGCGCAGGAGGACGTGAGTGTGCGGTACACTGTGTTAGTGGTACCACGGTGGGCTCACTGTGTACCACTGTGTTAGTGGTACCCACAGTGAGCCCAATATCACAGTATATAAAGAACAGTAGGTTAGCTAAGGCCGCTCGACGAGTTAATTGCCTACTCTTGCGGTGACGCATAGGCGGCGCGTTCCGTACTGAGTGCATGGCCGCGGCCCCGGCCGCCTCCTTTCGTTTATGTGTGCGTGTGCGTGAAAAGTGCGTGCGTACACGGCGCCGCTACTCACGCACACATTCAAACCGGCGACGGCCGATTTATATGAAGCTGAACTACTACTCCTTTACTATGCCAATATGTTAGTGGTGGAGTCAGCTGATCATAATCGATTTACCAAATGTGTTTCAGTAATATTCGGATTTTTTTTACTTACGAAGTAACTCTGTCTGTGACGCTTTCACGCCTAAACTACTGAACCGATTTAATCAAATTTGGTACAAAGTTTCAAGTCGATACGACAGTAAAATTAGAAGTAGGTGAAAATTGACTTCTAAGATTTGATTACATTGTTAGTTAGTTAGTTACAAGTCAAGCTAATAAAAGCATTTGAAAGCATTTGATTTTTACAGTTTTAAGCTGTATGTGCCGAAACGGAAACCATATGCTTGGTGGTAGGGTATTTTCTAGTACTCGCCTGGCTAGCTACCACCGTCTTCTTAAGAATTTGTCGCCAAACACCTATGGTGTGTTCCGGCAGCCTCACTTGAGAGCCAGTTCCCAGTCCAGGTGTAGCGTGGCGCCATCTCCGACCACATCGTCACTTAACATCAGGTGACTTGTGGTCAAACGCTACCCTGTAAATTGTAAGAAAAAAGCTGTGTTATATAACTATGTTATTAACGAAATTTTTCTTTCTAGGAAACGTGCGAGTTCCAAATCGACGAGATATTCCACGTGGGCGACTCGTCGGGACCAGTCGTCGGCGGCTTACTGACCAGAGGGCGTCTCTTCGAAGGAGACAAAATGCTTATAGGTGAGGCAAGCGGCAAGAAGTGAAGTGTGGTAGTGGCGTCTTTCGTGATCGGAGGCCAAGACTCACTTTGGGTCGTTGCGCCATCTCAGTTAGTTTTAGTTTGAGGAAAGCGGCAGTGTGCTGGTCGTATTCGATGATGGCTCAGTGGTAGTGACGTCGGCTTGCTATCCGTAGGACGTGGGTTCGAATCCAGCAGTGAGCTTGAGCTTTCGGTGAGGGAAAACATCGTGATGAAACCATGGCTTGGTGGTAGGGCATTTTCTAGCTACCACCCTCGTGTTAAGAATCTGTCGCCGTGCACCTATCGGTGTGTTCCGGCAGCCTCACTTGAGAGCCAGTTCCCAGTCCAGGTGAAGCGCCACCACCTTCTTTACGCGGGCGGACTTGTACTCGTCGCATTCTGGAAGTGAAGTGAATTGAATTGATGTAAATTGAAGTGAAGTGTAGTGAAAAGAAATGATTTATTTCATTTAAAAAACCCGGCTGCGCAAAAAATATTTGAAAAAATCGGCCAGAAGTGCGTGGCGCCACCTTCGACCACATCGTCACTTAACATCAGGTGACTTGTGGTTAAACACTATCCTGTAAATAGTCACAAGTAATAGTCAAGTGTAAAAAACTATGGACTTTGATATCCCCCAGGCCCCCTGGACTCGGGTTCGTTCCGCGTGGTGTGCGTGCGCAGTATCTACCGCAACCGCGTGCCGTGCGGCGCCGCGCGAGCCGGCCAGCCCGCCTCGCTGGGCCTGCAGCACCCCTGCCCGCCGGTCAGTACATTATATACAACCGCGTGCCGTGCGGCGCCGCGCGAGCCGGCCAGCCCGCCTCGCTGGGCCTGCAGCACCCCTGCCCGCCGGTCAGTACATTATATACAACCGCGTGCCGTGCGGCGCCGCGCGAGCCGGCCAGCCCGCCTCGCTGGGCCTGCAGCACCCCTGCCCGCCGGTCAGTACATTATATACAACCGCGTGCCGTGCGGCGCCGCGCGAGCCGGCCAGCCCGCCTCGCTGGGCCTGCAGCACCCCTGCCCGCCGGTCAGTACATTATATACAACCGCGTGCCGTGCGGCGCCGCGCGAGCCGGCCAGCCCGCCTCGCTGGGCCTGCAGCACCCCTGCCCGCCGGTCAGTACATTATATACAACCGCGTGCCGTGCGGCGCCGCGCGAGCCGGCCAGCCCGCCTCGCTGGGCCTGCAGCACCCCTGCCCGCCGGTCAGTACATTATATACAACCGCGTGCCGTGCGGCGCCGCGCGAGCCGGCCAGCCCGCCTCGCTGGGCCTGCAGCACCCCTGCCCGCCGGTCAGTACATTATATACAACCGTATACACATGTCATCATATAAATAAATAAATATCGCGGACCATTGCACACAAATTGAGCTAGCCCCAAATTAAGCTCGAAACTTGTGTTACGGGTACTAGGCAACGATATACATACTTATATAGAGAAATAAATACTTATATAGATAGAAATATCCAAGACTATGAGCCCAAACTCGAGGGGTTTACTATCAATGCAGAGATCCCCCCACCTTCTGGCTACATCATCAGACCCTCGTCACCAAGTCTAATCTATTTCACTCATCAAGACGAATCATATGAGCCCAAACTCCAGGGTTTTACTAGTAGCCACTGCCGAGATCCCCTACCCACCTTCTGACTGCATCATCAGAACGTCGTCACCAAGTCCAATCTATTTGACTCATCAAGACGAATCATATGAGCCCAAACTCGAGGGATTTACTAGTAGCCTCTACAGAGATCCCCTACCCACCTTCTGGCTGCATCATCAGACCCTCGTCACCAAGTTTAATCTATTTGACTCATCAAGACGAATCATATGAGCCCAAACTCCAGGGGTTTACTAGTAGCCACTGCAGAGATCCCCTACCCACCTTCTGGCTGCATCATCAGAACCTCGTCACCAAGTCCAATCTGTTTGACTCATCAAGACGAATCATATGAGCCCAAACTCGAGGGATTTACTAGTAGCCTCTACAGAGATCCCCTACCCACCTTCTGGCTGCATCATCAGACCCTCGTCACCAAATCCAATCTATTTGACTCAACAAGATGAATCATATGAGCCCAAACTCGAGGGGTTCACTAGTAGCCTCTACAGAGATCCCCTACCCACCTTCTGACTGCATCATCAGACCCTAGTCACAAAGTCTAATCTATTTGACTCATCAAAACTAATCATATGAGCCCAAACACGAGGGGTTTGCTAGTAGCCACTGCAGAGATCCCCTATCTATCAACATAGATAGGGGACCAGTAGTGCGATTCTAATTCACTCGGAAAGTTTCCGTGTCGTATTCGACGTCACTTACGCTTCACGGAAACATATTCCGAGAGCAAACAGATTAATGAATCGCGTCTAAAAAATTCTCGCGGAAACTTTTCCGAATCCGTGGTCGGAAGTGTTTCCGTGTGAATTAGAATCGCACTGCAGGACGATGATGCCAAATTATTGCATTGCCACCGGGATTACAATATATAGTACATACAAAATTACAAAATTTTAATTCGATACGACAATTAGAAGTAGGTGAAAATTGACTTCTTAGATTTGATCACATTGTTAGTTAGTTAGTTACAAGTGAAGCTAGTGAAAGTGTTTTATTTTTCAATTCTTTGAATAGATTATATGATACATGTATTGTCCCAGGTCCGTCCCGGAATGGTGCTTCTGACGATCCCGGCGGGGTACAAGCAGGGCATCCGCCCCAGTTGGGGTGGCTGCGCGCCCGGACACTGCAAGCGGAGGGACGAGGTACGTGCTCTTATAATATAGCATTTAGATCGTCATCATCATCATTTATTTATATTTTAGCACGTAACATCACTACATAGTATGAAACAAAGTCGCTAATAATTCTAGAGAGTATTTTCTACAGGTCAAATCGTGCAAAAAAGCGGTAGCGCTGTGCAAAATTGTTGAATGATAATAATTTCATACAAGAAATAATTAAAAAAATTGTAAGGAAAAATAGAGCGATGGTGGCCGAACGGTAACACATGCGCCTTACAAGGTGACGACACTGAATTCGAATCCTCTCGGCCCCGCATCTATGACTTAATAAGTTATGTGCGGATGGATCTACCATCGCTCAAAACGGTGAAGGAAAACATCGCGAGGAAACCGGCGTGTCCAAGAACCGCAACATTCAAGGGCATGCGACATCTACCAACCCGCACTGGGCCCGCGTGCTACATTACGGCGCATACTCTCTGAGGGAAGGCCAGTATACTTACCATTAATTTTATTTCCACAGATATCGGAAACAAAAGAAACGGTGACGCTGAAAAACAGAAAACACTCCCGCAGGAAAAACAAGAATCTGCTGCAGGATATAGCTAACGTTGAGGATGTGCTCATCAAGGTATAATATTAACTAACTAACTCCCGATGGCTCTTCCCTCTAATATGGTCGAGGAGAGCGCTGGCTGGCCCATGCGTCAACTCGTGAACGGGTGCTGCTTGTGGGGTCTGGTCTGCTTTGGTTGTGATCCCGTAACTCGTTAATATTCATGTTTCCATATCCCAATGTGCACAACTAACCAAGATAAATGTTATTAGTAAAGGTTATTATAAAATATCGGAATATTTAGATGACGAAAAAGCATGGTGAAATTTGGTATGGAGGCTGATCGAATTCTGGGGAAGGACAAGATATTTTTTTTTGCGAAAGAGTGTAGTCCACGCGGGTAAAACCGCGGGGAACAGCTAGTAAATATTAATAAATATCGGGGGGCCATTGCCCACAAATTGACCTAGCCCCAAATAAGCTCGAAACTTGCGTTATGGGTACTAGACAACGATATACATACTTATATTTGACGACCGATGTGGCGCAATGGGCGGATAGCCGACTGTGAAGCGTGAGGTCGCGGGTTCGATTCCCGCTACAGAACAAATATTTGTGCATTGAAAAAAAAAAGCGCAAGTATTTGTTCTGTGTCTGGTTGTTGTGGATCCCCGATCCTCGTAGTTTCTGATACCCTAGATACAGGGAAACCTAGTTAGGGGTCAGAGGCTATGTACGTGATTGTGCGGGCATTATTATTATATCTTAGTAGGATGATACTATCGGTTGTTTCTCTTCCAGGACATAGAAGGTAACGAGGTGAACCTCTACAGGAGCGATAGTGAAGAAGAGAAGAGGGAAGAGGACGCGGATGCTGCGGGTAGTGGGGGGGAGTGCGTGTGCGAAAACAGGGTGCTGCTGGACGACCCGAGCGACCCTAGGGGATGCATGTTCTTCCAGGTAGGTCCTCGTCAGCCTATTTCGTTCCCACTGCTGGGACTCTGGCCTTCTCTTGCATGTGCTTCCAGGTAGGTCCTCGTCAGCCTATTTCGTTCCCACTGCTGGGACTCTGGCCTTCTCAAATCATCAGCCGGAAGAAGTCCATTGCTGAACATAGCCCCCCCCCCTTGAAAATTTTTGGTTTTTAAAAGGTTTAGGGTCATTTACTGAGCATAAAAACACGAAATGCTGATCCAGGTGGAGCTTCAAGCGCAATCTTGA
This sequence comes from Opisthograptis luteolata, assembly GCA_931315375.2. NCBI lineage: Eukaryota > Metazoa > Arthropoda > Insecta > Lepidoptera > Geometridae > Opisthograptis > Opisthograptis luteolata. Next base: position 4,757,063 of record OV928063.1, on the reverse strand, counting down.
ACAAAAGTTTTTGGCTTATATCTCGGAAACTGTGCACCGGTTTTTCTATCTCGAACGCTAATTTTTAACACATAAGGAAACCAGGATCTGACGATGGCATCCCAGAGAAATCGAGACGAACCTAAAGTCGGTTTTTTTATTGTAATTTTTTTTATATTCATCATCTTCAGCCGAAAGAAGTCCACTGCTGAACATACCCCTCTCCCCTTTTCAACGGCTACTAACCATTTGCATCCATCGACATAAAGAACAGTTGGTTAGCTAAGGCCGCTTGACGAGTTAATTGCCTACTCTTGCGGTGACGCATAGGCAGCGCGTTCCGTACTGAGTGCATGGCCGCGGCCCCGGCCGCCTCCTTTCGTTTATGTGTGCGTGTGCGTGAAAAGTGCGTGCGTACACGGTGCCGCTACTCACGCACACATTCAAACGGGCGACGGCCGATTTATATGAAGCTGAACTACTACTCCTTTACTATGCTTACACTGTCCTCGGATGTTTGTATAAACTTGTTTGTTTGTCTGTACGTTCGCAGGCGTCTGTGCACGTTCTGAGACACTCCACGGCCATCTATCCCGGCTTCCAGTGCACCATACACGTGGGAAATGTGCGCCAGACGGCCATCATAGAGGTAAGTGACGTCGGAGGACAAGTGTTGTATTAACAAAAAACACTTGCTGCACCTCGCGGTAACCTTTTTCCAGTAATTATTAATCGCGATTAAAAGTAGCCTACGTCCTTTCTCAGGCTCTAGACTATCTCTGTACCAAAGTTTAAGGACATCATCGGGATTTCATACATTTTTGGTCCAAATATGAACGTGCTGGCCAATAAAAAAATTGGTTGTCTGTAAAGTCGGTTTACTGACGATAATTGAACGTGACAACGTCGATTGGCCGATTGTGCTTCTATGTCGCTCATTCCGCGCTCCCGCTTGCACTTCAAGCCTTACATGGAACGCCTCAGAGCGAGGTAACGCCACAGAGCGAGGTAACGCCGCATGAGTCATGTTTTTTCGTGCCTGCAGCCGGCTCTATCGAATCATAAGACGTTGCCACGTCAAAAATATGCTGTATTCCGTTAGAACTTGTCCCCCTGAGTATTTATTATTATGACACCAAAGCTGTAGGGTCATTGTCCTTGGTTTTATTGGAGTTCGAAAATTCAACATCTTCATACAATTTAAATCGGTTCAGTAGTTTAGGCGTGAAAGACAGACAGACAGAGAGAGTAATTTCCACATTCTACTAATCCTACTTAAAACTTGAAAGTTTGTGAGTATGGATGGTTGGATGTTTGTTACTCTTTCACGCAAAAACTACTGAAAATCTGAATGAAATTTGGAATAGAGATAGCTTATACCCTGAATTAACACATAGGCTACTTTTTATCCCGGTAAAAGGTTCCTGCGGGATAACGGGAAGACGCGAGGCGCAACTCTATATATATATAAAAGAAAGTCGTGTTCGTTTAACTACTTATAACTCAAGAACGGATGAACCAATTTGGCTCAAAATTGGTAGCTTAGGACCAGGAAACGGACATAGAATACTTTTTATTCCGGAAGAGGTTCCTACGGGACAACGAGAAGACGCGGGTGAAACCGCGGGACGCAACTAAATATAACTGTAGGGAAGTAGGTATAAATAAAAAGTTCCCCGGGTCATCCAGTAATTCCCAATTTCCAGGGTATCATGTCCCGCAACGCGGTCCTCCGGTCCGGCGAGGCGGCCCCCGCGCTGTTCCGGTTCGTCCGCTGTCCGGAGTACTTGGCGAGAGGGCGCCAGCTGCTGTTCACAGCTGGCCTAGGCACTAGGTACGCACACTACTGCTTGCTGCTCATTATCATCATCAGCCTATTACGTTCCAACTGCTGGGACTCTGGCCTTCTCTCAGAGAGAGAGTGTGGGCTGTAATGTAGCACGCGGCCCCAGTGCGGGTTGGTAGATGTCGCATGCCCTTGAATGTTGCGGTTCTTGGGTACGCCGGTTTCCTCGCGATGTTTTCCTTCACCGTTTTGAGCGATGGTAGATCCGCACATAACTTATTAAGTCATAGGTGCGGGGCCGAGAGGATTCGAACTCGGTGTCGGCGTCTTGTAAGACGAATACACGCTTTGTTGTGTAGACATATTTATTTATTTATTCAATTCAATTAATACGGCTAAGCCAATTACATTAATTCATCACTATTCATCATTAATAAAGCAAACTAAATACGAATCATATCAATGCAATAAAAATAAAATCTTAGTTAATATAAAAATAGTAATAACAATAATAATAATAACAAATCTTTTCTATCATAATAATATGATAATATTATATCATTTTGTTTACAGAGGCACCGGCCGCATCACTCAAATCTTCCCGTACGTCCCTTGAACAACAAAACCACGTGATTTTGGCAACAACTTCGCGATACCTCGACGCGGTTTATCCAAACCGAAAATTATTTCTTCGAAAAATTCTTCTCGTAACATGTGTCCAATCGATTTATTGGAGGCATCTCTGTTATCTAAGCCGATATTGGTTTTGTCCGTGAAGATAGGCTTTTAATTAACATTTTTTTTCTTTTTTATTTACTAACAAAGCACCGAGTTTCTTGCCCGTTCTTCTCGGTGTTAGTTTTACGAACGCGGCGGTAGAATCAGTATTTTAAACGTTCTAATGTGCAATATAAAAAGGCATCGCACCTTCGCGTTTCGGATAATTGACGAGTCCGACAAAAATATTTCGGACAATCATTCGGAGAATTGACGAGTCCGACAAAAGTATTTCGGATAATTGACAAGTCTGTCAAAGGTATTTCGGATAATTGACGAGTCTGAGAAAATGTTTCGGATATTTCGGACAATTGACCAGTCTGACAAAAGTTTTTCGGACAATTGACGAATCTGACAACCGTTGTTCGGAGAATTGTAATTCTTAACATTGTCACTTGTAATCTGTAGGCGTACTTTCAAAAGTATTTTAATATATATTATATACATATTATTAACAACCAGCACTTTTCAGTAGCATCGAACTACTTTTTAACTAGGAATTTCTTATTATGGTTTATAATATTGACAGTTAATAGTACATTACTGCAAAGGCCACAAAAGTAGGCATTGAGGGACGAAGGTTTAAATACATACCTGAGTCCATCAATGCCTAGTTCTGGCCAAGGCTTGTATAGTACTTTTCTCAAATAATGCGCGGAAATTAAAACTAAGTAGTAGGTACCTAGGCAGAGATTTTTTCTTTCGATTTTGGCAGTAAAATGTTTTCTATTACGGCTCTTGCTCTTGTCTCTTGAGTTTCAGGTGGTGTTAAAGTAACTTTATCACACTTCACTCATTGTCTTCACTTGAACAAATTTTGTCAAATAACAATTATGTACTTTTCAAAACCTATGACGAACAACAAAAACAACCCGCGTTAAAGTGTTCATTTGTTTTTTTTTTCAATAAACAGTTTTCTATGTGCAAACCGGCTTGGATTTTAAATAAAACCTTTGATAAGTTACCTCCTTGGTTGGCATGTTTCGGAGCAAAAATCGTTCCATTTTTAAATAATACTACAGTTAAGAGTTTACTATGTAATTTATTTGGCCGCTAAACACGACAGATATGAGTTTACTATGTAATTTATTTGGTCGCTAAACACGACAGATATGTATTTTCATACAACTTTTGCCGGCCGCTGCTCGCATATATTTGGGCAGTGCAGCAAGTTCAATTTATCTCGAAGAAGGTTGTCAAAATAATGCTCATATTTCCAAGCATGTTTGAGAAAAGGGTATTTCCCTTTTTTATTACTTTTATTAGTAACTTTCGTATAGCTAAATCAATTGGCACAAATGACGGGCGGCAGTTTGTTTGTCAATATAGCAAAAATATTATTAGGATATACTAGAAACAAAGATAAAATCGCTGTTCCCAACACTGAGCTCCATAAAGTCAGCAACTCAAAGGTCAATGTGTATGCTTTTTCAATAAAATCCCAAGTGAAATCTAGGACAGGCGATAACTGAATTTCAACTCTACATATATAAAACGAAACCTCATTAGCAAAGCTTATTATAAAACATCAGACTATGACAAAAAGCTTGTGGTTGTAGTGAACGCGCTCTAATTCAGTCAGCAATAAGAATAAAATCATAAACATTTTAGCGCCCAAAGAATGACCTGTCTGACGTTTCCTGCCTGTTCTTTTACCGGTGTAAGGAGGTTGGAACACGCGTAACTAGTTTTAAGTTTGACGTTTTACAGTGATGTTGTATCCTACTAACGGCCGTTCCCAGTAACCGATCTATCCACGGTTTGTCCTACTTAGAGGTGGGCGTTTAAACGAAAAGCGGTTTAACAAAGCCGCATAAATAAGCGCATAAGCAGGCTTATGAAAATAAGCAGACTCCGTTTAAACGTTGACGTAAACACATAACATCAGTGTGTTGCGTTGTGGCCAAACGGTAGCGTAAATTGTAAGTTGTAAAAAAAGCGAACATAACTGATCTAAAACACATGTAAAAATCCAGTATGACCAGGTACTTTTGTCGCTGGTTGTTCTTCCCCGGACGGACTCTTCTAGAGTCTTGAAAAGTATGACCAGGTACTTTTGTCGCTGGTTGTACTTCCCCGGACGGACTCTTCTAGTCTTGAAAAGTATGACCAGGTACTTTTGTCGCTGGTTGTTCTTCCCCGGACGGACTCTTCTAGAGTCTTGAAAAGTATGACCAGGTACTTTTGTCGCTGGTTGTTCTTCCCCGGACGGACTCTTCTAGAGTCTTGAAAAGTATGACCAGGTACTTTTGTCGCTGGTTGTACTTCCCCGGACGGACTCTTCTAGTCTTGAAAAGTATGACCAGGTACTTTTGTCGCTGGTTGTACTTCCCCGGACGGACTCTTCTAGTCTTGAAAAGTATGACCAGCTACTTTTGTCGCTGGTTGTACTTCCCCGGACGGACTCTTCTAGTCTTGAAAAGTATGACCAGGTACTTTTGTCGCTGGTTGTTCTTCCCCGGACGGACTCTTCTAGAGTCTTGAAAAGTATGACCAGGTACTTTTGTCGCTGGTTGTTCTTCCCCGGACGGACTCTTCTAGAGTCTTGAAAAGTATGACCAGGTACTTTTGTCGCTGGTTGTACTTCCCCGGACGGACTCTTCTAGTCTTGAAAAGTATGACCAGGTACTTTTGTCGCTGGTTGTACTTCCCCGGACGGACTCTTCTAGTCTTGAAAAGTATGACCAGGTACTTTTGTCGCTGGTTGTACTTCCCCGGACGGACTCTTCTAGTCTTGAAAAGTATGACCAGCTACTTTTGTCGCTGGTTGTACTTCCCCGGACAGACTCTTCTAGAGTCTTGAAAAGTATGACCAGGTACTTTTGTCGCTGGTTGTTCTTCCCCGGACGGACTCTTCTAGAGTCTTGAAAAGTATGACCAGGTACTTTTGTCGCTGGTTGTACTTCCCCGGACGGACTCTTCTAGTCTTGAAAAGTATGACCAGCTACTTTTGTCGCTGGTTGTACTTCCCCGGACAGACTCTTCTAGAGTCTTGAAAAGTATGACCAGGTACTTTTGTCGCTGGTTGTTCTTCCCCGGGCGGACTCTGCTAGAGTCCTACCAATCCCAATCCCCGAATGTTTGGCTATGTTTTACTGTGATAAAAAAAAAAACTTCTATCCGATGGGCACAGCTATATTAGTGTTTTAAGTACTGTTTTAGGTATAAGTTGACGTTTTGTTAGTTAGTACTCTTGTGTTTGTGGCAACATTACGGTTTTATTTTTAATCTGTAAAAATATATTAGTTGATTTTTGTCATTTTTTGTTTGTGATTTTCTGTGGTTTATTTTGTTTTGTAAAATATTGCGTACAAAGAGTATGTTGTGTACAAAAGTGTCAGAAAAAAAAAATTGGTTGTCTGTAAAGTCGGTTTACTGACGATAGTTGAACGTGACAACGTCGATTGGCCGATTGTGCTTCTTTGTTGCTCGTTCCGCGCTCTCGCTTGCACTTCAAGCCTTACATGGAACGCCTCAGAGCGAGGTAACGCCGCATGAGTCATGTTTTTTCGTGCGTGCAGCCGGCTCTATCGAATTATAAGACGTTGTCACGTCAAAATAGTTACTTACTGTACTTGTAAATTCTCGTAAGTACAAATATTGTTTGTTAATACTACTATATTATTGTGTTATTATATGTTTGTGATTATGTTACAATATCAATGCTTCAAATATTGTCCCCGGCCACCACGGCAGCTATAATATTATGATAATATAACTAAATATTTGTCTCCGCAGGTTCTTACAGCAAAATATATCGAGCTAGGCGGAGCTATCCCTTGCTATAATGTATATTAATATATGAAGGGTCCACTGCAATAATGATGAATGTCAATTTTCTTTTAAATCTTAACGAGTAATACCATTCGGTCACATAAAATTATATTTAGAAATCTTGTTAGCAAACTTAGCAATATCGCTTGCAGTCTCGTGATAAATATGTTCTAAATATTTTGGCTACACGGCTAGAACGCTCAACGTCACAGGTGTTCACGACTATAATAACATTTTATAATCTTCGGGTCTGAATTTTTTTACACCGTTTATCAATTTAAAACCCAATTATCTCGAAACTAAAGTTAAAGGACATTCATCATTATTGCAGTGGACCTTTAATATTATAGCTGCCGGGCTGCTGCTGGGTTAAAGCTACTAAGTGTTTTTATAGTTTGGAACTGATCTCATAACATAGCAGTCTTAGCGAAAGGTTTTCTGATAGATGAAAAAACTTAGTTTCTAAAACATGCATAGGTGTCGCTAGCGAAAGATGTATATCTTTTTTTTCGCGTTTGTTTAATGAAAAAAGCAAAGGCACCACCTGCCAGTCCTCCACTTGGAGCTCGCGCAAATCCTTCCTACCTTATAAAAGAATAAAAATTCGGATGTGTCTATTCCTTGATTCATTCTACTCACGTGATTTTATTGTGATCGCATATAATGTTACCAAAATAGGGAAAGCTTTTAATATTGTGCCTACAACCTACAATGCTTCCGAATTTTTCACATTTTTACTAGACAATATTAGAAATTAATCACACGCTAAATTATGTAACTTTATGATGCACACTTGAATAAAAATATTAATTAGTATTATCGTCTTTAATTTACTACCTCAAGCCTCCTCAAGCCGATCTGGGAGTATCGAAAACCCTAAAAACAGATAGCTAAAGATAAAATCTCGCTGAGAGGTCAGAGTCCCAGCCGTGGGAACGTAATGGCATAGTAAAGGAGTAGTAGTTCAGCTTCATATAAATCGGCCGTCGCCGGTTTGAATGTGTGCGTGAGTAGCGGCACCGTGTACGCACGCACTTTTCACGCACACGCACACATAAACGAAAGGAGGCGGCCGGGGCCGCGGCCATGCACTCAGTACGGAACGCGCCGCCTATGCGTCACCGCAAGAGTAGGCAATCAACTCGTCGAGCGGCCTTAGCTAACCTACTGTTCTTTATATACTGTGGTAATAGGGTGATTGATGAATCTCTCTGAGAGGTCACAGTTCTCTCTGGTTCTTGTATTTCGCTTCGCAGTCGGACTTCTCGCCCGTTGCGTCATATGTACCACCATAGAATAACAATATTCTAAAGATTTCTTATCCTTCGATAGGTCATTGGGACGCTATTTTGCTTGCCAATGATAGGTTTTCTTACTATAGTAAGCAAAATGGTTGATAGATAGGTTATTGGGACCGGCCGTTAGTGTACCACCTTTAGGGCGTCAGGTATTTAGGTATTATAGTTATTAAAATTGAACTTTCCTAGAATAAATAATAATTTAGTACACTCACCAGTTTGGATATGCACCAGCGGTTGGTTTGGTCAGCTTTTTTGAAGTTTTGGCGCCATCCTTAACTATTTCTTCTTAATAGCTTCGCACGCTTTGTAAATTATGCCAGTTAGGGTTTAAATAGTTTTTGAATAAAACATTTCAAGCTGTCTAGCCATTAGCATAAACTTAGGAGTTTGGGTTTGGGAGGCCTGAGAAAATGACCCATGGCAACTTATTTGTTTTAGTATTATCAAGTTTCATTTCATACAAGGTTGAGCTAAATTTGTAAAAACCGGTAAATTCCGATGATTATACGTCATCTGTGATTGATGACGTTTTTTCAACTTTTTCGCTCCTTCCCTCGCTGTCACTCACACAGTCATTCGGTCAATTATTTTAGTTTATTTTACGTTTCTTGTGTTTTTCACGAACATGGATTTGTTTAGAATTTGCATTATTTTAACGTTTTGTTCATTGTTTTCGTAATTAGTGGTTTTTATATAACTTTGTTTTATCAACGTAATTTCAGCTAATGACAATTGGTCAGTGATACATTAGCAATATCAAAAAGTGAGGTATTCCGATTTAAAAATGCACCGTTAGCCGTAATTCCCGGCTGATCTATCGCTGAAATGTGATATCTCGGTCGTTGCATCGTTACACGTGTGATAACAGTGTCAATAACCTTGCTGGAGAAGCTTTCGCAACAATATGTGCTTCTCAAAGAAGGAGTAAATGTCCTGTTTACAAGCACTTGAGGTAACTTTGAAAGTATTTATACTCATCTTGCATAACGTTAATGACCTTTACAAATGCTCTAAATATCAGAGCAATAAATTAACCCACAAAACTGACTTACCTACATAAAGCTTTTTAAATGATTTATTATTGTCCGAAGGTGCAAATGTTGATGCAGTCAGGCTAGTTTGCATAATACTAGGTTTAATATATTCATTTCCACACCTACACTAATAATTGAAATAGGTAAAGTTTGTGAGTTTGAATGCAGGGGACAATCTCCGGAACTATCAATCAAATTTTGAAAATAATCCCTCTCCATATTTTTTTGCGGTAAAACTTCTGTTGAGATAGGCGAAATTGCAGGGCATAGGTTTGCAATATTGGACGACGCGGTAGCCGAGTTGGTAGTATCCCTGCCTGCGAAGCTAGCGGTCCCGGGTTCGAATCCCGGTAAGGGCAAATATATGTGTGATGAGCACGAATATTTGTACCTGAGTCTTGGATATTTCTATCTATATATGTATTTATTTCTCTATATAAGTATGTATATCGTTGTCTAGCACCCATAACACAAGTTTCGAGCTTAATTTGGGGCTAGGTCAATTTGTGTAAAAAAAAAAAAGTAAAAAAAAAAAAAATATAAATAAATAAAATATGACAAACGGACCTAAAAACCATTTTGTTATCTGTAAAATAGCAAATAAAATCTAACTCAACAACAGATGTAACTTTCTTGCCTTTGGGCGGACTAACTCCGAGACTTGGCCTACAGCTCATACGAAAGTAAAAAAAAGATTTTGTTTGTGGAAAAAAATCCTTTCTTAGACCACTCCTACGCATCAAGACAAACACACCCTCAAAATTTCAAGTTTCTATGACCAGCGGTGTAGACTGCGTTGATATCAGTCAGTCAGGACTTTGATTCTTATATATATAGAAGATAGATTATTAACAAATACATAAAAAGAAAATAGGTGAGTTAGTTTCTTCATGAGATGACATTTGTGGATTGCCCATGGTCGCGTAATAGATAACTGACAAAATGTTAATGTTTAATTTGAATTGTAACTTGTTCTAGTATCGTCACAATGGACAGAGACATTAAGATCGAAGACCCTGATATTCTGGACAGTGCACCAATCACGGATGTCTTCACTGACTTCTCCCAAGTCAAGATCGAGGTCCACGGGGGTGATGGTAAGTGAAGCCAGGACATACTCTTATCTATGCTTAGCAGTGACGACCGATGCGGTTTACCTTTACCAATAACTTTTGCTCATTGAAGAATTTGAACCTGCTACGCATGTGTTACAAGCTGACAGCATTACCACTGAGCTAGGAGCATTTGTTAGTAAAGTTATGGACTCATAATGTTTTCGAGAATCTGAGCATGATCAAGTCAAGGAAAGGATTGATGTCAGGTCTTACCAAGAGGTCAAACAGATGGCTGCGGATAGAATGAGATGGAAAGTGCTCTACCTTCTGCTCCTTAATAAAAGAAGCAGAAGCAATACTTTTATAAATAAACTAGCGGCCCGCCCCGGCTTCGCCCGGGTATTTAGCAAAAACGCAAAAATTATAATACACACATTATTGGAGTTTTAGTAAGGATCCCTAATTTTATTGAAAACAGACATCAATATTTATACAATACTAACGTCACTCAATTGTTTTGCCTTCCCGGAACCTCTCCACTAACACTTGATGGGGAAAAGAAAAGGGCTAATTTTAGTGTTTTCCCGGCAATTATTAGATTTTTCTCACCGTAAAAACCATTATTGGACTTCAACGAACATTTAAAAAAAAGAATTGGTAAAATTGGTCCAGGCGTTGTTGAGTTATGCGCTTACCAACATATTTTGCGATTCATTTTTATATTATAGATAACATAAGAAAACACAACAAGAACAACAAACATAAACAACAACAACAATAATTACGTTCATTAAAACACTACTTTAGTAAACTAATTATTTTTTTCAACCACATACTCGAATACCCAATAAACAATTAAGTCTTGTTTAACAGTCTTTTATAAATATCCTATTTTAGTTGCAGAAAGAATCATAGAAGACCTCGAAGACAATACAGAAGACTACGATGAAGCTGTCACAGAACTTCCGGGCGACCCCGAAGCAGATGCAGAAAGCTATATCCAAGAAATCTCAGATGATTACTCGGAGCAAACTCCTGATGACTTCGAATACATTGAAGAAGACCACAGAGATATTGCAGACCCGCAAGATTGCCTTGAGTATGCAGAGGTACCCATCAAAGAAGAGATTGAGCTGTTCGAAGGTACGGACTACACAGACTCCAACGAAGTACCTCTAGAAGTGGACGATGTTCTACTGGAAGACGTTTACCATTTCAATAACAAAATCATATTAGGATCTAAACCCTGTTTAAGTTCGGCCGAAGTAAGTCTACAAGAGGACTTTCATGATCAAGATTCTTTTCAAAACCACAACGCATATCTAAATGATGTTAAAAAGGAGAATCAAATGGCCATAGTTCTACTTGAAGATTGGGGTGTTCATTTGCAGCAAAGCTTGAGCTTCTGCAAGAAATGTGACGTTTTATTTCCAACACCAAACGCTTTAGATGCTCACAACATGATCAAACACTCATTTTTAGTCGCTGTCAGTAAGAATGTAGCCGTTAAAAGCACAGCGAAGCCAGCGTTTGCTAGAAAAAGCACCGGGACTGTAACCGTTAAACGGACTAACAATATTGCAAGGAAAAGCACTGGAAGTAAAAACACACTAGATTCCAAGTTCTGTAACCATTGCAACATGGTTTTTTCAGATCATACGGCTTTGATAACCCATTTGTACGAACTCTTACCGTTGAAGCAGTTCAATTGCAAAAAGTGTGACGCCAAGTTCAAAACCCAAAAAGAATTGGTTGATCATAACCTTATACATGTTAAAAATGAAACGCCTGTAGCGAAAAAAGTAAAAAATGTTAAAGAAAAAACTGTGTTGAAAAACAAATTGCTATACGAAGAAGATCTAAAGAAGAAACGGCCCGTTGCTCCGATAAAAGATGTGACCGTTATACCAAAGTCAGTGCTGTTCCAATGTACGAAGTGTAACACACATTTCTTGACTGCGTTAGCTGGATTCCAGCATACAGTGAACTGTTTTCCTTCAATAAGACCCAAAAAGCTGGTTGCGTGTAAAATTTGCAAAAGGAAACTGCGTGATACAGACTCAGTTATGCACAAGAAACAACACGAACTGTGTACAAAGTTCAAAGTGTACAAAACTACTAAAAATCTCATTGAAAGAACGCTTTGTAAGTGTCCAAAGTGCGGATTGCACTTCAACGATTACACCATGAAATCGCATTTGAAAAACTGTGGAAAAATACCAACGGCACACTGTCAAAAGTGCAATATACTGTTACCTAAATCTAACCTCGATTGTCACATGAAGAAACACATCAATCAGAATCTGAAACCTAAAGATTTCATCATAATACAGTATTTCATTCAGAATAAACAGCAGAAACGGAAACTCGAGCCGATAGTAACGCCTGCGAAGAAGATCAAACTAGAATATACCAGTAACAAAATTAAGAGAGAGAGCGGCAACAAAAATGTAAGAAAACTCCCAGAAATCAAGATTAAGAAAGAACCAACAGACGAGGCAGCTAAAGTTGAAAACAAAAAGGAATGTAACAGAATAAAGTTGGTCAACAGGTTGAAATTTGAAAGGGGCAACAAGGTGAGGATTTATTTCTGCAAGAATTGCAACGGTTGCTGCATTAGAGACTCGCGACGCACACTGCATCTGAGCAAGAAATGTAAACTCTTAAGATTATCCGATCGGGTCATATGTCAAGAGTGCGGCTTACAATTCAACAAAAAAACAATAATGTCTCATGAGAAGTTGCACACGAAAAGAAATTTGACCATCCACAACATGGTATTCTACAACATTGGCACCCTAAAGCGTGTGCTGCCATCCTTACCCACCTACCCTCAATGCTCGAGCTGTAAAATCAACTTCTACAGCCGGGAAGTTCAGCTGGAACACACCTGCGGTGAAAACTACACCACCTGCAACAAGTGCGGTGACAAATTCGACAATTCAGCTTACGGTGTACACATGGAGTTCCACAGGTTCGTGAAATCTGAACAGCCGAAGCCTAGTATCGAAGCGAAGATAATGCCCGAGCTCATAAAGAAATACGAGTCCATGAACATGATGTGGAACGTCCTGTATTCCTGCAACAGATGTGACGTAGCCACAGATTTGTACGACAAAGCAGTGGAACACAGCCAGTTTCACTTAAACCAAGCAACTACATTCAAAAATATAAAATGTTACATCTGTAATATGAAATTTGACGAGACCTGCTGGGCTAAACACAGCGATCTTCATTCCCGCATGGTGATCGACAGGAAAGACTTCAAGATTCTAACCTACGACCCCCACAAACTGCTCACAGAAGACTGGTTCCGGCTCTTCGAAACTCTACCCGAGGATCAAATCAGACAGATAACAGACAAAAGCTTGTACGGCTACGAGCGGAGTGTCAAAATGAAACTTTTGAAAGACGGACGCTCGGAATTCACCATCTACAGCTGCAGCAACTGCGAAGTGAGCTACCAGAACAACGAAATCGCCAAACATGTGAACAGCGTCTGCAAGGATCCAGCAAATGTTTGCAAGATTTGCAACATACCGTTCCACGATCTAGACTCGTTGAAGTACCACAAACTTCTGCATTGGAACGGCATAAAGAAGGAAGAGTTCCGCTTAGTGAGCTTCCTGAACGAAACGTATGCGAGAGTAGAACAGAAAAAGTCTACGGCCAAGTTTGTTTTCCTGCAGTGTAGTAACTGCAAAGCTTGTTTACGGAGGCCAGAAAATATACGTAGACACAACTGCTTGCTGGAGACTAGGAGAGCTGAATGTTCACAGTGTAATCTTATATTCCACAATTCTTTCCTGCTAAAACACGTGGCAGAACACCGGAGGAACCCCGACTTCAACGTTGACAATATAACAGTGAAAGCTTTCGATCCGGTCGAAACAGTGAATAAAAGTGATGATGATGATGATCAAGAACGTGACTACATACCGTTCAAGAGGAAGTACAAGAGACGTAAACCATTAAATCCGACAAAAGTGGTCACTAACAAAGTTAAGAGGGCGAACTTAACAAAAACAAAAGTTTCTAAGGTCGAAACTAGCCAGTCTAAAGCGGAAACAACAGCCAAAGTCTTCCAATGCGACTGCGGCCTACACTTCACCTCATTGAAGATCATAGAAAAACACCAGCAGACTTGCTCGCCTAACTTGAATATATCCAAAGAGAACTGCAGTAAATGCGGTCTCCTCTTCCCTACAGACGTCCTAGTCAGCCACCTCTGCAAACATCATAGCAAAAACACTAAAATAGTCATCGAACACTATCGCAAGTCGAGCTTTGACAGCGTCGAATCTACCTCAGAAACTGCCATAGGAGAATTAAGGAGAAAACCTGGCAACACAAAGCTGGAAACCGCTAAGTTGTCACCGTCTCAAGGCTGCGAAGTGAAACTTTACAAGTGTAGTGAGTGCAATATATACTTTTTGTCACAAAACACTTGCTACAAACATGTTTATAAGTCTCACCGACCGATTGATCCGAGACGTTTCATCGAATGCAAGTTGTGTGGTCTGCAGTTTACAATAAACTCGCTATCTCTGCATATAACGAGGCATCATCAAAACGAGTTCAGTTTGGATAATGTTTTGGTCGAGGAGTACAGACCTCCAGTGGGGAAGGGACCGCCTCAAATTGAAATTTATATAGCAGCTGAGAAATTGCAGTCGCTGCAAGTCACTTCGAGCATCGAAGGGTAGTTAACTCTTGATTAATAGTTCATAAGTTTAATGTGTTATGTTAGAATTAGGTTTTGAAACGGGATGTTTTTGTTTTTAACCCCCGACGCAAAAAGAGTAGTGTTATAAGTCAATAGTCAATTTTTATTTATTCAAACAGGATACATTGTGATCACTTTAAAACGTCAAACTTAAAACTAGCTACGCCTGTTCCAACCTCCTTACGCCGGCAAAAGAACAGGCAAGAAACGCCCGGCAGGTAATTTTTTTGGCGCGATTACATTGACAATTTTATTCTTATTAATTAGTAATACCCAATAGTACCCAGTAGTTTTTTATCAATATCAATTGATATTGATAAATTGATAAGTTTGACGTGTCTGTCTGTGGCACCGTAGCTCGCGAACGGATAAAGCGATTTCAATTTAGTTTTTTTTGTATGAAAGGTGAGTTACGGACGAGTGTTTTTAGCTATGTTTGAAGAAAATCGGTCCAAGATGTCGGGGGTTTTATTAATTTAAAATTTTTGTTGGTGCTCCGATATTCCGGCACTGTAGCAAGCGCCACGATCACGAGAGTAGTGTTTCCGATCGATAGTCGAATATTGATGATTAATCGATAGTCTGTCGATAGCCAACATTATTGATAGGCCTATCGATAGTACAAAAGAAAGAAAGAAAGAATGTATGTATGTTTATTTGCAACAACAACACTTTTGGTACAAATTACGGAAAAAAAAGAAACAGTGGTGTCGATTCGGTTTTGCATTCTCTAAAACTAAACTAAGTTTGACAGGTCTAAGAGTAATGCTGTCCTTTTTTTACTTCAGTGGTTAGAAAAAGACTGCAATACTATTAGACCTGTCAAATTTAGTTTAGTTTTAGAGAATACAAAGCCGAATCGACACCAATATTACGTAGTAACAGAACTCGATGAGTGTCGATACTATCGACAGTTTATTCTTCGCGAGCAACAATACTATCGATAATATCGATAGTATTGCCTCGTTTTAAGCTATCGATTGTATGGCTTTTTAATTTAACCCCCGACGCAAAAAGAGGGGTGTTATTAGTTTGACGTCGACGTTTGTCTGTCTGTGGCATTGTGGCATCGTAGTTCTCTAACAAATGAACCGATTACGATGCGGTTTTTTTTCATTTGAAAGCCTTTTTCCTTGCTGATGCACAACTCGTAACCGTATAAAACCTAATTCTAATGTTATTGACCATGGTAGATTAAAAAAAGTATGTTTTATAATTAGCAGTTTTTTTTTTGAGCTGAAAGCTGATTTTTCTAGCTTTGATGTGGCAACACCACAATTAGGTACTTAGTATCCATAAGACTAGCTACGCCCCGCGGTGACACCTTCGGTTTATTTTTTTGTTAAAAAGAAGTATCTTAAATTGTGTTAGTTAAGCTGTCTTCATTACAAATTTCACCCAAATTCATTGAGCCGTTTCGGCGTAAAGTAAAAAACACACTCGCAAACTTTCGCATTTATAGTGTGCTTTGATAGAGTGATTTTATAGAGGTATAGTTTGTATGTATGTAACCTCCGAAACTACTAGACCTATTTTGATAATTCTTTTACTGTTTGATAGTTAGACTGTCCCCGTTGAAGCGATGCTAGCTTACTGGTAGTGGTATCGGCTTGCGGCCCGTAGGTCGTGGGTTTGAATCCTACAATGAGCTTGAGCTTTCGGCGAAGGAAAACGTGATGAAACCATATCTTGGTGGTTGGGCATTAATTTGGTGAGCTATACCACCAAGCTTTGCTTTCTAGACCATGTTTTCCTTCACCGAAAGCTCAAGCTCATTGTAGGATTCGAACCCACGGCCTACGGATCGCAAGCCGACGTCACTACCACTGTCAGGAAAGCTTCGAAATTCTGTAGGAATCTTCAAACGCGGTTGAAACCGCGGGGCACGGCTGTACTTAAAATGCTGATGGCGTTACCATTTTCGTTTATGCAATGTTGGTCTGCTAAACCAAATATGTTTGTATGTACATATGTACCTACTTATAATTTTGTAATAATTCTTTGTCGCTATATGGTCGGTTTCAATATCGATCTATCTACGGTTTGACAGAAATTTGACATTACTTCTAACGGAGCTTGTGTCAAATAACTATCTTCAGTAGGGCTAACCGTGGATAGATCTGTTATTCGAACCGGCCGTTAGTGGATAGTTTTAGATATCTTTTGTCTACTCTTTTTTATTGTCATTAAAAAAAGTATTCTTCCATTTTGTCTATTACTCTATTCGCCATCTTGATGGGAGGATTTTAGACAGGTAATTAAAAAAATAGTTCAAAAATGACCGGTAGATGGCGTTGACAATTACGTAGAACAAGCAAGCGCTTGAAAAATATAAACTTCAATTTCTTCCAATCTGTCAGTCTTGGCACTGTAAAGTTTAAGGTTATTTTCTACAATTACTCTTTTTTTCACGTCTTCCCGTTATCCCGTAGGAACCTTTTCCGGAATAAAATGTATCCTATGTCTGTCTGCTGGTCCTAAGCTACCTCCCCACCAATTTTCAGCCGAATCGGTTCAGCCGTTCTTGAGTTATAAGTAGTGTAACTAACACGACTTTCCTTTATCAAGAGTGCTTAATCAATAATAATAGATATTTGCATCTGTAACTCTTCTCCGCGTGATTCTCATTAAGTCATGTTTGTTTTTGATTAAAATGTCAGAATGACAGATAAACAAGGTTAATGGAAAAATGCTAATTTACCTCATAGGGACAATTTCTGTAGATTTAGTGTGGCAACACTATT
This sequence comes from Opisthograptis luteolata, assembly GCA_931315375.2. Taxonomy (NCBI): domain Eukaryota; kingdom Metazoa; phylum Arthropoda; class Insecta; order Lepidoptera; family Geometridae; genus Opisthograptis; species Opisthograptis luteolata. The sequence goes on along the minus strand of OV928063.1, from coordinate 4,739,887 downwards.
GTTTTTATCAAAAAAAAACTCTGTTTCTTTGTTACCTGTTCACGCCTAAACCGCTGAACCGATTTTGATGAAATTTTGTATGGAGATAGTTTGAGCTCTGGGGGAGGACATAGGATACTTTTATTGCGATTAAGTGTAGTCCACGCGGGTGAAACCGCCGGGAGTAGCTAGCTTATAATGTTGATAAGTTGGCCTTATACGGTTGGTAGCATTTTTCCTGATGATTATGTGTTGATTTATTATTATTATCCGATTATTTTTCACTAAGACCCCTGACTGTGTATTCGTAGGCTCGTAGGGCTCATTGGCTAAATGCAGTACCTAACCGTAGTACCAGTGGTGAGCGGAGATGTACCAGCCAGTCTGTCTGACGTATGACCCTTTACAAACAAAAATAAGAAACATTGTCTATTGTACATATTTGCATGCTTCTGTGTCGATATCTAAGCTCAAAAGCTATAAGTAGTTGTAAGGAATAATAAATATATTAATTATTTTGTGTTTGAGTGATTGAATATGGAATAAAACGAATTTTGATAACGAGAAATTGACTTTCATTTATGTGTATCATCAATCTATTTATTTATTTATTTGAACATCAACACAATGTACATTAATAAAGTTACAAAAGTAGAAAAAAACATTGATGTATCATGCTAAATGCCATTGCAGTTATAGATGCAGACTGCTTGTACAATATGGCGGCGAATAACATAGTAATTATAACAAAATCAAAAGATAAATATTGTAAAAAATAAATACATGGCAAAATTAAAATGAATTCATTAAAATGACAACCAGAATTAACATAATAGCAATTAAAAATTCGTACAAAGTAATAAAACATATTGAACTATTATTAATTACTACTATAATTTTTAAATATTTTTTTATTTAATATCGGGGACATTTGCACATAAATTGACCTCTAAACTTGTACCCATAGTACTAGACAACGATATACATACTTATATAGAGAAATAAATACTTATATAGATAGAAATATCCAAGACTCGGGTACAAATATTCGTGCTCATCACACATATATTTGCCCTTACCGGGATTCGAACCCGGGACCGCTAGCTTCGCAGGCAGGGACACTACCAACTCGGCTACCGCGTCGTCAACATTTAGGCTAGATCTCACAAATCTAAACAAAGGAACGAATCCTCAAATTCTACATCTCTCATTCTACAGGGTGCTGCTTGTGGGGTCTGGTCTGCTTTGGTTGTGATCCCGCAACTCATTAATATTCATGTTCCTATATCCCAATGTGTACAACCAAACAAGAGAAATCTTATTAGTAAAGCTAATTAAAAAATATCGGACCATTAGATGACAAAAAAAAGCTTGGGATTTTAGTGAACTTGCTCCAATTCAATCAATTAGTAATAAGAATAAAATTGTCAATGTGATCGCGCCAAAAAAATTACCTGCCGGGCGTTTCTTGCCTGTTCTTTTGCCGGCATAAGGAGGTTGGAACAGGCGTAGCTAGTTTTAAGTTTGACGTTTTAAAGTGATCACAATGTATCCTATTGAATAAATAAATAAATTGAAATTGAATTGAAATTGAAATAGAATTGAAATTGAAATACACACTAAAGAACATTTTCTACTCAATGTGGGTACATACCTACTTTATTTTGCCATCGCTCAAAACGGTGAAGGAAAACATCGTGAGGAAACCGGCGTGTCCAAGAACCGCAACATTCAAGGGCATGCGACATCTACCAACACGCACTGGGCCAGCGTGCTACATTACGGCGCGTGCTCTCTGAGGGAAGGCTAGAGTCCCAGCAGTGGGAACGTAATTGGCTGATGATGATACGTTATGTGAAGCGAAATGGCCCAGTGGTAGGGCATTCTTTAGTGCTCGTCTGCAGAGCCGGATTAACCCTGTCAGGGCCCCTTTACGTTACCCTTTTCTTACTTTTTAAATATAGGTACTATATCTGGAAAGATACCAATTTTCAGAAGATGCCCCTAGCCGATGCAGGGCCCCTAGGCAGTTGCCTAATCTGCCTTATGGTTAATCCGACCCTACTCGTCTGGCTAGTAGCTACCCCCTCTAGTTAAGTAGGACGCAATGCGACTAGGTGGAGCGACGACTCGCGCCGAGTGGCGCCGGGAGCTGGGGGCGGGGGCAGTGGCGGGCTGAGGTAGAGGAGCTGTGCAGCAACGGTTTATGCTGACGACAATCAATTGCACTAAATAAAACAAAGTTGCAGTCATTTAAACAGATTTTATTGACTGACGAGTAAATATGAAGACTCCTTCGGTGACCAAAAAGATCGAATAAAATAATCGACGTTTAACGTTTAAATTTTAGAGTTGTTTGTTTTCTACTATTTTCTATTTTGTTCGATATTTCAGGCTACGTCACAGCCTGACACAGAGTATAAAGTTAGTAAGTATAACTTAGTTGTAACAATGGCTGCCACAGAAAAAGAAACATAAAAAGGCGGGAAAGCGGCAATTCCATTGGTTTACCGACATTGTTTATTTTTGTTGAAATAAAATATTGTTTGATAAAATTATTCATGTTTTCATTTAAATTTACTTTCCTCATATTTGAAATGTAAAGCAGAGTGTTTACCTAGGGGGAAAGATTTATAGGCATTCGAACTATTCCATCTCGTGCTTAATAGGTCACTTTCGTCCTTTGTGTCACAATCTACTATTACTTATTTACGAACTCGCTTTATATAACTTTCCTACCATCCAACTTATGAAAGCTTCAAAAGAATTGCCTGAATACGCTTCATGGTTGCGTCTGGAAGGGGTTTCGGAATAAATGTCTCTAACAATAGGCTCCTTCTTTGCAAAAGTCGGTCTTGAATTCGGGATTATCTTTACTTTAGGCTTTTCCGTTTGAACGTGGCTTTCAACGATTACTAGTTTAGGATTCGCCTTAGATTTTTCCGTGTGTACGTTATGAGTTCTATCATGGGTTGAAATTTTAGGATTCGCGTGAGATCTTTCCGTGTGAGAATTCAGATTCTTTTCAACGATTAATAGCTTTTCCGTGTGAATGTTTAGGTTTCTGTCTTTGGTTGATATTTTAGGATTCGCGTGCTGATAGCTTTCCGTGTGGGAGTCGCGATTCTTTTCAACGATTATTAGTTTAGGGTTAGAGTTAGATTTTTCTGAGTGAATATTAGAAGTTCTGTCATGGGTTGATATTTTAGGATTCGCGTGTGGCCTTTCCGTGTGAGAGTTTCGATTCTTTTCAACGATTAATAGCTTTTCCGTGTGAATGTTAAAGTCTCTGTCATTAGTTGATATTTTAGGATTAGCGTGAGACCTTTCGGAGTGAGAGTTGCGATCTTTTTCAGACATTTTAGGATCCGCGTGAGGACGTCTCCTATTGGTCGACACTGAAGGTTCGCGATGCCTTTGATTGGCTCTGCTTTCAGGGTGTTTAGGATACTTCTCATTGCTCGTTTCTAAGTTAGGATACTTTAAATATTCGTTAGGATAGTCCAGATTTACGTATGGATACTCAAAATCCATTTTGGTTAACAATGAAAGGTTTAAATTAGGATAGCTGTAGCTGAACTGTGGATTATCGTAGTATTCTTGATTCCTGTCAATGCTAGACTGTTTTTGATGTGTAAGGAAGGAGTATTGTTCCGGATATTTCTCCCGGGTGGTCGTCTTCGGGTAGCATCTGTCGTCGTAGAACACGTCTAGGTTTGGCATTTCGTACTTTGAGCATTTCGTTAACTCGTTTCTGTAGGAAAAATAGAACAAAGGTTAAAAAAACAACAATGATTCGTTGAAGTTGTCATTTTTAATTGATGTCCTAAATTAATTATCCGAAGCGATGATGGTGAGGTCGTGGATTCGAATTCTATAATGAGCTTGAGCTTTCGGTCAAGGTGAAACATCGTGATGAAACCATAGCTTGGTGGCAGGGCACTTTCTAGTGCTCGCAGGCTAGCTACCAGCCTCGAGTTAAGAATCTGTCGCCGTGCACCTATCGGTGTGTTCCGGCAGCCTCACTTGAGAGCCAGTTCCCAGTCGAGGTGTAGCGTGGCGCCACCTTCGACCACATCGTCACTTAATATCAGGTGACTTGTGGTCAAACGCTACCTTGTACACAAATTTGATTAAATAGTATAGACAGAAGCATAAACTTTTGTACTGTAGCGGGAATCGAACCCTGTCACGCTTCGTACCCGGGTCCAGGCAAGATGAAGGCTCGGGGCTGCACAGCGTCCACTCCGTCGCCGTGTCGGCAGATCATCTTAGCCAACGTCATCTTGCGGATCTCGTGAAGTTGCTCTGAAAGTGAAGGATAGTGTCGATTCGGTTTTGCATTCTCTAAAACTAAACTAAGTTTGACAGGTCTAAGAGTAATGCTGTCCTTTTTTTACTTCAGTGGTTAGAAAAAGACAGCAATACTATAAGACCTGTCAAAAAATACATAACGTGTAACATAATCCTGTCCTACTAATATTATAAACGTGAAAGTTTGTAACTATGGATGGATGGATGTTTGTTACTCTTTCACGCAAAAACTAATGAACGGATCTGAATGAAATTTGGAATGGATATAGCCTCTCAGGCTTCTGTCATACATCACATTTCCCACATTAATATTCTACAGGTTACATAGTGATCACTTTAAAACGTCATAATTAAAACTAGCTACGTCTGTTCCGACCTCCTTACGCCGGCAAATGCCAGAATGCCTATAACATGCCAGATTCCCAGTACCTTCAGTGAAGGCGCCCGGTTGGCCAGCATGCTCGTACCAGAACCGGTCGGCGCGGCGCCAGTACAGCAGCTGCTCCGCCATGACGCACGCCAGCGTGGGCCCCACCACCGCGCCGCGCATCGGACGCTCGCCCAGGAGACCAATGTGCAGGTCGATGTCGCCCGGGTGCTCGTAGTGGCTAGCGATCGCTTCTACCGCCTGGAGATGGATAGATAGACGACGCGGTAGTCGAGTTGGTAGTGACCCTGCCTTCGAAGCTAGCGGTCCCGGGTTCGAATCCCGGTAAGGGCAAATATATATTGTGTGATGAGCACGTATATTTATTCCTGAGTTTTAGATATTCCTATATCTGTATAATAATAATAATGCCCGCACAATGGTTAAGAATCGTTTTAGTCGAATACGAACAAAGTTTTCGAGTTATGTTTTGTATTTTGGCAGAACATAACATTTTTATAATATTAATTAATTTAATTTTTTTGTTTATAAATTTTTATAATATTTTTTTATTTTTGTTTTTTTTTGTGAGTTGCCACTTCGGAAAGTTGGCGGTAGTAAACTTTGACGCTTACGAAAACTTTTATAGTTTTCAAAACTTGTACTCAGGTACTGACGCCCCACCTACCGGCCTGTCCATCCATTGAAGTAGATCGCTGAACTTGTGTGCGGGCGGCAGGCCGCAGAGCCGCCGGTACTCGTTGTAGGGCGGCAAGCCCACGTCGCGCCCCTTCATGATGTCGCTGGACAACACGTCGGCCGCCACCTGCAGCCGGCCCAGTACTCGCTCGCCTAGCTGTGGGGGAGCGTAAATTATAATAAATAAATAAATAATAATAAATATAGGGGACAATTGCACACAAATTGATCTATTGATTATGTACTAAGGTTTCTTTTTAGGGTTCCGTATGTACCTCAAGGAAAAACAGAATCACTACATGTTATTACGTCATACGGGTATGTAAATATAAACAACTAACATTAACATACAAAACGTCACTGCATTTTTTACACAGCCGAGTGACGTCATGACCACAGAGCAATATGGCGTCCACTGCGACGAAAATGCAAAATTTAAATGCATTTTTACGGCACATAACGATTAAATAAAAAATTTCTGAATTTTTTATTGGTTCACTAGTACACTTTTATAAAATGGGTTTAATACCCTATTACATACTTCAGGGTCTACGACGGAGTCGACCCCGGCGCACGGTTGCCTGAAGGCGCCCTGCGTGAACCCGTCGATGGTCTTGTTCAGCGGTAGTGCGCCGGTCCGCAGGATGTAGTCCACCAACGACACCTCATTGTACAACCGACCGTCCCTTGTGTACATCCTGAATGGAAGATACGATGATGTATAGCGATGATGGCTCAGTGGTAGAGACGTATAAAGAGAAATCTTATTAGTAAAGCTTACTATAAAATATCGGACTATTTAGATGACAAACAAGCTTGGGATTGTAGTTAATCTATCTATCTTTCTTTCTATCTATCTATTCTCCCTATTTTCTCTATTCTAACCATTTTCGGTAAACAGCCAAAACAGTCATGCTCACGAAAGTGACTTTGCTTGCGGCGGCGTCATGTGTCGGGTCGCCCTCTTCCCTCTCATATGGTCGAGGAGAGCGATGGCTGGCACATGCGTCAACTCGTGAACGGGTGCTGCTTGAGGGGTCTGGTCTGCTTTGGTTGTGATCCCGCAACTCATTAATATTCATGTTCCCATATCCCAATGTGTACAACCAAACAAGAGAAATCTTATTAGTAAAGCTAATTAAAAAAATATCGAACCATTAGATGACAAAAAAAAAAGCTTGGGATTTTAGTGAACTTGCTCCAATTCAATCAATTAGTAATATGAATAAAATTGTCAATGTGATCGCGCCAAAAAAATTACCTGCCGGGCGTTTCTTGCCTGTTATTTTGCCGGCGTAAGGAGGTTGGAACAGGCGTAGCTAGTTTTAAGTTTGACGTTTTATAGTGATCACAATATTCACAATGTATCCTATTGAATAAAGAAAAATTGACTTTTTTGACTTTTGAGTTTTGATGATGTATAGCGATGATGGCTCAGTGGTAGTGACGTTGGCTTGCGATCCGTAGGACGTGGGTTGCGAATCCTACAATGAGCTTGAGCTTTCGGTGAAGGAAAACATCGTGATGAAACCATAGCTTGGTGGTAGGGTATTTTCTAGTACTCGCCTGGCTAGCTACCACCCTCTTGTTAAGAATCTGTCGCCAAGCACCTATCGGTGTGTTCCGGCAGCCTCACTTGAGAGCCAGTTCCCAATCCAGGTGTAGCGTGGCGCCATCTTCGACCACATCATCACTTAACATCAGGTGACTTGTGGTCAAACGCTACCCTGTAAATAGTAAAAAAAAAGAAGATTAATACTCACTTTAGCCGCGCGTCCTGTAGAGTGTGGAACCAGCGAGTCGAAGCTATGTATTCAATGCTAACCCTGGGTTCTAAATTCGGATCGTAGTCATCCACATGACCCTTTACGTCGAAAATAACCTTGTTCTTGAGAAGAAAGTCTCGACCTGAAACATATTGTTAGTAGGTAGGGACCTATAATCTGCTTTACAGCGCGCCGACACCGAGTTCGAATCCTCTCGGCCCCGCACCTATGACTTAACAAGTTACGTGCGACATCTACCAACCCGCACTGGGCCCGCGTGGGAGATTACGGCCCTCTTTGAGGGAAGGTCAGAGACCCATTAGTGAGTGAGTAGTGATGATTTGAAGCGATGATGGTTCAGTGGTAGTGACGTTGGTCGGCTTCCGATCCGTAGATCGTTGGCTCGAATGCTGCAATAAGCTTGAGCTTTCGGAGAAAGAAAACATCGTGATGATGCCATAGTTTGGTGGTTGGTTGTAGGGCATTTTCTAGTGCTCGCCTGGCTAGCTACCGTTCAAGGAATCTGTCGCCAAGCACCTATGCTTTCGGTGTGTTCCGGCAGCTCACTTGAGAGCCAGTTCCCAGTCCAGGTGTAGCGACATTCGACCACATCGTCACCTAACATCAGGTGACTTGATATCTCAACGCGTTTTTGACAATAAGAGTCTGACAGAGATACAACAAAGTAATCCTATAAGGGTTCCGTTTTTCTTTTTCGGGTACATAACCCTAAAAAAGATACTTTACCTACAAGTTACAAGGAACCCCTGGTGCGTGCAACGATCGAAAATTCGTAAGACGGAGTGCGAGTAGACCGCTGCGCGGCGTACGAGAGGAAGTGATATCCCCCTCTCTTTCTACCGCGCGCCGAAAATGAATGCCTGCTGCTGCGGTTTCGTTTATTTTTTTCTAGTTATCCTCACCCAAAAGCTCCGTCATCAGCTCATAGTAGATAATATGCACGAAGTACGCGATGTTGACCTCCTTGGCCGTGAAGTAGAGCTGGTCGTCGCTCCAGCACGGGTTCAGCTCCTGGAGTCTCTCCGCCACCTCGTTGTGGGTGCGGAACAGCCACATGAAGAGCAGGTTCAGCCCTAGGATCGCGTTCGCGTTGCTGGAAGCTGGGAAATGTTGGGAAATATCACTGTTAGTTGTACTGCAATAATGGCAATACTGAATGTCAGCCATCTTTAAAAACAAAAGATGGATAGGGGCTTTTTGGCGGCAAATGAATGGTCAACATGGAATTTTTTGATGAAACGTGGTAACAAACATAATATATACACACACACGTATATCCCCGTTTGGCAGCCATACCTGTGAGTGGGGGGAGGGATCCCCCATTCTAAATGTTGTCAAGTTGTGGTTGAGCAATCATAGTAGAATACTCACGAACGTCGTGGCAGCGCGTCTCTCTTGACCACACGTTGTTGGCACACACGACGCCCCCGTTGGCGGCCACAGCTTGCCCCCGCACTCGAAATGTTCCCAAGTGGGGGCATTCTCTCAGCAGCACCACCAGCAGCAGTAGGTTCTGATAAAATACTCACGCACGTCGTGGCAGCGCGTCTCCTTCGGCGGCACGTTGTTGACACAAACGACGCCCCCGCTAGGTGACCACAGCTTGTCCCCCCCCCATTCCAAATGGTCCCTTTTGGGGGGTGAACAGTACTGGTAGTATACTCACGCACGTCGTGGCAGCGCGTCTCCTTAGGCGGCACATTGTTGATGCACACGACGCCCCCGTTAGGTGGCCACAGCTTCCCGTTCAGCATCTCCGCGCGCATCTTCCCCCCTCGGTAGGAGCGCGCGCGCCGCGCCGCGCGCTCTTCGTTCCCGTACACGGCGGACAGGTCCAGCATTGGAGCTGCTGTGTTGATCTGCGTTTCATCATCGATGAGAGATCGAAATCAAAAAATGCGAAACTAGTCTAGGATGTAGGGAGTAGGGACGCATTAACGCCCGAAATTAATAATCGATACTGATCCGTTCTCCGAGGTTTTAGATCGATATGTCATGTTATAATACGTCATTTTAGTAGTAATTTGTCAAGCCCTAGTACTAAAATGACATGTTATGACATGACATTTCAATCCAAAACCGCAGATAACGGATGAGGATCGATCATTAATTTCGGGCGTAAGAGGTCTGAGACTTACTTAACTTTTCGCTGTCAAGATCAATTTACGGGTTTATTTTTTTATGTAATGGAGTGGCAAACAAACAGACGGCCTACCTGATACTCAGCGGTTACCATCATCTATCGACATTTGCATCACTAGGTGCGTTGCCGGTAGCCTATAGAAATATGCATCACTAGGGGCGTTGCCGGTAGCCTATAGACATGTGCATATTGTGCATCATTAGGGGCGTTGCCGGTAGCCTATAGACATTTGCAGTAGGTACTAAGGGCGTTGCCAGTGCGTTGCCTTTCGCCTATAGACATTTGCAACACTACATACGTTGCTTGTCGCCTATAGACATTTTCAGCACTAGGGGCGTTGTCGATGCATTGTCGGTAGTATATGGACATTTGCATCACTAGGGGCGTTGCCGCTAGCCTATAGACATTTGCATCGCTAGGGGCGTTGCCAAAGCGTCGCCGACTCCGAGTTGCCATCGCTGCGCTGGCGCTTACCCTCTCAGGTGGTATGGAGTCAGGCACGCAGCCCATCCTCTGGTATGTGATGGATCGAGTCAGGTTCAAGCAGCGCACGTTGCTTCTCCTCAGGTGAAGGTCATCATCTGGCACCTGGAGGGAAGATAAGTGTCTCAGGAGATATTGGTATCGATTTGGTTTTGCATTCTCTAAAACTAAACTGAATTTGACAGGTCTAATAGTATTGCTGTCTTTTTCTAACCACTGAAGTAAAAAAGAACAGCATTACTCTTAGACCTGTAAACTTAGTTTAGTTTTAGAGAATGCAAAACCGAATCGACACCATTGTCTGATCAGACAGACGGGTGTGGCTAAAAATCAAAATCCATACTTATCTACATTTCATTACTAGTCTTTCCGCTATCCCGCAGGAACCTTTTTCCGGGATAAAAAGTAGCCTATGTGTTAATCCAGGGTGTAAGCTATCTCCATTCCAAATTTCATTCAGATCCGTTCAGTAGTTTTGCGTGAAAGAGTAACAAACATACATACATGCATGCTTACAAACTTTCACGTTTATAGTATTAGTAGGAAGGTTTTTTTTTGGCTGATGATAAGTGATGATGCGGTCAAGGGTTGCTGTTTAAGATGATGAAGGTGATAGGAAAAGTTTTTTTTTTTACTATTAGTATGATTATTGGTAGCGTTTGACTACAAGTCACCTGATGTTAAGTGAAGATGTGATCGAAGATGGCGCCACGCTACACCTGGACTGGGAACTGGCTCTCAAGTGAGGCTGCAAGCTCAAGCTACTGCTGCTGCTGCTCTAGCTGCTGGCTCTCTAGTTATTTTGACTTTTGTCGTTAACCAATCAAGCTATGGTTTTATTACAAGGTGATTTCTTACCTTTATAGGCATGCACCTGGGGTCCCGCCCGCCGCCGGGCTCGCAGCAGGTCCGAGTGAACACCACGTAGTTCAAAGTGTCATGGACAGACGTCACTTCACCTGAACATTTTTGCACATATAGATAAAAATTCGCTCGACGAACCGATAACCGATGGGGAAGAAAGGTTCTGGAGTGGCGACCACGAACCGGAACACGTTCTGTAGGTAGGCCCCCCACTAGGTGGACCGACGACATTGTAAGAGTCGCAGGGAGCCGATGGATGCAAATGGCTAATAGCCGTTCATGGTGGCGTACAAGGGGGGAGGCCTATGTTCAGCAGTGGACTTCTTCCGGCTGATGATGATGAGATAAAAATTGATCGATTTAAACTTAGATTGAATGAATGTTGATGGATGGAAGGGAAGAGGAAGACCAAAGAAAAGATGGATGGATTGTGTGAGGGTTGATATGAATGAAAGGGGAGTGAATGAAGCGATGACGGCTGATAGGGGAGAGTGGAAGAAGAATACATGCTGCACCGACCACAAATAAATGGGACCAGGGCAAGAAGATGATGATGATTTAAACTTAGATTGAGGATTGGTGCCACGGCGCAATTGCGCAGCAACCCATCTCTAATGCAAGATACGTTTGATATACCATGAACCTGCGAGGCACCCCGTGCGCACGATGACCAGAAGAGTCAACAACCTCTATCTCAGCCATCGCTCGCACGTAGTGCCCCAGTACAGGTGCATGCGGATCCTCTGCCACAGTTTTCAGGATGCCGTTGTCATCGCTTACCTGTAAGGAACACGTTGTAGTTGGCGACCATATGTGTGTACCGTTCGTTGACCTCTCGACCGTCGCTAATCAGGGAGACCCGCAGCGGACGCGCTAGTGGCAGATCTTTGCCGGTTACTGACGTGCGGAGACCACCACCTGGGGGAAGGGGGGAACAAATTTATATTAGACTTGCAATCTTGCTTAAGAAAAGGAAATCATGCGAGGAAACCGGCATGTCCAAGAACCGCAACATTCAAGGGCGTGCGACATTTACCAACCCGCACTGGGCCCGCGTGCTCTAGCACGTAATCTATTACGGTACGTATTGTCTTTGGGACGAGGCACGAGAGTTGCAGCTGGGAACGTACCTAATAGTAAATAGGCCGATGATGATGATTTGCCCCGGCTACGCATGGGTAGGCAAATATAAGGTACGCCTGGAGTTCATACAAAATTCCCATAGAGAAAAAGTAGATTTAAGAAGTTTTTCCTGAGTTTCCCAATTTTCTCGTGGCCTTGAAAAATAATCACAAACAAAATAAAATGAAAACAAATCCGTCAAGCCGTCAATTAAGTTCTGGTAAGACAGGTTGTTGCATGTTGCAGGAGCCGTCCATGCGACGAGGCTCGTACGGGTCGCATGATGCTACCTCAATCGCGCATAAAGAGATTATCATATGCGTACCTGCAGAGAAGACGGGCGACAGCAGGCGGCGGTAGGGAGTGAGCGTGGAGCCGCGGGTGGGGTGCCGCAGGTTGTTGCAGGATCCGTCCATGCGGCGGGGCTCGTACGGGTTGCATGATGCTACTTCGATCGCGCAATACCTGTTATATTTGACGAAAGTTACAGCTATTGACTAGGTAAGTACAAAGTGCTACAAATAGAAAAAGACGCAACTATTCAATGATAAACTGCAGCCCACGCGGGTGAAACCACGAGGAACATTTAGTAACATTATATTCATGCGAAAGTAAATTTCTCTATCTGTTTGTTACCTTTTCACGCCTAAACCACTGAATCGATCTTGATGAAATTTGGTATAGATATAGTTTAATCCATGACAAAGGATATAAGATACTTTTGATCACTTTAAAAAGCTAGAAAATAAATAAAAACTTGATTTTACTTACGGTACCAGCCCCAACTCGTTGAGTTTATCGTATCTCGATTTATCTACCTCGTTTCCACTGAACGAGTCGTAATATTCACTGTTCACGGCGGCACACACACACAAAAAAATCACTGAACAACGCATTCTTGTTAACAACTTCTATCTAACCAAAAAATATAAGAGAATCGCGTTTGTTAATAAACGCATCGCTTGAAAACTCGACAGATTTCGCGTAGGTACTTCGATTTTTATAAACATAAAAGATTGATAGAATTGTATTAAGAAATATTTTAATATTTTATTAAAACGGGAATATAGAATCCAACTGTTTAACAGAACACTAAAATCGTATTAATTGTGGTTTCGAACAATAACCAAGTTTCTAAACGGTTTGTTAGTTAACTTTTTTAAGGTAACAAGGCATAATTTACTACAATTATTGTTTCCTGTATTTTAACAAATCCATATTATGTATCTAGATACTAATATTATAGAGGTTAAATTTGTTTGTTTGTTTGGATCATTAAGAGCCTATTACGTTCCCACTGCTGGGACTCTGGCCCTCTCTCAGAGAGAGTATGGGCTGTAATCTACCACGCAGGCCCAGTGCGGGTTGGTAGATGTCGCATGCCCTTGAATGTTGCGGTTCTTGTTATAGGTAAAATAGTCTCTCTGACCGTTTGTAAGCTTATGCTACTTAATATTATAAACGTGAAAGTTTTTACGTATGGATGGATTGATGGATGTTTGTTACTCTTTCACGCAAAAACTACTGGAAGGATCTGTACCCCTAGTACAGGTTTTGATAGTTTACAAAAACTATAAAAGTTTTCGTTTCCATTCATACATATTTTTTTCAGCGAATCTTACCGAGACTTGGAGGAACTGAAATCGTTAATACGGGTTAATTTAAATCGTTATAAACATAAATTCCAACAGTGTTATTGAATTACTTTTTGAATTTAAGCAGATCGAGTTGCCACTTTGGCAAGTCGGCGGTGGTAAACGTCGACGTTTACCAAAACTTTTATCGTTTTCAAAACTTGTACTAGGGGTACAGAATGAAATTTGGAATGGAGATAGCTTATACCCTGGATTAACACATAGGCTTTTTATCCCGGAAAAAGGTTCCTGCGGAATAATGGGAAGACGCGGGTGAAACCGCGGGTCGCAACTAGTATTGTGATAAATATCCTGTAGCAATCTATAGGCGGGTAAAACCGCGGCGCATAGCTACTAATATTATATGTAGGAATCTTTATTTTGTTGTACAATAACCACCAATTATGTCTGTCTAATCGGATATAGCTGTTCATCGTAATTTCGTTAGGTAGGTGCAGTCAGCGACAAAAGTAGCTGATCGTTTTTTTTTTTTTATTAGCTATAGGCTAGCATTTGACCTCAGTCTCACCTGATGGTAAGTGATGACGAGGTCGATGATGAAGCATGCTTACCTAGAAGATACCTATTCACTCTTGACTTGAAGGCTCCCAAATTATACTTATCGGGAAACAAGGACGACGAAAGTGTTCCACTCCTTCGCCGTTCGCATTATAAATGTGGAAGCGAAACGTTTTGTGCGGATTGGAGGAATTTCAACCATGTACGGATGACGTGTTTCCGTGCGTCTTGTCGTCCGATGGTGGAATGGGGATGGTGGGATGAGGTTGTGAAGTTCCAAGTTCGTTCTCGATTTCCCTAATGTGTTTCAAATCGATAATTATTATTGTTTTTTTTTACATTTTAAAATGAATAAGAATCATTTATTTGCAACAAATTATACAAGACAAATACATTATGTAGAAATAAGAAAAAAAGAAAATGTATTGTTGCGCACCGGCCTCAACTCAGCGTTGTGCTGCTCGTTTGATCAGCGCTGGTCTTCCGTTGAAGCCGCTTTTGATGACGTCACTGGCATGAAGGTATTTTCAAATAACTAGATAATAAAACAAATACATGCATTTTTAAGTTAAAATCTATCAGTTAACATTTACTTACTCATTGGTGTTGAAACTATACTTAGCGTATAGATAAGAAATGTAATTAAATGTGTTTACATAGTATCATTTTGACTACAACATAACACACCTGATTTTAGGTGATAAACTAAACTAACTAACTGAGATGGCGCAACGACCCAAAGTGAGTCTTGGCCTCCGATAACAAAAGACGCCACTTCGGTCTGTCCTGCGCCACCTCCCGCCAGTCCTCCACCTGGAGCTCGCGCAAATCCTTCGTGACTTCGTCTTTCCAGCGATACCTGGGACGGCCGACAGGGCGACGGCCACTCGGCCGTCCACTGTATGCTCGTTTGACCGCACGATCCTCCCCCATTCTTTCAAGGGATTTTAGGTGATGATGAGGTCAAAAATTGGTGTCTAATATGATGAGAATCATAGAAAAAAGTGTGATTGTTCAGCGACTTCTGTCGTTGACTGTACTAGAATTAACAAAATGTATCAATAAGTGGATTTCATGGAATGAGCTTCCTCCACAAGTCTTTCCGCAGTGATACAAATTGCAGTCTTTCAAGATGTGTGTGAAAAGAATAGAATAGAATAGAATTTACGTTTTTTTGCAGCAACAACACTCATGGTACGAATTATGGTAAAAAATAAAACACTTCAAATAAAACAATGGTGTCGATTCGGTTTTGTATTCTTTAAAACTAAACTAAGTTTGACAGGTCTAAGAGTAATGCTGTCCTTTTTTACTTAAGTGGTTAGAAAAGGACAGAAATACTATACCAACCAACTACACCACACACACACTACACACACACACACACACCACACACACACACACACACACACACACACACACACACACACACTATACTACCTATACTACCTGTCAAACTTAGTTTAGTTTTAGAGAATGCAAAACCGAATCGACACCAATGATGATCAAAAGTTCAGTGATTAAATTCATAAAAGAGGCCACTGTACTAACATTGTAAAGGAATTCTTTACATACTGTGGTACTAAGCCAGTTATTTACTTAGCCGCTACTTAACTAGGTAATTGTAAGTAATTATTCAATATCAATGCTTAATTGAATGACTAAAGGCTACGCTTCGGATTTTCTATTTGTATTGACCTCCATGCTCGTAGCGGTAGCCTCGCCCTACGGTTTCGCTCGCGCGCACAGAATCCGTGCATTTTTAGGGTTCCGTGCCTCAAAAGGAAAAAAGGGAACCTTATAGGATCATTTTATTATCCGTTAGCCACTCACATAGAGCCTATTCAGTGTGACGCGGATGACCTACGCGGACGTCCGCGACGGACGGTAAAATGTATGAAACCTTACAGCGCGTTCAGAGCGACGCGGAGCTGTCCGTGTCGCGGAGAGCTATCCGCGCGCGGTCGTAATCGCTCCGCGCCGCGGATGTCCGCGGCGCGGACGGTGCTTGGTTCTAATGTATTTGTTCAGTCAGCGGACAGTCGCGCGGAGCGGACGCGGCGTCTTCTTCTTCTGTTGTTTAATAAATAGGCCGCAATCACCAAATTCAAAGTTTTATCCATGACACTCTCGATCACGATCCGCATCGCACTGAAAGACAAATTCATCCGCGACGGACGCAAAACCTAGTCCGCGTGCGGATGGTCCGCGTCGCACTGAATAGGGCCTTAATAGCGTTAATAGTTAACGCAATATTTATCGCGATGATAGGCATTGACATTTCCCTTGACGTTGACCTTAGTGTGGCCCGGGCACAATTGCGTGTCTATGTATTGTTTTTGCTACAAATAAAAAAGTGTCTACAGTTAATTATAAAAAGTTTAATGAGTTTTAGAAAAGTAGTTAACATATATTATCTTAGGGTATTAATTAATAATTATATAATCAAAATAATTTAAACTATACAATGGTGTCAATTCTAGTGTACTTCCATACTAATACTATAAATTCAAAAATAACTCTGCTTGTCTGTAACCTTTTCACGACTAAACCATTGAACCGATCTCAATGAAATTTGGTGTAAAGATAGTTTGAACCCTGGGGAAGGACATAGGATACTTTTTAGCGTCATAAACTGTAGTCAACGCGGGTGAAACTGCGGGGAATAGCTAGTTCATCAGATATTGTACATAATATGTTATCATCGCTCAAAACCGTGAAGGAGACCGGCGTGTCCAAGAGCCGCAACATTCAAGGGCATGCGACATCTACCAACCCGCACTGGGCCAGCGTGCTACATTACAGCCCATACTCTCTCTCTGAGAGAAGGCCAGAGTCCCAGCAGTGGGAACGTGAAAGGCTGATAATGATGATGATGTTATCTAGATATTTTCATCTTTACTGTTTTCTCGCAGGTACTTCCTACTAATATTATAAATGCAAAAGTTTGTGTGTGAGTGAATGTTTGTTACTACGTATCACCGTAACTACTAAACCGATTTTGATGGAAATTGGAATGGGGATAGCTTTTACTTTTTATCCTGGAAAAGGTTCCTGCGGTATGAGGGGAGGAAGCGGGTGAAACCGCGGGCCGCAACTAGTCATATTATAAATGCAACAGCCCCTTAGTCTGTTTATTTCCTATTCAAGTCTAAAGTGAAACAGTCTGTTTGTTTGTCTTTCTTTTACGCCATAGCGGCTGGAACGTTTTAGTGAAATTTTGTACACCGATAAACTAGACGTAGATCTATAGGCTAATTTTCCAGGATCAATACATAATTTCTGATGGAAAACGGAAAGTCCCCGAAACGTGAAATTGTCAAACCTGACTCTATTCCCTTTGATCAAAAATATTATCAAAATCCATTTAGCATGTCAAAATATGCAGTCACAAATAGTCCTCCGTTTACATCATTAATGAAAAGTAGTTCTTTCTCTTTCTACCAATCTGCTATTTCACTTTAATTTTCTTCGTAACATTTCCGCTCTCTTCTACGACATCTTCCCTCTCTCTCTTACTGCTTCTATCTCTAACACTTCCATCCTTGTCATCACTTCCATTGATAGTTAAAGAAGATTCTCTATCTTTAGATTCTATATTGCTGTTTATATTTTCCTTGCCTTCTTCTCTACAAGACTTCTCACCAACAGCTTCTATGTCATCAGATGTTCCATCTACGTCTATTTTGTCTTCCGTCTCTCTCACACCATTGCTTCGTACGGGTTTTTCTTTACTCTTCTTCCCGATGCCTTTTCCCTTGGACCCTTTAGCGTAGTACTCTTCAATTTTGTGGCTATTTTCTCCGGTCAACGTCTCCAGTTCAATTGTGTCATCTAGGGCGTTGTTCTTTGGTTTCTCCGGTGACGGTTCTTCTTCGGATGATTCGATGACGTTCCGTTTTGGCTTAGGTTTCGAGCTGCCAGCTGTAAGTGTTCAAAACTTAATGTGGGAATTCTTCGATGTAAGTTCCATGTTCTATCATATCTATGTTTTAAGGTAAGATAGAAAACGTCATGAGAGTAGCATGTGACTATTGCAATTTTAAACGCTAAATATATGCACATAAAGATGAATTTTCTAGCGCCCACTGCGTACGGTAATAAAATTTTACGACTTTTTGTCAGTATCGCGGAGCAAAAGGTCCTATGTCAATTACGCATTAGATAAAACTAAACCATAAAAGACATAAATAAGGTTGATTATTATTAAAATCCTTTTATGACGTTGCAATATTTTTGTATTTCTGTTTACATCTTAATAGATATGACAGCATAGTAAACTCAAGCCACTTATTTGAGCTGTAAATGAATGCAACGCTGAATCTAGTACATATTTGATCGAATTGGGAATTATTGCTTTTTATTTATAGGAATGCAGCACATGCTGAAGCTGCCCTATTGCCCTATAATTTAGTATAGCTTATTATAAAATATCGGACTATTTGTTTATGACAACAAAGCTCGGAATTGTGGTAAACTTGCTCCAATTCAATCAATTAGTAATAAGAATAAAATTGTCAATGTGATCGCGCCAAAAAATTACCTGGCGGGCGTTTCTTGCCTGTTATTTTGCCGGCGTCAGGAGGTTGGAACAGGCGTAGCTAGTTTTAAGTTCGACGTTTTAAAGTGATCACAATGTATCCTATTGAATAACAAAACATTTGACTTTGACTAATGGATTTGACTGAAATTCGAAATGACGATAGCTTATGTTGAAGTCATCTGAAGATGGAAGATCCTGGATTGGGAACTAGCTCTCAAGTAGTATTCAAACCCATAAACTATGTAAATTTTGCTTTCAAATTTTTCTAAATCCCTTACCAGCTTCCTCATCTTCCTTATCAGAGTCCTTGCTATCATTGTGCTTGTTTACAAAGAAGTTGGTGATGGACCTCTGCCATTTGGGGGTCTCCCGAGGGCACACTGGGTTGCCTCCGCCGGCTGAGCGGTTAGCCTTATCCTTGCTGCCTGTAATGATGGTATTTAAAATTGTTGAATAAGCATGAAAGGAGGTGGTCACTTTTTTTACTAATAGCAGGGTTACGTTTGACCACAAATCACCTGATGTTAAGTGACGATATGGTCGAAGGTGGCGTCACGCTACACCTGGACTGGGAACTGGCTCTCAAGTGGGGCTCCCGGAACACACCGATAGGTGCTTGGCGGCAAATTGTTATCCTGAGGGTGTGGTAGGTAGCCAGGGTAGCACTAGAAAATACCATTCCACCAAGCTATGGTTTCATCACGATTTTTTCCTTCACTGAAGGCTCAAGCTCATTGTAGGATTCCAACCCACAACCTACGGCCTACACAAACCGACCCACGACCTACACAAGCCGATGCCACTACCACTATACCATCATCGCTTCCACGCTAAGTCAGTGTGAACTCTTTCAAAAACCAGCTTATTTTTTTTTTGTGCTAAATTAATAAATAATTTATTACAAAATATTTTTTATTTTACCTGTGCTGCCTGTACTTGTTGTAGGAGCTACATTGCACCTCGCTTTGCTGCTTTTACTCGATGATACTGAAAATAGACAAAGTTTCAGTTCGTTAGAGGCAGGAATTTCATTCTAGTAAATAAACAATCGGGAAAATGACAGTTGACAAAAGTTGCACTGAGTTAAAGTGGTTGTTTTTTTAACATAACTAGGTAAATCGCAAGTGTTCTCTGGTTCATGGAGTTCACGGTTCCTTCCGACATAAAATCATTTATTTAGCTACACAAAGAAATCACGTGACCGCCCGAACAACTTTTCGCAACTTACTTTTAGCACCGACGGAAGCCTTGGTCCTCGCCATTTCGACTCACTTCATTTACAAGTTTTATTGCGGAATTAGGTTACTTTACTTGATTACTTTTGCAATAAATTTATGATTTGCATTTGCGATGCAATTCGTAAATCGGGAACAGAACAACTTTTTGGCTTGATTTGACAGCCGGCGAAAATTACGCGCCAAAAAAAATTAAATGACAGTGACATAAGCATAGTCTTTGACAAACAAATTGAATGTTTTATTATATAACCTGTGATTTTAGCAATCACTTTAGAAGTTAGACACATTTCACACATTACACTTGGGTAGTGCTTTTAATTTCTTTTCATTGTAGCTTTTGTTATTCTCTCTTTTCCAACAATAATAGTGTTTCTCAGGGCTTCTCGTTATGAAGAAGAACCAGTAGAATCTGTAATTTTTTTGGTCTATGGATTTTTGATTTGACACACCTTCTTGTCGTCTTGTTGTCTTTGACTCTTTGTACATGACTACATTGTATTTACACGATCGTATATGTTTTTCCAAGTTTATTGTGTTATTTGTGCGTAATTTAGCTTTATTTGAGTTAAACAACGCGTGGTTTTAATTATTCACCGCTTGTGCTTAGTGTAACCAGTTAATTTACATCGCAACGCCGTGAAATCAGGTAAAATGGGCTTGCAATTAGTTGTCAACGTATAACCATACTAAAATCGAATGCATAGAACTGTGAATGGTACAATGCAATCTATGTGTATATTTAATTTCGCCGTATTATACAGTAACTTAGATTAACATTTTTTGTTTATTTATTTCTAGAATTCTATGATTATCTAGCACTTTTTAACGGCTTTCAGCGGTAATAAACGCAACTGGTGTTTTCTACATAATACAATGCTTTATATGTTGTGAAAGTGAACAAAATAGTGTTGTATTAGTGACTCATGCACCCTAGAAACTTAGATGTTTCACGTTGATTAGCGATCTCGAGAAACAATAACTGTGTGCTACTTTCCTTTGCTAAGATAACTAAGGCCTCTGAGACTCGGAGTTCACTTCAATCGACTGATTTGTCTAAGGTTAAGGTTCTGAAGTTTTTGAACAAACTGTTAACTGGACTCAAGTACTAGGTATAGGGTACCTTTTGCCTGTGTTACTGTTGCTAATACATGAGCTACATTCTATTCTATTCTAGTCTATTTCTATTTTGACAAGCACCTATCCGTGCACACTGGCAGTCTGACTTTCCATTCCTAGCCCAGGCATAGTGAGACTCTTTTATTATCAGAGGCCAAGACTCACTTTTGGTTGTTGCACCATCTTAGTTTTAGTTTCCAAATTCGTTCCAGGTAGTTATGGCAACAATGACGGACCAGTACGGCACGACGGGCACCCTTACGCTGAAGTGGGACCCTCGCAACCTAGAGATCAAGACCATGTCGGTGGAGCGGACCCTCGAGCCCCTCGTACTGCAGGTCACTACGCTCGTCAACAGCAAAGATCGGGATGCCAAGAAGAAGAGACGTGAGTTATCATCATCATCTCCCCCTTTGAATGCCACCATGAACGGCTTTAACCCTTTCGGCTCACTGCGACTCTTACAATGTAGTTATAGAATCTATGTTTTTTACCGACTTAAAAAAAGGAGCAGGTTTCTCTATTCAACCGTATATTATATGCTTTTTTTATGTTTTCGTTGTTCGCGGATAACTTCGTCGTTTATGAACCAATTTAAGACGTAAACCCTATGAGGAAAGGCTCCGCGCATTGCGCCTCACCACCCTCGAGGAATGACGCCTTCGTGGTGACCTCACGCGTTCGCGGTTTTTATAACCTACCAAACATCCACAACCTGTACATATGCAAGGAGAGCATGAAATCTTCAAGAGGAAATAATATGCAGATAATACGCGCACCATCTAAATCAAACACTGCGCACCACTTCCTGGCTTCTAGAGTGGTGCACAACTGGATTAGACTACCAGAAGACATTGTGTCGGCACCTTCAGTGAACTCCTTTAAAAACAGACTGGACAAGTGGTTGCGAACGAACAATGCTTCCTTGCTACAGAATTAACTTTTCTCTGCACTTTTGGACATTGCTATAATTCAACACAGCATGATATAGGCACATCAGCCTCAGGCTGCTCGCCTATTACCAAAATAAATAAATAATTTTGATGATTCTTTTTTTGTCGGAAAGGAGATATCCCAAGGGTGGTACTGTGATAACGAAACCAGGATCTGATGATGGTATCCCAGAGAAATTGAGGGGAAAGAGAAGTCGGTTGTTTTCATAGCTTAGCTCTAGGTACTCGTTACTAGTTGTTCTTTATACTTTAGTGTGATATAGATTCCACTTGTATTTTTTCCAGCCGGCAAGTCCAAGCGAGCGAGTGCTCTGGTCGCAACAGTGGAGCGAGCCACCGAGATCTTCATTGAGCGAGGGCAGATCATTGCTTACGAGAATCCGGACATAACGCAGCAGATGCTGACCGCTGTCGAGGACGTGAGGAAGGCCGGTGAGTGGACAGAGTAGTATCCGAAAGCTTGTAAAGTAGACATCATCATCAGCCTATGACAACTGCACTGATGGGACTCCGGCTTTCTCTCAGAGAGAGCACGGTCCATCTACCACGCGGGCCCAGTGCGGGTTGGTCGATGTCGCATGCCCTTGAATGTTGCGGTTCTTGGACACGCCGGTCTCCTCACAATGTTTTCCTTCACCATTTCGAGCGATGGTAAATCCTCACATTACTTATGAAGTCAAATATCAAATGTATATATTTAGAAGGACACAAATGTGATCACTCAACGTCATGCTCAACTTAAGAATCTATCGCGAAGGACCTATTGGTGCGTTCTGGCAGCCTCACCAGTACCCGACCCAGGCGTTACCTTCTGCACATCGTCACTTGCGATTTAAACTCAGTGTCAGCGCCTGTAAGGTGCACTTTCTACCACCAGCTCTCACATTCTTTATCACAACTCAGGCGCCGCAATGAGCCTGGCCGCCCGTGAGTTTTCCGAAGAGCCTTGCGCGTCGTCCGTCCGCTCGGCGATGGTCCGCGCCGCCCGGGGCCTGCTGTCTTGCGTGACGAGGCTGCTGATCCTCGCCGATATGGTGGACGTGCATCTGCTCCTGTCCAAGCTGAACTCGGTGAGTGTGCGCTGCGAGCTAATGGCTGAAGGAGCTGTAAATATCTGATGAAGATATTACTGTCGTACGAGGCTGTAACTATCCGATTGAGTTGTAAATACCTTGTGAAGTTTTAACTATCTGTTCAATCAGTAACAGTTTGATGGAATTAACTGTCTGAAAGAGCTGTAAATGGCTAGTATAGCTGAACTGTCTAATGAAGCAGGCGCTATTAGTAACTATTCAGGGGATCTTTAACTGTGTAATGACCAGCGTATGTTGTATTGTAACAATATAGATATGACTATTAACATTATGCAAAAAATCATCTTACTAATATTATGAACGTGAAAGTTGGTGAGTATGGGATGGATGGATGTTTGTTGCTCTTTCACGCAAAAACTACTGAACGGATCTGAATGAAATTTGGAATGGAGATAGCTTATACCCTGGATTAACACATAGGCTACTTTTTATCCCGGAAAATGGTTCCTGCGGGATAACGGGAAGACGCGGGGCGTAACTAGCTATGCAATAAATCAATATTATCATGAATCAGTAACAGCCCAGTGGCGTTGTAACTGTCTGAAGGAGCTCTAGCATTCAATTAGAATAGCAAGTGTCTGAAAGAGCTGTAGCTATTTGATGAGGCAGTAACTGCCTGACGGAGCTGCAACTGATGTATCAGAGCAGTTACCGCCCAGCGAAGCTAGACGCGAGCGATGGTGGCCGAACGGTTTGGCGTGCGACTTACAAGACGCCGACACCGAGTTCGAATCCTCTCGGCCCCGCACCTATGACTTAATAAGTTATGTGCGGATTTGCCATCGCTCAAAACGGTGAAGGAAATCGTGAGGAAACCGGCATGCCCAAGAACTGCAACATTTTCAAGGGCATGCGACATCTACCAACCCGCACTGGGCCACCGTGGTAGATTATAGCCCATACTCTCTCTCTGAGAGAAGGCCAGAGTCCCAGCAGTGGGAACGTGGAAGGCTGATAATGAAGCTAGACGCGTCGAATGACACACGAACGGTCGCACAGGTGGAGTCCGACCTGGACAAGCTGAAGAGCGCGTCCTCGCAGAGCGAGCTGGTGGAGATGGCGCGCCAGTTCGGGCGCTCCGCCGGCGAGCTGGCGGCCGCCTGCGCGCGCAGGCAGCGCGAGCTGCGCGAGCCGGCCGCGCGGGACGAGCTGGCGGCCGCCAGGGCGCTGCTCAAGAAGCACTCCACCATGCTGCTCACCGCCTCCAAGGTACACACACACTGCGCGAGCCGGCCGCGCGGGACGAGCTGGCGGCCGCCAGGGCGCTGCTCAAGAAGCACTCCACCATGCTGCTCACCGCCTCCAAGGTACACACACACTGCGCGAGCCGGCCGCGCGGGACGAGCTGGCGGCCGCCAGGGCGCTGCTCAAGAAGCACTCCACCATGCTGCTCACCGCCTCCAAGGTACACACACACTGCGCGAGCCGGCCGCGCGGGACGAGCTGGCGGCCGCCAGGGCGCTGCTCAAGAAGCACTCCACCATGCTGCTCACCGCCTCCAAGGTACACACACACTGCGCGAGCCGGCCGCGCGGGACGAGCTGGCGGCCGCCAGGGCGCTGCTCAAGAAGCACTCCACCATGCTGCTCACCGCCTCCAAGGTACACACACACTGCGCGAGCCGGCCGCGCGGGACGAGCTGGCGGCCGCCAGGGCGCTGCTCAAGAAGCACTCCACCATGCTGCTCACCGCCTCCAAGGTACACACACACTGCGCGAGCCGGCCGCGCGGGACGAGCTGGCGGCCGCCAGGGCGCTGCTCAAGAAGCACTCCACCATGCTGCTCACCGCCTCCAAGGTACACACACACTGCGCGAGCCGGCCGCGCGGGACGAGCTGGCGGCCGCCAGGGCGCTGCTCAAGAAGCACTCCACCATGCTGCTCACCGCCTCCAAGGTACACACACACTGCGCGAGCCGGCCGCGCGGGACGAGCTGGCGGCCGCCAGGGCGCTGCTCAAGAAGCACTCCACCATGCTGCTCACCGCCTCCAAGGTACACACACACACTGCGCGAGCCGGGCCCCCCTTCTGCTCTAGATGTACGTGTGTCACCCCGAGTTAACGGCCGCACACTACTACACACACCCCCCCTTTCAACCCTCCCCCCTGCTCCAGGTGTACGTCCGTCACCCCGAGCTGGCGGCCGCACACTACTACACACTAGCCCCCCCTTTCAACCCTCCCCCCTGCTCCAGGTGTACGTGCGTCACCCCGAGTTAACGGCCGCACACTACTACACACACTAGCCCCCCCTTTTAACCCTCCCCCCTGCTCCAGGTGTACGTCCGTCACCCCGAGCTGGCGGCCGCACACTACTACACACACTAGCCCACCCTTTTAACCCCCCCCCCCCCCCCCCTGATCCAGGTGTACGTGCGTCACCCCGAGCTGGCGGCCGCACACTACTACACACACTAGCCCCCCCCTTTAACCCCCCTTGCTTTAGGTGTACGTGCGTCACACCGAGTTAACGGCCGCACACTATTACACACACTAGCCCCCCCCTTTAACCCCCCTTGCTTTAGATGTACGTGCGTCTCTCCGAGTTAACGACCGCACACTACTACACACACTAGCCCCCCCTTTCAACCTCCCCCCCTGCTGCAGGTGTACGTCCGCCACCCCGAGCTGGCGGCCGCGAAGGCCAACCGCGACTACGTGCTGCGCGCCGTGTGCTCCGCCGTGGAGTCCATCTCCTCCGTGGCCAAGGGGCAGCCGGCGCCGCCGCCAGGTGAGCGCCGTAAGGACAAACACACACACTTTTATATATATACTAGCTGACCCGGCAGACTTCGTACTGCCTCAATCGAAAAATCTAAAAATCAATCAACTTTATTGAATAGTAATAAAGTTCAAATTGACTCTACATTTTATTTAGGAAACGTTTATATGGGAAAAAGGAAAGCGCTGTTTTTAGAGTTTTCCCGGCAATTATTCTAATTTTTCTCACCGTTTAAACCTTCCATGAACTTCCAAAAATATTTCAAAAACAAAATTATCCAAATCGGTCCAGCCATTCTCAAGTTTTAGCGAGACTAACGAACAGCAATTGATTTTTATATATAAGATAATATATATTTACTAGCTGTTCCCTGCGGTTTCACCCGCGTGGGCTACAGTTTATCCGTATGGCCATTCCCAATAACCGATCTAGAAGTAAATGTCAAATTTCTGTCAAACCGTGGTTTAGGCAGCGTTTTCGCTGAAAGCTCCCAGACGGCTTAATTTTACTACCCATACTCCCTCTGAGAGAAGGCCAGAGTCCCAGCAATGAGAACGTAATAGGCTGTTGATGGACTTCTTTTACACTGGAACTTACTGGCGCAGTCGTTAGGATTGTCCACATTTAAAAAAGTTCTCGCGGGTAAAAGCGTTGCGCACAAAAATTATTGATGAATATACCTTTCTAATTTTCAGGTAATCGTCCCGTTGATGGACCGGGTGAATTGGCTCAAGCTCTCGACGATTTTGATGTAAGTTGATACAAGAATTATTTACAAGCTTGGGATTCTAGTGAACTTGCTCCAATTCAATCAACTAGTAATAAGAATAAAATTCTCAATGTGATCGCGCCAAAAAGATTACCTGCCGGGCGTTTCTTGCCTGTTCTTTTGCCGGCGTAAGGAGGTTGGAACAGGCGTAGCTAGTCTTAAGTTTGACGTTTTAAGTTATCATATTATATGTATCCTATTGAATAAAGAAAATTTGAATTTAAAATTTATTTGCGACTAGCTGTTCCCCGCGGTTTCACCCACGTGGCCTACAGTTTATCGCGATAAAAAGTATCCCATGTCCTTCCCCAGGATTCAAACTATCTCCGTGCCAAGTGTAATTTAAATCGGTTCAGTAGTTTAGGCGTGAAAGCGTAACAGACAGACAGACAGAGTTACTTTCGCATTTTATAATATTAGTAGGGAGAATTATTAATAAGGGATACCTAAAAACTACTACGGGAAAAGAAACATAATGTACGAAGGCGCGAAATTATATAATAGATTACCGAAAGATATTAAAGAAGTTAACTCGTTACGCACTTTTAAAAAACTATTAAGGAGTAATGAAATGAGAGACACTTTTGATAAATATAAACTGGATTTATTATTAATCAATTAGAAACGTAGATCGGGAATGTGGCTTTAGCAGTATCGGTAGCAAGAGAGAGAGGCGGGGGAAAAGTGACAGCCGAGAGACAATGCTGACAGTATTTTGGCAGGCGCGTTTGCGTACTACATTAATTCAACAAGGAGCCATGTTTTAAAAGATTTTTCATTGATCGATAGTGTATATTCTGGAAAATAATTACAATAGATAATTACATTATGACTATTAAGTATATAATATACACATACTGCTAGGAAACGCTAACCTTATCACTATAGCATAGGCCTTAGTAAACATGTCACTGTTACTTGTTGTTCCGCACTGTGCTTGCTAATGTTATAAATGCGTGGTAAATGAAGGTAGAAAAAAAAAATTGTGACTAGTAATTTAATTCTAAAAAAACGTTTGTTATTAACTTGAAACTACACTATATTGATATTGTAAGTACTTATACTACATAGGACTATGCTACACACTATGCTTACCGACATTTAATAATTAACTTAGACCTATTGTGTTTCTCTGTAAGTGAATATTATTCTTTTGAGAAATAAATTCTTAAACCGTAAAAAACAAGTAAAACAAGTAGTGCATTAAGTAGAAAAAACAGTGTCTCGTTATATTTAGATTTGTCTTTTTAACTCTCGACGAAAAAGAGGGCTGTTATAAGTTTATAGTGAGTGTCTGTGGCATCATAGCTCTTAAAACGGATGCACCGATTTTGATTTAGTTTATCTTATTTGACAGGTAACTTTTTCAAGAGACTTGATTGTCAGGGGTTTTTAAATTTTTAATGTAAAGGCTATTTCATATTGGTCTATTTCAGGAGCGCATGGTGATGGAGCCTTTAGCATACTCGGAGCTGCGCACGCGTCCTTCGCTCGAGGAACGGCTTGAATCCATAATTTCTGGCGCAGCATTGATGGCCGACAGCTCTTGCACGAGGTTTGTTTCCTACTTCCCACTAATATTACAAACGTGAAAGTTTGTGTGTATGGATGTACGGATGTTTGTTACTCTTTCACTCAAAAACTACTCAACGGATTTAAATGAAATTTGGAATGGAGATAGCTTATTATACCTTGAATTAAAACACATGCTACTTTTTATCCCGAAAAAATTGGTTGTCTGTAAAGTCGGTTTACTGACGATAGTTGAACGTGACAACGTCGATTGGCCGATTGTGCTTCTTTGTCGCTCGTTCCGCGCTCTCGCTTGCACTTCAAGCCTTACATGGAACGCCTCAGAGCGAGGTAACGCCGCATGAGTCATGTTTTTTCGTGCGTGCAGCCGGCTCTATCGAATTATAAGACGTTGTCACGTCAAAAACGTTCCTACGGGATAGCGGGAAGACGCGGTGAAACCACGTAATTAATATTTTAAATCGTTTTATGTGTATTCCAACAAAGATTTCGAGCTATTATTAAAAAACTTTTATTAGCTTGACTTGTAACTAACTAACTAATTTGAATTTAGGCAATAGGAGTTGTCACTTTGACATGTTGGCGGTAGTAAACTTTGACGTTTAGGAAAACTTTTATAGTTTTCAAAACTTGTATTAAGGGTACTGTACCCCTAGTACAGGTTTTGATAGTTTACAAAAACTATAAAAGTTTTCGTTTCCATCCATACATATTTTTTCCAGCGAATCTTACCGAGACTTGGAGAAACTGAAATCGTTAATACGGGTTATTTTAAATCGTTATAATCATATTCCAACAATGTTATTGAGTTACTTTTCGAATTTAAGCAGATCGAGTTGCCACTTTGACAAGTCGGCGGTGGTAAACGTCGAAGTTTACGAAAACTTTTACTAAGGGCAACTTGTACTGGTTTTGCAGTGTTTGTACATGTTGCGTTGCAATGTTGCAGGGACGAGCGTCGCGAGCGTATCGTCGCGGAATGCAACGCCGTGCGTCAAGCGTTGCAGGACTTGTTGCACGAGTATATGACAAACGTGAGTGTATTGAAATACTTGTCTCTCTTATCTCTTTTATTATATCTTTTATCTCTTTTCACTCTTTTATCTCTTTTCACTCTTTTATCTCTTTTCTCATCATCATCATCATCACTCGGAAGAAGTCTACTACTGCTGTCTCCCTCTTTAAACGCTACAATGAACAGCTATTAGCCATTTGCATCCATCGGCTCCCCGCGACTCTCACAACGTCCCCGCTCCCCCTAGTGGGACGCCTACCTACAGAACGTGTTCCGGTTCGTGGTCGCCACTCGAGAACCTTTCTTCCCCATCGGTTATCGGTTCGTCGAGCGATATGGCGCCCATTGCCACTTCAATTTGCATATTCTGAAAGCTAAGTCGGTGATTTTGGTTCTTCGATTAGTATTTCTATATTATTTTTAGTAACTGAGAGCGATGGTGGCCGAACGATAACCGCGTGCGCTTTGCAACACGCCGATATCGAGTTCGAATCCTCTCGGCCCCGCACCTATGACTTTAATAAGTTACGTGCGGATCTACCATCGAAACGGTGAAGGAAAACATCGTGAGGAAACCGGCGTGTCCAAGAACCGCAACATTCAAGGGCATGCGACATCTACCAACCCGCACTGGGCCAGCGTGGTAGATTACGGCGCGTGCTCTCTCTGAGAGAAGGCCAGAGTCCCAGCAGTGGGAACGTTATAGGCTGATGAGGGTTATCTATCTTTTAAAAACATATAACTCAAAGGTGACTGACTGACATAGTGATCTATCAACGCACAACCCAAATCACTGGACGGATCGGGCTGAAATTTGGCATGCAGGTAGATGTTATGACGTAGGCATCCGCTAAGAAAGGATTTTGATTATTTCTACCCCTAAGGGGATAAAATAGGGGATGAAAGTTTGTATGAAACTTTGTCAATTTTAAACCGATCGGGCTGAGACTTTGCATGCATAAAGCTGTAGCCCATATATGTCGTGAAAAGTTGTTAATTTTATATTACAAACAGACACTTCTATTTTATTTATTTGTATAGATTACTTATAAATGTTTAGATTTTTATTATTAAGTGTAATTGTAAACTGTCCTCCGCAGGCCGGCAAACCGGAGCAGTCGGCTGGACTGGAGCGCGCCATAGAGAACATGTGCCGCAAAACGCGCGATCTGCGCCGACAGCTGCGCAAGGCGGTCGTCGACCACGTCTCTGATAGGTCAGTAACAGCTTTCAACGTCAAAACAAGCAGATTCGTTTTTTTTTTACTATTTACAGGGTACCGTTTGACCACAAGTCACCTGATGTTAAGTGGCGAAGCTGGCGCCACGCTACACCTGGACTGGGAACCGGCTCTCAAGTGAGGCTGCCGGAACACACCGATAGGTGCACGGCGACAGATTGTTAACTCGAGGCTGGTAGCTAGCCAGGCGAGTACTAGAAAATACCCCACCACCAAGCTATGGTTTCATCACGATGTTTTTTTTTCACCGAAAGTTCAAGCTCATTGTAGTATTCGAACCCACGTCCTACGGATCGCAAACCGACGCCACTACCACTGAGCCATCATCGCTATAAAGATTCTATTTATTTATTAAGTAATAGGCGAGCAGTTTGAGGCTGATGTGCCTAAATCATGCTGTTTTGAATTATAGCAATGTCCAAAATTGCAGTGAGAAGTCAATCCTACGCCAGCTTGTTTTTAAAGGAATTCATTGAAGGTGCCGACAAAAAAGGAGGCTCTACATTATCAAACGGCGAAATAAAGAAGAAGGAGGTTCTTACCTCAACGAGTTTTTTTTTATGGAAGACTTGTTTGTGTGCGGTAGGGCTGTAAATCCGTTCGAACCGGACGAGAAAAGTGTAACGCCGCGCTCCAAAAAATGACCTGCCGAGCGTATCTTGCCTATTCTTTTGCTTGCGTAAAGAAGTTGGAACAGGTGTAGCTAGTTTTAAGTTTGTCGTTTTAAAGTGATCATGTTGTATCCTATTAAATAGATATTGTTTTTTTTTGTTTTCACTATTACTGGTGCGCAACAGCACCAATATTATACTAAAAAAATACACATTTTAAATTAATTATGTCAAACTTAATCACGCAGTCAACCATGTAAAGGAAGCTATAAGTTCACGGCGGGGGGAGATGTTCACGCCGGTCTATTTAACCAATGTAATGTGTTGCCAGTTTCCTGGAGACCAATGTGCCGCTGCTGGTGCTGATGGAGGCGGCGAGGAACGGGAACGAGAAGGAGCTGGAACAGTACGCTCTGGTCTTCACGGAACACGCCAACAAGCTCGTCGAGGTATGTACCATCACCATCACCATCAGTCTATCTTTCAGTGAAGGAAAACATCGTGATGAAACCATAGCTTGGTGGTAGGACATTTTCTAGTACTCGTCTGGCTAGCTACCAGCCTCATGTTAAGAATCTGCCGCTAAGCACCTATCGGTGTGTTCCGGCAGCCTCACTTGAGAGCCAGTTCCCAGTCCAGGTGTAGCGTGGCGCCATCTTCGACCACATCGTTACTTAACATCAGGTGACTTGTGGTCTAACGCTACATTGTAAGTAACACATCATCATCAGCCACCCTGTAGGTTGTCAAAGATTAAGGCTGGCTTTAGCTTTCGTCAAATATAACAGGTATTGCGCGATCGAAGTGGAACTCTGACCTTCTCTCAGAGAGAGCACGCGCCATAATTTAGCACGCGGGCCCAGTGCGGGTTGGTAGATGTCGCATGCCCTTGAATGTTGCGGTTCTAGGACACACCGGTTTCCTCGCGATGTTTTCCTTCACCGTTTTGAGCGATGGTAGATCCGCACGTAACTTATTTAAGTCACAGGTGCGGGGCTGAGAGGATTCCAACTCGGTGTCGGCGCCTTCACTCCTACAAATCTAATTGTTTTATTTTCTTTGTTCTATGTCAGGTAGCGAATCTGGTGTGTTCGATGTCCAACAACGAAGATGGTGTCAAGATGGTGAGACACGCCGCCGACCACATCGAGGCTTTGTGCCCGCAGGTATGTACCGCAAACGAGGTGCCAGAGTGGCGTATGATTACACATCACATGCTTCCCTAGTACAGGTTTTGATAGTTTACGAAAACTATAAAAGTTTTCGTTTCCTACTAAACGATTTTTTTTCTCAGCGCACCTTTCCGTTTCTTGGAGGGTCTAAGTTCGGTAATACGAGTTTGTTTTATTCAATAGGATACATTGTGATCACTTTAAAACGTCAACTTAAAACTAGCCACGCCTGTTCCAACCTCGTTACGCCGGCAAAAGAACAGGCAAGAAACGCCCGGCAGGTAATTTTTTTGGCGCGATCACATTGACAATTGGTGTCAGAGTGACATATAACCACACATCACATGTACTGTACCCCAGTTTTCGTCCCCTTCCAGAAATTTTTTTTCAGCGCACCTTGCCGATTCTTGGAGGGTCTAAAATCGTTAATACGGGTTATTTTAAATCGCTTTATTCGTATTCCAATAAAGTTTTTGAGCTACTTTTTGAACTAAGGCAGTACGAGTTGCCTCCTTGTACAAGTATTAGGGGTAATACAAGTTTAGAAAACTATTAAAGTTTTCGTAAACGTCAAAGCTCAGTTCAGTGAATTTTATTTGTAATCCTCAAAAACACAAAACAAGATCAACATGTCCAAAATAGGTCAAGAACCAATATATCTTACTAAACGATGTTCAAAATAAAAATATGGTAGAACAAATCATTTGTTTTTGTTTATTAAATTCACTGAAAATGTATGAAGATGTTGAATTTTCGAACTCCAATAAAACCAAGGACAATGACCCTACATCTTTGGTGTCATAATAATAAATACTCAGGGGGACAAGTTCTAACGGAAATCAGCATATTTTTTTATTGACCGGCACTTTCATATTTGGACCAAAACGATGATGTCCTTTAACTAAAAAACTTTGTTAGAATACGAATAAAGCGATTTAAAATAACCCGTATTACAGATTATAGACCCTCCCAAGATAATGTAATAATGAAATAATATTGTTATTCTAGGTGATAAACGCTGCGCGCGTTCTCGGCGCCCGCCCCCGCTCTCGCGTCGCTCAAGAAAACGCCCACGCTTTCGCTCGTGCGTGGGAGCACGCCGTCAAGCTGCTTACCGACGCTGTGGATGACATCACCACTATTGACGACTTCCTCGCCGTTAGCGGTAAGAAACTAGGGTGAACCGCTGTCGCTTCCGCTTATGAATACGCTTACGCTCGTGCTTGGAGCCGGTTACGAAGGTGTACATTTATCATCACAATTATAAACAAGCCAGTGTCAGACTCCTTTTGGACATGAACTGCTATTCAACGACTTAAGTCCAATACGTCACTGACTACAATACGCATCTGACCCCAATACGTCACTGATCCCAATACGTCACTAATCCCAATACGCCACTGTTCCTAATACGTAACTGATTCCAATATTCTACTGACCTCAATACGCCACTGACTCCAATGGACCACTGACTCCAATACGTCACTGACACCGATACGTAACTAATCCCAATACATCACTGACTCCAATACGTAACTGATCCCAATACATCACTAACCCCAATACGTAACTGACTCCATTAGGCCACTAACCCCAATACGTAACTGACTCCAATGGGCCACTAACTCCTATACGTCACTGATCCCAATACGCCACTGACTCCAATACGTAATTGACCCCAATACGCATCTGACCACAACATTGTGTGTAATTCTAGTATATTTGTTACAGAGAACCACATCTTGGAGGACGTGAACAAGTGCGTGGTGGCACTACAAGAAGGCGACCCGGATTCGCTTGAACGCACCGCCGGCGCCATCCGCGGACGCAGCGCTAGGTAACAAACAAACAAACAATCCTACTTCCTAGTTAATATTATAAACGTGAAAGTTTGTGAGTATCGATGGATGGATGTTTGTTACTCCTACACGAAAAAACTACTGAATTAGCTGTTTTAGTTTTACTTTTTACAGGGTCGCGTTTGACCACAAGTCACCTGATGTTAAGTGACGATGTGGTCGAAGATGGCGCCACGCTACACCTGGACTGGGAACTGGCTCTCAAGTGAGGCTGCCGGAACACACCGATAGGTGCACGGCGACAGATTCTTAACATGAGGCTGGTAGCTAGCCAGGCGAGTACTAGAAAATACCCTACCACCAAGCTATGGTTTCATCACGATGTTTTCCTTCACCGAAAGCTCAAGCTCATTGTAGGATTCGAACCCACGTCCTACGGATCGCAAGCCGACGTCACTACCCCTGAGC
The DNA here is from genome assembly GCA_931315375.2 of Opisthograptis luteolata. Lineage (NCBI taxonomy): Eukaryota > Metazoa > Arthropoda > Insecta > Lepidoptera > Geometridae > Opisthograptis > Opisthograptis luteolata. The sequence goes on along the minus strand of OV928063.1, from coordinate 4,705,703 downwards.
CATCATCGCTATAAGCATAGTAAAGGAGTAGAAGTTCAGCTTCATATAAATCGGCCGACGCCGGTTTGAATGTGTGCGTGAGTAGCGGCGCCGTGTACGCACGCACTTTTCACGCACACAATCACAAACGAACGGGGTCGCGGCCATGCACTCAGTACGGAACGCGCCGCCTATGCGTCACCGCAAGAGTAGGCAATTAACTCGTCGAGCGGCCTTAGCTAACCTACTGTTCTTTATATACTGTGGAATTAGCGAAATAGTTCCATGCGTTAGTATAGATTGTGATTGAGAGCGATGGTGGCCGAACGGTAACGCGTGCGTTAAACAAGGCGCCGTCACTGAATTCGATTCCTCTCGGCCCCGCACCTATGACTTAATAAGTTATGTGCGGATCTACCATCGCTCAAAACGGTGACGGAAAACATCGCGAGGAAACCGGCGTGTCCAAGAACTGCAACATTCAAGGGCATGCGACATGTACCAACCCGCACTGGGCCCGCGTGCTACATTACTACCCGTACTCTCTGTGTGAGAAGGCCGGGGTCCCAGCAGTGGGAACGTGAAAGGCTGATGATGATGATGATGATATGTTCTATTTATACAGGGTATGCGCGGTGGTGACGCAAGAGATGGACAACTACGAGCCCTGTATATACACGAAGCGCGTCCTGGAGGCGGTCACAGTCCTGCGTGATCAAGGTACGTTTCTCTTATTATAAAAACTATAGGTTAAATAATAAAAACTGTAGATCTGATGGCAAAAAAAAAGTTTAATAAATAGCGATTTTCATATGGCAACGAAAAATTTCGAGGAATTGTCTATTGGTTTGGCTTCAAATTAGTAGGAATGACAAGTCTTGATATTTTGGTTTATTGCATCTTTCGTGTGAACTGAAGAAGCTTTCTCTCGAATAGGGATCGATGAATGGCGAAAATCTTGTGAACATGTAATAAAAATTGAAAATCATTTCATAGAACAAGATCGATTGAGATGCAGGAGGAAAGGTTTATCATAAATACTGCGTCTTCCTCGTCTTCCTCTACCGACGACGACGACTGAAGACTTTTTTATGGATGTGCAGTATTTGGAACCATTTTCAAGTTCTGATAGCCTTTAACTAATTAATAAACTCATGGACAGAGTAATTGGAGTTTTCATCTAAATTTCGAACCCCACATTCGCCACAGTAAGATTTTCAAAAAATATCCTTGATCATTGGATAAATTTTTATATTTGCATGTATCACACACAGAATCAGCCACTATAGGGAAAAAAAGTATCAAAACGTTTTACTCCAATTTCCCCTAGTATTGCTAGCGTCAATTTATTTTTTCCCTTTTTGCCATCAGATTCTGGTAGACCCATAGTTGCGCCTCTGCCTATGTATTAATCCAGGATGTAAACTATCTTCATTCCAAATTTCATTCAAAACGGTTTAGTAGTTACGGTGATACGTGGTAACAAACATTCACTCACACAAACTTTCGCATTTATAAAACTAGCTAACTAACTTACTTTTTAATACTAGCTGCGCCCCGCGGTTTCACCCGCGTCTTCCCGTTATCCCGCAGGAACCTATTTCCGGGATAAAAAGTAGCCTATGTGTTAATCCAGAGTATAAGCTATCTCCATTCCAAATTTCATTCAGATCCGTTCAGTAGTTTTTGCGTGAAAGAGTAACAAACATCCATCCATCCATAATCACAAAGTTTCACGTATATAATATTAGTAGGATAATTAGGATGAGCGATGGTGGCCGAACGGTTAGGCGTGCGACTTACAAGACGCCGACACCGAGTTCGAATCCTCTCGGCCCCGCACCTATGACTTAATAAGTTATGTGCGGATCTACCGTCGCTCAAAACGGTGAAGGAAAACATCGCGAGAAAACCTGCGTGTCCAAGAACTGCAACATTCAAGGGCATGCGACATCTACCAACCCGCACTGGGCCAGCGTGGTAGATTACAGCCCATACTCTCTTTGAGAGAAGGCCAGAGTCCCAGCAGTGGTAACGTGAAAGGCTGATATTGAATTAGGATCCTGATGATAGTCTGAAAATTAAACACATAAGACTGCCTTCGTGTTGGCTTGCCGTAGTCGGGTAAAAAGGCAAAACATTTGGTCGAAATCATACACAAAAATGAGTTTGTCTTGTATTTAATTTATATTCTTATATAATAACTCTTACAACAATGATGACCTAGTAGTAGGTAATTTCAGAGCCGGATTAACCCTGTCAGGGCCCCTAGGCAATGCGATTATCGGGGCCCCCCTTTCCTCTACCCTATTCTTACCTACTTTTTTCAATCACAGTGCAATGAAAAAGTATGTTTGGATTTTTATTTTATCTTTTTCGGACACGGGGGCCCTAGTCGATGCGGGGCCCCTAGGCCTTGGGTAATTTGTATATTATATACAAGGTGGCGACGTGAACAATAACAGTTTTCGAACACGCTATCGTACTGGAAACCATTAAAAAAATCAGAAAGTAATATACAGTGAAAACTCTTTCGTTATAACGAGAAACTTTCTAGAAATTTGGTTCAATTTGGTTGGTTAACCACAAAACCCATACGTTAATTCACTCTTTATAACGCAACAGCCATTCTCTATTAAACATCAACAACATATTTAACAAGGTAATAGTTTTTATAATCAGCTTACAAAACTAATCTTTTGTGGTGTCGAAATTTTTAATAAGGATACCGGAGGTCATAAACAGTTCTTCATTCAATAGGATACATTTTGATCACTTTAAAACGTCAAATTTGAAACTACCTCCTTACGCCGGCAAAAGAACAGGCAAGAAACGTCCGGCAGGTAATTGTTTTGGCGCGATCACATCGTCAATTTTATTCTTATTACTAATTGATTGAATTGGAGCAAGTTCACCACAATCCCGAGCCTTTTTTTCATATTAGCTTTACTAATAAGATTTCTCTTGGTTGGTTGTGCACGTTGGGATATGGAAACATGAATATTAACGAGTTGCGGGATTACAACCAAAGCAGAACAGACCCCACAAGCAGCACCCGTTCACGAGTTGACGCTCGAAATACTCGGTGTTTGAAATTCGTTAAAGAGTTTACACTGTGTTTGGTGTACAGTTAGCGACGAAAGTAGCTGATCGTTCTCGATTTTCCAATGATTTTTTCACATTTTAAATGGTATCATTTTGACCACAACACACCTGATTTTAGGTGATGATGAGGTCAAAAATTGGTGTCTAAGATGATGAGGATAATAGAAAAAAGTGTGATTGTTCAGCAACTTTTGTCGTTGACTGTACTACTTTTTAAAACACTTTTTTTATATTTATACACGCTTGGAATCCGGAGGTGGAGGGTGGTCCCGGATGTACTGTAGGCTCCGCAGAATCAGTTCCGGGATCGGCGGCGACGTCGGGAGGTGCGAACCCTAGAATTAAATTGTTTTGTATTAGCGTAAGCTAGCCGCGCCCCGCGGTGTCACCTGCGTGGACCACACTTAATCGCGATAGGTGCTTGGCGACAGATTCTACCACTTGAGTGTGGTAGCTAGCCAGGCGAGTACTAGAAAATACCCTACCACCAAGCTATGGTTTCATCACGATGTTTTCCTTCACCGAAAGCTCAAGCTCATTGTAGGATTCGAACCCACGTTCTACGGATCGCAAACCGACGTCACTACCACTGATCCATCATCGCTATAAAACTATCACGGTTCATGAGATACAGCCTGGTGACGGACGGAGAGACAGACGGACGGACGAACAGCGGAGTCTTAGTGATAAGGTCCTGTTTTACCCTTTGGGTATGGAACCCTGAGAAGAAAGATAGAGAAGAGAGTTACTCTTCTTCTCTACTTAACTCTTCATCTCTTCTTAACTCTTCTTTACCTGGGGTTGGTAACCGTTCTCGTCGGCGATGTAACCCGTCGAGACAATTTCGCCGTTAGGAGCGGTGTACTGCGTTTGACCTTGCGCTATCAGCTGTTGGTGCAAATACACAAACACTGTTAAAGATCTCTTGTAAATATACAAATATTTGTCTAGATATCTCGTTAATACACAACCATAGTTCTAGGTCTCTTGTTAATACACAGACAATGTTGTAGGTCACTTGTTAATACACACACTTAGTTCTAGGTCTCTTGTTACTACAGAAACATTGTTAAAGGTCTCTTGTTAATACATACTTAGTTCTAGGTCTCTTGTTAATACACACACACTTATGGATCTCTTGTTAATACACAAACATTGTTCTAGGTCCCTTGTTACTACACAAACATTGGTCTAGGTCCCTTGTTACTACACAAACATTGGTCTAGGTCTCTCGTTACTACACAAACATTAGTCTAGGTCTCTTGTTACTACACAAACATTGGTCTAGGTCCCTTGTTACTACACAACATTAGTCTAGGTCTCTTGTTACTACACAAACATTGGTCTAGGTCCCTTGTTACTACACAACATTGGTCTAGGTCTCTCGTTACTACACAAACATTAGTCTAGGTCTCTTGTTAATACACAATCATAGTTGTAGATCTCTTGTTACTACACACACACATAACATAGTTCTAGGTATTCTGTTAATGCGCAAACATTGTTCTAGGCCTCTTGTTAATACACGCACACACTCGCACACACACACACACACACACACAAGAAGTTCTAAGTCTTCTATTACAACAACGGTATCGGATACTCACACCCTCGCCTTTAGTTTCTCCAGTAGCGCTCGCGGATATCCCGTTCTCGGTCTCGTACGACCACTGGTAGCTGCCGTCGGGCGACACGTCCAGCGCCTGTTTCACGATCTCGGATCTGCTCTCGTCCTTGGGCACTACGTGGGAGACGTCGCCGGCGGCGTACGCCACAAGGCAGGCTAGCAGGAACAGTTGCTGGAATGGACAGTTTAGTTTTAACAGAATATAATAGAGTGGATTCGATTAGAGTGGCGTGCGACTTACAAGACGCCGACACCGAGTTCGAATCCTCTCGGCGCACCTACGACTTTTTTTTTTAATTTTTTTTTTTTTTTTTTTACTTTTTACAGGGTGGCGTTTGACCACAAGTCACCTGATGTTAAGTGACGATGTGGTCTAAGATGGCGCCACGCTACACCTGGACTGGGAACTGGCTCTCAAGTGAGGCTGCCGGAACACACCGATAGGTGCTTGGCGACAGATTCTTAACGAGAGTCTGGTAGCTAGCCAGGCGAGTACTAGAAAATACCCTACCACCAAGCGAATAATGCCCGCACAATCACATACATAGGCTCTGACCCCTAACTAGGTTTCCCTGTATCTAGGGTATCAGAAACTACGAGGATCCACAACACCCAGACACAGAACAAATACTTGCGCTTTTTTTTTTCAATGCACAAATATTTGTCCTGTAGCGGGAATCGAACCCGAACCCTCACGCTTCACAGTCGGCTATCCGCCCATTGCGCCATATCGGTCGACTCAATAAGTTATGTGCGGATTTGCCATCGCTCAAAACGGTGAAGGAAAACATCGCGAGGAAACCGGCGTGTCCAAGAACTGCAACATTCAAGGGCATGCGGCATCTACCAACCCGCACTGGGCCAGCGTGGTAGATTACGGCCCATACTCTGAGAGAAGGCCAGAGTCCCAGCAGTGGGAACGTAGAAGGCTGATTATGATGAACTCTAAAAGCGTAAACAAACTAAAAGAATGCAAGGTCAGTTTACTTATTCTAATTTCGATTTAAAATTCATGCCGCCGGTCGACCGGTGACCTATACATTGAAGATGACATCAAGTCGTTATGTATGGAATATGTCGACATGGTATTTTAATAAATTTAATATTAAGCTGTGATGCTGTGCATGAGATGTAGCGGGGAGCGATTTAAACGAGTCAAGGGGCCGGATGTTACATGTTAGCAAAGTGTCACATGGTCTGAACAGAGGGGGCAGGCGTGACCGTAAAATCAGTAACTGAATGAACCTGAATGAACTTGCACCCTTAGGTAATGTAGAATTTATGAAAAACCCAGAATACCGCTTTTTGGAAACGATTTTCTCAGCGAAGATCTTTTTTGAATTTTCTGTTTTTTTGACGTGACAACGTCTTATAAATTGGTTTGCCGGGTGACACTTCAAGAAACTGCGTTACGCTCCGCTCACGTTATGCGCTCACAATGAGAGCGAGTGAGAGGCACGCGTCCCTTCCACTCGGGCATGGTTAGCCCGCCTAAGAGCGAGAGAGACAGACATAAAAAGTGAAAGGCACGCGTCCCTTCCACTCGAGCACAGTTAGCCCGCCTAAGAGCGAGAGAGAGAGAATTATTTTACCACTCAAAGTCGTTGTCACGTAAAACTTTCGCCCGTATACCGACTTTACAGGCAACCAATTTTTTTATCATAGTAACATATTAAATTGTAGCAACTTTTTTTTTACTACTTACGGGGTAGCGTTTGACCACAAGTCACTTGATATTAAGCGACGTTGTGGCGTCATGTTACACCTGTATAGGTGCTTGGCGACAGATTAGACTTGAGGGTGATAGCTAGCGAAAGCGAGTACTAAAAAATACCCTACCACCAAGCATACGGTTTCATTACGATGTTTTCCTTCGCCGAAAGCTCAAGCCCATTGTAGGATTCGAACCCACGTCCTACGGATCGCAAGCCAACATCATCGCCATGAAAGTTAATTGTTTTCTCCAATTCTGTAAACAATATGTGTTTAATAAGATTTCTCAATCGCTCCCCGCTCCGTTAATCACTTCGCGCGTCGTCTAATAGGATGCACAAATGTCAAGTCACTCTTACAAACAGACATACATGTGACCCTCTCTGATCTTATGCTCTTTAGAACACCAGGTACTAAGATTGATCTTTAACTTTAACAGCTGATTTCAATAATCAGCGATGATGGCTTAGTGGTAGTGACGTCGGCTTGCGATCCGTAGGATGTGGGTTCAAATCCCACAATGAGCTTGAGCTTTCGGTGAAGGAAAACATCGTGATAAAACCATAGCTTGGTGGTAGGGTATTTTCTAGTGCTCGTCTGGCTAGCTACCAGCCTCGTGTTAATTTATTTATATGGTATTAGAACGGATATACTATTTACACTAATCATAACATAACTTAAAACAAAATGAATACTTAGGTCAAATAAATCGAAGTCACAAGAAATAAATTTAACAACACAATAGAGTTAAAAAGAAGAATCTTAAGAATCTGTCGCCGTGCACCTATCGGTGTGGTCCGGCAGCCTCACTTGAGAGCCAGTTCCCAGTCCAGGTGTAGCGTGGCGGCATCTTCGACCACATCGTCACTGAACATCAGGCGACTTGAGGTCAGACGCTACCATGATCGCGGTTTTGGATCGATATGTCAAGCTTTACCCCTATAATGACATATGATGACATGATATATCGATTTAAAACCGCGAAAAACAGTTCAGGATCGATTATAAATTTCGAGCGTCAGTAGTAAAAGAAATATACTGATGTTGTCCCGCGAACTTACCATTTTGGTTTCCGTTTAACACGACACTGTCGGGTTGCGTCGACGCAGGAGCTTTATAAAGCTTTCCGCGACGCGTGCGGGCGCGCCAAGGCCGCATCGTAGTATTGTTTCGACGAAAAATACGATATAAGAGGACGATTCCGAGATGCAGCTGATCATTTCGTCTAATTATTTATTATTATTATCAACAATTTTTTTCTGTAATTGAGATTGTAAAAAAATCTTTAAATGCATTTATGCCCGAAATTAATAATAATCGATCCGATCTGTTATCCGCCGGTTTTGCACCGATATGTCATTTTTTTTACTAGGGCTTGACTGATTACTTCTAAAATGACATATTATGACATGACATGTCGATCCTAAACCGCGGATAACGGATCAGGATCGATGCGATAGTGAAAATCTGTTAATTTGAAATTACAAATGGACATTTCATTATATTTAGTTGTATTCTAGGTACGCCCTGCAGTTTTACCCGCGTCTTCCTGTTATCCCGCACGAACCTCTTTCCTGAATAAAAAGTAGCCTATGTGTTAATCCAGGGTATCTATCTCCATTCCAAATTTCACTCAAATCAGTTCAGTAGTTTTTGCGTGAAACAACCATACTCACGAATTTTCACGTTTATGATATTAGTAGGAAGTGGGGTACCAACATATGACGTCACGAAGCTTTTGACTCGTTTCCTCCCTCACACTTCGTTGACCCTACCACCCTGCTCTTTAACATGTGACGTAATCTGTAGATCCTACTAATATTATAAACGTGAAAGTTTGTGTGTATGGATGGATGGATGTTTGTTACTCTTTCACGCAAAAACTAATGAACGGATCTGAGTGAAATTTGGAATGGAGATAGCATATACCCTGGATTAATACATAGGCTACTTTTTATCTCGGAAAAAGGTTCCTGCGGGATGACGGGAAGATGCGGGTGAAACCGCGGGGTGCGACTAGTAGTCCCTAAGTGGTGACGATTACTCATCCTCATCACTCACAGCTGCAGATGCATCGCCAACCTTCGGTTCCCACATTAACCGGCCGATCTGCACAATAATAAATCATTGGTTTCGGCGAAAGCGCGTTATTCACAAAATGTCGCCAGCTTGTGAAACGGTGTGATGCAATCTGTACCTTCAGGCGTTTATCTATTATTCATGTTATTAAAGCGATGGTGACCAAATAGTAACGCGAGCGCCTTGCAACGCGCCGACACCGAGTTCGAATCCTCTCGGCCCCGAACCTATGACCGTCGAAGGCCCGTTTAATAGTCAATAGTACTTTATTCAATAGGATACATTGTGATCACTTTAAAACGTCAAACTTAAAACTAGCTACGCCTGTTCCAACCTCCTTACGCCGGCAAAAGAACAGGCAAGAAACGCCCGGCAGGTAATTTTATTGGCGCGATCACATTGACAATTTTATTCTTATCACTAATTGATTGAATTGGAGCAAGTTCACTAAAATCCCAAGCTTTTTTTTGTCATTTAATGGTCCGATATTTTTTAATTAGCTTTACTAATAAGATTTCTCTTGTTTGGTTGTACACGTTGGGATATGGAACATGAATATTAATGAGTTGCGGGATCACAACCAAAGCAGACCATAACCATAACCTGTCTATCCACGGTTGTCATACTAGGGATGGAAAATTTATATAGCCTATCTATTCATTATTTCTATGGGGCTTTTTTTTCTTATTACTTACAGAGTAGCGTTTGACCACAAGTCACCTGATGTTAAGTGACGATGTGGTCGAAGGTGGCGCCACGCTACACCTGGATCGGGAACTGGCTCTCAAGTGAGGCTGCCGGAACACACCGATTGGTACATAGCGACAGATTCTTAACTTGAGGTTGGTAGCTAGCCAGGCGAGTACTAGAAAATACCCTACCACCAAGCTATAGTTTCATCACGGTGTTTTCCTTCACCGAAGGCTCAAGCTCATTGTAGTATTCGAACCCACGTCCTACGGATCGCAAGCCGACGTCACTACCACTGAGCCATCATCTCTATATAATAGCTTGTGTCAAATTTGTATTTCTAGTAAGACAAACCGTGGATAGATAGAGGTTATTGAAACTTGCCATTAATAAGATATGTGTTATGTGCGGATTGACCACCATCGCATTCGATATTTTCGCCTAAAATTTTCATTGGATAATTCAATGAAGAGATTGATTAGATCACGATTTTTGTTGTTTCGTGGCGTTCACAACAACTCAGCAGCTTGAATATCTTCAATGTCAATTAAATCGATCATGTTAATATCCATTTTCGGTTTAAACAACACAACACAATAAAAAGATGCTATAACCTAAAAGACAGAACTTTGACAGAGGCGACTTAGGTATTATCGCTTAAACTAGGGGCCGTCGAGGTTTAGCGTTAGACCATGAGTTGGTCTATGGTTTTTCGAAAAACCACGTTTTGTAATATCATTTTTGTCTAAACCCGCGTTTAATAGTGGTTTAAACCAGGGATTTTAGTAAGACCACGTTTTGTAATAAGGTCGAATAAGTTTGGGAACCCCAGCTCTAAGCTTAGGGTTCCGTTTTTCCTTTTTCGGTACGGAACTCTAAAATGTGTGATTAAGCTCGGACGGCCGCGGCTGTCGGCTCTCGATGACCATATAGGTACGAGAGATGCATTTCGGCAACAAAACATTCCGGTTGCACACCGTTATTCATTATCGGAGATTGCATCAGGTAACCTTGCGGTGTCATCTCGAACAAGTCGCCATAACTTGTATTAAATCTTCTTTTTATTCTGTTTTAGGGATGAGCTATTAACGAAAACGTGTCGATGTTTATCGTGTCGATATTTTTGAACAGTATCGATAAAATTATCGAGTCTTCTTCTTCTTGCCCTGGTCCCATTTATTTGTGGTCGGCGCAGCATGTATTCTTCTTCCACTCTCCCCTATCAGCTGTCATGGCTTCATTCACTCCCCTTTCATTCATATCAACCCTCACACAATCCATCCATCTTTTCTTTGGTCTTCCTCTTCCCTTCCATCCATCAACATTCATATCCATCACTTTTTTTGTAATATGACTATCATCCCTCCTCATAACATGTCCATACCAAGCCAAACGATTCCCTTTCAAAGAGGTTATTAGACTTTACTAAATTCAGTCGTCTAAATGATTCAGTTACTAAATTCAGACAAATGCAATCGCATTTAGGAATGTGCGATCGCGTTTAGTCGCTTCAGACGCATGGGTTGAGATATTAGAGAACTATATTTCAAATCTTGGTATGAATTCCCTGTTGCAAGAAATCGTAATGTTACTGCCAATCTTTGTTTTGCACTAATACTGTCTCTTAAGATAGTATTTTGTTTTTGTATATATGGTGTCACAAGATTAAGTAAAATATCGAACGATCTTGAATCCATTCGAAGATAATTTCTAAAGTCTGCCGGTTCTAAAACACTCATTATATTCATGTTTGATAACTTGTCGCGCAGTAATAAATATTCCTTGACCCACGTCTTTCTTTTTTTTTTCTTTATTTTGATTGAGCCAACAGCCATAGCCACGGCGAGGCCCATTATTTGATTTTTGGACAGCACTGGAGCCATTGTATTTATAGTAGTAAAACGTGCGCCTTTGTTGCGTTTCAGCAGGCAACTGATTTAGTAACTATATATAGAACAGTGTGATTAGAAGCTTCTAATTTCGTTCCTTTTCTGAATTCTGATTTAGGCTACTAAATTTAGTTAAGTCTAATAACCTCTCAACTTAATAATGATAACATTATCGAGTATGGAAGGTAATTCATGTATCGTAATTTTTTGTCAAGTAAATTGATTACACATTGCGATTCCGCTTCCGCTAAAAATACTAGTCACGTTTGTTTCTGCGTCTGCTTCTGTTATGTTATGACACTTACGTTAAATTACTTCTACATAAAATACAAAACTATTCATATATATTATTAATATTATAAACTAGCGGCCCGCCCCGGCTTCGCACGGGTATTTAACAAAAAAATCATTAAAAATTATAATACTTACACACATTATTGGAGTTTTAGTAAAGATCTCTACTTTTATTGAAAATAGACATCAATATTTATACGATACTAACGTCACTCAATTGTTTTGCCTTCCCGGAACCTGTCTAACTTTATGGTATGGTATTAAAGTTCAAATTGGCTCTACATTTTAGGAAGAAAACGTTTGTATGGGAAAAAGAAAAGGGCTGTTTTTAGGGGTTTTCCCGGCAATTATTCAGATTTTTCTCGCCGTAAAAACCATTCTTGGGCTTCAACGAACATTTTAAAAAAAGAATTGGCAAAATTGGTCCAGGCGTTGTTGAGTTATGCGCTTACCAACACATTTTGCGATTCATTTTTTATATTATAGACTTGTTAGTTCGTTAGAATGGATGTATAGATTAGAATTAGGTTTTATAACGGGATAATTACAATGCATTTGTTTTTGTTTGAGTACTCGATATATCGGCACTGTTGCAAGCGCCCATGATCACGAGAATAATAATAATATCGAGAACTCAAACAAAAACAAATGCATGGTAATTATCCCTATCCCTACTAATATATAAATGCGAAAGTAACTCTGTCTGTCTGTCTGTTACGCTTTCACGCCTAAACTACTGAACCGATTTATATGAAATTTTGTACAGGGATAGTTCAAGCCCTGGAGAAGGACATAGAATACTTTTTATCGAAATAAAGTGTAGTCCACGCGGGTGAAAGCGCGGGGCGCAGCTAGTCCCGTTATAAAACCTAATTCTAATTTTATTGACCGTGGTGGTTTAAAACAGTATATTGGATGTATAGGTGTTTTTTCACTCTGGAATAGAGATAACTTATACCCTGGATTAACACATAGGCTAATTTTTTTTTTATCTCGGAAAGAGGTTCCTGCGGGATAACGGGAAGACGCGGGTGAAACCGCGGGGCGCAGCTAGTATCCTACTTAATATTATAAACGTGAAAGTTTGCGAGTATGGATGGATGGATGTTTGTTACTCCTTCACGCAAAAACTACTAAACGGATCTGAATGAAAACTGGAATGGAGATAGCTTATACCCTGGATTGACACATAGGCTCCTTTTTCATCTCGGAAAAAGGTTCCTGCGGGATAACGGGATGACGCGGGGCAACCGTGGGGCGCAGCTAGTATATTTATTTATGTATCGATAAAATCTTATGAGAAAACATCGATATTTCGATAAATGTTTTGGCCCAAGCCTAGTCTGTTGCCAGCTGTGCCCGGTATTAGTTGCAGTTGCATTGCTTCTTTTCCTTTCTAACAAATTAATTTTTACTTGTTCGTTCTAATTAATATTCTTTTTAGGGTTCCTTTTTGGGAAAAAACGGAACCCGTCGCTCTCGTGTCTTTTTGCGTGTCCGTTTGTGACTGTCTAATTTTTATTCGTATTAAGTGTGGAAAAGGAAAATAATGACAAATTACGTAAAAATGTTAATAGCTTGACATAAAAACTTGGTACAGTCAGCGATAAAACTAGCTGATCGTTCTTGATTTTCCAAATGTGTTTCAAATCAGTAATTATTATTGTTTTGTTTTACATTTTACATGGTATCATTTTGACCACAACATAACACACCTGATTTTAGGTGATGATGAGGTCAAAAATTGGTGTATAAGATGATGAGGATAATAAAAAAAAGTGTGATTGTTCAGCGACTTTTGTCGTTGACTGTACCGCAGTGAACTTGCTCCATCTCCATCAAAAATGACTTGTCTGACGTTCTTGCCTGTTCTTTTACCGGTGTAAGGAGGTTAGATGGTTTTATAGCGATGATGGCTCAGTGGTAGTGACGTCGGCTTGCGATCCGTAGGACGTGGGTTCGAATCCTACAATGAGCTTGAGCTTTCGGTGAAGGAAAACATCGTGATGAAACCATAGCTTGGTGGTAGGGTATTTTCTAGTACTCGCCTGGCTAGCTACCACCCTCTTGTTAAGAATCTGTCGCCAAGCACCTCTTGGTGTGTTCCGGCAGCCTCACTTGAGAGCCAGTTCCCAGTCCAGGTGTAGCGTGGTGCCATCTTCGGCCACATCGTCACTTAACATCAAGTGACTTGTGGTCAAACGCTAACCTGTAAATAGTAAAAAAAAAAAAAAATAGAATAGGCGTAGCTAGTTTTAAGTTTTCCTTGTTATTTTGTACCATATAAATATATATTTAGTTTAAGTTTAAGTGTTCAGGTAGTAAGTTATATGTACCATAGCATCACCTTGACATTTGTCTGTTAAAAAATATCCGCTACGTATAAAAACGTCTTCAATTCATATAGGTCAAAGCGCATCATCTGTATTTTTGTTTCGGCGGTAGCCGAGTTGGTAGTGTGCCTGCCTGCGAAGCTAGCGGTCCCGGGTTCGAATCCTGGTAAGGGCAAATGTATGTGTGATGAGCACTAATGTTTGTACCTGAGTCTTGGATATTTCTATCTATATAAGTATTTATTTCTCTATTTAAGTATGTATATCGTTGTCTAGTACCCATAACACAAGTTTCGAGCTTAATTTGGGGCTAGGTCAATTTGTGTGAAATTGTCCCCGATATTATATTATTATATTATTATTATTATTATCTCTTCATTTATTTTTTTTCTTAGGCAAAAGTTTTTTACATTAATTGTATAAAATAATAATTAACAAAATTACTATAAAAAACTTAAACCTAGAGTGCCGCCGGTAGCGGACCAGGACTCAAGCTACCGGTGGTTAGGGCTGCAGAGTGAGGAACCTCCTGACGATACGCGCCGTGTCAAGGAGTACTGCCTTCTGCATGCGACCCTTGATCCAACAGTCCAGCGAGAGCCTCTTAAGATGTTGGTCGAGACTCTTCGCTATGAGGCCGTTCGCTGAAACGACTATCGGGACAATGATCGTTGAGTCAACATCCCACATAGCGGTCACCTCGTGAGCCAAGTCAAGATATTTACTTAACTTGTCTTTTTCTGCTATATTATTATTATTATTAATTTATTTATTTACTAGCTGCGCCCCGCGGTTTGATCCGCGTCATCCCGTCATCCCGCAGGAACCTTTTTCCGAGATAAAAAAAAGTAGCCTATGTGTTAATCCAGGGTATAAGCTATCTCTATTCCAGATTTCATTCAGCTCCGTTCAGTAGTTTTTGCGTGAAAGAGTAACAAAAATCCATCCATCCATCCATACACACAAACTTTCACGTTTAATTGAAATTAAATTTGGTACATAGATAGTTTGGACCCTGTCCTTCACATAGGATATTTTTTATCGCGATAAACTGTATCCCGTTATCCCGTTGGAGCCTTTTCCGGGATAAAAAGTATCCCATGTCCGTTTTCTGGTCTTAAGCTACCACCCCACCAATTTTCAGCCAAATCGGTTCAAAAGTCAAAAGTCAAGGTTCAGCCGTTATTTAGTTATAAGTAGTGTAACTAACATGACTTTCTTTTATCTCTACTATATAAAAATAAGTCGGGTTTTCCTTCCTGACGCTATAACTCCAGAACGCACGAACCGATTTCCACGGTTTTGCATTCGTTGGAAAGGTCTCGGGCTCCGTGAGGTTTATAGCAAATTCAGAAGAAGAATTCAAAGAAAATTCAGGAAAAATCAACAGAACTTTTTTCACATACAGCGCCATCTCTGATACATAGCATGTACTACACCGAATTCTTCAACAAATGATTGTTTGCAATCACAGATACAAGGACAAATTTATCATTTGCATGGTTCAAAAAAAATAAAAAAAATTCTGCTTCTTTTAATCACCAAACGGAATGTTACATAAAACGAAGCCCTGGTGGCGAAACGGAGTTCGCCGGGTTTGCTAGTATACATGTATAGATAGATTCCCGTTATCCCGTAGGAACTTTATCAGGGCAGAAAAGTTGTAGGGGTACGGATCTAGAATTGCAGTGATTGTTTGTTGAGATTAAAAGATTGTTTCTTCACTTCACTAATTTATTGTTATAATTACTATCTTATTTGAATGTTTATGTTAAATGTTAGATGTTATGAATGTTGAATGTTGTGAATGCATCCGAATGACGCGGTGATCAAAGGTGCACTGACGGTCAATGTAATTGACCGTCATGAGGTAAGTGCGTCACGCGGATTTTGCTGAGTAAGGTGTTCGGTTACAATACCGAACAAAAGTATTAAAGTTCGGATAAAACGGACATGCTGCTTTTTTCTATGGGCTTTTTGTAGGTTACTTTTGTTACGATAAACTGCAGTCCGCGCGGGTGAAACCGCGGGACGCAGCTAGTTTTACTTTTTAAAACACTTTTATTAGCTTGACTTGTAACTAACTCAAAATTCAAAAAAAAAACATTATTCAAAACTTTTTTATTTAATAGGATACATTGTGATCACTTTAAAACGTCAACTTAAAACTAGCTACGCCTGTTCCAACCTCCTTACGCCGGCAAAAGAACAGGCAAGAAACGCCCGGCAGGTAATTTTTTTGGCGCGATCACATTGACAATTTTATTCTTATTACTAATTGATTGAATTGGAGCAAGTTCACTAAAATCCCAAGCTTTTTTTTTTGTCATCTAATAGTCCGATATTTTTAAAACACTTTTATTAGCTTGACTTGTAACTAACTAACTAACAATGTAATCAAATCATAGAAGTAAATTTTCACCTACTTCTAATTGTCGTATCGACTTGAAACTTTGTATGTGTATGTAATCTCGGTGACAATGCAATAATTTGGTATCATCGACCTGATCTGATGATGCAGCCGGAAGGTGGGTAGGGCATCTCTGCGCTGGCTACTAGTAAACCCCTCGTGTTTGGACTCATATGAATCGTCTTGATAAGTACAATAGATTGGACTTGGTGACGAGGGTCTGATGATGCAACCGGAAGGTGGGTAGGAGATCTCTGCAGTGGCTACTTATGAGTGCGTTTTTAAAGTGTTTTTTTTTTAGTTTTTTTAAACTATATATTTTTTTTGCTACTGTTAACGGTCGGTTTCACTAACCTATCTTGGTTTGCCCTACTGGTGTTAGAAATTTGACACAAGCTCCATTTTTTTTTACTACTTACAGGGTAGCGTTTGACCACAAGTCACCTGATGTTAAGTGACGATGTGGTCGGAGATGGCGCCACGCTACACCGGGATTGGGAACTGGCTCTCAAGTTAGGTTGCCGGAAATGAACACACCGATATATGCTTATCTGTAAACTTCATTTCGACCTTGCTCCTTGGCCTCGCATTTTTTTTAATAAAAATAAAGACGCGGATTAGCCATAAATCAAAACGACGAAGGAAAATATCGCAACAAAACAGAAATGTCAAAGAACATCACTGTACACTGGATCGCAGTACAGGTAGCGTGGCGCCATCTTCGACCGCATCGACAATGAACATCAGGCGACTAACGACTTGTGGTCAATTTCTGTCTCTAGAGACAGAAATTTGACATTACTTCCATGGCAGCGATGATGGCTCAGTGGTAGTGACGTCGGCTTACGATCCGTAGGCCGTGGATTCGAATCCTACAATGAGCTTGAGCTTTCGGTGAAGAAAAACATCGTGATGAAACCATAGCTTGGTGGTAAGGCATTTTCTAGTGCTCGCTTGGCTAGCTACCAGCCTCGAGTTAAGAATCTGTCGCGAAGCACCTATCGGTGTGTTCCGGCAGCCTCACTTGAAAGCCAGTTCCCAGTCTAGGTGTAGCGTGGCGCCATCTTCGACCACATCGTCACTTAACATCAGATGACTTGTGGTAAAAGGCTAGCCTGCGAGAAGTAAAAAAAATCTTCGCTTGTACTTGGGGTACTGGGAGGTAGCTTTCTCGCGCGAAGCCGCGGGGCAACGCGCTGGCACTAATCATAATTACTAAGGTCACCAGCCACTAAGCTTCGTTAACTAAATCAACATTATGTCACCCGGCGAAGGGTCAGTGTCAGATGACGCGGTGGCGCAATCATCTGCTTGGCTCTATCAATATTCATGAGAATCGTCCGAGTGGCCTTGAGCTATGGATTTGGAATCATTAATTATTGGAGATCAATCAATATGTATGCCGCTTTTACGTCGCAAGTGATCAAATATGTTTAGTTAGAATGACTATGTCGGAGATTTTCGAGCGTTCTGAACCGAGTGTTGGATTATGGCCTACTAGCTGTTCCCCGCGGTTTCACCCGCGTGGGCTACAGTTTATCGCGATAAAAAGTATCCTACGTTCTTCCTCAGGATTCAAACTATCTCCGTACCAAGATTCATTTAAATCGGTTCAGTAGTTTAGGCGTGAAAGAGTAACAGACAGACAGAGTTACTTTGGCATTTATAATAAGTAAGGGATACTCTCTCGCTCTCTGAGTAGTAGGGGAGCCCATGATGCTAAATATGGATTTACTCGAGCGTCGCGGAAACCTATTAGATTTGGTAGATTAGATGTTAAGAAGAATAAATGTCTTATAATGTTTCCACTTTCAGCGGTGGGCTCCACAGACTTTTAAGGTTATTAAAAAAAAACAATGACATGATATGGACTCCAGCGTGTCAGATATTGATATTTTCATGCTGCAGCATGTCTCTGATATGAAATATAATGTAAAATATATAGTTTAAAAAACTAAAAAAAACACTTTAAAAACGCACTGAAAAATATAAAATAATAAAATTGACTTGTATTAGTTACGATATAATGGTTAATTCAAAAAGTGTGGAGCGCTTTTTGGTTGTGTGTACTTTTATTTACCCAGTTAAAGAAGCGCTCCACACTTTTTGAATTAACCATTATATCGTAACTAATACAAGTCAATTTAATTATTTTATATTTTTCAGTGCGTTTTTAAAGTGTTTTTTTTAGTTTTTTAAACTATATATTTTTATTTTTTTACTTTTTAGTCATTTGTTACCAAGTTCAATCTATTAGACTCATCAAGACGAATCATATGAGTCCAAACACGAGGGGTTTACTAGTAGCCACTGCAGAGATCCCCTACCCACCATTCGGTTCCATCACCAGACCCTCGTCACCAAGTTCAATCTATTGGACTCATCGAGATGAATCATATGAGCCCCAACACGAGGGGTTTACTAGTAGCCACTGCAGAGATCCCCTACCCACCTTCCGGTTGCATCATCAGACCCTCGTCACCAAGTTCAATCTATTGAACTCATCAAGACGAACCATATGAGCCCAAACACGAGGGGTTTACTAGTAGCCACTGCAGAGATCCCCTACCCACCTTCCGGTTGCATCATCAGACCCTCGTCACCAAGTTCAATCTATTGGGCTCATCAAGACGAATTATATGAGCCCAAACACGAGGGGTGTACTAGAAGCCACTGAAGAGATGCCCTACCCACCTTCCGGCTGCATCATCAGATCAGGTCGATGATACCAAATTATTGCATTGTCACCGAGATTACATACACATACAAAGTTTCAAGTCGATACGACAATTAGAAGTAGGTGAAAATTGACTTCTAAGATTTGATTACATTGTTAGTTATTTATTTATTTATTTATTAAGAAACTCAACAGCGTAATACAATTATATTGCTTATAGAATACTTAACATTGTAAGGCCAATTAAAGAGTTTCACATTAATATTATTAGAACATGGCACAAAATGAAAAAAAAAAGAAAAACAGTATAATTAATGAATGATAATTACAATGGTTGCAAGTTTGGAGAGTAGTTTTGTGGTAGTGTGTGTGTAAAAAAGGGGGGGGGAGTTGGGTGAGGAAATACTGATGAAGATACCTGAGTGAAATCTACAAGGGCCGCTATAGAACTTCCAGGTTTTGAATTATCTTGTGACGAAAACCGTGTTTATTACCGATGAATATGTCTATTTCCCCAAAGTGCTTATTATATGTATTGGTAATGCGTGTGAATATGGAGTTCTTAGCGTAGTTTGTACGATGGTAGGGTACATGTAATAGCGGTGTGTGTCTGGTGCGACGACGAGGCACATTAAATCCGATAGACTGAAGCATGGCTGGACTGTCCAGACGCCCCCTAAGCACATCGTATAACAAAAGCATGTCAAGTACAGTTCGTCTTTGTTTTAATGGTAGCAAACGATGATATCTACAGCCTTCCGTGTAATCTAAGAAGTGTTTCCTGGTTTTATAGTTCAGAAATTTCAGAAACAGGCTCTGAATACGTTCTATACTGTGATCATAGATAATGTATTGTGGGCTCCAAATGCAACTTGCATACTCCAAGATGCTCCTTACATAGGCGTAGTATATAGATTTTATGCAGGCGGGATTATGGAAGGGCTCACACACTCTCTTGACAAAACCAAGGTTTTTGTATGCTTTGATAATTATAGAGTCTATATGTTCGTTAAATAGGAGTTTACTATCAAGTATTACCCCCAGGTCTCTAATGCTGTTGACACGTTCAATCGAATTTCCATTCATAACATATGTAAAAATTGTGGGGTTATTTCTACGGGTAAAGCTAATAGATTGACATTTTTTTACATTTACGAAGATGTTATTGTCCCTATAATAGCAAGCCAGACGATCAAGGTCACTCTGGAGTTTCAGGCAGTCGGAGTAATTGCGGACGGCCATGAAGACCTTTTTGTCATCTGCATATAAGAGGTGTTCAGCGTATTGGAAACATTTAGAAATATCATATAAGAATACGTTATAGAGAAGGGGCCCAAGGTGCGAACCCTGAGGAACACCAGAGGGGATGTCAACAAAGTTAGTTAGTTAGTTAGTTAGTTAGTTAGTTAGTTAGTTACAAGTCAAGCTAATAAAAGTGTTTTAAAAATCAACTGGTTTGCGTGGTGTGGGTGAAAAACGAGGGGGTAAAAAAAAATACTCTACCGCGTCCAATTTTCAGAGTGGGGGGTGTTCAGTGAACCCCACAGATGCTCCCATTTCTTAAACTGACGATTTGAAAGTGACACGAGCTCTCAGCGAATCTAAACATTCTAAAAGGTTCCCCTGAGCGTACCCAATGTTAAGGGCTCATAATGGCTGGAGGTGCTTATCAATATGTAAGGTATCCACCCTTATATTAATCTGACGCGCTCGAGTAAATCCCAAAATCCCTTCTGGGCTCCCCTACTAGCGAGAAGTCCTGTGTCCCAGCAGTGGGACCGTATAAGGCTGATGATGAGTAGGATATAAACAAACGTTAAAACCTCAAGCTTAAAACTAGCTACGTCCATTCCAACTTCCATACACCGGCAAAAGAACATTCATTCAATCATGCAGTCACCACAAACGTCACTGTGTTCCAGATGAAAGGGCAATTTTGTCAGGGAAATTTCACGAACACGCAGGTTTTGGAAATAAAAATATTCAACCCTCTGACTTTCACGCTAGGTGGCGCATGATCGAATGTACCTAGAAAATTTCTGCGCCTTGATCTGACATAACAGCTGTCAAACTATTGTTTGACAACCACAGCTTGAAATAGCAGTCGGAACACTCCCTCAGAAGTCTCAGAGCGCCATCTTCAAATAGCTTTGCGCGAGGCCCTGGTAAAAAGCCTTATCGCTCTCTAAACTTCCCGATTTCCTCTATTCCAGTGATGTCCAAGTTCGCTGTTCGCGTGGACGCGGCGGTGTCCGCTCTAGGCGGCGGGGCGGGCGGCGCCCTCGACGAGAACGACTTTATCGACGCGTCGAGACTTGTCTACGACGCGGTCAGGGAGATCAGACGCGCCGTGCTCATGAACAGGGTGAGTTGGGTTGGATGCGGGGTGAGATTGATTGGATGTAGCGTGAGAATGGTTGGATGTAGCGTGAGAATGGTTGAATGTTGGGTGAGAATGGTTGGATGTTGGGTGAGAATGGTTGGATGTTGGGTGAGAAAGGTTGGATGCATAGTGAATGACAGGTAATGTAGAAAAATCATTACAAAATTCAGACAGATAGCTTCAGCGAATTCGTAAGGAAATATCCGCAGTTCTTTATTAAGAAGCCTTCCATAAATTACGTCACATGTAAAGAGAGGTTGAGGGGATTAAGTGTGACAGAGTTGAGAGGTGCCCTCAATTTCGTGACGTCATATTTCAAAATGTATATCAAAGTATTAAAACGCAAAAATCATGAAATTCGTGTGACTTAATCTATGGATGGGACCCTCTAAGCATTCCATCAAAGTGATCTGAGGGCCATAATCTACCACGCGGGCCCAGTGCAGTGGGTTGGTAGATGTCGCATGCCCTTGAATGTTGCGGTTCTTGGACACGCCGGTTTCCTCACGATGTTTTCCGTCACCGTTTTGAGCGATGCCAGATCTGCGCATAAAATAGATACCAACCAGCTGCCACTTCCGTCGCAGCAACATGTTTAGGGGAAGCGTGACCGCATCTGTGGCTCCCGGATTGGCTTACTTACGCCCGATGTTTTAATCGATCCTGATCCGTTATCCGGGGTTCTGGATCGATATGTCAATATGTCAAGCTTTACTACTAAAATGACATGACATGTGGATCCAAAACCGCGGATAACGGATCAGGATCGATCGTGAATTTCGGGCGTTAGACATGAGCGCAGATGTTTTTCAGACGCTACTCAATATTATCTCCTGTAGATGGAAACCGACCAATAATAATAATAATAATAAATATCTGGGACATCTGGACACAAATTGACCTAGCCCCAAATTAAGCTCGAAACTTGTGTTATGGGTACTAGACAACGATATACATACTTATATAGAGAAATAAATACATAAATAGATAGAAATATCCAAGACTCAGGCACAAATATTCGTGCTCATCACACATATATTTGCCCTTACCGGGATTCGAACCCGGGACCGTTAGCTTCGCAGGCAGGGACACTACCAACTCGGCTACCGCGTCGTCAATGATGGATGATGACGAGTTTTTTTTAACCTATACTGTCCCACTGCAGGGCAAAGGTCTCCCCCATTTCCTTCCAGATATCTCTATCCCCCGCAACCTCAGGCCACCATCATGATGATGAGTATTATTATTTTTATTTATTTATTTAATTAAAACGGCGAACGCCAAATTAAAATCTGTTCAAAGCTTAGAAAGGCTTTAAAATAATGATGTTTGTTTGAACACCCACGCTTTAGGACGAAGAGGAGTTAGACCCTGAGGATGTGGAGTTAGACGAGCATTACACCCTCGAGACGAGGAGCAAATGTGAGCACAACGAGTTGGGTGTTACTGTCATGCATCTAGGCTGTCATGTTGTGTAACTTGGCTGTCATGGCTTAGCTGTTACTGTCATGCAGCTAGGCTGTCATGTTGTGTAACTTGGCTGTCATGGCTTAGCTGTTACTGTCATGCAGCTAGGCTGTTATGTTGTGTAACTTGGCTGTCATGGCTTAGCTGTTACTGCCATGCAGCTAGGGGAGCGTCCATTAATTATATGAGGCAATTTAGACGATTTTTCGACCCCTTTCGGTAAGATTTCGTGAGATTTGGCTCTCTCTATAATCTTGCGTGAGATTTTTACTGACCCCCCCCCTTTTTTTCCCACGTTACATTGCGTGAGATCTGGCTCGACCTCCCCCCCAAACGCCTCAAGTAATTAACGGACAGCCCCTAGGCTGTCATGTTTTCGCTGTTACTTTCATGTCATACAGCTAGGCTGTCACGTTACATAACTAGGCTGTCATGTCATGTAATAAGCTGTCATGTCATGATACTAGGCTGTCATGTTTTGGCTGTTACTTTCATGTCATGCAGCTAAGCTGTCATGATACTAGGCTGTCATGTTTTGGCTGTAACTTTCATGTCATGCAGCTAGGCTGTCATGTTGTGTAACTTGGCTGTCATGTTGGGTAACTTGGCTGTCATGTCATGTAACTAGGCTTTGTTGTCATGTAACCCGGATGTCATGTGTTATTTGTTCGTTTTAGGTTTGCGCTCATTGTGTGCTGGTATTTTTTTGTTGTGTGTGTTGAAGCAGACTTTTTTTCCTTAACGATTTTATTATTAAACTTGATTTGTTCAGTTATTGTGAACTGTTTTATGATTGTTAAACAAGATATGGGAAAAAAGCGGCTGTCTCAATGCGTAACTATGGATCCCTAAGGCGTCATTTACACAAGCGATTCTCTCGCGATACAGCTTGATTTCTATCACCGAGATTTGCTCGTGTAAATGGCGCGTAATTGGTATTGTTTTTTTTGTTGTGTTTTAACTAGCTGCTCATGTCATTTTGTTTTTATGTTGTTTTTTTAACAGGGATCTCATTGTGCATGTTTTTTTGTTTTGCGGATGGTTTTAGGGTGATTTTTAAATAATACTATATGATCCCGGATCTACGATTTTTCAAACCGGGGCAGAAACATAAATGGAACCTTTAATAACTGTCGCCAAGCACCTATCGGTGTGTTCCGGCAGCCTCACTTGAGAGCCAGTTTCCAGTCCAGGTGTAGCGTGGCGCTACCTTCGACCACATCGTCACTTTACATCAGGTGACTTGTGGTCAAACGCTACCCTGTAAATAGTAAAAAAAAAATGTGTTAGGCGCTTTGTGGAAAGTTTTTTATCATTAATCATACCGTATTATGATTTTGACGCCCCATGAAACTGCCGCCCGGGGTTTGCCTCAAGTTCCGGGTCTCCTCATACCACATTCGGCCCACCCTAAAACCAGCCGGTGCGCACCCATCCATCCATGCTAACTGCATGTACGTCCGCATGTGTAGACCTCCGACGACCTCGACACCGACACCGAGTTCGAACCGGTCGAGGACATGACCATGGAGACCAGATCCAGATGTGAGTGTTGAATCTAAGGCGCTTTTGTGGCTAGCATTCTAGTTTGTAATTTATTTCAGTACCGAAGAAATGGCAAACGTAATGTAGGACGCGCTGCGACAAAGTGGAGCGACGACTCGCGCCGAGTGGCTGGCAGTAGTTGGATGAGAAGAGACGAAGATCGGGCTCAGTGGGGTATAATGGGAGAGGCCTATGTCCTGCAGTGGAATGATACAGGCTCATGGTGATGATGATGATGATGACCGAAGAAATGAAGGTGTAGCATGGTCCCACCTTTGACTAAAGCGTCACTTAACATCAGATTATTTCTGGTCACACGATACCCTGAAAAAAAAAAGATAGAAGTGAAGAAATAGATGTTTTCCTTCACCGTTCTGTGCGATGGTAAATCCACACGAAACCTTAAAGTCATAATTCGACTCCCGGTTATGTATGAGAGATTGAAAAAAAGTTTGAATGCCATTATTATTAAATCTAAAATCGAAGCCATGGTTCTTAAGAACGGATTTCGCTATCTCTCATAGTGTCTGACTTCTCTCTACTGACCCATTTGGATTGATCACCCTGTATATTGAATTAAAGAAGGTCTAAAGATAGTTCAGTTAGTTGGAATGTTAGTTGAAATGAGGCGATGCTGAGCCGTTGAGTGAGCGAAGACCCTAATTCTGTTTGTGACATTACAGCGAGCGCCCATACCGGCGAGCACGGCGTGGATGAATATCCTGACATCAGCGGCATTACCAATGCCAGGGTGAGTTTACAGTTCCATAGCAATCTTCAGGACTCCCCCTTTACTGATTACTCAGTGACTCCACTTTACTAACTACTCAGTGACTCTCCCTTTATATTTAATAAAATCAGTCACTCCCCTTTTATTATATTTTAGTGACTCCCCCTTTACTCAATACACCGTGACTTCCCCTTTACTCAATAGTCAATACACAGTGACCCCCTCTTTACACAATACTCGTTTTACTCACTACTTAGTGACTTCCTTTACTCAATACTCAGTGACTCACCCCCCCCCCCCATACTCAAACCGCCGAACAGATCTTGTTGAAATTCGGTATAAGAAGATAGATATAGGATACATATCCCACGAGCGTCACAAAAATTTTCATTGGCCCTTACGTACTTTCAGGAAGCTATGCGCAAGATGACAGAAGAAGACAAGCGCAAGATCCTGCAGCAGGTGGAGCTGTTCCGCCGTGAGAAGATGACGTTCGACAACGAGGTCGCCAAGTGGGATGACGCCGGGAACGACATCATCATGCTCGCCAAGCACATGTGCATGATCATGTTGGAGATGACGGACTTTACACGGTTAGTTCGCGGTTTTGGGCGACAGATGGCGTTGTTACATATTCAGATATATTTATTTAGTAGGATACACCTGATCACGTCAAACTTAAATCTAGCTACGCCTGTTCCAACCTCCATAGGCCGGCAAAAGAACAGGCAAGAATCACCGAGCAGATATTTTTTTGGGGGCGCGATCACCTTGACAATTTTATTCTAATTACTAACGATAACGCGTGCGACTTCCAAGGCACCGACACCTCATTCAAATCCTCTCCGCCCCGCACCTATGACTTAATAAGTTATGTGCGGATCTATCATCGCTCAAAACGGTGAAGGAAAACATCGTGAGGAAACCGGCATGTCCAAGAACCGCGACATTCAAGGGCATGCGTCATCTACCACGCACTGGGCCCGCGTGGTACATTACGGCCCATACTCTCTCTGGGAGAAGGCCAGAGTCCCAGCAGTGGGAACGTAATAGGCTGATGTTAATTATTAATTTTATTTAATTTCGTTTATTTACAGAGGCCGCGGCCCGCTCAAGACAACAATGGATGTTATCAACGCAGCTAAGAAGATCTCTGAAGCGGGAACGAAGCTAGACAAGCTCACTAGAGAGATTGCTGAACAGGTAACGTCTTAATATGTTATCTAATGGGCTGTCATGAGTATTGGTTTGTCAAATAAACATATCCTCAATTCCAGCGCCTAGAATCGTCAACCAAATAAACAAATCCGCACTTTCAGCGCTTAGAATCGCCAAGCAAATCAACAGATAACAACTTCAGTTCCTAGAATCGCCAACCAAATCAACAGAGACCAACTTCAGTTCCTAGAATCACCAAGCAAATCAACAGATACCAAAATCAGTTCCTAGAATCGCCAACCAAAGCAACAGAGACCAACTTCAGTTCCTAGAATCACCAAGCAAATCAACAGATACCAACTTCATTTCCTAGAATCGCCAATCAAATCAACAGATACCAACTTCAGTTCCTAGAATCGCCAACCAAATAAACAAATCCTCACATCTAGCACCTAGAATCGCCAACTCAATAATCTCATCCCCTCTTCCAGTGCCCCGAGTCGTCGACGAAGCAAGACTTGCTCGCGTATCTGCAGCGCATCGCTCTCTACTGCCATCAGATTCAGATAACGAGCAAGGTGAAAGCGGATGTGCAGAACATATCCGGCGAGCTTATTGTCAGTGGGGTGAGTACTGTATGGAAGAAAGACAAATACAACGTCAAATATAAGCTTGTTTAGTAGAAAACACGAGCGTTGTTATGTTTAGAAATTATCGACAGTTACGTTTCCACTTCTGGAACTCTGGCCTTCTCTCAGAGAGAGCACGCGCCGTAATGTAAGCACGCGGCCCCAGTGCGGGTTGGTAGATGTCGCATGCCCTTGAATGTTGCGGTTCTTGGACACGCCGGTTTCCTCACGATGTTTTCCTTCACCGTTTTGAGCGATGGTAGATCCGCACATAACTTGTTAAGTCATAGGTGCGGGGCCGAGAGGATCTGGACTCGGTGTCGGTGCCTTGTAAGTCGCGCGTGACATGGGGTACTTTATTATGGGCGCGGTCGAGTTTTTTGCTCCTTTTGTAATGTAAAATCTTGTTTTAAAGTCTGTTAAAAATAGACAAAGTTGCAAGGTATAAAGACGCGCTCCCACCCCGCTTAGAGGACGCAACAAATAGCATTTATTTGTTTGTCCCACGTGTATTCCAGCTGGACAGCGCCACGTCCCTCATCCAAGCGGCCAAGAACCTGATGAATGCGGTCGTGCTCACCGTGAAGGCGTCCTACGTCGCGTCCACAAAGTACACGAGACAAGGGACCATTGCAGTGAGTACCGTAATAGAATAGACGCGTCACGACACGTATTTTCGTTCCGGAACTAACATAATGCCAGTAAAAATATGACTATCCGACAAATTGAAATCTATAGGGGGCCATCCATAAATTACGTCACACTAATGATGATTTTTTTATCCCTCCCCCGTCCTTGTCACAGCTGGTCACATTTGTGAGACCCCCCCTACCTAGTGTGATGTCACATATTTTGAAATTTCGTGTTGTAATATTTAATATTATATTTAGAAGAAAATGTGATGTCACAAAATCTGAGACCCCTCCCCGCCCCTTGTCACACAATGTCACACTTCGTTGACCCCCTCCCTCCCCCTTAACGTGTGACGTAGTTTATGGATGGTCCCTAGCGATAATGGCTCAGTGGTAGTGACGTCGGCTTGCGATCCGTAGGACGTGGGTTGGAATCCTACAATGAGCTTGAGCTTTCGGTGAAGGAAAACATCGTGATGAAACCATAGCTTGGTGGTAGGGCATTTTCTAGTACTCGCATGGCTAGCTACCAGCCTCGAGTTAAGAATCTGTCGCCGTGCACCTATCGGTGTGTTCCGGCAGCCTCACTTGAGAGCCAGTTCCCAACCGAGGCAATAGTATTTGTGCGTATGTCTGCGACTAGTTTAAGAATGACAGCTTATTGAGAGCTTCGCAAGTAAGGCTTACAAACCCCAATCAGCTTCCTCAGAAGAAATATGGTACAGTCAGCGACAAAAGTCTTCATCACGCCTAATTACCTGAATGTTAGCGTACAAAACAACAATCAACAGTTTTCGATTTAGTACTCTGTGGTAAGTGGGCAAGTGTCACAGATATTTTTCATAGATTACAACGCCATCTAGCCTTCTCTCAGAGAGAGTATGGACTGTAATGTAGCACGCGGGCCCAGTGCGGGTTGGTAGATGTCGCATGCCCTTGAATGTTGCGGTTCTTGGACACGCCGGTTTCCTCGCGATGTTTTCCTTCATCGTTTTGAGCGATTGCTAATCCGCACATAACTTATTAAGTCATAGGCGCGGGGCCACGCTTAATTCCTTGAATGTTTCCGTTTCCGTGCGTACACAAAATAACACAGTTTTTGATTTGGTAAGTTTAACAGATATTTTTCATAGATTACAACGCCATCTAGTCTTGCTCAATAGAAACTTATTTGATTATTATGTTAAATGGCGTGTTCGATGACATTTGTCACTGACTGTACCGGCAATTTAGTTTAGTATTAGTTTATTACAAGTTTAAAAATCTATAAAAGTTTTCGTAAACGTCAAAGTTTACTACCGCCAACATGTCAAAGTGGCAACTTGTACTGCCTAAATTCAAAAAGTAATTCGGAAACTTTGATGGAGTACGAATGAAACGGTTTAAAATAAACCGTATTACTGATTTTAGATACAATTTTCGGTAAGACGCACTGAAAAAAGAAATGTTTTTTTCTTTTTAATCATTTTTCTCGCAATCTCTTGGTTTTCAAAGTTTCCGAGTTACTTTTTGGCTTTGGGCAGTACGAATTGCCAGTAGTAATCTTTGAGACT
This sequence comes from Opisthograptis luteolata, assembly GCA_931315375.2. NCBI lineage: Eukaryota > Metazoa > Arthropoda > Insecta > Lepidoptera > Geometridae > Opisthograptis > Opisthograptis luteolata. Next base: position 4,676,810 of record OV928063.1, on the reverse strand, counting down.
TACGAAAACGTTTATAGTTATCAAAACATGTACTAGGAGTACAGATCTAAAACACATTTGGAAAATCGAGTTTGTACACCTACTTTTGTCGCTGCTTTGACCACTTTTGATGATAACGACCGAGCATAATTAAGTTTTGTAGTAACAGTTTTATTTGAAATGGTAACCAATATAACCTTGTCGCTGCCTCGCTGCGTATGGACAGAACTATGTGAGTTTAGAACGATTGGCAGTAACTGTGTAGATGTTTTGTTATGTTCTTTTTAATTCTATGTGGGGGGTCGTTCTTTAATCACGTGCTAGGGGGAGAGGGGGTTAAGATTGTTAAGTATGTAGCAATGATGGCTCAGTAGTAGTGACGTCGGCTTCCGATCGTGGGTCGTATAATAAAATGAGCTTGAGCTTTCGGTAAAGGAAAACATCGTGATGAAACCATAGCTTGGTGGTCGGGTATTCTCTAGTGCTCGCCTGGCTAGCTACCACACTCAAGAATCTGGCACCAAAAGCCTATACCGGCAGCCTCACTTGAGAGCCAGTTCCCAGTCCAGGTGTAGCGTGACGCCATCTTCGACCACATCGTCACTTAACATCAGGTGACTTGTGGTCAAACGCAACCCTGTAGGAAGTAAGAAATTGAAGGAGAGTCTCGCCAAGGGGGGGCATACAAAACATCACGTGATAAACGACCCCCCTTGCATGCAATTTTTGTGATAATGATACGCTTTTTTTAATATCTGCTTTATTTAAAGTAATCTAGAATTTGATGTTGAAACGGAATATTTACCATTTTGTATTTATTTTTGTATGAGTTCTCGTTTGAAAACCACACTTTTCTGTTAATGTGTTTTAGCATAGTAAAGAGTAGTACTTCAGCTTCGTACAAATCGATCGCCGCCGGTTTGAATGTGTGCGAGAGTAGCGGCGCCGTGTACGCACGCACTTTTCACGCACACAATCACAAACGAACGGGGCCGCGGCCATGCACTCAGTACGGAACGCGCCGCCTATGCGTCACCGCAAGAGTAGGCAATTAACTCGTCGAGCGGCCTTAGCTAACCTACTGTTCTTACTTTACTGTGGTGTTAGTTCGTACATATTTCAATAAAAAATTGTTCATTATCCTATAAACAATGCCAACCTGCCACGTAACTTTCACCTCTTCCCTTACATTTTATTTACCTTTACCTTTCTTTCTTTCTTTCTTTTGATGCGCTAATTTCAAATAACCCTGTATAATCTTGTTTGTGTTACGTCATAAATAAACCTATTTAACTGAATTTTTTCTCCACCCTCCACCGCCGCAGTCCCCGATCGTGGTGTGGCGCATGAAGGCGCCGGAGAAGAAGCCCCTCATCCGGCCGGAGAAGCCCGAGGAGGTGCGCGCTAAAGTGCGCCGCGGCAGTCAGAAGCTGCAGCCGTCGCCGGTGCGGGCCCTCGCCGAGTTCCAGGGGCCAGCCGGCTCCGTGTAGACCAAGTGAGTGATTGGTGGGACTAGATGACGTCACGTGCGTAGCGGTGGAATGATTGGTTGACGCTAAGAGTACTGAAAGCGTGATTGTGTGCGACTAGATGTCGCCACTAGCATTCTGATGGTGCGATTGGTCGAAACTAGTTTTTTTTTTTTTAAGAAGTTTCTACTTATAAGCGGATACTTCTATGCTATTACAATCTAGCCAATAATGGCTAATAAGTAATTTAAATATAACGTAAGTTGCTAGGTAGAGTATAACTAAGAATGTGTCCATTAGCACTTTTCTTATTGCCTCTATTAAGGGGAAGGCACTTTGTTTTTGTGTTCTTTATAGGTAGCACTCACTGAACTACGTATTGTTTGCACTCATTTACACTAACTCAAAAGGTTTTGTCCTTTTCAGTCTTCTCACAATGTCCGTGTTGTCGAGGAGCTGGATAGCCTCGACGTTCACATGATGATGAAGCCTTTGTTCGTGAGCTTCAGCATACTTTTTAACAATATCTGTGACCTAAGTAGAAACTAGATGGCGTGCGTTTTGTTAGTGTGATTGGTCGACAGTTCGACACTAGATGGCGCCACGTAAGATGACTCTAATGGTACTATTTCCTTGTTCCAGCCCCGCAGTACGCGATCCACACAACGAATCATCGGCGTGATTTTTCTACTAAAACATCCCGCGCTCATTTTCTAACAATGAATCGTAAATTGTGATTGCTATCCACCGTGAAATTATTAATTATTATTATTATTATTATTAAAGGCGGCTCATTTGTCCAGTGTGAACGGTGCTTTAGGGGAAATTTTACTATAATTTATTACTAGTTGTCACCCGCGTCTTCCCTTATCCCGCAGGAACCTTTTTCAGGGATAAAATAAGTCTATGTGTTAATCCAGGTTATAAGCTATCTCCATTCCAAATTTTATCGAAATCGGTTTAATAGTTACGGTGATACGTGGTAACAAACATTCACACACACACTTTCCCATTTGTAATATTTGTATGATTTTTATTTTCAACTAGCTTTCCCCGTGGTTTCACCCGCGTAGATTAAAGTTTATCGCGATAAAAAGTATCCTATTTCAATGTAGTGATGTAGACTTTCGAAACGTAGGTCTTGGGTTCGAATCCTACAGTAAACTTGAGCTTTCGGTGAAGAAAAACATCGTGATGAAACCATAGCTTGGTGGTAGGGTATTTTCTAGTACTCTATTTGCTAGCTACCAGCCTCGTGTTAAGAATCTGTCGCCGTGCACCTATCGGTGTGTTTCGGCAGCCTCACTTGAGAGCCAGTTCCCAGTCCAGGTGTAGCGTGGCGCCATCTCCGACCACATCGTCACTTAACATCAGGTGACTTGTGGTCAAGCGCTACCTTGTAAAAAACTTTGTTAACTTTTTTGGAATTTTATTACTATCTCCTTCATATTTCAAAGTCGCCCTGTACTAAAGCTGTGTTTGCACTGGATTATTAATAATTATATTAATAAGACATTATTGCCTGACAATATATTATAACAGTATCACTTTATAGTTGTTAAGACATACTCTATTAATTATACTTTTATAACAATAATTATTTAATCAATTAGGTATAATAATATAATGTTAAGTTGCGGAATTTAAATGTTAACCAATACCCCTAGTACAAGTTTTGATAGTTTACGTAAACTACAAAATTTTTCGTTTTCGTTTCCTGCCAAACGTGTTTTTTTTAACGCGTCATATCGAAACTTGAATTTATTTAAATTTTAAATCGTTTTTTTCGTGTTCCAACAAACGTTTCGAGTAACTTTTTGAATTTAGGCAGTACGAGTTGTCACTTTGACAAGTTGGCGGTAGTAAACTTTGACGTTTACGAAAACTTTTCTAGTTTTCAAAACTTGTACTGGGGGGTACAGACAGCTCTCTAATTCAAAAACACGTTTAGATATAATCGCTCGTAAAGTTTCAAATTTCATACTCAATATATTTAGTAGGATACAATATTATGTGATCACTTTAAAACGACAAACATAAAATTAGCTACGCCTGTTCCAACCTCCTTGAACCGGCAAAAGAACAGGCAAGAAACGCCCGACAGGTCTTGTTTTGGGCGCGATCACATTATTACTAGCTGATTGACGATGCAGTAGCCGAGTTGGTAGTGACCCTGCCTGCGAAGCTAGCGGTCCCGGTTTCGAATCCCGGTAAGGGCAAATATATGTGTGATGAGCACGTAGATTTATTCCTGAGTTTTGGATATTCCTATATGTCTATAAGTATTTATTTCTCTATATAAGTATGTATATCGTTGTCTAGTACCCATAACACAAGTTTCGAGCTTAATTTGGGACTAGGTCAATTTGTGTGCAATGGTCCCCCGATATTAATTGTGGTTCTGGTCTGCTTTGGTTGTGATCCCGCAACTCATTAATATTCATGTTCCCATATCCCAATGTGTACAACCAAACAAGAGAAATCTTATTAGTAAAGCTAATTAAAAAATATCGGACCATTAGATGACAAAAAAAAGCTTGGGATTTTAGTGAACTTGCTCCAATTCAATCAATTAGTAATAAGAATAAAATTGTCAATGTGATCGCGCCAAAAAAATTACCTGCCGGGCGTTTCTTGCCTGTTCTTTTGCCGGCGTAAGGAGGTTGGAACAGGCGTAGCTAGTTTTAAGTTTGACGTTTTAAAGTGATCACAATGTATCCTATTGAATAAATAAATAAATTGAAATTGAAATTATCTCAAGCTTTTCGTCTTGTGATTTTTTTGATTTTTTTTTCTTGTAGAGAGCTGTGGTTAAAAATTAATTTCCGTAACGGTATTTTAGGCGGTTCTTCCAGACAAACTGTGGAGGAATCGCCGATTTGTATGAAAGATTGATGCCTACTTTTGTATGGACGAGGCAGCCAAATTTTGGTATCTATTTGAAATAAGATTATTTGATTGTTACTCTATCTTCTATGTAATAAGAATCAAAGTCCTGACACACTGATATCAACTCACAGCCTAAACCGCTGCTCGTAGACACTTGAAATTTGGAGGGTGTGTTTGTCTTGATGCGTAGGTGTGTACTAAGAAAGGATTTTTTGAAATTCAACCCCTAAAGGGGTAAAAATGCGAAACTGCAGCCCACGCGAGCTAAACCGCACAGCTAGTATCTATATAGAATAAATAAATCATTAAATGCAGTTCGTCGGTAAGCGTATTATTTGACAAAGGCTGGACCGATTTGGCTTATGTTTTTTTCAATATGTTCGTAATAGTCCCAATAAGGTTTTCAAGTACTGAAAAGTTGCTGAGGAAATTTGAAAATTCGGGAAAAAACTAAAGTGCTTTTTTATTCATTTACATTTGATAAAAGCGCCATCTGTTTTTCAAACTAGTGAACTAACTAAATGGAGTAACAGTTAAATTGTCTTATTTACAATTTATTTAATAAAGCTTTTGATTACATATTCTGTACCTATAAAGTAGCTAGAAATGCATATTATGATGAAGTATTAATAAAGCAATTAAGTAATAAAAAAAATATAAATTTATGTACATATATGTAGTACAATAATTTGAATTCTCACAGGAAATAATTTACATTTCTTTCGCTTTATTTGATTTCTGAGAATAAAAGCCTATTGTAAAGTCAGCGACAAAAGGAGCTCAACACGACCACGTCTCCAAATGTTCTCCACATCAGTACCCCTAGTACAGGTTTTGATAGTTTACAAAAACTGTAAAAGTTTTCGTTTCCATCCATACATATTTTTTTCAGCGAATCTTACCGAGACTTGGAGGAACTGAAATCGTTAATACGGGTTATTTTAAATCGTTATAATCATATTCCAACAATGTTATTGAGTTACTTTTTGAATTTAAGCAGATCGAGTTGCCACTTTGACAAGTCGGCGGTGGTAAACGTCGACGTTTACGAAAACTTTTATCGTTTTCAAAACTTGTACTAGGGGTACAGTTTTGCCGTTCAAAATGCATATGAATATTGGAAAAGTGTTTTGCAAATTTTGTCGATGTGTACCAGGTTTGATTCCCGAGTAGAAGTCAACCTCATAAAAATATATATTTTAGTAAGATGATTATCGTCCTTTATGGGTTTCAAGCAAAAAAATAATTGAGATGGCGCAACGACCCAAAGTGAGTTGTCCTCCGATAACAAAAGACACCACTTCGCCCTGAGCACAAGTTCTACGCGTGCATATCAAATTATTGTACTTCATTTATATTAACTTATTAATATTAATTAGGGTAGGTTGCCTTCGGATTGTAGCTGTAAAAGGCTTTGACGTACCGAGAAATAGACGTCGGGTCCTTCACCCAAAAACATACCAACCAAAAGAGGACGAAATTCAGGGGGGAGGCGTGTGACACGGTCAGTCGAAACTGCACAGGCTGATAACTTGTTGCAAGCAAAATTATGCTGGAGGGCTTTTGCTTCAGACCTGACGTCTAATCCCTTTGTACATTAAAGTGCAAAGGCAATTATTAAGATACATTTACACGCGTTACGTAGCTTTAGGTTATGTTATTATTATGTTAGTATCCGATATTAACCGATCGGTTTGTGCCTCACTTGTCAATAAATAGAGGCCCAGCAAAGATGCAAACAAAAAAGTTAAGAATCTATCACCAAGCACCTATCGGTGTGTTCCGGCAGCCTCACTTGAGAGCCAGTTCCCAGTCCAGGTGTAGCGTGGCGCCATCTCCGACCACATCGTCACTTAACAGGTGACTGGTCGTCAAATGCTACCCTGTAAGACAAAAAATGTTTATTTTGTTTTATCAAATGTTTGATTACAGTTTTAATAATGTTTTTCTGAGATTTTGGAAACTTATTTTACAATGAAATATTTTTTATTTATTTTTGTTTTTTAAATACAATAATCGGATATTAAGTTACTCGTGTATTCAGAAATTATGTGATTATTTATATTTTAGTACCCTATAATAGCGTTTTATATCCAGAGTAGCAAGTTTGAGCAAATTTTTCAATTTTCTACAAGTTTTTTAGGTATTTGTAGTTGATTTTAGAAATAAAGTGTATTACGTACATTTTGGTTTTTTATTGTAGTTATACCTACATTCTGTTAGTTACTTAAGATTAAATAGTTAAGTTACCAAAAAAGTTTAGGTAAATAGGCATCTAATTATATTAGCCGTAATCTACCACGAGCGAGCGATGGTGGCAGAACGGTTTGGCGTGCGACTTACAAGACGCCGACACCGAATTCGAATCCTCTCGGCCTCGTACTTAAGACTTAATAAGGTGCGGATTTGCCATCGCTCAAAACGGTGAAGGAAAACATCGAGAGGAAACCGGCGTGTCCAAGAACTGCAACATTTTCAAGGGCATGTGACATCTACCAACCCGCACTGCGCCAGCGTGGTGGTAGATTATAGCCCATACTCTCTCTCTGAGAGAAGGCCAGAGTCCCAGCAGTGGGAACGTGGAAGGCTGATAATGATGATGATGAATCTACCGCGCGGGCCTAATGCGGGTTGGTAGATGTCGCATGCCCTTGAATGTTGCGGTTCTTGGACACGCCGGTTTCCTCACGATGTTTTCCTTCATCGTTTTGAATGTATATGACCAGCTAATTCTATTGCAAATAGCCTCTAGATAATATATATCTTCTTAAATATAAGAAAATATACTTACGGCCGTTTCCAATAACCGATCTATCCACGGTTTGCACTACCGGAGATAGAAATTTGACATAAGCTTCATTGAAGTAATGTCCTATCTCTAATCGTGGATAGATAGGTTATTGGGAACGACCGTTAGTTTGTTTGTTATTTTGAAACCGACTTCCAAGAAAGGAGGAAGTTTCTCAATTCGACCATATATTTTTCTTTTTATGTGTTTGCGGAGGATAACTTCGTCGTTAATGAACCGATTTTTATGATTCATTTCTTGTTGGAAAGGAGACCCAAGGTGGTACCGTGATAAGGAAATCGGGATCTGATGATAGCATCCTAGATAAATCGAGGGGAATATAAAGTTGGTTAGAATTAGGTTTTATAACGGGATAATTACCATGTATTTGTTTTAGTTCTCGATATTTCGGCGAATGACTTGTGTGAAAATGGTAATGTCATCGTAAGCAAAAAACGTGCGAGGAAGCGGGTAGATAGATACGTCTGCCCGTTATAACATCAACAATCCTACCCGCAGAAACTTTTAGTATTCTCGTGATCATGGCGCTTGCAACAGTGGCGGAATATCGAGAACTCAAACAAAAACAAATACATGGTAATTATCCCGTTATAAAACCTAATTCTAATGTTTTTGACCATGGTAGTTTAAAACAGTATATAATGTTGGTTGTTTGTTAAAAATTATACTTTTAATCATATAATATCCAAGTCAATATTATTAAAAATGTCGTCGTTAAACTTTGGACCGAGCGCATTTCCTTCCAGTCTCGGTGCTCGTCCCTCCACAGGCACATTTCCTACTATCTTTGCATCACCGAATAACCTTCTTACGTCATTCTGCGCCTTTTCCGAGATGTTTTTATCCTTTTTCTGACTCTCTGGGTTATTTAACACATCAGTCGGTAATTCAAAGTCGAAATCTTTAGGAAGCGTTAAGTTATCCACAGCGGATTCAGAGTCATTCTTATGTGGTCTTAGTGATGCTTTGTATTTATCTAAAAGGTCATCTATACCTTCCTCAAACAAAGGATCGATCGTGTTGTCTTTGTCATCCTCATACAAAAGCTCTTGCCTCTCTCTGTCTAACATATTCACGTCGGTAGCAATGTCTAGTTTATTGTCGTCTATTAGATTCGTGTCATCATTTCTCATTTTCAATGCTACTGGAAGTTCTGAGTGAGATTTGGTGTTAGCTTCAGGAAGATTTTCGGCTATAGTAACTTTGACGTCGATTTTAGTTACGGCAGTTGTTTTTGGAGATGATTTGGTTGTGGTTTCAGTCTTAGAAACAGTGCTCCTAATGGTGGTACTTTCTGGATTAAAATCGGTTTTGTTGCCAGCATATTTCTTAGTTGTACCTTCTGAAGTTGGAGTAATCGTAGAAGTGCTTATTGTAGTTTTTACAGTAGTACTATCCCAAAAATACGGAGCCGAATAGTATTTTTGGTATTCTGGATCTACGTTTAGAAATAACTGAACGCTACTGGTTGGTTGGACCGTTGCATCTTTATCTTTAGCTACTTTCATTGGTTGTTCTACTAAATCAAATCGGTTTGAAACGTTGTCTTCTCTTTTTGTTGAATCAAACTCATTGTTGCTTTTTCTGTAGAAAACTTTAGCTGTTTTACTTTCTTCTATAGAAGTTCCTTCTTCGGATTGAGTTGCATTTGTTACCAATTTGTTTTGATTACTTATCTCTGCTCTCATGTAATGATCATCTATATTATGTACTGCTACATCTTCTGTAGATGTCGTGTGCATCTTGTTTCTTAGTTGGGGAGTAGGGAACTCTTCAGATGAACCGACCGTTTCGTGTCCTGAGAGAGTTGGTAGAATTTCTCCTATAGATTTTTCTACCACTTCCTTTTTATTTTTTATCGGACTGTCAAGAGCTGCTGATTGTTCGTGTATTTTCTCATAGATTTTTGCAGATGTATTATTTGCAGTTTTTAGTGAAGCACTATCAGGTTTTATCTCACTATTGGGTGTTATGTGTAAATCTTCTTCTTCTTCTACTTCTGTAGAGTCTTCTGCCGTAGAGCTTTCTTCTGTTGTGTCACTCTTTAAAATGTCGGATACTGTTGTTGTATCTTCAATTCTATTGTTCTTTACAGGCGATAAGTCTTGTGTGTTAAGTTTAGTGTATTCTTCTTCTGTAGATGTTTCCGCTGTTTCATCTGTTTTGCTGGTTCCTTCGATGTCTTCCGTTGATTTTTCATCTATTTCCTTTATTGTGGACGAGGTATATCTTTTCTTTTCTTTAGATTTTTTCTTATAGTTTTGATGCTTGTCTAATTCTTCTTCTGTAGATGTCTCAGCTGATTCGTCCCTTATTGTGATGTCTACAATATTTTCAGTTCTACTTTTTTCAACTAAGTTTTGTGTTCTAGAGGTAGTGTACCTTTTATTTTCTTCCTTCTTAGATTTATCAACATTTTGTCTGCCTTTTCCAATACCCTCTTCTTCAGTAGACTTACCACGGTTACTATGTTTTATATCGCTTGTTCTAAGTGACTTTGGCTGGTATCTGAAAAGCAATTCACAGTTTAAACATGTTTTCAGTGCGAAAAAAAAAAAAAAAATAATGTGGCCAGGAATCTAAAGCCAGTTTCTAGATTATAATAGAAACTAGAAATGGGTTTTATCATCATTATGACAGTCTAAGTACCTAAATACAGCTCGGTTATGTAAAGCTGGCATGTATAACACATTCCCACATTTGTCTGTGAACGAGCGCACGGCATGACGTCGCACTGCAAACGCATCATGAGAAGTCTCTTCGTCACTCTCGCGCGCGGGCAAGGCTACGAGCGCGACAGAGACTTATAGTTTTGTTTTTACTACTGTTTATGGAAATTGCTTTGGTGCGAATACTGTGAACATGCCAGTTTTAGATAAAGCTACAATCGAATGCTTCAATAGAGTCTATTTTTACCCAGCGTTTTTCTGCCCTGTCAATATAAATCTTATTCCAAACTCTACAGTTGAAGCCTCATTTCCTGATTTTAAAAGTCCCTTTTTCTTTTTCATTCCCTTTTTATCATTATCAGCTGTTTCTAAATCTTCACTTTCTTTTTGACCATAATGTTTGCCTTTAATTTTATGAGGTTGTGCTCTTATTCTTGATCTATAATCTCTTTCGGTGCCTACATTTATCTCGGCGTCTAAGCTTTCAGCTATCACATTCTCATACCTCTCTTTGCTTCTGTGATGCTTCTTCTGTTTAGCTCTTTCTACCCACAGAGTATGCATTCTGATCTCTGCAGTTGTCAATTTCTTTTTCTGCTTTCTCTTCTTTGTGTGCGAGTTTGACGTAATTGCTTCAGGGTATAAAGTGAGAAGAGCAGATGACTTTTTGCTGTGAGATTTGTGTTTTTTCTCTGATTTGCCATTTTTTTCACTAACCTTACTATGTTTTTTAGGTTCTTCATATTCTTTACTGTGTACGTTTATAAACAAAGGTTTGCTATCCCTATGTTTCTTTTGAAAACGCTTACTTTTAACTGTAGCTTCTTTATTAGGTTTCATTGGTTTCGTTACAGATCTATCAGTATCATCTCCACTGCTACTGTCATTTTCAGAGAGAAAGAATTCTTCTACATTTTTATAATTGTCATCTCTTTCTCTGTTATCTGCTCTGTCAGATATTAAAAGCTCTTCTGAAATCTTTAAATCCTGTTGTTTACTAACTCTTTCGTTCTTATAAATCTTATCCGGGATTATAATTTCCAACTGACTATCGCCATCGCTGTTTTCGTGTTCATGTAAATTCTTACTCATATCTTGATATTTATTAAATTTTTCTATTTTCTTTTTATTTACGTCAGTTTTATAGTTTTTTACTTTTTTACGTTTAAAGGGCGTTATCTCTTTTGATATTAGCAAATCTTTTTCTTTTATACCAGGCGGCGTATTCGGGTAATGATTTTTATTTATTTCAATATCTTTTAGTCTTTTATCTGTTTCAGTATATTCTATAGTCCATAAATTGTAACCGTGTCTATCCGGTTGATTCATTTTCTGCCAAAATGTTTCTATTTTCCCTTTTAAGTCACGTCTGATGTTCCCATTCAACCCTGAATATTGATCAAAAATCATATTTCTGATACCGCTTCGCACCATTGTTATCAAATCTATATTAGCTCTTTTAGTTTTAACTTTATAGGTTTCCAAATTGCGAATGATATTGTTAAGTTTCTCAATGTCATCTTTGGTGTATAAAGAGTTTATGTAATCAACTAATTCGCTTTGTTTGGTATCAAATTTGGCGATGTCTATAATCTGCAAGGCCTCATCTAATTTCAGTCTGATTTCATGAGCAGGTTTCTCTTTAACTAGATCTAATTTATCAGCAACGAGTCTCTGTAAAGTTTGATCTTTGACCAATTCGTAGAATTTGCAACCTTTGTAGTGATATTTTCTTGATTCATCGTCTATAACTGCGAAAATATCTTCTAAATCGTCGTCATCGTACGCTTTAAGTTTTACAATGATTTCTTTTACGAAATCAGTGAAGCGTTTGTTGTTAATAGCGTTAAAACTTTTTCTCGCTGATCCTGAAGGTTTCTCAACAACTTTTCTTACTTTAGTTAGAAAATGCTGTACGTCGTCTAAGAATTTGATGTTGGCTGAATTGTCTTTGTGGTCGAACGCTAGGACAGTTTCGAGGGCAAGATTTACGCTTTTGGGCTTAATACCTTCTGTGCTAGCTAAAACGTAAAAGGAAAAATTAGAAAGTTGACTTGAATATAAACCGAAAACGAAGATTAGCGCAAAACGCTCTGTAAGTAGACTATGTGGACCGACGAGATTTTTAGAGTCGCAGATGGATGGAAATACATATAAGCTGTTTATTGTCGCGTTCAAAGGGGGAGGTCTATGTTCAGCAGTGGACTTCTTCCGGCCGATGATCATGATTCAACTTATTAAACTTTTAACTAAATAAATAGTGGTACTTATACTTCTAATTGTTTTTGCGTACAAAAGTGCCGCAGTGAGCGCACCTTGCAAATATCAAAGCTATACTAAAGAAGGTGTATGGATTGCAGTACAGTTCGGTTAAACAGAGAGAGTGTCACAGAATAAAGTGGTATTGATCGCGAGTGATGGACAGTCAACGACAAAAGTCACTGAACAAAAACACATTTTCCGATTACCTACCGTCTTCATCCTTAACCTTTGACCACATCATCACTTAAAATCCGAATATGATTTTGTCCCATTCGGTGTCGAGACCCTTGGTCCGTGGGGTCCTAGCGCTTTAAGCCTTTTTAAGGAAATAACAAAAAGGTTAGTCGACATCACCGGAGACCGAAGAGCTGGCAACTACCTCGGACAAAGAATTAGTCTAGCCATTCAAAGGGGGAACGCTGCCAGTATCTTCGGTACCTTGCCTAAAGGGACTTCTTTTAATAATGTATTTTAGTTATTAGTTTAGATTTATTTGTTTTTATTTCTTTGTTACAGACAGATTATAATAAATTAGTAGATGTTAAATTAAAATCAGGTGTGTTGTGTTGTGGACAAAATGCTATCTTGTAAGTTGTAAAGAAAATATGAAAATTACTGATCTTAAAACACATTTGGGAAATCTATTATGATCAGTTACTTTTGTTGCTAACTGTACGAATAATTAGTAAAGCCAACCCTTTTAATTATTTAAAAATACTTACCTATAACTTCAAAAAGTAAAAAACATGTTACAATCAGTAACATTGTTATGTGTATTAATAAAAATACAAATCTTTCGTTTCAAAACAGTATTTTATTCGTTCCAATAAAAATGATGTAAAAATATCGTTTGATATGTATTTGTGGTCGAGAATTAAACTTGTAGTTTTACTCGTGAAAGTTCTTTTAGCTATAAATGGTAATGGTATTAATATTGAAACCCGATGCATTGAATCTGTTGCCAAGCACCTATCGGTGTGTTCCGGCAGCCTCACTTGAGAGCCAGTTCCCAGCCCAAGTGTAGCGTGGCGCCACCTTCGACCACATCGTCACTCATGTTAAGAGTCTGTCGCTAAGCACCTATCGGTGTGTTCCGGCAGCCTCACTTGAGAGCCAGTTCCCAGTCCAGGTGTAGCGTGGCGCCACCTTCGACCACATCGTCACTCAAGTTAAGAATCTGTCGCAAAGCACCTATCGGTGTGTTCCGGCAGCCTCACTTGAGAGCCAGTTCCCAGCCCAGGTGTAGCGTGGCGCCACCTTCGACCACATCGTCACTCATGTTAAGAGTCTGTCGCTAAGCACCTATCGGTGTGTTCCGGCAGCCTCACTTGAGAGCCAGTTCCCAGTCCAGGTGTAGCGTGGCGCCACCTTCGACCACATCGTCACTGCTGTGGTCAAAAGCGACCCTGTAAGTAAGCAAAAGAAAATCTGAGTTAAACACTGAATAACAACAACTTTAATATTTCAGCAAACAAAGCGATGTTACTAAATCCTTCTGCCTGGCTCACGGCTCCTGACTTCATGGAATATGCTATTGAGGACTCAACGTCGCCAAGCCAGTGGTGGGAAAGTAGAACCAAGGATAGAACAACTCCTCAAACGGCCGCCACAAATAGCAGCAAAGTTTTCTTAGCTCATACTCTGAAAGTACGCTTAAAATTATCTCATCTGTTATACCCCTAGTACAGGTTTTGATAGTTTACAAAAACTAATATAAAAGTTTTCGTTTCCATCCTTACATATTTTTTTCAGCGAATCTTACCGAGACTTGGAGGAACTGAAATCGTTAATACGGGTTATTTAAAATCGTTATAATCATATTCCAACAATGTTATTGAGTTACTTTTTGAATTTAAGCAGATCGAGTTGCCACTTTTACAAGTCGGCGGTGGTAAACGTCGACGTTTACGAAAACTTTTATCGTTTCTAAAACTTGTACTAGGGGTACAGGGGGGTGGGTAGTCTCCTTACCAATACTGTTTACTAGCCGTTCCCCGTGGTTTCACCCGCCTGGATTAAAGTTTATCGCAATTAAAAGTATCCTACTTCCCTTTCCCAGAGTTCAAACTATCTCCATTCTAAAATACCATCAAGATCGGTTCCGTAGTTTGTTAAGTTTAACCGGAACAAACAAACCATCAAATGTTTTCTGTTTAGATTTTAGTACTCGCTGCGCCCCGCGGTTTCACCCGCGTCTTCCCGTTATCAGAAACCTCTTTCCGAAGTAAAAAGTAGCCCAAGGCCCAAGTGTTATATTAATCCAGAGTTGAAAAGAAATAAGCTATCTCCATTTCAAATGTCACTCAAATTCGTTGAGTTTTTGCGTGAAATGACACATTAAGATCCAAAAGGCGCGGATAACGGATCAGGATCGATTATTAATTTCGGCCGTAAAACAGAACATTACAGCGCAACTACTTCGCGTTGGTGATGAAGATGCTACAGCTAACCAGACTGAACTGCTTAAGAACTTGCCCGGGGCAAGTTTCTGGCTGCCCGAGAACCCTAACGCTCGCCCCTCCATTTTTATTACCACCAAAACGCCTACCGTCAACATTGGGATAAAACAGGCTGTGAGAGTGACAGGTAATTTTTTTCTGTACCTAAGTATAGTGCCACAAAGTTATCTGGCCCGGTGGCTAAAATTGGAATGATGATGATAATGATGCGATGATGTGACAGCTACAAGCTGGGCCAAAGAAGATAGTCCCCTGTGTTTAAGTACCTAAAGCTTAAACTTTTCACTTTTAACAACATTATTTCTATTTCCCACATTCGTACAATTTGACAAACACATACTGGTTAATAAATTCACACATTAACACCAGAAGAAACACGAGTTTTAGAACTAAAAATAAAATTTTCATGTTGACAGTTCAATTGCCGCCAAAAAACGCTTTTACTACTTTATACTAATAAATTTTCTATTACAGCTCTTCCAAATGCAGTTCCAGTTGGTTCAACTACGATGTATTCAGCTAACATAAAACCAGCTGTCACAAAATCAGCTGTCACAAATATAGCTGTCACAAATGCAGCTACACAACATACACAACAAAATAACGTTGGACGAGGAAATTACCAATATATGGATTACGAATACAAACCGCCGAGCTGGGAGGGAATTGAAATCCCGACTTTTGTTAAAACCACTTCTAACGGTATGACTGTCTAATCTTTTTTTGGGGTTCTGTACCTCAAAAGGAATAATGAATTCTTATTGTCAGTCTGTCTGTCTGTCACGACACGACCCTTTTTCTCAAAAACGCGTTGAGGTATCAAGTTGAAATTTATATCAAACTAGCTGTTCCACCCGCGTGGGCTACAGCTTTATGCATGCAAAGTCTCAGCCCGATCGGATTAAAATTGTCAAAGTTTCATACAAACTTTCATCCGCTATTTTGTCCTGTTGGGGGTAGAATTAATCAAAATCCTTTCTTAGCGGATGCCTACGTCATAACGTCTACCTGCATGCCAAATTTCAGCCCGATCCGTCCAGTGGTTTGGGCTGTGCGTTGATAGATCACTATGTCAGTCAGTCACCTTTGAGTTATATATATTTAGATAGATAGATACTTGAGTTTACGGTCTCTTTCAGCTGTGAATAAATCAAACTTGTAAGTCAAGGCAATCAAAAGAATATGACCATTTAAGTCGCATATTTTGCAATTTCACAAAGGAGTTAAAACCTACTTCCCGTTGACTTAGAGTCAGGAAATTTGGCATGAAGCAAGCTCTTACAGCACATGTAAAGGAAAAAGTCTGCAATCCGTAAAATTATGTAGTTTTCAACATGCATTTGTCCGGTTTTTCAAATTATGGTTGAAATAATGGAAGAATCTGTACTAAGTACTATTTCTTTTTCAATTCATAATAGCAATAGTGGCAGTGGGCTGGTCATATAAGACGCAGAACCGACAACCGTTGCGGTAGACGTGGTGTTGAGTGGAGACCGCGACTTGGCGCACGTAGTGTAGGACGCGCTGCGACTAGCTGCAGCGACGACTTGCGCCGAGTGGTGCCGGGAGTTGGGGGAAAAGAGCGTGAAACCGGGCTCAGTGGCGTACCTTGGGAGAGGCCTATTTCCAGCAGTGGTCTGATACAGGCTGATGATGATGATGGTGAATAGCAATAGTGCGATACACCCATTCCTTTGTGGTTTCAGTAACGACCACTATTACAACTCCTACGCCGTCAACGACGCCGTCTTTTCTGCAGAAGGCCAAGAAACGTATGGCCGCTCACCAGATGGACTACCTATCTGGGTTTGTGACGTCACTCTGCGAAATCATTATGAACAACAAGGTCTGTTACGTTTTTGGGATCTCGTACCTTTTTTAGAAAGCCAGTTCCCAGTTCAGATGTAGCGTGGCGCCATCTTAGACCACATCGTCACGTCACGTTAGTAGTCCATGGTAAGGAATCGTCTATCCTAACCTTGTTTTCTTTTACAGGGCAACTCCTTTCCTAAGGCGCTAGCTGGCAACTTCGAAACCGTCGTTACAGAGTAAGACACGAAACAACACAAGACCTAAACATTTCCTAAGTATTCTTATCCATAGTATCCTTATCCTAAGTATCCTTATCCTAAGTTTCCTTGTCCTAAGTATCCTTATCCTAAGTATCGTTATCATAAGTACCTAAATAAATGTTAAAGTAACTCTCTATAACTGTTTGTTACTTTGTCACGCCGAAACCGCAAAACTAATCTTTCTTGATGGAATTGGGTATTGAGAAGATTTGCTTTATGTGGCGAATATAGTTTAAAAGTTTTTTTAAATTATGTAATAGAATGGCAAACAAAAAAACATTTGCAACACTATGGGCGTTGCCGATGCCTAGCTGACCCTTAAGAACTCTTTCCACCCAATCTTGAAGGGCTGCATTCTGTAGCACAGCGGAAAGACTTGCGGGGGGAGCTCGTTCCACATTTTGCTTGTATGCGGGAGAAAGGAGTGCATACATCGTGAGGTGTGGAGTGCTGTAGTGTGTCTTGACATAATAGATAGTATATAGTTTGTAAGCAAAATTGATTGTACCGTGTCGGGGTGCCCATCTGCAAAGCTCCATGCTCTGTGGATGAGTACTTTCATTGCACTCGTCTAGATACTCCTTTACTTTGTTTTTATGTATACACATATTTAGAGTTTCAATCCAGTCAAGATGTTGTCTATTTTATATACGTATTATGTTTAAGAAATTGATTGTAATTTGTTTTGTGTATTTAATAAATAAATAAATAAAATAAGAATGAGTTTATAGCGATGATGGCTCAGTGGTAGTGACGTCGGCTTGCGATGCGTAGGACGTGGGTTCGAATCCTACAATGAGCTTGAGCTTTCGGTGAAGGAAAACATCGTGATGAAACCATAGCTTGGTGGTAGGGTATTTTCTAGTACTCGTCTGGCTCCGCTACCACACTCATGTTAAGAATCTGTCGTCAAGCACCTATCGGTGTGTTCCGGCAGCCTCACTTGAGAGCCAGTTCCCAGTGCAGGTGTAGCGTGGCGCCACCTTCGAACACATCGTCACTGAACATCAGGTGACTTGTGGTCAAAGGCTTCTCTGTAAATAGTAAAAAAAGTTTAAATGTCATCAATGTTATGTACAGGTACATCAGAGATGGTAAACTTGCCAATTTGAAGCCCCAGACCTTACGTGCTGTCGAAGAGTACACTGCATTTATGAACCAAGTGCCACCAAAAATTATGAATGGTTAGTTCTTTCTTAGTAACACGTCCCCATATCCTCCACTCCTCCCTCCTCCCGTTCCCATATCGTCCTCTATTTGTTACCTTGTCACGCCAAAGCGGCAAAAATATTCTTGTTATCTATACAAATTTATGAATCAAAGTCCTGACTGATATCAACTCGCAGCCTAAACCGCTGGTCGTAGACACTTGAAATTTGGAGGGTAAGTTTGTCTTGACGCATAGAAAGAAAAGAATGTAATGTAATGTTTTTTTTTTCCTTTTTTTTTTTTCGTTATGGCGTCACACGATTAGTGTATTTGCCAGTGTCAAGTATAAAATATTTCAAACTCAGAGAGTTGAATCAAGTTAAAATGATGATGATGATGATGATGAGATGAAGGGATGAGGATAGTATTTAAGTAAAGTAGTGGCGCTTTACTTAAACTTTACACGGACTTTTTTGGAGCAACTCGAAAAGTCACTTTCACAACTTTATTTCAATTTCCCACACTCGTACACATTAACGAACACATAATGGTTAATAATCCACCAATATTACACATTATCACTCGAAGAAACACAAGTTTTGGAAACAAAAACAAAATTTTCACGTTGACAATTCGATTGCCGCCAAAAAAGTCTCCAATGTAATGTTATTTACTTATTACACAGATCTAGCAATCATTGGCTATGCAGCGTTCTCAAATCACTCTTTTTTTCTGAACGACACCCAAAAAATCTTAAAGGTTTGTTAATTTTTTTCAATTATACTTTTTTAACGTAAACTCGTCGTACAAGAGTAACTCCCCTTTTCCCGCGCAAACAACCACGAAGTGACAGGTGACAGTTGGTTGGTGGCAAAATTGCAAAAAATGCTGTAGCTGACTAAATTTTTTTATTCACTGGCTTTGACCAATTCAGTTTGCAAGAAACAACCGTGATTGGCTGTATTGATTCTTCCTCACTGTGCAAAAACATGTCTCGAGAGCGCCATCGGTCAGTAGGTTTAGTACTTCTTTTGTCAGAAAACTTCCCATTGCTCGAAGCCAGGGGCAGGGCAGTGCTATATTTATAAACATTTTGCATAGAGACTAGCGCCAACTTGCGCTCTGTCCCGTCAACTAAAAAAAAGGTCTGTTTAATTATTAGTAAATGGCGCAAAATGAATTAATTGATACATCTTTTTAAAAACAATATATATAAAGAGAAAATATGTGATTTTTTGTTTGTTGCGGATAAACTTAAAACTATTAAACCAATCTTAATGAAATTTGGTACAGAGATAGTTAGAATCCTGAGGAAGTACATAGGATACTTTTTATAGCGATAAACTGTAGCCCACGCGGGCGAAACCGCGGGGAACAGCTAACTTTAAATTTTGTTTTTGTTAATGTTTAGGAGGTAGAAAGCTGGTACACAGAAGAGGAAGGCGAAGAACTAATTAAAAGTCTTGAAGATGTCAATGACTACCCTCAAACGAGAAAACACGACCTTTTAACATTGGTACGAAAAGCTATGGTAACCCTAATGAAGCCTTATTATAGACCTGGCAACACTGATAGAAGAGACACAGCAATAGCTGAAGTAGAACAAGCTATTTCGATACGTAACATTGTACTGAGAAGTATTGATGATGCAGGTGAAAACGATATAAGAAAACGACTAAGGAAAAGAGGTTCCGACGGCTGCAATGTAAATAGATTTAAGTATAAAATGAAAAGGATAATGGGTAGGGAAGACAATGCTGAAAAGTTTACAAGAATTAGTAAAATTATGGGAAAAATCAAAGACACTCCAAATATACATAAGATAAACAATCCAAACGACGAAACCTCAATATATTTAACACTAAAGTCAGCTAAGACGAGTGTTCGCGAAAAGATACGTCAAAAGTTTTTTGACCATTTCAAAAGTGACAGATCTGTTATGACACTGACAGAGAAGAATGTCCTGGCGAATGTCAAAGACGAATCGAGCTACAGCGACGCGGAAAAGGACCTTAAGTTCAATTTGGACGACGCTGTGAGACACAACAACGTTGAAATATTCAAAAATGGTAGGAAAAGTTTTACAATCAAAGAGAAAATGGTAAATGATTTGACGAGTGAGAGCGACGAAGAGGGTATTTTTAAAAGTAATATTTATAGAGCTTTCAGCTACAATCTGGATGTTAACAAATTAAGTAAAGGATAATTATTAAAAGTTACAAGTTTAATGCCATTGTATTTATTATTAAAACACTTTTTATTATCTTGACTTGTAACTAACTAACTAACGATGTAATCAAATCTTAGAAGTCAATTTTCACCCACTTCTAATTGTCGTATCGACTTGAAACTTTGTATGTAGATGACAATGCAATAATTTGATATCATCGACCTGGTCTGATGATGGAGCCAGGAGATGGATAATGGAACTCTTCAATGGTTACTAGTAAGCCCCTCGAGTTTGGGCTCATATGATTCGCGGGCAGCAATACTATCGATACTATCGGTAGTATTATCGATACTATCGATAGTATTGCTGCTGTATTGTATTGACGACGCGGTAGCCGAATTGGTAGTATCCCTTCCTGCGAAGCTAGCGGTCCCGGGTTCGAATCCCGGTAAGGGCAAACATATGTGTGATGAGCACATATATTTGTAACTGAGTCTTGAATATTTCTATCTATATAAGTATTTATTTCTCTATATAAGTACGTATATCGTTGTCTAGTACCCATAACACAAGTTTCGAGCTTAATTTGGAGCTAGGTCAATTTGTGTGCAATTGTTTCCGATATTTATTTATTGCCTCGTTTTAAGCTATCGATAGTGTTTCGATTGGTTGGCTATCGACATACCTATCAACGCTAGTAGTCAACTCTTCCACGGACGAAGCCGCGGGTGTCGCTAATAACATACAATATTATTATGTGATTGTTACAAGATTTATTGCAATTTTACTGTTTCTCTAAGAACTATATAAAGAAATATATACTTGTATGTACATACTTACCTATTTCTTTTTGTTATGATGAAACTACTATGTGCTTGAAGTTGTACATTTTTCTATGTTTGGTCGTCACTTTATTTCTTTGTCCTTGGGAATCGCAAGCTATTGGTGAGTTCTGTTATTTCTGAAATAGCTAGGTTGTTATCACGTTTCGTTCATTGATTAGCTTTCTAGGGCCATAACTCGTATGTATTTAAAGATTAATTTAAAACGGCGAGGATATAAATGTTAAAGCATTTTTGATCTTAAATGCCACCAAGCACCAAATAGTTAGTGTTTGTATTCAAAGAAAAACCGAAAAAACGTGGTAAAAACTCTAATAAAATAAATAAATAAACATCGAGACAATTGCACACAAATTGACCTAGCCCCAAATTAAGCTCGAAACTTGTGTTATGGGTACTAGACAACGATATATACATACTTATATAGAGAAATAAATACTTAAATAGATAGAAATGTCCAAGACTCAGGTATGTACAAATATTCGTGCTCATTACACATATATTTGCGCTTACCGGGATTCGAACACGGGACCGCTAGCTTCGCAGGCAGGGACACTACCAACTCGGCTACCGCGTCGTAATGAGTTAATGATATTAATTATAAGGATAATGATTTATCCTTGTCATTTTTTATTAATACCTATCTACACTTTATCTCTAGGTACAGACATGGATTACCCCAACGACTTCCCAATTCCCGACCAAGCATATTTCATGGAAGATTACACCACTTCTGATACCAAAAGTACAACTGGTACCACCACGCCGCCGCTATCTACCACTCCTGAGACTACTACTAAGTTTACTACCACTACCAAACCAACCACATTTACTAAATCAAGTACCAGTACTAAATCAACCACAGATTCCGATGACGACCAAATAGGCAAGGCAGCTTTTTAATTTTCTTTAAGTTAGATGCTACCACCCTCTTGTTAAGAATCTGTCACCAAGCACCTATCGGTGTGTTCCGGCAGCGTCACTTGAGAGCCAGTTCCCAGTCCTGGTGTAGCGTGGCGCCACCTTCGACCACATCGTCACTTAACATCAGGTGACTTGTGGTCAAACGCTACCTTGTAAATAGTAAAAAAAAGAAACCTGAATTTGGAACTGGTTCTCAAGTCCCAGAATACACTTATAAATGCTTGATTTTCATTTTCAAACATAAGCCTAAGTTTCATAAAAATTTGTCAAGGTATTCAAAGATAATAATAATAATAAAATAATAAAATCAATTTATTGCCATTAAACAAGGAAACACATACATTTTATAGAAAAATAAAAGACACATATACAATATAACGGCAAAGGAAAGATGCGTTCTGAATGGTGTTATACTTTCAGGTCATTTTAAAGCACCGTCGGACAATGAACATTATGAATATGTAGGTTATGGAGACCCTGAGAAACAACCAGCAGAAGTGGATGAGCCTGTCACACAGAAACAAACAAGCGATACTGATGCCAATGCTAACGGAAAAGACGCTACAACTGCGCAAGCTGAGAATAAAGAGAAAACCCCAAATAAAGTGCTACCCTTCGCTGACTTCGATGACCAAAATAAAAGAATAGTTAACCCTCTAAACGGTTATGGCGAAGATAAAGTTAGAGGCCTTGCCCCATTGTTCCACAACCAATACGAAAGCCAAGGCAATGCGTATGGATTGCAGAACCAAGAAAATCCCTACATAGGTTTAAATAGACAAGCTTACCCAAATGCGTTTCGTACAAATCCGAGAAACCAAGACTATTATCGTCAAAATAAAGGAAACGTTCAAGCTTATAATTATCCAGCGCAAGATATGAGATACGGTCAGAATCAGAACCAACGACTTGATGGAATCAATTCAGGTCCATTTATAAGTACACAAGGTAACAGTGGAGGCTACCGCCCTAATCCTGAAAATGCTAACGTCAATTATAACGTTAGAAATATACAAAGAAGCCCTGATGGTTTTAACCCTAATATGTATACTGGGCAAGGTAATTCACCAGGTAAAAATAATCACAGAAGCGAATTGAGATACCAGGGCCACTCTCAAGCTTTTGGTAATAATGTTCATACCATTAAGAGTACAACAGATGATATGATGCGACTTATGAGTACACCATACCACAATGCAGACGTAAAGTATGTTAGATTCGATGCAAAACACCCTATAAAATTCGAAGGCGGTAAAATTATTGGTCAAGTACTGAGTTATGATCAAATGAAAGACGTTCATCAGATAAAATATGGTCAGAGGATACCTGCTTCAAAAGAAAACTTCAACGACCAAGGAAATGTGGGACAAATACCTTCGAATAACTTTGCTAGATTTGAGAATCCACGTGTCTCTGGTCAAATTCCATACAATGCTAGAGGTTTTCAGAACGGGAACCCTGCACAATATCAGGGGGCACTAACGCAGTTTGACAAGGAAAATCTATACCAAGATAGCATGGGTGAGAAAATGAGGATACCAAAAAATGATCAAACACCTCGAAATCAATATTCCAGCACCCAAAATGCAGCTGTATACAATCAAAATTCCTATCTACAAAATCAATATGCTAACTCTCAATATCCGGTTATTCCGAATCAGAATTCCAATATACGAAATCAAAATCTTATATTTCAAAATTCAGCTGTACAGAATCATAATCCTAACTTACAATATCAGGAAACAAACCCACAAACTCCGCGACAGCAGAATCAGGGCCCCAATAACCCCAACCAACAAACTCTTGAACAACAGAAACAAGGCCCCTATAATCCCAACCAACATACTATTGAACAACAGTATCAACGCCCCTACAACGCCAACCCACAAACTCTGCAACACCAAAATCAAGATACCTACAATCCCAACTCACAAACTCTGCAACAACACAATCAAGGCCCCTACAGTTCCAATTCCCGATCTCCGGAAAAACAGCATCAAAGCCTCCACAATCCCAACTTACAAACTCATGATCAACAGCATCAAGGCCCCTTCCACCCCAACCCACAAACTCCAGAACAACAGCATCAAAACCCCAAGAATCCAAATCCACCAACATCGGAACACCAGAAACAAAGCCCTTACAACTCCAACCCACAACCTCCAAAACAACAACATCAAGATTCCAGCAGTTTCAACCCACAAACTTATGAACAACAAAAAGAAGGCTCCTACAATCCCAACCTACAATTTCCGGAACAACAAAAACAAAGTCCCTACAATCCCAACCCCAACCCGCAAACTCCTCAACAACGAATTCAAGGCCCAAATCAACAGAATCCAGAAGCGCAAAAACAACATACGTCTGCAGAAGTGACAAGTGCTAACCGAGGTGGTATCGATTATGACGCCATCCCTGGTTGGTATGACGTAGAGACCCCAGGGATTCCAGTTTTTGACATAACGACTACTACTGCGCCTATGACAGCTGAAGTTGTTGTGGAAGGTAATTCGCTAGTCACAAAATCCCAAGTGGAATTCAAGACTTGTCAATAGTAAAATTTCAAGTCCATATAAAGAGGAATCTTATTAGTAAAACTTATTACAAAATCTCGGACTTTTTAGATGACAAAAAAGCTTGGGATTGTAGTGAACTTGCTCCAATTAATAAGAATTAACTGGTCAATGTGGTCGCGCCCAAAAAAATTACCTGCCTGGTTTCTTGCCTGTTCTTTTGCCGGCGTTAAGAGGTTGGGCGTAAAATTGAAAAAAAATCGAATTGCATCTCATGAAAGAACGATATGCGGCGAAATTAAATTGATTTCAATCAAATTTCAACTAATTTTAAACGTCCGGAATTTCCGTCCGGAAATAATATTGTTCATCTGGTAATCTTAAGTTTAATGCCCGAAATTAATAATCGATCCGACCTACTAGGGCTTGACACATTACTATCCAAAACCGCGGATAACTGATCAGGATCGATTATTAATTTCGGCCGTAAATGAGTGCCGAGTAGTCGACCTTAACTCTCTTACCTCTTCAGAAACGACCGAGCCAGCCGTCCCGATACCAATCGACACCAACTTTGTAACTGAAGCAAAGAAAGCTATGTCTGAAAAGAACATGGGATACATTTCCAGCTTCGCAACCACAGTCTTTCAAATTCTCACTTCAAAACCCTATTTGGACACGCGCTTGCTGCTCCAAGCACTAAAAAACAGATATGAGGGGTAAGTAACAAGGTTTAAGGAAGGTCACCGACATAGTCCACAGAGTTATCAAGCAGAAGTGGCAGTGGGCTGGTCATATAAGCCGCAGAACCGACAACCGTTGCGGTAGACGTGTTGTTGAGTGGAGACCGCGACTTGGCACACGTAGTGTAGGACGCGCTGCGACTAGGTGGAGCGACGACTTGCGCCGAATGGTTACGGAGTTAGGGGAGAGGAGCCGCAAACCAGGCTCAGTGTCGGGCCAAAGGAGAGGGCTGTTTCCAGTAGTGAACTGATACACTATGCTGATGAAGACTGGACAGAACACAAGTCGAATGCACCCGGATTGCTGGGCAAGGATCGTAGCGCTTGAGTCCATAATGATCTGAGGCGCGATTCGATCACGTAGTCTTAGACTGAATCTGTGTTTGTTCTTCTCTTACAGGATGGTAGCAGAAGGCAAATTGGCAGACTTGGGGCTACCAGCAATCCCAGCTCTTCAAACAGTATTAAACATTATAGCTGCCTGGGATCTGAAGCAAGTACAAGGTAATATAAGAGGATATGAGATGGGATAAAGTGAGGTGATGTGTGATAAGCTGATAACTGATAAGATAGATTTTAAATTCATGAAACATGAGAAATTGTAATTATATGTTTAAAAAAATACTAGATATAATCGACATGAGTAGATAGGTGCCTTCTTAAAGACAGCGTTTGCTAGAAAGTCAACGACTTCAACATATTAGACTTAAAAATCACTCTTTTAATTCCAGAAAAGTTAAGCTACGGTATTCTCATGATAAACAATAAGGAAACATATTTCATGCCAGATATTCTTGCTATATACAACATAATAGACGCTTGGTACACCATGCAAGAAGGGGATGCACTCCTGGAAACCCTTGCAGATGTTGATAAGTTTCCTAGCAACAACATATCTGACATAGATATAGCTACCAAAGTCCTGGATGCTGTATTACAACCCTATTTCAGAACAGCTGACACACCCAACAGAGCTAAACTGATTGAAATGATTAACACTGCTATAGTCAAATATTCACAAAATTTCGCAAGACGGCAGTTTGATTTCAATAAAATAGGAAAAATTGATAGAAAACGGATGATAAATAATGTAAGAGATGACCAATATCACTTAAAGGACGACCATGACAAAATTGATAAACTAAACACGTTTCATAAGAAAAATAAAAGGTATAACATTCATGGTAATCAATACAAAGATATACTGATAGAACATAGAAGAAATGGCGCGCAGAAAAGATTTGACAGGTATTGGTATGGCAAAAGAAACAGAGAGCACAGGATTGAGAGAGACAAAAGACATTTTCAGTCAAGAGTTAACAATAACAGTATGACAAAATTTCATAGTCAGAAAAAAATTGATGATTTGATGAACAAAAAACCGTCATTCGTTTCAAATACACAAAAGAGAAAACAAGCATCATACTGGATCAAGATACAGCCTAATATAAATCATCAATATAAACAACGACAACATGGGAATAGATTTTTTGATAAGTATAAAAGAACAACCCGTGCCCGTGTTCTAAAGACAAAGCTAAATAAATATGTTAGACTTAGGCAAAATGAATATAATTACGAAAAATCATTAAAAAACAAAGTAGTTCACGAAAACAACAATAAAAATAAACCTAATGCCAAAATACAAGTTGCCAGGATAGAAACTACAAAGAAATCTTTAGCTTACACAGAAGAAACAAGTAAGAATCACCAAAAACGGTTCAGGATTATCTCTACCGTTACTACTAAACAAAATTTCAATGACAAAATTAGAGGAAAAGAAAATGTTCACAGACTTAAACAGAAAAACAGTGCGAGTCAAGTACGCGATACAAATTCTGAATACTTAACTCCATTCTATCAAAAAAGAAACTACTATAAAAATGTTAGGGACTCCGCTAAGGTAAATGAAGAAGTTGAGAACAATGTAAGGAATATTACAGAAAAACCAACCTTCGGTGTAGAAGAAAAAGAGCTCAAATTCATTTTATCTGATGCTATTAGACATAGCGATTTCGTTTTTAGAAATGCTTTGAGTAATGAAATAGTTAAAGGTAAGAGAAAAATCAATGAACTGTCCAGTTACAGCGGCGACGAAGAAGGAATATTTAAGAACAACATTTATAAAGCTTTTGGTTGTGATCCCGATTTGGATATTACTAAGAGCTAACAAAAGTTAAATTTGTTTATGCGTGGTGGTTGCCAGTACAATCTCAGGATGGAGTATGGCGGAAGAGAACGAACCGAGAAATCGAAGAACTGACGGCCGAGCCGAATGTCATCGGCGAGATGAAAGCGCACAGACTTCGCTGGCTCGGCCACGTTGAAAGAATGGGGGAGGATCGTGCGGTCAAACGAGCATACAGTGGACGGCCGAGTGGCCGTCGCCCTGTCGGCCGTCCCAGATATCGCTGGAAAGACGAAGTCACGAAGGATTTGCGCGAGCTCCAGGTGGAGGACTGGCAGGAGGTGGCGCAGGACAGACCGAAGTGGCGTCTTTTGTTATCGGAGGCCAAGACTCACTTTGGGTCGTTGCGCCATCTCAGTTAGTTAGTTAGTTTATGCGTGGTTGGACTGTATATCCGTTCGAACTGGACAAAAAAAATGCAACGTCAAGAGAGCTTTTCTTCGACTCCAAAGGCAGCTAAAACAAGGCGCGGGATAGACTTGTAACAAAATAAACCACAAATGATGGGACTAGGTACTTAGTGTTCAGTTTTATTAATAAAATATACATACTTTTTAAAAAGAGCATTGATGTCGTTTTTTTTTGCGCTCGATTTTTTTCGCTAAAATCTCAAGCTATTTGTGGCTTCGAACCTACGACCTACAGATCGCAAGCCTACGTCACTACCACTGAGCCATCATCGATATGTATGTTCCTTGAGTAGGTATGTTCCCATCGTGTGAGGTGTGCAGAAAAGCGAATTACACGCCGAAAAGTAAAGTCCTTCCACGTAGCAAAATGACTAAATTGACCAATCACGCGGTCCCCGGCCCACCGGATATCCATTCAGTAACAAAAGTACCGTAAAAGATTCCCGGTAGGCCCACGCTACTTGAAAAGGCTACCAATAAGTACAAATTCTCACAGCACAAATAAAAATACAATAAAACCTCTTTGCTAAAAATACAATAACCTCTTTCATCGGAACACAATAAACCTCCTTGGTAAGTGAAGAAAAACATTGAACGCATGTTTTTGTGGTAATTCGACCTCTTTTGAACGCATCCGTTGTGTTGGCACTTGGCGCCAAAACATAACATCGTCAGATCATTCCTAATACATTTTTTTGAAGTTCAATTGCCGCCAAAAAAGTCTTAGAAAGTAGTAACGATTTTTGGGGAAAATCATGGAAATATGTAGAATTTTCGTGCCTACTCACATTTGGGTTTATTCTGTCATAATAATTAGCATAACAAAAGTTTAAGGTGTAGGTCCATAGCTATTCATTAGTTCTCTTCTCACGACAATTAAATACATGCTTGCTAACTTACAGGGTTACCATCCTTCCAGATTTTCACCGGACTTTATGACTTTTGTTCGTCTCGATTTTTGACAAATGAGAAAATTACAATGAAGAAAATACCTAATATGAAATGAAATTTTCGCTTAGGGTTTCAAAGGTACGAGACGCAGAATCACTTTGCAGCCGAGCGAAACACACAACTTTTTATCTCACTACAGCGAGGAATATATGCTAAATGCAAGAAAAACAGTTCGATTATTCCAAAAATAGGTTGGCACACTGACATGAAGTAGGTATTATTGCATTTTAAGTTAACTGACGATACATATGGATTTTTTTGAACATTAAAAATACTTTCCACGCCAGCGTGCTAAATGCACTCTAGCACTCAGATTTTGAATGATAAACAGTCTTTCCGAGCTTGTGAGGTGAAAACGTCCATACATCCCCACAGTAGGTTTTGTGACCAAAAAGGTTGGCTTTTCAAAAAAGTTTAGTTTTATTTTTTTCAGGCTTATTGTAAGGATTAAATTTCCGAATGGCAACACTACTAGATAAACGGAATGGCATAACCAAAGTGCGTTCAACTATTCTGTTACTGCTACAAAGAAATTCTTTGTTACGTCTCGCAGAAACTCAAATATACAAATATTAGTTTCGGATGTATCTCTTAGCTGTTCCCAAGAAGTCGTAGACAAACAGACTGCGAGCTGGTGTTTGCTTGCTTTACAGGCTTTGCGGGAAAATGGATGTGCTAATGAGAATGTTCAGAGCTTTGAGAGAAAAGAGGTTGTTAAGGTTTCGTACTTTTTTTTTACTAATGACGGCGTAGCGTTTGACTACAAGTCATCTGATTTTAAGTGACGATGTCGTCGAGGATGGCGCCACGCTACACCTGGACTGGGAACTGGCTCTCAAGTGAGGCTGCCGGAACACACCGATAGGTGCACGGCGACAGATTCGGGTGGTAGCTAGCCAGGCGAGTACTAGAAAATACCCTACCACCAAGCTATGGTTTCATCACGATGTTTTCCTTCACTGAAAGCTCAAGCTCATTGTATGATTCGAACCCACGTCCTACGGATCGCAAGCGGACGTCACTACCACTGAGCCATCTTCGCTATAAGCTACTAGATACTTTACTTTAAAACGTCAAACTTAAAACTAGCTCCGCCTGTTCCTACCTCCATATGCCGGGAAAAGAACAGGCAAGAAATGCCCGACTGGCCCGACTGGTAATTTTTTGGGCGCGATCAACATTTACAATTTAAATTTTATTACTAATTGATTGATTGAATTGGAGATATTGGTTCGTGTAAGAACCTTTCTTCCCCATCGGTTATCGGTTCGTCGAACGATGTGGCGCCCATTACCACTTCAACTTGCAAAATAGTTTACTTTGCGGACATCTATTCCCAAATCCCAACAAAGATTACGTAGGTTACATATAATTTATCAAGTCAAACCCCAATCGTCTCAAAGGACCACAATCCAATTCTTTTTGTGCAACCTCTGACAGTGACAGTGACAAATAATGTGTTTAAAAAAAAGTTACGTTCTCAAATCGACCTGCACTTTGGCGTTTAACAAAAGATCGAACAGTATGTTTATGAAAAAGTCGCAGGTTGGGTGTTTCCAATCATACAGTGTAGGGCAGTTACCAAGCTTGGGACAGATGCTTTCCTGCGGGGTTGGCCGTGCTCTTTCTATTTCTACACTGAGTCAGATGTGGTATGTAACTGTCGCTACTAATAGGTAGGACTATGTAATAATAATAAATAGTGGTTGCCCGGAAGTCGAAATTCGACAGTGATGTATAAATATTGAACAAGCTGTAAAGCACAAATTTCTAATAGACAAATTATTCCTACTATCCGTACTAATATTATAAATGCGAAAGTAACTCTGTCTGTCTGTATGTCTCGCTTTCACGCCTAAACTACTGAACTGATTTAAATGAAATTTGGTACGGAGATGGTTTGAACCCTGAGGAAGGTCATAGGATACTTTTCATCGCGATAAACTGTAGCCCACGCGGGTGAAACCGCGGGAAACAGCTATTAGAATATATAAACTATGATTATGACATGTTTGAAATTCAGTAAGACTATAGACAAATGATATTTGACCACAGAATTTAACCATAAATAAATTTAACTGCAGATTTAACGATTGTTACATACCAGCTGTGTTAGGTCAATAAATTAAAACAAATATTCACCATAGATTCATATTATATATTACTTGACCACTAGATCAATGCGCTCCTTTGCGCACACGTCCCTCGCGCGGGGTGCGGTCGCGCTGCCTGGCCCCCGGCGGGCCTCTCCCGGCTAGACGGACTCGCCTTGCCGACTCAGCATTGCTAACACAGCTTTAAACTCTGTCGTCACCTGAGCAAAAGAAGCGACTCTACTGACTTGCCATTACATTGTGCTTCTATACCTGTTACAAAATAGGATTTAAGAAAAAGTCGGCATGTTATAATCTTAAGTTATGACGCGGTCATTAAACAACTTTTAAGGCATTACTTTTGTGAAACAGCTGATCGGGGTTTTTTACTGCTAAGTCTTGGTAGGTGGTAGCGTTGGACTTTTGCTATAGGAATTTCTTGCTAGGTAATAATTCTTTTTGTATTCACAATTGTAAATACATACTATTAAGTGTAGCTAGAGACAAAAGATAAAGATCTCGTCCGAAGAAAGAAATAATCCTTGAAAGATCAATGTGTACCTACGTTTTTTCAACAAAATCCCAAGTGAAATCCAAGTCGAAAGCTCCATATCGACGGAAGAAAGCAATAACGCTGTAACCCTCAAAATGCAAATTGCCAAATCACAGTTACTAGCTAACTGAGATGGAGAAGATTGGCACGGATAGGAAAGTATGGAAGAAACTAGAACTCAACGGACAACCTGACACAACCGGTTGCTGAAAACTAAAATGTTATATAAAAAAAAAAAACATTTTTTTTATTAACTTGTAATTATGTACATATCATTATCATTGTTAGTAATACAAGTCAACGAATAAATGCTTTATCTATCAATCTAACTAACTGAGATGGCGCAACGACCCAAAGTGAGTGTTGTCCTCCGATAACAAAAGACGCCACTTCGGTCTGTCCCGCGCCATCTCCCGCCAGTCCTCCACCTGCAGTGAGCGCAAATCCTTCGATCCTCCCTTCCTTCAATCTCATTAGTATACCTTAATATAAATTATCAGACTAATTAAATGGTAAAAGAGCTTGGGATTGTAGTGAACTTGCTCCAATTCAATTAGTACTCAGAATAAAATTGTAAATGAGGTCGCGCCCAAAAAGTGACCTGCCGCGCGTTTCTTGCCTGTTCCTTTGCCGGCGTAAGGAGGTTGTAACAGGCGTAGCAAGTTTTAAGTTTGAATTTTTTAGCTTACTAAATAAATGTATTTTGATTTGATTCAATCCCAAAAGCTTGGGATTGTAGTTCACTTGCTCCAATTCAATCAGTTAGTGATAATAATTAAAACTGTAAATGTGGCTCCCAATAAATGATTTGACGGGCGTTTCTTGCCTGTTCCTTTGTAAGGAGGTCAGAACGGTCGGACGACCTAGATATACCGCTGGAAGGACGCGACAAAGATGGCGCCACGCTACACCTGGACAGGGAACTGGCTCTCAAGTGAGACTGCCAGAACACACCGATAGGTGCACGGCGACAGATTCTCAACTTGAGGCTGGTAGCCAGGCGAGTACTAGAAAATACCCACACCAAGCTGTGGTTTCATCACCATGTTTTCCTTCACCGAAAGCTCAAGTCAGTCACCACTGACTGAGCCATCATCGCTATAAAAGTTATGGAGTTATGGAATCGAAACTTCAAGGATCATGTTTCTTTACAGCAATACGCGTAGGTACAATACCGAGAACTGGAACCTATCAACATGCATGACAGCGCACACTTACGAAAGAGCTTTTATAACCGATTTCCATTCGTCCACATCACAAATCACGACATAGCAACGCAACCTGTTTTCGAACGGGCCGCTTCAAGATGGCGGTCGGAATGCATTCGCGCCAAAATCAGCTGTTTTGCTCAAACCGAAACGTGAGAATATTCAAATAGTATCTAGCACGACTTATTTATAAACTTAAGTTCTTAACAGAACGAACAAACGTTATTGTTGTAGGTAAAACGAGGTTTTTAAAAAGGATATATTTTGACAATGGTTCGCATTGTGTAGAGTTGAGGTTACATTCCTGACGCGCCGTGTTGTTTTGGCGGGAGTCAGCTGAGCGGCCAAACAAGTCCGACCGGTCCCCTTTACCACGGTAGCTAGCGATAACTCGCATCGTTTTGCTGTCGTTTCGCTTCAACGTTATGAATTTTAAGGTTATCAAACGGGAGATAGGTTATCTTTTGAAGTAACAAGGGATAGATAAGATATTTATTAGAGCTGCCCCATAAACATTTTCAAGTTTTTTTCTAACAGTTCAGTGGCAGAATTTTGAAATTAAACAGCTTAAAATCCTGCGTGGCAATGCACTGCGCTCCTCATCCTGTGATATTAGATTTTAAAACTCTTCACGCCCTGTAATGTCAAATATGGTCCTTCATTCCGGAACTTAATAATGTTTGCCCACGATTGTTTGGCGGTTGAATTACTGGCAAAGGTGTGGTACTTCCCCAGGCGGGCTCTGTTAAAGAGTCCTACCGATACAACAAAGTTAAAGTAGGTGCGAGCATAATCAACGAAGTTTATAATTATGTAGATCACTTCACTGTGTACCTATATTAATATTGATTTTTAAGTCTGAACGTAATATAAAGAAGATCAAAGACTATCGTGGTCGAAAATTATTCAGTAGGTAATCATTTTAATTTCTTTCATAATTAAATGTAAATAAAGCTTAAACAGCACGCCGGCCTTCCCAAATAATCAGTTGAAGCGTAGCTTGTCATAACAATAGCATACATAATGCGTGGCCATACCATGTAAAATTAATAAGTAAATAAAAAGTCAAATTTCAATATGTCATCTATGGAATATGAATGAACTTTTTCATTTTTTTAACTTTTTGCTGTGGCTTGAACAAAAATTCAATACGCACGTTGACCTCTAGCCTCTCTTCCTTCTTTTATTTTCATCGATTAAAAGTGTGATTTATATCGATAAAGAGAATCCGATAACTAGTTTCTAATAGCGTCTTAGCTTTTTACGACTCTACTTTTTGCAGGGACCAGAAATGGTTTTATTATTTGAATGGCCTATGCCTTAACCGTCATCTCTGTTTATAGTCGCGGGCGTACACTGACGAGGCCTAAGACACGTGTACCGTGGACCTAGACTTGCCTTGCCACAAATTTGAAAAAAAAGTGTTGATCTTAAAAGCTTGCAAAACATTTGTGAAAAGTAAAAAAAAAATTGTTCACATTTCTTTTTAATTTGTATATACATATTTGTTATTTCTCTGCGCTTTGGCCATCAATTTTGTTCTAGGATTCTGAGCAATTTAGATAGAGTGCGTTAAAGTACGGATGAAAATACCTATATTATTTTTCGTACTATATTATTTTTACCTATTATAACATGTATGTAGTACAATCGACTGAAATATAGTACGATACTAAATAATATAGTACGGGTGACAAACCTACGTGGACCAGTCATCGTTGAAAACAAAGACATTTGGAACTATTGACTTTTAAGAAGGTCGTCACAGATGTTCGAGATTGGGACGGAAATTAGAAAAAATTACAAATCTCAGTCTATGCTTTTTTCGCCGTGAACTTATCATTTGACAAGTCACCTGATGCTAAAATTGCCTAGTGACGATGTCGGTGTAATATTATACTACCTGATTTCTGATGAAAGGGGACTATGCTGCTTGGTCCAGCTTGTAGCTGGTGCGCATCATCTCGTCTTCTAGAGTGGTGCACAGCTGGAACAGACTACCAGAAGAAGTTGTGTTGGCACCTTCAGTGAATTATTTTAAAATTAAGCTAGACAACTGGTTGCGAGCGAACAATGCTTCCTTGCTATCATAATTGATTTGTCATTGAACTTTTGGACATTGCTATAATTCAACACAACATCGGCCTCAAGCTGATCGCCTATTACTGAATAAATCCTACTAATATTATAAACGTGAAAGTTTGTGAGTATGGATGGATGGATGTTTGTTACTCTTTCACGCAAAAACTACAGAACGTATTTGAGTGGAATTTGGAATGGTGATAGCTTATATACTACGTTTTATCCCGCAATAAGGTAGGTACTGCGGGATAACGGAAAGACGCGATACTCAATACCCAATCATTTATCATATTACTTACTCCCCAATATGCTCGCGCGATGACATGATTCGAGTTTTGATGAGCGATTCTATTGAAACAATCTTGTCGTTATAACCAGGCGATTTGAGTTTCGTAGTGCAGGGGCGCCTCACTACTCCGGGTCTGTCAGCTGAGCGGGCGGCGGGCGGCCATGTTTTTTTTGCGGCGCGCCTTTTTCTTTGCGGACAGGTTCATTGAAATCCATTTGAAATTCAAGAAAAAAGGTTGCTATCATTTCGGGCCTGTTAATTTTGATTTCTGCGTTTTTGAGCTATGGCTATGACTGCTTTAAAAAATTGTGTAGGAACCAAATTCTTCTGTGCTGTGAAGATTCCTCACAGTCATTGAGTTATTTTTGTTATGCGTTTGACCGCTATGTCACTGATTCTCACCTCTAATTATCCTTGCCACTCGTACTATATCCTAGACGATACTATCGCACTATAAGTACAAAGGTTCTTCAGTAAATTGTACTAATTAATCGAAACCACCATGCGTTGAACGCCCTAAAATTCTGTCACACATGGTATGGAATAGCATGGATACCTACTACCTACTTTTTTAATTTATATTGCATCTTATCTGTGGAACAGTCAGATCAGCTGAGACGGCGGGCGGCCATGTTGCGGCGGCGTTGGCGGCGCGGCTTATTCTGTTCTGACAACAGGTCGCATTCCGACCCAACGTTCTGGGAACGAGT
Source organism: Opisthograptis luteolata (assembly GCA_931315375.2). Lineage (NCBI taxonomy): Eukaryota > Metazoa > Arthropoda > Insecta > Lepidoptera > Geometridae > Opisthograptis > Opisthograptis luteolata. The sequence goes on along the minus strand of OV928063.1, from coordinate 4,641,377 downwards.
ATGTTCTGCGGGGCTTAGGGGCCCGTGCGATGTGAGACTTTAGAAATGAATGCCAAAAAACACAAAAAAAATGACTCTATAGAAAGAATCCTTTCGGCCCCGCACCGTACGGATTTGCCATCGCTCAAAACGGTGAAGGAAAACATCGTGAGGCAACCGGCGTGTCCAAGAACTGCAACATTCAAGGGCATGCGACATCTACCAACCCGCACTGGGCCTGATTGATTACAGCCCATACTGTCTCTCTCTCTCAGAGAAGGCTAGAGTCCCAGCAGTGGGAACGTAATTTGCTGATGATGATGATACAGAGTCTTATTACAATACTGTAATATCCTGACCTTAACCTTGTTTCGGACAAATAAATAAATCAAATCAATCATTTCAATCAAATCAAATCAAGGTACATACCACTTTTGACGTGAATATACGTTATCAAAAACAGTCAGAAAACTGATGATAATAAAACTCGCTACATCTGGCTTGAGAACTGACTCTAAAGTGAGGCCGCCGGAACACACCGCTAAGTGCTTGGTGACAGATTATTAACTTGAGAATGGATAGCTAGCCAGGCGAGCACTATAAAATGCCCTACCTACCACCAAGCTAAGGTTTCACCACGATGTTTTCCTTCACCGAAAGCTCAAGCTCATTGTACGACTTTCGGATCGCAAGCCGACGTCTACCACTGAGCCATAATCATTTCAAACACACTGTTTACAACTTAACTGTCTATAGACTAGCGTTTGCGTTATTAATATAGGAATTGTATGGAACCAATGTATGACACGGTCGGTTCGACGCTGACCACCTTTTTTCTTCCTCTCCCAAAGCAGGTAGTTCCGGCGCACACTACTACTCGTATAGTATAGTAACAAGTGTTCCCATTACAATGGCCGGTCATTTTGATGGTACGTTTGATGTGGCTATAATCGGGATAGCCAAACATCGACCGCATAGTCGTTTTACATCATAGGTTCAATTAACAAACTGCAGTACAAGTTGGCAGACGTAGTGTAGGACGTCCTGCGACAAGGTGGAGCGACGACTTGCGCCGAGTGGCTGGCAGTAGTTGGATGAGAAGAGCCGAAGACCGTGCTCAGTGGCGTACCTTGGGAGAGGCCTTTGTCCAGCAGTGGACTGATACGGGCTGATGATGATGATGATGATGATGAGTACAAGTTTTGAAAACTATAAAATGTTTTCGTAAACGTCAAAGTTTACTACCGCCAACTTGTCAAAGTGACATCTTGTACTGTCAAAATTAAAAAAGTAACTCGAAAACTTTGTTGGCATTCGAATACGACGATTTGAAATAACCCGTAGGTATTTACGATTTTAGACTTGTATTCAAGATTGACGCTCAAGTGTTGATCAATTCTTGAATAGCGAATAAGTTACATATTTGTATAAAAATGAACAGCTTCAAATCTGTGCTCAAATACTGTACAATACAATACAAATACTGATTATGATTGTCGCTTGAACGTCATTCCAGAATACCAGCCTTAAACCCACCAAGTTTCAGTACCCCTCCCCTAGTACAGTATCTACCCCTACAGGTTTTGATAGTTTACAAAAACTATAAAAGTTTTCGTTTCCATCCATACATATTTTTTTCAGCGAATCTCACCGAGACTTGGAGGAACTGAAATCGTTAATAGTACGGGTTATTTTAAATCGTTATAATCATATTCCAACAATGTTATTGAGTTACTTTTTGAATTTAAGCAGATCGAGTTGCCACTTTGACAAGTCGGCGGTGGTAAACGTCGACGTTTACGAAAACTTTTATCGTTTTCAAAACTTGTACTAGCAAAACAGTAAGGCGCTCTGAAAACAAAGTGTTTCGAAGGAAAGGAAAACTTTTATAGTTTTTGTTAACTATCAAAACTTGTAGGGGTAGATACTTAGATATATTAGATTAAAAAATGCATAAAATATCTCACCCTTACGGAACATATACGAGTATTTCTAGATTAGAAATTGATTTTATTTTGGATGGGCCACCAAAATGAAACTCTACCAAAAAGTAAATTTAGCATAGAAAAGTAAAAGATCCGCTTCCCTGCGTGATTAAAAGCCCATAGATAACCTAAAAACTAAGCGCAATGACCATAAAGCTCGTGCAACCTTCATAGTTCAAAAGCATGCCAATGTCAGAAAAAAGAAAACATTCCATTTTCGACTTTAAACAAATGCAATAAAGAGGGAAATCACTTAGTGCCTTTACAATTTCTTTTTTACTGCATAACAATAATGTCGATCGTGAGAACTTAATGGTGACACGCAATAATTAGCCTTAATAAGTGCCAAATAGAGCTTAAATTTGACCGTGACCGATTAAAATACCTGTTTCTTGACCGACAATGACCTGAGAAAAAGCGCGGGAAATGAATGAATGATTAGTCGCTGTGGGTTTACGATTTTTAAGCATATTGCGCAGATTTTAAAGTGCATTATTGCGTGGTTTCGATAACATAATATGATGCGATTAATTAGGTACGTACAATTGATTGAAAAAGTGGATGTGGTTATGAAATTCGCGCAAGAAATGTTTGTAGGAAGAATAACAACTACCAACTTGTCATAGACAAATATGGCGGTTGGTACTTGGGAAGTAATGTTATGACATCTTTTCTATTAATAAAACTGTTCTAACGTGCAATATACATTGAAAGTATCTGTCAAAAACTAATTAGCGGTTAATGTAGGAAAATGAACAGATTATAAACCAGTTTTCAGATGTGTCAAAAATAAATTGTCATACATACATTACATACCATCTCAATACTAAACTTTTAATTTGTTTAATTGCGCGTCAAAATGTACTACAACGTACTTCAAGATGGGTATGGAAAGAGTTCTTCACGATCGGCAATGCCCCGCCCTAGTGCTGCAAATGTCCAAAACGGTGACAGCTTGGTTTGTCACTAAACATACAAAAAAAAAAGAAAGAAAATATTAAAGTAAATTCAATTAAATTTAATTAGTACTCTTTTGTTCATTCTCGTGGAGTAAAATGATACTTAATTTGGTGATTAAAGATTAAATACATTTTTGATGATGTCATGGAGTAGTTTGTGACCTTTTTTCGGGGTAGGTACTTAGGGTTATCCGATTATTAAAATTTTGTCTATGTGTACAAATTATTTCATCTGATTTCGTTCATTCAGTCACCTCAGTGAAAAAGTAATATGGTTACAATTAAAACTTAAAACGACCTTGTTTAAAATAGGAATGTTGTCGAAAATGGCGGGAGAGCGGTCTGGAAGTGCCAAACATTCCAGATTTGAAAATGTTAACGCCCGCACCGCACAAAACGGTAAAGTAACCGACGAGCGCGCTATGCTTTCGCGCGCTTTTGCATCCTGTCACACATTTCTTTCGTAGACACTCTATTGTCTATGACATAAGGTTCCTTTTCATGTCATCTGGTGCTAAGTGCTTGATAGATAAGGTTTTTTTACAGTGTACAAGCGTAACGTAACGCAGATTATCGGGCTATTAGGTTTTTTCTTGGAATCTCGTCAAATAATTATTGACGTTTTAGAAGCTTTCTTGTTATTTGAAGTAGTAGCGGTTTCAGCGAGTCTTCGTGATTGTTCGTGTAAGTAGTTAGTTCCTACTTGAATTTTACCTTTTTGCTTGGTTGTAGGGCATTTTCTAGTGCTCGCCTGACTAGCTCAAGCTTCTAGTAAGAAATCTGCCGCCGTGCACCTATCGGTGTGTTCCGGCAGCCTCACTTGAGAGCCAGTTCCCAGTCCAGGTGTAGCGTAGCTCTACGTTCGACCTCGTCACTTTAAAGGACGATTATTGGCTGCAGGGATCTCCAGATTTCTCAGAAAACATACAGAGCTATAATATTTATAATTACGCACATTAATTACCACGTTTTTGACATCATATTAACGGGAGGATAAAAAGATTGGTTAATTATTTTTTTGGCCTCAAGTCACCTGTTGTTAAGTGATAATGTGGTCGAAGGTGGCGTCACGCTACACCTGGACTGGGAACTAGGGTTGAATTTCATAGCATTTTACCTGACAACTTCTGAATGGCCAGTACATGAAGAAGAAGATGGATGTGGATAGTTGTTTTGTTCTTGCTTTTACTTTGTTTTTCATTACATTTCATTTTCGAGGAGAAAAACTAAAAAAAAAAAGTTAGTAAATATATTGTCTATTGTCTATTTAAACTAAAAACTTAATAAGTACAGTAAGTACAAATCGTGTGAAGCCACAAAAAAGTTCAAGAACTGACAGTGATTGTCAAAAAACTGCCACAAAACAAAAGCTCGAGTCTCTGGTCTATAAATATGGAGCCACGTGTGCGTCACACGAAAGGAAATGCCTTCGTTTACGACCAGCGACCAACGGCTGCGACCAGAATTGTCGTTTTGTTTACTAATCGGGTCTCAATTAGAATTTGAACGTTTTCTGTGTAAACATAACATGCAATAGCAAAGGGTCATGAGGGTTTGCATTTCAGGCGATGATTGCGCTTTTTCAAATGGCTTAACGAAACAATGGTGATTCCGAGATTGAACAAAGCCATCATTATCAGCCTTGCACGTTGTCATTGGGACTCTGGCCTTCTCTCAAATCGAGGCAAAGCCATCCCTGCGTGTGTGAATGTTTGTTACCACGTATCACCGTAACTACGAAACAGATTTTGATGAAATTTAGAATGGAGATAGCTTATACTCTGGATTAACACATAGGCTTTTTTTTATCCCGGAAACAGGTTCCTGCGGGATAACGGGAAGACGCGGGTGAAACCGCGGGGCACAACTTGTTGTGAAATAAATACTGTAGGGTTTGCTGGTACCCCGTCTACAATACCTTACACTGGCTCGGAAATGCCCACGTATTCGCCATCAGCTAGCTCCACCGTGCACTCTCGCCCGCGGCTCTCGTGACAGTGACGTTTTAGCTAACCAATACAGTGACACACGAGACAGCGTATGTATGCGCATACACTACAAATACTAAATTAATAAAAGTTACGTAAATTAAATATATATGCAGACACATAAATATTTGTAGGTAGGTGTCACCTAATTAATTTATGATTCTAGCTGTCTACAGCCAGCTAGCTGTTCACGCCTGAATCGCATCGTTTGCAAAGGTCAGCCGCGCATTTATTAATCAAGTTTTCACCAGTTCATTCAACCGATAACTTAATTTATTGATAGGAAACCTTATTCGTGGTTAATCCATTAGATAGAAACAATCGAGCTGTAGAAATCCCACACCACTCTTTCTCCCGCATACAAGTTTTTGCTTGGTGTTATGATATATGTATTCCTCTAATCGCCTAGCTACCACCTTCATGTTATGAATCTGTCGCCAAACACCTATCGGTGTGTTCCGGCAGCCCCTCACTTGAGAGCCTGTTCCAAGTCCAGGTGTAGCGTGGCGCCATCTTCGACCACGTCGTCACTTAACATCAGGTGACTTGTGGTCAAACACTGCCCTGTAAGTAGTAAAAAAAATACATGCAAAATGTGGAACGAGGTCTCTCCACAAGCCTGTCCAGTGCTACAACTATAACATCATCATCATCATCAGCCTGTATCAGTCCACTGCTGGACATAGGCCTCTTTCATGATACGCCATTAAGCCCGGTCTTCGGCTTTTCTCGTCCAACCACTGCCAGCCACTCGGCGCAAATCGTCGCTCCACCTAGTCGCAGGGCGTCCTACACTACGTTTGCCAAGACACAACTATACATAGGACTTCCTATTTCTGAAGCAACGAGTATTTGTGATCCACAACACTCCCAAGAAACATCTATATGTATAGGATTTCCTTTTCCAGAAGCAACGAGTATTTGTGATCCACCACACATAGACACAAACACTTTGCTATGCTTCGCAGGAAGAGAGATGGTAGCCTCTCAGCTTAGTAAGTTATGTGTGGATCTACCATCGCTCGAAACGGTGAAGAAAAACATCGTGAGGAAACCGCCGTGTCCAAGAACCGCAACATTCAAGGGCATGCGACATCTACCAACCCGCACTGGGCCCGCGTGCTACATTACGGCCCCTACTCTCTCTCTGAGAGAAGGCCAGAGTCCCAGCAGTGGGAACGTAATAGGCTGTGGATGATGACGCTTCGCAGTCGACTATTCGCTCAATGCACCACATTGATCGTTAAGTCGTAATGCTCTATGCCTATGAAGACCCCACCCATATGACGAAGCTAGAGCTACTTACATTATTAAAGCGACTCGTACACAGACCTTGAGCTTTGATTCATCTCAACCGGTTGAGATCCGGAATAGCTGATGAGCGATGTCTAAAGCCTGTGCTATTTCCGGTACATTTGCTAACCATATTATGTCATGGAAAACTTTTGTGACTAGAATATAGAACTAGCTTGGTGGTAGGGCATTTTCTAGTGCTCTATGGCTAATTCCTTCAAGTAAAGAATCTGTCGGTGTGTTCCGGCAGCGTCACTTGAGAGCCAGATCCCAATCCAGTACATATGTCTTGTGGTCAAACGCTACCATGTACATAGACTAGAACTACGTCATACAAAGAACACACCCTCCAATTTTCAGGTCTCTACGATTAGCGGTTTAGGCTGTGCGTTGATCCGTCAGTCATTCAGGACAAAGCCTTTTATATGTATAGATGTAAAATAAATAAGTAGGTAAACATCAGCACTTGCACCCAGAACCTTTGAACTTCATCATCATCATCATCAGCCTGTATCAGTCCACTGCTGGACATAGGCCTCGCCCAAAGTACGCCACTGAGCCCGGTTTTTGGCTCTTCCTATCCAACTACTGCCAGCCACTCGCCAAAGTCACCTTTAAACTTGAACAGCTTAAAATACTGCGCAGCAATGCACTGCGCTCGTCGCCCTTAGCTATTAGATGTTACCTAAATCTCTTATGCCCTGGAAATATGGTCCTTCGAGCCGGAACACAGAAATGTTCGCACACCACTGCTTGGCGGTTGTATAACTGGCAAGGTGTAATACTTTCCCAAGCGGTCTCTGCAAAGAGTCCTACCACTACCAAAATATCATATAGTCCTGTATTGATCCCGACATCCAAAACCAATAAAAGGTCCTGGGTGGTCACGAAACACAATAGGCTTGCAATGCTGATAGTATCTCCCAACGGACAGTTTTTATTGTTTCCTTACGTGTGAAATAAACATATTCTCGGGCCCATCAAAAGTCAACGATACCGATTTGTCAGTGGCGTCACTGGAACTCAAGCAATGGTTGGTTTAAGGTAACTTGCAGATACCGAGTTTGAATCAAATCATAATATGTTTACGAAAGACTTGCGCTCACTCCAGGTGGAGGACTGGCAGGAGGTGGCGCGGGACAGAGCGAAGTGGCGTCTTTTGTTATCGGAGGACAACACTCACTTTGGGTCGTTGCTCCATCTCAGCCACGAGTACTTTAGGACACAACAGACGTATTTTGACCTCCTTAAGTCCATACACCGGCATGTCCAAGAACTACAACATTCAAAGGCGACATCTATCAACCCTTACTGGGCCCGCGTGGTTTCAGTAAAAAATCATGTATGTATTCGTAAAACAAGTCGGAAGAACATGAGACGACTGGATGCTTTATCAGCTCACGCTGGCTAAACGGTTTGATTAGAGTGGATGTAATGTGTGAAAGAAATGTAGGCTTCAGGTCTACAAAAAAGTCTTGAGAAAACTTGTGTTTTTCAATATCTCTGCCTACCCATGCGGAACTTGGGCGGGTTCTAGTCCTTACAAATAATTATGATACTAGTGACGCGGTTTATTTATTTGTTTGTTAACATTTCACGGCTAAACCGCCGAACCGATCTTCATGAAATTTGGTATGAATATAGTTGGAACCCTGGTGAAGGATATAAAATACTTTTTATCGCGATAAACTGTAGTCCACGCGAATGAAACCGCGGGGAACAGCTAGTTCATTCTAATCTCGTTATCGGTCGACCCTGTGTTGATAGTTGATAAGCCGAGGCATTCCCGTCCCCACGGCCCGGCTGCACGTGAATGGGGGAGGGGTGGGGAGTGTGAAGGGTTCATTGATAGATCTGAGGTATCAGATAAACCATACCTAAGTTTCCCAAGCGATGGCCGAACGGTAACGCGTGCGCCTTTCAAGGCGCCGCGGAAACGCCGCTGCTATCGAGTCCAAATCCTCTCGGCCCCGCACGTTATTTGCGGATTTGCCATTGAAGGAAAACATCGTGAGGAAACCGGCGTGTCCAAGAACCGCAACATTCGAGGGCATGCGACATCTACTAACCCGCACTGGGCCCTCGTGGTAGATTACGGCCCATGCTCTCTCTTCGAGAGAAGGCCAGAGTCGCAGCAGTCGTTTGACCAGCGCTGGTCTTCCGTTCCGAATGCGTTGGCTTGGCTATGTAGTGCGCATGGGGGCGGATCGGGTGGCAAAGCGGCTCTAGATGCCGCTGGAAGGACGCGGGGGATGCGGAGCTACGCGAGCTCCACACTCTGAACTGGGCTGACATCGCTCAGGATAGATGGAGTGGCGCTCTCTCGTTTCGGAGGACAAGACTTTGGTCGCTGGACCATTGGATTTAGTTAGGAAGTGTAGTAGAAAAAATAAACAAAGGAGCGATTTATAGCGATGATGGCTCAGTGGTAGTGAGGTCGGCTTGCGATCCGTAGGATGTGGGTTCGAATCCTACAATGAGCTTGAGCTTTCGGTGAAGGAAAACATCGTGATGAAACCATAGCTTGGTGGTAGGGTATTTTCTAGTACTCGCCTGGCTAGCTACCACCCTCTTGTTAAGAATCTGTCGCCAAGCACCTATCGGTGTGTTCCGGCAGCCTCACTTGAGAGCCAGTTCCCAGTCCAGGTGTAGCGTGGCGTCATCTTCGACCACATCGTCACCTAACATCAGGTGACTTGTGGTCAAACGCTACCCTGTAATTAGTAAAAAAAAAAAAAAGGATTAAAGCTATTGAGCATTCCGAAACAATTAAGTGTCCTTCGGGCCAATAAGTTTGAGGAGTTGACCTCTAACTAGCATCGTGACGCTTTGTGAAACAAGAAGCAATGTACAAGCGCCGTCTACCGCCGAATAGACGTAATCCATTCCAAGAATCGCGAGTAACCTAAACCGAACAATGATATGTAGGCTAGCTAGCAGCTCCTCTCTATACTTAGACGACCGATGTGGCGCAATGGGCGGATAGCCGACTGCGAAGCGTGAGGTCGCGGGTTCGATTCCCGCTGCAGGACAAATATTTGTGCATATAAAAAAAAAAGCGCAAGTATTTGTTTTGTGTCTGGGTGTTGTGGATCCCCGATCCGCGCAGTTTCTGATACCCTAGATACAGGGAAACCCAGTTAGGGGTCAGAGCCTATGTATGTGATTGTGCGGGCATACTAGTTGCGCCCCGCGGTTTCACTCGCGTCTTCCCGTTATTTCGCAGGAACTTTTTCGGGATAAAAAGTAGTCTAGGGTATTTATAAGCTATCTTCATTGCAAATTTCATTCAGATCCGTTTAGTAGTTTTTGCGTTAAAGGGTAACAAACATCCATCCATCCATCCATACATACAAGCTTTCGCGTTTATTTTATTAGGAGGACCTCCTAACCGACCGTTACGTTATCGTTCTTATCAGCTAGTCTGTTACGTCAAAATGGTCATAAAAGTTGTGCCGAACTTTGTCTATAAATAACTTGAAAGGAATTACAGAATTGGTTTTACTTATATGTAATTGAAGCGATGATGGCCGTAGGTCGTAGGTTCGAATCCTACAATGAGCTGGAGCTTTCGGCGAAGGAAAACATCGTGATGAAACCATAGTTTGGTGGTAGGGCATGCTCTAGTGCTCGCCTGGCTAGCTACCAGCCTCGAGTTAAGAATCTGTCGCCGTGCACCTATTGGTGTGTTCCGGCAGCCTTACTTGAGAGCCAGTTCCCAGTCCAGGCGTAGCGTGGCGTCACCTTCGACCACATCGTCACATAACATCAGGTGACTTGTGGTCAAAAAACATGAATTAGATAAACAAAAAACACGTGTCTTTATTTTGCCCCATTCAATAAAAATACCGCCGTCTCGGTATGCAGCAGACAAGCTAATTAAAATTCGATAGATGTCAATGTTCGAAGAAATAATCGTTGCCTTCGCTCCGATCTAAAATCACGCTATAAGAAGGTTATTATTATTTTTTGATCCACCTGTGTATTCATAGATTCATTATTTGTTGTTGGTCCTCGGACCCTGACACACAAGTTCAATCTTGGTTCGGGGACGGGGTTTGCCTCTGGTAGCGAGCCGTGAGAGGGCGCGCGTTCCTGTGTCTTTTATAATTTGTAATTTATGTTATTTATATCCGTTGCTATGTATGTCTACTCTTTTTGTTACCTATTTCTTAAACAAACATTTTTATTATTATTATTATATCCCTATTAATATTATAAATGCGAAAGTAACTATGTCTGTCTGTCAGGTCTGTCTCGCTTGCACGCGTAAACTACAGAACCGATTTAAATATAATTTGTTACAGAGATAGTTTTTAAAGCCTGAGAAAGAACAAAGGATACTTCTTTTTGTGTGTATACCTAGCAATGTTATATTTGGCACGTCCACACAATGAAATTTTACTTTGATCCACCTGTGGATTCATGGATATAATTTTTCTCCAAGTTGATCAATTTTTTAAATCTCGTCGATCCACCTGTGGTATCTTAATGAAATTATAAAGTTACAAACTGTAAGGCTACATTATGAGGAGGTCATCGCAAACGTTGACGTTTTTAAATAATAACCGTTTCGAATACACCATCGACAAAAAAAAAAATACTAAGTATCTTTTTAATTTTATCAACCGCCAGATAAAATAAAGATTCCGATCCAACCTGCCAGTGCTTATGTAATAAGTACAAAAACAGTGCTCGAGCAGGATTTAACATTCAAAATGAATAGGTTAGCTTTTTTTTAGTCGCGTGTGCCGTTTGCCCATACAGCCAGCCTAGTGCCTGGCTGTAAAGAGGCCCAATGGGATGGAGAAAGGACGTTGCAGGTAGAAAGAGATGATAAATATAGTAAAAATATATTTTCGAAAAACCGTAATTTGGAGCTTGCTAACAACGGGCAGTTTCAATAACCTATCCACGGTTTGTGATCGAATTTTGACATTACTTCTATGGAGCTTACGTCAATATTCTCTATCTCTGGTAGGACAAACTGTAGATAGATAGGTTAGTGAAACTGGCTGTAAGTCGTTCTCTTATGTCAAGCATTGGACGTGCAATGGGTTCGAATCTTACAATGAGCTTGAGCTTTCGGTGAAGGAAAACATCGCGATGAAACCATAGCTTGGTCAATAGTCAATAGTCAATTTTTATTTATTCAATAGGATACATTGTGATCACTTTTAAACGCCAAACTTAAAACTAGCTACGCCTGTTCCAACCTCCTTACGCCGGCAATAGAACAGGCAAGAAACGGCAAGAAAGTGGTAGGGCATTCTCTAGTGCTCGCCTGGCTAGCTACCACATCATGTTAAGGATCTGTCGCCGTGCACCTATCGGTGTGTTCCGGCAGCCTCACTTGAGAGCCAGTTCCCAGTCCAGGTGTAGCGTGGCGCCACCTTCGACCACATCGTCACTTAACATCAGGTGACTTGTGGTCAAACGCTACCCTGTAAGTAGTAAAAAAATTGGTAAGGTACCTAATTAGGGGGATTAGTAAGGATAGATTTGCTTAGATATACAAAAAAACAGTTATATATTAATACGGGCGAAACCGAGTTGCGCAGCAAGTCTTAAAATATTTTTGTTCGATCATATGGTCAAGCGTCTAAAGTAGGACGAATTTTCAACTTTATTTCATAGCCACTAGAGTACAAATTACTTTGATTTCTTATCGGTATCACCATATGATTTTAACTTCATGAATCGATTGCTGACCAGAATACTGGAACATTTAGAAGCTCTACCGTTTAGTGCTTTATTTTACCGACTCTAAGGAAGGTTTTTCTTTGACAATAGTTTATTAAAGTGTGAGTTGAAACAGGATTCGTTTCCCATATGATTTCTGTGACATTCCTTTTGCAATGAGTTATTTTAATTTCACCCTTTTGACTTACGAAATAGGAAAGATTTTGGATTGTTCTGAAAGATGAGATCTAGTTAGGTGGGGTCAGATGGTTTGGTCCGTTGCTGTTTTGTTACCAGAATAAAAAAATAATTTCCTACCATTTTTTTTGAAAAATATTCGTTACTAATTACGTAATTAGAAATGTGAGAATACATTTTCTAAAAAGTCAATTTTGTAAGTCTTAGTTTTAAAACAGTTACCATTTGCATCATCTACAATCGACAGTAGAATGTAGATGATGAAAATGATTTAAAACTTACTAAAATTCTATTGAGGTACAGTACGTTACGAGTCGTTTAGGGGGGAATTTACCCAAAGTAACGTGGAGGAGACGACGGGTCTCAGTGTAAAAATACGTGAAAACTTTGTAAAATTATGTCAAACTAAAAATAATACAGAAAATTATGTTTTATTTATTTTTCTAAATTAGTCAGACGGAGGCGTATGAATTTTGGTACAGTTAAAATTTCTATGAAGAGGGAGTGCAGAAACCTAATAATAATACATTAGATTAACACTGTGCTGTACTGCAGCTTGCTAAATACATACATGTATTTATTTAGGGTCAAATTACGACTACTGGGTGACCACTAGTTTTCTTCATTGTGCAATGATAAAGTGTTATTTATCTATTTATCTATAAGTTGTAATTAATAATTAATGATTATTCACCAGCATAGTATGAAACGTAACATACGCAACCACAGCTTCCATTGTTTCGTGAATTGTCATTTGAGCATCGCATGATTTTAATTTGCTTTGATTTTGACGCTATTAAGCACCAAAACATCGCCAATGACCAAATTAGTTTTTACCGTGACAATGAATGTTAGAATGTTACTGTGTGTGTGACAAAGTGTGGTCACAGGCACAGCATTACACTGCGAAAAGTATTTAAATAAAGCGTAGGAACTTGTAATAAGTCAGTTTTGTTGCAATTTAGTTGCTGTGAGCATTTATTTTATTTTATTTTGTTGTTTTTCTTAGTTTCAGGTTAGCGTTTGACCACAAATCACCTGATGTTAAGTGACAATATGGTCGAAGGGGGCATTCTAGATTGGGCTCCTATATTTGACTGGCTTTCAATTAGGGATACTTTCTACAGTAGAAAAGTAAGAATTATCCTGCTTAAAAGACTGCTTTGTTGACAGCGAATAAAGAACAAAAACTTAACTTTTACTTCGCAACGCAAGGATTTTACATAAATTAATGATTACGATTAAGAGACTATTAAATCTATTTATTTATATAGGATTTATTATGTCAGCGACACAAAAACTACCAAAATGGTACAATTTTTCTAATCCCGCTATCCCGTTTAACGCAGGGGGGCAACGGGCAACAAGGATCGCTCAAACGGCCGCGCAGCGATAGCGGGAAGCTGAATGAATTGGCTTGGTCGCCAGTTGCCGATGAACCGCGGCGCAGGAAACATCGCGGTTATCCCTTCTCAGAAAAACAAACAGCTGTGATAAAAACCTGTAAAGACTGAAAAAAAAATGGACTTGTGTTTGTGAATTATTTAATCAGAGCAAAGTGCAAAGAACGCCGCGGAAATGTGGGGCGAAAGCAGCAAGAACTGCGAACGAAACTGTCAGTGTTCCGGGTGAGTTTTTTTTCTCATGTTTTGTTTTTGTGCGGGGTTGAGAATTGAAACTTACCATGTGGACCTGTCGGTGCTGTGTTTTGACAATCTGTACTTCTGTTCGAGTTTTAAACACTGCAAACATTCGTCTTTCGAAATTTCAAAGACTGATCGATCTTTGTTTATAAATATTTGTGTTTCTAATTACTTGACGCTGTATGAAACTGCAAGAAAAGCCGTAGAATCTGGCTAGTAGCCACTGGGGAGGATAAAAACCCGTACAACACTTTAATACGTATGTTAACTTCTCTAATTAAGGCAAGTACCTATTTACAAACAAAACAACAATTAGCAATTAATGTTCACATGTGTTGTGTGCTTAACTTTCTGACCACCATTCATAGACTATAGAGTCTATGCTGTCTATGGCTCAACATACGTTTTTAATGAAAGAGGTTGAATTCCTATTTTCCGGTACCAACCTACGGCGTATCACATAAATCTAAAACCTTGCATAATATTACATTACTCAAAGTATCGTGTTATTAAAGTAACGAACAAAAACAATATGGCTGTAATCAGGACGGAAGCAACGCGGTGGGGGTAAATGCCCCTGATTTGCAAATCAGCTGTTTTGCAATCGCATTGACCACTGTCCAGAAATAATTCAGGTTTTTGCACGTGTCAAAATGTCTGCTCCTTTTATGCAATACAGAATCTCGAAGTTAGTTTTATCTAAAAATACTAAAGGGTACATAAAACAGGGCTAAAATCTTATTGCTCAGGATTTGAAAGCGTTCCGTGCTCTTTTTAAGCTTAGCAAGTTAGCAAGCAACCTACAAAATCGTATTGAGACCAGATGTTCCAAAAATGGTCAGATTACGTCACCGCCCATGGCAACCTTGATTTTTAACTACCGGAGCGGTCGCCGACCTTTTTGGCGAAGCCTGCTTGTCTATGGCATAATGACTCTATGGTCTAGAGCTCTAGAGAAATGGCGCGAACCGTTTCCATTTCGTTAGCGAAAGGGAAATGGGCACAGGTAATGCGAACTATATTTGGGTTTATTTTGTGATTAAAAACTTTTTCAACGAGTTTCTTTGTTATTTTTTACGATTATGCTAGCTTCTTACCGTTGTTTTACCTGCTATTGACTTACGGTTCATATTTCATCTTATATAGCCTTCTATAGCACCTATATGTGTGTCCCGGCAGCCTCACTTGAGACCCAATTCCCAGTCCAAGCATAGCGTGGCACCGCCTTTGACCACATCGTCACTAAACCATGCTTGGTGGTAGAGCATTCTCTAGTGTTTGCCTGGCTAGCTACCACACTCGAATCTGTCGCCAAGCACGTATCGGTGTGTTCCGGCAGCCTCACTTGAGAGCCCCAGTTATAAATCATCACTTAAAATCAGATAGATGACTTGTGGTCAAACCAATTTGCCATCGCTCAAAACGCTGAAGGAAAACAACGTGAGGAAACCGGCATGTCCAAGAACCGCAACATTCAAGGGCATGCGACATCTACCAACCCGCACAGGGCCCGCGTGGTAGATAACAGCGCAGACTCTGAGAAGGCCAGAGGCCCAGCAGTGGGAACGTAATGGGCTGATGATGATGATGTGCAAATCTACCAGGGATACCAGGGAACAAGCAACGTGGGTAGGTAACGTTTGCATCATCCGATTGTATACGTTCCAAATATGGTCTACATCACGGGGTTCCCAAATTTACTTTGTCTACTGACCTCTTAGAGAATAAATTTATTTTTTAGCGTCCCCATTAAGCCTCTACATAACGCCCCCCTTTTTTCTGAGTCTCTCCCTTTAGGCCTGCAGCGCCCACCAGGGGGCGTTATCGCCCACTTTGAGAAATGCTGGTCTACATCAACGATAATAAACCCGCTCATTGTTTTGATCTCGTTTATCAATCCGACCTAGTTACGATAGCAATGACGACATAGGCGCAAAAACGAACAGACTAGCATACTAGTGTAGCGACCGTTTTTGCCTGTCCTTTTGCCGGCGTAAGGTCGGAACAGGCGTAGCTTTTTTTTACTTACAGGGTACCGTTTGACCAAAAGTCACCTGATGTTAAGTGACGATGTGGTCGAAGATGGCGCCACGCTACACCTGGACTGGGAACTGGCTCTCAAGTGAGGCTGCCGGAACACACCGATAGGTGCACGGCGACAGGTTCTTAACTTGAGGCTGGTAGCTAGCCAGGCGAGCACTAGGAAATACCCTACCACCAAGCAAAGCTAGCTAGTTTTAAGTTTGACGTTTTAAAGTGACCACATGTCGTATTCTACTAGTATTTGGCGTTTATTTATGCTCGAAATTAATAATCGATCCCGATCCGTTATCCGCAATTTTTGAATCGATATGTCATGTCATACATAATATGTCATTTTAGTACTAGGGCTTGACATATTGCTACTGAAATGACATATTATGACATAACATATCGATCCAAAACCGCGGATAACGGATCAGGATCGATTATTAAGACGAGGAATTGGCAATATTGGCTGTAGGGATCTCCTTTTTAAAACACTTTTATTAGCTTGACTTGTAACTAACTAACTAACTAACTAACTAACTAACTAACTAACAATGTAATTTCTCAGTAATTACAAAACATACAGAGCTAATATTTATGTACCATTAAAGATCATGTTTTTGACATCAAATTGTCGGAAGGAAAACACAATTGGTTAACTTTCATAGCAGAGAAACAATGATCGAAAACTGCCCTCTAAAAAAACAGATTTTCATTTTACAGGCATACAAAACCGATTTATGAGTTGAATTTTTTTTGTATGATATATACACATTCTTCAAATATGTAACTACAGATTTAGTTCTATAAAATTAACGATAGTTTTCATTTTAAACGAAAAAAGCCTTTTTTTTTGACGCACACGACCATACGGCATTAGTCAGCTCGCTTGCGTTTTTGTATGGAGCTGATTTCAGATTCATTGTCTATCACGGCGTCCTCTTAATTTCCGGCGTTAAAGTGACCACATGTTGTATTTTCTACTAGTACATGTACATGTTTGGCGTTCATTTATTCTACCGGTCTCGACTGTTCACCCCCAAATCGGCGGGGCGTGAAGTACGACCGTAGACGTTATATACTTACCATATGTGCGGTCATCAACTGCTTATCAAACCAATCTTTTGAGGAAACGAACGACAAATGGTCGCGACACGTCGACAAATCTAGTTTTTTTTTTAGTTTTTACCCTACCGCGAAAGAAGGAGGGTTGTGTGTTTCGAGTGTATGTATACATGTGTCTTTCTTTAGCACTGCCTGTATCGTAAATGGCGGCTTTTAACATATAAGGTGTCATTAGACTTTATTGTGGGAGTGACATAGGGTACTTTATTTTGGCGCATCTCATCCTACTAATATTATAAACGTGGTGGAATGTATGTATGTATGTATGTTTGTTGCTTCTTCCCGCAAAAACTACTTGTTAGATTTTCAATTATTATACACAATTATCACGTTCTTGCACTGGCTTTAGACATTTACCGTATTTTAAAAAAGTACATATAGCAACTAGACTGGATAGTGTATTTAAATTCGAATTTAAAAGTGTTGTTATGATTTTTGACATAATCTAATAAAATTAATGAAAATAATAGATAATAATACAAATATGCTTGAAATAATAAACTATAAGGCTAATATTAATTTTAAGATGTAATTTTTAGTTTCTGATGTGATTTGTTTTGTCTATGGGTACGGAAATTGTAAGTGACGTCAGTATGACAGTTTCGAATAAAAACCGACCGGCAATCTGGAAGAGGGACATTCTGCCGTCGGCAACAGCTCAGCTTACTGTTTTATTTTCTACCTCCCTGCTTTTTATATACTGAACGGATTTCAGTGTTTGGAATGGAGATAGCTTATACCCTGGATTAACGCACACTGAGAAAAATAATCTGACTTTCCTTCTGAGTCTTACCTTCCAAGACCGATTCCTTCCTTATTTAACCTTAGTTTTCCTTCTAAATCACAAGTCCTTCCCTTTTGACTCAGAAGGAAAACGGTATTTCGGAAGGTCTTTTTTCTCCGTGCATAGGCTACTTTTTATCCCGGAAAAAGGTTCATGCGGGATAACGGGAAGACGCGGGTGAAACCGCGGGGCGCAACTAGTTATTGCAATATATATAAAAAACCGTGAAATGTCAAATGTCAACTTGCTAATTGTTATGCAATTGGTCTATGAACCGAGTGAATACTATAAACTCTTGTAGTGTGGAGTAAGTTACAAGAGACAGCGGGTAAAACACTACTGGAAACTTTGAAACTAAAAAGTCGAAAAGACAGGTTTGGTATACTAGATTGAAACATATCTTATTTAAAGTGACTACACAATTTATAATAGACAATAGACAATATATTTATTTGTGGCAAAAAATAGTTAAATTTACTTAACACAATTAAATATGATTGTGTTATAGTTGTTAGTCTGTTTTAAAAGCGTAAAAACTATCTTATTTTGCTTTACAAAAGATAACATTGTCATCCAGTTCAGAGTTATGGAGAAACAAATATAAATTAAAAAATTCTGACTGAAACAAACAGAGTTTTAAATTTTCACATTGGACAGTTTATCTTTAAAGGCTCATAAATGAGAATAATTCCGTAAAAAAAAGACATATTATATTGCAAAAAATATTAACGAATAAAAGCGATTGATTGATTGCAGCAATGACGTCACTGTATCCCTTAAACGTCTTGATCCTCTCTCGTTCTTTATTCGCCACATTCGCATCTAGAGTATTGATAAGTGCAACTCCTCTACCCGCTCCCGCTGGCTCTTATGACCTATTTCAGTCGAGCGCGGCTACCGTGACGCACCGTTAACGACTGCAACGAAACGCAACGTAAACACATGGGGTTTACGTTACAACGTAAACGTGACCTTTACTACAGATTTGTATATCACTAGTTGCGCCCCGCGGTTTCACCCGCGTCTTCCCGTTATCCCGCAGGAACCGTTTTCCGGGATAAAAGTAGCCTATGTTTTAATCCAGGGTATAAGCTATCTCGAGCGATGGTGGCCGAACGGTCAGGCGTGCGACTTACAAGACGTCGACACCGACTTCGAATCCTCTAGGCCCCGCACCTATGACTAACGCCCGAACTTAATAATCGATCCGATCCGTTATCCGCGGTTTGGGATCGATATGTCATGTCATAATATGTCATTTTAGTAGTAATGTCAAGCCCGAGTACTAAAATGACATATTATGACATGACTTATCGATCCAAAACCACGGATAACGGATCAGGATCGATTATTAATTTCGGGCGTTAATAAGTTATCTGCGGATCTACCATCGCTCAAAACGGTGAAGGAAAACATCGTGAGGAAACCGGCGTGTCCAAGAACTGCAACATTCAAGGGCATGCGACATCTACCAACCCGCACTGGGCCAGCGTGGTAGATTACAGCCCATACTCTCTCTCTGAGAGAAGGCCAGAGTCCCAGCAGTGAGAAAGTGAAAGGCTGATAATGATAAGCTATCTCCATTCCGTATTTCACTCAAATCCGTCCAGCAGTTTTTGCGTGAAAGAGTAACAAACATCCATACTAACTTTTTTTTTTTTTGTGTTATGGCGTCACACGATTAGTGTATTTGCCAGTGTCAAGTATTATACAATATAATATTTCAAACTCAAAGAGTTGAATCAAGTTTCAATGATGGTGATGATGATGATGATAGTGAGGAGATGATGGGATGAGGATAGTGTTTAAGTAAAGTAGTGGCGCTTTACTTAAACTTTACACGGACTTTTTTGGAGCAACTCGAAAAGTCACTTTCACAACTTTATTTCAATTTCCCACACTCGTACACATTAACGAATACATAATGGTTAATAATCCACCAATATTATACATTATCACTCGAAGAAACACAAGTTTAGGAAATAAAAACAAAATTTTCACGTTGACAATTCGATTGCCGCCAAAAAAAGTCTGCTAACTTTCACATTTATTTTATTTATTTATTTATTTAATAATCAGCACGGATACACCACTTACACTAATTATAATTAACACTAATTATTATTTATTATTTAATATTAGTAGGATGAGATGCATCATGCAGTATATACTCAACAACACTCGCTCTGGCCTCTAACACACGAAAAAAAAAACCGAAACCATAGACAACCACATAGACCCCGGTTTAACGATGCGGCTGTCTCTATGCGCCGACAATACACCCGTATCGCTTAGAATAATGTGCCCACCTAAAAAAAGAGAATTGTTTATGGTATAAAACAAAAATGCTACAATTTTCTGAAGCGCTTTGTGTTTTAAGCCATGCCGGTTCTTGAGCTGTGGCTGCATTTAGGTGTACAGCCACAATCATATATATAGTTTAAAAAACTAAAAACAAACACTTTAAAAACGCACTCATAAATATTTTTTTTATTTTTTTTTTTACTATTTACAGGGTAGCATTTGACCACAAGTCACCTGATGTATAAAATAAATAAAAAAATTGACTAAAAAAAATAAAAAACTAAATTGACTATTGATTTAATTGATTATTATAAATATAAAATAATAAAATTGACTTGTATTAGTTACGATATAATGGTTAATTCAAAAAGTGTGGAGCGCTTTTTGGTTGTGTGTACTTTTATTATTTACCCAGTAAAAGAAGCGCTCCACACTTTTTGAATTAACCATTATATCGTAACTAATACAAGTCAATTTTATTATTTTATATTTTTCAGTGCGTTTTTAAAGTGTTTGTTTTTAGTTTTTTAAACTACAAGTCAAGCTAATAAAAGTGTTTTAATAAATAAATGAAACTAAAGTGTCTATTTGTAATTTCAAATTGACACCATCCACCATCATCAGCCTTTCACGTTCCCACTGCTGGGACTCTGGCCTTCTCTCAGAGAGAAAGTATGGGCCGTCTGCCACGCGGGCCCAGTGCGGGTTGGTAGATGTCGCATGCCCTTGAATGTTGCGGTTCTTGGACACGCCGGTTTCCTCACGATGTTTACCTTCATCGTTTTGAGCGATGGTAGATCCGCACATAACTTATTAAGTCATAGGTGCGGGGCCGAGAGGATTCGAACTCGGTGTCGGCGCCTTGTAAGTCGCACCGTTCAGCCACCATCGCTCTTACCATCAAAAACTTTGTCTATGAGGAAATGAGGAAAAGCTGCGCGTACGCATCGATCGATCGATGCACCCCACGCGCCGCGTTCGTTCACCCCGCGACCCCCAACAGATGTGCGACCACCCCCTCCAGCAATTATATACTGTACAGAGGGTTTGGATCTAATGAAACCTTAGAAAAACATTAAAGCGGTGATGGCTCAGTGGTAGAGACGACGGCTCGATATCCGTAGGATGTGTGCGTGGGTTCGAATCCGATCGTGATTCAATACAAAACCAGAGTTGCGTTCAAAACATCAAAATTGCAAATTTTTATTAGCAAAAAAATTTGCAATTTTGCTTTTTTTTTTTTTTTCGATTTTCATCAAAATATGTAGATTCATAATTGGCGGAATGATCGCGTAAAATACATACAATGTTTGTTACTCTTTCACGCAAAAACTACTGAACGGATCTGAATGAAATTTGGAATGGAGATAGCTTATAAACATATAGGCTACTTTTTATCCCGAAAAAGGTTCCTGCGGGATAACGGGAAGACGCGTGTGTAACCGCGGGGCGCAACTAGTCGACATAATTTAATGAGATAATGTCGATATTTCGATATCATTTGCTCAAGCCGCAATCCTTGGTCTTTATTGACCAGGGACGTAATGAGTGCCCGGGGGGCAAACACATAATATATTACATAATATTTTTGTGGTTTACCTGCTCTTAAGATTTTCGTGAATATCTTAACAAAGAACCAATTGCCCATTAAATTGCAATTTGGTAAATTAGTCCTGTACAAAAATCAAGTAACTTTCATTCAAGGCGGCCATCTTTGCGTGTATCCTTGCTCGCTGTGTTCAAACAATTAGCCTTTGTGTCGAATTTCGAATTCGAAAACGTTCGAATTGTGAAAAGTGTTCCATATTCAAAAACGGCTTTTGTGTTTTCTTAATTTGAACGAAGTAATTTAGGCTTCGCAGTACGACAGAAGGTAACTTGTTGGCCCGCGGCACAATAAACGTGTAAAGTGTCAAAATTGAACACTTTTGTCAGTTCCGAAGTGTGGATCGATATCAAATCGACCAAAAATGTGTTAGACTAAAAGAAAGCATACAAAAATCAACTTAAAACTAAAGTATATAGCGCTTATTGTCCCTTGAAGTAGATTCTAGCAAGGGTAGGTGCTTAATTATCTGCTTAGACTAAATGAAAGTAAGGTCCATTTTCGCTTGGAGCAGATTCTGGCTAAGGCAGGTGCTGCGCTAGAAACCCCAATCAAAAGTGTTGCGCCATTTATTTCGCCAACCCTAACTTACAGAATAGTACATAGTTGAATTTGATTCGCAAATGGAATTTTTATTGTTTTATAGATATGAGGGGAATCGATTTTTTAGGGTTCCGTTGATGAAAAAGGAACCCTTGTTGTTGGATTAGGCGAGTCTCGTGTCTGTCTCTTATGCTGGGGCCACACTAACGGGAAATGACTTTAAATAGCGCGATGAGTGACGTTTGACATAAGTGTAGCCACGACATTTGACATCGGCATTCACATTGGCGTTTGACGTTAGCCGATAACTCAAGTGCATTCACGTTGACCGTTCAAGTGTCACTCACATAATTGCGTTTTAAATTAATGCAATACGTATCGCGAAGATAGGCATTGACATTTCCCTTGACGTTGACCTTAGTGTGGCCCCAGGTTAATAGATTGTTTTAACCCCCGACGCAAAAAGAGGGGTGTTTTCATTCTATCAATGTACTAGACGAAGAGTTAGTAGACGTAAGGAAAATGAAACAAGGTCCAAGAATTTCACATGTATCACGTGACGTATCAAATAGATTTGCTCGTTACGACAAAATGACTCGTTACTTATCACAAATACAATGATTTTTTTATGAAATTCATGTTTTTCTCTCCCCCTACTCTACTTCAAAGGCTGCAGTGTAAAAAGTAAATAAAACCTGAAATGACAATCCTAAATCGTGCGAAAACTACGGAGGAACCCTCTTTAAAAACTTCAATTCGCACATCACTGTTTTTTTATGAACTTAGAATGTAAATTGATAATTTAAATTAAACGAATCGATAACTGAAGAACAGTTCTTATCAGAAATTAAAAAATTGTTATCAATTCTTCTATTGACTCGAAATTAGTGTTTTAACAAATTATTGCTGTCTCAAGGAAATTGCTTTGAAGCGATAAGCTGGTTTTTAATACATAGCCAAAAATGTATGCGAAAATTATATTTTTCATATGTTTTTAACTGTTAGTTAAGTATTTAACCTAAGTAAGGTTTTTTGTTGTTTTGTTTCCTTTAATAAAACACTTTATTTAAAAAAAAAAGGAAAAAACCCAAAGACAATTTTTGTCAGGTCGTCGTGCAAAGTCCACCGGTCATCTTGATGCTAATAAAAAATTAAAAAATGAATGACTTTGAATCTACATCTGTGTTGCCATCACATCACATTTTTGTGTTCTCAAAAGCTAATATAACAGAAACAACAACTTAAAGAAAATGTATTAGCAGAAACCAGTACGAGTCTAAGACTAGAGACTACCTAATAGGCACCTTTGAACTAGCGATGGGCGTCACAAACCGTTAACAGTTTAGTCTAATACGGTATTTGGTTACACGATAACGCGTTATTGAGAGAAACTGTTTATCGTCGGAAAACGCGGATCGATACCGTACGCGATATTGTAAAAACCGAGAATGACCGAATATCGAGACGGTACTCTATACTTATCGAATAGACAAATGAGGAAAACGGATATTACATAGACCAAGTCAATGAAAGGATTGACGTCATGTCATACCAAGAGGTCAATAAGATGGCTTCAAAAAAAGCTGGGGCTTCTTGGACTCCCGCGACTCGTTGTTTTGGTATTAAATTACGTGTTTACGGTTTTCAGACTTTTTCCTTTTCATGTGATGTAAGAGCTTGTTTCACGTCAAATTTCATGATTCTAGGCATGTCTATGTATTTTGATTATTTTGTGAAATATCAGACTATGCGACATGAACGGTCATATCTTTTGATCGCGTTGATTTACAAGTTTATTTTTTTCCCAGCTGAAAGAGACCTAAGTATTTGACGTAAATTTCAACTTGATACCGCAACGCGTTTTTGAGAAAAGCTAAGAAAACTAATATATGTAGTTTCAAAACCCGGTATCGGTATCCAAACCCAGTATTAGTTCTGGTATCGGTATTCAAAACCAGTAATAGTTCTGGTATTACGAATTCGCATACCAAACCCACCTCTATACTATACCTAGTTAGAATCTCGACGCGGGAACTAGAAATTACAGTGTTTTTTATAAACACCTAATGGCAATACCGTCGAGTAAAAAGAAGATCAGACAATCCATGCGTGGGGAAAAAGTGCGTAATGACATCCCAGTGTTCAGAAAATTGTAGGGTTATTTAAAAGACTGAGCGATGGTAGCCGAACGGTTAGGCGTGCGACTTACAAGACGCCGACACCGAGTTCGAATCCTCTCGGCTCGACGGCGACCTATGACATTTGCCATCGCTCAAAACGGTGAAGGAAAACATCGCGAGGAAACCGGCATACCCAAGAACTGCAACATTCAAGGGCATGCGACATCTACCAACCCGCACTGGGCGTGGTAGGTTACAGCCCATACTCTCTCTGAGAGAAGGCCAGAGTCCCAGCAGTGGGAACGTGAAAGGCTGATAATGATGATTTAAAAGACTAGAGTCCTGCCCTCGCCTAGCACGATGTTTTACTACTTACAGGGTAGCGTTAAGTGATGATGTGGTCGAAGGCGCCACGCTACACCTGGACTGGGAACTGGCTCTCAAGTGAGGCTGCCGGAACACACCGATAGGTGCACGGCGACAGATACTTAACTTGAGGCTGGTAGCTAGTCAGGCGAGTATTAGAAGATACCCCACCACCAAGCTATGGTTTCATCACGGGTTTTCCTTCACCGAAAGCTCAAGCTCATCAATTTTTTTTGTCTGTTTGTTCCGGCTAATCTCGGGACTTTCGCTAGCAGATATATAGCTAATACTAGCTGTTCTCCGCGGTTTCACCCGCGTGGGCTACAGTTTATCGCGATAAAAAGTATACTATGTCCTTCCTCAGGATTCAAACTATCTCTTTTCTCTTTTCGTAGGTTCGAATCCTACAATGAGCTATAGCGATGATGGCTCAGTGGTAGTGACGTCGGCTTGTCCGTAGGACGTAGGTTCGAATCCTACAATGAGCTTGAGCTTTCGGTGAAGGAAAACATCGTGATGAAACCATAGCTTGGTGGTAGAGTATTTTCTAGTACTCGCCTGGCTAGCTACCACCCTCTTGTTAAGAATCTGTCGCCAAGCACCTATCGGTGTGTTCCGGCAGCCTCACTTGAGAGCCAGTTCCCAGTCCAGGTGTAGCGTAGCGCCATCTTCGACCACATCGTCACTTAACATCAGGTGACTTGTGGTCAAACGCTACCCTGTACATAGTAAAAAAAAAAAAAAAAAAAATCATTTAAATCGGTTCAGTAGTTTAGGCGTGAAAGCGTAACAGACAGACAGAGTTACTTTCGCATTTATAATAAGTAAGGGATTATAAGGAGTAACTTAGCCTAAGTTACTACTTCTGTTTTAGGAATTTGAACCCTAGGGAAGTCACAGTTTACTTTTTATCGCAAAAAACAGTAGTCCACGCGGGTGAAACCGCAGGGAACAGCTAGTATTAGAATAGATGGATAGAGGAGAAAAAGTAGACTGGCTTCTCTATGGTAGCATTAGTAACCAGTTAAGAAATGCAGGGTTGTCCTTGTCTATGCAATCGTTAGGACCATTTACGTGGTGAAATGCGACTGGCTTGGGAAATGATCTCCTATTTAGATGACAGGCTGGTAAAAAGGTTTCGAACAATTTTTTAACGTCAAGGAGCTTATATGTCTGCTGTTTATGGAAGGACACCTCATTTGTCGTAATCGAAGCGATGCACGATGGTAGAAGGTGGTTGTGATGTGACGTCGTCGTCAGGATGCGGTACTGCAATGATCTTGAGCTTTTACTGCCAATAACCGATCTATCTCTGGTTTGCCCCACTGGAGATAGGAATTTGACATAAGCTCCATAGTAGTTAGTGAGAAAAAACACTGAAAAAAAAGGCTGACTTTCCTACAGAGTCTTCCAAAACCGAAACCATGACCAAGCACAACCATGACCATCAGCTACCACCAAGCTATGGTGATGAAACCATAGCTTGGTGGTAGGGCATTTTCTAGTACACGCCTGGCTAGCTACCAGCCTCATGTTAAGAATCTGTCGCCAAGCACCTATCGTCGTGTTCCGGCAGCCTCACTTGAGAGCCAGATCCCAGTCCAGGTGTAGCGTGGCGCCATCTTCGACCACATCGTCACTTAACATCAGGTGACTTGTGGTCAAAGGCTACCCTGTAAGTATTAACAAAAAAAAAAGAAACACTTGCCTTGCCACAGAGAATACTCGACTTTAGTAAGCGCTCAGCTTTATAAATTCCGTAGAAAAACACAAATTGCCTTGCGCCCTAACAAAAAATGGCGTCCAATCCTTTTTTCTACTGTCGATCCTTTCAAACATCTTATTAGAGGAATTATAAACGCCCACGCACTCGTGCACGCACGTTTTCCGCTCTACGACTTACGAGATAATCTCAAAGTCGACGGTCACGTGTAGACCGCTTTTAAGTTGTAACAGCTCTAGAATTTGTTGTAACAACTCTGAGAAGATTTTGTTGTAACAGCTCTGTAGGTGGCCTCTTACGATTTTAACTTTTCTTTTACTTTTTACCCAAATGCAAAAGGAGGGTTATGTTTTTCGAGTGTACCTTATTTCTTTGTAGCCTAAACTAAACGGCTTGACGGATTTTAACATATGAGATGTCATTAGATGTACTGACAAACTTTCGCGTTTATGATATTAGTAGGACACATACATACACTCGAAAAACGTAACCCTCATTCTAGCGCGTCGGGTAAAAATCCAAGTCACGTCCCGTTTGTGTGCGGATCACAAAAAACAAGCGAAAGTAACGCTATTGGAGCAATTGACTCTCACTTTCATTACCATTTGAAATGATGTTATACCCAACGGAACCACTTCCGCTGATTGTCGTGGCGGCATTGGATTTGTCACGCTGTCACGTGACTTCCTCTGTTTTGGTAAACAACAACAGCTTCCCCGGATTCGGACCTTGGGTACACAAAATCCTACTAATATTATAAACGTGAAAGTTTCTGAGTATGGATGGATAGATGTATGTTTTGTTGCTCTTTCACGCAAAAACTACTGAACGGATTTGAGTGAAATTTGCTTTTTATCCCGGAAAAAGGTTCCTGCGGGATGACGGGAAGACGCGGGTGAAACCGCGGGGCGCAACCAGTAATCCGTACTGATATTACGCTAAGTTGTTAAAAAACAATGAATAATAAGAAAATGCTCAATGATGAGGTTTTAGGTAAAAAAATTGGTTGTCTGTAAAGTCGGTTTACTGACGATAGTTGAACGTGACAACGTCGATTGGCCGATTGTGCTTCTTTGTCGCTCGTTCCGCGCTCTCGCTTGCACTTCAAGCCTTACATGGAACGCCTCGGAGCGAGGTAACGCCGCAGAGCGAGGTAACGCCGCATGAGTCATGTTTTTTCGTGCGTGCAGCCGGCTCTATCGAATTATAAGACGTTGTCACGTCAAAATGTATAATTTTAATATTAA
Organism: Opisthograptis luteolata; assembly: GCA_931315375.2. NCBI lineage: Eukaryota > Metazoa > Arthropoda > Insecta > Lepidoptera > Geometridae > Opisthograptis > Opisthograptis luteolata. The sequence continues at coordinate 4,613,804 of OV928063.1, read as the reverse complement.
TTAGTTATTTAAAATTACCATCATGCCAGTGATGTCATCAAAAACGGCTTCAACGGAAGACCAGCGCTGATCAAACGAGCAGCACAACGCTGAGTTGAGGTCGGTTTGCTACCATACATCTTTTGTAATTACTACATAATGCATTTGTTTTAAGTATTTTTGTAAAAATTGTTGCACCTATGACTTCCCAAGTTATGTGCGGATCTACCATCGCTCAAAACGGTGAAGGAAAACAGCGCGAGGAAACCGGCGTGTCCAAGAACCGCAACATTCAAGGGCATGCGACATCTACCAACCCGCACTGGGCCCTCGTGCTAGATTACGGCGCGTACTCTCTGAGAGAAGGCCAGAGTCCCAGCAGTGGGAACGTAATAGACTGATGAACAAGTGTAAGCCAAGCATTAGAAGCAATCCCTGGATGACATAAGAGCGTGACTATGGAATGTTAAATGACCGTGCGAGCAGGACGCCGCTACTTGCAAGACAAGGATGGATGATAACAGCTGAATGATAGTTTTTAGGGTTCCGTACCTCAAATGGAAAAATGGAACCCTTATAGGATCAGTTTGTTGTCTGTCTGTCTGTCTGTCAATGCCCTTTTTCTTAAGAACACGTTGAGATATCAAGTTGATATTTTTGTCGAATACTCCGGTTTACAGTCTCTTTCAGTACCTACCCCTAGTACAGGTTTTGATAGTTTACAAAAACTATAAAAGTTTTCGTTTCCATCCATACATATTTTTTTCAGCGAATCTTACCGAGACTTGGAGGAACTGAAATCGTTAATACGGGTTATTTTAAATCGTTATAATCATATTCCAACAATGTTATTGAGTTACTTTTTGAATTTAAGCAGATCGAGGTGCCACTTTGACAAGTCGGCGGTGGTAAACGTCGACGTTTACCAAAACTTTAATCGTTATCAAAACTTGTACTAGGGGTACAGCTATGAGAAAATAAGACTAGTAAGTAACGCTATCAAAAGATATGACCGTTAATGTCGCATATTTTGCGATTTCACAAGGGAATCATCATCGTTACTTACCGTTGACCTAGAGGCATGAAATTTGGCATGAAGCAAGGTCTTAAAGCACATGTAATGGAAGAAGTCTGAAAAGTATATACTAGAACAATGAACCTAAAATTAATCACCTTAAAAATATTATTAAAAGGAGACTCTTTAGGCGAGGTGCCGAAGATACTGGCAGCGTTCCCCCTTTGAATAGCTAGACTAATTTTTTGTCCGAGGTAGCTGCCAGCACTTCGGTCTCCGGTGACGTAGACTGAAAATATATATGTATTGTAAAAACAAAAATATATATATAAAATATACTATTACAAACCTATTATTTGCGTTTGGTGCAATAACCTTGTCTAGGAATCGAACGGGGGCGTTTATTAGGAACCCTCAGTGCGCCGTCCAACTCGCACTTGGCCGGTTTTTTTTTTTTTATAGACGTGATTTCTTGGTGAAGGCTTTTTTCTTACATTGTGGTCAGGACGAGTTTTTGTCTTTTTATTGCTTAATATACGAGTATGATAGGTGAGGCTCTACAGCTAGAAGATACCATACAATCTTTTGGATTGGACGCTTCATTCGACACTAGCTGCTCCCCGCGGTGTCACCCGCGTTGGCTACAGTTTATCGCGATAAAAAATATCCTATGTCCTTCCTCAGGGTTCAAACTATCTCTGTAACAAATTTCATTTAAATCGGTTCAGTAGTTTAGGCGTGAAAGCGTGACAGACACACAGAGTTACTTTTGCATTTATGATAATTATGAGTAGGGATTCCGTTGGTTATAAAGTCACTTTATATTTGTTTATAGAATAAAACATGTGATTACTTTAAATGTCAAACTTAATGCTACGCCTGTTCCAACCTCCTTACGCCGGCAAAAGAACACGCAAGAAACGCCTGATAGGTTGTTTCTTGTTTGTTCTTTTGAAGCGATGATGGGCCTCAGTGATAGTGACGTCGACGTAGGTTCGGACCCTACAATGAGCTTGAGCTTTCGGTGAAGGAAAACATCGTGATGAAACCATAGCTAGTTGGTAGGGCATTTTCTAGTGCTCGCCTGGCTAGCTAGGCATCTATCGGTGTGTTCCGGCAGCCTCACTTGAGAGCCAGTTCCCAGTCCAGGTGTAGCGTGGCGCCACCTTCGACCACATCGCCACTTAACATCAGGTGACTTGGTTACATGGCAGCGTTTGAACACACCAATAGGTGCCTTCTGAAATTACTGGAGGATTATTTTACGTCCGAAATTAATAATCGATCCTGATCCGTTTTTCGTGGTTTTGGAATGATATGTCATTTTAGGGGTAAAGCTTGACATATTGATTGACATATCGATCCAAAACCGCGTAAAACGGATCAGGATCGATTATTAATATCGGGCGTTAGAGAACATTGTCAAAATCAAAATCAAAATCAAAATCAATCATTTATTGCATTCATATGTTAGTATACATGAGATCTTAGTGGTTATAATTAGTGAACATATGAACCCGAATAGGGTATAGCAATGTAGTAGTAGTAACAATTACAGACAACTTATAAACATATTAAATTATTGTCAAAAAAAAAAAGCAGAAGGAAGTCATTATATTAGTGTAGTCAAGTAATAATTATATTCATTTCATTGCATTCAATCCGATATTGACAACCAAAATAAATTAGTTAATTACATACTCATTTTAATTGCAGAAACTCTTTCAAAGAATAAAATGAATGATCTATTAAGTATAAGAAAAGTTTTTGTTTAAATTCGTTATAGCTATTGGATTCTGTAATATATTTGGGAATTTTATTGTATATTTTTGGCGCCATAGCAAAGACACTGTTCGCGTATAAAGCAGTTTTATAATTATATACGTTAATGGGATACAAATGTGTTCGATTACGAGATCTAGTGAGAGTTTGATAAAATGTAGGATGCTGCTTGATAAAGAGAGCTACCTCATATATATATAATGAAGGGAGAGTTAGTAGTTTTAAATCTTTGAAATAGGTTTGACAGCTATCAGTGCTTTTTAGACCACACATAGCGCGGATACATCTTTTTTGGCATCTAAACACTCGATCCCAATTTGTTGCATTACCCCAGAATATTATTCCATACCTTAATCTAGAAGCAACGTAGCCGTGGTAAGATACTAGCAATGTGGAGAGGCTAACTTTTTTTGATAGCATATAAAGACTATATGATGATTGCGACAGCTTTTTACATATAAATTCTATGTGATTTTGCCATTTTAGGTTAAAGTCTATGTGCAATCCAAGAAATTTCGTGGCACTTGTCAGGTCAACAATCTGACCATTGTACTCAATTTCAGTGCTTAATGTTTGATTAGTTCTCTGTTTAAACTGCATTACTTTAGTTTTATCTATATTTATGACCAAATTATTGTTTTGCATCCAACCAATCATTGATTTCAAGCTTTTGTTAATGGTATTTTCGTCATTAAATACAACCGTGCAGTCATCTGCAAACAATATCATTGGATTGTTGACTGACTTGGGAATGTCGTTTATGTAGATCAAGAACAGCAAAGGGCCCAAAACACTACCCTGAGGTACTCCAAAGCAAACCGATCTAGAAGTTGATCTAAAGTCAGTATCATGTTTACTCTTGGTGCAAATTCTACTTATGCTAGTGACTTGAATTCTGTTACTTAGATAGGATTTCAGTAAATCCAAAGCTGTTCCCCTGACGCCATAGATTTCTAGTTTTTTTAACAGAATTGTATGATCTACGAAGTCAAAAGCCTTTAACATGTCCATAAAAAGGGCATAGACAGGTTTTCTTGAATCTATTCTGGGATATAACATACTTAAAAACTCATAAATTGCCAAATTGATGGACATATTTTTGCGGAAACCTTTTTGTTCTTTTGTAAGGACGTCGTTCCTATCAAAGTAGTTGTATAGGTTAGTATAAATAATCTTTTCAAAGATTTTTGAGAAAACCGGGATCAAAGCAATCGGCCTGTAGTTTTTCATAAAGCGTTTGTCATCTTTTTTATGGATAGGTTTAATAATAGTTGTTTTTAAGGTCGATGGAAAAACACCCTGTTCCAAACATAAGTTAATAATGTAAGACAATATAGGGGCAATAGTTTCAGAGACGTATTTCAAGACTAAAACGCATATATCATCATAGCCAGTACTTTTGGTATTTTTTAATTTTTTGATAACTAAGTTTATTTCAAAAGGGTCAGTAGGTTTTAAGAAAATGGAGTTAGGAGAATTGTGGGTGCAAGTCTGCATTCCTAGATTATGAGTAGCCTTTTGAGGTTTAACTAAATCTACAAAGTAATTGTTGAAAGATTCTGCTATCCGCTGAGGGTCGGTAATAGCATTATCATTAACAACTAATTCCAAAACATTTTCTGAGGGAAATTTAGGCTTTTGACTATTGATGACATTCCAGCAGGCTTTAGATTTATTAGAAGAATTTAATATATAATAGTTATTTTGTGATTTTTGAGTAAGTTTAATTATTTTGTTGTATTTAATAGAATAGGTTTTAAATTTTGCTTTATCGCTAGGATTTCTAGATAATCTATATTTCCAAAGAAGAGAGCGTTTATGCTTACTGCATATTTTTATACCTCGTGATAGCCATTTAGGCCGACTTTTAGTCATGTTTTTTATTTTTATTATAGGAAAACATAAGTCGTAAAATAGTTTGAAAAGATTGAAGAAAGAAGTGAAGGCAGCATCTGCGTTGCTAGTTTCCAAAACGTCACAAAAAGTCAGTTGAGAAATACACCCCTTGAATTTTACTAAATTATCTTCTGAGTAATCACGTTTTAAAGAGAACCAGTGGTCAAACATGCAAGTTTTTTTAACAGGACAATTTAGGATTTGTGCTTTATGGTCTGATAGACCAAGCTCCAAAAGTTCACATTTTGCTCCACGTATGTTATGAAAGATGTTGTCAATGCATGAGCCACTACTTGGCCGTGTGGGCTCTTTAATTGATATTTTTAAGTTAGAACTTAAAAGAAGTTGTTCAAGCTCATTTACATATTTATTACATTTTAAGAGATCTATATTAAAGTCACCACAAATAGCAACACTTTTATTAATTTTCTTTGTTAATTGGATTAAAATGTCATTAAAGTTTTTAAAAAATATGTCAAGATAATTTGAAGAATGTTTACTTTTAGGAACCCTGTAAAGACAAAGTATGATCAAGTTGTGATTCACTATTTCAATCGCACAGCATTCTAAAACGTTAGGGATATTATACTTATGGAAGGAATCCAATACAGCAAATTTCAAATTGTTTTTTACTAAAATACATGCTCCGCCTCTGCGTTTATTACGAGAAAAGTGTGTTGCCACAATGTAGTTTGGTATATTTAGGAGGGTTATATCTTCATCTGTCATATTGTGTTCAGTAAAACACAACACATCAATAGCTCTGCCAGTTTCTGCAATATCGTCTAAACAAACGGTAAATATGTCTGATTTTGTAATCAGGCCAGATATATTTTGATGCAATATATTTACATGTTTATATACGAAAAAACTCCTTGACATTAGCACCTGAAGAATTAAGATTGGCACTGCTCATGAAAGGATTTAAAGTAGGATTTAAGTCAATATCAGTTTGAGTGCTTTTATTATTGTATACAGTATAAAATTCACCGCTAATAGGTACGTCAGATTTAAGTTCAGGGTTATTTATAACATTCATTGAGACACATGAGGAATTGATTGCGCTAGTAACAATATCAGTATTATAGATAGCACGCTTTGACTTATAATATAAGCGCAGCATTTCTCTCAATATGTATCGAGATATATAGATAGGAAATTGTTTATAGGTAGGTTTAAATCCAGAAAAGTTCATGTCAACAAATGTAGTGTTAATATAATTATCACATAGCTGACGGAGCTCAGAATTTAGCTGCCGTTCTTTGAGATATTTATTTTTAGGAGTTTCACAAATAAGTATACTAGGTTTTTTTAAAGCTTCAATCCAAGAGTTTAGCCCATCTTGTACAGTAGAAAGGCTGTTATCATTAGTAAATCCAATTATAATTACAAAGTCATCTATAGAAAGTTTAAGTACATCAGAAGTGTAAGAGTTCAAGAGATCGGACAGTTTACCACCAGATTTCCAAAAGCAAAATACATCATACTGGGACCCTAACAAGCGTTGTAAAATATTCTGAACACCTCGTCCCTGTTGATCTGCAAGAATTACTACTTTTCGTCTTGAAGCTGGGCTTTCTTCACTTATTTTAGAGGCATACGCTAGTTCACAGGCCATCTTGGCTTGTTGAGTCGGTTGGGTAGTTTTTTTGCGTTCATCGGGTATAATTACAATGGTGTCATCTGTTAAGGCCACATCTTCTTTGATGTAAGTTCTAGAGAGTTCATTGTCGGTGCTCAGGGCCTGATCCTCATATTGGTCAATACTTTTATTTTCTGGTTTATCCGTAATTTGGTATAACTCTTCTATAATTTTTTGATTTTCTATTTTCAGTTTTGTGATTCTCTTAACAAGGTTCTTAATTTTGTTTCGCTGCTTTTTAATTCTGCGCTTGTGATGTATGTAAAGTTTAGACTCCTTCAATGGTACACTAATGCTGTCTTGATCAATGAGCGAAGTTTGTGTGGACTGATCTGTGCAGGTATTATTTGAAAGGGAGCCTGTTTCCTGGACTAACATGACCTTTCTCACTCTATGAACAACAGGAGAAGTGATAGAATTCATAGAGTTCTCTGTGATGCCAAGCTTCTTTAATAATGCTATAGTTTTTGCAGATTTTTTAGCAGCATTTGTCAGTTCGGTGTTTTTTATATTCAAATTTTCTATTTCTGTGTCAGCTGAAGCTAGTTTTAGCTGAAGTTCCGAAATTTGTTCTTCATATTCCTCAACAGACATGCTGTCCTTCTCGGGCATTGCAGGTAAGCTCATCATTGAACAATCTACTATTGAACTTGAGTCGTGGTCTCTATAGTCCGCATCTAGTCGATGCCGTAATGGGCTAGAATGCTGCGGCGTTAATTGTTTATACAGAGGAATTGTTCGTTTGTGTCTGTGCGTAATGTTCTGATTATCCATTATGATATTATCAAAGTATCAGCAAAAAACAAAACAAAAAACGATCGCAAAAATAGTCGATTTCGCTTAGATTCGAAGTCGGGTGCGTTTTAACAGTACTCGTTCCGCTACGACGCTTGACCGCTGGGCCAACGAAGCTTACGGAGAAGTGTCGAATTACTTTACTCGTTGGTGATCCAAAAGTTGTTCTATTTTTATTATGAATAATGAGGGTAATTAGTTATTGTGAATTAGGAGATATATTTAATGTACATTTTATATTGATTATTGTGCACTTTAATCACTCTTTGATCACTGTTTGTTTAATGTTTTGCACTTGGTCCGGGATAATCCGAGTATAGATTATCAGTTTGCTTTGTTTACATAGGTTTTATAGTGAATGTTGTGTTGAACTACGAAGTAACATCGATTTACTTTTATGACGGATATTTCAATAAATATCGAGTTCACTGTTTCACAAACGACTCCACTGATAATTTGGCTTGTACTTATTCATTTTATATAAACTTTAGTGCTATTTATCACCATTTAGTATTTTTAAACGTAACCAAACGCAGAGCTATAGTGTTCACTGTTGCGCGCTGCGCGCGACTCCTATTGTCCTGTGGAATTACAGAAATACCAACACGTGGATGGATAAAAGGCTTTTTATAATTGTGACGTCATTTCCTATTACATCATTGAATAACGTGCGTATTCAAGTGACCGTGTGATTTGAATTTTATATGTCTATCGTCGATTGAGCAGTGTTCATCTCGACTTGCTTACAGAAAAAGAAAACAATGACAGTTACGTTTTGACACTTGCAATTGACAGTTGGCCTCAAGAGATAAGATTACAAAACAAAAAGAAATCATTTAAACTTTTTAATAAAATCCTTTTTAAAATGAAATGAACTGGGCCAGTACATATTGGCGTCAAATGCTTTATGTTACTTATTCAAAAAAGAAATTTTTTTTATGGTTAAAGTCTGTGTGCGATGGTGGCCGAACGGTTAGGCGTGCGACTTACAAGACGCCAACACCAAGATCGAATCCTCTCGGCCCCGCACCTATGACTTAATAAGTTACGTGCGGATTTGCCATCGCTCAAAACGGTGAAGGAAAACATCGTGAGGAAACCGGCGTGTGCAAGAACTGCAACATTTTCAAGGGCATGCGACATCTACCAACCCGCACTGGGCCAGCGTGGTAGATTATAGCCCATACTCTCTCTCTGAGAGAAGGCCAGAGTCCCAGCAGTGGGAACGTGGAAGGCTGATAATGATGATGATGAAAGTCTGTGGTCAAATATTGTGTCGATAGTCTAAACGTCAAAGTTTACTACCGCTAACCAGTCAAAGTGGCAGGCAACTCGTACAGCCTAAATTCAAAAAGTAACTACATAGAAAACTTTGTTGGAATACGAATAAAACGATTTAAAATAACCCGTCTTACCGATTTTAGACCATACAAGTAGAAAAAAGGTACAGAACATAAATCGAAACTAAATCCCTGTAGAAAGAAACAAAACAACCAACTCTAGAGACGGGTCTAACGGCCGTTGTCTCGCCATCTCTTTCTTTATACTGCTGTCTCCTTCGTCGTTAACTGACGAGATTCCAGGAAATCGAGTACCCACAGAATATTTAAGTTTTTGGAACTGATTGCTATGAAGGCAAAAGCGTGGCATGTGATTTGGACACTACCGAGTTTTATTTTGAGCTAGTTGCGCCCTGCGGTTTCTCCCGCGTCTCCCCGTTATCCCGCAGGAACCTTTTTCCGGGATAAAAAGTAGCCTATGTGTTAATCCAGGGTATAAGCTATCTCCATTCCAAATTTCATTCAGACCCGTTCAGTAGTTTTTGCGTGAAAAAGTAACAAACGTCCATCTATACATACTCACAAACTTGCACGTTTATAATATTACTCGTAGTAGGACTATTTATAACTAGCTGTTTCCAGTGGTTTCACTTGGACTACAGTTTATCGCGACTAAAAGTATCCTATGTCGCATATTTTCTTATTGGTACAGTCAGCGACAAAAGTCGCTGAACAAAAACAAATTTGCCAATTCTCAGAGCCGGATTTAACCTTATCGCCGCCCCTGGGCACTCTAAAAATGCCGCCCTCTTACCGAAATTTTGCATGAAATAGATAAATTTTTGTTGATTAATCTGCAATGGTCGTCGCGTCACCAAACGGTTCCAACGGAAGACCAGCGCTGGTTGTCTAACCAGCATTTTGCTGAGTTGGGGCCGATTTGCGACACTGACATTCTTGTGTACCAATTACTGTAATATTTTTTTTTTCCTTTCTATTTTTATGTTTTTTTTTCATGTACCTTGAGTGTTATTGTTGCAAATAAACGAAATTCTATTCTATTCTATTCTATTCAATGTTTGAATTTTTTTAAAGGATTTTATCTATTCTCTCCATCCGAATTTCGCCAAAATTCGTCGAAGAAACAAGGTCATCGACATAGCTCTTAGAGTTTGCAAGTTGAAGTAGCAATGTGCAGGCCACATCGCTCGACGAACCGATAACCGACCAAGAACTGCGACGCTCTGTAAGGTTGGCCCTCTACTAGGTGGACCGACGACATTGTAAGAGCCGATAGATGCAAAAGGGGGCCTATGTTGATCAGTGGACTTCTTCCGGCCGATGATAATGATGATGAATTTTGCCGCCCTGGGCAGTAGCCCCGAGTGCCCCTAGTGTGAATCCAGCACTGCCAATTCTATTTATCATCTTAAACACCAACCTTCGACCGAATCATCAATAAACATCATGTGTGTTGTGTTATGGTCAAACGCAACCTTACAACTTGTAAGGAAAAACAAACATTACTGATCCAATACGCATTTGAAAAATTGAGTAGCTGGTATGATCAGCTAATTTTGTCGTTGACTGTACTTCCCGTTGACCTAGAGTCATGAAATTTGTCATGAAGTAAGCTCTTACAGCACATGTAAAGGAAACAGACTGAAAACCGTAAATACGTAGTTTGATAACCAAAAACTAATTTGTACGGAACCCTCGGTCTGCGAGTCCAACTCGCACTTTTTTAATACACAATTATTTGTTCCGTGACGGGAATCAAACGTATAGATATGCTATCGGTAGCCTGTTCGTCCATTGCGCCACAGCAAGAACATTTTAAGTTACGAAATTGCGTCAAAAAACTCTTCAAAAAATACCGCTAATATCCATAAAAGAGCTTTATTTAACGTTCCCTTTCTAATGGCTAACTTAAATAACTTCCATTCAGAACCAACTTTACACATCGTCAGTTCAAATCAAACGGTCAGAATGTTGACATTGCACTTGGCCAGCTAGAGAAAAAAAAACGTAAACACGGCCTTTCTATTTACAAATTATGAAATCAATGTCCCGTTCGGATTTCGAATATCAACGAACTCTGAGCATAGACACGGAGTAAAGAGGTGCATAGACTGCATAGAGTGCACTCGACTAAAGAGTATCTAGTAGTTCTTTTTTTTCTAATTTGAATATTTTGGGTGGGCAGGTGGCCAGTACTAAAACTGGTTTAGGCGGGATTTTTGTTGTGTCAGCATTTACGAGGTACTTGTTTAGATGCATCTCAGTGTGGGCTGGTGAAGAATTAAATAATGCGGCGAGAAGAAAAAATATTATTTCGATTTTTAAAGTGACACGCGTGCTCATGTTCTGTGCCAGAATTTTCAACAGTAATGTACTGCGCTCGTCACGCTGAGATATTGGTGTCGATTCGGTTTTGCTTGCTCTAAAACTAAACTAAGTTTGACAGGTCTAATAGCGAGGAATTGGCAATATTGGCTGCAGGGATCTCCGTTTTTCTTAGCAATTACAAAACATACAGAGCTAATATTTATGTACATTAAAGATCATGTTTTTGACATCAAATTGTCGGAAGGATAACACGATTGGTTAACTTTCATAGCAGAGAAACAATGATCGAAAACTGCCCTCTAAAAAAAAAAGATTTTCATTTTACAGGCATACAAAACCGATTTAGGAGTTGTTGTTTTTTTTGTATGGTATATATAAACATTCTTCAAAGAAGATTTAGCTCTATAAAATTAACGATAGTTTTCATTTTGAACAAAAACAACCTATTTTTGACGCACACGACCTTACGGCATTATTCCGCTCGCTTGCGTTTTTGTATGGAGCTGATTTCAGATTCATTGTTTATCACGGCGTCCTCTCCGAGTAAACCCGTTAATCACGACTTGTTATCAGTCGCCACACTTAATCCTGGACAACGGTTATTATATTTAATTAGTTAAGAATGTGAGCTTAGAACTTAAACAAAGAACCGTATAACCCCATGGCGACATGTGTGTAGTACAGTCATGGCGATATTACCATAAGCTAATTTTTTTTTTTTTACAAAAAACAAAGAGGTATTTTAAAACACTTTCATTAGCTTTACTTCAGAGTTTTTTGACGCAATTTCGTAACTTGGAATGTTCTTGTTGTGGCGCAATGGACTTCACTTGTAACTAACTAACAATGTAATCAAATCTTAGAAGTCATTTTCAAATACTTTAAATTGTCGTATCGACTTGAAACCTTGTATGTATATGTGATCCCGACGACAATGCAATAATTTGAAATCACCAATCTGATCTGAGGATGGAGCCAGGAGATGGAACTCTTGAAATTTTAATCAAAGAAAAGAACTTTAATCCTTTTTCGAGGTTTTCAAGTACATACTAATATTATAAACGTGAAAGTTTGTAAGCATAGATGTATGGATGTTTTGTTAATCTTTCACTCAAAAACTACTAAACGGTTTACCGCTGTGTACAGTACCTCCCAAAAAGGACTTGGCTCAGCATATGCTATGGACGAATCCACAGCGCTGATTTCCAGCCAAGACCTATATGGGATATTTTTGTTGCGAAAATGTGTAGTCCACGTGGGTAACAATAGGTATTGAGGCCAATACACACTTTTGGTCGCTGAGCCATTAGAGTTAGTATATTTTCATTTGCCGTTGTCCACATGCCTGTACCCAGACCGTACGTTAGTGCCGACATCCTGCCTGATAACTCGCAAGAACAAACAAGGTCTTAGATACCGAGTGTGGAGGCGGACCTACGCGTTCTAGTACTCGCTTGGCTAACTACCACACTCAAGAATCTGTCGCCGTGCACCTATCGGTGTGTTCCGGCAGCCTCACTTGAGAGCCAGTTCCCAGTCTAGGTGTAGCGCGGCCGGTACGACCATATCGTCACTTAACATCAAGTGACTTCTGGTCCTTAAAAATTTCAAAATTAGAGGCTATTCCTCTACTTTTGGTTTGTCCGGAAGAGATCGCTCTGAGCGATAGATAACACCATCTTTTGTGACACTTTCCCCTAATTAAGTATTATTGTTGTTCTACTTTTAAATTTCTCTGTATTGTGGTGTGATTCAAGGGATAGTAGACGGGTTATGATTTGTCACCAATTTGTCGGCACATTGCACAAGTGTCAAGTGTCAATTGTCACTGGCAGCGGCAGAGAGGATGACGGCACTTAATCCTCGTTGACACACATTCTAAATTGCTAAATAGACAATAGACAACATTTAATAGCATGCCAGTAGTTTGTACACAGAAGAAACGCTATTATCCTTACTAACGTACTCGTATATAACGCCCGAAATTAATAATCGATCCTGATCAGTTTTTCGCAGTTTTGGATCGTTATGTTAATCAAAGATGTCAAGCTTTACCCCTAAAATTACATATTTGGTTAACATATCGATCCAAAACCAGATTTTAGTGAAATTCGGAATACAGATAGCTTAGCTTATACCCTGGATTAACACATAGGCTACTTTTTATCCCGGAAAAGGGTTCCTGCGGGATAACGGGAAGACGCGAGTGAAACCTCGGGGCGCAACTAGTAATTTATAGATCCTTGCCTTACGCCTTGCAATTTCACTGGACACATTGCCTTTCAATACAGACCACTGTGTGAGAAATTTTTGACACATATCTCTAGATAAACACAAACACAAAGTTGTCACGGTCAGGCCGGACATCTGCTATTGCATACAAGACAACGCTCACGCAAAATAAATACAAATTACTTCCAACATGGGAACCAAATGCTACAATTCAGCATCTTACCCTAATTTTTGCACCCCCAGGCGGAATAGTGGCGCAGTGCGTTGCGGAAGCTTGAGAAGCGAGAAAAAAAACGACAATAGACAATCAGATGATCCAGATTCGCACGGGAAGTGCCTATTGTTGACAGGACGAGAGGTCACGACCCCGGCATATAGGGCGCGACGCAACGCATGAGAAATTTAAAAGTTGCAATTGTCTATGTCTCGTTTGAAGTTTGAAAAGTTTGACAGCTAAACGGTAACTACAACCTACCTGCATTAAATTCAATGTTATTTTTTTGCAATAGACATTACTAGCTCTGTTCCCTGCGGTTTTACTCGCGTGGACTACATTACAAACAAAAAAATAACCTACTTCTCTTTCCCCTCGATTTCTCTGAGATGCCATCACCAAATCCTGGTTTCCTTATCATGGTACTACCCTTGGGATATCTCCTTTCCAACAAAAAAAGAATCATCAAAATCGGTTCATAAACGACGAAGTTATCCGTGAACCAACATAAAAAAGCATATACAGTATACGGTCGAATTGACAAACCTCTTCCTTTTTTGAAGTCGGTTAAAAAGTATCCTATGTCCTTCCTCAAGGTTCAAACTACCCATATCATCATCATCATCATCATCAGCCATTCACGTTCCCACTGCTGGGACTCTGGCCTTCTCTCAGAGAGAGAGTTTGGGCTGTAATCTACCACTATCCCTATACCAAATTGCATTTCATCGTTATCAGCCTTTTACGTTCCCACTGCTGGGACTCTGGCCTTCTCTCAGAGAGAGCGTATGGGTTGTCTTCTACCACGCTGGCTCAGTGCGGGTTGGTAGATGTCGCATGCCCTTGAATGTAAATTGCATTAAAGTCAGTGCAATAGTTTAAAAAAAGACAAAGTGATTTTGATTTACACGATGTAAATATAGAGAAGAAACAGGTATTTTATAAAGGCACCGCGTAATATGGCCCACTGATTCAAATATGGCCCATAAGACTTGCAAATTCGTATTTTATTCTAATGCCTTTAGCCCATTATCTACGAAAACAAAACTATTGTTGTGTCAAAGTTGTCTATGGGTGGTATATCCTTTAAAACTTTCTGTTACGCCAAATATGCCCAGGTGGAGTTGCAAAAATTAGCATTTATAATATTTTCTATTTCTTTGTAAACAACTATGTAGTTAGTTGTTTTGATTTTAAACCCTTCACCGTTGTTTTTTTTTCGCTACCCGTCCGTGTGAAAGTGAAGTAGTTTTTTTTAATAGTGAAAAAAAAAATCATAGGTGCTACAATTTTTTTTCCTTGGTTAGAACTTTATTGCTCACTAGTTGCGCCCCGCGGTTTCACCCGCGTCTTCCCGTTATTTTATTTATTTTATTTTATTTTTTTTATTTTAATTGGACAACCAAACAGCTTTCTTACGAACTAAATTTAGACAAAACAGATGATAGATATAAATTAAGCCAAAAACAGGTGTCACTAATAAATCCCGCATGAATCTTTTTTGGGGATATAAAGCCTATGTGTTAATCCAGGGTATAAGCTATCTCCATTCCAAATTTTATCAAGTTTTAGTAGTTACGATGATACGTGGTAAAAAACATTCACACATACACACCAACTTTCGCATTTATAATATTAGCAGGTTATGATTAAAAAGTATTTTTAGTAAAATTAAAAATGGAGATAGCTTCTAGCTTTTCTTCCCTGGATTAACACAGGCCCAATAAAAAGTTCCTGTGGGAAGACAAAAGCATCGTCAGGAAACCGGTGTGTCCAAGAACCGCAACATTCAAGGGCATGCGACATCTACCAACCCGCACTGGGCCCGCGTGCTACATTATGGCGCGTGCTCTCTCTGAGAGAAGACCAGAGTCCCAGCAGTGGGAACGTACCTGAGGCTGATTGTGATGATGGTGATGATGGTCAATAATATTAGAATTGGTTTAGTTGGTTTTCCTGTAGCTATACCTAATACCTACTCTTCCCATAATATTATAGAACTGTAAACATTATCCTGTTGTTATTAATAAAATGAAACAATCCAACGGCCGCGATAAGGAAACTTGATAAGTCAAATAACAAAGGTCGTAATACACATTTGATAACGTAACGGAAATTTGCAACCACCGCCCACTGCTTGCACAAAGTTGGCGAATAGCAGCGAAAGTGATCATGTATGACGCTAATTATAGAATAGAATAGACTTTACGTTTATTTGCAACAACACTCATGGTACAATGGAAGAAATAAAAAATAATATAACAATATAACAGTAATTGAAGGTACACAGGTTTATAGCGATGATGGCTCAGTGGTAGTGACGTCGGCTTGCGATCCGTAGGACGTGGGTTCGAATCCTACAATGAGCTTGAGCTTTCCGTGAAGGAAAACATCGTGATGAAACCATAGCTTGGTGGTAGGGTATTTTCTAGTACTCGCCTGGCTAGCTACCACCCTCTTGTTAAGAATCTGTCGCCAAGCACCTATCGGTGTGTTCCGGCAGCCTCACTTGAGAGCCAGTTCCCAGTCCAGGTGTAGCGTGGCGCCATCTTAGACCACATCGTCACTTAACATCAGGTGACTTGTGGTCAAACGCTATCCTGTAAAAAGTAAAAAAAAAAAAAAAAAAACAACCGACAACCGATGGGGTAGACGTATTCTTGAGTGGAGACCGCGACTTGGCAAACGTAGTGTAGGACGCCCTGCGACAAGGTGGAGCGACGACTTGCGCCGAGTGGCTGGCAGTAGTTGGATGAGAAGAGCCGAAGACCGGGCTCAGTGGCGTACCTTGGGAGAGGAGTATGTCTAGCAGTGGACTGATACGGGCTGATGATGATGATGATGAAGGTACACAAGAATGTCACCGTCGCAAATCGGCCCCAACTCAGCAAAATGCTGGTTAGTTAACCAGCGCTGGTCTTCCGTTGGAACCGTTTGGTGACGCGACGTCGCGAAGAGGCACCATCAGTACCAAACATTCAACAATAAAAGAAAAAAACAAAACATAAACAGCAAAAAAAAAAACAAACAACAAAATATCACGGACCATTGCACACAAATTGAACTAGTCCCAAATTAAGCTCGAAACTTGTGTTATGGGTACTAGACAACGATATACATACTTATATAGAGAAATAAATACTTATATAGATAGAAATATCCAAGACCCAGGAACAAATATTCGCGCTCATCACACATATATTTGCCCTTACCGGGGACCCGGGACCACTAGCTTCGTAGGCAGGGTCATTACTAACTCGGCTACCGCGTCGTCAAGGGTACATAGGGTACCAATGTTGCCTGCAGGGTGAGGCTGTGGATTGAAAGGCCTTAGATCTCTTCACGTCCTGTAACTCCAAAACATAAACAGAACTGGCGAGATTATAAACGCAGCTACAGTCAACGAATATTTACAAAACGCGACTATCGTTTGAAATTTGAACACGCTTTGTTACAAATAGACTCCTTGGAGTTTTAAAAAGAAATAGAGCAAACCATAAACAAGGAGTCTCTGTTCCCGAAACAAAGAGCGTTCTAATTTCAAACGCCGTTTCTGTTCTAAATTCAAAACTTCGTTGCAACGTTTCAGCGGGTGACGTCATTTTAACGGTTTTCGCGCGCTATGGGTGCATGTTGAAATAGGGTTGTCAGGTTACAAGTTAATCAAAATTATTACTCGACCTTTAAGTTTTTTTTTATAATTACTCAAGTAATGCTGTACATTGGGTACAGCATTTGATTTTTTTAATATTGATATATTTGTATGTGAGAATGAGTCCAAAACGTTTATGTGGAACAGTTTTATCAATGCGAAAGAATGCGAGTGAGTAAGTGTGTTATCATCATTATCATCATCATCAGCCTGTATCAGTCCACTGCTCGACATAGGCCTCTTCCAGGGTATGCCAGTCTGCGGCTCTTCTTATCCAATTACTCGGCGCATGCTCATTAATAAAAAAAACTACATTGATATCATATTAACCACAGTATTATATGGTCTCTTAATGAGACTTCTATTTTTTGCACGATTACTAACAAGTGTGACACGTCAATTGACAACCCTAGGTGGTTGCGCCAATAGCGCACATGACAGATGTGGCGGCTTATCTTTGGCATTAATTGAGAAAACATTTGGTATGGTGTGCTTGATTCAAACACAACACATGGCTCTATAATGCGACGGCAAGTGCCACAAACGAGGTTGAATTGCAAAAAAGTTTTTATGTGTTTTTTTAAGTACGCGTTGAGGTGTCAAGTTGAAATTTGTACTAAATGCTCGGCGCTACGGTCTCTTTCACCTGTGAAAAAAACGAACTTGTTAGTCAACGCTATCCAAAGATATGACCGTTTATGTCGCTTATATTTGCATACTAGCTGTTCCCCGCGGTTTCACTCGCGTGGGCTTCTTCTAGCGTTGTGTTTGTTTGTTTGTTTGTTTGTTTGTTTGAACGCGCTAATCTCAGGAACTACTGATCCGATTTGAAAAATTCTTTCACTGTTAGATAACCCATTTATCGAGGAAGGCTATAGGCTATATTTTATTTCCAAAAAAATTAGGGATCCGTAAGAAAATTGCTATTTTGCAACCCAAGGTGTGAAATCGAAAACCTATTTTTGCGTGCGCTGCAAAAACTATTGACACTAGAACAAAATAATGTATCACGGGTTTGTAGGTCTCATTAAGATCTACAAAAAAGTCCGCGAGAGCATATGTCTAACTATTATAGTTATGCCGCAATAAGTGATATTTTATTTAAAAAAATTAATTTTTAATGCCGTCTCTAGAAAAGGCTCTTTATTTGTATCTTGGTACTAGCTGTTCCTCGCGGTTTCACCCGCGTGGGCTACAGTTATCGCGATAAAAAGTATCCTATGTCCCTTCCCCGGGGCTCAAATTATCTCTATACCAAATTTCATTTAAATCGGTTCAGTAGTTTAGGCGCTATAGCGAATATATTCCGTATACTCCAAAATTATTCCCGCACTTCGGTGTCCCCTCAACGCGTTACCTGCTGTAGGTACCCATTATCCTATTTTAATTCTAAGTTAATTTTTCTTGGACCGCAAGTTTGAACCGCGCAGTTAAAGGTCTTCCTGGTCCGCGACCGCACTTTACCTATTTCATAGATTCTCCCCCCTCACCTCACCTCGTTTCCCGCTGTTCTGCGGTGCGGCGGTTTTATTCTTCTACTACTACTTACATTTTTAAACTCGTGATATCTTTCGAATGGAATGTCCGAATTGAATGATTCAAAAAGTTATATAAAGGCATTGAAGCAGTTTTGAATAAGAAGTAATTTATTCTGATAAGGATTAATACCAAGATACAAATAAAGAGCCTTTTCTAGCGGCGGCATTAAAAAGTAATTTTTTAAAACAAAAGATCACTTATTGTGGCATAACTATAATAGTTAGACATATGCTCTCGCGGACTTTTTTGTAGATCTAAATGAGACCTACAAACCCGTCATACATTATTTTGTTCTAGTGTCAATAGTTTCTGCAGCGCACGCAAAAATAGGTTTTCGATTTCACACCTTGGGTTGCAAAATAGCAATTTTCTTACGGATCCCTAATTTTTTTGGAAATAAAATATTGCCTATAGCCTTCCTCGATAAATTGACTATCCAACACTGAAAGAATTTTTCGAATCGGACCAGTAGTTCCTGAGATTAGCGCGTTCAAACAAACAAACAAACAAACAAACAAACAAACTCTGCAGCTTTATAATATTAGTATAGATTAATCCTTATCAAAATAAATTACTTCTTATTCAAAACTGCTTCAATACCTTTATAAAACTTTTTGAATCATTCAATTTGGACATTCAGTTCGAAAGATATCACGAGTTTAAAAATGTAAGTAGTAGTAGAAAAATAAACCCGCCGCACCCCAGCGCAGAGGTAAACGCGGCGAGGTGAGGGAGAATCTATGAAATAGGTAAAGTGCGGTCGCGGACCAAGAAGACCTTTAACAGCACGATTCAAACGCGTGGTCCGAAAAAAATTTAACCTAGAATTAAAATAGGATAATGGATACCTACAGCAGGTAACGCGGTTAGGGGGCACCGAAGTGCGGTATTAATTTTGGAGTATACGGAATATATACGCTTTCGCGCTTAAACTACTGAACCGATTTAAATGAAATTTGGTATAGAGATAACTTGAGCCCCGGGGAAGGACATAGGATACTTTTTATCGCGATAAACTGTAGCCCACGCGGGTGAAACCGCAGGGAACAGCTAGTTCCGTATACTTCAAAATTATTCCCGCACTTCGGTGCCCCTCACCGCGTTACCTGCTGTATCCATTATCCTATTTTAATTCAAATTTTTTTTGACCGCGTGTTTGAACCTCGCAGCTAAAGGTCTTCCTGGTTCGTAAATTGCGACCGCAGTTTACCTATTTCATAGAATACTAGCCGTGCCCCGCGGCTTCGCCCGCGTGGGAATTGATGTGTTGTACAAACTTTAGAATCTGAACGCCATTGCACAACCTCTAGGGGTTTTCTTAAATATAAAAATACGTATTTAATTATTTACTTTATAGTTTATTTGTACCTACTTTTAAGAAAATCCACATAAGAAATAAAAAAAAACCATAAAAACTTTAAAACTCTATGGCACACCCCGTAGAAGTAATACATATCAAAAAATAAAAAATGCGTTTTCAATGATTTACTTTAAGGTTTATTTGTACCTATTTTTGAGTCAATCGAACCAAGGAATGACATTTTTCATACAAACTTATCCACCTTATTTAACCCCTTTCAGAGTTGACTTTTCAAAATTAGATTAGCTTATGTGTTAGTCCAATACCTAAACTGTCTACATTCTAAATTCCATCAGTCAAATTCGGTTCAGTAGTTACGTGGTAACAAACATTCACACACACACAAACTTTCGCATTTATAATATTATTAGGATGTTGCTACTGTGTATAATATGTAGATACGGCGGGCTCGATTAGTAGAGGTACCGCGCCGCGCCGCATGGCGAGAGCGTCGCTTCGGGCGCGTTGGCCGCAGATCGCGTAATTTTGGTGAGGGGATGCGCGGAGTGCGCGGAGCAGTTTCACTTGATCAAGCAAGGTCAACGACGTAATGGGGGCTCTTAAAGGTCTTCCTGGTCCGCGCACTTTACCTATTTCATAGATTCTCCCGGTGCCCCCCCTCACCTCGCCGCGTTTCCCGCTGTGCTGCGGTGCGGCGGATTTATTTTTCTACTACTACTTACATTTTTAAACTCGTGATATCTTTTGAATGGAATGTCCAAATTGAATGATTCAAAAAGTTGTATAATGGTATTGAAGCAGTTTTGAATAAGAAGTAATTTATTTTGATAAGGATTAATACCAAGATACAAATAAAGAGCCTTTTCTAGCGGCGGCATTAAATATTAAATTTTTAAAATAAAAGATCACTTATTGTGGCATAACTAAAATAGTTAGACATATGCTCTCGCGGACTTTTTTGAAGATCTTAATGGGACCTACAAACCCGTAAAACATTGTTTTGTTTTAGTGTCCATAGTTTTTGCAGCGCACGCAAAAATATATTTTCGATTTCACACCTTGGGTTGCAAAATTGCATTTTTCTTACGGATCCCTAATTTTTTTGGAAATAAAATATAGCCTATAGCCTTCCTCGATAAATGGACTATCCAACACTGAAATAATTTTTCAAATCGGACCAGTAGTTCCTGAGATTAGCGCGTTCAAACAAACAAACAAACAAACAAACAAACAAACTCTGCAGCTTTATAATATTAGTATAGATTCTCCCGCCTTCGGTCCTCACCGCGTTTCCCGCGGCACTGCGGTGCAGCGGGTTTATTTTTCTACTACTACTTACATTTTTAAACTCGTGATATCTTTCGAATGGAATGTCCGAATTGAATAATTCAAAAAGTTATATGAAGGGATTGAAGCAGTTTTGAATGAGAAGTAATTTATTTTGATAAGGATTAATACCAAGATACAAATAAAGAGCCTTCTTCTAGCGGCGGCATTAAAATTAAATTTTTAAAATAAAAAAACACTTATTGTGGCATAACTATAATAGTTAGATATATGCTCTCGCGGACTTTTTTGTAGATGTTAATGGGACCTACAAACCCGTAATACATTGTTTTGTTCTCGTGTCAATAGTTTTTGCAGCGCACGCAAAAATAGATTTTCGATTTCACACCTTGGGTTGCAAAATAGCAGCTTTCTTACGGATCACTATTTTTTTTGGAAATAAAATATAGCCTATAGCCTTCCTCGATAAATGGGCTCTGCAGCTTTATAATATTAGTATAGATTAAGTATAGATTTTGCGATTTCACAAGGGAATCAAAACCTATAGGGTACCAGTCAGCGACAAAAGTAGCAAATGTGTTTCAAATCAGTAATTATTATTGTTTTTTTTTTACATTTTACATGGTATCATTTTGACCGCAACATACACTGAGAAAAAATTCTGACTTTCCTTCTGAGTCTCTACCTTCCAAGACCGATTCCTTCCTTATTTTATATTAGTCTTCCTTCTGAATCACAAGTCCTTGCCTTTTGACTCAGAAGGAGAACGGTATTTCGGAAGGTCTTTTTTCTCCGTGTAACACACCTGATTTAAGGTGATGATGAGGTCAAAAATTGGTGTCTAAGATGATGAGGATAGTAGAAAAAAAGTGGGATTGTTCAGCGACTTTTGTCGTTGACTGTACTTCCCGTTGTCCTAGAATCATGAAATTTGTCATGAAGCAAGGTCTTCCAGCAACTTGTCGCCGTGCACCTATCGGTGTGTTCCGGCAGCCTCACTTGAGATCCAGTTCCCAGTCCAGGTGTAGCGTGGCGCCATCTTCGACCACTTCGTCACTTAACATCAGGTGACTTGTGGTCAAAAGCTACCCTGTAAATAGTAAAAAATTAGTTGTCTGCAAAGTCGGTTTACTGACGATAGTTGAACGTGACAACGTCGATTGGCCGATTGTGCTTCTTTGTCGCTCGTTCCGCGCTCTCGCTTGCACTTCAAGCCTTACATGGAACGCCTCAGAGCGAGGTAACGCCTCAGAGCGAGGTAACGCCTCAGAGCGAGGTAACGCCGCATGAGTCATGTTTTTTTGTGCGTGCAGCCGGCTCTATCGAATTATAAGACGTTGTCACGTCAAAAAAACGTAAGTAGCAAAGAAAACGCTAAACTAAGTTTGACAGGTCTATAAGTATTGCTGTCATTGTTTGACCACGGAAGTAAGAAAAGGACAGCAGTTTTAGAAAATGCACAACCGAAACGACACTATTTTTTGGCCAGCTATAAAGCCAGCTTTAAAACTAACATAAAATATATCTATCGTCAATAATGTTAAATTCAAATAATTATATAATACATTTAAATTAGTAAATATATTTTTTTTTTTGCATAAATGTTGTACGCCAGCAATGGTGAAGCACGCTGAGCAATAATTAATATTAACACCTGATCATAACCGTGTTTCGGACAAATAAACAATTTCATTTCAATTTCATTTCATTTCATTTCATTTATCTAATTGGGGCAAGTTGAGTGTGCGTAGATACTTGAACCTAATATGGCCCTATTAGCTTATCGTTACAGGGTTATAATATGGCCCAGTTTGACAGAGGTGACGTAACCATTTTCGATTGTGAAATTAACTAACAAAGCTGTTTGTAAATGACTAGGAAAACTTTTTCTTTTATTTACTGGGTAGCGTTTGACCACAAGTCACCTGATGTTGAGTGACGATGTGGTCGAAGGTGGCGCCACGCTACACCTGGACTGGGAACTGGCTCTCAAGTGAGGCTGCCGGAACACACCGATAGGTGCACGGCGACAGATTTTTAACATGAGGTTGTAACATGAGGTTGAGGGTGGTAGCTAGCCAGACGAGTACTACTAGAAAACACCCTACCACCAAGCTATGGTTTCATCATCAAAACGACGCCTACGGATCGCAAGCCGACGTCACTACCATTGAGCCATCATCGCTATAAAATACTGGACCAGAGATAAAACTTTTTCTAGAGGACAAAAGATTTTTTAATCTTATCTTTCGGCTTGATCATAAGTATTTTCAACGTACAAAAACTTAAGCGACCAATACAAAGAGTTGACTGAATGACCCCGTTATCGTGATCGAAAAATCCGTTACAGTCAAGTCCTTGGCCTTATTCAATTAGGCCTCCATTTAATGGGTGGGTGGTGGTTCCAAACAAAACATAGTTGCACCGATGTGTTGAGTTATCCTACTAATATTATAAACGTGAAAGTTTGTGAGCATGGATGGATGTTTGTTACTCTTTCACGCAAAAACTACTGAATGGATCTGGTTGAAATTTGGAATGGAGATAGCTTATACCCTGGATTAACACATAAGCAACTTTTTCGAAAAGGTGCCTGTCGGATAACGGGAAGACGCGGGTGAAACCGCGGGGGCAACTATTACATATATACAGGGTTATTTGAAATTAGCGCATCACCTCTTGCAGGAAGCCTCTCTAAAAAAAAAAGCTAAAAAGCGCGGGACACCGTATGTCCCGCGCTTTTTTCTTACCCGGTCAACCTAGGGTGTTTGAATCCACTTTCCCTTCATACCTTAATCAGGCTGGGTGGGTGTAGAGTGTATTGCCAGTTCAGAGGCGTTAAATACCTAATAATAAATTTGTATGGGAGAACTCAAATTTTAAAAATTATTAATTTTAAAAAGTCGTAGAACAAATGTTGTTGGGATTGGTAAAGAGGCTTCCTGCAAGAGGTCATGCGCTAATTTCAAATAACCCTGTATATATATGCTCGAATTGAGAAACCTCCTCCTTTTTTGCAGTCGGTTAAAAAAATGGGCCCAAGCCACAGATTTAGAGTAGTCTAAATATGTGGCCCAAGCCATCACAAGGACCCAATAGCAATGTTTCCGGAACCCATTCCAAAGACCTTGAGCTTTTTTTTGTTCCCGGATAGAGGCGAGACAAAGTAACGCCTTTTCACATTTCCTGTGCGATTGATAATGAAGATCATGGCTTGCGAATAATTATTCGCTTCCGGAAGTTTCAACGGTCGTAACTCGTAATCTTGTCAACTCTAAAGAGTTAAGACGAGGAATTGGCAATATTAACTGTAGGGATCTCCTTTTTTCTCAGCAATCATAAAACACACCCTGGGTGAGCGAGTCGAACTCGCACTTGGCCGGTTTTTTTTTAATTACGCACGAGGAATGCAAACAAGTAACTTATTAATAAACAACAAGTTTTTTCAACAAAACAAAAACCTTTGAAATATCTTCTTTCCAACAATGAAACCATAGCTTGGTCGTAGGGCATTTTCTAGTGCTCGCCTGTCTACCAACCTCAAGTTAAGAATCTGTCGCCAAGCATCTATCGGTGTGCTACTTCAGAGCCAGTTCCCAGTCCAGGTGTAGCGTGGCGCCATTTTCGATCACATCGTCACTTTTCATCAGGTGACTTGTGGTCAAACGCTTTTGCAAAACCGTCTATATTTGACGGAGTTGTGCCCAAATATAAATAAAAAAAAACATCCGAATTGAGAACCTAAAATATATCGTTTAAAAAACTAAAAAAAAACACTTTTAAAACGCACTGAAAAATATAAAATAATTAAATTGACTTGTATTAGTTACGATATAATGGTTAATTCAAAAAGTGTGGAGCGCTTTTTGGTTGTGTTTACTTTAAAAGAAGCAGTAAAAGAAGCGGCTTCCGGCTGCATCATCAGATCAGGTCGATGATACCAAATTATTGCATTGTCACCGAGATTACATACACATACAAAGTTTCAAGTCGACACGACAATTATTAGAATTAGGTGAAAATTGACTTCTAAGATTTGATTACATTGTTAGTTAGTGTAGGGTTTGCTGGTACCCCGTCTCCAATACCTTACTTACACTGGCTCGGCAATGCCCACGTATTCGCCATCAGCTCCACCGTGCACTCTCGCCCGCGGCTCTCGTGACAGTGACCAAAGAGAATGTAAGGTTTAACAGTGACGTTTTAGCTAACCAATACAGTGACACACAAGACAGCGTATGTATGCTATATAATTATATATAGCGCATAATTACATTACAGTTAGTTAGTTAGCACCATTCCATTACCGAACGACCAGGCGTTCCGATAAGCGCCATCCTTTCATCGTGGAAATACCACCGATACGCACGAGCAGGTTTGCGTCAACCTTTTGGTTAGAACTGCAAAAGAGTGGAATGCCCTGCCTTGGTCGGTGTTTCCTGATAGATACAACCCGGGGGTGTTCAAGTCAAGAGTGAATAGGTATTTACTGGGCAAGCGTACTACACCTTCGACCACATCGTCGCTTTCCATCGGGTGAGAACGCTAGCCTAGTTTGTTGTAAAAAAAAAAATAGTTACAAGTCAAGCTAATAAGAGTGTTTTGAAAAGGAGGTTTTGGAAGTCCGTTAAAAACTATGAAGTATTTTCTTAACCACTTCGCTTCAGTAAACATGATCTACAGTACTGGGGACCTCCACCCGCGCCCTCCCGCGTCGCGCCCGACATATGTCCGCCGAGGAAGTATTGTTTTACGTATTATTGCCCACTGAACATGTTATTATTGAAACGTGCCATATGTGGCTTGATGGTGGAAAGGGTTATGGGGGACAATGATCTAGTTGCGTCCTAAATACCTTCAGTTAAGATTGAAGTGGTAATTTCAAGACTTTTTAACCCCAGACGCAAAAGGGGTGTTATAAGTCAATAGTCAATAGTCAAAAGTCAATTTTTCTTTATTCAATAGGATACATTGTGATCACTTTAAAAGGTCAAACTTAAAACTAGCTACGCCTGTTCCAACCTCCTTACGCCGGGAAAAGAACAGGCAAGAAACGCCCGGCAGCTAATTTTTTTGGCGCGATCACATTACAATTTTATTCACATTACTAATTGATTGAATTGGAGCAAGGTACTCTCTGAGAGAAGGGCAGAATCCCAGCAGTGGGAACGTAATAGGCTTATGATGATTTCAAGAGTTAGTAATTTCAATAATTAATTACACATATATCATGATTTGGACTGTCATTTGTAAAAGAAAACATTTATTAAACAGCACAGGGGGTAAGGGAAGCTCTGACGCCCCCGGGGATTAAATAAAGAGATCACCAGCGAACTTTCCCGCCCTAAAACCATAGACAACTCCGCACAATCGATATTTTCCAACGGCTAGTGGCTTGATAGGGAACAACCATACAGCCGAGACCGTTACCGATCGATAGCGCAGGAGCATGTCGGTTGTAGGGGGCTTACAAAAAGTTTGTACACAGTTCAGTTGATTGCAATGACCATTATTTTGAATGGGGTTTGATTGCGGGGGGTGCGATCAGATTAGACGCTTTGTTGGTGCAGTGATTATCAGGATTTGGTTAATGTGCCATAATGTACAAAGTTTTGATTAATTCTGTACCTATTCTTTCGAAACAGGCATGTAGCTTGCCAAATGACTTTTTTTGCGGCAATTGAACTGTCAACATGAAGATTTTGTTTTTATTTCTTAAACTTGTGTTTCTTCGAGTGATAATGTGTAATATTGGTGGATTATTAATGTGTTGTGGGAAATTGAAATAAAGTTATGAAAGTGACATTTCTAGTTGCCCTAAAAAGACTGTGTAAAGTTTAAGTAAAGTGCCACTACTTTACCTAAACACTATCCTCTTTGACCCGGTTTGCTGCTGGGTCCCATCATCTCATCATCATTAATACTTGATTCTGCTCTTTGAGTTGGATATATATTTTAATACTTGACACTGGCAAATACACTAATCGTGTGACGCCATAACAAAGAAAAAAAACTTGCCAAATGGTAAACGTTGCGCTAGCCCCAGAGCCAACCAAAATTGCCCCACATTAAGCAAAGTAAACTTTCAAAATTTTAATTCGCCCTAAGTGCAAAGTGATCTGCTAAATTTGCACTTTGCCCCACCAGTGAAGCGAATTGTGCCCAAAATTTATAATCGATCCTGTCATGTCAGCATGTGTCATTTTAGGGGTAAAGCTTGACATATTGATTGACATAGCGATCCGAAACCGCGAAAAACGGATCAGGAATAATCAGGATCGATTATTAATTTCGAGCATTGGTGGAATAATTTAAAATCAGTTTTTGTATGACGCGATTGCGTGGATTGTTCTTATATTCAACTTTTTAGCTAGTAAGTGTGTATTTAAATTTATTTCTACATATAGAGCTTTCCCTGTCTTGCGGTCGAGTTTCCTCAGAGGATGTGGTTTGCCGTAAGATAATACACGTGCGATCAATATGGTCGCTCAACATTTGAAGGAAGCGATCAGAATATATAGAAAAATATATCCAAGTCCAAGGGGACGATTCCGAGATTAAGCTGATAATTGTGGCTAATTACAACCAATTTAAAACCATTTTCTCTGTGAAATATCTAAAAAAAACAAAAGTGTAATCTTATTTTAGATCAAAATAAAAACACTTATCTACTAAACCTTAAAGTGTAATCTAAATAATACATGACAGAGGGTCTTAAGAAGAAAAATACAAAAAATGTCCTACTAATGTTATAAACGTGAATGTTTGTGAGTATGGATGGATGGATGGATGATTGTTACTCTTTCACGCAAAAACTACTGAACGGATCTGAATTAAATTTGGAATGGTGATAGCTTATAGCCTGGATTAACACATACGCTACGTTTTATCCCGGAAAAAGCTTCCTGCGGGATAACAGGAAGACGCGGGTGAAAACGAAAAAATGTGCAAAGTGCGAGAACACGGGAATACTTGTATACGCCCCGCGGTTTCCCGCTATCCCGCATTTTCCGGGATAAAAAGTAGCCTATGTGTTAACCCATGATATAAGCTATGCCCATTCCAAATTTCCCTCAAATCCGTTAAGCCGTTACAACGTGATGAAGTAACAAACACACACACACTCACTCACTTGTGGTGTGATGAATTATTTCTGGAGACGGAAAAGGCCAATTAATCGGCCAGCCTATCTAGAGCCCCGGTGACGCAAGTATAAGATTCGACCTCGGCACAAAGGGTCTGAGCTGAAGCGAGGATCCGGCCCGTGGTCACTGGCCACTCCTTCCGGCGGCGTAAGGACATCAATGGCTGCAGTTGATTCATAAAATACTACTATAGGATGTATCTGCATGATATTTGCATTTAGCGAACTTGCACGTACTGCATTAACTGTGCCTTTTATCCCTACTAATACTATAAATGCGAAACTAACTCTGTCTGTTTGTTACGCTCTTACTGAACCGATTTTCACGGAAATAGTTTGAGCCCTGGGGAAGGACATAGGATACTTGTTATCGCGATAAACTGTAGCCCACGCGGGTGAAACCGCGGGGAACAGCTAGTCTTAAATACGAGCGATGATGGCTCAGTGGCAGTGTCGTTGGCGTCCCGTCGGCTTGCGTAATCGTGTAAACGAATCCTACAATGAACATGAGCTTTCGGTTTGCAAAATCTTTGCCTACCTATGCAAAATCGGGGCGAGTCACTAGTGCTTGACGGCCGAAGTGGCGCAATGGGCAGATAGCCGACTGTGAAGCGTGAGGTCGCGGGTTCGATTCCCGCTACAGGACAAATATTTATGCATTGAAAAAAAAAGCGCAAGTATTTGTTCTGTGTCTGGGTGTTGTGGATCCCCCGATCCTCGTAGTTTCTGATACCTTAGATACAGGGAAACCTAGTTAGCGGTCAGAGCCTATGTATGTGATTGTGCGGGCATTATTATTATTATTATTAACCTTTATTGTTATATTTATCATTACGAAAATTAATGCCAATGTTTCTTCAATTCAATCCAACCAGAAAAAATATAGATAGAAAAAAAAACATTGACAGATAACTGAAATGTCATTTTTTTTCGACACAGTAATTCCTAACAATAACGAACGGTACTTCCGCCGTTATCCCGACAATAGCATCTTGGGGGTCAGAGGTAAGATTTTTTGTCCTTACAAACGGCAAGCTTGTACAAATCCCGGCGCGTGCGGGGGAGAAACATCTGCCAGCACTGGCAACAATAAGAAATTGTGGCAAGTGCAATCTCGCATCTGCTGCAGCTGCGTTCACTGCGAACGTAATTAGGTCGGTTTGTACTTGGTACAAGCAGCTACAAAAGTCACTGAACATACTGGATTTTCCAAACGCGGATTGGATTAGTAATGTTTGTTTTTCAAACGACCATAACACAAAACACTCGATGATAAGTAATGATTCGGTCGAAGGTTGGAATTTAAGATGATAAAGATAATCGGAAAAGTTTGTTTTTTGTTTGTTTGTTGACAGTCAACGACAAAAGTCGCTGGTCGTTCTCGATTTTCCAAATGTGTTTCAAATCAGTAATTATTATTGTTTTTTTACATTTTACATGGTATCATTTTGACCACAACATAACACACTTGATTTTAGGTGATGATGAGGTCAAAAATTGGTGTATAAGGTGATGAGGATAATAGCCCTCTTCCCTCTCATATGGTCGAGGAGAGCGATGGCTGGCACATGCGTCAACTCGTGAACGGGTGCTGCTTGTGGGGTCGGTCTGCTTTGGTTGTGATCCCGCAACTCATTAATATTCATGTTCCCATATCCCAATGTGTACAACCAAACAAGGGAAATCTTATTAGTAAAGCTAATTAAAAAATATCGGACCATTAGATGACAAAAAAAAGCTTGGGATTTTAGTGAACTTGCTCCAATTCAATCAATTAGTAATAAGAATAAAATTGTCAATGTGATCGCGCCAAAAAAATTACCTGCCGGGCGATTCTTGCCTGTTCTTTTGCCGGCGTAAGGAGGTTGGAACAGGCGTAGCTAGTTTTAAGTTTGACGTTTTAAAGTGATCACAATGTATCCTATTGAATAAATAAAAATTGACATTGACATTGACATTGAGAAAAAAGTGTGATTGTTCATACTGAACGATATTCCAAATCGTTGGCTACCAAACAACACCGCACAAGTCAAATTTTGCAACTTTTCAGGGGAGACGTAAAACTGTTTTACTTGTATGTTTTTTTTGAAAAGAGAAGTAGGATATAGGATATAAATAACAAAATGGGCGTATTACAATTTTTAATTAACGGCTTCTATTTAGTAAAAAATATTCTTGAAAATTACAGGTTTATAGAAGCGCACGTCAAAACTGCATCTAATGGCAAAATGTTGACTTGTGCGGTGTTGTTTGCTAGCCGACGAAATGTGTTCTAAATCAGTAATGTTCGTTTTTAACCCCGAGGCATCGTGTTTTAAGTTTGACATCGATGTCTATCTTGTTAAACTTTAAAGTAAGTTTAAGCCCGTGCCTTGCAGGTCTTTGAGTGCGCCCCCTCGAATTTCGCGCCCCTGGCAGCCGCCCCCGCTTCTAGCCCCTCCCCTGGCTACGACCCTGGTGGAACTAGCTAATTCAGCCAATATTTTTTCGTACTTTGACCTTAAGGGGGAACGAATAGCTCGGGCAGATGTCTTGAGGGTAGATAAGATTAAGGAATGATTTATTTATTGGTTACTTATCACGTGGTTTGGCGGGAACGATATTAGTTTTTAATTTATCGATGGATTCGTCGATTGTTTTAGTGTTGCCGTTATCAATTATTTTGGTGGTTTTTTTTTTGGTAACATTTTTGAAAGGTTTTTTCAGTTTATATTTTTTTGTACTAGAAAACGTCTCGGTAGCGTTATCAGGGAGTAAAAAATGCTAAAAATAGCCCAAAAGAAATAAAATGCTTATTGTTTATATGATTTTTTTTGGATTGTAATTGATTTTTTTAGATGTCTATGTCATAACTGTCATAAGAATTAATATTTTATTTTTGCATTATAACACAGTTTTATAAATTAAATGTGTTGTGATTTTAACTGACGAAAAAAGTAGGAGGTTGTCTTGTCATCGAGTATTATTTATATATATTATATTTTATTTTAAACCAAAATAATGACAGTTATTTGTCAATATATTTATGAAAATGTAATGTACATACGGAAAAATTTAAATAGCTTCAAAAAGAGAAGTGATTATCACAATTTTAATACTAGAAACAAAGATAAAATTGCTGTACCCACCACTAGGCTCCATAAAGTTAGCAACTCGTTCAAAGGTCAATGTGTACGCTTTTTCAACAAAATCCCAAGTGAAATTCAAGACTTGTCTATAACAAAATTTCAAATTCGTATAAAGAGAAATCTCATTAGTAAAGCTTATTATAAAATATCGGACTATCTAGATGACAAACAAGCTTGGGATTGTAGTTAATCTATCTATCTTTCTTTCTATCTATCTATTCTCCCTATTTCCCCTATTCTAACCATTTTCGGTAAACAGCCAAAACAGTCATGCTCACGAAAGTGACTTTGCTTGCAGCGGCGTCATGTGTCGGGTCGCCCTCTTCCCTCTCATATGGTCGAGGAGAGCGATGGCTGGCACATGCGTCAACTCGTGAACGGGTGCTGCTTGTGGGGTCTGGTCTGCTTTGGTTGTGATCCCGCAACTCGTTAATATTCATGTTCCCATATCCCAATGTGTACAACCAAACAAGAGAAATCTTATTATTAGTAAAGCTAAATAAAAAATATCGGACTATTAGATGACAAAAAAAAAAAGCTTGGGATTTTAGTGAACTTGCTCCAATTCAATCAATTAGTAATAAGAATAAAATTGTCAATGTGATCGCGCCAAAAAAATTACCTGCCGGGCGTTTCTTGCCTGTTCTTTTGCCGGCGTAAGGAGGTTGGAACAGGCGTAGCTAGTTTTAAGTTGACGTTTTAAAGTGATCACAATGTATCCTATTGAATAAACATATTTTTGATTTTGATTTTGATTTTGATTTTATGTTTTAATAACGTTCAGTATGAACATAATTAAAAGTGTTTTAAAAAGAAAACGCTTAGAGTTGTGCTGTGTTATTTATTTTTTAAGACACGTAATGTAGGACAAAGGAATAAAACACATGTTCAATGAATCTCTAGAAGAATGAAAGTGAAGACATCGATCTGTTCGTAAACGAAGCGCACGTGAGCTTCCGTTTCCGGTAGGCGGGAAGACGCGTCTCTATTGCGGTACTTTTTGTAAATAAATAAAAAAATGTACTGGCATTTAGTGTCACGATCACCTGTTATGCTGGGGCCACACTAACGGGAAATGCCGTGGTGATTGACGTTTGACATAAGTGTGGCCACGACATTGGACAACGGCATTCACATTGGCGTTTGACGTTAGCCGATAACTCAAGTGCATTCACGTCAAGGGCGGATCCAGATTTCAAGGCAGGGGGAGGTCATATAGTAGGTAGACGTCTTGTCAGGACAGGCTCCAATTCGATTACAATGATAAATCTACCTAAAACGACATAGTTCTTAACTGTTATGCGTCAAAATAGTTTTAATTATAAGATGTACCTATTTATTTAAATTATTATAGACATATTAATAACAAAAAAAAAGAAAACAACTAAACCTTAAATTATAGAATACCTAAAACTACCTATCAAACTAATCAATACAACTACATAATCTAATACCAGTTGGAATTTAATATTAAATTAAATTAATTAATTTGCAAGTCTAAGTATGTATGTACATAAAATTTTTTTTTTTCTTGTTTGTCGTGTCGAGAAACGAGTTGCCTGGACTTTTTAAGCGGCAATCGAATTGTCAACGTGATAATTTTGTTTTTATTTCCAAAACGTGTGTTTCTTCGAGTGATAATGTGAAATATTTGTGGATTATTAACCATTATGTGTTCGTTAATGTGTACGAGTGTGGGAAATTGAAA
Source organism: Opisthograptis luteolata (assembly GCA_931315375.2). Lineage (NCBI taxonomy): Eukaryota > Metazoa > Arthropoda > Insecta > Lepidoptera > Geometridae > Opisthograptis > Opisthograptis luteolata. The sequence goes on along the minus strand of OV928063.1, from coordinate 4,580,841 downwards.
TAAAGTTGTGCAAGTTACTTTTCTAGTTGCTCCAAAAAAGTCCGTGTAAAGTTTAAGTAAAGCTCCACTACTTTACTCTCATCCCATCATCTCATCATCATTATAATTATAAACTTGATTCAACTCTCTGAGTTTGAAATATTTTATACTTTGACACTGGCAAATACACTAATCGTGTAAGGCCATAAAAAAAAAGAAAACGAGTTGCTGGGGCAACAGAATGTCAACTTCAAGGGAAATGTCAATGCCTATCATGGCGATTAGAGGTTATATATTAGGGTAATATCTTGGTATCACTAATACCGAATATATCGTTTTATTGATATTAGGGTATCATAATCATACCTAATACGGGATATTAGTCAAATATTAGTTAAGTTTTTGATATTGGTTTCAATGCGTAGTGAATACGATTGTTTTTTTACCCTATATTTTTTTTATTTTCATCTCATGTACAAAATTGTTGATGGAATTGAATAACGTTATATTTTTCATTATACATTTTTTGTTTTCATTTTTTACATTGATTTATGTTATGTACGTAGGTACATTAATAATTATTATTTACAAATTAACGTTTAAAAACATTAGTTTTTTATTAACAGCCGTTATTATCCTTTCTTTAGTTTTGCGTGAGATACGACGATGCATTTATTGCATTTACCGCGCGCAACGCTGCGATATTAGCAGCTGGCGCCGGCGATCGCCGTATCGACTATCGTGAATTTCTTGTATTCGTTTAGTTTGACTAATATCTGTGCTAATACCTCGGAGCCAAATATTCTGTATCGGTATACGGAATACTTGGCACGTATTATAATCCCTATACCTAATATGAGTATACTAGCTGTTCCCTGCGGTTTCACCCGCGTGGGCTACAGTTTATCGCGATAAAAAGTATCCTATGTCCTTCCCCGGGGCTCAAATTATCTCTATGCCAAATTTCATTGAAATCGGTTCAGTAGTTTAGGCGCAAAAGCGTATATATTCTGTATACTCCAAAATTATTCCCGCACTTCGGTGCCCCTCACCGCGTTACCTGCTGTATCCATTATCCTATTTTAATTCTATTTTTTTTTTGATCGCGCGTTTTAACCGCGCAGCTAAAGGTCTTCCTGGTTCGTAAATTGCGACCGCAGTTTACCTATTTCATTATTCTCCCGCCTTCGGTCCTCACCGCGTTTCCCGCGGCACTGCGGTGCAGCGGGTTTATTTTTCTACTACTACTTACATTTTTAAACTCGTGATATCTTTCGAATGGAATGTCCGAATTGAATAATTCAAAAAGTTATATGAAGGGATTGAAGCATTTTTGAATGAAAAGTAATTTATTTTGATAAGGATTAATACCAAGATACAAATAAAGAGCCTTTCCTAGCGGCGGCATTAAAATTAAATTTTTAAAATAAAAAAAAACATTTTTTGTGGCATAACTATAATAGTTAGACATATGCTTTCGCGGACTTTTTTGTAGATCTTAATAGGACCTACAAACCCGTAATATATTGTTTCGTTCTATTGTCAATAGTTTTTGCAGCGCACGCAAAAATAGGTTTTCAATTTCATACCTTGGGTTGCAAAATAGCAATTTTCTTACGGATCCCTAATTTTTTTGGAAATAAAATATAGCCTATAGCCTTCCTCGATAAATGGACTATCCAACACTGAAAGAATTTTTCAAATCGGATCAGTAGTTTCTGAGATTAGCGCGTTCAAACAAACAAACAAACAAACAAACTCTGCAGCTTTATAATATTAGTATAGATTAGTTATGTGTACACCTTTTGGCGATAAATTCCTTGAATTTCAAGCTAGATGGACGTTGCTGGTGCTCTATAATTGATGAATCTTAATTTGTATTATATGAATATATTGTACATATCATAATCGAGCGAAGAAAAAAAGAAAACAGATAAAAAGAAGATGCTACAAATGCACAGGAAACGTACACTGTAAGTCTATTTATGTTATTGAAATCATACGCGAGCCAGCCAAAACAATAAATTGTTTATATTTTATTTCGTTTGCCCGCACACAAATTGCAGTAAAAAGGCGTCCAATGGTGTTTAACTAATAAACCAAACGTAAATATATTTGGTCAAATGCGAATTAGATTGACGCACCCAGTGTCCCGTATATACCACTGCACAATATGTATTTGCACCGACAAAAAGTATTTCTTAATCTCATGTTTATTTCTCTTTAATACCATACAATCAAATATACTTTTGAAGTAATACTTACAAATATTTTAATTAAACTTTTTTTTATTTTGCAGTAACAATGGAGGAAATATTCACCAATCTACTAGCTGAACCAAGCAAGCAGTTCAAGGGATTTGTTCGAATGTCAGCAACCGATTTCGAATTCCTTCTAAGCAGAGTTGGCCTATGATAGAAAAACAAAATACTAAATTTCGTGTAACTATACCTGCGAAAGTTCGACTAGCAGTTACCTTACGATATTTAGCTACAGGAGATAGCTACTGAAGCTTGCATTATTTGTTACACATGTCTCACCAAGTAATTTCCAATATTGTAAGGGAATGTTGTGCTGCTCTTATATCTGTATTGAAGGACATGATCAAGTTACCTAAGAATGAAAACGAATGGCTACAAAATGAATTCCTTACATTTACCAAAACCTGAAGCATTTTACACCCCATTGGGCTACACTGACACAATTATCAGCGGAGAAACAATAGATCCTGGAACTTGGAGACATGAAATTGGAGAAGACGAAGGCGCTTTAAGGTCAATGAGGAGTATTGCACAACGTTCAGCTTTAGCAGCAATCGAGGTTCGGAATAAAATCGCTGAACATTTAGGGACATGAATTAGATTACATTACATACATAAATCTAGGTTGTTTTTTATTATTAACCTATGCTGTCCCACTGCCTGGGCAAAGGTCTCCCCCATTTCCTTCTATGTTCTTCTTCTATCTAGGTTATCTATCTTTAATTTAATTAAACTAAATTTTTGTACTTTGGTAAATAAAACAGCATACTCTGTATTTGTCATTAATTTATTTATTTCTTGAAGTATGTAATCAACATGGCTTTACATATTATTTCAATCTTTTTTGATTAAGTTTCTTTATTTAACCGGAATCTGTTATTACTATCTGTGAGGCACGTGCTGGTGGTAATTCTAGGAAATTTTCTTGGGAAGCTTGAACTGCGAACTGGTCTAGAGGTGATGGAGTGTTTATTTCATAGTTTGGAGACGGACGTGGAAGGTTCTGGAGGTGACTGGTATGTGGATGGATTTGGTGATGGACTGAATACTTGATGGTGTGAAGACTGAGAAGTAGAAAATTGAGGTACTGCAGACTGTTGTCGATCTGCGATACATGTACAAAACACTAAATTGTGAATATCGTTCATTAACATATCACACATGTTCGGATAGCTGATTTTTCTTTTTTTACTTGCGATTAGTCTACCGAACGTTTCATATTCATCATCTTTCTTCTCTTTAATGTATTCAAAAGCTTCGTCCATTTGACTTCGTGCTGTTCTGATCTCTGGAAGCAAATCCTCTCTCTGTTTTTTCTGTAAGTAAATCACATTCTTGAGAAGATTTATTTTCTCTTGAACATTTTCTTTTTTTTCTTGTATATTTTGTGAAGCTTCTTCTCTATGTCAAGACAGATGAGGACTATTCTCATTTCCATCATTGTTTTCCTCCTTTATTCCTTGGACCACTGTAGTTGTTTATCTGAAAGAAGATAAAAAAATATGTGATTAAATAAGTTTGAAAGTCGGACGAACAAACATACGGAAGGACGGCCAGACAGACAGGCAGCAAAGTAACAACAATTGGGTCGCTTTCTAGTATATGTATCTATATAAATATATTTACCTCTGTATTTAATGTGCGGTTTCATATATCCCTCGTAGGAAACTGTTCATCGTTTCGTATGCAAATCAATTAGTTGTGTAAACATCATCTTTGCCAGCTCCGGATTTCAAAGACTTCTTAAATTTGTTTAAATGGGTTCTATAATATGCCGGCTTTCCTTCTTCTTTTTAATTTCTTCAATAGATGCTTTAAAAGGTAATAGTTCCATGATTCGTAACCAAGCATTATGTTGAAATTTACAATTCTTGAAAGTTTGGTGTTTTGGATCCCACAAACATGGCGCTGTTTGCAGAATCTCGAGGAACGCAATTACTTTCTCATTATCCCAATTTCCACTCCATAGCCATAGTCGCGCTCGCGGTGCACTGACACTGACATGATAATACGTAGACACTGACATATTATTATGACACACTTTACTTTTATTTTATTTAATTCTGGCGTTAATCTCTTTGATGTACCGCCACTCGAGTTATCGGCTACCGTCAAACGCCAATGTGAATGCCGTTGTCGAATTATGGCGTTATGTCATGGCCACACAACATTTTGAATTATTTCTACTCTGCATGTTAGCAAAACGAAGGAAAAGAGACCTTCATTTCCCAATCAAAACAGAAGTAACGAAATTTGATAAGCGTGAGCGCGAAAATTTTGATGTATTTCTACTCTGCAAGTTAGCAAAACGAAGTATAAGAGACCTTATTTATTTATATAAAAGCCACAAAACTCACAAAAGGGCGCGAGCGGGGAGAGCGCAAAAATATTGCTTATTAAAATGATGTCCCTTACAAGTACCTACGTGCGTTCCGGGTTCCATTCAAACACATAAACATACAAATGCATGCGTTCAAAAACAAACCTGATTTGTCTGATGTTTTTAATCTATTGAATTTCATTAAATTTACTGGAATAAACCTATTTTTATCCATTACTCGCGCTCACCTCGCGCAGCCCTTCCATTACTTCCTTCATTCCCCGCTGATTGGTACTTGGCAGCAATGCTAGTCAACCTAATTTCAATCCAGGGGGTTATGACCCCCGTGACCCCCCCTCCTGGATCCGCGCTTGCTTCACGTTGACAGTTGAAGTGTTAATAATTAACGCAAAATTTATCGCGAAGATAGGCATCGACATTTCCCTTGACGTTGACCTTAGTGTGGCCCCAGCATTAGAAAGTGAATAGGGATGAACTGTCTTAATAAAAAAAATCGGTTATAGACTTGAAATGAAAAAAAAAACCTTTTGGTGTCAGTGCGTTAGTCTCGCAAAAACTCAAACAATTTCGTTTTGTTTCTTGTAAAAAAAGGTTTTTTTTTAATAAAAAAAAGGAAAAACCGATATTGGTAATTTTGTATGGGAATTGCGGTGGTGCGAAGTTCTCTGGGTCTTCTAGTAGAAAAAAAGGATATGATAAAAACAATGTAAGTAATTTTTTCAAAAATCCTTCTATGCGCAAGTACGACTGACTGCTTGGCCTTCATAGTGTTTCTAGCGCGACAAAAAGCATCTGAAGAACTAAAGTATGTATTTCAAAATATAAAAAAAAATAGAAAAGAAAAAGTTTAACAAATGGTATTAATACTTTTTAAAATGTGTCTTTTGTAAAAAGTTGTTAAAATAAACGCTTACAAATTATTAATACATACCTACTTCCAACGATACTAAACCTGCTTAGCACAAAAAAAAATGTGCATAGTGTTTTGCTTCAACGCGCTTACGTTAAATAACGGTTGCAACTTGCAACGGTGATTAGAATAATGCTAGACGTTATTTATAACAGTTGAAAACGTTATTACAGCGTTAGGGTAGGTCAGTGCTTCACTGCTATGCAATCTGTGGTTTAGGGTGATCGTTAACGATACAGATGCGTACTGTATTATTGTTTTTTGGTCGAGATTTGTTTTATTGATTTTTTATATAAATTAGGGCTGTACTCATTTGTAAAATATGAGATTTTTTTTAAATCTATAATCGGACTTTCATTCTATTTAGTAAACTGACAGTTAATGGGTTACCACTTTTTGATTATGAAAAGGTGGTGGTGTGGGTGTGTTAAAGGTATTGATGTGAGAAAATAATACATAATTAAATAACAATTTTTTTGCTAGCAACGTGTTTGACGACCGATGTGACGCTAAGGGTGAATAGCCGGTTGCGAAGCGCGGGTTTGATTTCCGCTAAAGTACAAGTATTTGTACATTAAACTTAAAAAGCGCTAGTACATGTTCAAGTTCACGTTCAAAGTATTTATTTTCATACAAATATGGTGCAGTACATAAATTGTCCGTTTACATTTTTCTTTGTCAGGGTGTTGTGGATTTCCGATCTGCATAGTATCTGACACCCTAGATAGAGGGAGTCCTAGTTAAGCGTAAGGGTCAAAGCCTACGCATGTTCTCTATAGAATACACAATAATTAATTATTATTATGTTTCTAATAAAATATAGTTATATATTATTCTAGTATTTAAGTATTTGTTTTCCGCAAATAACAGGATGCCACGGTACATTTGAGCTGATATCCTGAACGACCTTCGGCTAAATATGGATGACAGCTGGCAACGAATTTACAGTCAGACCTCTTTAGTTACACTGTGACGGTTAAATAACGCGGTGAACTGAAATGTTGTATTTATTTTGTTAATTACCTATCACTGTACATTGCAGTACCACCTTCGACCACATCGTCACCTAACATCAGGTGACTTGTGTTAAAAGCTAATCTGTAAGTAGTAAAAAACATGTTTTTTCTACTAATTAGTACAAATAACCAAACAGTGCCTACTTTGGATAATATTCGCCTGTGTACGTTTTAAAATTTCTTGCAATAGGTACAATGTTGCATACGGTTGGTATCACCATACAAAAGCGGTGACACTGCACTACATTTTTCTGCTCGCAATGTGGTTTTGATTGGTTACGGTCCCGAGGGTGTTGGAGGAATGTCGTCGGAGGAAATGGGCTTGTCGGAGAAATGGCACTGAGCATGCCTAATACACGAAATAAATACAAATATCAAATACTATAATGTCTAAACTTCTTGTATCTGACAAATTCAATAATATGATATATATTTATTATTATTATTTTGAGTTTTGTATGTAAGTAGGTATATTTAGTATGCATGATATGTCTGGAAGATAGATGGTTTTGAGTGATAAGACCGCCCTATATGGCACTTACCATTAAGTTCTATTGATGTTCTACTTTTTACACGTATCTGTATATTGGTATACCAATAAAGAGTGTTTGTGTGTGTGTGAATGTTTGTTACCACGTATCACCATAAGTACTAAACTGATTTTGATGAAATTTAGAATGTAGATAGCTTATACCCTGGATTAACACATAGGCTATACCAGAAAAAGGTTCCCGCAGGATACCGGGAAGACCCGGGGCGCATCTAGTTTAGGATAAAACAAAGATTTAAAATGATCTCAGCAAGGTTATTAACAGAAAGCAACAAAATTTGGTGCCTTCGTTAAAAAAAATTATACAGAGACAGACCCTTTGTCTGTATGCAAAATAATAATAGTACCTGAAATATACAGGATAAGAGACACATAAACCGTCAATATTTACAAAACGAAGCCGCTTTGTCAAGTTTATTACAATTCCCAAAAGACGAACCAGAATTACCTTAAAGCCCTTCCCTAAAAAAACGTTAATATACGTTAAAACTTGCTTACCGAACAAAAGTCAATGCAGTGGCCTCACAATGCAATAAAGGATGCACCATTTCGACGAAGGATAACGCACCAGACGACTTGACATGCAAATATCTATCCTAACTAATTGTACATAGAGCTTAAAAACCATTGCTAATTTAAAACCGGGTCATTATTGTATCATGTAATTGTTACCTTAGTACCTCTGCTATAAAGCTTATATTAGTATCAATGTTATTGAAAATAACAGATAAAAGTAACAGGTATGGGTAAAATTATGACAAAGTATGTGGAAGTTATTGATTGAATAACCTGTATGGGATGTGAGAGTAATCTATTTTGTTATTTCTCTAGAATTTTCTAGGACATTGTGATAATTATTTATTGACGAGCTCAGAGCTGGTTTGAAATGTATAAGGTAATAAATACACTTCAAGTGTGATCGTTTTAGGTTTCACGTGAAGATTCTCCAGAGGATTTGGGTGAAACCGCACTATTTTCTAAAAATTGTTTTAAGGCCCTCTGGGTATTGTATTTCTTAATTTATTTTGTTTGTACTATAAATACTACAAGTCTTTGTTATTCATGAATCCAAAAAAAAATCGTTGCTTGTAACTTTACAAAAGGGATTCGCACATTTTTAAATGTGTATAATGTTATGCATTTTTAACATTTTGCACATTAACATTTTAATTTTAATTTTGGTAATCTCTTTTTACATATTGTTTTCCTTTTTACATACTTAAAAATGAAATGTTTTGTGATGTCTTGACGTAGTATACTTTATTTCTTGTAAGTAATAAGAATAACGATATCCATCACAGCACAGCCATTTCCTCAAAACTTAAACACACTATCCTCAGACCAGATTCAGCAAAATATTACCTACCAAGTAAAAGAAAAAAAAAATACCCCCAAAGTTCTTCAACTGCCGTTTCTTCCGCAAACAATGCAATGTCTGGACGTTACCGGAGTCACCCCTGTTGATAAGCGCACGATGCATTGTGCAAGGGTAGGTATTGTAACGGTAGCGAGGGAAACGACTTCTTAAATAAAACTTGCTCCTTAGAAGAGGAAATTGGCAATTTTGTCATTTTTGCCAAAGCTTACTTTATAAAAAAAAAAGAAAAAAGTCAGCACTTTTATTAAAAAAGTAAATCTGTGAAGAAATGTTATGAAACAAAAACACTTGCCTCAATCAATCTTAATTAAAAATATAAGTGTCACAAATTTTTTTTTACTATTAATTTAACCTTAATACGTGTATGAACATCTTTTTATACGTGAATATGATTAAGAATCAATTAAATATGTAGTTCCCTGCCGGAACTACATATATTCATATTCATGCTATCGCCAGTCGCTTCAATTTTCGCGTAACTCGATGTACATGTAGATTAAAAAAAAATATGTACATATTGCATTTATCGGCCCGATTTATACTCCTCTCTGCTTTTAAATTTAGATAACCAGTAGCAACTTTGATGTATGACGCAACTGTAACAAATAAAACACATAAACGTTATACGTTAAAAATCAAAACCGTTATAACTAATCAGTATTCATGATAATCACGATACGCCCCATCTCTAAACATTTGAATTATTGATCTTCTTAGCTCTACGGATTTTATGTATTGTTGAATATGCACATTTATTTACATTATGTAGGTAGGGGCTAGCGGTTAATAAGACATTTACTTCTAAATAAATTGACTAATGTGCTTACTTATAGTTAGTTTTAGCCAACTTTATTTTTATTGGTCGAAAATTACTGTATTCATCCCAAAATGACCTAAATATTTCCTTGCAATTTTTTTGGTCAAGACTCAAAGGCGAGACTGTGAAAAAAAAGTATTCATCTCGCTCAACTCTAAGGTTCGGTCTCGCACAAGTCAAGTCAGTCAGTCAGCTGACGGACCTTGGCAGAAACGTCGGTCGCTCCGTTCCCGCGAAAACATGAAGTTTGACAGCTGATAAAAGTAACCTAAATCGCGGGAAGTGCTGCGCCTTGTGGTTAATTTTAATATGTTTTCTACCCTGTTATAAGATAAATTAACAGTAAAATAAGTGCAGTGTGATTAGAAAACGTGTTCGAACAACCTGTTGTAGTGAATTCTAGTGTTCGCATGAGAAAATTGAACGTTTTAAACTCGAAAAAGTTACACCACGTCTTCCCACAGTTTGCCTTTGTTATTTTTTACGTCGGAAAAAGGTCAAAATGTGTACCGTGGGGCCCTATCAAGGACACAATGGTAGGTAAAACCAGTTACTTCGATTTATTTACGGGACTGATAGGTTATATCGGCTCTCTCAAGGGTTGATTAAAAAACATGTAGGTATTGTTAAATCAACCCTTCGTAAAAGGGGTATGTGTCATATCAAAAAAGATGGTTTGGAAGAATTGTAGCTTCTATATTCTTTGTGAAATGGTCGACATTTCATTTATTACAAGGGTGTGATCAAAAAAAATCCCTTATTTTTAATGAATGGTGTACTAAAAGTAAAACAAATGAGTGTACCTTCTTTTAACACTCTCATTTGTCGCAGGTTGCAACGGTCTCACAGTTTTAGGGCTTCTAAAAAATCAAAATTCAAAAATATGTTTATTCAATACGATACATTGTGATCACTTAAACCGTCAACTTAAAACTAGCTACGCCTGTTCCAACCTCCTTACGCCGCGGCAAAAGAAAAGGCAAGAAACGCTATCTATTTTAGTAAAATGTGATATTATTAATATTTCCATAGATCTTAAGGTATTTTTTTTTCTTTCCATCTCTTACTCTTTCACACTACCAGTAGACAGTGTGTTTCTAAAGCCCTTGAATACCATGTAACCTGACTAAACAATGTTATTTGAGTACATGATACATACAGTTCTACTCGTTTAATAGATTTAGGAGGTTTTTTTTATTTTTAGTCATATTTAAAAAGAGGTTTGACCATTTTCCTGGCACACCGTACATATTATATACCCTACCTTGTTAATTTTACTATACGAATACATTTTGTATGTAATAGTGTTGTAGGATACCCCTTATTTCACTACAGGAGATTTACTTGCATTTAACAAAGTTTTAGTCATGATGATTTATAGCGATGATGGCTCAGTGGTAGTGACGTCGGCTTGCGATCCGTAGGACGTGGGTTCGAATCCTACAATGAGCTTGAGCTTTCAGTGAAGGAAAACATTGTGATGAAACCATAGCTTGGTGGTAGGGTATTTTCTAGTACTCGCCTGGCTAGCTACCACCCTCTTGTTAAGAATCTGTCGCCAAGCACCTATCGGTGTGTTCCGGCAGCCTCACTTGAGAGCCAGTTCCCAGTCCAGGTGTAGCGTGGCGCCATCTCGACCACATCGTCACTTAACATCAGGTGACTTGTGGTCAAACGCTACCCAGTAAATTGTAAAAAAAAAGTCATTTACCTCCATAATAAAAAATAGACATTTAAACTGTATTATTGGGATATTGCATGCTGGCATGCCCAAGAACTGCAGCATTCAAGGGCATGCGACATCTACCGACCCGCACTAGGCCAGCGTGGTAGATTACAGCCCATACTCTCTCTCTGAGAGAAGGCCAGAGTCCCAGCAGTGGGAATGTGAAAGGCTGATAATGATGATAGGGATATTTTCCAGGGGAAATATGAGTAACTGATAACTTGTGGTCAAATGCTACAATGTGAGATAACTTTTTAAATCTTAGATTGTAGGTAAGACACACACTATTTTTGGTTTCACTAGCTTACAATTGACTATTCTACTTTTCAAACCGAAGCCTTATTTAAATAAATGAATAGATTAACTCGTTATTGGCACACTACAAAAACTAGAACAACAATAAATCTCCAACTTTATCTTAATATCACAAAGGGTGGTCTTATCACTCTAAGCAATCTCTTCCCGACAACCCAAAGTAGAGGAACTGTACAGTCAATGACAAAAGTCACTGAGCAATAACACATTTTTCGATAACCTTCAATAGTCAATAGTCAATTTTTATTTGTTCAATAGGATACATTGTGATCACTTTAAAATGTCAAACTTAACACTAAACTACGCCTGTTCCAACCTCCTTACACCGGCAAAAGAATCATCATCATCTTAAACACGTACCTTTGACCGAATCATCACTTAACAACAACAAGAAAAAGTATTGGTTTGACATATTTCAACGCTAAGTCACATGGTCAGAAATATGTCAAACCAATACTTTTTTCTTGTTTTCTACTAGCGTCAACGATTGTAGAATGCATCTTGGCTACGGGCCCAGGTGTGTTATGTTATAGACAAACGCTACCTTGTAAGTTGTATAAAAGCGAGGCGAATGCGTGATAGTGGTGATAGTGGTGTATATGTTAATAATCTTTATCTTTACAATTATTCTATTTTTCCATTGTTTTCTATTCTATTAATGTTTCTATTCTATTCTATTGTATTTTAATCTAATTTAATTTGATCCTGATAATTATTTGACCCTATTTTATTTTTTGTTTTGATATATTATTATAATTAGTGTAAGTGGTGTATCCGTGCTGATTATTATTAAATAAATAAATAAATAAAAAAATAAACATAACTGATCTAAAACACATTTGGAGTATCGAGTATGTTTAGCTACTTTTGTCGCTGACTGTACAAAACTATGTGGACCGTGCTGTACAACAAAAATAAATCAAAATCAATCATCGTTTGTGTAAGTTTTTCTTTTAACTTACAACAAAACTAATCCCACCCCTCTTTGTTACAGATTAATAACAGAAAACTTCCAAATTAACTCCGGCAACAGCGCAACGAAGCGGAAACAAGAAACGGCACACTCTTACAACTACAAGCTTAAGATGAACCCTCACTCCCTCGACTTCACCTCTCCTTTGAACTCACCCATACAAACCAAGAGACGGATACTAGGCGAGCTACAAAACTACAAACCGAGCTCACCAATCATTGAACGACTAAAAAACTCCCCGCTATCCGACCTGAAGTCCCCAGCAATAGTCAACAGTTTGAAATCTCCACTAAACTCTTTCAGCAACATCAAATCCCCACTCAACACCATCAAATCCCCACTCAACAACATCAAATCCCCACTCAACACCATCAAATCCCCACTCAACACCATCAAATCCCCACTCCACACTGCCAAATCCCCGCTGTCAACGCTAAACAACCTGAGATCTCCGTTGACTTGCTTAAACTCTTCCACGATTGCGTCCCGGTCTCCGACAACAAATCGACTGAAGAGGAGTTCGAAGATTACCAGGATTTTTGAGGAACGGACTCGATTCAAGATGTCCAACAAGGAGAATCTGGGATCGTTGGCCAACGAGACGTTTATGAAGCTGGATTTGGAGGAGGAGACAAGAGACTGCAGCTTCGGGGATAGATTTCAAGCTAACAGGGATCGAGTGGAGCAATGGACAATGTCAAAGGTGAGTGTAAATATAATAGAATATTAATTGACACCCAAAAAAAAACCAAAAATCTTCACATTACTTATTAATGCCCGAAATTAATAATCGATCCTGATCCGTTATCCGCGGTTTTGGATCGATATGTCATGTCATATATATATGTCATTTTAGTAGTAATACGAGTACCTGAAGCCCTAGTACTAAAATGCATAATTATTATGACATGACATATCGATCCAAAACCGCAGATAACGGATCGGATCGATTATTAATTTCGGCCACAATTTTGTCATATGTGCGGGGGGGGGGGGGCCTAGAGGATTCGAACTCAGTTACCGTTCAGCCACCATCGCTCATATAGACTCTAGCTATAGGTTTAGATACTAAGGCACCTAAACTCTCAATTGCAAGTTGCTCAAACTTCTCCTCTCTCATTCCAGTTCGACTTCACTGATGCCTTACCCTCAAAACCCTTCGAAGACCCTCAAGACATCCTGGTTCCCGAAAAAGAACAAGATATGGACGATCTGGAGTCACTCCAAGACCTGGAAGCGGAGTTCGACAGTGAAAACTTCGATCAGTGCACCAACTATGAAATAATCTCAACGGACAGCCCCAACATTATCTCTCGAGGACGGTCTTCATCATCAAGGAAAATCAGCTCGAGGAACTTCGATTTTGGTGCCCCAATCGCAGACAGCGAGCAGTCGACCTCCTTCAACCGTCCAGCTACAAGAATGCTGAACTTCGACGATGATGACTTCGAATTTACATCCCCCGCTGTCAAGAAAACCGTCTCGGTTAAGAAATCTTTGAAGTTCAACGAAACACCAACTAAAACTACTTTAAGACATGAACGTAGTGACTCGAGCATAGGATCAATGTCTTCATCCCCATCGTCAACCCGACTGAATAGGATATTCATATCCGAATCAACGACCTCGATGGAAAGCGGTTTCATATCAGAACTGGAAGAGCCGTTCTTAGAAATGGAAGAATCGAATTCGCCTAAAATTGCCAACTTCAACGACCTCCTCTCCGGACAGATTAAAGAAAACGCTCTTACGGATAACATCTTGAAGAGGCCTGCCTTCGGACGTAGTCTGAGCTTCCATCCGGAGCCGAGTAAAGCTAGAGTGTCACTCCTATCTATCCTGGAGAGTCCGGGGAAGAGGAGTCAGAAGAGAACGGAGCGGTCGGAAGAAGAAGAGAAGAACAGTAAGAGAAGACGGTCGAACTGCGAGAGTCCTATGGAAAGGTTGCAGAGGCCGGTATTGCAAAGAGCGTTTTCGGAAAACAGTGCTTCTATCATGTCCGCTTTGGCTAGATGTAAGTATTACTTCATTATTATCATCAGCCTTTCACGTTCCCACTGCTGGGACTCTGGCCTTCTCTCAGAGAGAGAGTATGGGCTGTAATCTACCACGCTGGCCCAGTGCGGGTTGGTAGATGTCGCATGCCCTTGAATGTTGCGGTTCTTGGACACGCCGGTTTCCTCGCGATGTTTTCCTTCACCGTTTTGAGCGATAGTAGATCCGCACATAATAAGTCATAGGCCGAGAGGATTCGAACTCGGTTTCGGCGTCTTGTTAGTCGCACGCCTAACCGTTTGGCCACAATCGCTCTAGTTTATAATATTAGTAGGGATGGTAAGGAACCTTTTGTGCGTCAGTCCGTCTCGCAATTGGCCAGTTTCTTTGTCTACAAAAATCAAAATTGAATGGATTTTTTTTTTAATTATTTACAGGGTAGCGTTTGACCACAAGTCACCTGATGTTAAGTGACGATGTGGTCGAAGATGGCGCCACGCTACACCTGGACTGGGAACTGGCTCTCAAGTGAGGCTGCCGGAACACACCGATAGGTGCACGGCGACAGATTCTTAACAAGAGGGTGGTAGCTAGCCGGGCGAGTACTAGAAAATACCCTACCACCAACTACTTGTAGTCAAACGCTACCGTGTAAAAAGAAGAAAAGAAAAAAAAAACCAAGCTATGGTTTCATCACGATGTTTTCCTTCACCGAAAGCTCAAGCTCATTGTTGGATTCGAACCCACGTCCTACGGATCGCAAGCCGACGTCACTACCACTGAGCCATCATCGCTATAACTTTCTAAATTCCAAGCGTACAAAGTTACTTGTGGATTTTTCCCTCATACTTATAACACATTTTCCTTTTCCAGCGGCCACAGACCCTGACCTCATAGGAGACTTCACGCAGCCCTTTGCTCTGCCTCTGACCAGCGGCAACCATTCGGACCTGAAGAGCATCTCCTGCGACACCCTCGCAGCTCTGCTAAGAGGAGAGTTCCAGGATATCATTACCAACTTCAAGGTTATTATTTACACTAACTAGCTGTTCCCCGCGGTTTCACCCGCGTGGGCTACAGTTTATCGCGATAAAAAGTAGCCTATGTCCTTCCTCAGGATTCAAACTAGGAGATAGTACCAAGTTTCATTTAAATCGGTTCAGTAGTTTAGGCGTGAAAGAGTAACAGACAGACAGACAGAGTTACTTTCGCATTTATATATAAGTAAGGGATTAGTAGATTAGACACATCGCCCGCTCTCCAAAAGAAAGATGGCCTAAACTGGTAACAAAATGGACCGGTCCGGGAGGCAAAAGACAAAGGGGTAGACCAAAAGCTCGTTGGATAGACGACATACTTCTATTGGCAGGAAGAGACTGGATGAAAACAGCCAACGACAGGAAGAAATGGAGGCAACTGGAGGAGGCCTATACCCGAAAGGGGCCATGACATGTCAACCCTACATAGTTATTTTCTTTATATATATACATACATATTTTAATGTCATGGAAATTAAATAAAAGGCTTATTATTATTATTATTATAAGGGATTAGTAAAAAGTAGGATTGAATAGTTATGTTGGTACAGCACCTTTAAGTTAAAAATGTCAGCATAAGCTACATAATGCTTTATTTACTGGCCCATGCGTCAACTCGTGAACGGGTGCTGCTTGTGGGGTCTGGTCTGCTTTGGTTGTGATCCCGCAACTCGTTAATATTCATGTTCCCATATCCCAATGTGTAAAACCAAACAAGAGAAATCTTATTAGTAAAGCTAATTAAAAAATATCGGACCATAAGATGACAAAAAAAGCTTGGGATTTTAGTGAACTTGCTCCAATTCAATCAATTAGTGATGAGAATAAAATTGTCAATGTGATCGCGCCAAAAAAATTACCTGCCGGGCGTTTCTTGCCTGTTCTTTTGCCGGCGTAAGGATGTTGGAACAGGCGTAGCTAGTTTTAAGTTGACGTTTTAAAGTGATCACAATGTATGCTATTGAATAAAAATGATTTGAATTTTGAATTTTACTAACCCCAATTTTCCTTCTCCAGGTGATAGACTGCCGCTACCCCTACGAGTTCGAAGGGGGCCACATATCCGGCGCAGTAAACATGTACATGCCGTCCCAGATAATGGACAGCCTCGTGCGGGACGAGGGCCAGGAGGGGCCTCAGGGCCAGGAGGGGCGTCAAGAGCAAGAGGGGCCTCAAGTTGCGGGGCAAAGGGTGCTGATATTCCACTGCGAGTTCTCATTGCAACGAGGGCCTAAGCTGTAAGTATGATAGGAAACAAGACAGCATTATTAAGGTATTATATGAGTATTAAGTACATTTATGCTGAACATACAAACAATATTTTTCTTTACATATCACTAGTTGCGCCCCGCGGTTACACCCGCGTCTTCCCGTTATCCCGCAGGAACCCTTTTCCGGAATAAAAAGTGTTAATCCAGGGTATATAAGCTATCTCCATTCCAAATTTCATCAAAAACGGTTTTGTAATTATGGCGATACGTGGTAACAAACACACACACACACAAACTTTCGCATTTATAATATTAGTAGGACTAGCTGCTCTCCGCGGTTTCACCCGCGTGGACTACAGTCTATAGCGATAAAAAAAAAACCTATTTTCTAGCCCAGGATTCAAACTATCCCCAGACCAAATTTCATCATAATCCGTCTTGTACTTTTTGCGTGAAATCACATTTTTAATGTTAGTAGGATAAAACATACGTCACAGCGTCTCACAAAACGCCCTCTCCCCCCCAGATCCCGCTACCTCCGCTCAGCAGACCGCGAGAAGAACAAAGAGAACTACCCCTCCCTGGACTACCCCGAGGTCTACCTCCTCCACGAGGGCTACCGAGCCTTCTACCAGCGGCACCCGGACCTCTGCACCCCCCAGGGGTACACCGCAATGCTGGACCCCAAGCACCGACAGCTCCTGAGGAAGCACAGGAGCTTCAGCCAACCAGCTACTACGATGAGGAGGAATCGACTACTCCTATAGAGAAGTGTGGATAGCGCAATTTGTCTAAAGAAAGAACTACCCGTCTTTAGACTACCCCGAGGTCTACCTCTTCCTTCTACCAGTGGCACCCCCCAGGGGCCTTGGACCACTGTACCCCCCCAGGGCCCCGGACCTCTGCACCCCTCAGGGGAACACCGCCATGCTGGACCCCAAGCACCGACAGCTCCTGAGGAAGCACAGGAGCTTCAGCCAACCTGGTACTGTGATGAGGAGGAATCGGCTATTTCTATAGAGAAGTGTGGATAGAGCAATTTGTCTAAAGAAAGAACTACTCTAGACTACCCCGAGGTCTACCTCTTCCTTCTACCAGTGGCACCCCCCAGGGGCCTTGGACCACTGTACCCCCCCAGGGCCCCGGACCTCTGCACCCCTCAGGGGAACACCGCCATGCTGGACCCCAAGCACCGACAGCTCCTGAGGAAGCACAGGAGCTTCAGCCAACCTGGTACTGTGATGAGGAGGAATCGGCTATTTCTATAGAGAAGTGCGGATAGCGCAGTTTGGATAGTGCAATTTGGATACTGAAGTCTGGATAGCACATACCACTATCCATTCTGTCAGTCTTGCCCCCAATTTCTGGCTCGAGACATCCCAAAGGTTGTCCCTGATATAGCATTTTAATGCTGGATTGCCAATTTTTTTTATATGGCATTATTTTTAAATGCATATATTTTTTTATTATGATTATGACAAACCATGAGGTGTATTTTCAATGTATTTGTACTCTTATGGCCCTTTCAAATTATGGAAAAGCTATTTTTTACTAAACGCTGTCTCGTTTTTCTATGCAATGAAATTTTTATGTTTTTGCCGAGGCATGCTCTGAGATTATGCTGAGAATTGGGGCTGAATACAAACTTTTTTTCTGTAAATATGATAGAAAAAGAATATTTATGTACATAGGCCTCTAGGAGAAAAAATTCAAAAAATAATTTGAAAAAATAGTGATCCAGATCTGTAAACAACAAAGATTTGTTAACACCGCCAGCATGTTAAAAAAAGCATGACTAGGTAATTTTTTGAAAAAACTTCACTTCGGTCATCGAAATTGCCATATTATTCTAAAATTAAGTTATTAATTACATGCTAAAGTTAGTACAAAGGAGACGTTTCAAAATGTTTGTACAGTCTGAGCCAAATCTTTGTACAAAATACCAAAAAAAAATAAATGTTTTGTACGATCCATTTTGTATGAAACAACTAATTTGGTGGTTTCTAAAGAAAAATATATCTGTAAAATAGCAATAAAAAACTAAAGAAATCATCATGGCTGACATGTCATTTTGACGTTTGTAATACACAGTCGCCAATAGATAACGAAGGTCATTTTTAGCATAGACAAGATATGCCATAGAGTAAGGCGCCGCCGCCATCTTGAAAACTCTTAAAATCTATACAAGTATTTTTTTTTTGTATTTTTGTACTGAAAATTTATGCTAATTATGAACATTTTTTATGAAATTCTCGAATCTTTCAGTTTTTTTATGTTATTGTACAGTCAGCAGCAAAAATAGCTGATCATACCTGATTTTGCAAATGTGTTTTGTGTGTTTGTGTTTTTACAACTTACAAGATAGCGTTTAAGCAACACACACTTAATTATAGCGATGATGGCTCAGTGATAGTGACGTCGGCTTGCGATCCGTAGACATGGGTTCGAATGCTACAATGAGCTTGAGCTTTCGGTGAAGGAAAACATCGTGATGAAACCATAGCTTGGTGGTAGGGTTTTTTCTAGTACTCGCCTGGCTAGCTACCAGCCTCGAGTTACGAACCTATCGGTGTGTTCCGGCAGCCTCACTTGAGAGCTAGTTCCCAGTCCAGGTGTAGCGTGGCGCCATCCTCGACCACATCGTCACTTAACATCAGGTGACTTGTGGTCAAACAAAAAAATGTTAGTCAAAGGTGTTTAGGATGAGGAAGGTTATGGGAAAATTTGTACAGAGATGTGGCCCATTTTGAAACGTTTTCTTAAGTTCTGAGTATATCCCACCTCTAGCTTAAGTACGCCATTTTGTTTTAAGCATATCGACTTGCAATAATTAGGGTATATTTTAGAACAAATCAATTTCATTTTTTCAGTGTAGCCACAGATGTTTTCTACTACGAATCTAGCACGCGGGCCCAGTGCGGGTTGGTAGATGTCGCATGCCCTTGAATGTTGCGGTTCTTGGACATGCCGGTTTCCTCACGATGTTTTCCTTCACCGTTTTGAGCGATGGTAGGTCCGCACATAACTTATTAAGTCATAGGTGCGGGGCCGAGAGGACTCAAGCTCGGTGTACGTAGTACTATCGGCCAGTTTCAATAATCGATCTATCCACGGTTCGCCCTACTGCAGATAGAAGTTTGACACAAGCTCCATAGAAGTAATGTCACATTTCTATCTTTAATAGGGCAAACAGTGGATAGATCGGTTATTGGGAACAGCCGTAAATCGATACTGTGCCAGTGTTTAGGTTCATTAATTTCAATAATAACGATTATTAAATTTAAGATTTTTTTAGCAAGTCTGTAAATATCTAATCCTTTCCCCTCAAAAAAAGGTTCAACAGCTTTAACGTGAAGTAAGTCTAAGTGCCGTAGATATCCCAAAAAATTAAATCTAGCATCTAAGATGTAAATATAGCTTAAAAATACAAAATATTATGTTCTTATAAAGTTTGGTTATAAGAAAATAATGCTACAATAATTTGACCGATTTTGCTGAGTATTTTTTTGGGTTCTAAAATTATAAAATGTGACGTATATAAGGCCGTTTACAGACAGCTGAAATGCCTATCTGTATTTGGAAACGGAATTCAATATTGCGGATTTTTTCCACGCATTTCTCGAACCAATTTCGGCTTTTTAAAAGAAAAAACTAAGTAACTCTTGTAATAAACACTTTTACTTCCAACACTTATTGTCAAAACTTAAGAAATAATTTAACGTGAACCATACACTGTCCTAGTCAGAAAAAAAGATGAAGTGATGATGTACAGTCAAAATCTGAAAAGACCCTAAACCTTGTTTACTTTTACGATAATAGACATTGACCATTATACTGTGGATGCTGCTATCCATTGATTACAATACACCTGAGCCGGTCGTTCTACAGATATAATTCTCCGAAAATATTAACCAAATGTGGTCGCTTAATGCGGTATGTCGTAGTAAACAATGTCGTAAATACCAATGTTTTTGATAAGGCGGTCATATAGCATTCAGCCAGGATCTTTGATTTTGGTCGATTTAACCGGTATGTTGTTCTAAACGATGTCGCCATAAACGGTTTTGACTGTATATCTTTTTATTGGAATAAAAATAAGACATAATAAAAGTCAAAGAACAAAAGTTGTTTGATACGATACACAGAAGTTTCCCCTTAGAGGTTAACATTTATCCAATAATCCTATATAACTAGACAAAATTAAACATGGATGTAGTAGAATTAACATGTACATATAGATAGATAAACAAATTATTCTTTACAACACCCAATAAGTTAAAGCATAAACAAAAGGTGTTAGAACATAAGTAAACTCTATAACACAATTTTCAGAACATTTTTCTATTCAGAATTCCGTCTCTAGATACAGAACGGCATTCCGGCACGATATATGCCGTCTGTGGCCGGCCTAAAACACTGACCGATATTTTCGTGAATTGTTCGGTTATTTGGTCTAAGCTTAATTTTATGTTTGAGATGACAAAATATTAAAACTTGACCACGATTTTAGACGTGTCGAAAACAAGTTTTGTTCTACAACTGAACCAAGATATCTTGACTCCGTACAATTTTTACTATGCTATTGAGATTCTTTACAAATAGCCAAAATATGTATTGAATTTTGACAGTTATTGCGATATTTATCGAATGTGATAATACATATTTTATATCACGCCGCGAAAATAGGCCCCTAATTCTTGCGGCATGATATATGATCGATCACATTCGATAAATATCGCAATAACTCAAAATATGTATTGAATTTTGACAGTTATTGCGATATTTATCGAATGTGATAATAAATCACGCCGCGAGAATTGGGCCCCAGTACTCTTGTTTGTCGCCTATCGCATCATCACTTGAAAAATTGACAAAAAAAGTATAAGAAAATTTTCACAGAGTCAAAGTTTCTTGAATTTCAAAAAGTTGTAAAACAAACTTTAGGTCATAAAATTTAGGTCATTTGAACACGGCGAACAACTTTTTGTCGTCTAAAGTCGGTGTGTTCAGAATTTCAGATGTTATACAAATTTTATTTCGTAATATATTGATAGCCTCAAAATTCTATGGATGGAGCAATATTCTTGTACGCTTGGTTTTATGTTAAAGATATTATTTAAAATTTAATTTTGTTCGAATAAGTTCTCTTAACATAAATAGTTTATTTAATTTTTACTTTAAACTATTTTAATTGGGATTAATTATAAAGTGTATCATTTCATTGATAGCCGACTTTTTGATATTGAAATATCTTTTTAATAGCAAGGGCACACTACCAAGTTTCCTATCTTCTATCTCGCTATAGCTTAGTTCTCAATGAAGGTTATTATGGCCTCCCGTAGGAATATATCTATGGCCGAAATATTCCTAACTGTTCAGGCGTTGTTATTCTTTTAAATGTCGGGTAGGTCACAAGCCGAGATTCCAACGAACGCGGTCGGCGATTTACCGGAGAAACCGAGGGTAGTTGTTGACGACCTTCAGTGCACCTCGGACTTCAAGAGCGAACGGTTCATAGCGGTGTAATTTTGGTACCTTAGGACTATTAACTGTGCTGTTGTGCAAAATTAGACTTTCACCTGCACCCGGGTGTCCAGGATCATCGAAGGGACGGTTCCGGCCGGCTATACAGTCCACTTGGCGGCTCAACGGTTTCAAGGTGAGTGGCTTGCCTTGTATTTGGAAGAATAGCAACCCAGAACAACTAATCAGTGAAAATCTAGAACTTGGGAACGGTATTTCAAGCGAACACTAACTTAGGCCAAAATATTCCTAAATGTAGATCAAAATAACCTTTAGTGAAAAAACACGACTCTAATGGGAATGGCCAAAATATTGCTAAAGAAGGCTATAATAGCTTCCATTGGAAATATGACATACGTAAGGAGGCTATTAAGTCCTCTAGTTTGTAACTTAATAAAGTATTTCAAAAAACGTCAAAAATAGACCTGTTTTAAAGTTGGTTATATGTAATTGAGTTGTTATACGTTATATTTTTCCTCAATAATTATTCATATTTGACTTTAATCATTTAAGTAGAACGATTATTAAAGTTAGATAAGAATAAAAAAAATTGAGTTTAACAAAACTCTCGTTATACGCTTACTAGCATTTTATAAGTTACGTGAATTTTAGTTTTAAGACGCGAAAATTTGCATTTTTAGATTTTAAAAGAATAATGTATGAGATTTACTATTTTAATTTTTACTAACAATTTTTGTGAATAGTCAAAATTATGGCGATAAAAATTGCAAGAAAGGCATCCTATTTAGACAATACACAGACGTGGTTTGCTCTTGCATGAAAAAAATATGTTATTTTTTTGTTTGCCATATTTTCGGCCAGTCACACAATGTTTTTTTTTATCGGCCATTATGCATTGAAATTCGAAATTTAGCTTTAGTTTAATTTTAAGAAAGATAAAATTTTATTTTTAAGTTTTTCGGTCGTTTCGCGAAATTTCTATTTTATTGTAAGTTTTTTAGGAAATTAACTAATATATATTATGTATAGTTATAGAGTATAAATTGTGGTATTTAGATTTTAAAGAAATAAATTATGGAAAAATATTTTTTGCGTGTTATTTGACATAAAATATCATAAAATAAAGCTAGGTCCCAATCCAGCAGTATGTAGCGTGGCGCCATCTTCGACCACATCGTCACTTAACAACAGGTGACTTGTGGTCAAACGCTACCCTGTAAATAGTAAAAAAAGAGCCAGCAAACCTGGAAGGGTTTTTAGAAAACACAAATGTTGCAATAAATATGTAGTACTTTATTTCTTAAGTAATTACTTATTATGAATGACAAAGATAAAATAGGTAAATACATTTCACAGTAATAAATCTGATAATTCAATTCCAACATAAATAAATATATAATTATCAATATTAATGCTCATCAATTAATTTACTTATTCTATATGTTTTCAATTTTATATTATAATGAGTATATTTACGTAATTACGTATGTAATAGAAATTATTTCTACAAGTAAAAAATAAATAGAGACTTAATTTCAGAGACCTCTGTGGTCGATTTTGGAACTAACCACAGACTAAACTTTTAATACCACAGAATGACAAAAAGTTTACACTAACTTGTCATGGTCATTTTACTGAGAAAACTAAATAATTTACAGCACAGATAAATAATTTATTGATTATAATAATTATTAAAATATAGAACTTAAGCTAGCTAGCTATAGCATAAGAAAAGAATGTGGATAGACGGTTATATAACATTTCTATTTACATTCTCGATTGATCGATCTATTATTCCTTTTGTGCCTCAGCTTTCTCTTCTTTAACTTCTTTCGCACCGCCAGCATTCTCGTCTCCTTCATCAATGGAACTCTTTGAAAGCTGTCTCAGAATACTCTCAAAGATTCTCGGCGCGCTTTTGGTATTTGGCAGCGAAATGTCAGTTTGCGTCGTCGCAGTCTCGCTTCTCTTTTCCTCCTTCACCTCGAGAGGTATCGCCGTCTCTTTCAGATCCAGCGTCAAGTTTTTCTTTTTTGCGTCGATTTTATTTTCTTTTTCTTCTGTGACAGTGTCAGTTACGAGCTCCTCGATTTTTGTGACTTCGTTTTCGCGGGAACGCCGCTCTATGGCTTTGGAGAGGACGTTACCTAAAATATGTGCGCATTTGATTATGTTTTGTGTTTCTCTCGGCGTCAGCTGCAAGCCCTCGTTGCGAATTATGTTGTTTAGATTCTTCATGTTGTCCGGGGATCGCTTCCTGGAGCCGTCCATGGAAAGATCTGGAAATAGGGTGCAGTTAAAAATAGCGCCTGATCAAAAAATAGCAGCGAGGTGACTTGCGTATAGAGTTTCTTTTGGGTGAAACCAAACGAGCGTAATTTTGTGAGTCGTGAGTCGCAGAAATTCGGTGTTCAAGACATTCACAACACTATTGTAAACAAATTAGTCGAGTTACTCGCATCACCTCACTAAATCGTTCCCTCTTAATTTTAAGTATTTATTATCTGTAGTCAGTTCATTGCTCTCTCACTCACTACCTTTATACATTAATTACATTATCCATTTTCATGCAGTCTTGTACGCAACTAAAATTTTGTCTTATCAAAATAAAACAATTATTTTATGTGAAATAGGCGTATTATTTCGTCTACAACATTCGGTAGCATAAATTCTGCTGCACCCGGTTTCATACAAATGCAGT
Source organism: Opisthograptis luteolata (assembly GCA_931315375.2). Taxonomy (NCBI): domain Eukaryota; kingdom Metazoa; phylum Arthropoda; class Insecta; order Lepidoptera; family Geometridae; genus Opisthograptis; species Opisthograptis luteolata. Next base: position 4,556,147 of record OV928063.1, on the reverse strand, counting down.
TGGTGCCACACGACGACGGTAAATGAGTTGACAATTCAGTTGAACGTAAAATGAGCGACCGATAATACGCGACTCACGACTCATAAAATTACGCTCGTTTGGTTTCACCCTTATGAAATAGGTTATTAATTTAATTAATTACCAAAATCGTTCAAGTCTATGTTTTCAGTGCGGTACGGCGTCGGACATTGGTCGTAGTAACTCTTCATGGGTACCTAGAACGAAAATCTCGGTTCAACACTGTTTTTCCTCAAATACATTTTAGTGGTCCCGTACCCAAAGGGTAAAACGGGACCCTATTACAAAGACTTCGCTGTATGTCCGTCTGTCTGTCACTAGGCGGTATCTCATGAACCATGATATCACAGTAAACAGTAGGTTAGCTAAGGCCGCTCGACGAGTTAATTGCCTACTCTTGCGGTGACGCATAGGCGGCGCGTTCCGTAGTGAGTGCATGGCCGTGGCCCCGTTCGTTTGTGATTGTGTGCGTGAAAAGTGCGTGCGTACACGGCGCCGCTACTCTCGCACACATTCAACCCGGCGCGGCGGCGCGGCAGCCGATTTGTATGAAGCTGAACTACTACTCTTTACCATGGTGATATTCTGTTGCCGCTCTAACAAATACTCAATCTTCATAGCGAGGATGGCTCAGTGGTAGTGACTTCGACTTGCGATCCGTAGGACGTGGGTTCGAATCCTTGAGCTTTCGGTGAAGGAAAACATCGTGATGAAACCATAGCTTGGTGGTAGGGTATTTTCTAGTTTCTACCACCCTCATGTTAAGAATCTGTCGCCGTGCACCTATCGGTGTGTTCCGGCAGCCTCACTTGAGAGCCAGTTCCCAGTCCAGGTGTAGCGTGGCGCCATCCTCGACCACATGGTCACTTAACATCAGGTGACTTGTGGTCAAACGCTACCCAGTAAACAGAATAAAATAAATATATAAGGGGGCTCCCATACTAAAGCGCGTGATTTTTTTGCCCGTTTTTGTTTTGCCGTTTTAGGCTGTATTTCCTGTTTTACCTACCTTAGTGATGGAGCTATTGTAGTTGACCCAAAAGTCGTTCCACTCGCCATCTCCCCGGCGGAATTGCTCCACCTTGGTCGGCTCCGCCTCGCTGCACTCCTGCCACGAGCTCACGCAGCAGCTAGAAGGTCATGAAGATCTACATCACTCATCATCAATAAAGACAGTAATAGTAATAAATATCGCGATGGTGGCCGAACGGTTAGGCGTGCGACTTATAAGACGCCGACACCGAGTTCGAATCCTCTCCGCCCCGCACCTATGACTTGATAAGTTATGTGCGGATTTGCCATCGCTCAAAACTGTGAAGGAAAACATCGCGAGACAACCGGCGTGTCCAATAACTGCAACATTCAAGGGCATGCGACATCCACAAACCGACACTGGGCCCGCGTGCTACATTACAGCCCATACTCTCTCTCTGAGAGAAGGCCAGAGTCCCAGCAGTGGGAACGTGAAAGGATGATGATGATACCAATCGCATTGAACTGCGCCTAATGAACCATGAGAAATCTAAGAATGCAATCCTTTGTTGATCTGTGTTTTGAATTAGAACGAAAAAACGACTAACACCCGAATAACAATATAATCTAAAATAATATCATAGTAAAGGAGTAGTAGTTCAGCTTCATATAAATCGGCCGTCGCCGGTTTGAATGTGTGCGTGAGTAGCGGCGCCGTGTACGCACGCACTTTTCACGCACACGCACACATAAACGAAAGGAGGCGGCCGGGGCCGCGGCCATGCACTCAGTACGGAACGCGCCGCCTATGCGTCACCGCAAGAGTAGGCAATTAACTCGTCGAGCGGCCTTAGCTAACCTACTGGTCTTTATATACTGTGATAATGTCTGGTAGGCAAGCATTCTCCATCTTCGGCCTCGTCATCGCTTGCCATCGGGTGAGACTGGGGTCAAATGCTTACCTATCTCATATAAAAATAATATTTCCGGAAGGTCTTTTTTCTCCGTATAGCAATTAGTAAGTACAGTCAGCGACAGAAACCACTGAACAATAACACATTTTCCGATTAGAAAGAAAGAAAAAATATATGATTTATTTGTAACAACAACTCTCTTGGTACAAATTATAGATTACTTTCATCGTCTTAAACACAGCACTTTTGACAGCATCTTCACTTAAAATCAGGTGTGTTGTGGCATGGTCAAATGCTACCTTGTAAGTTGTAAAAATAAACAAAATTTACTAATATAATATGCATTTGCAAAATCGAGTTTGACCAGCTACTTTTGTCGTGTACCTGGACGCGTGTTGACTCCTAGGTGACACCACCAGGTCCGTGGTGGGGGCCCTAGGGGAGAGGTCCACTGACGACTGCTCGGAGTACTCCGGGGACACTGACGAATAGTCCAGCTCTGTGCCGTATCTGTGGAAGAAGGGTACGATGGAAACGAGTGATTGGGTGTGAAATGCTTGCTGTTTTATTTAAATAAAAACTTGTTGACTTTTTTGGCGGTAATTGAACTTTCAACATAAAAAAAATCGTTATTATTTCCAAAACTTGTGTTTCTTCGAGTGATAATGTGTAATATTGGTGGATTATTAACCATTATGTGTTCGTTTGTGTACGAGTGTGGGAAAAAACTTGTGAAAGTGACTTTTCTAGTTGCTCCAAAAGAGTCCATGTAAAGCGCCACTACTTTACTTAAACACTATCCTCATCCCATCATCTCATCATCATCGTCATCATCATTTAAACTTGATTCAACTCTCCGAGTTTGAAATATTTTATAATTGACACTGGCAAATACACTAATCGTGTGACGCCATAACAAAAAAAAAAACTTGTAAACTTCAGCCATCGAATAAATCAGTCTCCGAGGTAATTAAAAAACTAAAAAAAACACTTTAAAACGCACTCAAAAATATAAAATAATGAAATTGACTTGTATTAGTTACGATATAATGGTTAATTCAAAAAGTGTGGAGCGCTTTTTGGTTGTGTGTACTTTTATTTACCTAGTAAAAGAAGCGCTCCACACTTTTTGAATTAACCATTATATCGTAACTAATACAAGTCAATTTCATTATTTTATATTTTTGAGTGCGTTTTAAAGTGTTTTTTTTAGTTTTTTAAACTATATATTTTTATTTTTTTACTTTTTAGTCTTTTGTTACCAAGTACAATCTATCGGACTCATCAAAAGGAATCATATGAGCCCAAACTCGAGGGGTTTACTAGTAGCCACTGCAGAGATCTCCTACCCACCTTCTGGCTGCATCATCAGACCCTCGTCACCAAGTTCAATCTATTGGACTCATCAAGACGAATCATATGGGCCCAAACACGAGGGGTTTACTAGTAGCCACTGCAGAGTTCCTCTACCCACCTTCCGGTTGCATCATCAGACCCTCGTCACCAAGTTCAATATATTGGACTCATCAAGACGATTCATATGAGCCCAAACACGAGGGGTTTACTAGTAGCCACTGCAGAGATGCCCTACCCACCTTCCGGTTGCATCATCAGACCCTCGTCACCAAGTCCAATCTATTGTACTCATCAAGACGATTCATATGAGCCCAAACACAAGGGGTTTACTAGTAGCCAGCGAAGAGATGCCCTACCCACCTTCCGATTGCATCATCAGATCAGGTCGATGATACCAAATTATTGCATTGTCACCGAGATTACATACACATACAAAGTTTCAAGTCGATACGACAATCAGAAGTGGGTGAAAATTGACTTCTAAGATTTGATTACATTGTTAGTTAGTTAGTTAGTTAGTTAGTTAGTTAGTTAGTTAGTTAGTTAGTTAGTTAGTTAGTTAGTTAGTTACAAGTCAAGCTAATAAAAGTGTTTTAAAAAAGCATTTAAAATTTTACACATAGGTGTTTTTATTTATTAGTAGGCTTCTTTGTCATTTAAATTGTTTAATACTTTATAATTCGTTATATATAATTAAATTTCGGTTTATTTGGACTTGAAATTTTGCAATCGACAAGGCTTGGATTTCACTTGGGATATTGTTGAAAAACCTTACACATTTCAAGGAGTTGGCTGATATTTGCTAGTGGAGTAGCTGCTTACGTATAAACCAATTCAACCATCAAAACTTTAAAGAACAAAATTAGTACCAACAAATTCCGCTAGATGACACTTATTTAAACTTATCTGTAAGGATTAGCAGACGAGAATTTTTTATTAAACTATCCCTGCTGTATAAGAAGACGCTGTCTCGGCTCTTCCGTCCATCTAGACTCTTCTGTGTCCTAGATTCCAGCAATTTTAACTCTGTTCCTTCGGACATTTATTTTGCTAGTGAAATAGCTGCTTTTAGCGTCACCTAGCCTACTTATAAACAAATTCAACCTTCAAAAGTTAAACATGAAATTAGTACCAACAAGTTCCGCTAGACGACGCTTATTTAAACTAACCTGTAAGGACTAGCAGACGATGATGTTTTGTTGAGACTATCCCTGCTGTATGAGAAGACGCTGTCTCGGCTCTTCCCTCCATCCAGACTCTTCTGTGTCCTTCTAGATTCGACTCTCTGAATGTGGCTCTGTAGGGAAGCGCTGCGAGGTTTCGGGCCCGGCCGCGGTTTGGGCGTAGATGTCGCTAGTGCAGTCATCTTGTGAGTAATCCCGTATTTTGAGCTGTTATCCTCGAAGTCTGAGACCTGGAATATGTTTGTTTGTTGTTTAGTTTAAATCTTGATGATTAAAAGTTATTTATTACGATTTTTTTGCTACCAGCGGAGACTTGTAATTGACATTTTCTTCCTGCAAGAGGTGATGCGCTAATTTCAAATATCCCTGTAAATTTTTGTTATATTTATATCAAGTAATAATAAAGTAAACTTCAAACCTGTGACAGGTCTAAAGACATGTCGTCTTCTAGCGAAGTTTCTTGGCTTCTAGAAGACTGTGACGTAACCATCCGCTTGGGTGATTCGAACACCTTCTTCGCTCGAAGGTTCGAGGGTTCTGGTCTGCGATGGTACCCACCAGGGAGAGAGTTGGCGCGGTCGCATCTTAAACATAATTAAAAGAGGCTGGTGAAACAAGATTATAGATTACAAAAGGAACAAAAAACCTGACTGCGCCAAAATAACGTACCCTATGTCGCTCCCACAATAGAGAAGAATCTAATGACACCTCTAAGGTTAAAATCCGTCAAACCATTTAGCTACAGGGCGTGCCAAAGAAATATGCATACTTAGCGGCTAATTAGAGGTATCTTTATAATAGACTAGCTAATCCCCGCGGTTTAACCCGCACCTTCCCGTTATCCCGCAGGATAATTACCGGGATAAAAAGTAGTATGTATTCAGGGTATATAAGCAATCTCCATTCCAAATTTCACTCAAATCTGTTCAGTAGTTTTTGCGTGCACGTTTCTTTACTAATATTATAAAGCTGCAGAGTTTGTTTGTTTGTTTGTTTGTTTGAACGCGCTAATCTCAGGAACTACAGATCCGATTTGAAAAATTCTTTCAGTGTTAGATAGCCCATTTATCGGGGAAGGCTATAGGCTATATTTTATTTCCAAAAAAATTAGGGATCCGTAAGAAAATTGCTAATTTGCAACCCAAGGTGTGAAATCTAAAACCTATTTTTGCGTGCGCTGCAAAAACTATTGACACTAGAACAAAATAATGTGTTACGGGTTTGTAGGTCTCATTAGGATCTACAAAAAAGTCCGCGAGAGCATATGTCTAACTATTATAGTTATGCCGCAAAAAGTGATATTTTATTTTAAAAATTTAATTTTTAATGCTGCCTCTAGAAAAGGCTCTTTATTTGTATCTTGGTATTAATCCTTATCAAAATAAATTATTTCTTATTCAAAACTGCTTCAATATCTTTATAAAACTTTTTGAATCATTCAATTTGGACATTCCATTCGAAAGATATCACGAGTTTAAAAATGTAAGTAGAAGTAGAAAAATAAACCCGCCGCACCCCAGCGCAGCGGGAAACGCTGCGAGGTGAGGGAGAATCTATGAAATAGGTAAAATGCGGTCGCGGACCAGGAAGACCTTTAACAGCACGATTCAAACGCGTGGTTCGAAAAAAAATTAACCTAGAATTAAAATAGGATAATGGATACCTACAGCAGGTAACGCGGTGAGGGGGCATCGAAGTGCGGGAATAATTTTGGTGTATACGGAATATATACGCTTTCACGCCTAAACTACTGAACCGATTTGAATGAAATTTGTTATAGAGATAGTTTGAGCCCTGGGGAAGGACGTAGGCTACTTTTTATTGCGATAAACTGTAGCCCACGCGGGTGAAACCGCGAGGAACAGCTAGTTTACAACTAGTTGCGTTACGCGGTTTCACTTGCGTCTGTCCATTATCCAGCAGGAACATTTCTCTGGAATAAAAAGTAGCCTATGTGTTAATCCAGGATATAAGCTATCTCCATTCCAAATTTCAATCAAATCCGTTCAGTAGTTTTTGCGTGAAAGAGTAACAAACATCCATCCATCCATACAGTAGGTATACAAACTTTCGCATTTATGATATTAGTAAGATCATTCTTACCTTTTAGTTATCTGTTTTCCAGTAACCACAAAATCCAGTCCGCTCCCTGCGACGGAACTCTTCGGGGTCTTCTTGGGAGTAGACGAGGCGGAGAGGGGAGTCTCCTCAAGAGACTTGTCCTTCTTCAGGCTGTTCCGGCGGCTCTGAGAGGCGGAGTTCCGACGAGAGGCGGGCCGGCTGCGAGGTGCTTCAGGCTCGTCCCTTTGCATGGCTGGAATAAGTAAATAAATATCGGAGACAATTGCACACAAATTGACTTAGCCCCAAATTAAGCTCGAAACTTGTGTTATGGGTATGTACTAGACAACTAGGAATGGAAGGGACTTTGTTTTATAAAGTTTTTGTAGTGGTAGGACTCTTTGGCAGAGACCATCTGGGGAAGTACCATACTTTTGTAGTGGCAGGACACTTTTGCAGAGTCCGCCTGGTGCAGTACTAAACCTTTGTAGTGGTAGGACTCTTTTGCAGAGTCCGCCTGGGGAAGTAGCAAGCCTTTGTGGTGGTAGGACTCTTTTGTTTTGTGTTATTCAATCGCCAAGCAGTAGTGTGCAAACATTACTGTGTTCCGGCTCGAAGGACCATGTTTCCAGTGACATTAAAAGGCGTAGAGATTGAACATATGTCAGGGTGACGAGCGCAGTGCATTGCTGCGCGGGATTTGGAATTTTTGAAGTTCAAAATTCTTGGTTGCACTGAACTTTGATGCGTTTTGATGGCCAAAAGTGTCATGATTATGATAGTACTAGAATAACTTTTTGTCGTAGAACCAAAATTGATACACAAAAGTGGTTCTTAAGATATTATTACCATTTTTCCAATAGCCCTGTGTTTATTAAGGTAGGTAAATCATTTTCAGAGGGTTTGTTTGTACCGAGTTTCCACTACGCCGACCCCAGGATCGGCGGACGATCAAAAGAGCTATTTTAGATGCTCATTGAACTCATTTTGATTAATTTGTATTCCATGTACCCTCCTTCTACAGCTATAAAGGTCATTTTACGACTTACAGAGTAGCGTTTCAACGCAGAACCAAAATCACCGACATAGCTCTCAGAGCTTGCAAGTTGTAGTGGCAATGGGCAAGCTACGTCGCTCGACGAACCGATAACCGATGGGGAAGAAAGGTTCTCGAGTGGCGACCACGAATCGGAACACGTTCTGTAGGTAGCCGTCCCACTAGGGGGAGCGGGGACATTTTAAAAGTCGTGGGGAGCTGATGGATGTAAACAGCTGATAGCTGTTAGGGGGGTTTAAAGGGGGAGGCCTATGTTCAGTAGTGGACCAGTTTCGTAGCACAATTTTGGTCGTTGAAATGAGATTTTAACTCTTCCGAGAGAAGATCAACAGTGGGAACAAAATAGGCTAACGCGCTGGAAGTTGAGGCTGTGCCAGATACCCAGCCCTCCCACATAAGACGATGCGGAGTAGTACCCCGGGGTTTAGTGGGTATGGCGCCCTTGTACAGCGCGAGTCCCACACTCCCTCCGAGCCTCCCTTAGGGGGGGGGGGGAGGGAGTGCGCATTTCCCCGGGTCAAAAAAAAAGGTGATGACAGGTTCGTTAGGAGGAAGAAAATGCTTGTGTGAGGGGATATTATACGTATACTTCTTTATAGTTTACTGGCTGTTCCCCGCGGTTTCACCCGCATGGGCTACAGTTTATAGCGATAAAGAGTAGCCTATGTCCTTTCTCAGGCTCTGGACTATATCTGTACCAAATTTCATTTAAATCGGTTGAGTAGTTTAGGTGTGAAAGCGTAACAGACAGACAGAGTTACTTTCGCATTTATAATATTAGTAGGGAAGCAGGGATAGAACCAAATTCAGTATAAGAGACGCAGTTGTCTAAGATCAAGTAATAAGTAGGTACCTAAAGTTTTGTTAACTAAATACAATTAGTTAGTAAAGTTTTGAAATTGTCGTTCTATCGATGTTTTTCACTCAATTCTTCATCATCATCTGCCTATTACGTTCCCACTGCTGGGACTCTAGCCTTCTCTCAGAGAGAGTACGCGCCGTAATCTACCACGCGGGCCCAGTACGGGTTGGTAGATGTCGCATGCCCTTGAATGTTGCGGTTCTTGGACACGACGGTTTCCTCACGATGTTTTCCTTCACCGGTTTGTGCGATGGTAAAGTATTGGTATCTATCTGATTTAGCAATGGTATAATTTACGCACCTGAACGCAGCTTCCAAATCTATCCCATGGAATCAAATAGTTGTTTCAATTACGATGAAAATTAATCTTAGAAGCACTTTGAAAAAAATCTCGATTAACAATGTTTTCGGGTGAAACCACGGTGACGGACTGAGCGAATAACACACGGGTTATGATCCTGTGATACGCTTGGATAGAGCGGAGGGCGGGCTGGGTGATAAGCGGGGCGGGAGCGGTTTAAAACACTAAACAAAATGTTTTATTAACTCTCTTAGAAAACAAACAGTGAACATTAAAAATCATAAATGTGAAAGTTTGTGAGGATGGATGGTGTTTGTTACGCTTTCAAGCAAAAACTACAGAACGGATTTTGATGACATTAAGTGTGAAGATATTTATAAAATTGTTAAAACCTTGTAGAAGGACATACGATTTTTTAAATTGCGATAAAATGTAGTCCACGCGGGTGAAACCGTAGGGCACAACTAGTATCATAAATGCGTAAGTTTGTGAGCGCTACAGCGCGGCGCCACCATCGACCATTTCATCACTTAACATCTGATGACTTGTAGCCAAACGCTACCGCGTTAAATGTAACAGAACACTTTCACAAACAAACGCTACAAGCAACCAGCGATCCTCATGGTAACCCGCCCCGCTAATCGCGCCGCTCATTCCATAACGCCGGCGCTAATTAAGGGTAGACGGGGGTGAGCACCGGCGCATGCAACAAGTCGCTCAGAGAAGCATGGAGTCGGTATCTAAATAAATGTTTATAACTCAAAGGTGACTGCCTAACATAGTGATCTATCAACGCACAGCCCAAACCACTGGACGGATCGGGCTGAAATTTGGCATGCAGGTAGATGTTATGACGTAGGCATCCGCTAAGAAAGGATTTTAATTAATTCTACCCCCTAGGTGATAAAATAGGGGATGAAAGTTTGTATGAAACTTTGTCAATTTTAAACCGATCGGGCTGAGACTTTGCACGCATAAAGCTGTACAGCCCACTCGGGTGAAACCGCGGGGAACAGCTAGTAAAAATATAAAAAATATTTTTTTTAGTACGTATCAGTCTCCTGATGTTGTTGTTCTCCTAGAAGCTACCTATACTACCCACTTCGTGTGTCTTCACTCGATTGGTCACGTGACCTGGTTTGATCGTGTGTTCATTTTATATAGGTGCTTGTAAGCATTCACATGTACCTATAAAGTTGTTTAACAGACAACTTGAAGAGATGATGGCTCAGTGGTAGTGACGTTGGCTTTTGATCCGTAGGACGTGGATTCGAATTCTATAATGAGCTTGAGCTTTCGGTGAAGGAAAACATCGAGATGAAACTATAGATTGGTGGTAGGGTATTTTCTAGTACTCGCCTGGCTAGCTACCACACTCAAGTTAACAATCTGTCGCCAAGCACCTATCGGTGTGTTCCAGCCTCACTTGAGAGCCAGTTCCCAGTCCAGGTCTAGCGTGGCGCCACCTTCGACATCCTCACCATCAGGTGACTTGTGGTCAAACGTAAATAGTAAAAAATAAATAGTTAAAGAAAATTTTCTGCAAAACAAACTTTTACCTCTTTAGAATATCCGAGTTTAATGAAATGAAATGTAGAGAAGTGATAGCTTGCTATAGACCAAGTTTATTATCATTTTTGCATATAGAATCAATATAAAACACCTATATTATATTACGTTCTCATCCGTTTACCATATTGTCCACTTTCTTATGTATGGAAAGTTTTTAAAAAAAACTTGTTTTTTTAGTTTCTTGTACTAATGTTGATCTAAAAATACGCATGAAAGCGTCTCGGAATAGGTGAATAGGTATCTCCATCAGCTGATATAGCGAGTTGTGTGGGAAGATGACAATCTGTTTTTATTGTATGTCGTATAAGAAAATAAAAAATTAATGTAATTGGTTTTGCCGTTTTAATTGGTTTATATAATAATATAGTAAATAAATAAATATCGGGGACTATTGCACACAAATTGAGCTAGCCCCAAATTAAGCTCGAAACTTGTGTTATGGGTACTAGACAACGATATACATACTTATATAGAGTAATATATACTTATATAGATAGAAATATCCAAGACTCAAGTACAAATATTCGTGCTCAAATAAATGAATAGGTAACTTCAGTACAGATTCCTTTTCAAGTTATTTCATGTTTTTAGGGATCCGTACCTCAAAGGAAAATCGGAACCAGTATAAGATCACTTTGTTGTCTGTGTGTCTTTTTGACACTTACACTTCACTAAACCTTAATAAATAAAACAAAATTACCTATCAAACTAAACAATACAACTACTTAGGCCCAAAATTAATAATCGATCCTGATCCGTTATCCGCGTTTTTGGATCGATATGTCATAATATGTCATTTTAGTAGTAATATGTCAAACCCTAGTACTAAAATGACATATTATGAAATGATATATCGATCCAAATACGCGGATAACGGATCAGGATCGATTATTTATTCATTTCGGGCGTTATTAAAGTTTGTTTGTTTGGAGGTAGGGGGCAATGTCATAAACCACTGAACTGATTCTGAAAATTCTGAAAATTAATGAAATTAAAAGGAAGTTACATTATCCCTGAGTCTCTGTAGTCAAAATCCTACTAATTAATATTATAAACGTGAAAGTTTGTGAGTATGGATGGATGGATGTTTGTTACTCTTTCACGCAAAAACAACTAAACGGATCTGAATCAAATTTGGAATGGAGATAGCTTTTACCCGGGATTAACACATAGGCTACTTTAAATCCCGATAACGGGAAGGCGCGGGTGAAACCACGGGGTGCAACTAGTAAGAAATAAAAGAAAATTAAATATGTACTTAGCTTTAAAATTAAACTGGTTTTAAAAGGTTTTGAGAAAATTTCCAGAGCTGTCAAAACTCGAAAGCATGCCTGCCCTTTTAAATCCAGCCGGGTCACTTGTAACATAATATAAGATTATGCAGTGACATTTAGGATTCATTATCAGTGCCCTGCCCTGCGAGCCGGTGCGATGATACACCTTGCGCTTACGACAGAGTGACCACATACCAGCAACCGGGGGAATGACGTAATCTTGAAATTTTGACAGTGACCACGATTTTGGCGGTCGTGGGACAAGACAAAAGATAAAGAGATCAGATCTAGAATTTTATAAAAAACTAGCTGTTTCCCACGGTTTCACCCGCGGGGGCTACAGCTTTATGCATGCAGTCTCAGCGCGATCGGTTTAAAATTGACAAACTTTCATCCCCTATTTTATCCCTTGGGGGGTAGAATTAATCAAAATCCTTTCTTAGCGGATGCCTACGTCACAACATCTATTTGCATGCCAAATTTCAGCCCGATCCGTCCAGTGGTTTGGGCTGTGCGTTGATAGATCACTATGTCAGTCAGTCACCGGCGCGATCACATTTGCCAAAATAAAATGGCAAATGTGATTGCGCCCAAAAAACTACCTACCGGGCGTTTCTTACCTGTTTTTTTTGCCGGCATAAGGAGGTTAGAACAGGCGTAGCTAGTTTTAAGTTTGACGTTTTAAAGTGATCACTGATTGTATCCTGCTAAAAATATACATATTTTCCAATAAGAATAAAATCATTTATTTACAAAAATACATATAACAAAAAAAAAAGCATTACGTAGTAAATGCAAGAGATGCATTGTTGCAAACCGGCCTCAACACAGCGTTGTGCTGCTCGTTGGACCAGCGCTGGTCTTCCGTTGAAGCCGTTTTTGATGACGTCACTTGCTAAACATGACTTCTTATAATTGATGGGTACAGTCCCACAGCTTCCTTACACATGGTCACCTCACAAGTTTCTCGCATACGCTAAGTGAAAGTGGCGACCCGGCGCGCCCTGCGGCCTTGCGGTGAAAGTGCCGAGTTATGCGACGCTTAATAAATAATATGTTTTACTATGCATGTGTTATGGGCCTTGATGGCGGATATTATGTGGAGTGATTGGAAATCATCCATGTACACTGAGAAAAAAATTCTGACTTTCCTTCCGAGTCTTTACCTTAAAAGACCGTTTCCTTCCTTATTTTGTATTAATATTCCTTCTGAACCACAATTCCCTTTTGACTCAGAAAGAAAACAGTATTTCGGAAGGTCTTTTTTCTCCGTGTATTTATTTAATAGCGACCTGCCCTCCGATTGCACACGGCAAAGTTTAACGCCCGAAATAAGAATCGATCCCACATAATATGTCATTTTAGTGTTAGGGCTTGACATATTACTACAAAAATGACATATGACATGACATATCGATCCAAAACCGCGGATAATGGATCAGGATCGATTATTATTAATGTCTAGCGTTAGACAGCGTCCCAGATATCGCTGGAAAGATGAAGTCACGAAGGATTTGCGCGAGCTCCAGGTGGAGGACTGGCAGGAGGTGGCGCAGGACAGACCGAAGTGGCGTCTTTTGTTATCGGAGGCCAAGACTCACTTTGGGTCGTTGCGCCATCTCAGTTAGTTAGTTTTAGCGTTAGACAGCCAGAATTTTTCTCAAAAACGTTATGAGACTCAATTATATATATTGCATTAGTTGCGCCCAGCGGTTTCTGCGTCTTCCCGCGTTATCCCGCAGGACCTTTTTGCGGGATAAAAAGCCTATGTGTTAATCCAGGGTATTTCCAAAATTTATAAAAATCTGTTTAGTATACCTAGTTAATATTAATAGGAAGTAAGATTCACATTATTTTACAACCTACAGGTTTACGAACATTTTAAGTATTTGAAAGGTTTATCCTCCTACATAGGGTGGCTTGCGCTGCCCTTTGCAGCCTGCTGTTCCGGGCCATGGCCCTTTTGGCCCTAGGGTAAATAAGTAAATACGCCCCTGGAACTGGCTCTCAAGTGAGGCTTCCGGAACACACCGATAGGTGCTTGGCGACAGATTCTTAACTTGAGTGATGATGTGGTCCAAAGTAGCACCCACGCTACACCTGGACTGGGAACTGGCTCTAAAGTGAGGCTGCCGGAACACACCGATAGGTGCTCGGCGACAGATTCATAACTTGAGTGATGATGTGGTTAAAGTAGCGCCACGCTACACCTGGACTGGGAACTGGCTCTCAAGTGAGGCTGCCGGAACACACCGATAGGTGCTTGGCGACAGATTCATAATTTGAGGCTGGTAGCTAGCCAGGCGAGTAGCTACTAGGAAATGGTTATTCTGCCTAGTGGTTCATCCAGCGCTGGTGAAACCAAGAGGCACTAGATATAGGTATTACGTATAAGTTTAACCGGAAATACCTAAATACCTGAAGACTATTAAATCGTTATCATAAAAAGGTGGAGCAGCTTTCACTTATTTAAATCGTCGATTAATCGACCAATGATTTATGGACTACCACAGTACCTACCACAGAATATAAAATAGTTAGTATAGAACACACAGACCAATGCCAGATTTGCCAACTCATAAAACGGTGAAAAAAAAACCGATTACCCCTGGCACAGGTTTTGATAGTTTACAAAAACTATAAAAGTTTTCGTTTCCATCCATACATATTTTTTTCAGCGAATCTTACCGACACTTGGAGGAACTGAAATCGTTAATACGGGTTATTTTAAAGCGTTATAATCATATTCCAATAATGTTATTGATTCACTTTTTGAATTTAAGCAGATCGAGTTGCCACTTTGACAAGTCGGCGGTGGTAAACGTCGACGTTTACCAAAACTTTTATCGTTTTCAAAACTTGTAATAGGGGTACTGGGCGCGTGGTGGATTATGGCTCATGCATACAGCATACTCTCTCTAAGAAGGTCTGTGTTCAGTCAGCGACAAAAGTAGCTGTTCATATCATATGGCGCCCTTCGTGTTCAGTTTAACAACGCGTTCACGATGATGGTAGGGCCTCGTTATTGCAGCGCATCGACAATGTTCGCGGAAGCGCGCGTCGATTGCTTCTATAGCATCCTGCGCAAGCGAGGCGCGTCGCTGGTGCGGCGAGTGCGGGGGAGCCATCAATCACTGTTGTCAGCTGCACATTGTACACAGAGAATGAGACAATCTAGGCCGGTATGAACTTAATTATAATATTTAGCAATTTGTGTATGTGTGTCGATATTTTTTTATTATTTTAATGTGAATGTGATTATTTAATACTCGATTTTCCAAATGAGTATTGGATCAGTAATGTTTGTTTTATTCTTACAACTTACTAGGCGTTTGACTATAACATAACGCATCCGATGTTAAGGCATGTTTCGGTCAAATGTTGGTGTTTAAGATGATGAATGCAATCGGAAAATGTGTAATTGTTCAGCGATTTTTGTCGCTGACTGTACCAGCAGTGGGAACGTAAAAGCCCCTTCCCACGGTGCGCGATATCGCGGACGGACGCGGACCAGCACGCACGACGCACCGTGGGAAGGGTCTCGTCCGTGGTAACACAGGACGTCTGTGGCGGTGCGCCGGTGTCCGTCGCGAAGCGGTAACTTCAAAGGTGCGGTGCGACGCGATCCGAGCGCGTACCGACGCGGTCCGAACGCGTCCGTGGTAGCACAGACGACAGGCCAGCCGCAGCTGCAGCAACGGTACATTTTGCATTTTGAAATGAAACTTCTGATTGCGTTGCCGTCCGTGGTCGTCGGCTGTGCGTGATGATCCGTAGAATCGCGCACCGTGGGAAGCTACTGTAATAGGCTTATCAGGATGACTTTATTATGTAAAGCGCCACTACTTTACTTAAACACAAAGAGGATTATCCTCTTTGGCCTGGCTTGTAACTGGGTCACATCATCTCATTATTATTCATCATTAATTTTTGACACATTTGACACTTGACACTGGCTAAATAAGCCACGATGACTCAGTGTTAGTGATGTCGGCTTGCGATCCGTAGGTCGTGGGTTCGAAAGCTACAATGAGCTTGAGCTTTCGGGGTGAAGAAAAACATCGTGATGAAACCATAACTTGGTGGGAGGGCATTCTCTAGTGCTCGTCTGGCTAGCTACCAGCCTTGAGATAACAATCTGTCGCCAAGCACCTATCAGTTTCGGCAGCCTTACTTGAGAGCAAGTTCTCGATACAGGTGTAGCGTAACGTCATCTTTGACCACTCTTTGACCACTTCGTCACGTGACTTGTGGTCAAAAGTTACCCTTTAAGAAATAAATAAAAAACTTAAACAATGAATCCGTTTAACACAAATAAGGATAAAATATGTTTTAATTAGATATTGATAAACCCATCCTTACTACCTCTAGAAAGTAATGGATGACGCAACACTGACATAACCTCCAAATTCCATACATATGTCATACAAATATTGCATGAGAGAAATCCGTGGAGCGTCTTGTTTTCTATTGTTTTTGTCGTTACGTAGCATGCGTACATAACCTCAATTTTACACGCGTGCTTGTATTGGCCATTCTATACAGCGCGACTGCGCGACGGTATTGGTTTGACAGATCATGCCCTTAGGTTGGCTCTACCGAATTTTTCAAGTTTTTTTTACTTACAGGCCTTTGACTACAAGTCACCTGATGTTAAGTGACGATGTGGTCGAAGATGGCGCCACGCTACACCTGGACTGGGAACTATCTCTCAAGTGAGACTGCCGGAACACACCGATAGCAATGAATATCCCGATTGAATTGATATCATTTTTGAAATTAACCTCTTTCTGGAGTGTTATATTTCTTTTTTGTAAGTATGTAGTAGTGTTTGGCAATGGGAGGTTTTCTGCCAGGCAATTACAAAAATTGTTTTTTCACCCGTAAAACCCGAGATTGAAAAAAAAAACATGATGACAGTTCAATTGCCGCCAAAAAAGTACATCCATGTTTAAAAAACTACGATTCTTCAGCTGTCAAAAAAGCCCCCATTGCATTTACCAACTCAGCCACTAGTGTGGTACCAGTGGTACCACTGATCTGTTCAAACGTTTATAGCTACAATTTGACACGCGCGTGCTTCGACATTTCCATTCCGTTCTGACAGGTGCATTAACTTGCTGATGAGATGATACAATGGAAAGCTTCGATCGAGCAAACGAAATCCGAAGATGAGATACGATTTCTGACGTTATTTTTTACTATTTACATGGTAGCGTTTCATCACAAGTCACCTGATGGTAAGTGACGATGTAGCCGAAGGTGGCGCCACGCTACAACTGGACTGGGAACTGGCTCTCAAGTGAGGCTGCCGGAACACACCGATAGGTGCTTGGCGACAGATTCTCAACAAGAGGGTGGTAGCCAAGCGAGTACTAGAAAATACCCTACCACCAAGCATAAATACCAAAGCACGTAAACTGATTTTGTGATAGCAGCTTTTCTTTTCTTTGCGCTTTGCGCGCACGCTTGACTTCGGGGGCTTGGCCAAAATGCATTCAACAATAGAAGTTAAAAACCGGACAAGTGCAAGTCGGACTCGCGCATCAAAGGTTCCGTACAAACTAGTTATTAAACTACATATTATTTCGGTTTTTTCCTTTACATGTGCTGGAAAACCTTCATCGTCAGCTTTTACGTTCCCACTGCTGGGACTCTGGCCTTCTCTCAGAGAGAGAGAGTACGCACCGTAATCTACCACGCGGACTGACGCTGGCCCAGTGCCGGTTGTTGATGTCGCATACCCTTGAATGTTGCGGTTCTTTGCTATGCTGTAAAAAAAATGATAAATATATCATATCTGTCTCTATTGGAAACTTGGAAAGTGACGCGAGCGGATCTAGCTGAGCTTTCTACGGTATTTAAAAAAATATTTGGCTGAATGACGTCATGTCTTTGTCTCGCACCTGACAGCAGAAAAATGGGCTCAGTGTTGCCAGTTGCAATTGTATTTTGTGACCAGAGTTGTTGAGTTTTAGCACACATATATTAAGCTAACAATATAATTAAATCTTAGAAGTCAATTTTAATTAAGTAGGTTCGAACAGGCGTATCTAGTTTTTTAAAACCTTGCTTTTATGACTCTAGGTCAACGGGAAGTACCCTATAGGTTTTGATTCCGTTGTGAAATCAAAAAATATGTGACAATATGCGACGATGAAGACGGTCATATCTTTTGATCGCGTTGACTTACAAGTTCAATTTTTTCACAGCTGAAAAAGACTGTAAAGTCGAGTATTCGATATAAATTTCAACTTGATACCTCAACGCGTTCTTGAGAAAAAGGGTCTTGAGAGACAGAGAGACGGACGACAAAGTGATCCATTTTTCCTTTTGAAGTACGGATCCCTAAAAAGTAGTACGTAAGTATGTTAGAATTATTAATATTTATTTATTTTGGTAATAGACGAGCAGCCCAGAGGCTGATGTGCCTATATCATGCTGTGTTGAATTATAGCAATGTACAAAAGTGCAGAGAAAAGTCAATTCTGTAGCAAGGAAGCATTGTTCGTTCGCAACCACTTGTCCAGTCTGTTTTTAAAGGAATTCACTGAAGGAGCTGACACAACGTCTTCTGGTAGTCTATTCCAGTAACAAAACAATAAAAATTAATAAAAAAAAAAAAAAAAAATGCAAAAAAATAATAATAATTACTAATTAATATTAATATGTAATTCAAAAACAATTAACTCTTTTATACTTAAACAATAAACATAATATTTAGTACAAGGACGCTTAACCTTGAGTCATGGGTTCCATTCATTCGTTACACAATCCAAAATGAAGTTAAAATGATAAATATATCATATCTGTCTCTATTGGAAACTTGGAAAGTGACGCGAGCGGATCTCGTCTGAGCTTTCTACGGTATTTAAAAAAATATATTTGGCTGAATGACATCATGTCTTTGTCTCGTTTTTGACAGAATAAAAATGAGCTCAGTGCTACCAGTTGCAATTGTATTTTGTGACTAGAGTTGTAGAGTTTTAGCACACAAATATTAAGCTAACAATGTAATTAAATCTTGGAAGTCAATTTTAATTAAGTAGGTTCGAACAGGCGTATCTAGTTTTTAAGTTTGGTATTCTAAAGTGAACACGTTAAACAGGTAAAAACGGAAACGGAACCCTAAAAGTGAAAAAAGGAAGTTTTTAAATAAGTAATTGACTTTTTTGGCGGCAATCGAATTGTCAACGTGAAAATTTTGTTTTTATTTCCAAAACTTGTGTTTCTTCGAGTGATGATGTGTAATATTGGTGGATTATTAACCATTATGTGTTTGTTAATGTGTACGAGTGTGGGAAATTGAAATAAAGTTGTGAAAGTGACTTTTCTAGTTGCTCCAAAAAAGTCCGTGTAAAGTTTAAGTAAAGCGCCACTACTTTACTTAAACACTATCCTCATCCCATCATCTCATCATCATCAACACCATCATCATTTAAACTTGATTCAACTCTCTGAGTTTGAAACATTTGATACTTGACACTGGCAAATACACTAATCGTGTGACGCCATAACAAAACAAAAAAAAAAAAAAAAAAATAAGTAATTGTCAAAGTCCGCCAATATTTTATTATTATTTCGGTTTCAGGCGGTGTTTGTATTTTTCCATATGTAAAATATTACATTTTTTCGTCATTTCGTCCCACAATGATACCTTACTTGATACTAATATTATAAACGTGAAAGTTTGTGAGTATGTATGGATGGATGGATGTTTGTAAGGGCTAGCGCTTACATACAACTGTTGCATCGACTAAACTGTTTCGTCGAGTTGTGTACTTTTCGTGATTTCTACTCAACTGAACAGTTTAGTTGATGAAAGTGCGTATACAATCGATTTTATATCTTCTCAAATCGACCAGTCTTTATTCAGCAACGCTCGAGTCAAGGTGTTTACAAACCATGTCAATTAACAACAATGTTTTAGTTTGTGCTTTGCTTTATAGAAATTTTAAGAGAGATAAAAAAAGAAGATACTGTCTACATCCTGTACTTAGTGATAGATTATCTAGTGGAATATTTCATACGTTACATTCTAAGCTGAAACTGACTGTTTAGTCGATGGTCTGCGCACATCAATACAATGCAATACAAATTGAGCGCTTGATCGATAGTTGTCCAACTTTTAAATCAAAAGCAAATCGATATAGCTTTTTGACTTTTTTGTCGAACAACTATCGAGTTGACTGTATGTGCGCTTTAATATATTCTTTTAAACATATGATACACAACAAAATAGTTGTTCAACTAAAAGTTGTATGTAAGCGCTAGCCCTTACTCTTTCACGAAAAAACTACAGAACGGATCTGAATGAAATTTGGAATGGAGTCTATACCCTGGACTAACAACACACAATACTTTTTATCCCGGAAAAACGTTCCTGCGGGATAACGGGAAGACACGGGTAAAACCGTAAGGCATAATTAGTGTCAAATATTAAATGAACATTTCGTCATTTCGTCCCACAATGATACTTACGGAATCACGGAACAACGAAAAAATTGACAATGTTGTGACATTACTTCACAGATGACAGTTGTAATCACTTTAAAACGTCAACTTAAAACTTAATATTTATATTTAATTATATGCTATTATAACAATAAAATAAAAACAAATAAACCTAAACTAATAACTAAAATACATTATTAAAAGAAGTCCCTTTAGGCAAGGTACCGAAGATACTGGCAGCGTTCCCCCTTTGGATGGCTAGACTAATTCTTTGTCCGAGGTAGCTGCCAGCTCTTCGGTCTCTTCAGTTGTAATTGTCACCTCGCTTCCTCATGTCAACAAAGCGCTAAGTAGCAGAACATCCGCGAGTGCTTTGCCACACCTCGATCGGGCAAATAAAACTTGAAAGAGAAAATCGACAAAAATCCTGTTTTTTTTGAGTTGCTCGGCAGTAGAGTGGTTTATGCCCAGTAAGCAGTTTTCAGATAATGAGCAATTTATAGTTCGAGAACTTATGATTAGCACATACACACACACACACACTACTAACAAACACAGAAACACATACACAAACAAAATATCTTACAATTGCTACTTATAATTTGCAACTAGCTACGCCCCACGGTCTCACCCGCGTGGTCAAATTTTTATCACAACAAAAGTATCCTATGTCCTTTTTTTTTTTTTTATGTGTTTGTTTTTTTTCTTTATGTTTTTTTCTCAAGGTTCAAACTATCTTCGTACCAAATTTCATCAAGATCGGTTCAATAGATTTAAATAAAACTAAACATTATCTATTAACCTATCCTACTAATCTTACTAATATCATAAATAAATGCGAAAGTTTTTGTTTGTGTGTGTGAATGTTTGTTGCCACGTGTCACTGAAACTACTAAACCGATTTTGATGAAATTTGGAATGGAGATAGCTGATACCCTGGATTAACACATAGGCTACTAGGCTTTTTATCTCGGAAAAAGGTTCCTGCGGGATAACGGGAAGACGTGTAACGGGAAACTAGTAAAAATATAAAATATCGATCCACTATTTTTTATTAATAAGGAATTAAGTCACAACTTTTCTTCGGCAAACGTTAACATCCTCGAATTAAATAAGAAACGGATACACGATTAACTTAATTCCGTCAAATAGAAAATACATTAATTACGGAGTTCCTACCTTCCTATGTGTCAATGAAAACAAACTTACGAAAAGCCACGCGAAAGACAACCTTAAAGCGAAACGAATACATTCCAAACCCGTTTGAGATCACGAGAAAAGGCTCTGAAAACAACGGGGAAAAACTACACGTGAAAATCAACTTTAACGTTCCAGTTTTAGAAGTTAAAATCGCTTGTGTTGTCGAGAGAAGGTACAGGTTTCTCAACACTACTCAACACACTCGTGTATGGGAAATAGCACCCCACTTTCTTTCGACCACATCTCCACAAGCCAGTCTCAATTCTCATCTCCACGTCTTCGGACGGCGAAAAAAAAAACAAAACGAAATAAAAAATGAACTGTCACCGTGACAGTTCCTGATTTTTAAGGATTTCGCGCCAATTTTCCCGCGGGAAGTGAGAGTGACTGTGTTTTTTTTTTAATTTGGAGGTTTCGGCGCTTGGTGTTTAAGTGGACTTTTTGGTGTGATTGGATATTTTATTTTCGACGGCGGAAACATGGTAAGGATAGAGTTAAGGATTAATTAAGGTGTGATTAATTGAATTAAAATTACGACTGAAAAGGTTCCTTTGATCAATATTGATCCTTCTTATTTCTATTACTATCGTCACAGAATGCCCCATTTGACCTAAGGTTGACTGAAATAGGTATTTTGATTAAACAAAGAATAAGCTCTAGATTTTTTTCTTACGAGCTTTTCTCTATGTCTAAGTGGGACAGAGAAAAAAACCTGAAGACCCTGTTAATAATAATGGATTTGACACTTCCGTAATATAGGTGGCGACTCACAGATTAAGCTATTATTTGAGAATTGAGACCAGCTTACTCTGTAAAAATAAAATATATACATAAAAATATAACAGTACTAAATAAATAAAATAAAAATCAGAAAATCTAAATAAAAAGTGAGATATACTAAAGCAAGGTGCAAAGTGGTCTTTTTAAATTAAAGTCCCTACCACTTTTCTTCAGATTTTCAGATCACAAAGACTTGTTAGTACAGTCAACGACAAAAGTCACTGAACAATATTTTTCTATTTCTTTCATCATCTTAAACACCAACCTTTGACCACATCATCACTTATCAGGTGTGTTGTGTTGTGGTCACTTTATCAGTAATTTTTGTGAAAATAAAAATATATAGTTTAAAAAACTAAAAAAAACACTTTAAAACGCACTCAAAAATATAAAATAATGAAATTGACTTGTATTAGTTACGATATAATGGTTAATTCAAAAAGTGTGGAGCGCTTTTTGGTTGTGAGTACTTTTATTTACCTAGTAAAAGAAGCGCTCCACACTTTTTGAATTAACCATTATATCGTAACTAATACAAGTCAATTTCATTATTTTATATTTTTGAGTGCGTTTTAAAGTGTTTTTTTTAGTTTTTTAAACTATATATTTTTATTTTTTTACTTTTTAGTCTTTTGTTACCAAGTCCAATCTATCGGACTCATCAAGACGAATCATATGAGCCCAAACACGAGGGGTTTACTAGTAGCCACTGCAGAGTTCCTCTACCCACCTTCCGGTTGCATCATCAGACCCTCGTCACCAAGTTCAATATATTGGACTCATCAAGACGATTCATATGAGCCCAAACACGAGGGGTTTACTAGTAGCCACTGCAGAGATGCCCTACCCACCTTCCGGTTGCATCATCAGACCCTCGTCACCAAGTCCAATCTATTGTACTCATCAAGACGATTCATATGAGCCCAAACACGAGGGGTTTACTAGTAGCCAGCGAAGAGATGCCCTACCCACCTTCCGATTGCATCATCAGATCAGGTCGATGATACCAAATTATTGCATTGTCACCGAGATTACATACACACACAAAGTTTCAAGTCAATACGACAATTAAAAGTAGGTGAAAATTGACTTCTAAGATTTGATTACATTGTTAGTTAGTTAGTTAGTTAGTTAGTTAGTTAGTTAGTTAGTTAGTTACAAGTCAAGCTAATAAAAGTGTTTTAAAAATATCAAACGTTATGCCCGAAATTAATAATCGATACGATCCGTTATCCGCGGTTTTGGATCGATATGTCATGTCATAATATTTCATCAGGATCAGGATCGATTATTAATTAAGGGCGATAAACGATACAAAACCCAGAAGGCATTTTGGTTACTTTTTTTCATCCTTGTGCAGTGCACCAATAGACCACAGACCAACATAAATGAGTAAAGAGATTTAACATCTTTAATATCTGAGGGTGACGAGCGCAGTGCATTGCCGCGCAGGATTTTGAACTGTTGTAGTTCAAAATTTCAAATTGATGCTTACCACCAGACGAGCGATTTGCTCGTCTTGTCAGTTCACAAATAGTCATTTAATGAAATTGGGCTCAGAATTAATTATTTATTGAGCATCGTGGTGTGAAATCAGTTCTCAAAGATTTTTACCATAGAGAAACCGGCTAGTGGCTACAGCCTTAACACGGCGAAGGTTGAATACCTACATAATCAGCTGATTTCCATGCGATTAGCTTTCATTTGTCTAATCATTAACATAAGTTTTAGACTAAAGATGTTTTCTCCAAGTCGAATAGTGACGATATCGTATTGAAGACGCGACGACTGCATTTTATCACATTTATTATAAAAAAAATATTTATTATTTTACGCATTAAAGTGATGATGTGGTCGAAGCTGGTGCCACGCTACACCTGGATTGGGAACTGGCCTCCATAATGGATTTACGCAACCCGCACAGGGCGCGTGTGGTGGATTTTTGCCCATTCTTTGAGAGAAGGCTTGTGAACGGCTTATGATGATGATGATGATCCGTTTTAAAATCTAATAACTCTAATTAACTATTTAGTTCTGGTAATTGCCATTAAACTTCGGTTATAACGTCAACTTTTTACTCGGCCACATCGTCACATAACATCACGTGACTTGTGCTCAAACGCTACCCGGTATGATTTAGTAAAATAAATCAATCAAATTAACCTGCAATGTGATTTAAATGCCAACTTCATACTGTTTGTAAATAAATAAATTACTTCTCTTTCCGATTACTGACACATGAAGAAAAGACATGTGGAAACCAAAAACATGGCCGCCGTACACGGTTCCCAACTATCAAACCCACAAACCGTTCAACAACATCAAATAAACAATTAAATTTACATATTGGGCAACGCAATCACATAGTTTTAAGTAAGTTGTATAAAACTACCATGGAATCCGAAACAGCGTCATAAAATTAACAACATATTTCTCAACTTGCATTGTTAGAACGAAGGTCCAATACATAACTATGATAATGATGAGGTAGGTACAATGACGTTGACACATTTTTTTTTATGGCAAACAAGCAGATTGCCCGTGTCCATCTGAATATAAGCGGTTACCTTCACCTATGGACATTTACAACAATAGGGACGTTGGCGTTGCCGATGCGCCCTTAAGAACTCTTCACGCCCATCTTGAAAGATTGCAATTTGTATTATAGCACTGCGGAAAGACTTGTGAAGGAAGTTTTTATTACGGCTTACGCCTTGTGTATTTAGCCAGTGTTATGTATTAAACATATCAAATATGAATTATGATGATGATGATGATGATGATGTGACCCAGTTACAAGCCGGGTCAAAGAGTATAGTCCCCTTTATGTTTAAGTAAAGTAGTGGCACTTTAGAAGAACTTTTTTGGGGCAGTCACTTTTAACAACTTTACATCATGTTCTTACACTCTTACACATAAACGAACACGATGGTTGATAATCCACCAATATCGCACACATTATCATCCAAAAAACACAAGTTTTCGAAACACAAAATAAATTTTTTTCGTTGACAGCTCAATTGCCGCCAAAAATCCCATTTCGGTGTTGCAATTGAAAAAACGTTTGTTCTCTTATAGAAAGGCAACCTCCTGACTCAGCAATGAGAAAATTACACGTCCGGTGGCATTCAAACATTACAAACCGTGGGAGGATGGAGTTGGACGATTTCATTTATAATTCACTTCCATAGAGTCTTGAAAATTCAATGCTGTAGGTATGTTGCAATATTTGGCACTGAACTACTACATACAAAGGAGTTGCCATTGAGAAAAAATCGTGTTTTTATTTTAAAAAAATACATAAATACTTACGTATTTACACACTACATATGTACTTATGAGATGGTACTTCAGGTGTAGCGTGACACCTTCAACCACGTCGTCACCTAACATCAGCTGACTTAAGGTCAAATTGCCTGTAAATAGTAGAAAGAAAAGTTAATAATGGCAACATTTTTATTTGTAGTAAAAATAATACAACTAGAAATCACAAATAACATGACTACATAAACATTTACTGTTTTTTGTTACAAACCGGCACCAACTTAGCATGATGCTGAAACGCATTTCTTCAGAGTTATTTTTTTTTTCAAGTTATGTTTTTTTTGTTTTGTTTTGTTATGGCGTCACACGATTAGTGTATTTGCCAGTGTGAAGTTTAAAAGATTTCAAACTCAGAGAGTTGGGTCAAGTTTAAATGATGATGGTGATGATGATGATGAGATGATGGGATGAGGATAGTGTTTAAGTAAAGTAGTGGCGCTTTACTTAAACTTTACACGGACTTTTTTGGAGCAACTAGAAAAGTCACTTTCACAACTTTATTTCAATTTCCCACACTCGTACTCATTAACGAACACATAATGGTTAATAATCCACCAATATTACACATTATCACTCGAAGAAACACAAGTTTTGGAAATAAAAACAAAATTTTCATGTTGACAACTCAATTGCCGCCAAAAAAAGTCTTCAGAGTTATTTTTGTTGCAAGTTATGTTGTCGCACGGTTTGCTCATTCAGCCAGAGACAATAATTTATTTATTTTTATTACAGTGTTAAACACAACCTGTCAGTATAGATTTCAAAATTGAAAGGAAGTAACTTAAAATGTATATTATAATTTTAAGCGGCACAGGTTTTAGTTATATGAGAGGAACACTAAACTTTCTAGAATTAACATGAATTAACATAAATATATACTTTAAATGAAGTAATAAGCACTTACGACGGTGTTACGTAAGTGATTATAATAAAATATAAAAATATAAGAATGTTATAATACAAAGGTTAATAGGTAATTTTATATGAAGGAATGTTAATTTTTGTTTATTTACACAAAATATTTTTCACTAAAGTATCCTAGCTGTGGTTTTCTAATGCATACAGTGTTTGGCTTGAATAGAAAAATAACTAAGTTTTATAAAACTAGGTTAATAAACGCTGGGTCAATGACTGATCTAACAGCATCACTGGCTGTTTTTATAACACTTTTTTTTTGGCTGAATACAAATACCGAGCAAAACCTTAAAAAAAATAAAATAAAACTTTCTACTTTATTTGATAACACTGATTTACGCTTGATGACGTCACTGTAATGACATAAATACCTAAGCAATTAAGACATGGTATAGAGCGGTATGAGGAAAAAAGTTTTGTTAATAAAAAATGAACAAAAACTTTATGATTCAATGTTTGGCCAATCATCGCGGTAAGCATTATGCCAGCGTCAAGTTTCGGATTGCATGTTACGCAACGCAACACATAATTTCTTCTTGCATTTTTTTAGGATTAGCTAATTTAGCTATACTCGTACCACAAAAACTTAAGTGAGTTCCAACCTATTTACCCAAAAATACGTTTTTATAACCTACTAGCTGTTCCCCGAGGTTTCACCCGCGTGGGCTACAGTTTATCGCGATAAAAAGTATCCTATGTCCTTCCTCAGGATTCAAACTATATCCGTACCAAGTTTCATTTAAATCGGTTCAGTAGTTTAGGCGTGAAAGAATAACAGACAGACAGACAGAGTTACTTTCACATTTATAATAAGTAAGGGATAGTAGGGATCTATAGTTCTTTCTAATTAAACAAAAAAAAATTGCTGTTCTATAATTCGATAACTCTAAAATAGCTTGACCAGCAGTGCGATTCAATTCACACAGAAACCCTTCCGACCATGGATTCGGCATAAAGTCCTGCAGATTTTTTCAGACACGATTCATTAATCTGAGTTTGGAAACTGATGTTTAATTTGACAAACCAGCTGCTCAATCACGGAAAAGTTTCCGCCACCTATTTGCTCTCGGAAAACGTTTCCGTGAAGCGAAAGTGATGTCGACCCGACACGGAAACTTTCCGAGTGAATTAGAATTGCACTAGAGGAATTGGAATTGCCATGACGTGGTACGAAGTTCACCGGGTTATCTAGTGCAAGATAAATAAAAAACTTACATACCTACTTGCACTCTCAAAAAAAATTTAATAATGATAAATTATCCATTTATTGAATGCAATGCAACCTTCATGAAACAGTCAAAGATTAATCGTACCGATGTGTCACACAGCACTTAATTACCGACGTTCGAAAGTTGCGACCGGTTGAAACAATTCGAAAGCTTTTCTTGCGTAAGATGACAGCACTTCAAGGAGCGAGTTTTTGCGATGATTTCATATTGGTGACGTAATTTTTAATAGTCGAAAGTGGTCACACAGAAGGCCGGAATAAACCTTTTTACATGAAAAGGCCCTTGAACTTTTATTTTTTTAATTTGTTTATTGCTTCACACACGGTTTGTATTTAGCCAGTGTCATGCATTTAATGTATCAAATATTAATTGATGATGATGATGATGTGACCCAGCTACAAGCAGGGTCAAAGAGGACGGACCCCTTTGTGTTTGAGTAAAGTAGTGGCACTTTACTTAAACTTTACACGGACTTTTTGGGGCAACTAGAAGAGTCACTCATAACAACTTTATTGCGATTTCCTACACTAAAAGTGACAAAAAAGTGTTTTGTTAAAGGTGGCAATTTCTAGTTGCTCCAAAGTGAAAAAAAAGTGCCACTACTTTACTTGAACAAAAAGGGACCTATCCTCTTTGACCCTGCTTGTAGCTGGGTTCCTTCATTTCATCATCATCATTATCATTAATATTTAATACTTGACACTGGCAAAATACACAAACACCTAGGACGATACAAAAACCGTGTGAAAAAGTTTTCAAAGCAGTTTGTCGCTTTAAAAACTCAAAGAAACTTTTTGGCGGTAATTGAACTGTCAAAATGAAATTTTTTTTTTTATTTATTTATTTTATTTATTTATTTAATACACAAGACAAATTACAATCAATTTCTTAAACAAAATATAATATATACAAAATCTAAACTGGATTGCAACTCAAAATATGTGTAAACATTAAAACAAGGTAAAGACGTATCGAGACGAGTGAGATGAAAGTACCCATCCACAGAGCATGGAACTTTGCAGATGGGCACCCCAACACGGTACAATCAATTTTGCTTACAAAGTACAAACTAAATACTAACTATGGGATGGACTGTTTGGACGCACAACAGCTGCGTCCAAACCATCCGGTTTGGGATGGAGGATATTTTTAATGGTTTTTATGAAACTGTTTAACCTGTCAAAGATGTCTAATTCAGAATTATTAATTAGCAATTCATTATACTGACGAGCCATTCTAACTATAGGATTGAAATAGGAAGTGTTATTTTTGTATACTTGAAGTGCAAAGAGTTTAGTATTTTTGGATCTACGTGCGCTGTATTTAATATTAAAAGATATATGAGATAACAGATCAGGGGAGTTGACTACGGAATGAACAATTTTATATAAATATACAAGATCAAAGTATTTCCTACGCGATGTTAGAGATTGAACATTGAAATTGATCAATCTCTGTTCGTAATTTAAATCGGTGCGTCCAACATGCTGACGATAACAAAGTATTCTTAGACATTTTTTCTGCACCCGCTCAATGTCATCAGAGTGAGTTAAATAGTGCGGAGACCAGACCGGGCTACCATATTCCAAAACACTTCTTACAAGGGAAAAGTAAAGATATAAAAGACTACGTGGCTTTTTAAAGCCTTTAGTGGACCTTAAGACGAACCCAAGTAGTTGATTAGCTTTTGATGTGATGTGCTGATAGTGTGGTCTAAATGAAAGCCCATCATCAAACATAATGCCGAGATCCTTAGCAATGTAAGAACGTTCTAAGACCTGCCCATTGATCATATACTGATTAATAATCTTGTGCCGCTTGCTTGAAAAAGATATTACGAAGCATTTACTGATGTTCAAGTGCATATAATTGGCCTCGCACCAATCAGACACCACATTTAGATCATTTTGTAATATCTGGCAGTCGCTAGGGGATGATATGACATTAAAGATCTTCAAATCGTCAGCATATAGTAGACATTGACAAGAAATGCGTTCAATAAGGTCGTTAATGAAAATGACAAAAAGCAGGGGCCCTAAATGGGATCCTTAAATCCATGACTTTTGTTTCTTCGGGATACTGTGTGATATTGGTGGGACTTCTAACCATTACCTACGTGTTCGTTAATGCGTACGAGTGTAGGAAATCATTAATATTTGATACATTTAATACCTCCTTGACAATTAGCTGTAAACACAAAAACCGCGTGAAGACATAAACAAAAAGTTTTCAAAGCAGTTTGTCGCTTTAAAAACTTAAACGCAGTGACTGCTGTATAATCTGTGCTAAATGTAAAGGCGTTCGTACAATGTGAATGAATGCATACAATTCTATTGTTGGCTCAAACGCATAGCTTCCCACGAGGTAGGTGAGTGGAGGTAAAGAAACTGGCTGGAATGTAGAGCTTTAAGCGTGGTATCCCATTGAAAGTTAATCGTTCATTTTATGATCAAGCCTTGGTATTTCTACTCAGACTTCCGCTAATATGAGGTGGTAAAATTTGTTTGTTCGAATGTTAACTATGGGGCAATGTTGGACGAACGGGAATGCGTGCCTTACAAGCCGCCGACACCGGGATTGAATCCCCTCGGCCCCGCACCTATGACTTAATAAGTTATGTGCGTTTTTGCCATCGTTCAAAAACGATGAAGGAAAACCTTGTGAGGAAACCGGCGTGTCCAAGAACTGCAAATTCGAGGGCATGCGACATCTACCAACCTGCACTGGGCCAGCGTGCTAGATTACGGCGAGTAGGTACTGTCTCTGAGAGAAGGCCAGAGTCCCAGCAGTGAGATCGTAGGCTATGACGATGATGATATTTTTATATTGTTTTTCTTCTGAAGTATAACGTGTAAGACGTTTATACGACTTTTTTTTTGGTTTTTTGTCGTTTTTTCTTTTCTGAGATATCTAATACGAAGCTAATATAACTTTATGACTTGCATCTTCCGTCGGATTCTGATGATGATGAGTAATCGAGTTTACAGAGCATGCCTAATCGACATTTCTACGAAAGTTACGCTAATTGCTTCGTGCGAACGGCAACTTGTTTTCGGAGAGATCTCGTGAACATTACCAATTTGGTAAAACATAAACATCGAATTTGAATCGATTAATTATACATTTTGAACGGTGATGGATGAGCGATAACACGTGTGTCTAAGCAGGTTTTCTAATGACGCGATGCGATGTCGATATCACTCGGATATCTATAGAAAATGTATAATATATCATCATCAACATCATCAGCTTGTATAAGTCAACTGCTCCTCTCCCCCAACTCCCGGCACCACTCGGCGCAAGTCGTCGCTGCAGCTAGTCGCAGCGCGTCCTACACTACGCGCGCCAAGTCGCGGTCTCCACTCAACAACACGTCTACCGCAACGGTTGTCGGTTCTGCGGCTTATATGACCAGCCCATTGCCACTTTAGCTCGGTAATTCTGTGAGTTATGTCGCAGCCCGGTCTCCGGCTCCTCTCCCCCAACTCCCGGCAGCACTCGGCGCAAGTCGTCGCTGCACCTAGTCGCAGCGCGTCCTACACTACGTGCGCCAAGTCGCGGTCTCCACTCAACAACACGTCTACCGCAACGGTTGTCGGTTCTGCGGCTTATATGACCAGCCCATATTCAAGTTCGTTGTATTCGGCTGAATTCATCGCATCGCTCCATGATACCTGCTATTTGAATCGACAATCAACTTGATATCGCTTGATTTGCATAACTCAGAGTGTATCAAATATTAATGATGATGATGAGATGGTGTGACCCTGCTATAAGCCGGGTCAAAGAGGATAGTCCTTGTTGTGTCTAAGTAAGGTAGTGGCACTTTACTTTTACACGGACTTTTTAGAGCAACTAGAAAAGTCACTTTTAACAACTTAATTTCAATTTCCTACACTCGTAGACATTAACGATCACATAATTCCCACTTCCCCACTAATATTATAAATGGGAAAGTAACTCTGTCTGTCTGTCTGTTTCGCTTTCTCGGGTGAAACAGCGGGGAACAGCTAGTTGTAAATCCACCAGTACCTACACACACTATCACCCGAATAAACACGAGTTTTGGAAACAAACCAAAATGTTCACGTTGACATTGACAGTTCAATTGCCGCCAAAAATTTCCAATGTTTTTTTTATTATTTTCTCGAGAAAACAGAGTTTTTGGTTAAAAGATACGAAAACCCGTTGAAGGTCCGGTAACCCCAGCTCTCGGCCGCATCCGTGTCAAACAGGTTCTGACGCAATACTAAGTTTACATATTTCACTTTCGATTGCTTTCTATTCCGAGTTTGACAGGTTCTCTGGTCTACATAGATGCCAGAGGCTGGTTTGTTTTGGCCGTGGTCGAATTTAAAAGCTTACTTACGCCCGAAATTAATGATCGATCCTAATCCGTTATCCGCGGTTTTGGATCGATATGTCATGTCATAATATGTCATTTTTGTAGTAATATGTCAAGCCCTAGTACTAAAATGAAATATAAGACATGACATATCGATCCAAAACCGCGGATTACGGATCAGGATCGATTATTAATTCCGGTCGTAAGGTTAGAGCAGCCTTTCCCAAAGTGGGCGATAACGCCCCCTTATAGGCCGCTGCAGGCCTAAAGTGGGGCGTAAGAGAGAGACCCAGGAAAATTGGGGGCGTTGTGTAGAGGCTTAGTGGAGGCACTAAAAATAGTTTATTCTCAAAGTGCGCAGTAGACAAATAAAGTTTGGGAACCCCTGCTTTAGAGCGATGGTGGCCGAACGGTTAGTGCGGCTGACACCGAGTTCGAATCCTCTCGGCCCCGCACCTATGACTTAATAAGTAATGTGCGGATTTGCCATCGCTC
Organism: Opisthograptis luteolata; assembly: GCA_931315375.2. Lineage (NCBI taxonomy): Eukaryota > Metazoa > Arthropoda > Insecta > Lepidoptera > Geometridae > Opisthograptis > Opisthograptis luteolata. The sequence continues at coordinate 4,523,834 of OV928063.1, read as the reverse complement.
AAAACGGCGAAGGAAAACATCGTGAGGAAACCGGTGTGTCCAAGAACCGCAACATTCAAGGGCAACATTCAAGCCTTATCATCATCAGCCTATTACGTTCCCACTGCTGGGACTCTGGCCTTCCCTCAGAGAGAGCACGCGCCGTAATCTAGCACGCGGGCCCAGTGCAGGTTGGTAGATGTCGCATGCCCTTGAATGTTACAGTTCTTGGACATGCCGGTTTCCACACGATGTTTCCTTCACCATTTTGAGCGATAGCAAATCCGCTCATGTATTTGAACTTGGTCGCGCACGAAAATGTATTAAATCTAGGTAATCTAGATTCCATCACGTACGCAAACATTCATTTGAAATGCTCCTCAGGAGTTTCATTATATAACCTGTTTATAGCATCATTGAGATCGTGTTTTGAATTCTAATATGTACGTAATTACTATACCTACCTACTTATATAGGGACTTACTTAAGGCTGCGCCTAATGCTGGAAGAAAAACAGACGGCCCCTGTGTTTAATATTTTATCTACGTTACTTTGTTTAGAGTTGAAAATCGCGTGACCGCGTACAGTTGACGATAATGATGCATTCGAGCTCCAAGCTATCTATAATTTTATTTAATTATTCAAAATATAAGCATGAAATAAAAAACTAATCGATTATTCGAGTAGAACATTAATTTGGCTATGTAATTCGTAAAAAATAATGTATGGTTGCCGTTGATAATTTAAAACATTTGAACTAAAACAGTTTATTTTTCGTACAAGTTTTGTATTGTTTTTAAAGACACCAGATTTTTTTTCAAAATTCTATTCGATTACTCGGCTTCTACGGGTTCTACCCCTACCTATAGTATTTTTTAATTTCAACATTTACATTCTTTACCATTAAACTATGTGTTTAAAAATACACCTTTTGGGGTTGATCGCCCCCTTAACAACTTTACTTAAACTAAACATACATTTAACGCGAAGGGCCCAGCTAAGAGGTAAATTTTGTGAGGCTGGAAATAAAGGAGGAAAGCTACGGAACTACTAAACAAAATGGAGATTTTTCCTAAAAAATAAAACGATTTTTGAATCGATTCGAATCGAAGTCATTCAGAAAATAATCGTAATCCTAGTAGATCGATAATAATTGATATCTCTATCAGTCTTGTTCATATCAATTGTTTTATTGGTTGGTCGATCTGTCATCTTACTTTTTAAAACACTTTTATTAGCTTGACTTGTAACTAACTAACTAACTAACTAACTAACTAACTAACTAACTAACTAACTAACTAACTAACTAACTAACTAACTAACTAACTAACAATGTAATCAAATCTTAGAAGTCAATTTTCACCTACTTCTAATTGTCGTATCGACTTGAAACTTTGTATGTGTATGTAATCTCGGTGACAATGCAATAATTTGGTATCATCGACCTGATCTGATGATGCAGCCGGAAGGTGGGTAGGGCATCTCTGCAGTGGCTTCTAGTAAACCCCTCGTGTTTGGGCTCATATGATTCGTCTTGATGAGCTCAATAGATTGAACTTGGTGACGATGGTCTGATGATGCAACCGGAAGGTGGGTAGAGCATCTCTGCAGTGGCTACTAGTAAACCCCTCGTGTTTGGGCTCATATGATTCGTCTTGACGAGCCCAATAGATTGAACTTGGTGACGAGGGTCTGATGATACAACCGGAAGGTGGGTAGGGGATCTCTGCAGTGGCTACTAGTAAACCCCTCGTGTTTGGGCTCATATGATTCATCTTGATAAGTCCAATAGATTGAACTTGGTGACGAGGGTCTGATGATGCAACCGGAAGGTGGGTAGGGGATCTCTGCAGTGGCTACTAGTAAACCCCTCGTGTTTGGGCTCATATGATTCGTCTTGATGAGTCTAATAGATTGAACTTGGTAACAAAAGACTAAAAAGTGAAAAAATAAAAATATATAGTTTAAAAAACTAAAAAAAACACTTTAAAAACGCACTGAAAAATATAAAATAATAAAATTGACTTGTATTAGTTACGATATAATGGTTAATTCAAAAAGTGTGGAGCGCTTCTTTTACTGGGTAAATAAAAGTACACATAACCAAAAAGCGCTCCACACTTTTTGAATTAACCATTATATCGTAACTAATACAAGTCAATTTTATTATTTTATATTTTTCAGTGCGTTTTTAAAGTGTTTTTTTTAGTTTTTTAAACTATATATTTTTTAGGTTATAGTCGGTCGCGCCTCGCGACACATACTTTTAGGAACTGGAGGCAATAATGTCCGACCAAATAATGTACAGCCAGTATTGCATGACATGATAATTTCCTGGCCTGATAATCCACTGGAATTCGAAATATTAGACCGTGTTTTATCAGATCGGGAATTATTGGCTGTACAATATCAGTCCGTGTTGGTAATGTACCTACAGCCAATAATGCACAGTATAGCGCAGCCTAATAAGTTGGAAGCCATGTACAGTTAGCGTCAAAAGCAGATCATACTCGATTTTCCAAATACAGGATCAGTAATGTTTGTTTTTTTCTTTAAACTTAAAAGGTAGCGTTTGAATATAACATTCACACCTGTTAAGTGATGATTCGGTCGAAAGTTGGTGTTTATGATGGTTAAGAGAATTGAAAAATGTGTAATTGTTCAGCGACTTTTGTCGCCGACTGTTCATGGATTATCAATCTGTGCATTATTGGCTGTACATTATTAGGTCGTACAATAGGGTAGGGACCACTGTTCTATCGCATTCGCAATGACAATCTTGTAGTACTGTTCCACATATTGCCGCATTGACCTTGGCTTTGACCTGCTTTACTCACTAGTCGAGACTACCTGAGAAGTAGTTGATAGCACCCACTTTTATTGTTCCCCGCGGTTTCACCCGCGTCTTCCAGTTATGCCGCAGGAACCTTTTTCCGGGATAAAAAGTAGCCTATGCGTTAATCCAGGGTACAAGCTATCTCCATTCCAAATTTCATTCAGATCCGTTCAGTAGTTTTTGCGTGAAAGAGTAACAAACATCCATCCATCCATACTCGCAAACTTTCACGTTTATAATATTAGTAGGACTAGCTGTTCCCCGCGGTTACACCCGCGTAGACTAAAGTTTTTCGCAGTAAAAAGTATCCTATGTCCTTCCCCAGGGTCCAAACTATCTCCACACCAAATTTCGTCAAGGTCACTTTAGCGGTTTAGGCGTGAGAGGTAACAAAGGAACAGACAGACAAGAGTTACTTTCACATTCAACTTTTTCTTTCTAAATTCGTAAATTTTTCCGATCTTTGTTCTATACAACCGAATTTGTTTCTTTTATGAACCCGACATACGCCCGTAAATTTTAATAATAATCGATCCTGATTCATTTTTCGCGGTTTTGGATTTTGGATGTCATGTCATCATTTGTCATTTTAGGGGTAAAGCTTGACATATGGATTGACATATCGATCCAAAACCGCGAAAAAACGGATCAGGATCGATTATTAATTTCAGGCGTTAGTTCTATACGAGTATATTTAAATGCAAATAAAGTTGTTATAAGTGGCTACAAAAAGTCTGTGTAAATTGCCACTTCTTTACTTAAACACAAAGGGGACTATCCTGTTTGACTCGGCTTGTAGCTGGATCACATCATCTCATCATCATCATTAATGTTTGATACTCTCTGAGTTTGAATACCTGTCACTAGCAAATACACTTATCGTGTCGGGCCATAAGAAAAAAAGGTTGCACTCCGGGAGTGCCGGCAGAAGTGATAACTGCAAGCGCCCGCACAGCAGGAGCAGGCATATATTTTCGCAGCGCGGTGGAAAGAGAGGAGGATATAACTTCCTCTCATACGCCGCGCCGACGGTGCTGGTGCCACACTAACGGAAAATGCCGTTCAATAGCGCGATGATTGACGTTTGACATAAGTGTGGCCACGACATTGGACAACGGCATTCACATAGGCGTTTGACGTTAGCCGATAACTCAAGTGCATTCACGTTGACCGTTCAAGTGTAGCCACTCACATAATAGCGTTAATAATTAACGCAATATTTATCGCGAAGATAGGCATTGACATTTCCCTTGACGTTGACCTTAGCGTGGTCCGGGCATTACGAATTTTCAATCAAGTCACGTGTCCTGACGCGAGTTTAAAATTTTTACCCATCCCAAAGAAATCCCAACGCCGCCAAAGAAGTTTTCACTTCACAAATTAACAAAAGTTTACTTGCTTGTCAGAAAAGTTGATACTGACAATGACAGTATATGTATTTGAATGCGACAAGGTACCAAGTACCAAGACGATGTGTTAGCGTCCGAAGAGATGCGGGTAAGCATTAGGTGAAAGTCACCGGGTGATGACCCTGTCGCAGGCAGGTAAATAGTTACATAGATGCGACACTCGACTCGAGGCAGACTCACTTGAATAGCCGAGCTCAATGAAAGCAGTGGAAAGGTACTTAAATAAAACAAAACGGTAGAAAAGTGAAGTTTTCTTTCAGCACTTGATTTTTATTTATGTCTGACTAGTGACTTTGGACGGGATAGGCAAATATATTGACGCATTTCTTTCATACATTACATCAACTCTAATCAAACCTTAATTAGCTGCAATAAAGTTGGAAGTCCTAGCGAAGGTTAGGCGGTATTTCACACCGGGACAGCTGTTAAACCTTTACCAAGCACAGGTCCGATCTTGTGTGGAATACTGCGGCCATCTCTGGGACGGTTCAGCTAAATACCAGCTCGAAGCCTTGGACTCCATTGACAGTAGGGCTAAAGGACTCATTGGTGATGATGAGCTGGTTAAGGCGAGGCTGCAGAGCCTTGAACACCGCCGTAAAGTTGCCAGCTTATCAGTTTTTACAGGTTACATTTTGGAGAGTGTGCGATGGAACTACACAACCTCATTCCACCATCCCCATTTCACCATCGAACAACAAGACGCACGGAATCACGACATCCGTACATGGTTGAAATTCCCCCAATCCGCACAAAACGTTTCGCTTCCACATTTATAATGCGAACGGCGAAGGAGTGGTACACCTTGCCGGCGTCTTTGTTTCCCGATAGGTATAATTTGGAAGCCTTCAAGTCAAGAGTGAAGAGGTATCTTCTAGGCAAGCATGCTCCATCTTCGACCTCGTCATCACTTACCATCAGGTGAGACTGTGGTCAAATGCTTGCCTATCTCTCATAAAAAAAAAACCGTTTATCCAGCGCAAGCTGATAAAGCAGCAAGTCATCATATTTTTCTCTGACTCGTTTTACAAAATCAACTAATTTTTGAGTCATCATGAGTCATGGATGGCACGGTCTGCTAAACAACTACCTTCAGACAGAACTGCACGCATCTTGGACACAGACATCTCTCATATTATAATTATTATATTATGATATGACTATTATAAAATAACTTTGTTTGTAATAATTACTGTTTACTGAATTTGTGGCGACCACGAACCGGAAGACGCTCTGTAGGTAGGCGTCTAACTACACTGAGGAAAAAATTCGTTAAGTTGCATGTGTTTGTTACCAGTGGCGGATTTACACATTTGCCGCCAGTAGGCTAAATATTCAAATTTTGCCGCCCCTACCAACCTCTATAACCTCTACGGCCTCTGCCTTTCCTTTTTAAATGTGTCATTTTTTATGCATCAGACAAAAATTGAAGAAAAATCAAGTGGTGAACAATGTTTAATTGTTTGTGTGCACATAAAAATATTAAAATACATAGATACGACTCTTTTAATATCATTAAAACATTTTTTTTTAATTGACACGATATTTGCCGCCCCTAAAATCTGCCGCCCTAGGCTCCAGCCTACTCAGCCTGCTGCTAAATCCACCACTGTTTGTTACTACTCTTTCACGCAAAAACTACTGAACGGATTTGAGTGAAACACATAAGACTGCTGGTTATTCCGGAAAAAGGTTACTGCGGGATAGAGGAAAGACGCGAAAAAGAAAGAACTAGTTAATATATAACTTAAACTGCTAACTAGAATAAACTAAGAATGTATCCATTAGCACTTTTCTTATTGTCTCTATTAAGGGAAAGACACTTTGGTTAGAGTTGATGTAATGTAGGCTTCCTTTAGGTCTACAAAAACGACCGCGTCATGAAATATCTACACTTTTTATTTAACGGGTCGTTAGTATAATAATACTTACGACGCTTGGTAAACATGAAAGTGAATGTTAAAACCACACTTCGGTAACTGAGAGGTGTCTCGACGCGCTCCAACGCTTCCTCAAATCGTCACCTCTGCTCTGAAAGTTCTTTGACACCTGCTCTCGTCTTCGTTTGAAAGTTACAAATAACAGTAGTCACTAGTACAAGTTTAGAAAACTATAAAAGTTTTCGTAGACGTCAAAGTTTACTACCGCCAACTGGTCAACTCGTACTGCCTACATTTCAAAAAGTAACTCGAAACCAACTATGTTGGAATTGGAGTAAAACGATTTTAGACCCTCTGTGAGAACGATGGTGGCCGAACGGTAACGCCAGGCAGGCGCAACTCGGAACAAAAATTTTTTGTATGGAGTTTACGTCGCAAATAATGGCGGATATTGCTATCACACTCCCTCAGTGCGGTTTCTCTTTCATGCCGTCAAGTGTCAGGCTGTCAGCCATGTTGTTTGTCAAAACTACTGTGTTATGAATGTAAATGCAAGTTTGATTGTGAATTTTAATCGTTCAAAGGGTACTTTCTCCTCTAAATTAATGAAGGGATAATTAGTGGGGGGATTAGTGATCATAGGTGAACTTTGAACCAAAATGCCACCGAAAAAACGGCTTATTTCTTGTGAAATTTGCGAAACTCGAACATGTCGTTCAAAACATGAAAAAAGGATATTTATGGCGAGATTTCCTTTAGATGAAGCCCGGTAAGCACTTAGATATGATACTTTGCAGCTATATGTAAGTAGCAAGCTAAGAACAAATAAAATTAACATATTTTTCTCATTTAAATTGTGTGTTAGTGTTGTACTGCAACTGTAATATCCATATATCGATAACAACGCTATTGATTATATCATTGAAAAAAATAAGAAATACAGTGCAACCTCGATGTGTGTACGTCATGTGTACGGCGAACGAGTAACAGCTATTTTATTGTGCTCCGTTAATTTTATTTGTAAAACCCAGTTTTTTTGTAGTTTACATGGTAAAAGTTATATTAAACCTGTAAAAAAAATGTGAGTTTTCCAGTGAAGTGATTGTTGTCACTCTACGAAGTGTTATAAAGCGTTACGCGATCAATTTAATTCCATGATCATAATTTTTTGCCCGTTACGACATAAACGCGTAAGCGACACGGTCTGCATGGCACATACGCCCTTTCATCCGCGACGTAGCATCAAGGCGTAGCGGTTGTTCGTAGTAGTTCTCCGACGATTGGATTTACCTACCTACACAAATTTTTTACCATTCTGTGCAAATTTAGAAGAAGATAAAACATGAATTTCTTGGAAAATATTACCTTTCGTCGTACCCGGACTCAATCGGACTCTAACACAAATAATGACAGTGTTTTTGTTACTGAAGAGCTAGACGTAACTACCAAAAGCTTGCCGGATATATCCGACGATGAAGACGAAGAGGTAAAAACCCTTAAAGAAAAAATTGAATCGCAGGCACTCCAGCTCATAAGTGCCCATAAAGAAATTGAAACCCTCTCATTAGAGATTAACAATCTTATGCGCATAAATAAAGACTTGCTAAAGAAAAATGACATGTACAAAAGGATAAACAGTCCCGCTAAACAAAAAACACCAACACCGAAGAAACGATCTAGCCCAAAGAAGAAAAGTAAACAGACACAAACGGATACTTTACAAAATAAATGTATTGAAAAACAAACGAAAAACTCATCAGTTAAAGAAAATCAACCACCAAAAACTAAGGAAATATTGAAACCAGTAGCCTCTATACAAATTCCTCAAGTCAAAGCCCCCTCACTACAACAACAAAGCAAAATATGTATCTTGAGCGCTAATAAATACAACAAGGTCCTGACAATAGCTGAAGAGATACTGAAACAAAAAAACTACGATATAATGCACTATCTGACACCCGAAGGAGATGTACATCATGTTTTGGAGGGGATAGACACAAAACTTTCGGACTACACTATGAAAGACTATTGCATAATTTTTATTGGTGAAGACGACTTTAAAACTACTAACAATTACTCTAAGCTTATTTCATACATCAGGAAGACTTTGAAAAAAATAACCCATACTAATATTATTATTTCTTTGCCGACGTATAAGTATAATGTTCATTCGCTTACGTTTAATTGGCGAATTCAGAACTTTAATGGATTACTATATGATGACATTAGGACACACAAACATGCATTCCTATTCGATACAAATGTATATATAACTTATGATCACAACATGTTTTACAGAAGGTCAGGAATATTAAATAACTATGGCTTGCGCACTATTTTCAACGAATTACTTTGTTATATTAAAGATATACGACATTTTAATACAAACAATGTTAATACAAATTTGAAAATTCTAACCACTCATGAAACCACAAATGTCCAGGAAACAAGGAATCAGTTTTTTCGTTGAGAAGTATTTATATGTAATGCATCAAAATATTGCAGGACTGTTAAATAAAGTCGATGCGTTAGTGGTTTGTTTAGATGAATTGGCAGGGAAAGATATGCGTGTTGATGTACTCTGTATTACCGAACATTTCATGATGTCGGGTTATGAAAACTTTCTTACGATCCTTAATTATTGTCTAGCATCAAGTTTCTGTAGAAAGGAGAGTAAAAGAGGTGGAGCTTGCATCTTAATTAAAAACGGCCACAAGTGGCGAGAGTTGCCCCAAATAGCCGCACACTCTGTAACTGGTGTAATCGAATGTTGTGGTGTAGAGCTCACCGATTATAGCATTGCTGTAGTATGTGTGTACAGAATACCTAAAATGAATAATTTAAATGAATGTTATGATAAATTGGAAAAGATATTAAAGGAATTATGTAGGAAAAGGTATAGGAAGATTGTGATTGCAGGTGATTTCAATATTGATGTTTTAAAACCTAATAGTGTAACACAGGAATTTGAATGTCTGCTACTAAATTTCGATCTCATTTTAGCTTTAAAAGAACCAACTAGAATTCAGAGTCATACATGTATAGACAATTTTGCGCATAATTTCAAGCCAAAGTGTAAAGCTGAAGTTATAGAATTTGCTCTATCAGACCATACAGCACAGATATTAAAATGCCCTGTGAAAAAAACATGGGCCTTAAAATATTGGCGTGTTAAGCGACGAGATTACAATCTGGAAAATATGATTAAATTTAAGAACTGCATGGAACAATTGACATTTTCTGAAATATATGTTACTGACAACCCAAATGAAGCGTACGGTGCCTTTATAGATACTTTTAAGCTTTTTTATGACCTATGTTTTCCTTTTAAACTGACTACTATCAATTTAGTTAAAAAACCCAAATGGATATCGCGGGGGATAAAATTATGTAGTTGGAAAAAACGTCAGCTACTTTGGCGATATAGATTGAAACCAAATTATTCAAACAAGATTACTTTTCAAAATTACTCAAAACTTTTTAAGAAAATCATTAATCTCACGCAACGTGCACAAAACAATTACTCCATTCGAACATCAACCAATAAGTCTAAAGCTACTTGGAATATAATAAATAATTCAAAATTAAATTTACCGAAAGAATCAATTATTAGTATTAATGTAAACAATAAAATAATTAATGAACCACAAGAAATCGCTAATGCATTCAATAATTTTTTTGTAGACAAAATTCAATCGGTTCAGGGATCGGGAATTAATTTCAAATCGTTAATACCGAACAAGAAAGATTCAATATTTGTAGCACCTAGTATACCGACAGATGTGTTAAACATTATTAAGTCGTTAAAGAGTACCAATAGTGTAGGTTACGATGGTATTTCGACAGGGGTAGTAAAATTTACGGCGGTTGAAATTTGTGCCCATTTGAGCCATATTTTCAATCTCAGTATATACGCAGGAGTGTTTCCCGATGCTTTAAAGGTGTCAATAATAAAACCATTGTTTAAAAAAAGCAATAGAGAACAAATGGAAAATTACAGACCTATCTCGCTTATTCCCATAATGTCTAAAATTTTTGAGAAGTATGTATATAAAGAGCTATACTCATACATTGAAAAGAAGTTTATACTTTGCAACGAGCAGAAAGGTTTTAGAGAAAACAGGACAATAAATATGGCGATTTACGACTTCTTGCACATTGTGTTGACGAATATGGACAGGAGAACCCCAGTATCTTCTATTTTCTGCGATATGACTCAAGCGTTTGATTACGTCAACCATAACATCCTATTACAGAAACTAGAGGCCTATGGCATCAGAGGTAACATCCTCAGTCTTATTCAGTCTTATTTACTTAATAGAAAACAATACACAGAAATCACTAAGATCAATACCTTGACAAAGAAGGAAGAAGTTTACGTATCAGGGGAACGTTCGCCGATATACGGTGTACCCCAAGGTAGTGTACTGGGACCTCTTCTTTTTATTTTATATATAAATGACTTACCTAGAGCTATCAATCAGCCTATGACTCTTTTTGCAGACGATAGCACAGTAACAATAACGTGTAAAAATAAAGACATATATGAACAGGACATTAATCAATCTTTGACATCTGTAATATTGTGGTTAGATAGTAATAATTTGAAAATAAATTTAAATAAGACTAGTATTATGCACTTTAGCCAGCGGGCCGACGTTTCAAACATAAAGCTGCAATATGATAGTAAAGTGCTAGAAGAAGTTGACACCACAAAATTTCTTGGTCTTATTATAGACAAGAAATTAAACTGGAAGGCGCACATTGAGTACCTTAGCAAAAGATTGAGCACCTCTGCATATGCCCTTTATAAATTAGCTCCACAACTTAATTCGGACTCATTAATAACAGCCTACCATGGTTTAGTTGCATCAGTCTTACGTTATGGCATCATTTTTTGGGGCAACTCCACTGATAAAGAAATAGCCTTTAAGGCCCAAAAGAGGTGTATACGAGCTATGTTTAATTTACAATCCACTGATAGCTGTAAGGCCTATTTTAAAGAACATAAAATTTTGACACTGCCATCGCTATATATTCTGGAATCAGCTGCATTCGTCAAATCAAACCCAAATCTGTTCCCACGTCTTGCAGATACTGTTACCCGTAGTAGGCGAGACAACAGTAGACTTCGTCTGCACACTGCTAAGACTACTTTTGCGCATAAAAGTATATTCTGTATGGCTCCAGTTATTTATAATAAAATTCCCTCGTCATTAAAACAACTCAACACTAATTTGTTTAAGAGAAGAGTTCGGAATCTACTGGCAGACAAATGTTATTACCATATCACTGATTTTTTAATGGACACATTTTGAATACCAATTGGACTTGATGTTTAACTTAATTTTTTTTTTCTTTTTATTTAAATTATTATTTTATCTGGACATTATTTTGATTATATATATTTTTTATATTTTTTTTTGTTACACCCAATTTTTGTACGCCTTTCCAGGCAAAACGTGTAGGTACTTTTCTACATTTAACACCTTGCATGCTCTGTATGTATACACATGTTTGACAAATAAATGATCTTTATCTTTATCTTTTATCTTTATCGATATAACAAATCGGAGGGGAACAAGAAAATATTCGTAATATCAAGTAATTCGTTGAACTGAGGTTTGTTATGTTGAGGTTAGATTGGTCTAAAATTCGTTATAAAGAGGTAAAAGAATAGTTTTATTCACCTCAATACTTTCCATCAAAACAACAATGATTACTGTACAAACAAAAACGTGTCGAAACATGTCGAGACATGAATCACATTATAAGATTAAGAGTTATATTATTGGTGGAACTTTATATAAAGGTTTTGGGTTGGCAAAATTCGTTAATTAGAGGTATGAATACTTTTTCTTGATAGTTGAAAATTCGTTATAAAGAGGTTGTACGCAAAGAATGTTCGCAATGTAAAGGTATATTTTATATTGACTCTTATGGACAATTCAAGGGGATTACGAAGAATTTGTTAAATTGAGGAAGTCGTTATATTGAGGTACGTTATATTAAGGTTGCACTGTATAATGTTGCATGTAAGAGTAGGCGCACTATGTTTAACATATGTATTTGAATGGCGTGCCTACATAAATGAACAAGGATCGGAATAGTTTTTGAAGTTTTGCAGGATTTAGAAACAATCTTTATCATATTGATGTGCTACACAATTGATTTCGCGTGCCGAGTACGCAAGAAAAAAATCGTAAGCTCTACGCAAAGCCCGGTCACACTGACCACTAAATGCATTTACCTTCTTCGGTATCAATATTTATGATTTAACCAAGAAACCATAGTTAAATTTTAATTTAAAAAAATTTCAGATGCAAACAGTGGGTCAAGTTTGTAGGCAAAGAAGATTTAATATATGTTCCCATTGAAAAGTTGCATACATTAAAATATGTATGTCGAAACCACTTTCACGACAGAGCATTTAATGAGCAAAAAAATCGCCTAAAAAAATGTGCCATACCATCAAAAAATTTGAAAGCTGATCCACTTCCTGATGAAATGTTGCTTCAATTTCCCTGTCACATTTATTCAAACACTGAAGTTACAACGACAAATACCTCCGAAGGGATAAACGTCAATGAAGCTTCTTTATTCCAGGCTGGACCTAGTAATTTACCTAGTAACTCTTTTTCTCAATTTTGTTTGGCAGCTGAAATTTTTGAATTTATATATTTATTTATAGGATTATGGTTCTATTTTTTTGTTGCAATTATTTCCAGACTCATGTACAGCAGGACAGCCGCTGTTGGCTCAAGAATCAAGTGACAAGAAAGAAATTCAATCACGTAAAAGAAAACAGTCACTTAGCTCAGGTATAGCTCAAGAATCAAGTGACAAGAAAGAAATTCAATCACGTAAAAGAAAACAGTCACCTAGCTCAGGTATATATTAAGTACTTTATTAAACACTACAGGGACAGAAAGTACTAGCAAAATTGGAGTTGTAAATTTAGTATTCTTTCTGTATTTAATATGCATAATTATGTATAAAAATGTCAATCAATCAAAAGTTTCAAGTAGTAGTATAGTGCTTGCACATAAACGAAAAAAAAGATCAAGCTCAGGTATTTACACTTAATTCTATGCATTCTCGTACATAAAAGATTTATGTGGCGGTAATATTCTAAGCTTGTACGGTGTATCTATCAAATAAATAAATAGATTTATTCTAAATAATTAAATATTTCATTCAATTGCAGATTTAGAAGCGACACCTCGAAAAAGAAAGCTGATAAAAAAAATTAATTCGTACAAGTGCAAAATAAATGTTTTACGTGAAGGAAATATAATGCCACGTATCAAGTCATTAGCACTAAAAACTCTTATAAAAGCATATATACGCAACCATGACAAAAACCTGGAGGAAAACGATGGACTCCTTTAGAAAAAGCATTGGCTATTGCTATATATAAGAAGTCACCTCGCACATACAGACATCTACAACATTTAATGGCATTACCAAGCGTAAGAACCCTGCAAACTCTTCTCCAGAGTATCAACTTGGAACCAGGTATCAGTCAAACTATAATGGATCACCTTAAAAAGAAAGTTACAAAACTAAATGATAAAGATAGGTTATGTGCCTTGCTTTTCGACGAAATGGCTTTAAAAAGGCGCCTTATCTTCAATCCAAGGACAGACAAAGTTAATGGATTTGTAGACTTAGGTAAAAACCAGCTCAGATCTTCAGAAATAGCTGATCACGCTTTGGTCTTCATGCTTCAAGGTCTACACAAAAAAATGAAGCAACCAATAGCATATTACTTTGTGAAAGGTACAATATCGACCCAAAGCCTAGCTGTTCTAATCAAAGATGTAATTAAGGCTGTTACTGATGTTGGAATTACTGTGATTACCACAGTATGTGACCAAGGACCCACAAATATTGGCAGTTTAAATTTACTAAAGAAGTGGTGTGGCATCCCAAGTACCTCCAATTATTTCTTATTAAATGATATGAAGGTCTATATAATGTTTGACATTCCACATTTATTTAAATCGCTCCGAAATAATTTTCACAATGGGGGAGAAATTATAATAAATGGAAAAAAAGGAAAGTGGTGTCACTTGCTAGATGCGGCAGAAAAAAATCAAAGTACTCTACACTTTAAAAAATTGACAGCCCTACACGTGAATCCTACATTTAGAACTAAAACGAAGGTCAAGCTGGCTGCTCAAGTTCTAAGTAATACTGTTGCTGCCATCTTAAAACTGATGTCTGAAAAGTATGGAGATAGTATCAAAGCCAAAGAAATCTTAGAGACTGCACACATTATAGAAAGCCTTGATCGACTTTTCGATTGCACCAATGGTCCCTCATCCCGAAAAGACGTAATCAGAAACAGAAGAGAAAATGTCTCCAAGAAAACTAACCACGTTGAATTGTGGAGAAATTATAAAAAAAATATGAGTACAATGTATTTCCTCAAATCTGATAGCTTTCTGAGACTGAAGAACGTAAGATGCGTCCAGGGATACGTTACTTCGCTTTCATCGTTGGAAGATATTTGGAAGTATGTTGAGTCGAAAGGGTTCAAATACTTAAATCTTCGGCAGTTGAATCAAGATTGTTTAGAAAACCTTTTTGGAATGATACGACAACATTGTCCTACAAACAATAACCCAACGTGTCATCATTTCACAGCTGCTTTAAAATCCAATATTTTGACGAAATTAATATAAAAATTTTGATTCTATCGGCTTGTATTGTCTCTTAAACCTTACATTCTCTTTGGGTAACGCGTGCGACTTACAAAGCGCCGACACCGAGTTCGAATCCTCTCGGCCCCGCACCTATGACTTGATAAGTTATGTGCGGATTTGCCATCGCTCGAAACGGTTAAGAAAAACATCGTGAAGAAACCGGCATGTCCAAGAACTGCAACATTCAAGGGCATGCGACATCTACCAACCCGCACTGGGCCCGCGTGGTAGATTACGGCCCATACTCTCTCTCTGAGAGAAGGCCAGAGTCCCAGCAGTGGGAACGTGAAAGGCTGGTGATGATGATGATGATGATGAGACCCTCTATAGCTTATATCAGTAGGTTTTATTTGGGATACTAGTGTTGAGAAAGCGTACCTTTGCTGGCAGTTGCTGACTTCATCCACTCAGGCGCTTTTCATAACTACTTTAGCAAACTTAATCCTTAGAGATTCTCTGTGGCCCATAACATAGATCGCTCTAACAGGCATTTTATAAATTCTACATATCTTATTATATAAACTCTATCTACTCCGACCCCTAATGATAAAACTACTTCGTTTCATCATCATCATCAGCCTGTATCAGTCCACTGCTGGACACTGTCTCCTCTCCCCCAACTCCCGGCACCACTCGGCGCAAGTCATCGCTGCACCTAGTCGCAGCGCGTCCTACACTACGTGCGCCAAGTCGCGGTCTCCACTCAACACGTCTACCGCAACGGTTGTCGGTTCAGCGGCTTATATGACCAGCCCACTGCCACTTTAGCTCTGTAATTCTGTGAGTTATGTCGCAGCCCGGTCTCCGGCTCTTCTCCCCCAACTCCCGGCACCACTCGGCTCAAGTCACCTAGTCGCAGCGTGTCCTACACTACGTGCGCCAAGTCGCGGTCTCAAGAACAAGTCTAGTCGTCTATCCCAATGATTGTATTGTCTACTTCGTTTACTATAAGTCTATAAGCCAAAGGCCAAGTTACATCCAAGCTTTCCATTGAAGTCAGAGGACCGGTCTGTGCGAGTGAAAGCACCAAGTAGGTGGTGAGAAATCCATAGGTTCGGTAGCCGGTTTGAGCTAAATGTCAAGGTGGTGATGAAACGTGTAACGTCAGATGCGTAGGGCACTAAGGAAATGTCACAGATGTAGAAAAAAAATGTGGTTTGAAAGTTTTTTTTTATCTGTTATGGCGTCACACGGTCAGTGTATTTGCCAGTGTCAAGTATAGAAATATTTCAAGCTCAGAGTTGAATCAAGTATAAATGATAATGATGATGATGATGATGAGATGAAGGGATGAGGATAGTGTTTAAGTAAAGTAGTGGAGCTTTACTTAAACTTTACACGGACTTTTTTGGAGCAACTGGAAAAGTCACTTTCACATCTTTATTTCAATTTCCCACACTCGTACACATTAATGAACACATAATCAATATTACACATTATCACTCGAAGAAACACAAGTTTTGGAAATAAAAATGAAATCTTCATGTTGCCAGTTCGATTGCCGCCAAAAAAGTCAAATGTCAAAGATATAGACAAAAATGTGGTTTGAAAGCTGACAGGTGATTGGCATTTTATTTTTTTATTTATGGCTTCGCACAGTTTGTGTATTTAGCCTGTGTCAGCTATTAAATTTGTCAATGATGATGATGAGATGTGTAACTATGTATGTATGTTTGTGTGTATTATGTTGTATCTTTGTGTTAGAACACGCCAATTGCATAACATGGCGTATGTTTCTCAATTTTGTTCACAAAACATGCGCAGAATGTAAAATTTCACCAATGTTAAATGTGTTCTTTGTTAAAACCATGTTATACTTAATGTTAGACCGTGTCAGTAGTGCCTATTGTTCCTTTTATTTGACTAATGCGTCTCTAAATAACCGTAGTTTATATATATATATTGAGTTTTAGAGAACAAAAGAACAAAGTAATCTATGCTAAAAATTAGTAAAGCTTCTTTTGTAAGTTGTTGTAGACATTTTTATTTATTTATCATAATCATTTAGATATCGATCCAAACCCGCGGATACCGAGGATCGATTATACATTTCAGGCGTTAGGGGTAAAGCTTGCTAAAATGGATTGACATATCGATCCAAAACAGCGAAAACAGATCAGCGCCTCTAGCCAAGATGCATTCTGCAATCGTTGACGCTAATAGAAAACAAGAAAAAAGTACATATTGGTTTGACATATTTCTGACCACGTGACTTAGCGTTGAAATATGTCAAACCAATATGTACTTTTTTCTTGTTTTCTATTAGCGTCAACGATTGCAGAATGCATCTTGGCTACGGACCCAGTACCCCTAGTACAAGTTTTGAAAACGATAAAAGTTTTCGTAAACGTCGACGTTTACCACCGCCGATTTGTCAAAGTGGCAACTCGATCTGCTTAAATTCAAAAAGTAACTCAATAACATTGTTGGAATATGATTATAACGATTTAAAATAACCCGTATTAACGATTTCAGTTCCACAAAGTCTCGGTAAGATTCGCTGAAAAAAATATGTATGGATGGAAACGAAAACTTTTATAGTTTTTGTAAACTATCAAAACCTGTACTAGGGGTACAGGATCGATTACGGGCGTAAGTGACATAAGGTCAAACACTTCCTTGTAAGATGTAGAAAAAAATAACACCAAGTTTTTCGGTTTTTTTGTACAAACTTTTTTGGGACTAATATTTGATTTCTCTTGTTTCAGTTGCCTCGGTTAAGAGTGGTAAGTGGCAAGACCTCAGACTACAGACATTCAAAACGCAGTCCTTCAAGATGGATGTTAATGCACTGCGCTCGTCACCCTAAGATAATTATTAGATGTTAATTACCCTGTTATTTATTGGAAGCACTGCCATTCAATCCGTAATTCAGTAATGTTTGTATACCTACTACTGATATTAAGTGACGATGTGGTCGATGATGGCGCCACGCCTGGACTGGAAACTGGCTCTCAAGTGAGGCTGCCGGAACACACCGATAGGTGCTTCGCGATAGATTCTTATAGTGAGGCGGCGAGCACTTGAGAATGCTTTACCACCAAGCTATGGTATCATCACGATGTTTTACCTTCACCGAAAGCTCAAGCTTATTGTAGGATCGAACTTATGACCTACACACAGATCGCAAGCTGAGCTATCATCGCGTCAATACGTCTATCCTATCCTATATACGACGACCGATGTGGCGCAATGGGCGGATAGCCGACTGCGAAGCGTGAGGTCGCGGGTTCGATTCCCGCTACAGGACAAATAATTGTGCATTGAAAAAAAAACCGCAAGTATTTGTTCTGTGTCTGGGTGTTGTGGATCCCCGATCCTCGAGTTTCTGATACCCTAGATACAGGGAGACCTAGTTAGGGGTGAGAGGCTATGTATGCGATTGTGCGGTCTTAAAAAAAAAATATATATGTATGTCTCTACTAATAATAAAAATGCGAAAATAACTCTATCTGTCTGTCTCGCTTTCACGTCTAAACTACTGAACCGATTTAAATGAAATTTGGTACAGGGATAGTTTGAATCCTGAGGAAGGACATGGGATACTTTTTATCGCGATAAACTGTAGCCAATGATGTGATGATCTGATGCGGGGATGTTTGTTACTCTTTCACGCAAAAACTACTGAACGGATTTGAGTGAAATTTGGAACGAAGATAGCTTATACTCTGGATTAACACATGAACTACTTTTTATCCCGGTAAATGGTTCCTACGGGATAACGGGAAACCACGGGGAACAGCTAGTACAGTCAACGACAAAAGTCGCTGAACAATCACACTTTTTTCTATAATCCTCATCATCTTAGACACCAATTTTTGAACTCATCATCACCTAAAATCAGGTGTGTTATGTTGTAGTCAAAATGATACCATGTAAAATGTAAAAAAAAAACAATAATAATTACTGATTTGAAACGCATTTGGAAAATCGAGAACGATCAGCTACTTTTGTCGCTGACTGTACAACATATAAACGGTATGTCTATGGTACTATTAGATAAGTAAACATTGAATTATCTACAATATTACGTTACGGTTACATTTTACATTACTACTTTCACTGCTCACGGTTATTTTGCGGTTAGCTATGTAGTAGGTAGGTTTATCTACTATCTACATGCACAGTAAAGTAAGAACAGTAGGTTAGCTAAGGCTGCTCGACGAATTAATTGCCTACTCTTGCGGTGATGCATAGGCGGCGCGTTCCGTACTGAGTGCATGGTCGCGGCCCCGTCCGCGGCCCCGTTCGTTTGTGATTGTGTGCGTGAAAAGTGCGTGCGTACACGGCGCCGCTACTCTCGCACACATTCAAACCGGCGGCGGCCGATTTGTATGAAGCTGAACTACTACTCTATACTATGCTACATGTTTGTTTGGATGTAAAAGTAGAGAGAGAGAGAGAGAGTGAGAGAGAAACACTTTATTTGGAAAAACTGCACACAACCGCCCGATATGGCGCAATGGGCGGATAGCCGACTGTGAAGCGTGAGGTCGCGGGTCCGATTCCCGCTACAGGACAAATATTTGTGCATTGAAAAAAAAAGCGCAAGTATTTGTTCTGTGTCTGGGTGTTGTGGATCCCCGACCCTCGTAGTTTCTGATACCCTAGATACAGGGAAACCTAGTTAGGGGTCAGAGCTATGTATGTGATTGTGCGGGCATTATTATTTTATTATAACAATAACAAAAGAAAGTAGGGAGGCCAATTTCAAAAGTCTTCTAATGACGGAGTCCGTTGGACTGAACAGATATCATCGTGTTAGGTGGGATGTAGTCGGCTAGCGCAAGTCAAATTTTGCAACTTTTCAGGAGAGACATAAAACTGTTTTACTTGTATGTTTTCTATGTAAATTATTGACTTGTGTGTGTTACAATTTTTAATTAACGGCTTCTAGTTAGTAAAAATGCTTGGAACTAACAGGTTCATAGAAGCGCACGTCAAAACTGCATCTAATGGTATTAAAGTGTCAATTCCACAAAATGTTGACTTGTGTGGTGTTGTTTGCTAGCCGACGATATGTAATGTAGAGTACCATGCAGGTGGTCGTCGCATCCTCAGCCTGTGGAGACTCTATCTATGAAGTCTCAAAGATGGCGGCTCCTGGTATCAAGTTTAGTTGATTACTCAATAACTGCTAGGTAATCTGATTAATACAAATTAGGTATCTGTGCATGGGGCAGTGCGGCTAAAACTCACATCATAACAGCGGAACGTGCACAACGTGCTGTTCTTAAGGTGATACTATTTCTACCTTTTAGTCACCCCACCACTGATATCTATGAGAGAACTGGTTTCCTCAGTGTAAGAAAACTGTTTATTTATGAGAGTATTCGCAGATATCATAAAACAACTGTGCCATCCTTACCTGAAAATACTAAACGTGTCGACCGGTGCCCTGTTCCTAGAGTTAAGAGTAGGTTTGCTCAAAAACAATACAATGTTGTTGCTCCCCACTTATATAACAAAATTAACAAACAACACAATATCAAAAAGAAGAGTAACAACGAAATTAAAAAAATTATACAAGTATGGCTTAAACAGTTTGATTATAATGGTATAGAAAATCTTTTACAGGGCTTTTATTTTTGAGGTTTTTACCATCACTTATATTTACTCATCATACATAAACACACATACACCCATACCCACCCACACACACACGCACACACACACACACACACACACACGCACACACATCCACACACACACACAAAAGTATATATTATGTAAAATTTGATTGATTTGATATATATATTATGTTTATGTACATGTAATTTTTAGGTTTGACATAATTATTTGTCATATGATGGAAGAAGCCTTGGCTCCTGAAATACAGTTTTTAACTAGTTCAGGAGTCCATGGACTCATTTATAATCGTATCCCACTTTTATGTCAATAAATGAATATTTGAATATTTGAATTTGGTATCACGTAACAGGTGATTAAATGCTTATCAGAAGTGTCTTACATTTGTTGTCATCTTCTATACATATAAAAGGCTTTGTCCTGAATGACTGACTGAAAGATCAACGCACAGCCTAAACCGCTAATCGTAGAGACCTGAAAATTGGAGGGTGTGTTCTTTGCATGATGTAGGGATCAGATAAGGATTTTCCGAAATTACACCCCTAAGGGGGTGAAAAATGGCGACAAAGTTAGAATGGATCATTGTGATTCCTTGGTCCAATCTAATTCTAAACCTTTTTAACAGAATTGATGGAAGGCGCTTGGTGACAGATTCTTAACTTTAATGTGGTAGCTAGCCAGGCGAGCATAGACAATGCTCTACCACCAAGCAATCATCCATCAAGTCTCATGAACCTATAACCTCGTTACCTCAACACAATAAACAACCTGCAATTAAGGAACAAACACTTCCGTTAATTCTTACTTCCAATAGATTACAAAACCGTGGGAGGAATGAATGGTTCACCATTATTTATTGAATGGTAAATGTCTTGTTGCGTAACCATCTCATCAAATCGTGAATGAGGGAAGAAAAAGCAGGGCAAGCGCGAGGCGTTCTCGCGCGCTTGGAGTCTGTACAAACTGTGTTGTAACTTTTGTACTGAAACAGTTTTTTTTTCAGGGTAGCGTTTGACCACAAGTCACCTGATGTTAAGTGACGATGTGGTCGAAGGTGGCGCCACGCTACACCTGGACTGGGGACTGGCTCTCAAGTGAGGCTGCCGGAACACACCGCTACGCTGAGAAAAATAATCTGACTTTCCTTCTGAGTCTTACCTTCCAAGACCGATTCCTTCCTTATTTTACCTCAGTTTTCAATCTAAATCACAATACCTTCCCTTTTGACTCGGAAGGAAAACGGTATTTCAGAAGGTCTTTTTTCTCAGTGTAGGTGCTTGGCGACAGATTCCTAACAAGAGAGTGGTAGCAGGTTGTGGTGTTTTTAGGATACCTCAAAAGGACTAGTACTTAGTTTTAGAGACAAACATCCTCTCACCACAAACGCTAATACCGTCGAGAGGGGATATTACTCCCTCACGTACGCCGCGCCGGTGGTCTACTCCCCCACTGTCTTACGAATTTTCGATCAGTACCCCTAGTACAAGTTTTGAAAACGATAAAAGTTTTCGTAAACGTCGACGTTTACCACCGCCGACTTGTCAAAGTGGCAACTCGATCTGCTTAAATTCAAAAAGTAACTCAATAACATTGTTGGAATATGATTGTAACGATTTCAAATAACCCGTATTAACGATTTCAGTTCCTCCAATTCTCGGTAAGATTCGCTGAAAAAAATATGTATGGATGGAAACGAAAACTTTTATAGTTTTTGTAAACTATCAAAACCTGTACTAGGGGTACAGGTCACGTGTCCTAACGGGAGTTTAAAATTGTTAACCCATCCCGAAAAAGTTCCCAACGCCGGTAAAGAAGTTTTCACTTCAAAAGAAATAGCAAAATATCTTCATTCCAGTTGGTGTCATGGGTGTTACTGGCGATAGTGGTGACAGCAGACGAGTCTCCGCCAGGGCTCGTGACGAAGGACAGCGACCAGGACCTCCAGGCCGAAGCCACGCATTCAGGTAACTGACTTAAGCATAAGCAGCGTTCCTTGTTCAACACGGACAGTTTTGGCCTATTTATTGTGATTAATTTCAACGAATTGTGTCGTCCTACAGGAGGTCAAGCGCAGAAGCGGGAAGCGGCCCTACATAATTCCTATGGGGAGCCACTACCGCCGGACGCGTACGGACCCCCCGAAGAGGTCTCAATCAACCACAGTAAGTGTTAGTGTGTGTTTGTGTTAAGTGTGTGTGTAACCTTCATTCTATGGATTTGTTCCTGATTCATCATATTCCTAATTCGACACTTTCCTAACTGGTCACATTCCTAACTCGTCATTGTACAGTCAAATGAAAACGCGAATACGCGAATTTTTTTATATATATATTTTGATAAAATATGTTTTAAGATTAAACTGAACTTAATATTAAAGGCAAACACACTTTCTTCGCATTAAAATAACCAAGGCTTCACCGCGTAGAAATTAATTCATTTAAAAATGTATACTAAAGGAGGTTCTATTTACCACAGAAGATTTATATAATAAGTTTGTGTAGTCAAATGTGCATGGTATGACGAGTTAGCAATGTGACGAAAGGAATATGACGAATCAGGAACAAATCATTCTATGTTCTATGAATATATGGACGACGCGGTAGCCGAGTTGGTAGTGACCCTGCCTACGAAGCAAGCGGTCCCAGGTTCTATTCTATGTGTGATGAGCACGAATATTTGTTCCTGAGTCTTGGATATTTCTATCTATATAAGAAATTATTTCTCTATATAAGTATGTATATCGTTGTCTAGTACCCATAACACAAGTTTCGAACCTTATTTGGGGCTAGATCAATTTGTGTGCAATGGTCCCCCGATATGTCTCTGTGTGTGTGTGTGCGACCGGTAACCGCGCGCGCGCTGATTGGTTCATGGAATGGACACACGTACGTGAGAAACAGCTTAGGTATACAACGTGTAACATAATGTCCGAAAAAACACAATCAAAATCGGTCCATCCGTTTGAGTGCTACGAAGCCACAGACAGACACACACAAGGACAAACATCTACGTCAAACTTATAACACCCCTATTTTGGCGTTGGGGGTTAAAAACGCCACCGCTAAAAGAAACTACTATGTGTTCATTATCAGCCTTTCACGTTTCCACTGCTGGGACTCTGGCCTTCTCTCAGAGAGAGAGTATGGGCTGTAATCTACCACGCGGGCCCAGTGCGGGTTGGTAGATGTCGCATGCCCTTGAATGTTGCAGTTCTTGGGAATGCCGGTTTCCTCGCGATGTTTTCCTTCACCGTTTTGAGCGACGGCAAATCCGCACATAACATATTAAGTCATAGGTGCGGGGCCGAGAGGATTCGAACTTGGTGTCGGCGTCTTCCAAGTCGCACGCCTAACCGTTCGGCCACCATCGCTCATACGAACACCGAATACAACCGAATACGAAAATTGTCAATCATATTATGTGTTATGGCCACAAAATTGAAACAACAGTACACTTGCCTAAGAAAACATCTAACACAAGTTTAATCTCAGTTTCAGACCTCCAACTGCCTGCCCCTGTGTACGGCGTGCCAGATCTCCAGACCGCCTCCTTCCATGACCCACCCCCTGGGGCATACGGCCCGCCTGCCCCCGTGGTCTTCCCTAGCCAGAACTACGAAGGGCCTCCACCACCAGTCCACAAGATCAAGCCTACTTATGGCCCCCCGAAACACTACCACCCACCTAAACACTCGTATGGACCACCAAAGCTGAGTTACGGACCACCAAAGTTCAGTTATGGACCACCAAAGAAGACTTATGGACCACCGAAGCAGAGCCTCCCCAAGCCGAACTACGGAGCTCCTTTTAAGCCACCAAAGATCAGTTCAAAGCCTGTATATGGGCCTCCAAAGCCAGTTTATGGTCCACCGAAGCCTGTTTATGGTCCTCCAAAGGTTACATACGGAACACCTCTAAACGTTCCGCCAGCACAGACAATTCACGTGCAAGAACTTCCACAAGTGACGTTTTCTCAACAAAACTTCTTGGGCGGAGGTCTCGGTAGCTTTGGCAGTAGCAACAATTTTAACCACGACAGCAATTTGAACTTCAACAACTTTAACAACATTGACTTTGGGCAGAATCTGCCTGCTCCTATATACGGGACGCCGTTTGCATCTCTGCCGGTAGACTTGAAGCCTAACTTCCCTATTCCAGCGGATACCTACGGCCCTCCAGGGCAAGTTCTCGGGGCTGTTGGATCGACAGCGCAGGTTGTGGTCGAGGGCGTATCCCATGTGGAGCACTACGGTCCACCACAGCCAGACCCAAACCCACGCCCACCTCATCCAGGAATCCCCGCCCCACCGACACCACCTCACGTGCTATACGACGGATGGAAACCAATTCCTGGCGTCTCTAAACCAATCGGACACGTCGAAAGCGTAAACATTAACGACCAGTACGGGCCGCCTCCGCCACCCCCTCCACCAGTACATGAAGTCCATGAAGTTCACATCAACTTAGACCAGGCACCTCCTCATGAGGAGCACCACCAGTTCCTCAACTTGGCAGGTCAGTCAGCTCCAAGCGTGAATCAACACCAGCAGTTCTCCAACAATCAGTTCTCCAACGGTCAATTCTCCAACGCTCAGATTACTACTGGCTACTCCAGCGTTCACCAGGACGCTTTATCTAACGTAGACTTGAACGCCATCGTTGGTGGAGACTCGAACAACATCGACCAAGCGAAGACTGTTTTCGAAGCTCATTACACTGAAAACCACAACCCTCAAGGAGATTTAACGTTTATCCAGTCTTCTATCCCCGCTAATAAACCATTCGACTCCTACGGCGCGCCACCACTAGATTCCTTCTCTGCTAACGGACCTTACCCTGCTTCCATAAGGCAGCAAGGCGCTAAAGGCCTGGTAGCTCCTTCAGGAATCTACGGCGTTCCACCTGGTAGCCAATACGGAGCTCCACCTAAGCCTCCTCCGTCAAACCTGCCTATACCATACGGTTCAGTATCAGGGGGAGGCCATTCGTTACACACTGGCGGAAGCCACCCTCGTCAGCCAATCAAATTCAGGGAACCAGTTCCAGAAGGTTTGCTAGAGCATGTAGGTCAAACTACTCATGGAAAGGATCATCATGGAATTGACCATTTGACTCAAGGTCCTTCATACTTATCTCCGCCAATCAGAGGCATTAAAGAACAGTCTGAAGATCACGAGTTGACTTCTGTATCTTATTCCATCGAACCTTCAGATATATACAGTCTACCACACGCGGGTAGTCCGTTAAACTTCCAAAGTGCTCCAAGCAATTTGTACGGTTCTCCCATTGACTCCTACTCCGTCCCATTGCTCACGGTAGGCGTAGGAGATCACGCAGTCTCAGGATCAAGTACAAACGCTGTGGCAGCTACTATAGATGGAACTCTACTGGCAAACCTTTCAAACTTAGACGCAGCCGCAATTCTTAAGCACTGTCCTTACCACGAAGCTATACTCAAAGCCGCCCGCAATGGTGAGAAGATACCAGCTGATCTGGCTTCGAAGTACGTAGCGAGTCTCAGTTCTTTAGGCTCTAAGTTGTCGCAGAATCAACTGATCACTCAGACGAACACCTTCAACATTCCTATACACGGAGGAGAATCAGTTTCGTACAATACTAAAGATTTGTCAACGGCATCGCACACTCTAGTCCAAACAGTCATTCCCAGCGATGCGAAGCTAGACAAGTACGAGAAAAACAAGGGGAAGTCCCTCCGAGAAGTCGGCAAGCAGAACTTCAAAGACGACAAACTCCAATACGTATCGGACCAGATATACAAAACGTCGGAGAAGATAAAGAACTTGAGCGAAGAAACGAAGAAGCTGCAGCAGAAAATCGTATCGACGAGTCATAACTTGAACCAAGTGACAAATCAGAATTATAACCAGATCAACAACGGTCACGTTTTACAACAGAATTTGAACCAAGTCAACGGACAGAATCAGAACCAAAACAACGGACAGATAGGGCAGATTGAGCAAGGCATCGGACAGACTAGCTACTCCTTCCAAATACAATCATCTAATGGTAAAGACGGTCCGACCATTCCTCACGATCAACTACTATCAGAAGGTCTCCTTCAGAGCATTCTATCGGCTATTGAACAACCAAATGGACAAAGTGCGCCAAACAACGTAAGATACAACAACGGCCAGAGTAATGTTCAAAATGTTCAACAACAAAATAATAACGTACAAAAACAAAACGTACAGAGCAATCAATTCACACAAAGTAGCCAAAGCAATGTAAAATTTACGCAAAGTGGTCAGAGCAGCGGACAATTCCAACAAAACGAGCAGAACAGTGGACAATTCCAACAAAACAAACAGAAAAGTGGACAATTCCAACAAAACGAACAGAACAGTGGACAATTGCAACAAAACAACCAAAATAGTGGACAATTCCAACAAAACAGCCACAGCAACTCACAATTTCCAAGCTTCAACTACCAACAAGCGCCTACACTGAACGTAGCCAATTTCGTTGAAGGCATAGCCTTGCCAGCGGGGTATGAACCCATCGACAGAACTAAAGACAAAAAAGACCAAGAAATCCAAAGTACAAACAAAGATATAAAACAAGTTCTTCATAGCGAGATAATTCATAGCCACAAGCATAGAGGCGACATCCCAGACTGCCAGGACTTGAAGGCAGACAACTCTATCCAGCACTCCGTAAGAGTACCACCACCTAACCTAGATAATGTGAAGCCCGTTGAAGAAATAGACGAAAACGATGTCGCTATATTCTTCGACCGGAAAGATGAAAAATCAGATCCTGTGACAGAAATATCTGTAGCGACTAGTATAAGTGAAAATGAAGACGACTATAGCCGAAAAGGATTTGGCAATAAAGCTAAGAATTAGAATGATTTCGTCAATATAGAATCTAGTCCTTTTATACCAGTGAGCTACGAATTAAACGTTCAAAAAAACTAACTCCGACGTCTCAGCGACCCAAAGCGCCACACCTCTCTATCCTGAGCGAAGTCAGCCCAGCGCCTCTAGCCAAGATGCATTCTTCAATCGTTGACGCTAATAGAAAACAAGAAAAAAGTATTGGTTTGACATATTTCTGACCACGTGACTTAGCGTTGAAATATGTCAAACCTATACTTTTTTCTTGTTTTCTACTAGCGTCAACGATTGCAGAATGCATCTTGGCTAGGGGCCCAGTTCAGAGTGTGAGCTCGCGTAGGTCCGCATCCACCGCTTCCCTCCAGCGGTATCTAGTGCGTCCGACCGACCACTCGCTCGTCCCAAATAAGAACGCTTTGCCGCCCGATCCTCCCCCATGCGCACTACGTGGCCAAGCCAACGCAGTCGGTGCGATTTGATTTCACCGACCACGTTGGGCTTGCCCACTAGGTCTTCTTCGATTTTTTGATGCAATGAGAGGGGAGAGCAAGTCGCTGATGGTAAGCGTCATTCTTACCCATTACAGATCAGTGCCACCGAGCATTTTGGTCTTCAACAGTTGAAAATCCTGCGCGGCAATGCACTGCGCCCGTCACCCTGACATATTAGATCTTAAATCTGTTCACGCCCTCTAATACCTTTCAAAATCACAAGAATGTAATGTTTGACACAAGTTAAATTAAAAAGTAACTTTAAAAAAAGCTCACTGGCGCCATTTTCTGATTGCTTTGTCAATCTTAAAATAATTTAAAAATGTTATATTAATAAAGTTTGTGAGGCATTGATTAATTCGGAACGCATTCAGATTCTAATGGATTAATTGTTTGGATGCGTTCGGAATTTGTAATAATTTAATATTTAATCTTATTTAATTAAAAACGTAGGTTAAGCGACAGTATTTTTGGGTGTTATTATTTATTACTGAAAATATGAAATAAATTAAATTATTTTTGTAAGTTGTCTTTGTATGAATTATAAATGTACATAATTATATTTGCAGTTTAATTTATGGTACGATTAAATCCAAACTCTATAGTAAACACTATGTACTCCTGTATATATGAGGTCAAGTGCGAGTTGAGGTCAAATACGAGTTAAACTCGCGTGGAGAGTTCCGTACCATTCGGTTTTCCGTGAAATCTTTAGGTCTTAGGATTTCCGTCTAGGTTTTTTGTGTAAAGAATAAAATAGTAATAGCATAGGTATTTTCAAAGGAATTAGCTTTTTTACTCTCAACGTGTGATAAAATAATTTTTGTCACTTAATTTATTAGTCTTAGAGTAGATTTTTTTATTTTTTACTAACCTATTCTGTCCCACTGCTGGGCAAAGGTCTCCTTCTTAGAGTAGATACATGAGAGAAATCTTAGAAGGGTTCCGTTTCGCCACTGGATGTACAGAACCCAAAACCTGTATGAAATCCTATCCAACTAATATTATAAATGCGAAAGTTGGTGTGTACTAAACTACTAAACCGATTAAAAAAAAAATTAATAGAAAAAAAAAACTAATAATTTGTATTTAATTTTGATGAAATTTATAATTTATTGGATACCCTGGATTACCACATAGGCTATCCTTTTTATCCCAGAAAAAGGTTCCTGGAATACCCTCCTTTTTCTTCTCTGGAAGAAGCGGGTGAATCCGCGGGGCGCAACTAGTATAGAATAAAACAAATAAATTGTATAAAATAATCATTTATTTCTGATATTAATAAATACAACTTACATAAAATGCTATAAAAAAACCAGCCTGTATAGTCGTATTTTTGATTGAACGAAGTCAACTGACGTTTGCTGTGTTGTCAGTTTTTGATTAAATAAAAAATAGTGTTGTGACAAAGTGAATGATTGAAAAAACTAAATTCTTTTATAGTTTGAAATGATTAACTATTCACACATTGTTCATTCATCTGATTGAACGAGAACTGAACTCACTATTACTTTAAAGAACATTGGCTACTTTTCATTTTGCCCTGGACCTGACCGCAAAATATTTTGTCAATGTCGCTTGACAGTGACAATCAATTTGCTAGTTCATAGATTAAAAAGATTATTTTTTGTTCATGTTTGGTAAATGATGTTGATTTTAATGGCTTAATTTAAGTAGGGCCGACTTCCAAAGCGTGAAACGGAATAGCAGATAAATGGCGGAGTGCGTTCAAAACATCCAAGTATCGTGCAAGTTAAAAAATGTCCTAAGAAACTACGAAGTTAAAAAAATCAATATCTTTTTTTTCTACACTTTCTATAAAATATCGTTTGTATAATCTTAATACACAAAAAAATACAATTTTTATCGTACATAGATCGTTTTCATACGACCTCGGGTCCGTTTTGGCCTTTGTTCTTTGGCAACATTATTTTAAAAAGTGACATTAGCTACTGTCAGTTGCCTTCGTCTAATTAAAAATACGACTATAGTTTTAATATTGCCGGACAAATGAGACCTCTACTGTACTAAGAAAACTGAAGTTAGTTACTTGACTTTTGGCAAGTGGTCTCGTCGCCATAGACAACGCACTAGGTTTCAGAGATGTGTGTAGAGGGAGGAGCTACAGGGATTTCCCGGCAGGCCTCCGATACGGCCCAGCTGTCAGACGGGACCATTTCCGGTGGCGGCACTGGCTTCCGTCGACGAACGAATGGCGTCTGAAATGTAAAATAATATTTATATTATATATATATATTTATTTTACTACTTACAGGGTAGCGTTTGACCACAAGTCACCTGATGTTAAGTGACGATGTGGTCGAAGGTGGCGCCACGCTACACCTGGACTGGGAACTGGCTCTCAAGTGAGGCTGCCGGAACACACCGATAGGTGCTTGGTGACAGATTCTTAAGAAGAGGGACGTCCTTAACGTTTTGTGCGATGGATGTATTTGTATACATGAAGGTGAAAGAAAAAAGTGAAGGAAAACAGTGAAAGGTGAAGGAAAACATCGTGAGGAAACCGGCGTGTCCAAGAACTGCAACATTCAAGGGCATGCGACATCTACCAACCCGCACTGGACCCGCGTGCTACATTACGGCGCGTACTCTCTCTGAGAGAAGGCCAGAGTCCCAGCAGTGGGAACGTAACAGGCTGATGATGATGAATATACATTTTTCAACAACCACGGTCATTAACATTAAAATTAGGTTTTGAAACGGGATATTTAACATTCATTTGGTTTTCATATGAATGAAACCATAACTTGGTGGTAGGGCATTTTCTACTGCTCGCCTGGCTAGCTATCACACTCTAGATAAGAATCTTTCGCCGTGCACCTATCGGTGTGTTCCGGCAGCCTCATTTGAGAGCCAGTTCCCAGTCCAGGTGTAGCGTGGCGCCACCTTCGACCACATCGTCACTTAACATCAGGTGACTTGTGGTCAAACGCTACCCTGTAAGCAATAAAAAAACCACTACAAACCGACGTCACTACACTACACATGGTGGTGGTGATGATGATGATGATGATGATGATGATGATGACAGTACCTTGTGAACTAGCTTGTTGTGGTTGTAGAGCGCCGCGTCGTGACTGAACGTCGCGGGACACTTGGAGCAGACGAATGGACGCTCTCCGGTGTGAGAGCGGATGTGACCTTCTAGAATCTTCTTAGTCTGTGGAATTGTTAGGTTTGGTCAAATTTGAGAAAGAGAGAGATATATATAAATGACAAGGGATCAAAATAATATTGTTACGGCGAGGGCGGGGGATTTTGAATCCAGAAAAGTGGTTGGCACACAGATATGAAGTATTGTTGCATTTTAAGTGGACTGGCGGTATGGAAAATCATTGAATAGAAAGTTTCGAATTTTAGAAATACATTCCACGCTAGCGCGTAGAATGCGCTTTTGCATTCAACATCAAATTCAAAAAAAAATCTATTCAATAGGATACATTGTGATCACTTTAAAACGTCAACTTTAAACTAGCTACGCCTGTTCCAACCTCCTTACGCCGGCAAAGGAACAGGCAAGAAACGCCCGGCATTGACAATTTTATTCTTATTACTAATTGATTGAATTGGAGCAAGTTCACTAAAATCCTAAGCTTTTTCTTTGTCTTCTAATAGTCCGATATTTTTTAATTAGCTTTACTAATAAGATTTCTCTTGTTTGGTTGTACACATTGGGATATGGGAACATGAATATTAACGAGTTGCGGGATCACAACCAAAGCAGACCAGACCCCACAAGCAGCACCCGTTCACGAGTTGACGCATGACTCAGATTTCGAATGACAAACAGACTCTTTCCGAGCTTGTGAGGTGAAATATAACAATTTGATTAGTTTAGTTAGTGGGATGGTTAGTTCAGTTACCGTGTACGCCTTCCCGCACGTGTGACACACGTGGTTCCTCTCGAGCCGCTTGTTGCGGTGCACCATGCGGGTGTGGGTGCGCAGCGCGGGCCGGGACGCACTCGCCTGAATGCGCAATCATTAAAAAAAACTGTCACTGATTGCACTTTATCGCTGGTTCTTATCCGGCTCGAAGGACCAATTAATAGACAAAAATATAGTTTTTTTTGTTTTTTTTTTTGTATATTCTTACAGTAGCGTTTAGACAAAAGACAATATAACATTTATTTGTAGCATAAATAAAAACTATTATTTTAAATCGTTTTATTCGTTTTCCAACAATGTACGAATACGAATGGCCACATTGACAAGTTGGTGGTAGTAAACTTAGACGTTTACGAAAACTTTTGTAGTTTTCGAAACTTGTACTTGGGGCACTGTACTCACAAAAGCGCACCCCTCCACCGTGCACCGATGGGGCGCCAGCTTCAGGTGTATACTGAGTCGATGCTCCTCCAGGCGCGCAGGCTTCGAGAACCGACGGGGGCAGAACTCACACGCGTATCTAAAAACATACAAACAACAAACAAATGAAATGAAGTGCAATACATATCCTACTAATATTATAAACGTGAAAGTTTCTTGCCTGTTCTTTTGCCGGCGTAAGGAGGTTGGAACAGGCCTAGCTAGTTTTAAGTTGACGTTTTAAAGTGATCACAATGTATCCTATTGAATAAACATAATTTTGATTTTGGTTTTGTGAGTATGGATGGATGGATGGATGTTTGTTACTCTTTCACGCAAAAACTACTGAACGGATCCGAATGAAATTTGGAATGGAGATAGCTTATACCCTGGATTAAACACATAGGCTACTTTTTATCCCGGAAAGGGGTTCCTGCGGGATAACGGGAAGACGCGGGACGCAACTAGTAAAATATACGTAGTCGGCTAGACGGCTGCTGGGCAGATAATTTTTTGGCACTTCTTTTGTATATTATAGAACTAGTGTGTCAATTATAATGAAAAAGCACGAGTGCGTAACAGGGTGAATTATGAATGAATGGCCATAATGGTCAACTTTACGAGCAAGTGTGTCGAAAAATCAATCCATCAATCAAGCTTTGTTTCGCTTACTCACTTGATCTTATCCGGGTGTATATGCTTCATAGAATAGTTGATGTGTTGATAGAACGACAGACGGTTTTTGAAGTTCATGTCGCACTGCAAACAAAATCAAATATTAAACTACACAAATGAATAAAATTGAAGTGTGCAAACAGTTGTAATTTCAAATTAACATCTTTTCACTCATAATATGAAAGTTTATACGGTATTCATATAAAAAAACCATTAAATGTTTTGTCTGTCAGTCTGTTTGTTCCGGCTAGTCTCTGAAACGGCGGGACCGAATTTGACGGGACTTTCACTCGTAGACAGCTATTGTTATAAGGAGTAACTTGATAAATTGTAGGTCACGCGGGTGATACCGCGCGGCGCCGCTAGTTTTTCCATATATTATTTTCTACTTTTTAAATGATAGAGTCTATCATATAAGAAGTAAAAATTCCACATACAGATGACTGTATAGGTTAAAAAAAATATGATAGCGTTAGACGACGCGGTAGCCGAGTTGGTAGTGTCCCTGCCCGCGAAGCTAGCGGTCCCGGGTTCGAATCCCGGTAAGGGCAAATATATGTGTTATGAGCACGAATATTTGTACCTGAGTCTTGGATATTTCTATCTATATAAGTATTTATTTCTCTATATAAGTATGTATATCGTTGTCTAGTACCCATAACACAAGTTTCGAGCCTAATTTGGGGCTAGGTCAATTGTCCACGATATTTATTTATTTATTTTATTTATGGACCACAAGTCACCTGATGTTAATTGACGATGTGGTCGAAGGTGGCGCCACGCAACGCTTAGACTTGAAACAGGCACAAGAAGTCCAATTGAAAACTGCATCACAATACTTACGTCTCGGCAGTACAGTAACTCAGGCGCTTGATGCGTGATCCGGTGTATTTCAAGCGCTTTCTTAAAGCGGAACCGCTTGTCGCACACATCGCACGAGAAGTCCTTCTGGTTTGTGTGTATACTGTGGAATTGTTGCTTTTATTAGCGCGACATATAGCTAGAACCTGCGTGGTGATTGATTTGTGCGGCGTGGGTCAATAGCAACACGGCACAGCGTGACGCGGACCAATAGCAGCACGGCACAGCGTCGCGCGACGAATAGGAATGCAGCACAGCGTCGTGCGACCAATAGCAACACGACACAGCTTCGCGTGAACCAATAGCAACCCGATGATGCATATTCATGAACACAGTTGAGGCGATAAGTGTCTTTACATTCATGAGACACTGTAATTGGCTCTTTCGAGCCCACGATCTATGTATCGCAAGTGGACGTCACTACCATTGCGCCAGCATCGCTTCATAACTAAGCCTAAGATACTTACTACAGATGCGTCCGCAGCGACGATTTATCTCTGAAAGACTTCCCGCACTGCTCGCAATGCTGTCTTTCGGCGTGGTTCTTGAGGTGAACTCGCAGCTTACCTAGCGACCTGTCAAGCCGGGAAACATGTTAGAGCCGTTTTTTGGGAATTACGGTTTGAAACAGGATAATTTTTTTGAATTTGTTTTTTTGTTTGAGATCTCGATATTTGGGCACTGTTGCAAAGGCCAATTTTAGTACTCTCGTGATCATGGCGCTTGCAACAGTGCCGAAATATAGAGAGCTCAAACAAAAACAAACACATGGTAAATATCCTGTTTTAAAATCTAACTCTTCATCATACAATGTCAACGAAAATAAACAAAACCAATCAAATACAAATAAAATATTAGTAATATTATATCAAACTATAGTTGCACCCCGCGGTTTCACCCGCGTCTTCCTGTTATCCCGCAGAAACTTACGGGATAACAAATAGCCTATGTGTTAAACCAGGGTATAAGCTATCTCCATTCCAAATTTCATAAAAATCGGTTGAGCAGTTACGGTGATACGTGGTAACAAACATTCACACACGCACAAACTTTCGCAGTTATAATGATTCAGATTCATAGATTCATAGAATTTATTGCATTCCATAATGTACAATAGTTAGTCATAATATAATTAAGATCAATTATGGACCCTGTTGGGCACAACAACAACATTACTTAACAACTAGAGGAGAGGAGGACTGCCATCAATCAACAAAAAACCTATATGCCTACTGCAACCTATGTAAATCTATATTTCTAGTAAACATTTCTTGCAGTTAGATTTTGTCGTTAAGGAATTCCTGTATAGAGTAATATGATTTTTCCTTTAATAAGTCATTTAAACATCTTATGAATTTTTTGTTATTGTTCTGTTTTTTCAAAAATTCCGGCAGCTTATTATATATTTTTATCGACATCACGAGTGGGCCTGAAGAATGTAACTTAAGTCTCGAGGTAGGTAACATAAGTTGATTTCTATACCGTATTGAGCGGTTTTTATTTCTAGGTAAGTCTTCACGCTTTGTGTACAATTAATATTAGGAGGATGAATGTCAACATAATAAAGTGTCAAAAATCACAACCGTACAACTACCTTACACACTCGTCTCGCAAAAACCCAAGCATTCCGACAAAATTATCATCCATTCATCCGCATAAACATCTAATTTATTTATTTTACTACTTACTGGGTAGCGTTTGACCACAAGTCACCTGATGTTAAGTGACGATGCGGTCGAAGATGGCGCCACGCTACACCTGGACTGGGAACTGGCTCTCAAGTGAGGCTGCCGGAACACACCGATAGGTGCACGGCAACAGATTCAAGAAAACACCCTACCACCAAGCTATGGTTTCATCACGATGTTTTCCTTCACCGAAAGCTCAAGCTCATTATAAGATTCGAACCCATGTCCTACGGATCGCAAGCCGACGTCACTACCACTGAGCCATAAGATTATCGCTATAAGATTTTAGGATGATGTCCTTGAATGTTGCGGTTCTTGGACATGCCGGTTTCCTCGCGATGTTTCCCTTCTTATTGGTACTCACGGCTCCCGACGGCCGCACACTCGGCAGGCGTGGGCGGGCGCCGCGGCGCCGTGTGCTCGGGCGGCGTGGTCGGCAGCCACGGCGGCGCGGGAGAAAAGAGACAGGCAACGCTCGCACCGCCATCTAGTGAGGGGGAACCCACAACTAATACTAAACATTCACTGGGAACAAAGCTGCTGTAGATAGATAAAAAAGGGCACTTTTTTTTACTATTTACAGAGTAGCGCTTGACCACACGTCACCTGATGTTAGGTGACGATGTGGTCGATGATGAATGACTTCTTGGGCAGCAATTGAACTGACAACATGAAAACTTTGTTTTTGTTTTTTTTTTTATGTAAAAGATTGGCAAACAGGCAGACCACCTGATGAAAAGTAATAAAAATGATATTGTATGAAAGTAATTAAATAATTCCTGAACTAATTTAGCAAAATAAATACAGATTTTTATCAGAGCAATGACCTTTTATTTCACTGTTAGAAGGCAAGAGAAAATCATAAATAGTTCACATAATTGACGATAGATGGCGTCTTTCCGGTGTTGCAATTACATGGTTTAAAAAAAAAGAAAAAAAAATGATAAGTAAAGTGATAATGGTGTCGATTCGGTTTTGCATTCTCTAAAACTAAACCAAGTTTGACCGGTCGAAAAGTGATGCTGTCCTTTTTTTACTTCAGTGGTCAGAAAAAGACAGCAATACTATTAGACCTGTCAAACATAGTTCAGTTTTAGAGAATGCAAAACCGAACCGACACCAATGTGTGATGTTTGTGGATTATTAACCACTAGTTGCATCCCGCGGTTTCACCCGCGTCTTCCCGTTATCCCGAACCTTTTTCCGGGATAAAAAGTAGCCTATGTGTAAATCCAGGGTATAAGCTATCTCCATTCCACATTTCATTCAGATCCGTTCAGTAGTTTTTGCGTGAAAGAGTAACAAACATCCATCCATTCATCCATACTTACTTACCATGCCAACCATGCCTATATTCAGCAGTGGACTTCTGGCTGATGATGACCAAGTCACCTGATGCTAAATGTCGATGTGGTCGTGGCGCCACGCTACACCTGGACTGGGAACTGGCTCTCAAGTGAGGCTGCCGGAACACATCGATAGGTGCTTGCACTGGGGCAGCGTGGTAGATTACGGCACATAATCTCTCTCTGAGAGAGAAGGCCGCAGTCCCAGCAGTGGGAACGTAATAGGCTGACGATTCAACAAGACTTACCTAGAGCGGTGCCTGCGCCGATGACAAAGCAAGGCGCTCTGAGTCTTGAATCTTGACTGGCACACGTCACACTCCAAATCGCCAGCTTCCTGAAGAAATAGTATTTGTAAACAAGCATTATCGACGACAAAGGCAGGACCTTGGATAGTTAGTAGTTAGTAGTTTTTGCTGACAGTGCTTTTTGTGGTGAAATGTGACATTTCTGACATATGTAATCTCTTTTTGACCGTTTTATTTTTGACTATTTAATTGTTGTTATCTAATTGCCCTATGACCTTTTATTGATTCTTGTTTATTTATTTCTTACTCAATGATTCATTCTTTTTCTTTAATGTGATATTGTCATTATTATTATTATTATTTTCTCTTTTTTATTTTTCTAGTTGATTTGATTTTGTAATTAGCGGCCATCCCACTCTATTTGTACGCCCATCTAGGCAAAACATGTCGTACCTATAATCCCTTTATTGAAGATCTGCATGCAATCTTGCTATGTAACAGCACATGTTTACAAATAAAATATCTTTATCTTTATCTTAGTACCACGTATTACCGTAACTACTAAACCGTTTTTGATGAAATTTGGAATGGAGATAGCTTAAACCCTGGATTAATACATAGGCTACTTTTTATCCCGGAAAAAGGTTTCCGCGCTACTAGTTCATTTTAATTTTAAGGACTAGGCTCTACGGTCTCTTTTAGCTGTGAAAAATTCAAACTTGTGAGTCAACGCGATCGAAAAATATGTCGCATATTTTGCGTATTCACAAGGTTATCAAAAGTCAATTTTTCTTTATTCATTAGGATACATTGTGATCACTTTAAAACGTCAAACTTAAAACTAGCTACGCCTGTTCCAACCTCCTTACGCCGGCAAAAGAACAGGCAAGAAACGCCCGGCAGGTAATTTTTTTGGCGCGATCACATTGACAATTTTATTCTCATTACTAATTCATTGAATTGGAGCAAGTTCACTAAAATCCCAAGCTTTTTTTTTGTCATCTAATGGTCCGTTATTTTTTAATTAGCTTTACTAATAAGAAGATTTCTCTTGTTTGGTTGTGCACATTGGGATATGGGAACATGAATATTAACGAGCTGCGGGATCACAACCAAAGCAGCCCAGACCCCACAAGCAGCACTCGTTCACGAGTTGACGCATGTGCCAGCCATCGCTCTCCTCGACCATATGAGAGGGAAGAGGGAATCAAAACTTATACCCTTCCCGTTGACCTAGAGTCATGTAATTTAGCATGAAGCAAGCTCTTACAGCACATGTAAAGGAAAAAGTCTGTAATCCGTATATATGTTATGTTCCGGCAGCCTCACTTGAGAGCCAGTTCCCAGTCCAGGTGTAGCGTGGCGCCATCTTCGACTACATCGTCACTTAACATCAGGTGACATGTGGTCAAACGCTACCCTGTTAGTAATAAAAAATGAAGTTTATTAATAACAAAAAAAAAGATAACTTGTACGGAACCCTCGGCGCGCGAGTCCAACTTGCACTTGACAGGTTTTTTTTTTAACTCACCGGCAGATGTTTCTTCATGTGAGACTCCAGTTTGAATCTGTGGTTGAAGCCGACGATGCACGACGCACAGCGGAACTCGTGCCGGGTGTACGTTGTGTTTATGAGAGATTTCTGACGTTCTAGCTCTACCTGAAATAGGAGGGGGTTCACTGGGGGTCAATGGGGGGTTTACCCTCGACCGATAACCGATGGGGATGAAAGGTTCTCGAGCGGCGACCACGAACCGGAACACGTTCTGTAGGTAGGCGTCCCACTAGGGGGAGCGGGGACATTGTAAGAGTCGCAGGGAGCCGATGGATTCAAATGCCTAGTAGGTGTTCATGGTGGCGTTCAAAGAGGCCTATGTTTAGCAATGGACTTATGATGATGATGAGGATGACCTCCAGTGAAGTTGTTGAGGGGGGTCAGCAAGGGGTCACTAGAGCTAAAAGGGTTAGTGAGGGGTTTACTAGAGTTGGGCCTCAGGGCGGGTTTAGAGAGGGGTGACAACAGTAGAGGGAGAGAGATGAAAGGTCAGTGAAGGATTACTAGAGTTGAGGGGTCTTCAAGGGTCAGTTAGAGGTCATCAGAGAAATATTGAAGGGCTTTACAGCTTTAGCTAGAAGTCATCAGGGAAACAAAGAGGGGTTTTCAAGGGTCAGTTAGAGGTCATCAGAGAATAAATAAGGGTGCTTCTTGGGTCAGTTAGAGGTCATCAGTGAATAATTGACGTATTCACGGGTCAGTAAGAGGTCATCAGGGAAATAATGAAGTGTTTGTGAACGGTCTCTAGAATACCCTCCTGATTTCACATCTGTTAAGGTCTCCGAGGGTTCGATAGAGGTCATCGGGGAATCAGTGAGGGGCAACTAAGGTTCACTCACCTCCTCCCAGCTGAGGACGACCATCTCCAGGTGTCCAGGCGGCACGTTCAGCTGCTGCAGCTTCTTTTGCACCCACACACCGGAGACTACACCGGCCGGTCGCTCGCGTTTCTGTTCTTTCACTGCGGCTTGGCAACGGTAGATATTTTGTTAAATATAGGTGTCTCTCTAGCGCATTTAAAGTCAATCCTACTAATATTATAAACGTGAAAGTTTGTGAGTATGGATGGATGGATGTTTGTTACTCTTTCACGCAAAAATTACTGAACGGATCTGAATGAAATTTGGAATGGAGATAGCTTATACCCTGGATTAACACATAGGCTACTTTTTATCCCGGAAAAAGGTTCCTGCGGGATAACGGGGAGGAGCGGGTGAAACCGCGGGTCGCAACTAAATCCAGGGTATAAGCTATCTCCATACCAAATTTCATTCAGATCCGTTCTGTAGTTTTTGCATGAGAGAGTAACAAATATCCATCCATCCATCCATACTCACAAACTTTCACGTTTATATATAATATTTGTAGGATTGGGATATAGTTCTTGCCAAGCTCATCTGATGTTACAATACGATGAGTCTATCTGAACACACCGATTGCAGTTTTAGGATTCTAATTAACTTGAAAACTTAACACCTACCTTTTTTCACCTTCTTCTTTCTCGTAACTTTAGCTTTCAACGGCTCATCGTCTGAATCGGTGAACTCGTCCTTCTTTTCCTGTTTCAATTTTATATTCTCGTACATTTTACATCCACTTTCATCTATAGGCTCCTCCTTAATATGTGTCAGAGGATTTTGAGCCTTATCATCTGGTATAGTTTTAACTTTAACATCCCATACACCAGTTTGTTCTCCGGAATCAGCAATGTCAGTTTTGAACGACTCGCTGTATTTCGATTCAATTTTATGAGCAACATCGGAAGTGTCATCTCGGAAAGTGTCAAAATTATGAGACTCACTATTCCAGTCGCTTACTTCACCGTCTGATTCTAAGTTGTGCGAAGTGACATTTAAGTTTTTTCTGTATCTTCCTTCTTTCAAAGATTTGTTTTGGAAAGTGTCTTGTGGATTACACTGTGTTGGATTTGGTTCCCAATCAAATGTATCTATTACTGTGGATTTTAGCTTCGACATAGAAGTTGGTAGTTTGCTATAGACCTGAAAGACGAAAATAAACTTGTATAGACTCTCTATATAACAAATTAAAAAGGGTTAAAGGGTTTTGACCCTCAAACGGCTATAGTGAGTTTTTAGCTTTTTGTAGCCTTGTCGTAACTCGCAAACGGCTACCATTTTTGAGTTTTTGTGTTTAAACATCCTGTTTCAAGGTAATCAATTTGATTAGTTGGTTGGATAAATGAACTGGCTGTTTTCTTTTGTTATTTAACAGACTTTGTTACAGATTTATCAGTTGAATGGGTGACCGTTATTTTTAACTGAGCGCTACCACGCTTCTGATAGCACGTAAAGCAGTCAGCCTCTCTTGTATCAGTCTTAAAGTCAAGTCAGAGAACTTCGGGTAGCCTCACAACTTCAAAACTAGAGTTAGCCACTAGCTCATACGAAAGAACAAGGTAAGGTTAGTAAAATTTGTCTTCGCAGTAGAACCACAGTATATAAAGAACGGTGGGTTAGCTTAGGCCGCTCGACGAGTTAATTGCCTACTCTTGCGGTGACGCATAGGCGGCGCGTTCCGTACTG
Organism: Opisthograptis luteolata; assembly: GCA_931315375.2. Taxonomy (NCBI): domain Eukaryota; kingdom Metazoa; phylum Arthropoda; class Insecta; order Lepidoptera; family Geometridae; genus Opisthograptis; species Opisthograptis luteolata. The sequence goes on along the minus strand of OV928063.1, from coordinate 4,482,839 downwards.
AGTGCATGGCCGCCTCCTTTCGTTTATGTGTGCGTGTGCGTGAAAAGTGCGTGCGTACACGGTGCCGCTACTCACGCACAGATTCAAACCGGCGACGCCGATTTATATGAAGCTGAACTACTACTCCTTTGCTATGGTAGAACTTACCGTATAACCTATGAGAAATTTGTGAGCACTCTCAACTTGTTTTTTAAAACGTACAACGCCCTTCAGCCGGCCCATGCACTCGTAGCAGAGAGGTATGGGATGGTTGGAGAATTCCTGGAAATAAGAAAGAGTGTATGTTAGAAACAAGTTATTTCATTTGTAGCTGGCACTTTTTGAATGTAGACTATCCACAGTAATATGTATTGATATTATAAAGAGGTAAAGTGTAAAAATCCTGAAGAATTTCCAAGCAGGTGAAACCACGGGGCACATCTAGTTATTTATATTATTTATTTTATGGCGATGTTGGCTCAGTGGTAGTGACGTCGGCTTGCGATCCGTAGGACGTGGGTTCGAATCCTACAATGAGCTTGAGCTTTCGGTGAAGGAAAACATTGTGATGAAAACATAGCTTGGTGGTAGGGTATTTTCTAGTACTTGTCTGGCTAGCTACCACCCTCTTGTTAAGAATCTGTCGCCAAGCACCTATCGGTGTGTTCCGGCAGCCTCACTTGAGAGCCAGTTCCCAGTCCAGGTATAGCGTGGTGCCATCTTCGACCACATCGTCACTTTACATCAGGTGACTTGTGGTCAAACGCTACCCTGTAAATAGTAAAAAAATAATTAGTAATTATATAGTACCTTTATTATCCCTAATAATACATATTATTATATGCAAAATCAAGTCTGTCTCGCTTTCAAACGACTATCTATCCGATTTAAATGAAATTTGGTACAAAGATAGTTTGAACCCTGGTTTGAACATAGGATACTTTTTATCGCGGTAAACTGTAGCCCACGCGGGTGTAACCGTAGAGAACAGCTAGTATTTTTTTTAAAGAGAAAGTAACCAAAAAACTTGGTTAGCTTGGTAAGCTTTTTTCAGAGATCAGGATTAGTAATGTTTCTGAGACCGAATAGAGAACTTTAAGACTTATATACTCAGTAATTTCATGAGTTAAATACCGTAAATGATGCGGAAATAAACACTTAACTTACTAAATTGTTTACGAATCCGCCAAACATTTCCTTGCTTTCACAGTCGCTCACGAGATTCAAATTTCTTCCCGAGCTTAAACATGCTACGCAGAGAGCAGTTGAAGTGATGTTTAATTGTACATTCATGATTTAAGTTTTATTGGAGAACAAGTATTTATTTTAAAAATCTTTAACTCGAAGACCGAGAATCAAAGAATGCGAAAACAGCGAAAACAAAACATGAATATAGAAAACACTTTTTCTTCTACTGTCAAATCTGTCAGTGTCAAAGAAAAATCAAAATGACCTGAGATAACATAGACGTTACGGCAGATTTTGAATATTCGTTATCTGAAATTAGTATATTACATGTTTTATCATTTATTTACATAATGGCGAGCAGCTTGGGGCAGGTGTGGAACTCTAGCAATGTTCAAAAAATCGTTTTTTAATTAATCATGTAGCACAGCAAGGACTCTGACTGACAGGCAGAATAGATATTTGACAATAACATGACAACCTCAATGTCATGATAAAATAATAATAAAAGTAACCTCAAAATTCCAACAACAAAAACAAAATGCGTCTAGTTTTGCTACTAAAACGTCTTAAAATCGTTACTCCTACGCAAATAACTAGAAACTACAGCGAATACACGCCTACAGCGTTGCGTAGTTTAAAGCCTAAATCTACTAGAAATACGGTTCAGTATTATGTTGATTCGCAGAAAGTAAGGGCAGTGGCGGGAAACGGAGGCGATGGTTGCATATCATTCCTTAGCGCTTGGTGCAAGGATCACGCTGGACCTGACGGGGGTGACGGCGGCAACGGAGGACACGTAGTTTTTCAGGTAAAATGTTTTGAGGTTATGTTTACATTTTTCCAGGTAACACTTGAAAAATCAAACTTTGAAACTAGCTACTCCTGTTCCAACTTCCTTATCCTATCCTTATCCTATATTCCTTATACTGGCAAAAGAACAGGTAGAACCGTTCGGCAGGTAATTTTTTGCTGCAATCACATATACAGTATTTTAGGGGAGGCCGGTCGAACGCCCTAGATACCGCTGGAAGGAAGCGGTGGATGCGGACCTACGCGAGCTCCACACTGAGATGGTCTGAAATCCCTCAAGATAGAGAAGAGTCGTTTCGGAGGCCAAGACAAACCTTGGGTCATTGAGCCATCGGAATTAGCAACTTGATGTGCCTATATCATGCTTTGTGGAACTTTCATCATCATCAGCCTGTATCAGTCCACTGCTGGACATAGGCCACTGAGCCTAGTCTCCGGCTTTTCTCATTCGATCACTGCCAGCCACTCGGCGCAAGTCGTCGCTTCACCTTGTTGCAGGGCTTCCTACACTATGCTTGCTGAATCTCCACTCCAAAACTCTAGCAATGTTAAAAATTTACCATAATAATAATAATGTCTTTCTACTACAGGCTACTCATACAGTGAAGAGTCTCAACCACTGCAGGCCTGTAATACAAGCCAAGCATGGCGAGAGGGGATTCAATAAGGAATGCAACGGGAAGAACTCTGTTCACATCATAGTACCCGTGCCGTTGGGTAAGCGAGGCTTTCTTACTATATACAATAGTCAATAGTCAATTTTTATTTTATTTATTCAATAGGATACATTGTGATCACTTTAAAACGTCAAACTTAAAACTAGCTACGCCTGTTCCAACCTCCTTACGCCGGCAAAAGAACAGGCAAGAAACGCCCGGCAGGAAATTTTTTGGCGCGATCACATTGACAATTTTATTCTTATTACTAATTGATTGAATTGGAGCAAGTTCACTAAAATCCCAAGCTATTTTTTTGTCATCTAATGGTCAGTTATTTTTTAATTAGCTTTACTAATAAAATTTCTCTTGTTTGGTTCTACACATTGGGATATGGGAACATGAATATTAATGAGTTGCGGGATCACAACCAAAGCAGACCAGACCCCACAAGCAGCACCTGTTCACGAGTTGACGCATGTGCCAGCCATCGCTCTCCTCGACCATATGAGAGGGAAGAGGGCGACCCGACACACGACGCCGCCGCAAGCAAAGTCACTAACTTATTGAGTCATAGGTGCGGGGCTGAGAGGACTTGAACTTGGTATTGGTGCCTTGTGGCGTACACATTACCATTTGGCTCCCATCGCTCCTCATTACACAACAAAGAGTAAAACCTTTGAAACATATTTCCAGGCACAATAGTGAAGAATCAAGCTGGTGATGTAGTGGCGGACCTCAGTAAGGAAGGCGTGATGTTCGTGGCGGCGCGGGGGGGAGCGGGCGGCAGGGGTAACAAGTTCTTTCTCACAGACACGGAACAGGTACCTATTATCTCTTTATATATTATCTCTAAAATAACAAGCAACTTTGCCGACTTCAAAGGTTTTCTCATGGATGCTATTGTCAGAACTGGACCAAATTAAAATGGGACTACACGGGAAGCACCAGCTTTCAAATAAAAAAGGAATCATCAAAATCGGTTCACCCAGTCGATAATTCTGAGGTAACAAACATTTAAAAAAATGTACAGTCGAATTGACAACACTCTCCTTTTTTGAAGTCGGTTAAAAATTATATCCGTATCATGTAGAACCTTTTTGTCTTCAAAATTGTTGATTTTGAAGCAGACAAGCTGTATTTATCTGTTTTGAAGCAACAGAGCTGTATTGATTTTGAAGCGAAACAGCTGGATTACATCAAATCAAAAGAGTTATATCAATTTTAAAGCAAACATTTAAATCAGTGTTAAAAGAAAATAACTATTTTAACATAGAAATAAAAAGCGATTTCGACAATGAAGCATAAAAGCCAGATAAATTTGGAAACAGAAGAGCTGTACTCATTTTGAAACAATACAAGTTTATAAATCAAAAAGACTGTATCAAAAGAGCTGTACCAGTTTTTAAGTCAATGAGGTTGTATCATCTTTTATTGATGAGAGCTGTACTGATATATAACTATCAATTTTGAAGCAACAGAGCTGGTTTTTGAACCATCATAGCTAAAATACAGAGTTAAAAGTATCGTTAATCTTTCAGGCTCCTGAAATAGCAGAACTGGGCGCCGAGGGCGAGATTAACGTCTACAATCTAGAAGTCCGCTCCATGGCCCACATTGGCCTACTGGGCTTTCCCAACGCTGGGAAAAGCACACTACTACGCGCTTTAACGCGCGCGCGGCCCACAGTCGCGCCGTACCCTTTTACTACGCTCAAACCTCATATAGGTAAGCAGTGCCGAATTAAGAAAGCGCGGGGCCCTTGATTTTTGTAGATCTGATTATCAGAACGCCTGAAATTCTAAACATGTAAACAAGTCACTTTTTGTAGAGCTTGTGCGTTTGGAAATAGTCGGCTGCCGAGTTTCTGACATGGATTGTCTTAGTGCCTTGGACCTGACCGCAATATATTTTGTATAAAAATTACGAATAGCTTATTGAAGTTATTGGTATGTGAAATCAACGATAAGTTCAGAAAACAAAAAATATGTACAACAAAATTGGTAGAATAAGATGTATTGTAGCGTAGCGTAGCAAAAGCAAACAAATGTCATTAGACACTATGAAGTTAAAAATTCAATATCTTTTTTTTCTTATCAATTCTTAAAATCACGTTTGTATAATCATAATAAGCAAAACATTAAAATTTTTTGATATATTACTCGTTTTTTTTACAACCTCAGGTCCATTTTGATCATTGTTCTTTGAAATATGTTTTCATTTGATATAAGTTTCTGGTTGCGTGAACGGGCCCCTAGTCGGTGCGGGGCCCTTGGGCAGTTGCCTAATCTGCCTAATGGTTAATTCGGCCCTGGCTGACTGTATACGGAACTCTAAAAAGTAACCTTTGTCTTCACAGGCATGGTTCCGTACGACGATTACGAGCAAGTGGCGATAGCTGATCTCCCGGGGCTGATACCTGGTTCGCACAAGAACTATGGACTCGGTAATATATTTTATACGGACATGCACAAAACAATCTATATCACACACACACACACACACACACATACAACATACATACACACACACATGTACATATTATAAAAGAAAGTCCTCCGCCGCGTCTGTCTGTTCGTGTTAAACTCAAAAACCATTGCACCGATTTTCATGCTGTTTTCACCAATAGATAGAGTGATTCTCGAGGAAAGTTTTAGTATACAATTTGTCGAGTTTTGTATACATTGGCTAAAATATAATCATATTTGTTGGTGGAGGGAAAAATAAGCCGTCTGGGAGCTTTCAACGAAAACGCAGCCTAAACCCTCCACACTTTTAAATTTGTCTGTCTGTCTGTTACGCTTTCACGCCTAAACTACTGAACCGATTAATGAAATTTGGTACATAGATAGTTTGAACCCTGGGGAAGGACATAGGATACTTTTTATACGCGATAAACTGTAGCCCACGCGGGTGAAACCGCGGGGAACAGCTAGCGAAAATATAATTCCAACTGGCACTGCAATTCCTTCCAGGCATCCAATTCCTGCAGCACGCTGAGCGCTGCCGCGGCCTCATATACCTACTGGACGGCACTGACAACCCGACGCAGCAATACGAGACTTTGTTAAACGAACTCCACCTCTACAACCCTAACTTATGCGAGAGGCGAAAGTGCGTGGTTGTAAACAAAATAGATCTACCCGAAGGAAAGGAGAACTATGAGGCGATGAAGGGAGACGCTCAAGTCGTCGGGATCTCAGCGAAGACTGGACTGAATTTGAGCAAGCTTCTTAAGATTGTGCGGGAGATGTACGATAGCAGAGACAGTGAAAGTGAAAATTAGTTGTTTTTTGAGTTTTTGTGATAAATAAATATCGGGGACAGTTGCACACAAATTGAGCTAGCTCGAAACTTTTGTTATGGGTACTAGACAACGATATAGATACTTATATAGAGAAATAAATACTTATAAATATCCAATACTCAGGTACAAATATTCGAGCTCATCACACATATATTTGCCCTTACCGGGATTCGAACCCGGGACCGCTAGCTTCGCAGGCAGGGATACCAACTCGGCTACCGCGTCGTCATAAAGTTTTGTGGTATTATCGGCTGAAGACAACTGTTTTAGATGATCTTTTGATTAGTTATTATTTATAATAACAAATGGAAAGCTTACAGCTAAGACCAAAACGCTAAAGATTTTAAATGTGGCTTATCACTACATAGTATAAAATAAAGTCACTTCCCGCTGTCTGTCCCTATGTAATGCTTAGATTTAAACGGATTTTGATGCAGTTGTCAACAATAGATAAAGTGATTCAAGAGGAAAGTTTAAAAGTATGATACATACATATTTTAGTACAGAAAAGCCGAAAACTTCGAAGATTTGTAAAATGCTGCTCCATATTGGTATCTACAAATCTACATTGCATTGCGTTATAACACAAAGTACCTACAAACTATACTTGCAAGTATTTTGACAGACAATGGCAGCAGTCGTGGGCATTTTATGTCTTTTAAAGTCAAAAAGTGGCTTGGTAGGGTAGAGATTTCTGTTGAGCGGGTTATGAAGAGAAAACACCAAAATCCACTTGAACCGGCGTTTATTTGTGCCCAACCAAAATTAATTCTATAACAAAGATATAATAGCGAGACCATATGAATATGACCGTACGCAGACAACCCGAGCGATCAGTGTTACCAATTTATCCTCATATAATATTCCTACTAATAATGGTGTTGGGTTGCCAACAACTTCTAGCTGTAGAAAATGTACAGTATGCTTGGTTATTGTCATTTAATAGTCAGACAAAGTACATAATTATAGAGTTCAATTGGTTACTATAGGTCTACCAGAATCTGATGGCAAAAAGGGAAAATAGAAATTGACGCTAGCAAGACTGGGGGAAATTGGAGTAAAACGTTTTGATACTTTTTTTTCCCTATAGTGGCTGATTCTGTGTGTGATACATGCAAATATAAAAATGTATCCAATGATCAAGGATAATTTTTGAAAATCTTACTGTGGCGAATGTGGGGTTCGAAATTTAGATGAAAACTCCAATTACTCTGTCAAAGAAAAGATTGGCATCATGTTAACGAGAGGTCTAAAAGATAGCTAAGAACCGAACTTGATGGAAAATGCTCCAACGACAAGAGCTCTGCTCTAATTAACGAAGAAGATGAAAAGATAAGAGGAAAATTGTAGATAAATTGTAAATAAACGTTAAGAATTAGGTTAGACAATAAAAAAACCGTTTAAAAATTAAAATTATTTTATTTCTCATTCATTTCTAGCTATTCTAAATTCATTTACAATATGTATTTATAATCTAGATATCAGTCAAATCACAATATTAATACTATGGGCTGGTTGATTGAAACAGTCTAAAGTTAGCCAGATTCAGTCGGACATGCGCCTAGAGAATTGTCACGATCACAAACATCTTTTAAAAGTTTTCTTTCCAAAAACCTCTACCCACGACGATCATAATCCACTGACAAAGACTTTTCTTGGCTCCCCACGACGATCATAATATATCGTTGGCAAAAATTTTCTAAGGTGACTCCCCACGACGATCACAAACCAGTTGATATAAACTTTCCTTCCAAGGTGACTCCCCGCGACGATCACAAACGTCTCATGAAAGTTTTCTTTCCAAACTTTCATCCGACGAATCACGGACCGTTCACAAAAACTTTCTTCCCAATGTCCCTACCCTACCTTACGTTCATATACGCTGATAAAAACTTGTCTAACTCGCTCCCCACGACAATCACAAACCAGTAGATAAAAACTTTCCAAGGTGACTCCCCGCGACGATCACACACCGTTGATAAAAACTTTCTTCCCAATGTCACACCCTACGACGATCAAATCCGCTGATAAAAACCTTTCATCCCAATGTCGCCCCCAACTTCTCTAACTCACTCTCCACGACAATCATACACCGTTGACATAAACTTTCTTCCCTAGCTCACTCCCCACGATGACCTCATAACCGTTGAAAAAAAACTTTCTTCCCTAGCGTACTCCCCGCACGACCGCAAACCGTTGATACTTTCTTCCCAATGTCACTACCCAGGACGATCACAAACCACTGGCATATATATGGCAAAGGAAATATGTAGATGGATAAATAATGATAGATTCTAGTCTATTGATGGTAGTTCATATAAACAGGCGGCTCGTCGTCAACTTTCTTTGATTTCTTCGTTTTCTTTGATGTTTTCACCTGTGAACGACAGAAAAAAATATATTAGGGTTTATTTACATATTGACTAGTTTCAACCGCGTCTTCCCGCTATCCCGCAGGAACCTTTTTCCGGGATAAAAAGTAGTTAATCCAGGGTATAAGCCATCTCCATTCCAAATTTCATTCAGAGCCGTTCAGTAGTTTTTGCGTGAAAGAGTAACAAACATCCATCCATCCATACTCACAAACTTTCACGTTTATAATATTAACTAGGATGTTTGTTGCTTTTTCACGCAAAAACTACTAAATGGATTTTGATTAAATTTGAAATGGAGATAGCTTATACCCTGGATTAACACGAAGGCTACTTTCTATCCCGGAAAAAGGTTCCTGCGGGATAACGGGGAGACGCGGGCGCTACTAGTTTTAAGTAAAAACAGAATGCCTTGAGCAGAAAACGGGATGAATCAAGAAGCAATTCTAGAAACTATCTTGTATCTTGTTTTGTAGAAATTGGATGTAGATTCGGTTTTGCATTCACTAAAACTAAACGGAGTTGAGCGATGGTGGCCGAACGGTTAGGCGTGCGACTTACAAGACGCCGACACAGAGTTCGAATCCTCTCGGCCCCGCACCTATGACTTGTTAAGTTATGTGCGGATCTACCATCGCTCAAAACGGTGAAGGAAAACATCGTGAGGAAACCGGCGTGTCCAAGAACTACAACGTTCAAGGGCATGCGACATCTACCAACCCGCACTGGGCCAGCGTGGTAGATTACAGCCCATACTCTCTCTCTATGAGAGAAGGCCAGAGTCCCAGCAGTGGGAACGTGAAAGGCTGATAATGAAACGGAGTTTGACAGATCGAACAGTATTGCTGTCCTTTTCTAACCACCTAAGTAAAAGAGGGCAGCATTACTTTTCGACCTGTCAAACTTAGTTTAGTTTTAGAGAATGCAAAACCGAATCGACACCATTGTCAATACCTTGTAGTGGACCTCCCGCACGTGCCGGTAGAGGCTGGTGTACCAGGCGAAGGCCGCGTTGCACTGCGCGCAGTGATACGGAGTCTCGCCAGTGTGGAGCGCAGTTATGTGGTACTTCAGCTTAGCCGCGTTCTGTCGGTCACACAATCTTGATATTCTTATGTGAAGCAAAAACTTCGAAACCCCATTTTATAATACTTTATCACCTCACAAGCTCGGAAAGAGTCTGTTTATCATTCGAAATCTGAGTGCAAAAGCGCAATTTGCGCGCTAGCGTGGAAAGTATTTTTAAAATTCGACCTTTCTGTTCAATAATTTTCCATTCCGCCAGTTGTTCCACTAAAAATGCAACAATACTTATTTCATGTCAGTGTGCCAACCTCTTTTTGGAAAAATGGCACTGGCCAGCATGACTATTGCATATATTAGTTAGTTAGTTACAAGTCAAGCTAAGAAAAGTGTTTTAAAAAAACAAACAAAATATTTTATCTGTTTTTCTTGCATCTACGAGTAGCATTTTCCTCGCTGTAGTGAGGTGAAAAGTTGCGTGTTTCGCTCGGCTGCAAAGTTATTCTGCGTCTCGTACCTTTGAAACCCTCGCTATGCTCAGGATTCTATATTTGAACCAATCGCTTCGCTCATGGTTCAATCTTAGAATCCTTCGCTTGCTCAGGTTTCAATACAAGTACTCGCGCCAAAATACAACTTTGCAGCCTTGCATAACCAATAACTAATATTAGCTTCACTTGTAACTAACTAACAATGTAGTCAAATCTTAGAAGTCAATTTTCACCTACTTCTAATTGTCGTATCGACTTGAAACTTTGTATGTGTATGTAATCTCGGTGACAATGCAATAATTTGGTATCATCGACCTGATCTGATGATGCATCCGGAAGGTGGGTAGGGGATCTCTGCAGTGGCTTCTAGTAAACCCCTCGTGTTTGGGCTCATATGATTCGTTTTGATGAGTGCAATAGATTGAACTTGGTGACGAGGGTCTGATGATGCAGCCAGAAGGTGGGTAGGGGATCTCTGCAGTGGCTTCTAGTAAACCCCTCGTGTTTGGGCTCATATGATTCGTTTTGATGAGTGCAATAGATTGAACTTGGTGACGAGGGTCTGATGATGCAGCCAGAAGGTGGGTAGGGGATCTCAGCAGTGGCTACTAGTAAACCTATCGAGTTTGGGCTCATTTGTTTTCTTCATTTACTCACCTGGTACGATTTACTCACCTGGTACGATTTACTCACCTGGTACGATTTACTCACCTGGTACGATTTACTCACCTGGTACGATTTACTCACCTGGTACGATTTACTCACCTGGTACGATTTCCCGCAAACATGACAGAGGTTGGTTTTCTCTTTTTTTCTGTGTAAATTCTGTAGATGCACGTACAGAGAGGTGTAGGATTTGAAGGGCTGAAATGAAGAACGAATCATCACGATCAGCCTATTACGTTCCCACTGCTGGGACTCTGGCCTTCTCTCAGAGAGAGTACGCGCCGTAATCTATCACGCGGGCCCAGTGCGGGTTGGTAGATGTCGCATGCCCTTGAATGTTGCGGTTCTTGGACACGCCGGTTTCCTCACGATGTTTTCCTCCACCGTTTTGAGCGATGGTAGAACAACACATAGCTTATTAAGTCATAGGTGCGGGGCTTGTAAGGGCTGCCAGAACACACCGATAGAAGCTAGGCGACAGATTCTTAGGAAAGAGGGTGGTAGAAAAAAATTTATAAAAATGTATTATGGTAGATATCAGTACCTTATTACAAACGTCGCAGAGGAATTTGATTTTCTTGAGGTGTTCCCAGTCGATGTGGTCTCTGAGCCGTGTTTTGCTCACAAACTTTTTACCGCAATCGTTGCATGTGAAACTGGTAGAAAAAAACAACAAAATTAGTAGAAAATAGTATATATAACATATATTTGTATTTTTGACACGAATTTATTTTTTTAAAAACAAATCTTGACCAACAAAAACAACCAAAACAATTAATTTAACAAAATGCAAAAACTGACAGGATGACATCATCGATTAATAAAAAAACGTCAGGTAGGAGGTGTTGCCTCGACGACGGTCGGTGGAGAAGTGGGCCGAAAGCGCGTCCGCACCGCCTTATATTTGCTCGGGCGCTTGGCTCGCGCCAACACGGCCTCTCCTGACAGGAGACCGTCCTCGGACTCCATAAACTCGTGAAGATCAGCCTCCATTTTCATGGAAACTGCGTTCTCTTGCACTTCAAGTAGGCGTCAGCAGGTCTCTGCGTCCCAGATGAACCAGGCTGATGCTCCTCGTTTGTAGACAGCTCAGCAGCTCTGGTCGGCGACTCTTCACCTTGTAGACAGCTCTGCGCTCCAAGATAGACTACTCCTCGTTGTTATTCTCATCTGCACAGAACACACGAAAAAAACCGCCACACAAATACGTATGCAAACATACAAACATGTGTGATCAGATTACAGAAAGAAACACACCTAATCAAGTCAGAGGCATAACGAGCATGACTTGGCAGGGTGCCGAGAAAGAGGCACGACATAAAGCGTATCTCATTCTCAACACCCCCAGAACAGGGCTACGACGTGTCTGACGGCACGACGTGATGCCCAACTTAACCAGGTGCCGAGACAGAGGCACGACGTGACGCGTATCCCCAACACCCTTTAGATCATGACAGTGACACGACGCATCCGCGCTCTCAATTACAAACAAGGACAGAGGCACTACGTGATGCGTAACCTGCCAGGATGCTAAGATAGAGGCACGACGTGACGCTTATTTTAACATCCTCATCACAATTTGCAATGTAAAGAACGACGACGCACGTGGCGCGGACGGCACAACGTGAGGCGTGTTCCAACAATTGCACAACACACCACAAACAATACCAGTAGTCCACTCCCGTCATCACGGGATGTGCTCCGTCGTGGCACAAGCGCAGCAGTGGTGCACACACGCAGTAGTAGTAGCGCACAAGCGCAGCCGACAGCGCACACACGCAGTAGTGGTGCACGCACGCAGGAGTAGCACACACACGTATCAGTAGCAGCGCACAAGCGCAGACGACAGCGCACAAGCGCAGCAGTGGCGCACACACGCAGCAGTGGCGCACACACGCAGTAGTAGTAGCGCACAAGCGCAGCCGACAGCGCACACACGCAGTAGTGGTGCACGCACGCAGGAGTAGCACACACACGTATCAGTAGCAGCGCACAAGCGCAGACGACAGCGCACAAGCGCAGCAGTGGCGCACACACGCAGCAGTGGCGCACACACGCAGTAGTAGTAGCGCACAAGCGCAGCCGACAGCGCACAAGCGCAGCATGCATGCCGCATCGACATGCTGCATCAGCACGGCCGCATCGGCGCGCGTCGATACACCAGCACTACACCAGCATGGGCCAGCAGTACTCCGGCGATACACCAGCACTGCACCGGCATGGGCCAGCAGTACTCCGACGATGCGCCAGCACTGCACCGGCATGGGCCAGCAGTACACAGGCGATACGCCAGCAATTTCTCTGCTTTAGCACTGCATCAGCAATGCACCGCTCGGCTTCACCTGACCATTACTGATCGTCCATCCTATGTGCTAGATCTGAAACATACCACGGTCCATGTGGCCTGGCACGAACCAGCGTAATTTGTACAGGCCTCTCGTTAATCGCAAAAGTATACGAAATCATCCGGCAATAACTTGTCGTTCACGGCAGACGCGTGAACTTGAAACGAGCATCATTAAACCACCATCCAACATCAACAAAATAAAAGCATCGGATTCTTAATAACATCAACAGGTTCATGTTTACGTTTAAATTAAGTTGAACACCATTCTTAGGAAAGGCACACGGCTTACGTAAAAACGTAGCTCGGCACGGGACGGGGTGATTTGTCCAGACTCCGCATTAATGGACAAAAATTCTACAAGACCATCTGCACGCATGTGAGCGTTATTAAACCAGTAATGCACTAACCAAAACCGTAATGAACTCGTCACTTCATTAGTTAACAATACGTGAGTAAGCGAAACAGAAAACGTCGGACACAACCGACCTATGTAGGGTAGGTGTCGGAATTTATTTTCTATACATCAAATAAAATATTCGCGATGTCTAAACTACGTACGCCATCACAACGCTTTGAACTTGAGTTTTATACTAGGCCAGCTGCGATCGTTATTCGAAACTCACTTAACTACAGCTATGAGTCACTTTTTCAGCAATGACCTGTGCGCGTTAAGCAAACAGGCAATCGTCACACTTTTTTGCACGTAGGAACATGATAACATCACCGTATCACACAAAATCAAAATCAAAACTTTTCTATTCAATAGGACACATTGTGATCTCTTTAAAACGTCAACCTAAAACCAGCTACGCCTGCTCCAACCTCCCCACGCCGGCAAAAGAACAGGCAAGAAACGCCCGGCAGGTAATTTTTTTGGCGCGATCAACATTAACATCATCCTAAGACATCGAAATTAGAAATAGACATGGTTTGATCTTACCAAAATAGCAGTGTTGACTCGTACAGTCTCACCCAAAACCATCTCGACGTTTAGGCTCAGTAATAGGTTCAGACAGGTTCAAACTTGCAACGCATTACCCATCAGCGTTATCCAAACCAAACGCACGGCTGCCTCGCCGACACGACGTGGACGCGACGACTGTGTTGCTGAGCGGAAGCGGTGGCGCCTCCCGGTCTGGCGCTGACGCCGGCTAAGCACGAAAGCACCCGCTGCAGCGGTCACGACAACAGCGATGACTATCGCAATGTGACGCGATCAGCTTCATGAACAACAGCCCCAGACTCTCAGGCCTCGTGTGGGCCTCTCACGAGACCGAGAGCAAGGCGATCTACTCGATTTTCACTTTTCACTAAGACACACACATTTTCACTTTTCACTAAGACACACACACACTTTCATTTTTCACTAAGACACACACAATTAAACGCACAAACACAGCCATCTGCTTCGTCGTTTTTTCACGATTACTTTTTTTTTGTCTACCGCCGTGGCATACACCGTCTAACTTTTCTCTATTTTTAACCGACAAAAAGTGATACAAAAAACAGTGGACAGTAAGATAGAATCGCATAGATCCTATCCCGCTTCTGAATTTGTATTTTTGACACGAATTTATTTTTTTAAAAACAAATCTTGACCAACAAAAACAACCAAAACAATTAATTTAACAAAATGCAAAAACTGACAGGATGACATCATCGATTAATAAAAAAACGTCAGGTAGGAGGTGTTGCCTCGACGACGGTCGGTGGAGAAGTGGGCCGAAAGCGCGTCCGCACCGCCTTATATTTGCTCGGGCGCTTGGCTCGCGCCAACAATATATATATATGAAATAGATCAGACAGATCTTCGCGACGTCACGTCACCAAACGGTTCCAACGGAAGACCAGCGCTGGTTAACTAACCAGCATTTTGCTGAGTTGGGGCCGATTTGCGACACTGACATTCTTGTGTACCTTCAATTACTGTTATATTGTTTTTTTTTTCCATGTACCATGAGTGTTGTTGTTGCAATTAAACGTAAATTCTATTCTATTCAGTCAAATTAATTACGTACCTCTCCGGTTAACTACGGGGTTCTTCTCAGCCGGAAGAAGTCCACTGCTGAACATAGACCTCCCCCTTTGAACGGCTATTACCCATTTGTATCCATCGGCTCCCCGCGACTCTTACAATGTCCCCGCTCCACCTAGTGGGGCGCCTACCTACAGAACGTGTTCCGGTTCGTGGTCGCCACCCGAGAACCTTTCTTCCCCATCGGTTATCGGTTCGTCGAGCGACGTGGCGCCCATTGCCACTTCAACAGTTAGCGGGGCGTTAAAGTTTTACGTGAGCGCTTGAGGGGGGGGGGGGGGGGCTTTGCTTTGCTTATTTTTGATGACGTGGTGGGTAGGGGTCGATATCGTGATGTCGTCAGCAGTTATTATTTACTTTTTTACATAAATGGCAACCCACAAATTGTCTATGCTTGATAACAAAACACATATCGGGGAGTCCCACAAATAATGAATACGTTATAGGTACTCGCTTAGAAGCGAGTAGAAAAATGCATATAGGTACCAATGACTACGTAAGCATGGAAGCGGGGGGGGGGGGAAGGGTTGGTTTACTTTTGCTGGCAAGGGGAAGGGGGGGGGGGGTAAATAATCAGCCTACGTAATACTTGAATGGCCCCTAGGTAAGATAACATACCCAAATTCATTTTCAGGTACGTGACGGCGCGTTATCCGCATGTGTTGCCGATAAGTCGCGACAGACGCGAACGATTTGTCGCACGTTTCGCAGTACAACTCGCCTGCGTCGACTGCCTGCAACATACACACATACATACATACATACACACACACACATTAACATACATAACATACGATTTACAAAATCTTGAACTATTTAATTCAATAAAGCTTGGGATTGTAGTGAACTTGCTCCAATTCAATCAATTAGTAATAGGAATGAAATAGTAAAAAATGTAATAGCGCTCTAAAAATTACCTATTTATGACGTTCCAATTGCTGGGACTTTGGCCTTCTCTCAGAGAGAGAGTATGTGCCGTAATGTAGCACGCGGGCCCAGTGCGTGTTGGTAGATGTCGCATGCCCTTGAATGTTGCGGTTCTTGGACACGCCGGTTTCCTCACGATGTTTTCCTTCACCGTTTCGAGCGATGGTAGATCAACACATAACTTATTAAGTCATAGGTGCGGGCCGAGAGGATTCGAACTCGGTGTCGGCGCTTCGTAAAGCGCAAGGGTTACCGTTCGGCCACCATCGCTCACCAATTTTGTTATTTGCTGGTGGTGGGGCATTTTCTAGTGCTCGTCTGGCTAGCTACCACCCTCAAGTTAAGAATCTGTCGCCGTGCACCTATCGGTGTGTTCCGGCAGCCTCACTTGAGTGCCAGTTCCCAGTCCAGGTGTAGCGTGGCGCCATCTTCGACCACATCGTCACTTAACATCATGTGACTTGTGGTCAAACGCTACCCTGTAAATAGTAATTTTTTTGACGTGACAACGTCTTATAATTCGATAGAGCCGGCTGCACGCACGAAAAAACATGACTCATGCGGCGTTACCTCGCTCTGAGGCGTTCCATGTAAGGCTTGAAGTGCAAGCGAGAGCGCGGAACGAGCGACAAAGAAGCACAATCGGCCAATCGACGTTGTCAAGTTCAACTATCGTCAGTAAACCGACTTTACAGACAACCAATTTTTTTTTATAATTTTAGTTTTTTTTTATTACCCTGTGGGTCCGCATATGCCTGCCCAGGTTAGACTTCCACTGGTAAATCTTCCCACATCTGGGGCACGGGTGCCTATTGTTGCCTTTGTGTATTACACTGTAACAATGCATAAGGAGTGAGTGAGTGAATGAAATGAGTGAGTGAACTAATTATAAATTATTGCGTCACACGAATTCTATAATTTTTGGGGCCCCTACCGTTTATCACAAATTAGCTGTTCCCCGCGGTTTCATCCGCGTGGGCTACAGCTTTATGCATGCAAAGTCTCAGCGCGATCGGTTTAAAATTGACAAAGTTTCATATAAACTTTCATCCCCTATTTTATCCTCTTGGGGTTAGAATTGGGGGGTTTCCACTACAAGCTCGAGGCCCGTACCGTTGTCAACACATTTTCTTATAAGATAATTAGGTTATTCCGCGTTTAAATATAATTATATTTTACTATTAGCTAATTTAAAACTAAGAGGTTGTGCATATTAGTAGGATATTAATACTGTATTACTTACTTAAGATGATATCTGTAAGTCTTTTTGGAACTGAAAGTTTTTCCGCACTCGACACACTGCGGCTTCTCCATCAGTGATTTTGAGACCCTTATAGCTGGCAGGTAACCGTTGGCCTTCACAACCTGACAAACAGACAAACGGTAACACGATGATAATCATTATAATAATAAAGAAGCTGGTTTAATAACCATGGTTTACTACTCACATGGTAGCGTTTAACCACAAGTCACCTGTACCACTAGTACAAGTTTTGAAAACGATAAAAGTCTTCGTAAACGTCGACGTTTACCACCGCCGACTTGTCAAAGTGGCAACTCGATCTGCTTAAATTCAAAAAGTAACTCAATAACATTGTTTGAATATGATTACAACGATTTAAAATAACCCGTATTAACGATTTCAATTCCTCCAAGTCTCGGTAAGATTCGCTGATAAAAATATGTATGGATGGAAACGAAAACTTTTATAGTTTTTGTAAACTATCAAAACCTGTACTAGGGGTACTGATCTTAAGTGACAATGTGGTCGAAGATGGCGTCACGCTACACCTGGATTGGGAACTGGCTATCAAGTGAGGCTGCCGGAACACACCGATAGGTGCCCGGCGACAGATTCTTAACACGAGGCTGGTAGCTAGCCAGACGAGCAATAGAAAATACCCTACCACCAAGCTATGGTTTCACCACGATGTTTATCTTCACCGAAAGCTCAAGCTCATTGTAGGATTAGAACCCACGTCCTACGGATCGTAAGCCGACGTCACTCGCTGAAGCTTGTTACCACTTATCACTGTAACTACTAAACCGATTTTGATGAAATTTGGAATGGAGTTAGCTTGTAACCTGAATGAACACATAGGCTACTTGTTATCCCGGAAAAAGGTTCCTGCGGGATAACGGGAAGACGTCACTGAGCCATCATCGCTACAAAATAAAGAAAACGAGCTGTTCCCCGCGTGGAATACTATTTATCGCGATAAACAGTAGCCCATTAAAATATCGGTTGGGTACGTTAGAGGCACGGCAACCGTTTTCAGTTACGTTTCGCTATAGCGGACACATGTCTAATTGATAGAGCTTGACAATGCACTTGCCGTGGTTTCATGGATGTTCATCAAAGTATGTTTAAACCGTAGTATATAGTCTACTTAATCTATGGTTTAAACATAAACATATTGCTGAAAATTCTTTCTCGTTCCCATATGGACCATAGATTACGTAGATTATATTGATGTGGACCATGTGGTGGACGTGTGGTGAACATTGATGTACAACAATGCCACAGATTACAGCCAGTTTCTTGATCGTTAGCTGTGGTCCAAAATCCAGCAATTCAAGACAAGACGTTTTAAATGCTTACCTCGACAGGTTTCTGCTCAACTTTCTTCACAGTAACTTCAGTCAACTTTCCTAACATACTCCGAGGTTTCCTATCTTCTATCACATCATCAAGTTCATCTCTACAGTTATCTTCTAGAATCATGTCTACGTCGCTCACACCGTCTGATAACACCGTTTCTTCTTGGATGACCGTTACTCCTTGGATGACCGTTTCTTTCTGGATGACTGGCACTTCGTGGATGACAGGCTGTTTTTGGATGGCTTCTTCGGCTTCTAACGTCTTTTTCTTGACTTTAATATTGGTTTTGCTCCGCTTCTTTTTTTTTGATTTCCTTTTCATTTTTTTTGCGGGCTGTAAAGAATAACACGATTTTTATTTACTTTTATTTGCACAATATATCTTTTTTCCATTTAAATAAAAATGAAGATCCTTTTAAGTTAGACCTCAATACATTGGTGAAAACTGCATTCAATTCGATGCAGTAGTTTTTGCGTGATGGAAATTCTAAAAACAGTTGTATTGTTGCTCTACATAGATTCTAGAAAGATGAAAGATGCTCATATATTAGTTTTTCTATAATAATATTATTACGTACATATATCGGCCAGTTACAATCTAATGACATGTATAGATTTCAGTGTGCGTGTGTTTGTAATTCTTCTGCTCCGAAACGGTTCGACCCATTTTGATGAAATTTTAGAATTATAGCAATGTCCAAAGGTGCAGAGAGAAGTCGATTCTGTAGCATGTGATTACCTCATCAGGTTCTTGTTGCACCGACAAGTCGTTGACAAACGTCTCTGGTTCCTTGTGTTCAGCGTTGTCGTCCCCTGCTTCCGTCTTTATGTCATCCGATGCTATGCTGAAAGAAAGCATGCTCAAGATATAAAGTCCTCAAGTTTATTAAAACTCTAGCTAAGCTATTATAACCAGTGATCGGAGTAGGTTGAGCTATTTAGGTTCATCAACCGCAAACATTGATGTTAATAAATTAATTCAACACAGCATGATATAGGCATATCAGCGTCAGGCTGCTCGCCTATTACCAAATAAATAAATAAATAATATGGATATTGTAAATGTAAAGAAAGGAAAAAGAAAGAAATGTCATCAACCATGATAAAAATTCAACCAACCACAGTCCTTGCATTTCTCCACCGTGTTCGTCCTTGATTTCTAAACCGTTTTTGATTGGCTCATCCGGGTACGATAGGTTGTGGACCTCGTTGATGGTGAGACGTGCCGGGAGGGATGGAGTCGGTATGTTCTGAAATTGAGATGGTTTGTAGTTTATAAAATCTACACCTAATCTAAATTGCATGATGAGTGGGAAACTATCATGATACCAAGAGTAGTAGTTCACCTTCATACAAATCGGCCGTCGCCGGCTTGAATGTTTGCGAGAGTAGCGGCGCCGTGTACGCACGCACTTTTCACGCACACAATCACGAACGAACGGGGCCGCGGCCATGCACTCAGTACGGAACGCGCCGCCTATGCATCACCGCAAGAGTAGGCAATTAACTCGTCGAGCGGCCTCAGCTAACCTACTGTTCTTACTTTACTGTGATGATACCGTGCATTATCCTACTAATATTATAAAAACGAAAGTTGATAGATGTATTTATGGACGGATGTTTGTTACTCTTTCAAGCAAAAACTACTGAACGGATCTGAACGAAATTTGGAACGAAGATAGCTTATACCCTGGATTAAAATATAGACCACTTTTTATTCCGGAAAAAGGTTCCTGCGGGATAACGGGAAGACGCGGGCCGCAACAAGTTAGTGCTGAAAATAAAATTGTAATTCTCGCCTGTTATTTTGCCATCGTAAGGAGGTTAAGCAGGCGTAGCTAATTATAATTTAGACATTTTAAAGTGATCACAAGTTGTATCCTATTCCGACCTCTGTAAATACCACACACACACACAGCCATGTCGGTTAAACTCTCATCTACCTTGCCCATGTGTGGGCGTACTCACCCACAGTAGCTCCATATAGTTCCTCTTGACCTGGGCCTTGAACAGCTGGAACTTGTGTAGCAGCCCGCAGCACTCCCAGCAGACTCGGATGCACACCTGCGATACATCGTCCACCTGGATGTTACAGCTCGAGTTATTACCAGGGATTGGAGTAGGTAGACAGTAATAGTAATAAGAATAAAAAGGACAATGTGATCGCCCCAAAAAAATTAACTGCCGGGTGTTTCTTGCCTGTTCTTTTGCCGGCGTAAGGAGGTTGGAACAGGCGTAGCTAGTTTTAAGTTTGACATTTTAAAGTGATCACAATGTATCCTATTGAATAAAGTACTATTGAATTTGAATTTAGAGCTGTTTTGTGTACATATAGCAAGTTAGAATATAGCGTCAGCTAGCAAACAACACCGCACAAACAAGTCAAAATTTTGCGGTTTTGCATAGATTGTTTTGTATTTGGAAGCGTGCTGGGCCCATAACCTGTTAGATGTATCACCTAATCGATCGATCTTACTCGCGTTTTAAAGATAATAAAAAGCAACAATAAAATATTATACAAAAATTATATTAGAACCATTTTTTATATAGTCATGACAGCAAAGTAACAAAAGATAGATCTCATATTCTTTTTCTAAAACATAACATGTACCTTCAAATTACGAACCTATATAAACTTTTTAACATTTTGTTTGTTAATTTATAAGTTTGATTTTTTTTTTGCCTTTTCTCTGCACTTTTGGACATAGCTTTAATTCAACACAGCATGATGTAGGCACATCAGCCTCAAGCTGCCCGCCGACTACTAAATAAATAATATGTTATCTTGCACAAATGCTAAGCATTGCATTGCCATTCAATGCGGCCAGCATTCTGAGAACATGGCCAACTGGTAGTGGTTTATTAGATTGCGTAGTTATATTATTTAGTTTAAATAGGTTGATTTTATCTTTAGAAGTTTAGTTTAGTGTCTTATTTTGTTATTTATATTTCATACTAGCTGACCCGGCAGACTTCGTACTGCCTCAATCGAAAAATCAATAACCTTTATTAAATAGCAGTAAAGTTCAAATTTACTCAACATCTTATTTAGAAAATGTTTATATGGGAAGAGAGAAAGCGCTGTTTTTAAGGTTTTCCCGGCAATTATTCTAATTTTTCTCACCTTTTAAACCTTCCCTGAACTTCCACAAATATTTCAAGATCAAAATTATCCAATTCGGTCCAGCCATTCTCGAGTTTTAGTGAGACTAACGAACAGCAATTGATTTTTATATATAAGAAAGAAGAAGATTAGATAAATATATGTACAAGTCACGTTCTAATATGAAATAAGGTAAACAGATCAAATTTCAACTTTGATTACTTGAAGCCTATTCCCAGTAGTCCTGTATACATTCAGAATAGAAAATTAAGCATTACTTACTGGTATTTCATTCAAAATTTGAGAGTAAAGTTGGTAAAACCCTGTTTCGCCAATGAAATATAATTTTCGGCCTAAACATAGGCATCCCGTGCATATATCCTCCATGATTGAATGTTCAAGCTAAGATACTTATATGTTAAGTAATTTGGTGCAGGGTTTCTTAATTTTGTGGTGGAATTTAATGTTTAATTCCATTGTTTTTAAATTTAATTTGATTCATTTAGTATCAACAGCGTCCATCGGCCATTTAGGTACCGTTTCATTATGACATGACAGATATTGATAGATGACAGTGACGGAATGGATTAACTGACGGTGACGACTTCACTTTATCTAAGTTTGACATTACTGACAGTATTTCTATCTTCTGAGTTTCTGAGTTACGTTCATGAATCTTGTTTCCTAAAAAAAACAAAACAACAAAAAGTTGGCACTTTCATTCACGAGGGTAGGGTAGGCGACTAGGCGTTCAATCCGTAGGTTCAGTCAAAGAATAAACAACCATAATTCACGTTTTTTTCAGAGTTCAATAGTTTTTACAGGTGGAAAGAGGACGAGGATAGCTACAGTTACGCACGCACTGTAGAAAAGAGAATTTAATCATCAATGAACAGCGCTAGTTTTCTTTTGTTTTTATCAATCAAAACAATTTTTTACTTCAATCACTATGTAAAAAATATCAAAAATATATAAAATTCAAATCAAATCTTCTCAATCATTTATTCAAATGAGAAATTTATAATTAAACGTATTGGATCTCCGGCAAAATGCCACTGGAGGAGATCTTAGACCAAGTTTTGCAAAAAATTGTTCAGTCGGCACTTTTGGAATTTTGCCCGCGGGTATTACCTTCTTTACCTTCCATTAGAATCAAAGTTAATCATCCTCAAGAATATTTAGCAACAAAATTGGATTCTTTTACTCTGATGTGGAAAGAAATAATAAATTATTACAACTAAAACGTATTGCGTGAACGCACCCGTAACATCATAATGTCAACAAAGTGGAAGATGGGTGTAGAAAAATTGTACGAAAGTGATGATTATTTGATAGTAAACAAACCTTTTGATATGTACATCAATTCTGACGATGAAAATGAGAAGGTGAGTCGCGTTTTTATTCAAATTTTGATGAAAAGATTCGAGCTAGGTTATCATCGGTCTCTTTCCAATTTCCATTATTTACCTCAAATTAGTGATGTGCCAATGCCACCCAATTTGCCGATATCGATAAAATGGGCGGTTTTCCGACAACTATACGTAGCTCGTAAGCGATATAAAGATGGCGTTAGCGATACATGAATCTATTATTTTCACATAACATTAGGCATATTTGATGAAAAAAGCAATGGCATCTGAGTGAGCCCATACATACAGTCAAACGCAGGTTCACCGGCGAAAGGGTAGAAATGAAAAATATTTGTCTCTATGCCACGTCATTTGTCTATTGTCAATGTGTTTCTTTATAAGGCAAAAGGTGAGTTCCTCTGTTTTTTACAAAATTCTTCAAATGCAAGGTGTGGGAGACACAATGGTAGATTTGATTTTTTTTTCTTAACCTGTATGGTTAGCGCCATCTTCCAGATTTTATGAGCTTTTTTTAAATGCCTGTGTGTAAACTTTCCAAATATCAAATTACTTTCAGAATACAGTGACGTACCACATCGCCTTACCAGACTCGCACTTGTCCACCTCTGCCAATCCCATTCACTTCATACAAAGACTGGACTACTCCACGAGTGGCGTGCTATGTATAGGTAATAATATTATATCATCATCATCATCAGCCGGAAGAAGTCCACTGCTGAACATAGGCCTCCCCCTTTAAACGCCACCACGAATGGCTCTTAGCTATTTGCATCCATCATCATCATCATCATCATCATCCTTTCCCGTTCCCACTGCTGGGACTCAGGCCTTTTCTCTGAGAGAGAGTATGGGCCGTAATCTATCACGCTGTCCCAGTGCGGGTTGGTAGATGTCGCATGCCCTTGAATGTTGCGGTTCTTGGACACGCCGGTTTCCTCACGATGTTTTCCTTCACCGTTTTGAGCGATGGCAAATCTGCACATAACTTAAGAAGTCATAGGTGCGGGGCCGAGAGGATTCGAACTCGGTGTTGGCGCCTTGTAAGTCGCGCGTTACCGTTCGGCCACCATCGCTCAATACATCCATCGGCTCCTTGCAACTCTAACAAAATAATATGTGCATAATAGAAATTAATTATTTTACATTTTGATCATTCTGCGTTTGTAAGTTAATAGAAATTCAAATTTTTTTTGCGTACATTAGATTCTGCTTGTAGACGTTACTATCGACTAGAGATAGCCCGCGGCTTTGCTCGCTTAGATAAACATTAACAAGTTAAACAAATGGTTTGAATTCTACAATGAGCTTAAGCTTTCGGTGAAGAAAAACATAGTGATGAAACCATAGCTTGGCGGTAGGGCATGTTCTAGTGCTCGCCTGGCTAGCTACCCTCAAGTTAAGAATATGCCGCCAAGCATCTGTGTGTTCCGGCAGTCTCACTTGAGAGCCATTCCAGGTGTAGCGTGGCGCCATCTTCGACCACATCGTCACTAAACATCTGGTGACTTGTAGCTCTACCCTGTAAAGTGTAAATAGTAAAAATAAGCCCGATTTTCAGCTTGGTCTTGTGATTTCTTATAGCAAAAAACAAGATGGCGGCAGCGCGCGCTGGGAGCTTGTTCGAGAAGCGGCGCACGCACAAATATTACTTGGCCGTGGTGCGGGGGCACGTGGACTTCGAGCTCGCGGACATCGAGTATGATGTTGGTGAGTATAAATATATTCAAAAACCTATTTAAACATACATTTCCCAATCCAGGTGTAGCGTGGCGCCATCTTCGACCACATCGTCTCACATCAGGGCCCGTAGCCAAGATGCATTCTGCAATCGTTGACGCTAATAGAAAACAAGAAAAAAGTATTGGTTTGACATATTTCTGACCACGTGACTTAGCGTTGAAATATGTCAAACCAATACTTTTTCTTGTTTTCTACTAGCGTCAACGATTGCAGAATGCATCTTGGCTACGGGCCCAGGTGACTTGTGGTCAAACGCTACCTTGTAATGTAAGTAGTAAAAAAAATCATTTTCGTGTCAGTAATTGTATTTAGCACTTACTAAAATTAATTTTGGAAATAGTATCTAAGCTACTAATTTTTGTTGATATACGTTATTTTTAACATTTTTCATTTTTGATTCCGTATATCTGACAAAAAAAGAACCCTTATAGTCGTCTCTGTCACAGTTTATTTACACTTAACCTTAGGGGTGTGACCTGTTTAACATTCTTGACGTTTCGGTGTTTCACGTCAGATCATGTAACTTTTCCACAGGTGTGGATCCTTTGACAGCGGATTCGAGTCATCGCATGTGTGCGTTGGTAATCAGCGTCAGTGCGGCAGAGTGCGTGCAGTCGCGGCACGCACACACACGCATGCTGGTGCTCGAGACGGGCCGCTACGGCGATGAACCAGTGACCGTCGTACTCCTCAAACCTATCACAGGTGAGATTCTTCAACCTTCGCGTAAACTGCGGGCTGCACTGCAACATATTAAAATTTTTAACAAAAGAAAACAGACTGTGTTCTTTCCTTATCATGGTATCACTATTGGGATAATATCTTCTTTCCAACAAAATCATCAAATTACTTTCAGAACACTGTCATCAAATCACATTTACATGGTTGAATTGAGAAACCTCCATTTTTGAAGTCGGTTAAAATTTCAAATTTGTACGTTTATTTAGTAGGATACAACATGTGGTCACTTTAAAGCAATAAACTTAAACTAGCTATGCCTTTTCTAACCTCTTTACGCCGGTAAAAGAACAGTCAAACGCGAACAATATTTACAATTTCAATTTTATACCTAAACCAATGTAGCGGCCAAAAAACTGACCTGCCGGGCGTTTTTTGCCTTTTTCTTTTACCGTTGTAAGATTGGAAAGCAAGCGTAGCTAGTTTTAAGTTTGACGTAAATTATTGAGTGGGTCACGAAGGGGCTGTATGTTAATTATTTATCGGGCCATGTAGGAAGTCTTGAAAACACTGATCTATACTATTATTGTGGTACCACCCGCGTTGAAAAGAGTCCTTTTTACTCCAGGGCGGCGCCACCAATTGCGCGTACACTGCCAGGCGGTGGGGCACATCATCCTCGGTGACTACACTTACAGCAACGCGAGTGACGTCACGCCGCATCGCATGTACCTACACGCTACAAGGTATGTTCACCAGATTGTTACCACCTAGGCTTGAGCAAAAAATTTTGGTTTTCTCGTAAAATTATCGAAATGTATCGTCGATATTTTTATTAGTGATATTATATCGATATTCGCCATTTATTTTAAGGTATCGAATTCGTTATAGTTTCGATATTTATCATGCAACTTGGGTTTTCTATTGAATGCAGTATGCAGTAGTGATCTTGTGATGCAACGGCAATTTTATGACAGAAGCAGATTTCAAAAGCATAAGAAGAAACGCAAATGTTATCATTGTAAGAAAATTATTACTTGATAGTTATCGATAGATACTGTTTAAAAATATCGATACGATAAAGATTTTTTCCAATGGTTCATCTCTAGTAAACTAGAAATGGGCGATCACGAATGATTTATTAATTGATTTCCATAATCGAGACTTCTACGGTTAGGAGAAAATCGATTACGAAATTAGTAACTTATTTTCATAATCGAATAACGTTACTAATTTGCATTACTAGTCCTGCCCTGCTCTTCTTTCTTTCATTTAAGAGCTCTTGTCGGTGGAGTACTTTCCATCCCGTTCTGTTACTTCTGTTCTCGTCCATCCTTTTGACCTCTTGGTACGACATGTCCTCAATCCTTTCTTTAACTTGGTCTATGTATGTTCTTCTCGGTCTACCTCTCCCTCCCTTCCCTTCTACTTTTCCTTCTAATATGGTTTTCATGTAGGTACTCGTCATGCGGTACCAAGTGGCCAAACATCTTTCCTCACAAAAATTAAATGTCATAGTCATACACCGTGGTTTATCTTCTTTCCAGACTAGTCATTCCACTGAACAAGGAACCGATTGACATCCAAACGGCTGAACCGTTTTTCACCGATCCAAAATTCACATCAAAATGGCGACCAGAAAAGTGTTTCTACAAGTACCGCAGCAAGGAAGACTTTAGGAATATTTGCGGCATCATCGACGAATCCTACGTCATCGGTGTCAAGTACAAACTTTATAAATATACTAGTGATGGGAAATAAATTTACATAGTGAAAACTGTTTTTTTTTCTTAATCAGGGCTCTTGTTCTATAAGGCCATCTAAGCTCGTAACGCGGGCGCGTTGCGTTATCTGCGTGGAAAGCGCGTCATGACGTCACACGTTATTGGCAAGGAATCTTGGTGGTCATAGCGAATACCGGCCCAGTTAGTGTGATGTAAGAAAACTTTGAGGGGATGACAGGTCAGTTTATCGACAAGTATATAGGTCGTGAGATAGGATCCTTCCTACATTGAGCTTTCGTTCAAAGAAAACATCGTGATGAAACCATAGCGGCTTCAGACACATTGGTACAGTCAACGACAAAAGTCGCTGAACAATCACACTTTTTTCTATTATCCTCATCATCTTAGACACCAATTTTTGACCACATCATCATCTAAAATCAGGTGTGTTATGTTGTTGTCAAAAAGATTACATGTACTTAAAATGTAAAAAAAAGACAATAATAATTACTGATTTGAAACACATTTGGAAAATCGAGAACGATCATGTCGCTGACTGTACAATTTCCATAGTGTATTTGACCACAGATGAAAATAAACAACTAATCTACGTACTAGGTATATTTTTTTTTAAGTAAAAAAGGCAGAAAGGGATTTTAACAGGGATGAAAAAATAAAACACCACGATCATTTATTTCATATTTTTATTTCGCATCATATCATCCTTACATACTAAATGTCATATGTACGGTATTAGCTATATTTTAAACTATATGTAGGTACAGAGTACATCTTTATGCTTACTGGTAATTTTTTTTTCTCTTTCGTAACTGAGAAACAGTGAAAACAATTTAACAGACACTGGGTTTAAACGGGAAATATTTTTGAAAGATTTCTGCCGTGCCAAAATGTTGCATGAAATATTTTTGCGTTGTTTACGCTGAAATTGACTTTTTTCTACACCATAAGAAAGTTGGTTAGTATGAGTTTAAATTTGTATGCAATTTCAATTAATTTATGACAAGTTCGGTTCATCTTTGTTTCATAATAATATCGTCAAATTTTCCTATAAGTTTGTGTAAAAGACAGAACATATTATCAACAACTCTGTTTTGTTCTCAGCATTTTCAGATTTTAGTCTCGTTTAGATACGAGAACTTCAAGATAATTAGGATTATTATTATTGTAAATAATTTTGTAATTAAATAATTCGCCTGAAAGCGTCGGCAATTATCACGCCAACTCAATCAACTGCTTACATCCAAAAATATTTCTCCGCCAAATCCGAAATAACATTCGATAAACAACAACAAGACTGTTTTTCGAAAGAAATTAACATAACAGAGTCTTAACACAACAGACAAGCGAAATACTTAATTTTTACATTCTTAATTTTCTATTTTGTTTTTAAATCTAGCTCTAACTTAGTATGCAAGGTAAACAAAAAGGGGGTAGGTATAAAAAATAATAATTGGCCTACTGTCCGTGGAAGCGTAGCTTCATAGACGCGTATTCGTCACTATGCGCTTACATACAAAACTACGGAACTCTGTGCATGGAGCAGAGCGGCGACATCGCGCTTGCGTCGCTTCATGCACGCTTCATGCTGCCTACGCTCGGCGCGTCGTGCATGAAACTGAGCGGCAACGTCGCTCTCGCGTCGCTTCATGCTGCCTATACGCTCGATGCGTTATGCAAGAAACGGAGCGGCAACGTCGCGCTCGCGTCGCTGCATGCACGCTTATACTCCCTACGCTCGGCGCGTCATACGCTGGGTTACATAGAGGAAAGCTGCATAATATGCTCGCTTCCTGAACAAACCTTGATATGCCAAGCTGCACGCCGTATATTGAAACGTCTATGATGCTACGCCTCAATGAGCAGTAAGTCTCAATAGAACAGCCTCGCTAAATTTCACCTCAAAAAATTCAAGACAGACGAAACCTAGCGAGAGTACCCTTTACAGATAGGTGTATAGCAGTATATACCTTAAATACATCACATTAATAATATATAAAGTCGCATAAGTCGAATTTTAAAATACAAAACTTGGGGAAGATAAAAATCACTAACATTTCCTGGTCGTTATGTTCGAAACATCACATAGTTCGAAATGAAAGCTCAGAAATTTTTCTATACCGAAGATAATACATACCTATGTGTGCGATAAGAAATATCGATAGAAATTTGAGCAAATAAATGAAAGTAAACATGATCTCTTACTTCTAAGACAACATCCATGGACGGTCGAACGACAAATGAAAAGTGCATTCTGTTTAATATAGCTCCGAACGCAACGACACGTTACACGAAAATATAAGATCGATAAAAGTTTCAACTTTTATTAGGATTCAACTTTTTCAACTTTTTGTTGAGTTTCAATTCTTCAGTTTCAACCTGTTTATGTTTTCATTCACAATGAGTCTCAACATGCATCAAGTTTGTTATGAAACAATCCTTGATAAATGTTTCAATTCGTCTTTTTGCTAGAGTTTCAACTCTGTGATTCATTGAATTTCAATTCAGTTTCAACTTTCATAAAGATTCAACTTTTTCACGTTTCTTTTCTCAATGAGTTTTCAACATTCATTGAGTTTCAACGTAACTCACGCAGCATTCAACTTTTATCTATTTAAAACATGTTCTAGCAGTACACAAAACGAAAAAATCTACACACCTATTGCGTTATTATTGCTGTCATTTTGGCGTTCGAAATAAAAATCGATTTTCCAGTACCTCTTTTATACACACAAAAATAGCTCAAGCAAGTTTTTTGAGCATAGTCGACAATTTTATTTAACGACAATTACATGAGCAAATACGTGATTTATTTGGTTTACTTCAGGACAAGTTTTTGCTTGATCGTTTTGTTTTATTACCGTTTGTGCTGTAAGTACTTTACATAACTTTTAAAGTCGCAGCGTACTCCGCGCGTGGACCGCATCGATTTTTATTTCAAACACACATTTATTAATACGAGATATTGCTAATGCATAGTGTGAACATTCTTCGCCACATCCGTACATGTATATCTATAGACCAACACCGAAAATCTACTATCTCCCTCGAGTCAGCAACTCTATAAAAAATCGTTTGGTTTCTTCCAAAAGAGATGGTATTCGCATATGTTCAAACAGTTGAATTATTGTTCAAACAAACAGTTTAAACAATCTTGTTCAACCATTTACCGAGCCCGTATCGAAACCATTTCCTTTTCTTTCGTAGCATTATTTCTCTATTATGATTTTTAATAAATACCCATCTCAAAGCGTTTTATAATTTGTACGTCACCAGTCAACACATGTTATTTTTCTTATTTTCGGCAAATCTTTTTACTGCATTTAAAGCCAGAAGAGGTACAGATGATTCCAAATGTTACTAACAACATTGACAGCACAGCTTAGAGTTTAAATTGGCATCATTCCGGACTATTATATGATTAACTTTATAGAAACATTGGTTAGGTACTTCTGACTTCCTAAGCTGCAGAAAAATCTATTTAAGAGTCCGGGCTGATTTGTGACAGTGACATTTTAAGGTTCGGGTTTAAATAGTATAAAACAAAAACGCTATCTGCGTCTGTCTATTTGTGCGCTTAGATAAACTACGCTTCGGATTTTCACTATACTTTAGATAATTTCTTCTACAAGGCTTATATATTTATAACGCGTGGATATTATACTCGTGTCGGGTCTCTAATCATCATAATAGAGAAATGTATCATTCAACATTGACACAATATCATCTGCTGACTCAAGTGAGAAAAATCAAGGAACCAAAAACATATTCACATAGAAGTCATGGATAGAAAACATCCATTTTACACGTTTCAAAAAATATTTTTAGTCATATATTATTATTTGAAGAGATTTTTGTGTTCAAAAACAATATTTCACAAGCATGCGATGTCTCTTCGTGGATCATTATAACTACAACACATCAAAATTCTAGCTCGTTCTATAACGCATGAAGAATTAATTTACTGAGCTGCATTCTTACATACCAAACTGAGTTATAATGAATATAATAAAAAATACATCCGCGCGCGTAATAGTTAACGCGTTGACTTGAAAACTGTCTCGATTAGGATTTTGTCTGTAAAAAAATGTAGACATACTTAAATTTTTAATCAGAACTGAACAATGGCATGTTTACATAACTCTCGTAGCGTTTCTTCTCAATATTAAACAAATGTTTCATATGTAAATTAAGTACGATGTTAACACTTTTCAACAAAATTTCAGAATTTCATATGAAAAGAGCTAAAGTAAAAGTTGATAAGCCAATTGGATTGAACATTTATGTTTAAATGGTTGAATTTGGTTGAACATTAAATTGAACAATGTTATAATGCCATGTTGTAAATGAGAATGGAAATGGCAAAGAAAGGCTAACTGAGTAAGTTGGTAAAAGATTTATGTCGATGCTGACCTTTATATAATTGTGTTAATACATGTTTAATGTGTTCAATTAATTTGATTCATTAGTTTATGTATGTTCGAATGCAGTCTCAGTAACAAATAACAAAAAGACACCAAATTCACGACTAGTCTATGTTTTTCTATGACTTTGAATGCATTTTTACTCTGAATAGAAATAAGCAACTACTAAAATTAAAAAAACTTTTATCCTATGCGTTTTATTTTAACCAAACTTTTCAGCGTTAGTTTTCTAGCGAAAAGATTTAATGCTCATGGAAATAATCTTGTAAAAAGAGATTTTTTTACAAGAGGAAACCTGCAAGATAAAAATAGCAAAAGTTTTTTTAGACTTAACGTCAACTATATAATTGTTTAGGCAAATAACTATGCAGTAATGAATTACGCTTTCCTGAAAATCAGTCCTAATACCTTTATGACATTTACGAATATAGCGCCGCGAATATAATCAGTTCCGCGATGATGTATTCGTAAATCGTCATTAAAAAATAAGAATTTTATTTAAAAAATTTCAATCACAAAGAAAAATTTAGAATCATAGTAAATACAATAAAACTGTTTCAATCATAGTAAATACAAAAAATGTTTCAATCATAGTAAATACAAAAAATGTTTCAAACATAGTGAATTCGAAAAAATGTTTCAATCATAAAAAGAAAATGACAGCATCAAATTTATCAGAGTAAAATACACTCAGTCATATTAATTAATATAAGAATGGCCCTTATAGGTAAATTCATCGAGTCTGAGAACTTGGTGTTATCATTTGAACTGGTAAAGACGGATGTATAGAAATATATAATTATATACATAGAATAGAAGTTAGTTGAAGTGAAGAAATAAACATTTGGCACTTGATGCGTTGAAAGTGGTATCAACTTTGGTATTTTATTATATTTAAGGTCATTCATAAAGTTACATCTTACAAATCGAATGTAATGTAATAATATACATCTTAACTTAGTTTTTTATGCCACAGATGCAGAATTTCTTGAAAGTTTATCATTCGTTTTGTAAGTCAATAACTTTGACATTCGTAAAAGACAAAAAATGCTTTTTTTAGACGAATTAAATATTCGTTACGAGTTCATGTTATGTTTTTTTACAGCTATATATTACAAAGTAACCATTTTCAACGCTGTGTGACATATTCGATGAAAAACAAGTAAATAGAACGTTTTTTAAGGCTTTCTAGAACAAGAGTTTGAATATTTTCTTTTTTATATAATAGCCAATACTAATTAATATTATGTCGAGGACTTTATAAAATATTGGTGTTATAATTTGGGACTTATTAATAGATAATATATACTCTTAATTATAAATGGAAAAACGTAAAATGAAACGTAAGAAGACACACATAATTCCAATAGCCTATCTAAGCGATGACCGCTCAATTTTTTTGTATATAATATAGGTACATATCTTGAAATTTCCTAGCTAAGAGTACGCCCCATTTTATAATGGGAGCTTATATATTATTATGCTTAGATACTAGCGTTTATTCTATGGAAACAACGAAGCTTATATGGGTACTTATATGTAGCATATACTATATGTATACGAAGGAAGTATAGCAACGAGTGAAAGGCAACGATCGTCTTTTCAAAATTGTGGATAGCCACAATTTTTCTTTATATATCAGACGGTCGGCAGACCTTAGCCTAGTAGATATATATTCTTAGCCTACTCGGATATATGTATATGTATGCTTTATCAACTACAACAAGCGATTATAGGCGTAAATTATGTTTTTTTTGTTCACTAAAATCTAGTTTCATTATATGTTCTAAATTTGTCTATCTAATCGTTTTGTCGCACTGGTTGTGATATACAATTTCGAGGTCGCACCTCTGTGTTGCGAGTGATAGCATAAAACGGAAAGGTCCAAAATAAAAATTTACTAATTAGTCTTATAGAAGTATTAACTTTTAACATATCAATAGAGAATTTGTATTTTTTGCTATCACTCCGAAGCTCAGAACGATAGCGCAATCGCTCTGAGTTCCGTACATGCTTCGTAATTTGAATTTGACAGGATGACCGAATTGACACAACGATTCGTTCTTAACCGCAGAACTAATAGTAGTTTTTTTTTTTAGTTATGTATAATATAATATAAATATCTTAATATAATACCTAGCGATATGTCTCTCAAGTTTCACTACATGCCTCAAATTAAACATGCTAAATAGAAATCATTAAATAAACCATGTACGACAGGCAAACTATAAATCTGGACATTTTGAATCTTTCTTGTTTTATTTAAAACATAAAATTAAATTTGTTGATTACGAAAATAAATCGAATGTGAAATCGTTTGATTCGCACAAAAGTCGCATGTCATTATTAAAAGCTTTTCTGTCAATGTTCTTGAATTTTACTTGACATTGGCTGAATGCACCATCCGTGCGAAGTCATAGAAATCATTTTTTTTTCTTTGACGAGTAAAATCAAAGAGTATAGTAAGATATAGAAGGGAAATTTGTGAATCGAGACTAGAAATTCGTCTATTTTTGTCACATAATATTTACATTAATCACGTATTAAGGTGGAAGACGATATTCATGGCTGTTGAAATGTTAATGTTAAATAATTAATATATAAGCGTTAATGACTCCACATATTTATATTAACTGTAGGTATATTTAAGTTTTCTTGAAAAGCTAGTAATAACTTTTTGCTTCTTAGTATGTCATATTATGGATTAGACAAAACAAACCAGATTCAAAATATCATTATACATTAAATATAATGTATAAAATACATGATTTACAAAATATTACATCGAATAACAGCGTCGTGGATAGACACGTGCGCTTTTTAAAAGTTTTCAAAAAAGATGACGTCATAGTGCTAGAATTTTTTTTTCCATACGTTTAAGTACACTAACTTACCACCACCGAGAAAAAAACAACGAAAACGGTAAACAAGAGTAACAGCCCAACATTTACGAATAACACGCATTTTTTTTTTGAGAGATAACCAAACGAACTCTTTCACCCATATTTTTTTATTCGACTACAGTAAATGGTTAAATATTACTTACTCTAATGCAATAAATATTTTTCTTTTCACTTAATCTCGTAATTAATAGATAAATAATTTTTTTTCCTACGTTTCGGTACTTTTTATTCCTCAAAGTTCTTTAAGTGTATCTGTTAAACATTTAGACACAACCTTCTTTTATAACAGTAAGTAGTTATTTAATTTTATGATTTTCATTAATGACTCTGATTTGGCATTGTATCTCACGGAGAAATGAAGAGAAACCACGAAAAAAGTGACTAGAAACTCTTTGTATAGCTTTTCGTCTAATCATACGTTTTTTTTTCTATTTTAACTTTCCTAGCATCCTCAGTAGATATAAAATTGTTTTATAAAACTTCTCACTCTGTGATGTGACTCGCCTATGCTACATTCCTACTAAACATGTTTCCAAAAATCTACATTTTTTTTCCACTAATTCTTAGCCTACGCTTGTGCTATCAGATGTTTGGTACCATTATTAGACGTTTCCACAACATTTTTCCAAAAAATGTTTCTTTTCCCGAAAAAAGGTTTCGTCGCAACCATAGTTTGGCCCGCGTGTACAATGATATCGTCTTAAAACTAAATCTTAACGTTAATAAATCTAATGTCATATAACTAATATAATTTCTAAAATTTTTTTAATTAATCCGCATCCGCATGCGCGTCATAAGCAGCAGTAGAAACTAAATATTTCGTTATGACTCACATTTTTTTTTTCAATTTTTGCGTCAGAGTAAATATTCGGCCCCGCAGGGTTTACATTATTTTATTTTATAATTAATATTTCGAGGCTTTTAGCCCTAATAACGTGTTATCCGCACGCGACCTCTTTGCCTGCTAAATAATGTTAATGATGTTTTCTTTACTGATAAAAACAAAAAAGTTAGAAACTGTCATGTCTAAACAAAATATCACATTTTGCATCTTTGGCTTGTCACCATAAAATTATGTATTATTTAGCCTGACTTTTTATTTTTTCACGAAATTAAAATAAAAACTTTTCGTACGATCACATAAAAACGCTGAATATTTTACAAAGATCAATTCGACAGTTCAATAAGTGAAACTCAAATATATCCGACAGATAGAAGAGTGTAAATTAATTAATCATAGCCAGCGCTTTTATGTAACAATTAAAAAATTACAATAAATTAAACACACATAAAACACTACTAAAAATAAAAACATTCAAATAAAATACTAAATATTAAAACATTAAATTAAATAACGTTCGTATTGATTTGAATCACAACTAAACTTAAAATTAAATAAACAATTTAATATCAAAATCAACTATCACAAAATGTCGTTTTCACTTGGTTTTTGTAAAAATAACAGTAAATATTGAGATGACTTAAAATTATATAAACAATTTAATTTTGACTGTTTTATGACTAGTAAAATCAGACCACTCAGATAAATTAATAATAATCATCTCACATAAAACATAATTTTATAATTAAATCAGTATCGTGCTAAGCACAAAGTAAAGACTTTAAATTATGGTATTTATAATTAATGCCCGCGTCAAAAATTAAAATATTCTCAAAAACAGTATTTAAATTAAAACTGTTGTTGTTGTTAACAATTATAAATCATCATAATTAATTACATTAAGTGAAACTGAGAATCAATTTTGAATAATCTTCTAAGTAATAGTATTTATACGAATATAAAAATAAGAATCATCCCAATTTTAAAACAAATCCGAAGATTCCAAATATAAAACATAGAACACGTTTATATAAGAAATCATCACGAATCTCAAACCAAAAATACGAATGTACAACTAACAATGAACCGAATCAAAAATAAAATCGTAAACACCGAATATAAAAATTATAACACAAATTAAAAAATAAAAACAACCAATTAAACACAGAAATCACGAACAAAAATTCGTAAATTCCGAATATAAAACTTAGAACACGTTTAGAACCGAATATAAAACTTAGAACACGAATGTAAAACTGAGAACACGAATGTAAAACTTAGAACACGAGTGTTAAACTGAGAACGGTCGTCACGGTCGCAGGTGGTGGTTGTACGTCCAGCCCTTGTGGCAGTAGCAGGGAGGCTGGCGGGGGGCGGTCCGCCCTCACACCAACAAACTGGGCGCTAGCCACTCATCCTCGCCGAGCTGGAGTCAATAGAAAAATGATTCTTTTATTATGAAGCAACTAAAGTATTCTATGTCCTTCCTCAGGGTTTAAACTGTCACCACACTCAATTTCATCAAGTTCAGGCCTGATGTTTACTCTGAAAGAGTTTGAGGATTGATCGATGGACTCATTTAATTTTAATGGACTCATTTAACCGTGATTTTCCCATTATCCAACATTTCTCCGGGATAAAAAGTAGCCCATGTATTAATTCAAGGTATAAGCCATCTCTATTCCAAATTTCACTTAAATCCGTTCAGTAGTTTTTGCATGAAAGAGTGACAAACATCCATACATCCATCCTCACAATCCTTAACATTTATAATATTAGAAGGAATTATGATTTCATTGTATTTCATTTATACTTCTTATCTTCTTATCTTACGCTACCCGCGTTTGAAATGAAATGAAGTAAAATGAAATGAACTATATTTATTTCTGCTTTTTGCACAATACAAGGACAAAAAGTAACAATTACAAAAAAAACAAGTACGACGACGCGTCAAGTACGTCGACCACTAGTCACCTGGTCTTAAGTGACGATGTGGTCGAAGGTGGCACCACGCTACACCTGGACTGGGATTTATGTTCCTTATCCAGCGCCACCTATGATAATTTTGTGAAAGCTAACTCTAAAAGTAGGCAAAGAGTACAATATACTACGGATTAGGTATGAAAATACTTACAGGCTGCACCTGGAAGTGCTGCACCGGATAGTGGAGCACCTGCGGCGGTTGCGACATGGCGGCGACTCCGCCCACCGAGCCCACGCCACCGACGCCCCCGCCCAGCGCCCACGGCAGCTGGGCCAGCTGGGCACCACCCATTCTGGAAAAGGAGATACAGACATTACGACCTTAAAGGCCAGCGTTTCCCAAAGAGGGCGATAACGCCCCCTTGTGGGCACTGCAGGCCTAAAAGGGGGCGTTATGAGACCCAGAAAATAATGGGGGCGTTGTGTTGAGGCTTAATGGGAGCGCCAACAAATAATTTATTCTAAAGTGGGCAGTAGATAATATAAGTTTGGCAACCCCTGTATAGGCTTTTATTTTCATCATTAGCAGCTGCTTGTCAAATCACTAATAGACATAGGCAAAGGCCCACTGAGCCCAGTCTTCGCCTCCTCTCCCCCAACTCCCGGCTCCACTCGGCGCAAGTCGTCGCTCCACCTAGTCACAGGGCGTCCTACACTACGTGTGTCAAGTTGCGGTTTCAGGTGAGACTATGGCCAAATTACCTATTCGACACTTAAAATAAATAATATTCTGTAGACTCTGGGAAAGCCTTCAAAGTGCAGAAAAGATGTGTCCGAGTCATGAATAAGGCATGGTTTTTAGATAATTGTAGGCCCTTGTTCAAGAAATGTAACATTCTTCCACTTCCTTGCATGTACATTAATGCAATATGTATGTTTGTTCGAGCTCATCCTAACTATTTTGCAAAGCGTAGTGACGTTATTACAAGACAGAAAAGAGACAAATTTCGAAATTTGCTCTACAAACCTACATGCCACAAGGACATTTATAAGAAAAATGTATTTAATATGTGCATAACAATTTATAATAATTTACCAGAGTATATTAAAGTACTGCAGGGCAACAAATTTAAATGCGAACTACGAAAATGGCTATTGGACAAGTGTTTTTACACAATTGACGAATTTATTAATTTTAATTGACCTATGTAATGTGTGCGACTAATTATGTATTATTATTATTATTTTCTTCTTCTAATTAGATATATATATAATTTAGACTAGTTTTCTACATGTTTTTATTTATCGTTTATATAATTTTAAATTTTAATATTCGTTCATATAATTTTAAATTTTAATATTCGTTCATATAATTTTAAATTTTAATTTTATGTACTTGAAACATTTGCACGCCTGCTTGCAGGCTAAATACATTGACGTATATTTTTTGTAACATCTCATGTATAAAGTTGTATTTTTGCAAATAAAAGATTGATTTGATTTGATTTGATTTAATAAACCTTTTATATAACTAGTAGTGCAATTTTGGAACTGGCACAGTCAGTAGGATTTTCCACTGTCGAACAAAATCTCCATACACTTACCCCATGTATTGGTGGTGGTAGTGCGCGAACTGACCAGCATAAGAGTACCCCTGGACAGCTTGAAGGCCTGCAGCACCCAGCTGTTGTGGGTAGGCGCCGTACCAGTAGGAGCTTGCTGGGACAGTGCTAGCAGTGTAGGCAGCGCCAAAAGGACTGTAGGCTGTTCCGCCCAGCTGGGGAGGAAAAAGTGTTTATTTTATTTTAGTCTCTTCAAAAAACTAGGTTTAGGTTAAAAGTAGGGCTGAAACGGAACCTCGCCTAAGTGCGGAACTTTCGTAAGAAATCGTACCTCCGCTTCAGCAACCACCTCCGCAACATTGTAACGGAAGTTTATTTACGTTGAGTTACAATGCGAGAGGAGCGATGCGAAAGTGACAAAGTCGCAGTAATTTGCCTCTAATTTTGATTAGGTACCAGTAAGGATTGTATGAGAAAGTGTGCTATGTATCCAACCTATTTTAAACTACTACTTTTTATCCTAAAATTCGTTGATAAATCACGAATCAATATTTTTTCCACCTCCACCTCCGAGTAGCGGAGCCCTTCACCTCCGCATCCAACTCTGCTTCCACTAAGAACGCCTCAGTTACAACTCTAACATCAAGACCAAAACAAAAAAGTTAAATCTTTAACTATGTACATTATGTACATTGTACATAAAAGAATAAGTACAAATTTTTGCTTTTCCTTTTAGGTGCCTACCTACGCGATAGACCCATACGATAAGCCGCTTGAAAAAAGTCACGAATAAATTTGTGAAAAGTCACGAATTTATTCTATGTTCCACAAAACAACATCGCTAACAAATTGACAAATTACACATTCCCTTTAATTAACAGTGACCAATTAGACGGCGTTAGCACATACAGACAGACAGGTCCAATTTGCATACATTAGTCAAGATTTAATATTCAAGTGGGCGCCGTCAAATGGACTAGCAAATCAACTTACGATCTTGAGTGATAAATTCATGCTTCATAAGGTAAACATGTACATAAATTTTGAAAGGTTAAACATATTTTTTTGCGTCTTAAGATACTACAGAACTGTTCTGCCCAAAACAGTTCTACCACAGCAAAAGTGTGGTACTTTCCCAAGTAGACAGCAAAAGTGTTTTACCACTACAAAGGTGTGGTACTTCCCCAGGTGGACTCTGCAAAAGAGTCCTACCACAACAAAAGTGTGGTGCTTCCCCAGGCGGACTCTGCAAAAGAGTCCTACCACTACAAAAGTGTGGTACTTCCCCAGGCGGACTTTGCTAAAAAGTAATACCACT
Organism: Opisthograptis luteolata; assembly: GCA_931315375.2. Classification (NCBI taxonomy): domain Eukaryota; kingdom Metazoa; phylum Arthropoda; class Insecta; order Lepidoptera; family Geometridae; genus Opisthograptis; species Opisthograptis luteolata. Next base: position 4,442,833 of record OV928063.1, on the reverse strand, counting down.
ACAAATGTGTGATACTTCTCCAGATAGCCTCTGCAAAACAGTCCTACCACTACAAAGGTATGATACTTGACCAGGCGACATTTAGAGTCCTACCTCTACAGGATAGAGAAATAGACAACCCTTCATTGGTTGACCACAACAACAGAAAAATAAAACAACATAAAAGGAAAGATCTTAGAGCTAGTGCTACAATGGGCGGTCTCATCGCTTATAGCGATTTCTACCAGACAACTTTTGGATGGACAGAAGTAGTATGAGGTAAAATGCGGTTGGTGGTGTAAAGGAAGGAGTGGTACTTCCCCAGACGAACTCTGCAAATGACCACTACGAAGGTTATTTCGCGCAGCTTACATACCTGTCCTTGCGCCTGTGCATTGTTTGGATCCCCGGACTCTTTTCCCCAAGAGCATTTCACGGGTTGTCCATTGACATCGGTGTTGTGAACAGCTACTATGGCGTGCGTGGCGCTCTCTTTAGTCGAGAATCTGGAATTAAAGCAGTTTGTTTTCCAGACACAGCTGAGTGGTAATGGATCGAGCTATTCATGAAGGAAAACTTCGTGATGAAACCATAGATTGGTGGTAGAGCATTGTCTTCTAGTATTCGACTGGCTAGCTAACATCACCTAGTTAACAATATGTCGGTGTTTTTGAGCAATCTCCCTTAGGATGGAACCCAGTTCCCAATCCTGGCGCCACCTTCGACCACATCTTCACTTAACATCTGGTAATTTATAGTTCAAACTAAAAATAATACACCATAACAAAGAAATAAAAACAAATAAACCTAAACTAATAACTAAAATACATTATTAAAAGAAGTCCCTTTAGGCAAGGTACCAAAGATACTGGCAGCGTTCCCCCTTTGAATGGCTAGACTAATTCTTTGTCCGAGGTAGTTGCCAGCTCTTCGGTCTCCGGTGATGTCGACTATTTATAGTTAAACGTCATCTCATCCTGTCGTCTAGCACCAATTTGTCTATTCCAGCGGCTTCATTTAAAAGCCAATGTTGGTAAAGCGTGGCGCGCTTTTGACCACATCATCACTTAACGTCAGGTGATTTGTGGTTATTATTCTAAGCTTGTCGACATCTGTCACTAAGCACCAATCCGCGTGTTTGTATAACCCCTTGTGGGCCAAAACCAAATTGTGGCGCCGCCTTCGAGCACATCTTCACTTATCACCAGGTGATCTGCGGTCTCTAAGATGTGAGAAAGAGGATTAACCTGACGAAAGCGTAGCCCTTGTCCTTGAAGACGCGTATCTCTTGGATGGTTCCGAAGGGCTGGAAGGTCTTCTGCATCAGCTCCTCGGTGAGACCAGTGGTGAGACCACCGCAGTACACCGTGCAGTTTGTGCATGAGCTCTGGTTGTAGACTTCGTCGAAAGTCAGTGGCTTGGAGTTCACTGTAAAGAATAATAATTTAGAATTAGGTTTTGAAACGGGATAATTACCACCACCAGCACCTCCGACCACATCGTCACTTAACATCAGGTGGCTTGTGGCTAAACGCTACCCTGTAAGTAGTAAATAAATTAGCATGTATTTGTATTTGTTTGAGTTCTCGATATTCCGGCACTGTTGCAAGCGCCACAATCACGAGAGTGCTAACAGTTTCTGCGGGTAGGATTGTTGTTTTCGTTGTTGATTATAAAGGGCAGACGTATCTATCTACCCGCTTCCTCTCACATTTTTTGCGTATATACGATGATGTTACCATAACCTAATGCTAATGTTATGACCATGCTAGTTTATGATAAGACAACAATTTTATTAGTAACAAAAAACAAAGCAGAGCTTACCTAGTCGTTCTTAATTGATCAACTTAGTTTTAACGTTGAATAGATCTTAGAGTAATTCGCTAAAAAGATAGTTCGAGCTCTAAAGAAGGATTTATGATACGTTCTATCGCACAAACTGAAATTCAGCTAGCACAGCACGCACTAGGCTTTTGAAATAAATTTCTATTTTTTAAAACACTTTTATTAGCTTGACTTGTAACTAACTAACTAACTAACTAACTAACTAACTAATTATGGTTAGGCATAGCTTTCAGAGAGCATTCATGCTTCAATTTTTATTCACACACATAAGCACAAAAACAAATTTACAATAAGAACAGCTTAGCATTTTTTCCCAGTCATCCCGTTCGGTATTATCCTAGTTCTAGGTCAGGTTATTCAACTTTATCAGACGCAGAACCTTTTACACTACACAATAAGTAGCACAATAAGACTTGAGCTCTGGTTCCATTGTGTCGATAAAGATTTCCACTAAGTAACGTTAAGGGCCACTACAATGGGGAACATTTTGACTGGCAATGACCTGTGCAGCGCGTATTGTCAGGTAGAATAAAATCTGTAAGGGAGGAAGTAAAATTCAAAAAATTCAAAATTCAAATCATTTTTATTTAATAGGATACATTGTGATCACTTTAAAACGTCAATTTAAAACTAGCTACGCCTGTTCCAACCTCCTTACGCCGGCTCCTTACGCAGGCAAGAAACGCCCGGCAGGTAATTTTTTTGGCGCGATCACATTGACAATTTTATTCATATTACTAATTGATTGAATTGGAGCAAGTTTACTAAAATCCCAAGCTTTTTTTGTCATCTAATAGTCCGATATTTTTTAATTAGCTTTACTAATAAGATTTCTCTTGTTTGATTGTACACATTGGGATATGGGAACATGAATATTAACGAGTTGTACGAGTGGTAGTATTGTCAGTATCCATTCTCCGCATATGCTGCAGATGTAACGTAGACAAACTTAGGCTAAATAAAAATATATAGTTTAAAAAACTAAAAGAAACACTTTAAAAACGCACTCAAAAATATAAAATAATTAAATTGACTTGTATTAGTTACGATATAATGGTTAATTCAAAAAGTGTGGAGCACTTTTTGGTTGTGTGTACTTTTATTTACCCAGTAAAAGAAGCGCTCCACACTTTTTGAATTAACCATTATATCGTAACTAATACAAGTCAATTTAATTATTTTATATTTTTGAGTGCGTTTTTAAAGTGTTTCTTTTAGTTTTTTAAACTATATATTTTTATTTTTTTACTTTTTAGTCTTTTGTTACCAAGTTCAATCTATTGGACTCATCAAGACGAATCATATGAGCCCAAACACGAGGGGTTTACTAGTAGCCACTGCAGAGATCCTCTATCCACCTTCCGGTTGCATCATCAGACCCTCGTCACCAAGTTCAATCTATTGGACTCATCAAGACGATTCATATGAGCCCAAACACGAGGGGTTTACTAGTAGCCACTGCAGAGATCCCCTACCCACCTTCCGGTTGCATCATCAGACCCTCGTCACCAACTCCAATCTATTGTACTCATCAATACGATTCTTATGAGCCCAAACACGAGGGGTTTACTAGTAGCCAGCGCAGAGATGCCCTACCCACCTTCCGGCTGCATCATCAGATCAGATGGATGATACCAAATTATTGCATTGTCACCGAGATTACATACACATACAAAGTTTCAAGTCGATACGACAATTAGAAGTAGGTGAAAATTGACTTCTAAGATTTGATTACATTGTTAGTTAGTTAGTTAGTTAGTTAGTTAGTTACAAGTCAAGCTAATAAAAGTGTATGTTAAATGCACCCACGCAGCTAATTGCGCACACAAACATTCAACCCTGATTTCACCATCTTTAAGATTATTTTTTGAGACAAAAAGTAGCTTATGTGCTTCCTTAGAATATAATCTATATCCATACCAAATTTAATTTTGGTCCGTTGAGCCGTTTAGTCATGAAAAGTAACAAACAAACAGACAAAAAGAGTTACTTTCGCATTTATAACATTAGCATGGATGGAGACGACATCGATTGCAAGGTCTTCGGCTTGTCTTACTTAGTCGTAGTTAATGTTTGCGCAGTGAAACTCGCAGCAAAGAGTCTGATAACAAATATGCTTGTCGAGTGGGGCCATGCCCTGTCGTCATTCACATATTTAAGAATGTACTTAATTCTTTTCCAAACTACCAAAGTTCTTACGTTCCGTACTTACTTACCTACTTTAAAAACTAAAGTTTTAATGTCACTGCTGCTCGTTTCCTTTAAGTCCCGTATTTACTTTTAAAGCGGAACTTAAAAAAGAGCTTTAATTTAGTAAAGATCTCATTTGCTTTTTATATTAAAAAATTCAATTTTTGCAACATGGTTTAAAAGTAAATTCACAGTCATTACGCAACTTTCACGGTGAAAGACATTATTCAAATCTTTTTGGACGACTGAGTTTGCAAACTCTGTAATCGAAACGAAAGCTGTCACCTTAGAAAATAAAACATCAATAAAAATGACAGATCAGACACGACTGATTTCATTATTTTCCTAAAAAGAGTTTCTTTTACTGTTTATTTACCGAATATTTTTACTTTAGAATTACAGCAAAAATGGCTCTACCCTGGCACATACCATTAGAAGCCGCCCCATGCTTCAAAGAAAACGAAGAACCAGTGCAACCGAACTTACTGAAACACTACTGCAATATGAATGTCCACGGATCGCCCTGCGAAGAGCTGCAAACAGGTCTAATGTGCGAAATTGGAGTCAACAACCGAGAACCAGCTGTCATTCAGAGGCTTATAGCGGCTGGAATGACAGTGGCCAGACTAAACTTACGCGATTTAGAACCCGATGCTTGCGGCCAACTCATCCAAGGAGTCAGACAAGCTGTTTACAATTACAGCGCTGAACTCGAATACGTCTATCCTCTAGCTTTAATAGTCGACGTACGAGGCCCAGAAATAGTCACAGGCGATCTGAAAGGTGGTCCAAGAGCTACAGTAGAAATCGTCCAATACGAACATTTAAGATTAACTACGGATACCAGTTGGAGAGAGTGTGGTACATCCGATTGCTTGTTCATCGGATACGATGCTCTAACAGAGCTGAAGCCAGAAGACTTGATTTATATAGACAGTCTTACGCCTGGAAAAATCAGGCTGGTCGTGTCGGAAGTTGGAGACGATTCAATTGAATGTATTGTTGATGCTGGAGGCACTATAGCTTCCAAAATGCCTGTGAGGATCTCTCAACAGCCTAAAGAAGTAGGTGACAATGGAGGTGGTGATAGCAGTGATTCAGTCTGCACAGATAATTCTGAGACTGCGTTCGAGCATATGGAAGAACAAATCGCTTGGGCAGTAGCTTCAGACGTAGATGGGTTTCTGATACCTGACACTCAGAGCGCTCACGACGTTCGACATGTAAGGGAAATTCTGTCAGATAAAGGAAAGCATCTCCTAGTATTTGCTTGCATAGATACCGTACTGGGTCTCGACAATATAGACGAGATCATCACCGAGGCTGACGGCATATACTTAGACCGATGCATACTCAGCACCGATTTACCAGTGGAAAGAATTTTCGTCGCACAGAAGTACATCTTGGCGAAATGCAACGAAATCGGCAAGCCTTGCATCTGCAAGGCGGTCATCAACGAACAGATACCTACTCTGTGCGTTACTGATATAGCCAATCTTATCTTGGACGGAGCTGATGTCTTGGGCTTGGAACTGCACTACGATTCACCTTTGAAGAAGTACGCGGCGAACTTCGATGCCGTCCGGATGGCTGAACATTGCTTAGCTGCCGCGTCTGTCATATGTCGACAAGCCGAGCGCATTATATGGCAGCCACGCATTTATGGCAACACAGAACTGATGGCAACACCTGTGGAGGAGCCGAGCAAAGCTCTTTGCATCAGCGCTGTGGAACTATCTTGCAGAGCGAGAGCCGCAGTCATCATATGCTTATCTAACTCCGGCAGGACGGCTAAGCTTCTATCTCACGCGAGGCCGTCTTGCCCAATAGTAGCAGTGACAAGGGCTTGCCACACAGCTAGGCAGTTAAGGTTCTGGAGAGGCGTCAGAGCAATGCACTACTTCGAAGTGGCTAGAGGCACTTGGCCAGCTGAAGTGGAATCCAGGATCCATGCAGCTTTAGACTATTGTAAGGCGAAGCGTATCTTGAAAGCTGGTGATGCTTACGTGATGGTTATTGGATCTAGAAGGGGTACAGGCTACTGCGATACTGTCAGGCTTTTGTATGCCAGCGCGAGAGATACTGTCATAGTGGAGTAAGTTGATTTCTAAGAAGTCATTTTGATCCGTTTCTGTTGTTGATAATAAATTGTTTATTGATGATTGACCTTGTTGTTTTTAGTTGTTTTTATAGAAGATCCTATCTGTCCCCCGCGGTTTCACCCGCGTGAACAGTTTATCGCTAAAACGGGAAGACGCGCGTGAAACCGCGGGGGTAACATATAAGTTCGGTAGAATTGAAAAATCTCCTTTTTTGAAGACAAACAAAAATAAACAATGTCCCAGACGAAAGTAACTAAGGCACTTTGTAACTGAGAAATAATCGAGGTTGAAGGTTTTCAATGTCAATTATCATCCTATAGGCATTTCAAAAAGTACCTGAAGGCATTTCTGTTTATCGCTGCCTGTAATTTTATTTGGGGAAATAATGGTGTATTGTGTTGCAAAATTATCATAGCTCGTTTACTCGGCTTCTAAGACTCCCCAAGGTCCAAACTATCGCTATACCTATTGTCATCTAGACCTGCGCCTCTAGCCAAGATGCATTCTGCAATCGTTGACGCTAGTAGAAAACAAGAAAAAAGTATAGGTTTGACATATTTCAACGCTAAGTCACGTGGTCAGAAATATGTCAAACCAATACTTTTTTCTTGTTTTCTATTAGCGTCAACGATTGCAGAATGCACCTTGGCTACGGGCCCTGTAGTGCGATTTTAATTCACTCGGAAATTTTCCATGTCGGATTTGAAATCACTGTTGCTTCCGAGAGCACATAGGTGGCGGAAACTTTTCCGTGATTGAGCAACTGGTCAAGTCAAGAGTGAATAGGTATCTTCTAGTGCCTGAAATCAAAAAATAATCGATCCAATCCGTTATCCGCGGTTTTGGATCGATATGTGTCATAATAATTCATTTTAGTACTAGGATAACGGATCAGGATCGATTATTAATTTCGGCCGTAAGTAAGCAAGGTCTTACAGCAAATGTAACAGGGAACAGTCTGAAAACTGTAAATATTTAGTTTCTTAACAAAGAAATAAGTTGTTACGGAACCCTCTGTGCCCGAGACCAACTCGCACTTAGCAGGTTTTTTAATCAGTTTAAAATGTTCATAAATAAAAGACCCAATTGAAAATCAATACTCCTGGCCTTCGACGAAACTCGTGATTGTACGAAGACATTGTCGTTCTATGAATTGAAATCGGGTTAGCATTCACATAAATTCAAACTACACAATCGAGCCTTGAGAATCCCACACCGCACGATTTACGCGCTCCTTTCTCCCGCATACGCATACGGAAGACCAACGCTGATCAAACGACCAGCACAACGCTGAGTTGAGGCCGGTTTGCAACAATATTGTTTTCCTGTTACTACATAATGTACTTGTCTTATGACATTTATTTTTGTATAATTTGTTGCAAAGAAATGATTCTTATTCATACAAGCAAAATGTGGAACGAGCTCCTCAAATCTTCCAGCAGTGCTACAGAATGCAGTCCTTCAAGATAACTAACTAAACTAACTGAGATGGCGCAACGACCTATGAGTCTTGTCCTCCGATAACAAAAGACGCCACTTCGGTTTCGGTACTCCTTCGAGATGGGTGTGGAAAGAGTTTTTCAGGGTCGACAACGCATCGGCAACGCGCCTAGTGTTGCAAATGTCCATTGGCGCTTCTTGCCTGTTTTGCCGGTGTGAGGAGGTTGCACGAGGCGTAGCTAATTTTAAGTTTGACGTTTAAAAGTGATCACATGTTTACTACATAAAAATAGTTTGTCTTTCATGTATGGATTTGCCATCGCTCAAAACGGCGAAGGAAAACATCGTGAGGAAACCGGCGTGTCCAAGAACCGTAACATTCAAGAGCATGCGATATCTACCAACCCGCACTGGGCCCGCGTGCTAGATAATGGCCCGTACTCTCTCTCTGAGAGAAGGTCAGAGTCCCAGCGGGAACATAATAGGCTACTAATGATGATCATCATCATCAGCCGGAAGAAGTCCACTGCTGAATATAGGTCTTCCTCCTTGAACGCCACCATGAACGTCTAACCATTTGCATCCATCGGCTCCCTGCGACTCTTACAATGTCGTCGGTCCACCTACTTCGCCACTCGAGAACCTTTCATCCTCATCGGTTATCCGTTCGTCGAGCGATGTGGCGAATGACGATGATGACTAGCTCATCATCACCATCAGCCCTTACGTTCCTAATGCTGGGACTCTGGCCTTCTCTCAGAGAGAGAGTACGGGCCGTAATCTACCACGCGGGCCCAGTGCGGGTTGGTAGATGTCGCATGCCCTTGAATGTTGCAGTTCTTGGACACGCCGGTTCCCTCACGATGTTTTCCTTCACCGTTTTTGAGCGATGGCAAATGATGCCGAGATATTTTCTGAAAACGTTAACCCTTCTGCTAAGGCAGCATAAACAATTTTTATTCCCAAAGGTGGTGTCACCATCTCTTTGCAATAACGCCGTAAATGTTAATTTCCGGTTTGGTCGCAACACCTCGCGCCGCCGCCCGCGTTTATGCCGGTACTTCCGCCGATTTGCGTTCTATTACTTGGCTTCGTGAATAATAATAATAATAATGCCCGCACAATCACATACATAGGCTCTGACCCCTAACTAGGTTTCCCTGTATCTAGGGTATCGTTTAGGCTATTGTAAGCGTCTGTAATTTTTCTCATTGTATTTACCTTTTTGTTTTATTGTTTATTATTCTTATGATGACTAATATTTTTATTTATGGGAATATTTTTTGACTCGTTAAGTTATTCAGTAATTTTTGTGTAATGAGTGTAAATGGCATGCCGTTCTTATCACAAACAAATAGAAGTAGGTGAAAATTGACTTCTAAGATTTGATTACATTGTTAGTTAGTTAGTTAGTTAGTTAGTTACAAGTCAAGCTAATAAAAGTGTTTTAAAAAGAAATACAAATACAAATCAGAAACTACGAGGATCGGGGATCCACAACACCCAGACACAGAACAAATACTTGCGCTTTTTTTTTCAATGCACAAATATTTGTCCTGTAGCGGGAATCGAATCCGCGACCTCACGCTTCACAGCGAACATCGCTCCAAAAAAAACTGTTTTATATTAAATCCTGAATATTTACTTCTAGATGAAGGCAGGAAATCCCTTCCCCGCGTTTACTCCCAACCAGCATGTTTGCCTGCGCCAGCCCCGGATCAAGGAGGGGGGAGACGGGGCACCAGTTTCAGGGGGCGCCAAAATCATAAAAATTGCTTATAAAGCACCAAGCACAAAGTTATTAGTGTTCTTAATGTCCCATTCACGAAAAATTTAAACCATCTAATTTTAAAAAATAATATTATACATACGAAAGTAACTCTATCTGTCTGTCTCGCTTTCACGCCTAAACAACTAAACTGATTTAAGTGAAATTTGGTACCGAGATAGTTTGAACCCTGAGGAAGGACATAGGATACTTTTATCACGATAAACTGTAACCCACGCGGGTGAAACGGCGGGAAATAGCTAGTAAGTTAGTATTTTTTTATGTGATAGATTAGCAAACAAGCAGACGGCCCGCCTGATGGAAAGCGGTCACCGTCGCGTATGGACATCTGCAACGCCAGGGGAGTTGCCGATGCGTTGCCGACCTTCAAGAACTCTTTTCACACCCATCTTGAAGGATTGCACTCTGTAGCACTGCGGAAACACTTGTGGGGGAAGCTCATTCCACATTAAGGTTAAGAAATTTAGAGAAAATATATTGTCTATTATCTAATATCTATTGTCTATTGATGACTCACGTTCGTTCTTCGGCGCCGGCGGTTTTCTAGTGGCCCAGTTGGTGCGAATGGACCGAGAGCCCAGCCACTGCCCGTTCATGGAAGTGATGGCTGACTCGGCCTCCTGAAAACATAACGACACATGTGCTGTTGCAGTGATCCCTTTTTTGTCCTAATTTCATCATCATCATCATCATCAGCCAGAAGAAGTCCACTGCTGAACATAGGCCTCCCCCTTGGAACGCCACCATGAACGGCTATTAGCCATTTGCATCCATCGGCTCCCCGCGACTCTTGCAATGTCGTCGGTCCACCTAGCGGGACGCCTACCTACAGAACGTGTTCCGGTTCGTGGTCGTCACTCGAGAACCTTTCTTTCCCATCGGTTATCGATTCGTCGAGCGATGTGGCCTGCCCATTGCCACTTCAACTACTGTCCTAACTTAATTTGGCATAACCATTTTAGGCATATTTTTTATCATAGTAATATTTTGACATTCACGGGCATGCGACATCTACCAACCCGCACTGGGCCCGCGTGGTAGATTACGGCCCGTACTCTCTCTATCAGAAGGAAGACCTGAGTCCCAGCAGTGGGAACGTAATAGGCTATTGATTTGAATGTTGATGTTGAGTATTCTGACACGATTGTTTGTTGGCATACAATTTCAGTAAGCATACATATAGTTTAGGCTAATAGATTTTGCCCTAATTTTGATTCGCATAAAGTTGTAAGGCATATTGTTTATTCGTCTAATAGAGTTATTAGGCGTAAAAGTAACAACTCGTAACCTTCCCACTGGACCGACGACATTGTAAGAGTCGCAGGGAGCCGATTGATGTAAATGGTTATTTATCTATGCAAATTGTCATAACAACATGACAGGCTATACCCTGTTAGGGTATAGCTTAAAGAAACATAAATACATAACATTCTAGTTAAGGACAACACATATATAAAGAAATTATATACTTAAGTAGGTAGGTACACAAGATATAGCCGTTTATGGTGACGTTCAGAGGGGATGGACTTACTCGTTTTATTAGGGGAAGTAAAACTATGCCATGTTAAATTATGACAATAAAATTATGCAAAAATAGGGAACCATACATATTTGGCTTTAACTTTGATATCATCAACATCAGCCTGTATCAGTCCACTCCTGGACATAGGCCTCTCCCAAGGTATCCCACTGAGCCCGGTCTTCTCATCTAACTCCTGCCAGCCACTCGGCGCAAGTCGTCGCTGCAGCTAGTCGCAGCGCGTCCTACACTACGTGCGCCAAGTCGCGGTCTCCACTCAACAACACGTCTACCGCAACGGTTGTCGGTTCAGCGGCTTATATGACCAGCCCACTTTGCCACTTCAGCTTATTCAGTGAGCTATGTTGATGTCTTTAGTTCTCTGTCGAATCAGCTCATTTCTGATTCTGAATTTGATATAACCTTTTCTAACAAAACAGACTGCTTAAACCCTTCTTTTATTCTAACTTGCTTTCAGTACTTTAGGTTCTTGTGGCTGCAAGGACGAATTCTATTAAAAATTAATGAATTCATTATTGATTTGCGACATAGCGATGGGTTTATTTCACACGACTATCGCTATATACCTACTTAAATATCTCTATTATATTATATCTTTATTCATGCTCTATCAATCTTATTAGTAAAGCTAATTAAAAAATATCGGACTATTAGATGACAAAAAAAGCTTGGGATTTTAGTGAACTTGCTCCAATTCAATCAATTAGTAATAAGAATAAAATTGTCAATGTGATCGCGCCAAAAAAATTACCTGCCGGGCGTTTCTTGCCTGTTCTTGTGCCGGCGTAAGGAGGTTGGAACAGGCGTAGCTAGTTTAAAGTTGACGTTTTAAAGTGATCACAATGTATCCTATTGAATAAACATTATTGAATTTTGAATTTGATGCAGTGTATATATTTCTAGGAATCCGTACCACAATCGGTAAAAATCGGAATCCTTGCGTCTGTAGGGGCTGCTGCCACACCGAAATGGTAACTGCTGTTATATGATGGATTTTTATATTTTGACACGAATGCTTATGTTAATGACATGGATGTTGATGAGTCGCGGCGTAAATGCGAACTGGCGCGCCCAGTTGAGTAATCGATGCAATAAGGTAATAATGCTGCATCGACACTCTGTACGGTGCGGTGCTACGGACCGTACATGTTCCGGGCGCGAGAAGAGATGAATGAGATGAGAATGAGTGTGTTAGTCGGTGAAGTCGATACAAGGTGATTCAACAATTTTGTATGGTTAGTATGACATAATATGAAGACCGACAATCATTCTCGATTCAAATTAATTTTTAATATTGTGGGCGAAATGCCCACATTGTGTTGAGTTCCCTACACTGATCACTTTCACTGGTGCGTATCACTTGTTCACAAACACTGACACTGAGTGGTGCACCCGTGGAGGGCGCCGCCGTTGCAGTGCTCACCAGCGGTGCGAGCTGATTGCCCGCCGCGGTGAGCGCCGGCGGCACACGCGTCAGGGACGCAGCCAATCTCGTGCGGTCGTTGAAGGAAGCAGAAGCTGAGCGGCGTGATCGCCACCAGATGAACGCAGCGCATGCCAACGCTAACGCTGCCACAGTATAAACGTACTGATGGATGTCTTGTGACGACATCGCATCTTCCCGTTCCAATTGATCTCCCGCTGATTTCATCTGCTCGATCCGCTTTCGTTTATTGCGACGAAAGACTCCTTGAAGTTGCTTTCATTCAAGGAAGTGGTCGGTATCGTCAGATTGATGAGTTTATTGACGACCGATCTTGGCTAATACTATGTCTGACTCTACATTCTGTTCGTTGGTGTGTTGTTTGTGTGACGTGATAGTGAGGGATTCCGCAACAAGTAGGTACATATGCAGTTGTAGGTTCATCGCCAAATAATCTGCTATTGGTGCGATGCTGACGATAGAACTTCCCACTTGCCGAGGAAATGGATACAGCCTATAAAGATCGAGGCTGTTTTTGCTAACTGTTGTGCTAGATTTTGCTAAGTCTAGCGATTGATCATCTTGATTTGAATGTTGACTGTTGTCACTATTCACAGGTAAAATTGAATCCTTTGACGCGTCGCATATCTCATCAGCTGTTAGAAATGCTTGCTGTCGTGGTTTTTGTTTTATCGCGCGCATAATCCATGCAAGGACGCGCGGTGCACAAGTAAAACTGCTGTGTGTGTTTGTTAATTGTTTGACAATGTTGGTGTCCTGGTCCTGGTCCTGGAGAATGCCCTGAAGTTGTTCTTCTGTTTGTGAAGCATCTCCTCCAGTTTGCTACTGGTCCTCATACTGCCGCTGCTGCGCAGTATTTGAGGATCGGACGACGGTGTCTGCTGCCATACTCCCAACTTCTTGGCGCGAGGTGCTCCTCGCCCTTCCGCTTGAAGTGTGGCTGGACGCAGAATTTGTTTTCCCTCCTGATTTGTGTCGAGGGTTTCTGTATATGAGCTCGTGTCTCCATATAGAAATCGGATGTTCTTATAAAGGGAGTCTATAACAGACCATCGGTACTGTATAGACTTCATGAAGTCCTCGTATTCCCATTTGTCGGAAATTTTGTCGAGGCTATTGCTATTGATCGTCCTGGAGAATGCCCTGAAGTTGCTCTTCTGTTTGTGAAGCATCTCCTCCAGTTTGCTACTGGTCCTCATACTGCCGCTGCTGCGCAGTATTTGAGGATCGGACGACGGTGCCTGCTGGCGTGTATCCATAGTTCGTGGTGAATGAAATTGAAGTTGACTCACCGAAGGCTGACTTTACACTTACGTGTCCCCACGTGGCAATCCAAAGATGTAAGTTTTAAATTACATACGCGAAGCTGGCCTGCCTTCGGAGGCTCGAAGGACCATTGTTGTAGGGGCTGCTGCCACACCGAAATGATAACTGCTGTTATATGATGGATTTATATATTTTGACACGAATGCTCATTATGATATGGATGTTGATGAGTCGCGGCGTAAATGCGAACTGACGCGCCCAGTTGAGTAATCGATGCAATAAGGTAATAATGCTGCATCGACACTCTGTACGGTGCGGTGCTACGGACCGTACAGCGTCTGTTAAGGATTTTTGAAGCGATGATGACTCAGTGGTAGTGACGTCGGCTTGTGATCCATAGGACGTGGGTTCGCGAATCCTACAATGAGCTTGAGCTTTCGGTGAAGGAAAACATCGTGATGAAACCATAGCTTGGTGGTAGGGCATTTTCTAGTGCTCGCCTGGCTTGCTACAACGCTCAAGTGAAGAATCAGTCGCCAAGCACCTATCGGTGTGTTCCGGCAGCCTCACTTAAGAGCCAGTTAAATTTGTACGGGGCCCTACAGTGTCCTATTCGTACTTGTCTCGTTTTTGCTCTATCTATTTGGCTCGATGACTCTGTCTTTATGTCTGTATTAGAGGTGGCAAATATAACACCACTCCGCCACCATCGTCATACTTATGGTCCAACTTTACTCAAGGTCTAGAAGGAAAAAAGATTATACTTACGGATTTTTTCAGAAACGAGACAAATCCATAGCCCTTTGACTTAAGCGTCTGTGGATCTCGAACTACTCTGCAGTCACTGTGAACAAACAAACAATATCTTTTACACATATAGATGTACATAGAGACAAGTAAATAATACGTCACGGCGACGGTGACCGCTTTCTATCAGGTGGGCTGCCTGCTTGTTTGCTAATCTGTTAAATTATAAAAAAAACTAAAACAAAAAAAAAAACGTGACAAATATATAGATTGCAAGTTGCGCCCCGCGGTTTCACCCGCGTCTTCCCGCAGGAACCTTTTTCCGGGATAAAAAGTAGCCTATGTGTTAATCCAAGGTATAAGCTATCTCCATTCCAAATTTCATTCAGATCCGCTAAGTAGTTTTTGCGTGAAAGAGTAACAAACATCCATCCATCCATCCATACACACAAAATTTCACGTTTATAATATTAGTAGGATAAGCGACGTTAGCTTGCGATCCGTAGGTTGTGGGTTCGAAGTCTACAATGAGCTTGAGCTTTCGCGTGAAGGAAAACATCGCGATGAAACCATAGACTGGTGGTAGGGCATTTTCTAGTATACACGCCTGACTAGCTACCACCTCAAGTTAAGAATCTGTCGCCAAGCACCTATCGGTGTGTTACGGCAGCCTCACTTGAGAGCCAGTTCCCAGTCCAGGTGTAGCGTGGCGCCACCTTCGACCACATCGTCACTTAACATCAGGTGACTTGTGGTCAAACAACACCCTCTCAAACGTAAAAAAAATAAAAAGGGCCTTTAAAATTAGACCCTAGATCCGCCCCTGGCCTGGTAGCAGAATCAGCGTATCCATTCTGCAATGATTAGAGCTGGTTCGAACTAATTAAAGAGCTATTTGGGTCAGATAGGAGCCGGTCGGAGCTTTTAGCTATAGCATTTGATTTGTGGCTCCCAGATCAGTGGATTCAATTCAATTCTATACTAGCTTTTGACTGTGACTTCGTACGATTTGCTGCTTTGCTGGTGTAAAGCCTCAATTGTATGCTGTGCCGGGACCTGTTTCTGACATCGTTACACAATGGTGTCGAATCGGTTTCGCATTCTCTTAAACTAAACTAAGTTTGACAGGTCTAAAAGTAATGCTGTCCTTTTTTTACTTCAGTGGCTAGAAAGAGACAGCAATATTATTAGACCTGTCAAACTTAGTTTAGTTTTAGAGAATGCAAAACCGAATCGACACCAATGTCGTACTTGTTTATGTGTGACTAGATGTTCCCCGCGGTTTCAGCTACAGCTTTATGCATGCAAAGTCTCAGCCGGGTTAAAATTGTCAAAGATTCATACAAAATTTCATCCTCTATTTTATCCCCTTGGGGGTAGAATTAATCAAAGTCCTTTCTTAGCGGATGCCTACGTCATAACATCTACCTGCATGCCAAATTTCAGCCCGATCCGTCCAGTGGTTTGGGCTGTGCGTTGATAGATCACTATGTCAGTCAGTCACCTTGAGTTATATATATATTTAGACTAGTTTCACCCCGCGGTTTCTCCCGCGTCTTCCCGTTATCCCGCAGGAACCTCTTTTTGGGATAAAAAGCTTTCGTTCCCTTCAAACATTTTTTTTGTCAGAACGCCTTACTGAGGTTCTAAAATCGGTAATACCGGGTATTTTAAATCGTTTTATTCGTATCCCAACAAAGTTACTTTTTGAATTTAGCCAGTACGAGTTGCCACTTTGACATGTTGGCAGTAGTAAACTTTGACGTTTACGAAAAGTCGGAAATAGACAATAGACAATAGACAATATATTTATTTGTGGCAAAAAACAACATACACTTTACAAAATAAAATTTGATAATAAACATAAACAAAACAAATAAACTTAAATACTAATACAAAGACAATAAATTACATGTTTTTGTTTTGAAATAGTTCATTCATTCATTCATTCATTCATTGTGCATTGTAAAATTAAATCAATTTGAAGCATTGTGAGCATTGTCTTTGACATCAGCTTAATTGTGGTGCGTCATTAATAATGCAGTTAATTAATTAACCCAATTCATATTGAATGCTAATGAACTCGTCATTTTAATGCCTATATCACTAATACTATTATAATAATTATGTGAAGTTTTGTAAGTGTGAATGTTTGTTACTCTTTCACGCAAAAACTACTGAACGGATCTGAATGAAATTTTAAATGGAGATATCTTATACCCTGGATTAACACATAGGCTACCTTTTATCCCGGAAAAAGGTTCCTGCGGGACAACGGGAAGACGCGGGTGACACCGCGGAGCGAAACTAGTCTTCTATCATAGAATGCATAATATAAATATGTGTTAAGTTTTAACAGATTGAAAATACTCTAAGTGTCTTAACAGACCCCTAAATCTGCGCAGCCTTATCTATATCGTTTCAAAAGACAAACAAAAATCAAAATCGGACATTCCGCTTTCGGGTTCCAAAGTTTCCAAATCTGGGCTAAGACATGTCGATGGGAAAGCTTTTCTTTCAATTATTTTAATGTAGAGAGGCGGGACTTTTGGCTAATGTTACAGTTCTTAAGTAGCCCACAATATAAAGGCGTGGTCCGTTTGTTAGCGCGGCTGGTAGAGCGGGAGCGGGAGCGGGGGAGCGGGCGGTTTTACAACTTAATGAACTCCTTTACTGTTTCATAATTGCATGCAGTGTTTATCTTTAATAGGTTCTGCATTTAGCATTGTGTAGTATTTATCTTTAAAAGTAGTATTTATTATTATTATTTTTTTTTTTTTTTATTTTTAAATAAGCAAGAAATATTGTAACAATTGATGATAAACCAAATAAATAAATAAATAAAAAAACTTATGTTATCATAAGTTCTTCGAAGCATAACCAGTGTTTCATTGGTCAAAGTTTCTATTTCTAATATCTGCAATTAGCGAGCCACCCCAGCTTCACACGGGTGCGACGCAAAAAGAGGGGTGTGTATGTGTGTCTGTCTGTAGTATCATAGCTCTCAAACGGATGGACCGATTTCAATGCGCTTTTATTCATTTGAAAGCCAGTTTCCTTGTGGTGGTTTTTAGCTATGTTTGGTTAATATCGGTCTAGCAGTGTAGGAGTATCAGCTCTTTTTACAAAATGATGTAAGGCATTTTAAGCTATATTTATTGAAAATTGGTCAAAGATATCGGGGTTTTTTTAAAATCTAACGTTTCATTTTTTATACAATGTTGGATTATTAAATAAAATTCAAGATGAATTATTTAAAATAAAATTAAAAATACCAAACACAATATCTACACTTAAAATTTGGTAAGCCTCCAGAAGACGGTAAGGTGCCCAAAATGCTGGCAGCTTGCCTCGTTGAATGGCTATGCTAATTTTTTGACCAAAATATGAGCCAGTGTTTTGGTCACCCGTCGAGTCAAGTAGAAGCTTTATACAATGTTAAAGTGTACGCATGTAACGTCAGAAATTGTCTTTTTTCGATGCGTTTTTGACACACTGTAAGCGTTTTTTTCAGCTTATGCAATCAACGCTCACACTGTGACTTCACATATTTGGCAAGAAGCCAAAATACAATACCCTACACTACAAGTTTATGTGTAGCAATCTCTCACAGTGCCTGGAAGATGTTTTGTTTTCCTTACTACCAATATTGTATTCCTTTTTCACAGTTCCGTAGTATCGATGAAAAAACGGAACTCATTTGAGATCACCACTATCGTGTTTGGCCTTTTAGGCAACAGATTTATTTAATAAATAAATAACTAATAAAAAATAATTCCCGCACAATCACATACATAGGCTCTGACCCCTAACTAGGTGTCCCTGTATCTAGGGTATCAGAAACTACGAGGATCGGGGATCCACAACACCCAAACACAGAACAAATACTTGCGCTTTTTTTTTTCAATGCACAATTATTTGTTCTGTAGCGGGAATCGAACCCGCGACCTCACGCTTCACAGTCGGCTATCCGCCCATTGCGCCACATCGGTCGTCATTTATTTGGAAGACCAACAGCTTATACATGTTTGGAATATAACTAGGTATTAAGAAACAGATAGCCAATTACAGATCCTCACGGATAAACAACGATAATAACGAGATAAAATATTAAAAAAATAACAGCGAACAACATAGTGAGTGGTAAACCTGATACATAAACATAAACTTAGAACAAATAAACATAAAAATAAAGTATTCTTTAAATATGTAAAGATGTTAAAGATTTATAATTAAGATTTTAAAAAACTTCACGTGCATAATGTGACGCTTGTAAAAATAGCTATTTAGCTGTACCCCGTGATTTTATTCGCGCGGACTACGATTTATCACGATAAAAGGTATTTTAAGGTTCAAACTATCGTCTATATCACATCAAGATCATTCCAGGCGTGAAAATGTAACAAACAGCATTTATACATTATTTTAACTGCATCGATTGCGTCTCAGTATACGCTTAGCCTAAAGATTTGCAAAGAAAGCAAAGAGTTTGCATAGATCGGTTTTTTGGTGAAATAGTTTTAATGCTAGAAAAAACAGCATTTGTTATATTAAAGTGTGGCTTAAAAAAAAACACAAATATTACAGCAATTGAAATTAAAAAAGAGGAAATAGAACCTCTTTCATAGTTTACATGAAAACCTAAACAAAAATTCGAATTATTAAAGTTCTCACAGACAACTAAACCGTGCGGAACCCTCGCGCGCGATGCAAGCTCGCACTTGACTGGTATTTATTTATTATAAGCTTCTGTTGTATGTAACTTTAGTACCGAGTGGAAATATAGTTCTGATTGAATGTCAGGAGGTATAATATACATAAGATTTTCATCAGTTGCTTCAATCATTATTTGCCTACACTAAACATGGAGCTTATTATAAAATATCGGACTATTTAGATGACAACAAAGCTTGGGATTGTAGTGAACTTGTTCTTACAATAAATTAGTAATATCTTATACTTGATTCTGTTATATGTTATTCGCCGCCATATTGTTGTACATGCAGTCTGCATCTATAACTGCAATGGCGACTTTTTTGGCGGCAATTGAGTTGTCAACGTGAAAATTTTGTTTTACTTTATTTCCAAAACTTGTGTTTCTTCGAGTGATAATGTGTAATATTAGTGGATTATTAACCATGTGTACGAGTGTGGGAAATTGAAATAAAGTTGTGAAAGTGACTTTTCTAGTTGCTCCAAAAAAGTCCGCGTAAAGTTTAAGTAAAGCGCCTCTACTTTACTTAAACACTATCCTCATCCCATCATCTCATAATCATCATCACCATCATCATTTAAACTTGATTCAACTCTATGAGTTTGAAATATTTTAAACTTGACACTGGCACTAAATCACTATGTCAGTCGGTCACCATTGAGTTATATATATTTAGACTAGTTGCGCCCCGCGGTTTCACCCGCGTCTTCCCGTTATCCCGCAGGAACCTCTTTTTGGGATAAAAAGCTTTCGTTTCCTTCCAAACATTTTTTATTATTACTATTACTATTACTATGTCAGTCAGTCAGTCACCTTTGAGTTATATATATATTTAGATTTTCTAGTACCACAGTTAGCGAGTAACAGATACTTACGATATTTCTCCAAAAGGCGCGAACGCGTCTCGTAAACTCTGCGTCTCGATCTCGGGACTGAGGTCGCCGACGAAGATGTGATAGTGTTCTGGAACAAACAGACGGGTCTGTTAGCTTTACTTACTTTCATACAAACGTCAATATTGTGAGCATTGTCAACATAGATGACGCAACGTTTCCGCGAGGCGCCACGAAAAACGGGGAATAGAAAGATCGAGAGGTGGCGTTTTCAAATCAAATCATTTATTTGCCAGTTTATATGGGTACATTGCATGTGTTAGTTAGTTTTAAAAATCGCCATAATTGCTCCGTGAATGCAATTTTTTTAACCTATACTGTCCCACTGCTGGGCAAAGGTCTCCCCCATTTCTTTCCAGATATCTCGATCACCGCAACCTCAGGTCAGGTGAATGCATGAGATTATAACATCAAATTATATTATGTATTATCATTTTATTATATTACATTAATTAAGTTTATTATTATATATATAATTATATACTTTTAATGAGTAATATGCCTTGTCAATGTTGGGAGTAATAAGCTTAATTTTAGGTTACGAACGATAAAAATAATCAATTTGATAAAAAGAAAAGATCAACCAATCAGTTTTTGGCCATTGCTAAAGTTCAACACAGCATGAACGATATAGGCACATTGCAATGTCAACGGGAAAATTTGCCGTATATATAAAACTTTTGTCAAAATGCGTTTAAATAGTTACTTTTTAATCCTAATTGATCACGTAGTAAACAAACATGTAGTTTTTTATATCATCATCATCGTCAGCCAACCAGTCCACTGCTGGACAGGCCTCTCTCTCGGCCCACTACTGCCCCCGCCCCCGACTCCTCTCCCCCAACTCCCGGCACCACTCGGCGCAAGTCGTCGCTGCAGCTAGTCGCAGCGCGTCCTACACCACGTGCGCCAAGTCGCGGTCTCCACTCAACAACACGTCTACCGCAACGGTTGTCGGTTCTGCGGCTTACATGACCAGCCCACTGCAACTTCAGCTTGCTAATTCTGTAAACTATGTCGCAGCTCAGTCTTCGGTTCCTCTCCCCCAACTTCCGGCGCCACTCGGCGCAAGTCGTCGCTCCACCTAGTCGCAGCACGTCCTACACTACGCTTCAGATCTGATTTTCCCCAGGTATGTACCCAGGTAAACTCACAGATTCAGAATACCTTTTCGAAATTGAATTGAGCTGAAGCTAGCTCGCGTTTTGGTTGATTAGCTTCCAAACAAGACGTGGGCCGAATGCGCCTCGAATTCGGACGATAAATCTAGACCCTAGTTGGGCTCAACATATTACAGGATATGTAGGCTTCGCGATGAACCTGACCCTCGGAAATCGAATTAAAAACCTCGTCAACTCGATTTCGCGAATACAACACGGGCGATATCGATGTTGGAATATGGAAGCGATTTATCGATATTTGGGTGAGCGGGACAGATGAACGTATATTATGAAGTAGGTACTACCGCCCCGGCTTCGCACAGATGCAATGCAGATTTGTAGATACTAATATGGACAGTATTTTGGTTTGTATTCTAGAATGACGCTAAAGGGATAAAAGATAAAATCATTTATTAACCATTTTTAAAAAAAAAAAATTACAGGCAAGTCTGAATACAATTTGATTTAATTACTAATTTTACAATAGAGAGATTTTTTTTTTTACAAAGATGTCACTTAATGTTTAATAGTTATTTTGTAGCACTTGACCTAAGAACATAGATTCCACAAGCTGCACCGACATATTATATTCTTTAAATGCGTAAAATGGATTGTTTTCAAAAAAATGTTTAAGTTTTTGTTTAAATAAACTATATTTTAGGGTGGTTAAGCTTTTTGGTAATTTATTATACATCAGTACTTTTAAATAACGACCTTGTTTCTGAACTTTAGCTAATCTGGTTTTTGGTACAACCCGACTTTAATAATAATAATAAATAATAAATTCATTCATTTTCAGATAATTAAAATCCATATTTACAATTTAAAATTCATAAAACAAAAACAAAATAATAAAATCAAAACTACTAGTGCCTCCTCTCCGACATCTGATTATAACAGCACTTGATAACAGATGTGACGCTGTCAGTTCATACAAATACGTCACTTTATCACTACTCAAGCATTGATCAACACTTGAGCGTGATTCTAGAACACTACAACAGTATATAAAGAACAGTAGGTTAGCTAGGGCCGCTCGACGAGTTAATTGCCTACTCTTGCGGTGACGCATAGGCGGCGCGTTCCGTACTGAGTGCATGGCCGCGGCCCCGGCCGCCTCCTTTCGTTTATGTTTGCGTGATCGTGAAAAGTGCGTGCGGTGCCGCTACTCACGCACACATTCAAACCGGCGACGGCCTATTTATATGAAGCTGAACTACTACTCCTTTACTATGACCTTAGAAATCTTTCAGCTTTTCTGTAATATAATATGTATGTATTTTACATATAAACCTTCCTATTGAATCACTCTATCTATTGCTGAAAATTGCATTAAAATCAGTTGCGTAGTTTTAAAGATCTAATCATACATAGGGACAAACGGCGGGAAGCGACTTTGTTTTATACTATGTAGTGATGTTTGCTTGGTGGTAGTGTATTTTCTAGTACTCGCCTGGCTAGCTACCAGCCTCTTCTTAAGAATCTGTCGCCAAGCACTTATCGGTGTGTTCCGGCAGCCTCACTTGAGAGCCAGTTCCCAGTCCAGGTGTAGCGTGGCGCCACCTTCGACCACATCGTTACTTAAGAGGACGACTCCGAAATTAAGCGGATTATCGGGGCTAATTACAATCATTTTCTTCTGTAATTATAATAGTGAAAAATTTAACAAATATGTGTTAAATCTACATGAATGAAGAAAGTGCAATGTGCCCCAGTGTAGCCAGGGGAGTACTAGAAAATACCCTACCACCAAGCTTTGGTTTCATCACAATGTTTTCCTTTTTCAAGCTCAAGCTCGTTGTAAGATCCGAACCCACGTCCAAGCGAACGTCACTACCGCTGAGCCATCAAACTAACTTTAGCCAAAACACACAACTATTTTCATTTCACAAAAAAAAATTGGTTGTCTGTAAAGTTGGTTTACTGACGATGGTTGAACGTGACAACGTCGATTGGCCGATTGTGCTTCTTTGTCGCTCGTTCCGCGCTCTCGCTTGCACTTCAAGCCTTACATGGAACGCCTCAGAGCGAGGTAACGCCGCAGAGCGAGGTAACGCCGCATGAGTCAGTTTTTTCGTGCGTGCAGCCGGCTCTATCGAATTATAAGACGTTGTCACGTCAAAATGCTAGCCATGTGAATTATCTTTGTCCAAATAACCGTAACATGTTTTATGTGTGCAGTGCGGGTGTGTGTGTGTGCGAGAGAGATAGATATAGACGATAACCTATGTACTGTTCATGTTCGATTTGCACGGATCGCAGACATTGATTGCATTACGGATTCAGTTACCGGTGCGGTTAGGGTTGCACGCGTGAGTTTATTCTGTTAGAATCAACAATCATACTCAAGGAGAAAAAAGACCTTCCGAAACACATTTTCCTTCTGAGTCAAAAGGGACGGACTTTTGAGTCAGAAGGAAAAATAAGGTAAATTAAGGAAGGAAAAGGTTACATTTTGGAAGGAGTAGGTCTTGGAAGGTAGGACTCAGCAGGAAAGTCAGTTATTTTTTCTCAGAGTATCGCCATAGTTAGGTATATAAGAGAGTTATATTATAAGCTAGTTGTGGATTTCACCCGCGTCTTCCCGTTATCCCGCAGGAGCCCTTTTCCGGGATAACAAGTAGCCTATGTGTTAGTCTAAGGTATAAGCTATCTCCATCCTAAATTGTATCAAAATCGGTTCAGTAGTTACGGTGATACGTGGTAACAAACATTCACGCACATATTACTCGTAGTAGGAAAATGCTATCGCACAAAAATAGTTAAATTTATAATGAATTCCAAGCTTTTATTGTAGAATTCAAACCCAGCAGATTGCAATCCGACGTCACAACCACTGAGCTATCTCCGCTTCAATATCATTGTAAATCCGTGTGGTGCCAACCCTAGCAAAGCCGTGAAGCGAAGCATCAGCTTTAAATTAAATTCATCCCTTACGCCTATGACGGCTTTCACGAATTAAATATATTGCACAGCTAACTACATCCCGCGGTTTTACTCTCTGTGTAATGCGTGAGCGATGGTGGCCGAACGTTTAAGCGTGCGACTTACAAGACGCCGACACCGAGTTCGAATCCTCTCGGCCCCGCACCTATGACTTGATAAGTTACGTGCGGATTTGCCATCGCTCAAAACGGTGAAGGAAAAAAACATCGTGAGAAAACCGGCATCCAAGAACTGCAACATTCAAGGGCATGCGACATCTACCAACGCGCACTGGGTCAGCGTGGTTGTTCAGGCGTTGTTATACTTTTAAATGTCGGGTAGGTCACAAGCTGAGATTCCAACGTGGTCAAACGCTACCCTGTAAGTAGTAAAAAAAATTGGTTGTCTGTAAAGTCGGTTTACTGACGATAGTTGAACGTGACAACGTCGATTGGCCGATTATGCTTCTTTGTCGCTCGTTCCGCGCTCTCGCTTGCACTTCAAGCCTTACATGGAACGCCTCAGAGCGAGGTAACGCCGCAGAGCGAGGTAACGCCGCAGAGCGAGGTAACGCCGCATGAGTCATGTTTTTTCGTGCGTGCAGCCGGCTCTATCGAATTATAAAACGTTGTCACGTCAAAAACTTATAACACCCCTCTTTTTGCGTCAGGGGTTAAAAATGATAGCCAAGAGATGCATTATGAGAAGTTCAAACGAAACGTCACAAGGTGTAATCGATTGTAGAAATAGAAACATTTGCATCATAGCTAGGCTGACTGTTCGCAATAATTGGGTGCTGCTTGTGGGGTCTGGTCTGCTTTGGTTGTAATTCCGTAACTCGTTAATGTTCATGTTTCCATATCCCAATGTGCACAACCAACCAAGAGAAATCTTATTAGAGTAAAGCTAATTATAAAATATCGGACTATTTATATGACAAAAAAGCCTGGGACTGTGGTGAACTTGCTCCATTTCAATCAATTAGTAATAAGAATAAAATTGACAATGTGATCGCGCCAAAAAAATTACCTGCCGGGCGTTTCTTGTCTGTTCTTTTGCCGGTGTAAGGAGGTTGGAACAGGCGTAGCTAGTTTTAAGTTTGTCGTTTTAAAGTGATCATAATGTATCCTATTGAATAAAATACTATTGACTATTGAATCAATGTTTAGCGAATGACTTGCGTTATGAATTGAACGACAAACAATGATGGAGCAAAACAAATAACCAGCTCGCTTCCTTTGCCAGCATTTGTATGAACGAAACGCCATTGTTTGCTCGATTAAACTGAAATTAGTTTGACAGGTTTAAGTTTAGGTTGCACGGGGCGAGCTAGCGAGGCGAGTTACTGGATAGTGGGGGGAGGGCGGTGTATGTACAGTCAGCTACAAAAGTAGCTGGTCATACTCGATTTTCTAAATGTGTTTTAGATCAGTAATATTTGCGTTTTTTTAACATGTTACCTACATGGTAGCGTTTGACCACAACATAACACTCCCGATTTGTAAATTTGTAAGAAATAATAATAATCTCCAAGGAAACCGGTTGGTGCTACCTAAATCACGACTGAAGATGCACTCTTCTAGTACATTGGTAATGGCTGTAACTACATATAATAAGCTACCACAAGAATTAACAGTTTTACAAAATGACAGGAAATTTATTCGTAGATTAAAAAAAAATTATATGAAAAAGCGTATTATTCAATTGACGAATATTTAAATGAAATTAATAATTAAGTATTGTATTGTTTTGACTATTTAATTTTATGATTTATGAGATTAGGCAATTAAACGTCCTCCTCACTTCTAATTTGTGCTGTGCCCGACGGGGCCCATACGGACTAAATGTACCCATCTAATTTATAGTTTTTTTAAGTTCTTTTGTACACAGTATGGATGCAAATAAAATATGAATATGAATATGATGTTGAGTGATGGTTTAGTCAAAGGTTACTGTTTAAGATGATAAAGACAATCGGAAAATGTGTTTTTGTTCAGCTACTTTTGTCGCTGACTGTTGTTCTTTTATAGTTTGAAATGATTAACTATTCACACTCATTGTTCATTCATCTGATTGAACGAGAACTGAACGCATCACTATTACTTTAAATTTGGCAACATTTTTTTACGAAGTGACATGAGCTACTGTCAGTTGGCTTCGTCTAATTAAAAATACGACTATAGGTTACACGGGGCGAGCTAGCGAGGCGAGTTACTGGATAGGGGACGAGGGGATGTACCTTTCAGGAAACACCGAAAGAGGCAGGGCAGTCCACTCGACTAAACTCTGAATGTCGTCGGTAAAAGAATGCAGAATAATTCCTACCAAACCCTATTTCCCTTTTTAAAACACTTTTATTAGCTTGACTTGTAACTAACTAACTAACTAACTAACTAACTAACTAACTAACTAACTAACTAACTAACTAACTAACTAACTAACTAACTAACAATGTAATCAAATCTTAGAAGTCAATTTTCACCCACTTTCAATTGTCGTATCGACTTGAAACTTTGTATGTGTATGTAATCTCGGTGACAATGCAATAATTTGGTATCATCGACCTGATCTGATGATGCAGCCGGAAGGTGGGTAAGGCATCTCTGCAGTGGCTACTAGTAAACCCCTCGTGTTTGGGCTCATATGATTCGTCTTCATGAGCCCAATACATTGAACTTGGTGACGAGGGTCTGATGATGCAACCGGAAGGTGGGTAGGGGATCTCTGCAGTGGCAGCTAGTAAACCCCTCGTGTTTGGGCACATATGATTCGTCTTGATGAGTTCAATAGATTGAACTTGGTGACGAGGGTCTGATGATGCAACCGGAAGGTGGGTAGGGGATCTCTGCAGTGGCTGCTAGTAAACCCCTCGTGTTTGGGCTCATATGATTCGTCTTGATGAGTTCAATAGATTGAACTTGGTGACGAGGGTCTGATGATGGAACCGAAAGGTGGGTAGAGGATCTCTGCAGTGGCTACTAACGCACGAGGGGTTTACTAGTATAGTAAACCCCTCGTGTTTGGGCTCATATGATTCGTCTTGATGTGTCTAAATTTAACTTGGTAACAAAAGACTAAAAAGTAAAAAAATAAAAATATATAGTTTAAAAACTAAAAAAAAACACTTTAAAAACGCACTGAAAAATATAAAATAATAAAATTGACTTGTATTAGTTAATATAATGGTTAATTCAAAAAGTGTGGAGCGCTGGTACTGGGTAAATAAAAGTACACACAACCAAAAAGCGCTCCACACTTTTTGAATTAACCATTATATTAACTAATACAAGTCAATTTTATTATTTTATATTTTTCAGTGCGTTTTTAAAGTGTTTTTTTTTAGTTTTTAAACTATTATCTTCCTACTAATATTATAAACCAGCTGTTCCCCGCGGTTTCACCCGCGTAGGTTACAGTTTTACATAACAGTGCCAATCCTCTATCAAAGCGGCAACAAAAACTCAACGTCAAAACGTACGGCATATCTCTTGTTGAGATTTATGCATCCAGGGCGGCCGTGGTGGTACATAATGTACTTACATTTACATATTCTGGCCGCGGTTGGCGGTGACGTTGACACTAGTGCTGCGCGTAGTAGTTCGCAGCTCTCTAGCGAACTAGATCGCTCTTTTAGTTCGTCAACTCCCGTCTCAAACCAGCAAAAGGCACGTTCTTTTGTTTCATTAAAATTGCAATTTTGCTTTTATTTCTTATTTTACAAACATTGCACTCATAAAATTGTAATGCTTTAAAGTTTTTTTAAGCCCCCGACGAAAAAGAGGGGAGTTATAAGTTTGATTTGTCTGTCTGTCTGTCTGTGGCACCGTAGCTCGCGAACGGATGAAACGATTTCAATTTTTTTTTGTATGAAGGGTTACGGGCGAGTGTTTTTATATGTTTGATGAAAATCGGTCCAAATAACGGGGGTTTTAAAATTTTAAATTTATTTATATATTAGTTCAATAGAATTATTATATTTATATCAATATTATAAAGACGTAAAATTTGTTTGCAAATAGGGAGTGCTCTTCTAAAATACTGATCCAGTTGTGAAAATTCTTTCACTATCAAGAAGTTACATTATTCATGAGTGTTAAGAGCTGTCTGCTCAGTAAGTAATCACGACATTTGTAAAGTAAGCCGGAGAAATATGTGACGAGAGCCTGCATTTTCTGCCTTTCAAAATCTTTGCCTACCCATACAAAACCGGGGTGGGGCACTAGTATAAAATATTCTTAAATTAAGTGTACTATGTCGATCTTATTGAATGAACTAACAATCAATAAGAGAAAAAGAGCTCTCAGGATCGGCAACGCCCCTAGTGTTGTGAATGACCATAGGGGACGGTAACCGCTCACCATCAGGCGGGCTGGCTGCTTATTTGCCACTCTATTAAACTAACGAACTAAAGAGTCTACTTCGCATAGTTCATCTGAGGGAGCGCTCTCTCGAACTAGTTCCTTCGCGAACCATACGAACCTAGTTGGGGACTGTTCCTAGCTCAGGCTCATTAAATACAAGCATTGCTCGGTATAATGACAGGTTGGAAACTATCTGTGTAGCCTAGCGACGTCATTAGCGATTTACTTTGAAACGGGGCGACTTTTGTCGTGATCAGCGTGCGATTTACGAATGCCGGGTGCGCGCCAAGCGACGAAATCAAGCGATGGTTACCAGACGCGACCGAATCAAAAATTGAAATCGTATGTTGGTCGAAAACATCTTGATGAAACCATAGATATTTATTTATATTTAGTAATCCTTACAATGGCAGAGCAACTAAAAGAGTGATTGTTCGTAACCTACATTAAATAAACACGACAATAATTTATTGTTAGAATAAAAATATAGGTTTGACGGCAACACGGAAGTTTTGGCTTACTTTTAATCTACACATATTTTATGAACACAATGCCAACAAAATCTGCGCAGACCTAAGCGACTAGCGGGACTGCAGTAACTTGAGTACAAGTTTTAAAAAACACAAAAGTTTTCATAAACGTCAAAGTTTACTACTAATTTATTTATAAAAACAAATAGAAGCTTACGGTTTACACCAACACTCTATCTTAAATGTGGCTTATAAATATTATAAAATTCTTACAAATTATACTTAGACTAGCTGTTCTCTGCTGTGTCACCCGCGTGGGCTACAGCTTTATGCATGCAAAGTCTCAGCCCGATCGGTTTAAAATTGACAAAGTTTCAAACAAACGTTCATCCCCTATTTTATCCCTTTGGGGGTAGAGTTAATCAAAATCCTTTCTTAACAAATGCTTACGTCATAACATCTACCTGCATGCCAAATTTCAGCCCGATCTGTCGAGTGGTTTGGGCTGTGCATTGATAGATCACTATGTCAGTCAGTCACCTTTGAGTTATATATATTTAGATTTTCAGCATGTCGTAATGTTGACACTCTCATGTGAACGCAATAAGGAGGGCCAGCGCCCGCAGTGTAGGTGCATTGTTGCAGTGGTGGGTCCGCGGCACCGGGCAAGCGAACAACTGATGCCGTCGACGCCCCGTTCGCAGATAATTGTCAGGGATCAGCTACTTTTGTCGCTGACTGTATTAGGAATACTGTACCTCTAGTACAAGTTTTGAAAATGATAAAAGTTTCCGTAAACGTCGACGTTTACCACCGCCGACTTGTCAAAGTGGCAACTCGATCTGCTTAAATTCAAAAAGTAACTCAATAATATTGTTGGAATATGATTATAACGATTTAAAATAACCCGTATTAACGTTTTCAGTTCCTCCCAGTCTCGGTAAGATTCGCTGAAAAAAATATGTATGGATGGAAACGAAAACTTTTATAGTTTTTGTAAACTATCAAAACCTGTACTAGGGGTACTGATGTTAAGTGATGATGCGATCAAAGATTATTGTATAAGATAGTGAACGTAATTGGAAAAATGTGTAATTGTTCAGCGAATTTTGTCATTACTGCAGTCGTGCTAGACGCGTAGATGTGACCACCACTTTAACCATATTAAATACCTAACGCTCTATTAGCACGAGCTAATTAAAAAGGGCTGTAATCACGCAATGTTCTTTGTTGGAATGTATGAGTTTAGTTCACGGAATCTGATTTAGTACATTTTGTGTGGTGACCGCTGTGTTGTTACGAGAAAAGATGGCTTCACCACGGTTGAAACTTTGAAGGACTTGCGAACGGTAAAGCGTCAGTAAGCATGTCAGTCACCTTGTTAAATCACACTTCCTATTATTATTATTTATTATGAGAAAGTTTGTGTGTGTGAATGTTTGGTATACCACGTATCATCGCAACTACTAAACGTATTTTGATGAAATTTGGAATGGAAATAGCTGACACCTTAGATTAATACATATCGTCGGCTAGCAAACAACACCGCATAAGTCAAAATTTTGCGGTTTTGACATTGGTTGTTTTGATAACATCCACCTGATAACAACCTTGGCTTCTGAAATACAGTTTTAACTAGTTCAGGAGTCCATGGACTCATTTATAATTGTATCCCACTTTTATGTCAGTAAATAAATATTTGATTTGATTTTTGATTTGATAAGTTTGAATGTTTGTTACATATATGTGATTTGTACAGAACACAGCGGAAAATTCGCATGTGCGAAAAAGCTATTTGAACAATTTAAATAAAAAAACAAACAAATAAACAGTTTTATGTCTCGCCTGAAAAGTTACAAAATTTGACATGCGCGGTGTTGTTAGCTAGCCGACGATATGCCACTTAACATCAGGTGCCTTCTAGTCAAACGCTGCCCTGTGAAAAAGTAAAAAAAGGTCGTGGGTTCAAGTCCCGCTTCATGGCTGTAATTTCCCTATTTCCCTAATAAGTTATTTCAGCTAAAATTAAAAAAAAAGCTTTTAAAAATATTAGTAGAAAATATTATTTTTAATCTTAAAACCGAATCTTGAGTGCTGAAGATTTCTACAGATTAAGTTTATCTTGGAACCTAATGGCGTCTTGCCTGTCGCATTTAAGTCTTAAACCGATTTAAGATACTGTCTAAGTGTTTATGCTCGACTGGATAAAATGTTATAGCACTAGCAGATGCCAATGGTTTTACACGAGTTGAGAGCAGAATTCAAATGCATCATCATCATCATCAGGCGTTTTTATTTTACTACTTACAGGGTCTCGTTTGACCACAAGTCACCTGATGTTAAGTGACGATGTGGTCGAAGATGGCGCCACGCTACACCTGGACTGGGAACTGGCTCTCAAGTGAGGCTGCCGGAACACACCGATAGGTGCTTGGCAACAGATTCTTAACTCGAGGCTGGTAGCTAGCCAGGCGTGCACAAGAAAATGCCCTACCACCAAGCTATGATGTTAACACGATGTTTTTCCTTCACTGAATGCTCAAGCTCATTGTAAGATTCAAACCCACAACGTACGGATCATCGCTTCAAAGCCAATTATGTTTCCACTGCTGAGACACGGACCTTTTCTCAGAGGAAGTATGGGTTTTCAGACCACTCGAAGGTATCTAAGGACCAACTTTAGACAACAACCTAAGACAACAACACATAAACTTAAACACTGTGACATGAGATTTTGAATACTAGAAGATTTATGAAAATATTTCATAACAAAAAAAAGCTAAATAAACGCTTCAAAAACCAAACAGAAGTTTTTCAAAATAAAACGACTTTTACAATGCTGTTACTGCTGCGGACAATCAATGCCAACAAAACATTATGAAATGCAAATACAAAAAGATTAAATCAGCCACGTGCGAGTATAACTCGCGAGACAAAGGTTCCGTAGAAGTAAAACAATCTTCATTGAAAAAAAAAAAACTTACAATACTATGTTTATGAGTAAAATTCCGTTGCGTTCGTAATTCTACTCCTCTCAAATAACTCGACCTTAAAACTTAAAACAAGCTACGCAAAATAATAGGCAAGAAAAAGCAATATACTGCTTTAAACTAGCATGGTCAATAACATTAGAATTGGGTTTTGAAACGGGATAATTACCATGTATTTGTTTTTGTTTGAGTTCTCGATATTCCGGCACTGTTGCAAGCGCCATGATCACGAGAATACTAAAAGTTTCTGCGGGTAGGATTGTTGTTTATTATAACGGGCAGACGTATCTATCTACCCGCGTCCTCTCACGTTTTTTGCGTACGATGACATTACCATTTTCACACAAGTCACTCGCAACGTCGCAAATCGATTTAAATCTCGACACACAAAACTCACGGTATCCCTTCGCGAGCTATGACGTGGTAATTATCCCGTTTCAAAACCTAATTCTAAGAAACAGCAAGTCCTTTTAGGCGCAATCATAATTATTTAATTTGAAGCAAATTCACGACAATCCTAAGTTTTATCGTCTTAATAGTTTGATATTTTAAAATAAAGTTTTCTAATGAGATCTCATTTTATTATGACTTGAAATTAAGTTATAGATAAGTTTTGGATTTTATTTGGGATTTTTTGCAAGAGCGTAGGTGATTTTTGAGCGAGAACTTACGACAGATGTACAAAATTATTGTAAGCATTCTGTTTTTATCTACCAATGAAATCGTATTAGGTAAAGCTCATCATAAAATATCGGACTATTGAGATGACAAAAAAGGTTGGCATTGTAGTGAACTTGCTCCAATTCAATCAGTAATGAGAATAAAATAGTAAATATGATCGCTTCCAAAAAGTTACCTGCCGGGCGTTTTATTACCTGTTCTTTCCCGGCATTTGGAGGTTAGAACAGGCGTAGCTGCTACTTTTAGGCTTGATTTTAAAGTGATCAGAAATGTTGTATCCTACTTAAGAAATAAATTTTGGTTTTTTGATTTTTCTAACGACGGAACCCTACAAATTTGAACCGAATAAACACAAATATCATAAAAACATAGACAGTGTACTGAAGGCAATAAAAACACAAATCCTGTCCGGTCGTGTGTTTTTTTTGCACGTTTGGGAAATTTCACGGTACAACTCTCAATTTGTTAAGGTTATTTTTTTCCCTGGATTTTTTGAAGTTCACTCCTTTGGGACTTAGGCAGAGGTAAACGCAAAGTTTCCCTTTTAAGAGGTAAACTCAAAGATTAAGTTTGTTATCGGGGTTAATTACAAAGGGTTTTCTTTACTACTAAAAAAAAATTGAAATAGAAAAGTAATCATATAAAAATGGCAAAAAACGCAAAACAAGACAAGTCACCTGGTGTTTAGTGACAATGTGGTGGCGTGCCTCCGAGACTAAGCTGATAATTGGGATTAATTACAACAATTTTTTTCTTTAATTAAATATTAAAAACATCTAGAAAAAATACTGCGAAAATGTATTTAAACATTGATGATATTTAAACATTCCATTCTCTCCAGATCAAAGACTTGTTAGTACAGGCGATGATGGCTCAGTGGTAGTGACGTCGGCTTGCGATCCGTAGGACGTGGGTTCGAATCCTACAATGAGCTTGAGCTTTCGGTGAAGGAAAAACATCGTGATGAAACCATAGCTTGGTGGTAGGGTATTTTCTAGTACTCGCCTGGCTAGCTACCACCCTCTTGTTAAGAATCTGTCGCCAAGCACCTATCGGTGTGTTCCGGCAGCCTCACTTGAGAGCCAGTTCCCAGTCCAGGTGTAGCGTGGCGCCATCTTCGACCACATCGTCACTTAACATCAGGTGACTTGTGGTCAAACGCTACCCTGTAAATAGTAAAAAAAAAAAGAAAGTACATACCATAAAATCATATAAAAAAATACAGTAACCAGAGGACCATCGAACCATTTTTGGAAAATAACAAACTAACTAACTGTGATGGTGCAACCAAAGTGAGTGTTGTCGACCGATAACAAAAGACGTTTCTTCGCTCTGTCCTGCGCCACCTCCTGCCAGTCCGACAGTCCAGTCCATCTTCCCTGTATCTTACTATACACTTTGAGTCCATCTTTCGAGAGCTGCCTTAATTATTTCCAGCGACTTTTTTTGAAGCTTTTGTTGCTCCAAAAGCGACATGAGGTACAATCAACGACAAAAGTCGCTGAACAATCACACTTTTTTTATCATCCTCATCATCTTATACACCAATTTTGACCTCATCATCACCTAAAATCAGGTGTGTTATCTTGTGGTCAAAATGATACCATGTAAAATGTAAAAAAACAATAATAACTACTGATTTGAAACACATTTGGAAAATTGAGATCGATCAGCTACTTTTGTCGCTGATAGTACCTACCCCCTCTGTCGCCAGCGGGGTGAGCCTACAGAGACTGGGCCTTAAGTAACCTGTTTTAAGTAACTTAAATGGGCCTTTTAATGTGCTTCCTGACTCGGAGGTTTTAAGATAAAACTTTCCTGTTTTTTATTTTTTGGGGTTCCTTAACTTAAAAGGAAAAACGGAACCCTCATAAAATCACTTTGTTGTCTTTCCGTCTGTCTGTCTGTCAAGACCCTTTTTCTCAAAAACGCGTTGAGGTATTTAGTTGACATTTATATCAAATACTCGGTATGTGAAAGCTGTGAAGAAATGAAACTTGTAAGTCATCGCGATCAACAGATATGAAAGTTTGTGTTGCACATTTTCGCATATTTTGCGATTTATGAATAAGAATCATTTATTTGCAACAAAAAAACATAAATAAACATATACATATATAACATTTACACAAGTGGTAATATAAAAAAATGTATCAGTATTAGATCTTGAAACGGGATAAGTGCAATTCTAATTCTAATGTTATTGACCACGGTAGTTTAGAACTGTATAAAAAAAAATATTGTTGCAAAGCGGCCTCAACTCAGCAATTTTTTCAATTTCAATTTCAAAACTTTTTTATTTAATAGGATACATTGTGATCACTTTAAAACGTCAACTTAAAACTAGCTACGCCTGTTCCAACCTCCTTACGCCGGCAAAAGAACAGGCAAGAAACGCCCGGCAGGTAATTTTTTTAGCGCGATCACTTTGACAATTTTATTCTTATTACTAATTGATTGAATTGGAGCAAGTTCACTAAAATCCCAAGCTTTTTTTTTGTCATCTAATAGTCCGATATTTTTTAATTAGCTTTACTAATAAGAAGATTTCTCTTGTTTGGTTGCATGAATGTAATATCACTACATAGTATAAAACTAAGTCGCTTTCTCTGTCCCTATATCTCTATGTCCCTATGTACTATGCTTAAATCTTTAAAAAACTACACAACGGATTTTGATGCGGTTTAAATAGATAGAGTGATTCAAGAGGAAGGTTTATATGTGTAATACATATATATTATAGTACAGAAAAGCCGTAAATTTTTTTTTTTTTTTTTATTTTTTTATGTAATAGATTAGCAAACAAGCTGACGGCCCGCCTGATGGAAAGCGGTCACCGTCGCCTATGGACATCTGCAACACCAGGGGAGTTGCCGATGCGCTGCCGACCGAAAAAAATAAAGACCGAAATTTCTGCTGCCGAAATTTAAAGATTTGTAAAATACTGCCCCAGATTAGTATCTACAAATCTACATTGCACCAGTGCGAAACCGGGGCGGGCCGCTAGTGAATCATAACCTATACTACTTCCCGTTGAAGAGTCTTGAAATATGGTATGAAGCAAGTTCTTACAGCACATGTAAAAGAAAAAAGTCTGAAAACCGCAAACATGTAGTTAAATAACAAAAAAATACGGAACCCTTGGTGCGCAAGTCCAACTCGCACTTGGCCAGTTTCTTTGTTTTTTTTTATAAATGATCAGGCGGACGCTCTGGGAGAGCAATAAATTAATTTACTTGCAAAACAGATTACGCAAATTCTGTCGGTTTACATAATGTTTTCCTCTATTTCGTGGTACGGTCAGTGACAAAGGTAACTGAACAGTAACAAATTTTCGTATTAGATTCATCATTTTAAACACCAACCTGGACTTTTTTGGCGGCAATCGAATTGTCAACGTGAAAATTTTGTTTTTATTTCCAAAACTTGTGTTTCTTCGAAACTTCCAAAACTTGTGTTTCTCCTTGTGTGTGGGAAATTGAAATAAAGTTGTAAAGGTGACTTTTCTAGTTGCTCCAAAAAAGTCCGTGTAAAGTTTAAGTAAAGCACCACTACTTTACTTAAACACTATCCTCATCCCTTCATCTCATCATCATCATCATATTAAACTTGATTCAACTCTCTGAGTTTGAAATATTTTATACTTGACACTGGAAAATACACTAATCGTGTGACGCCATAACAAAACAAAAAAAAAAAACACCAACTATTGACCCCATCACCATTTAACATCAGGTGTGTTGTGTTCTGCTCAAAAACTACCTTGTGTCGGAATCCACGGCACATTCGCTTCACGGAAACGTTTTCCGAGAGCAAATAGGTACCGGAAACTTTCCCGTGATTGAACACCTGGTTTGTCAAATTAAATGTCAGATTAATGGATCGCATCCAAAAAAATTATCAAGGGAACTTTTCCGAATCCGTGGTCGAAAGAGTTTCCGAGTGAATCAGGATCGTACTGCTGGACTGATGCTATCCTAAGATGGCCAATAAAAACAAAAGTGGGGCAATAAGTGTATAGATCAGGGGTGGCCAACCGGTCGATCGCGATCGACAAGTCAATCTTGGCTATTAGTTCAGTCGATCGTGGCAAGGCAAAAAACATGAGTTTAATATACCTAGTGGTCATAATAATTTACATACAAAATGTAAAAAATACGTAGAACAGACAGAACAACCTGATTTCTCTAATCTAGCAAAAGATGTTCACAATAGAATACTACATAATTGTATTCGTATTTACTGAACAAAAAGTGCAATGTGGCTGGCGGCGCGGCGGTTGGAAGATAGGAGCCGAAGATCGGGCTTAGTAGCGTACTTTGGGAGAGGCCTATGTCCAGCAGTGGACTCAAACAGGTTGATTGATTATAATGATTATTATGATGTATACATTGAACATTTCATGAAGTCTGAGGTTGGTGGATCCCATGGGGTTTCTTCAGAAAATAGTAGATCTTGGGCAAAACCAAGTGGGCCACCCCTGGTATAGATCAAGCACGCTACAGAAAAAGCCAAGGAATGCATGCTCACGCATCGTCCCCTCATCTCGCGAGAGGTGACAAATGACACAAAAGAATGTCTCCCTCTCTAAGTCACCGCCATTAGGCGACCTACAGCGTCACTGTAGCCGAAGAGATGCCACAGTGAAATAAGGCTCTCATGTCGATTTTTTTTCATCAGTGCCTTTGAACCACAAGTCACCAAAAACAAAATACATCCCATGTCCTTCTCCATAAATCGAGCTACCTCCACACCAAATATCATCAAGATCGGTCCTTCTTTCTTTTACTTCTTACAGGGTCGCGTTTGACCACAAGTCACCTGATGTTAAGTGACGATGTGGTCAAAGATGGCGCCACGCTACACCTGGACTGGGAGCTGGCTCTCAAGAGAGGCTGCCGGAACACACCGATAGGTGCTTGGCGGCAGGTTGGTAGCCAGCAAGGCAAGCAGTAGAAAATGGCTATGGTTTCCTCACAAAGTTTTCCTTCACCGTTTCGAGTGAATCTACACATTTAGCTGTCGAAAAAAATTCATATACAAATACAAATACAAATTATTTATATATAACACCTATGTTACAAGTCAAACAAAAAATACAAAACAAAACAAAACAAAAACATAAAACAAAAAACACAACAAAAACAAAACATAAAACATTCCCTTCTGTTAATCCACTGTGTTAGCGTTTTTCCTCCATCCTGCGGTACCCTAAAACCAACAGGGGACCGTACCTCACTAATGAGCCTATTAGAGACGTCTACTGACCTATTTATGTAAAAAAAAAAACGTTTGTAAATCCCGCGTGAGGCAGCTAAGCTTAAAATATGTCGAGATGATAGAGATGTGAAAATATTTTTCACCTCACATGCTCGGAAAGATTCTGTTTAGCTTTCAAATTCTAAGTGCAAAAGTGTATTTTCAACGCTAGCGTGGAAAATATTTTTAAAACTCGAACCTTTCTATTCAAAATTTTCCATACCGTTAACTTAAAATGCAACAATACTTATTTCAAATCAGTGTGCCAACCTCTTTTTGAAATAAACGAACTGGCCATCACGACGATTGCATGAAAAAAAAGTGTTCCAATAAGGGTTCCGTTATTTCTTTTGAGGTACGGAAGAAGTAAAGTATCTGACAAAAGATTCGAACGAACTGAACGTTAAAAAAACACTGTAATATAAACATCATGTCGCTCGTGTGGTACTAGTCACAACGGAATAGCGATTACAATAACGTCCACGACAAAAAAGCTTGCAATCGTAGCGAACTTGCTCTAATTCCATCAGTTGGTAATAAGAAAAACATTGTAGATGTGATCGCGCACAAAAATTGTTCGCTGAGCGTTTCTTGCTTATTTTTCCCCTCTTCATCGAGTTATTATAAACGCAAGATGCCAATGAAGGCGTTATACCTCCAAGCACCTATCGGTGTGTTCCGGCAGCCTCACTTGAGAGCCAGTTCCCAGTCCAGGTGTAGCGTGACGCCATCTTCGACCACATCGTCACTTAACATCAGGTGACTTGTGGTCAAATGCTGCGCAAAAATAGACATATCCTACTAATATTATAAATACGAAAGTTTGTGTGTATGTGTGAATGTGTGTTACCACGTATCATCGTAACTGCTCAACCATTTTGATGAAATTTGGAATGGAGATAGCTTATACTCTGGATTACCACATAACACATTTTTATCCCGGAAAAAGATTCCTGCGGGATAATGAAAAGACGCGGGTGAATCCGCGGGGTGCAACTTGTAAAAAAATAAGTTTTCAGTAAAAAGCGAACAAAATAGGGATCCCTAAAGTTTTTAAAGCTGAAGGGAACCAGATAAAACGTCGGTGAAGAAAATAAAGTTTAACTCTTAAGTTTTGGATAAGAATTTTTATGCCCAAACTTGCTACAATCGGGGCTAATTTTTTTATCACACTTTCCGTCAGTTCTGAGCCCAGTTGAATACTTTGATTATGCAGATTGGCAGATGTATCTTTGTATTTTCTTTCTACTAAGGATGCTTAGTGCCGTTTCCGTTTACGTCCGTAATATAAGCGTCTGACCAAATTTCGGTAGATTTGAACTTTTTGACGACTTTTTTGGCGGCAATCGAATTGTCAACGTGAAAATTTTGTTTTTATTTCCAAAACTTGTGTTTCTTCGAGTGATAATGTGTAATATTGGTGGATTATTAACCATTATGTGTTCGTTAATGTGTACGAGTGTGGGAAATTGAAATAAAGTTGTGAAAGTGACTTTTCTAGTTGCCCCAAAAAAGTCCGTGTAAAGTTTAAGTAAAGCTCCACTACTTTACTTAAACACTATCCTCATCCCATCATCTCATCGTCATCATTTAAACTTGATTCTACTCTCCGAGTTTGAAATATTTTATACTTGACAATGGCAAATACACTAATCGTGTGATGCCATAGCAAAAAAAAAAAAAGCTTTTTGACATTTTTTCCGCACTAAAATTTGACATAAGTAGGTGTCGATTCGGTTTTGCATTCTCTAACACTAAACTAACTACCTATCTAAGAAGAAGAAGATTAATATGGCTCAGTGGTAGTGACATCGACCGCGACCCATAGGTTGTGGATCCAAATCCTGCAATAAGCTAAAGCTTTCAGTGATGGAAATATCACGATGAATAACGCTTACTGCTAGAGCATTTATTTTTTTATTATATTTCATTACCACCGTCAAAATTAAAATTACACAGTTCCGGACCAAACATAATGTCAATAAAAATATTTAATAAACTACCCGACGAATTAAAATCTGAAGAAAAGAATCACGTATTTTTAAATAACTTAATAACGTTTTTAATCGACAAATGCTACTACAGCCTAGATGAATTCCTCAACGACGACTTCTCGAAATGATTAGAATGGATCGGTCCGCTCCTACATTGCTATACCCTATTCGGGTCCATATGTTCGCTAATCTTAACCACTAAGATCTCTTGTAAACTAACTAACATATGAATGCAATAAATGATTGAATATGAATATGAATATGAACATTCACTGGAATAAAAGGTTAAGTCTGCACGGAACCCTCAGGGCTTATGTACAATCACACTTGTGCGGTTTTCTTTTGTCATACGAGTGTCAATAAATCTAGAAGATTCCTTTAGGGGGGAAATTTCTATCGAGAATCCGATTTTAAGTTGTTTTTAGTGCGGCCCATTGCCACTGGAAGTTCAGCGTTTTCCTTATGTCACTGCGGAACCGTGACGTAGGAATGTACCCGTGATGAGATTGCATCGATAGTTCTTTTTCTACTCTCTTATTTTGGCATCCTAGTCAAAATCAAAATTTGTTTCATTCAATTGATTTTGTTTCATTGTGATTACATTAAAACGTCAACTTAAAACTAGCTACGCCTGTTCTCCTTACGCCGGCAAAAGAACAGGCAAGAAACGCCCGGCAGGTAATTTTTTGGCGCGATCACATTGACAATTTTATTCTTATTACTAATTGATTGAATTGGAGCAAGTTCACTAAAATTCCAAGCTTTTTTTCTTGTCTTCTAATAGTCCGATATTTTTTAATAAGCTTTATTTATAAGATTTCTCTTGTTTGGTTGTATACATTGGGATATGGGAACATGAATATTAACGAGTTAAGGATCACAACCAAAGCATAACACAAGTTTCGAGCTTAATTTGGGGCTAGGTCAATTTATGTGCAATGGTCCCCCGATATTTATTTATTTATTCCAAATTTCACTCAAATCCGTTTAGCCGTTTCAGCGTTAAGAAGTAACAAACATACACTCATTCACTCACAAACTTATTATATTATTGTGATTTACTAATATAGAAATAACCATTTCATTCTCCCAGAATACGTTGACAAATATATTTGTATCGATATTCCTTGTCACAGCCCTATGCGGAGACAATTTACTGAATAGAACGCCATTTTGTCAGCGTAACGCTCTCATTGGCTAATTCAAATAAGGAAACAGTCGGCAGAAACTTTTTTTGTCGTCTATTGTATTCAGCCAAGTTGTTTTGCGAATTAAAAAAAATGCGATGGCCATTTGTGGCTGTACGTGCTGCCCAATATTTAAAAGTTTGCTCACGATTATATTAAAATAAGAGATTTTTTATTTTTAGTGTCTCTTTTACCTTCATATTTGTATTGAGAGAGGGAGAGGCAGAATATAGTATAAAAAAGCAAAAATAAAACACTTTAAAAACGCACTGAAATATATAAAATAATTAAATTGACTTGTATTAGTTACGATATAATGGTTAATTCAAAAAGTGTGGAGCGCTTCTTTTACTGCGTAAATAAAAGTACTTTTTCAGTGCGTTTTTAAAGTGTTTTTTTTTTAGTTTTTTTACACTATATATTTTTATTTTACTACTTTTTAGTCTTTTGTTACCAAGTCCAATCTATTTGACTCATCAAGACGATTCATATGAGCCCAAACACGAGGGGTTTGCTAGTAGGCACTGCAGAGATCCCCTACCCACCTTCCGGCTGCATCATCAGATCAGATCGACGATACCAAATTATTGCATTGTCACCGAGATTACATACACATACAAAGTTTCAAGTCGATACGACAATTAGAAGTAGGTGAAAATTGACTTCTAAGATTTGATTACATTGTTAGTTAGTTAGTTAGTTAGTTACAAGTCAAGCTAATAAAAGTGTTTTAAAAAGAGAAAGACTTTATAAACACAGTTTTATGTGTTTACGTTACAGAGGTTTTGAGTGAACTTGCTCCAATTCAATCAATCTTCCATAAAACTATAAAAGAAAGTCGTGTTAGTTACACTATTTATAATTCAAGAACGGCTGAACCAATTTGGCTGAAAATTGGTGGGGAGGTAGCTTAGGCCAATAAACAGCTATAGGACACTTTTTATCCCGGAAAAGGTTCCTACGGGATAACGGGAAGACGCGGGTGAAACCGCGAGACGCAGCTAGTTAGTAATAAGAATAAAATTGTCAATGTGATCGCGACAAAAAAATTACCTGCCGGGCGTTTCTTGCCTGTTTTTTTGCCGGCGTAAGGAGGTTGGAACAGGCGTAGCAACTCCTTCGACGTGTACGTATTTTCAATAAAATTCCAAGTGAAATTCAAAACTTGTCAATACGTAACTTTCAAGTCTATATAAAGAGAAATCTTATTAGTAAAGCTTATTACAAAATACACACACATAGCTCCAAAGCAGGACTGTCCTGCTTAAAGCGGTACGTATGGTCACGTTACTCTTATTTATCGCGACAAACTAGTTCACGCAGGTGAAACCGGGAAACAGCTAGTTGTAAATATGTTATTTTTATTAAATTTCACGCTTCTATGCCTTCCCGTGACACGTCTCGGTGGGTATCGCTGAGAATCTGCAGCCAGCGAGCGGCTCCCTCGAGCGGGCTTATGGCCAAAGCCGGTAATCCTGTCTATTGATTTACAGTCCGCCCTTCACTTACAATGCACTCCAATATGTGAGATTTAGTCAAGATACACACATCTGAGAACAAATAATCCATAGATAGATAGATAGATAGATAACACTTTATTGATTCACGACGACAATAGAAAAACAAAGTAAAAATTTTTGAAAACCCCACTACGTTTAAAAAGTAATTGAAAAAGGATAAAATAATTTATGACCTCCCCTCCCCCGACTTAAAAAGAACATTCGTTGTCAGGACACGTGACCTGATCGAAAATTCGTTTGGGGCCACGCTAACGGGAAATGCCGTTCAATAGCGCCATGATTGACGTTTGACATAAATGTGGCCACGACGTTGGACAACGGCATTCACATTGGCGTTTGACGTTAGCCGATTCAAGTGCCACCGGCGCGG
The DNA here is from genome assembly GCA_931315375.2 of Opisthograptis luteolata. Classification (NCBI taxonomy): domain Eukaryota; kingdom Metazoa; phylum Arthropoda; class Insecta; order Lepidoptera; family Geometridae; genus Opisthograptis; species Opisthograptis luteolata. The sequence goes on along the minus strand of OV928063.1, from coordinate 4,399,967 downwards.
CGAAGGGGAGGAAGTAATATCCCCCTCTCTTTCTACCGCGCAGGGAAAATGTATGCCTGCTGCTGCTGTTTCGTGTAAGCGGCGCAGGGCAATTGCAGTTTTCACTTCTTCCGGCACTCCCAGATTGCAACCCGTTTTTTTTGTTGAAGCCATTTCATTCATCATTCATTCAACCGCATTGTTTCCGGAAACAACTCAGACACAATAAAAACATTGATATCTCAATCAATACAGAGCGATATATCGTGCGCCTGGCTTCGTTCGCGAAACATTCCCCTGATTGAGCAATGCCACATAAACAATACGGGACCCTAAAAACAGTACGCCATAAACGACGGCATTTGCCGAACGGGACGATAAAAGAATACTTGCATATTTGATCGTTGAGAACCAATCAGATGATTGTCTTACCCTCGAGTTAGATCTATTGGAAAATATTGAATATAGTCAATAGTTATTTTTCATTCAATAGGATACATTGTGATCGCATGTGTATCCCATTAAAAAAACATATTTTGACTTTTGCAATAAAAAGTATCATAGGCTAACGTCAATAGGTGTCACGGAGAAAAAAAACCTTCCGAAATATGTACCGTTTTCCTTCTGACTCAAAAGGGAAGGATTTGTGATTTAGAAGGAAAACTAAGGTAAAATAAAAATATGTAGTTTAAAAAAACTAAAAAAAAACACTTTAAAAACGCACTGAAAATATAAAACAATAAGATTGACTTGTATTAGTTACGATATAATGGTTAATTCAAAAAGTGTGGAGCGCTTTTTGGTTTTATTTACCCAGTAAAAGAAGCGCTCCACACTTTTTGAATTAACCATTATATCGTAACTAATACAAGTCAATTTTATTATTTCATATTTTTCAGTGCGTTTTTAAAGTGTTCTTTTAACACGACAAACACGAGGGGTTTACTAGAAGCCACTGCAGAGATCCCCTACCCACCTTCCGGCTGCATCATCAGATCAGGTCGATGATACCAAATTATTGCATTGTCACCGAGATCACATACACATACAAAGTTTCAAGTCGATACGACAATTAGAAGTAGGTGAAAATTGACTTCTAAGATTTGATTACATTGTTAGTTAGTTAGTTAGTTACAAGTCAAGCTAATAAAGGTGTTTTTAATTAATAAGGAAGGAATCGGTCTTGAAAGGTAAAGACTCAGAAGGAAAGTTGATTTTTTTTCTCAGTGTTCATTGCCTAATATAATGTCAATCGACATTATTGTGCGTCGATCACGTCGATCGTACGTGTCGATCGTCGAGAGCCAACTAATTCGACCCGTGTGTCACGTCAGTACGTCACTCAATCGCAGCTTCAGACGTGTCACTGTAAAAATGCCGCCACGTACACGCCGTGTCGCGCGTCACGTCACGTTAAAACGGACAAACGTGTTTGTTTCAACGAAACTTGGCATGTATTTTTTTTTATTTATATTTTTTTTATTTATTTATATTTATTTATCATCAGCCCGTTACATTCTCAATGCTGCGACTCTGGCCTTCTCTCAGATCAAATCGAATCTAACCTTTTATTTGCTAGAATCACATGAGATGTCTCGCTTTCACGCCTAAACTACTGAACCGATTTAAATGAAATTTTGTACGCGGATAGTTTGAACCCTGAGGAAGGACATGGGATACTTTTTATCGCGATAAACAGTAGTCCGCGTTGGTGAAACCGCGGGGAACAGCTAGTAATACTATAAATGCGAAAGTAGCTCTGTATGTCTGTCTGGATTTCTCGCTTTTACGCCTAAACTACCAATCCGATTTAAATGAAATTTGGTATGCAGATAGTTTGAACACTGAGGAAGGATATGATAATTTTTTTATCGCGATAAACGCACGCGGGTGAAACCATGGCAAACAGCTAGTAAAAAAAATAATTAAAAAACATGTCAAAGTACAAATCAAGTCAAGTTACATTGTGTTTGGCAGAGAGAGAGAGTATGGGCCGTTATCTACCACGCTGGCCCAGTGCGGGTTTGTAGATGTCGCATGCCCTTGAATGTTGCGGTTCTTGGACATGCCCGTTTCCTCACGATGTTTTCCTTCACCGTTTTGAGCGATGGCAAATCCACACCAATAGTAAGTCATAGGTCAGCCGAGAGGATTCGAACTTGGTATTGGCGCCTTGTAAGGCGCTCGCGTTACCGTTCGGCCACCATCGCTCACTTGGAGTGTCACGTGGTATTCATCATCAAACGACAATGCAACCTCCAGTTTCAACGTGGGTAAACTCAGTTCAATGCCCTCCGTGATACATTTGTCTCCTATTTTACATTTTGTTAACCAATATACTGAAAAGGTATCCGAGTAAGATCAACTCAATAAAAAGTAATATTTATGAGCAAAGGAATAGAGTTGAAATTGCCCCACGAATTTCCTCTTCAAATTAAAACTTTTTGCCACGCAATTCTCACGTCTAAACCCTACTAGTTAGGTCGGATATTGCGTTAACCGAAATCTGGGTTGGAGTTCAAAGGATTTTCAACCGAATTCCACGTGAAAATAAGGTGCGTTATTGAATGTAATGAGCTCAGTATTTGCACCCTCGTTTTTGGCCGACAGAATGTATACAGGATGGTTGAATTTTTTATGCTTAAGCTGAGTATTTGGGCTTAGTTATGTTATGTTATAAGTTTTTGTTGTTTTCTGGTATATTCGAGCTTATCTGTCGCATGGCAGATAATGATAATATATGTGAACAAATTATATGTTTCACGTGACATGTTTGCTTAAATATTTGTTTCGTGATTTATATTTTCACATCTTACAGGGTTTGAGCACAAATTACCTAATGTTAAGTGACGATGTGGTTGATAGTGGCGCCGCGCTACTCTTGGACTGGGAACTGGCTCTCAAGTGAGGCTGCCGGAACACATCGATAGGGCGATAGGTGCTTGGCGATAGAATCTTAACTTGAAGCCTTGAGCCAAGCTATCCCTACTTATCCCTACTAATATTATAAATGCGAAAATAACTTTGTCTGTCTGTCTGTCTGTCCGTCTCTCTTTCACGCCTAAGCTACTGAACCGATTTAAACAAAATTTAGTACGGATATAGTTTGAATTCTGAGGAAGGACACAGAATACTTTTTATCTCGATAAACTGTAGCTCACGCGGGTGAAACCGCGGAGAACAGCTAGTCTTTCTATATGTTACGCTGATAACAATATTATTATCAAGAATGTTATCACTCTAGGATGCTTTATGTCATAAATACACCAAAGAATCGAGAACAAATTTCTAAACAATTAGAACTTGACACATACAGCTGCTCGGTTATGTAAACCTGGCACGTACCAAAACATTCACACATGTGTCTGTGAATAAGCGCGCGGCATGACGTCGCACTGCATACGCATCGTGAGAAGTCTCTTCGTCTCTCTCGCACGAGGTCAAGGTTACGAGCGCGACAGAGACTGTTATCGTTTAGTTTTTACTACCTGTATAACGAAATTGCTTCGGTGTGAGTACAGTGAACGTGGCAGCTTTGGATAACGGACCTGCAGTGCAGATGACGTTCCTAATTGGGACATTCAGCAGGTAGCAAACGGCATTCCAACTTCGCTCGTATTCTGAAATCCCCGGTAGGTGTGTAACAAAACAACGGTATCAAATTCAACGTTTAATTTCAGCAGTAGAATAAAAATAGCGTCTCTTTTAAAAGAGCGCTTTAGCTAGTATTTGTTTTTGGTCCGTCCATTCGGGTTCAAGGCTCAGTAGGAAGGGGGGGGGGGGGATCTCATGACGATGGGAGCAACGAAAACAAAAAAGAACAGGCAAATTTTTTGGTTGCATATAAATTTAGAGATTGATTGAATTGGATTTTTTACAACAATCCCAAGGCTTGTCATCTAAATAGTCCAACATAGGTGTCGATTAAGTTTTGCATCCTCTAAAACTAAACTAAGTTTGACAGGTCTAAAATTAATGCTGTCTATTTTTACTTTAGTGGTTAGAAAAAGACAGCAATACTATTAGACCTGTCAAACTTAGTTTACTTTTATAGAATGCAAAACCGAATCGACACCATAGTCTAACGACCTAGGACAACAACCAGAATTGACAGCTTAACTTGCCTTTCGAATCACAGAAGTGCTCAGTTGTAAATCCTAAATACCACTAGAGGTTACCTATACAAGTAGTGACTGCAAATAACTTTGCTTAACCTAGTTGATCAGTTAAGAACGAGTAGGCAAGCTCCAGAACAAGCACTTCTACCATAATTCTATCAAGAACTTATATTATATTATAATCAATAAATTGTGTCGTCTGAATTTAATAATCAAGCTTAATTCCGTTAGTGATGCGAAAAGCGAAGCACCCTGTATGTTTATTTATGTAAATTATAGCATCAACCGTTCCTCGCTTCGTTAACCGATCCTTTTGCGTCACTATTACACCCTGTATATGGCATAAGAGGTAGAGGGAGCGGAATTGGTACAACTTAACTGAAGCCCAAGAACTGCAACATTCAAGGGCATGCGACATCTACCAACCCGCACTGGGCCAGCGTGGTAGATTACAGCCCATACTCTCTCTCTGAGAGAAGGTCAGAGTCCCAGCAGTGGGAACGTCAAAGGCTGATAATGATGATGATGATGAACCACGTATATTTGTTCCTGAGTCTTGGATATTTCTATCTATATAAGTATTTATTTCTCTATATAAGTATGTATATCGTTGTCTAGTACCCATAACACAAGTTTCGAGCTTAATTTGGGGCTAGGTCAATTTGTGTGCAAAAGTCCTCGATATTTTTTTTTTCATTCTTAAGAAATCTACTAAATAATGAAAACGAGCAAACCCGCATAACATAACTATAGTGAACTAAGACTTGACTAATACATGCCATGCTACGCAAAATAGACCCGCTGAGGGAATCGAACCGCGAAGATTTCACAAGCGACCGCTGACCCACTTATGCTAGAGTGGCCACCACTTACACTACCCGGCCATTTGTTTAGCACATCGGAAAGAAAGTCACGAGAAAAATTTTAACGAAAAAAAAACCAGCTTCATGCTTCCGTCGATTTCTCTGGGATTCCATCATCAGATCCTGGTTTGCTTATCATGGTACAGTCAGCGACGAAAGTAGCTGGTCGTACTTGTTTTTTAATATGTGTTTTTCAGATCAGTAATGTTGGGTTTTTCTTACAACTTACGAGGTAGTGTTTGACCACAAGATAACACGCCCTGATGTTAAGTGATGATGCGGTCAAAGGTTGGTGGTAAAAATTATTCAGGTAATTGAAAAATCTGTTAATGTTCAGCGACTCTTATCGCCGACTGCACCACCCTTGGGATAAATCGGTTCAATAGTTTAGGCGTGAAAGCGATACAGACAGACAAAACACTTCAATTTTATTTATGTGCATAGCTTCCACGCGTACAAATCCACGGGCAATGTAAAAAATCAATAAAGCCACACGGCCATTATGAAGGGGTAACGTCAGCTGTCAGATTACAGAATTACAGTCAAACGTTACTTGCCACTCTAAAAAAAACCCGGCCAAGTGCGAGATCTATAAAAAACATATAAAACGGCAGATAAATCACGTTTGTAGTATGGAAGCCCCTTAGATATTTGTTTTATTCTGTTTTATAGTATTTGTTGTTATAGCGGCAACAGAAATACATCATCTGTGAAAATGTCAACTGTCTAACTATCACGGTTCATGAGATACAATACACACAGCCTGGTGATAGACGGACAGACAGACAGACTGACGGACAGCGGAGTCTTAGTAATAGGGTCCCGTTTTACCCTTTGGGTTCGGAACCCTAAACATTATCAATGCGCCGGCAAACTAATTTAATCCAACATCTTTGAGCGCTTAAAAATTAGAGTCCGACCGAAACGGGTTATTTGGCTGAAACCGAAACCGAATATTCGGCCGTTGCTTCAGTTTCCACCGAAACCGAAACCGAAACTCACGTGGCCAAGTATAAAATTCCTTAAATACTAAAATTTGATGCATTTTATCCATTATTCCGAAACCGAACTTTCGGTCGGACACTATTAAAAATACATTAATTTAAATTCCACGCGCACGTATGCGAGGGCAAAGTAAAAAAAAATACAGTAAAACAAATGTGCCAAATTAATCGCCAGCTACTGTACCCACCCCTTGTTCTGGCATTAGTGTAGCCACCACGTACTGTCACGTGAGCATGTTGGTTGCGGTTTACGTATGAATTCGCTCACCGTCCGCACTGTTAACGAACGTTTAGTTGGTTAAGTTATATTTGATCTCGAATTTGGGCTTAATCGCGGTTTGAACTGACTACAGAAGAGAAATCTTATTAGTAAAGCTAATTAAAAAATATCAGACTATTAGATGACAAAAAAAAAGCTTGCGATTTTAGTGAACTTGCTCCAATTCAATCAATTAGTAATAAGAATAAAATTTACAATATGATCGCGCCAAAAAAATTACCTGCCGGGCGTTTCTTGCCTGTTATTTTGCCGGCGTAAGGAGGTTGGAACAGGCGTAGCTAGTTTTAAGTTGACGTTTTAAAGTGATCACAATGTATCCTATTGAATAAAAATGATTTGAATTTTGAATTTTTACAATTTGTTGTTACAATCTGCTGTGAGCCGGCCAATCGAATCAAATTATACCTTCAAGCTAGTGACGTCATCAATAACGGCTTCAACGGAAGACCAGCGCTGGTGAAACGAGCAGCGAAAGTTTGTATGTATGGATGGATGGATGGATGGATGTTTATTACTCTTTCACGCAAAAACTACAAAACGGATCTGAATGAAATTCGGAATGGAGATAGCTTATACCCTGGATTAACACATAGGCTACCTTTTATCCCGGAAAAAGGACGCGGGTGAAATCCATAGGACCTGGGTTCGAATCTTACAATAAGCTGGAGCTTTCGGAAAACATCATGATGAAACCATAGCTTGGTGGTAGGACATTTTCTAGTCCTCGCCTGCCTAGCTACCAGCCCCGAGTTAAGAATCTGTCGCCGTGCACCTATCGGTGTGTTCCGGCAGCCTCACTTGAGAGCCAGTTCCCAGTCCAGGTGTAGCGTGGCGCCATCTTCGACTACATCGTCACTGAACATCAGGTGACTTGTAGTCAAACGCTACCCTGTAAGTTGTAAAAAAAACCGTCCGGTTGCATATTGCGTCATGAGTAAACGTTAACATGCAAAAGAAAACCTTGTTCCGTTACAAAAGAACTCCGAAGTCCATATTTAGTTAAAGTCAAAGAACGGAAACTGAACGTAAAACATTTTTAACAAAGGCTTCACTTCCGTTTCCTGTGGAGTCGTTTCATTTTGAAACCTACAACAGTTTAAACAAAGTCAGTGTTCTAGTTGTAGCAAATATAAACCCACTGGAGCTTAGGACTACGTTAATAAAACACCAAAAGCAAAAATTTAAAATTTAAAAAACGCCCGACATCTTGTATCGGTTTTCATCAAGTGATGTGAGCGATGGTGGCCGAACGGTTAGACGTGCGACTTACAAGACGCCGACACCGAGTTCGAATCCTCTCGGCCCCACCTATGACTCAATAAGTTATGTGCGGATTTGCCATCGCTCAAAACGGTGAAGGAAAACATCGTGAGGAGACCGGCATGCCCAAGAACTGCAACATTCAAGGGCATGCGACATCTACCAACGCGCACTGGGCCCGCGTGGTAGATTACAGCGCACGCTCTCTCTCTGCGAGAAGGGCAGAGTCCCAGCAGTGGGAACGTGAAAGGCTGATAATGATGATAGCTAAAAACACTCGCCCGTAACTCACCTTTTATACAAAAAATAACTAAATTGAAATCGCTTCATCTGTTAGCGAGCTACGGTACCACAGACAGACAGACAGACACGTCAAACTTATAACACCCCTCTTTTTGGGTCGGGGGTTAAATAAAAAAGTATTAGTAGCAAAATATATACACACCAGAGAATCTCTGAATTCAAAATCCTACTAATTTTAGTTAAATCCAGATAACAAGGTCAAGGGAAATGTCAATGCCTATAATCGCGATAAATATTGCGTTAATTATTAAGGCTATTTTGTGAGTGGCTACACTTGAACGGGCAACGTGAATGCACTTGAGTTATCGGCTAACGTCAAACGCTAATGTGAATGCCGCTGTCCAATGTCGTGGCGACACTTATGTTAAACGTCAATCATCGCGCTATTGAACGGCATTTCCCGTTAACGTGCTACGACATGAATTCGTAACGTAACAGTGCTACGAACTTTGTTCGTAGGCCGTAGTGCTACAGAGCTTTTAACCCCCGACGCAAAAAGAGGGGTGTTATAAGTTTTACGTCAATGTCTGTCGGTCTGTCTGTCTCTATGTGTGTCTGTCTGTAGCATCGTAGCTCATAAACGGATGGACCGATTTCGATGTTCAATATTGCAAATTGGCACACTATCGATAGTCTAAGATAAATAATCGATAGTATCGATATCATAATGTGTACAACATATCCCAATGTGTACAACCAAACAAGAGAAATCTTATTAGTATAGCTAATTAAAAATATCGGACCATTACATGACAAAAAAAAGCTTGGGATTTTAGTGAACTTGCTCCAATTCAATCAATTAGTAATAAGAATAAAATTGTCAATGTGATCGCGCCAAAAAAAATACCTGCCGGGCGTTTCTTGCCTGTGCTTTTGCCGCCGTAAGGAGGTTGGAACAGGCGTAGCTAGTTTTAGGTTGACGTTTTAAGGTGATCACAATGTATCCTATTGAATAAATAAAAATCGACTATTGACTATTGATACTATTGCTAGTTTGGCAACGCTACTAAGAGTTGCCACTTTAACAAATTGGCGGTAGTAAACTTTGACGTTGACGAAAACTTTTACAGTTCCAAAACTTGTACTGGGGTTACTGTTCACCTTTTGGCCACTTCTGCCGACCACTATGCATATAAAACAGTGTATCGTAAGACATACAAAGAGTGAGTCTGTGCGACCCCACTGCTCTCCGCCCCTCTGAACCCCGGTTCACGTATAGCAAAGGTCGACGCCACAACGCCAGTACCTACCTATATTAAAGTTCTATTAACAGTAAGGGCTAAAGATTCAAAGAACATTACATTCCATAATGTTGGGCACATTAACAAAAAAACTAGTTGCACCCCGCGACTTTTTTTTTAGCTATTTACAGGGTAGCCTTTGACCACAAGTCACCTGGTGTTAAGTGAAGATGTGGTCGAAGATGGCGCCACGCTACACCTGGACTGGGAACTAGCTCTCAAGTGAGGCTGCCGGAACACACCGGTAGGTGCTTGGCGACAGATTCTTAACAAGAGAGTGGTAGCTAGCCAGGCGAGTACTAGAAAATACCCTACCACCAAGCTATGGTTTCATCACGATGTTTTCCTTCACCGAGAGCTCAAGCTCATTGTAGGATTCGAACCCACGTCCTGCGAATCGCAAGCCGACGCCACTACCACTGAGCCATCATCGCTATAAATCGCCATCATCGCTATGTCTTCCCGCAAGAACCTTTTTCCGGGATAAAAACTAGCCTATTTCTTAATCCAGTATATATGTTATCTCCATTCCAAATTTCATTCAGATCCGTTCAGTAGTTTTTGCGTGAAAGAGTAACAAACATCCATCCATTCACACTCACAAACTTTCACGTTTATGATATTGATAGGATAGGATTCAGAAGAGAAGAACTGCCATTAATCAATAACTAATACTTATCGATACATATCTAGTGCGTCCTACCTGTTAAGACATACAGAGCTGAGTCATGGACACTCACGGCACGACTAATCCACCGATTCAAAGTTGCTCAGCGAGCAAAGGAAAGGGCTATGCTTGGAGTTTCTCTGAAGGATCGAATCAGAAATGAAGTGATCCGTCAGAGAACTAAGGTCACCGACATACGAGCTCACAGAATGAGCAAGCTGAAGTGGCAGTGGGCTGGTCATATAAGCCGCAGAACCGACAACCGTTGCGGTAGACGTGTTGTTGAGTGGAGACCGCGACTTGGCGCACGTAGTGTAGGACGCGCTGCGATTCGGTGCAGCGACGACTTGCGCCGAGTGGTGACGGAAGTTGGGGACCAGGATCAGAGGCATATTTTGCAAGTTTTTTTGACGTGATAACGTCTTATAATTCGATAGAGCCGGCTGCACGCACGAAAAAACATAACTGCGGCGTTACCTCGCTCTGAGGCGTTCCATGTAAGGCTTGAAGTGCAAGCGAGAGCGCGGAACGAGCGACAAAGAAGCACAATCGGCCAATTCGTTCAACTATCGTCAGTAAACCGACATTACAGGCAACCAATTTTTTTTTTAGTTATAGCGAAACTAATAAACAGCAACTCAACTTCATATATATTTACTCTTTAGTTTGTCTCTCGTTGTTTTAATTTCCTCTGTGGTTTGTTTTCTTATTTTGACAGCTGCCAATGCGTAGGATTTACTCATAATGAAATTAAACTAAATTGTTTATGGTCAGACGAAGTCACGAAGGATTTGCGCTCACTCCAGGTGGAGGACTGGTAGGAGATGGCGCAGACCGAAGTGGCGTCTTTTGTTATCGGAGGCCAAGACTCACTTTGGGTCGTTGCGCATTTCTAGTTAATTAGTTTATGGTCATGAGTAAATCATTCTATTTCTATTTCATTTGATTTTTAAATGTAAGAAAGAGATAGAATAGTTTGTTCAGTGAATATTGTGACAAATGACAGAAATAGATACGTCAACTTATGACGTACTTCCACAAGTTAGAAGATGGCGCTGTCAAAATGCAACGGATCGACAATTTACTTCTTCTTCCGCGAGTTGCGACGTGACGTCATCCAACACGAGCCAATGAGAGCCCAGCATTTAGCCGCCAAGAAGATGGCGCCATAAGCAACTATCTACTTACCTGCCTGAAAAATGTAACTGTTTTAAACATTCAGTCGGTGCTCGAATTTTGGTGTCAGCCAGATTGGCAAAAGTATAGTCATGGTGGTTCAGATTTAAAGCTAAGTATTATTCCTTATTGGTTATATTTTATTAAAGTGATTCTATGTTCTGGTTAAAGTTATATAACTTATTCATCACGGTCTTCAGCGAGGCAATGCCGCCAGCATTCTGGGCACGTTACCAGACATCAAGGATCGTTTGAACTATCTATAGACCTTCTTTAGTTAGTTCAAACGATCCAATATATGTGCCTATATATATAAACGTATATTTATAAGTAATTGTAGGCTTGGTTTTTTTTTTTTGTATATTTTAGTTTACTTATTCATTATTTTAAATGATTGCGATTGTTATAACGTTGTAGGTCGAGTTGCTAGAATTATGATGTGTGTTAGTGAATATTCATTGAGTTTATTATGCTTAATCATTTGGTAAATTATAATCTAGATTGTTGTTATTGTAAAGTGGTCGAGATAAAATGGAATACAAACATATTGTGGTAAATTCAAAGGTATTTTATTATTTCCTGAACTAATAGGTGTAACAATATACTGAGACACAGTCCATACTGCTGAACCGACATCGCAGCCTCAGGGCAATCGCGCATATACCTATTGTATACATGTTTAGATTAAGTTTCGTAAGTAAACTCGATATGTATAATATGTGGATATGTGTGTGTGTACGATTAATTCAGTATTCGGGCCGTATCAGGGACAAAACTTGGAAATCACATCTGAGTTCTGGAGGCGGCGCGTGTATGCTATTACGGTGTTTAGTAAAATGGTTAGTTGGCTATTGTTAAATTGATATATATGTATGAATGATGTATGAACGGAAATGTATGTAACCCGTCAATGGTGTCGATTCGGTTTTGCATTCTCTAGAACTAAACTAAAGCGATGGGTAGGGGGACGCCGACACCGAGTTCGAATCCTCTCGGCCCCGCACCTATGACCTAATAAGTTATGTGCGGATTTGCCATCGCTCAAAACGGTGAAGGAAAACATCGTGAGGAAACCGGCATGCCCCGGAACTGCAACATTCAAGGGCATGCGACATCTACCAACCCGCACTGGGCCCGCGTGGTAGATTACAGCCCATACTCTCTCTCTGAGAGAAGGCCAGAGTCCCAGCAGTGGGAACGTGAAAGGCTGATAATGAGAACTAAACTAATTTTGACAGGTCTAATAGTAATGCTGTCCTTTTTTTACTTCAGTGGTTAGAAAAAGACAGCATTACTATTGTCCTAGTGTTACTATTGTCCTGTCAAACTTAGTTTAGTTTAAGAGAATGCAAAACCAAATCGACACTATTGCATACAATTCCTAGGAAATGTACTATGTAATTCCTAAAATCGCACGGAAATGTGTAAAACAAATTATATTAGACACATTTCTTATTATAGCAATCGGAAATGTAAAACCACAGATTAGTTTTAGTTACAAGACAAGCTAATAAAAGTGTTTTAAAAATAGAAAAATTGGTGGCTTAGTATATTTATTATTGGGCCACCCCCGCCGCACCCTAACCTACTGTTACACTTTTATTTACCTAATACATACTATCACCTTGCCAGCGTCTTTGTTTCCCGATAAGTATAACTTGGGAGCCTTCAAGTCAAGAGTGAATAGGTATCTTCTAGGCAAGCATGCTCCATCTTCGGCCTCGTCATCACTTACCGTCAGGTGAGACTGGGGTCAAATGCTTGCCTATCTCTTATAAAAAAAAATAAAAAAAAAATTCAATAAAATAAAAGAATAAGCAAAGTCGAGTGTTTTATCACAGCAAGTATTATGTTTATACATTTCCTAATCCGATATTGGGAATTATATACAATTCCTAGGAATTTTACACATTTCCTAGGACATTTTACCTATGTATTAAAATTTTTTTTTTGCTATTTTTGTTATGTTTTTTCTTTCATTGTTGAATGTTTGGTACTGATGGTGCCTCTTCGCGACGTCGCGTCACCAAACGGTTCCAACGGAAGACCAGCGCTGGTTAACTAACCAGCATTTTGCTGAGTTGGGGCTGATTTACGACGGTGACATTCTTGTGTACCTTCAATTACTGTTGTTATATTGTTGTATGTTATTTTTGTTTATATTCCATGTACCATGAGTGTTTTTGTCGCAAATAAACGTAAATTCTATTCTATTCTATTCTATTCTAAATAGTTTTTGCAACAATATTTTATACATAGCCTAAATAGCTTCGGAATTGTATACATTTCTTAGGATTTGTAGTTAATAGTTAGTTACAAGTCAAGCTAATAAAAGTGTTTTAAGAACCGCCTTCTTTCGCAGTCGGATAAAAAACGAAACGTCAACGTATAACGTTGCAAATACTAAAAAGTTGTCATGAAAACTAATTAACTATATATCTAATTAGTGGGTCTGTCTGTACGTGCGAGCGTAATAGGTCGCCGCCGAGCCCAGCGCACGTCATTTTTAATTTTCAGCTGGTAGGTGGTTCATTCTGACGACTTGTAAAAGTTTTACGAGTGTGCTGTCGAAAAAACTTTTAGTTGAGAGATTTTCACGTGTAGCAGTAGTTTTGCAGTTTGTTTTGCGAAATGGATTTAATTAATTTCTCGTTTTATTACTCTTTTTAGGGTTCCGTACGAGAAAATGAAAAACGGAAACCTTTTAGGATCACTTTTTGTTTATCTGTCTGTCTGTCAAGACCCTTTTTATCAAGAACGCGTTAAGATATTATCAAGTTAAGGTTTATGTAACACTAGTTTCGCCCCGCGGTTTCACCCGCGTCTTCTTGTTATCCCGCAGGAACTTTTTTCCAGGCTAACAAGTAAAAATCCAGGGTATAAGCTATATCCATTCCAAATTTCATCAAAATCAGTTTAGTAGTTACGGTGATACGTGGTAACAAACATTCACATACACACACACACACATAAACTTTCGAATTTATAATATTAGTAGGATATATTTATTGGGTCTACAGTTTCTTAGGTCGCAAAAAATCAGTCAAACTTGTAAGTCAACGCGATCAAAAGGTGTACAACACATTTAAAGGGAAAGGTCTGAAAACTGTGAGGAATATACTTTGATAACAAAAAAACCTAGTTTGTACGGAACCTTTGAAACGCGAATACAACTCGCACTTGACCGGTTGTTTTATACGTTTTACAGTTTATTTTTTTGTCTTTGTCTTGTTTAATATGTATGTCAGTTTATATATTTAACTAGCTGCACCCCACGGTTTCACCCGCTCGGACTACTCATTCAGGGTTTGAACTATCTTCACACCGAATTTCAGCAAAATCTGTTGAGGTGTTTTTCCACAAACAAACAAATTTCACCTCTAAGTATAGAAATACAGATTCTACTTCCAAAAGAGCATGTAGTGTATACACATTACAAAAGGTCGCGTCTCCATTTTAAAAATGGAAGCGCACATTTCGCGCACTACCCGCAAAAGTTTAAATTCTTTTACTGTGTTCCTTTGAAAGTTTCAACCGAAAATATTTTTTAATTAAGTAAAAATGTTGGAAACTATTTTCGCTGGAGAATAACCCGTCGTAGGTACGGTCTGCAGAATAATGTGGGTCGAGGAGGGTTATAATTAGTGAAATTTATGATGCCAACCGTCCCTAGGGCGGTATCTACCCCTCCCCCTTCCCCCTTTTGATTTTTCTAAGGCACGTTTCACACCGTTCCAACGGTGTGTTCCGGCAGCCTCACTTGAGAGCCAGTTCCCAGTCCAGGTGTAGCGTGGTGCCACCTTCGACCACATTTAAGGGGGCGATCAATCCCAAAAGGTGTATTTTTAAACACATAGTTTAATGGTAAAGAATGTAAATGTTGAAATTTAAAAAATACTATAGGTAGGGGTAGAACCCGTAGAAGCCGAGTAATTGAATAGAATTTTGAAAAAAAAATCTGGTTTCTTTAAAAAAAAAATACAAAACTTGTTCGAAAAATAAACTGTTTTAGTTTATATGTTCTAAATTATCAACGACAACCATACATTATTTTTTACGAATTACATAGCCAAACTAATTTTCTACTTGAGTAATCGATTAGTTTTTTTATTTCATGCTTATATTTTGAATAGTTAAATAAAATTATAGCTTGGAGCTCGAAGCCATCATTATCGTCAACTGTACGCGGTCACGCGATTTTCAACTCTAAACAAAGTAACGTAGATAAAATATTAAACACAGGGGCCGTCTGTTTTTTTTTCCTGCATTAGGCGCACTATGAACATCAGGTGACTGGTGGTCAAACGCTACCCTGTAAAAAGTCAAACGTAAAACACGTGTCCTGGTCACAGGCATATCCGGACATAAGTTACCCGCGTCTTCCCGTTATCCCGCAGGAACCTTTTCCGGCATATAAGGAGTCTAAGTGTTAAGTGCTTAGTGTCAAAGTCAATTTTTCTTTATTCAATAAGATACATTGTGATCACTTTAAAACGTCAAACTTAAAACTAGCTACGCCTGTTCCAACCTCCTTACGCCGGTAAAAGAACAGGCAAGAAACGCCCGGCAGGTAATTTTTTTGGCGCGATCGCATTGATAATTTTATTCTTATTACTAATTAATAAAGTGTTATGGGTATAAGCTATCTCCATTCCAAATTTCACTCAAATCCGTTCGGTAGTTTTTGCGTGAAAGAGTAACAAACATCCAAACATCCATACTCACAAACTTTCACGTTTATAATATTAAGAGGATAAATTCGAATTCCATCGAATATCAATTCGGAGTAGAGATAGGACATTAAAGGGTTTCTAAGTACTGTAATTTAACAATAACAACGCCCCCACAACGCCTACACGATTACATATGAAGGGTCCACTGCAATAATGATAAATGCCCTTTAACTTTAGTTTTGGGATAATTTGGTTTTAAATTTATAAACGGTGTAAAAAAACTCAGACCCGAAGATTATAAATTGTTATTATAGTCGTGAACAGCTGTGACGTTGAGCGTTCTAGCCGTGTAGCCAAAATATTTAAAACATATTTATCACGAGACTGCAAGCGATATTGCTAAGTTTGCTAACAACATTTCTAAATATAATGTTATGTGACCGAATGGTATTACTAGTTAACATTTAAAAAAAATTGGACATTCATCATTATTGCTGTGGACCCTTCATATTATATACTAGCTGTTCCCTGCGGTTTCACCCGCGTGGGCTACAGTTTATCACGATAAAAAGTATTCTATGTCCTTCCCCGGGGCTCAAATTATCTCTATATTAAATTTCATTTAAATCGGTTCAGTAGTTTTAGGCGCGAAAGCGTATATATTCCGTATACTCCAAAATTATTCCCGCACTTCGGTGCCCCCTCACCGCGTTACCTGCTGTAGGTATCCATTATCCTATTTTAATTCTAGGTTAATTTTTTTTCGGACCACGCGTTTGAATCGTGTTGTTTAAGATGACCGCACTTTACCTATTTCATAGATTCGCCGCGTTTCCCGCTACGCTGGGGTGCGGCGGGTTTATTTTTCTACTACTACTTACATTTTTAAACTCGTGATATCTTTCGAATGGAATGTCCGAATTGAATGATTCAAAAAGTTTTATAAAGATATTGAAGCAGTTTTGAATATAAAGTAATTTATTTTGATAAGGATTAATACCAAGATACAAATAAAGAGCCTTTTCTAGAGGCGGCATTAAAATTAAATTTTTAAAATAAAATATCACTTATTGCGGCATAACTATAATAGTTAGACATATGCTCTCGCGGATTTTTTTGTAGATCTTAATGAGACCTACAAACCCGTAATACATTATTTTGTTCTACTGTCAATAGTTTTTGCAGCGCACGCCAAAATAGGTTTTCGATTTCACACCTTGGGTTGCAAAATAGCAATTTTCTTACGGATCCCTATTTTTTTTGGAAATAAAATATAGCCTATAGCCTTCCTCGATAAATGGGTTATCTAACACTGAAAGAATTTTTCAAATCGGATCAGTAGTTCCTGAGATTAGCGCGTTCAAACAAACAAACAAACAAACAAACAAACTCTGCAGCTTTATAATATTAGTATAGATCTATCTGACCCTTAATTAGGATTCCCTGTATCTAAGGTATCGAAGTCAAAAGTTTTTTTATTTACTAGGATACATTATGATCACTTTAAAACGTCAAACTTAAAACTAGCTATGCCTGTTCCAACCTCCTTACGCCGGCAAAAAAACAGTCAAGAAACGCCCGGCAGGTATTTTTTTTTGGCGCGATCATATTGATAATTTTGTTCATATGTATATCGTTGTTTAGTACCCATAACACAAGTTTCGAGCTTAATTTGGTGCTAGGTCAATTTGTGTGCAATCGTCCCCTATATTTATTTATTAACCTTTGTTCTCAGCCATCGTCTCTTCAAAGTAATATTAACTTCTTCGAACAAACCGCTAATTTCATAAGTACCTCCATAAGGTTCATATTTACAGTATCATACATCAAAGCGTGGTATAAATGTAAGATTAAGAATTATGACGTCATTAAACTTCGTCGACAGAAAATTGGGCGCTTATTATATTGCTCTAATATGGTTTATTACTTAATTATTACAAGATATTTCCCGCGGTTTCCCTTTATCCCGCAGGAACCTTTTTTTGGGATAAAAAGTAGCCTATGTCAATAATACCAATCTAACTAATATTATAAACGTGAAATTTTGTGAGTATAATAATAATAATAATGCCCGCACAATCACATACATAGGCTCCGACCCCTAACTAGGTTTCCCTGTATCTAGGGTATCAGAAACTACGAGGATCGGGGATCCACAACACCCGGACACAGAACAGATACTTGCACTTTTTTTTTCAATGCACAAATATTTATCCTGTAGCGGGAATCGAACCCGCGACCTTACGCTTCACAGTCGGCTATCCGCCCCTTGCCACATCGGTTGTCTATGGATGGATAGATAAATGTTTGTTACTCTTTCACGCAAAAACAACTGAACAGATCTGAATGAAATTTGGAATGGAGATAGCTTATACCCTGGATTAACACATAGGCTACTTTTATCCCGGAAAAGGGTTCCTGCGGGATAACGGGAAGACGCGGGTGACACCACGGAGTGCAACTTTTTATAAATAAATTTGCATATTTGTCCATAATTGAAACAGAAGAATCTTAGGAAGTCCACACCTGACCAGAATGCTGGCCTATATGTTGGACAAAAACTTAGCCTCGCTATTCGAAATTTTGTATGTATTTGCATGTTTTATGTTCTCTGACTATACTTCTCCATGATGTCATTAAGTGGGTTCCGGCTGAAAATCAGTAACTGAGGTACAGCCTCAGTTGTATGCTGAGCCGGGACCTATTTCTGACATCGCGCAATGTCGTACCTGTATATTTTATGTGTGATTGTTACTTTTTGTTCTTGTCCCTAATTTGTGTGATATTGTGTGTGTCAGTCATTGTGTGTGTTTTTTTTAATTTTTTTTTTAATTTTTTTTTTTAAATGTATTTTTATTTCATTTCACTTCATTTTAATCCTGATGACAATGCGACAATTTGACGGGAGTGAAACCGCGGGGTGCAACTAATATGACGTGTGTGTGTCCGCATCAGTGGCAACTGGCAACTGTACCCAGCAACGCTTGAAGCGACGCCCCATTTCCCGCCAACGCGATCGATACGACCCTTGCTAATTATGCCTAATGGTTCAGTTTACCTGACAGTATATTTTATCTACTAGTTGCACCCTACGGTTTCACCCGCGTCCACCTATTTCTAAATTTATATAACTCAAAGGTGACTGACTGACGTAGTGATCTATCAACGCACAGCCCAAACCACTGGACGGATCGGGCTGAAATTTGGCATGCAAGTAGGTGTTATGACGTAGGCATCCGCTAAGAAAAAAATTTTGCGATAAACATTAGCCCACGCGGGTGAAACCGCGGGGAACAGCTAGTCTAAATATATATAACTCAAAGGTGACTGACTGACCAAACCACTGGACGGATCGGGCTGAAATTTGGCATGCAAGTAGGTGTTATGACGTAGGCATCCGCTAAGAAAAAAAATTTGCGATAAACATTAGCCCACGCGGGTGAAACCACGGGGAACAGCTAGTCTAAATATATATAACTCAAAGGTGACTGACTGACATAGTGATCTATCAAGGCACAGCCCAAACCACTGGACGGATCGGGCTGAAATTTGGCATGCAGATAGATGTTATGACGTAGGCATCGGCTAAGAAAGGATTTTGATTAATTTTACCCCCAAGGGGATAAAATAGGAGATGAAACTTTGTCAATTTTGAACGGATCGGGCTGAGACTTTGCATGCATAAAGCTGTAGCCCACGCGGGTGAAACCGCGGGGAACAGCTAGTTTCCGGGATGAAAAGTAGCCACACACTCACACATACCCATACACACTCACACACAAACACGCACATCCTCGCAGCTTTAATTCCATAACTTACCTGCTAAGTACTGTAGTTGAAAAACAATGACTATGTAATAACTAGCTGTGCCCCGCGGTTTCACCCGCGTCTTCCCGTTATCCCGCAGGAACCTTTTTGCGAGATGAAAAGTAGGGTATAAGCTATCTCCATTCCAAATTTCATTCAGATCCGTTCAGTAGTTTTTGCGTGAAAGAGTAACAAACATCCATACATCCATCCATACATACAAACTTTTGCATTTATAATTGTATAGTAGGATAGTAGGTTATTATAGACTAGCTGTTGCCTGCGGCTTCACCCTTTTGGAGTTGCAACAAGTCAGCCGATTGTATAACGTGTGCGGAACGCCTTTGCAGAGATACTAAAACCTCTTCCAAAAAAAATCAACAAGCCTCATAGCCATTTAGCCAACGTCCTCATAAGCAGCAATAACAACGCTTTTATAGCGCCTTTATGGTCGAGGTAACCGTGAATTATGGTTACACGAGAAAGCTATATTGGAAACAAGTGGTTCCGGGTTTATATATGTGTGTATAATTATATTTATGATTATGCCTTTACCTGAGCGATGGTGGCCAAATAGCGTGCGCCTTACAAACCGCCGAGTCCGAGTTCGAATCCTCTCGGCCCCGCACCTATGACTTAATAAGCTATGTGCGGATTTGCCATCGCTCAAAACGGTGAAGAAGAAGAAAACATTGTGAGGAAACCGGCGTGTCCAAGAACCGCAACATTCAAGCATGCGACATCTAACAACCCGCACTGGGCCCGCGTGGTAGGTTACGACCCGTACTCTCTCTGAGAGAAGGCCAGAGTCCCAGCAGTGGGAACGTAATTAGGCTGATGATGATGATGCTTTTCCTAGGTTTTGGTGTTCTTAGATACTATGCTGACGTAAGCATTTTTAGCGACATTTATTTGGGGTTTTTTTTTTGAAAAGCGTACAAAATTATTCTTGTCAAAATTTTACAAGTTTCCGTACCTACATGTGACAAGTTGTAGCAACTAGAAGGTACAAGTTGGCGGTTGCTGCAACATTTCATAGACTGTTTGTTCAACATACATCATTGTAACGATAGATATCAAAGGAGGTCGCTAGTTGCTTTGTTGTTTTGTTTTCGTCCATAAGTCAAGTCCTTTTTGGGAGGTACTGTACACAGCAGCAGTGTTCGCACTTCGCACCATCGCATAGTGTTAATGGTTTTACTGTTTTTGTGCGTTTCTTTCTCTTGTTATTGTGTCCAAATTTTCCCCTCTCTCTCTATTTGCGACCGCTATTTACAGAAACTATAGCAATTTCAGACAACTGATACAAAGTAGGATGTCAATTTGTAAACTTGTGAATTCACCAACCTATTTCCAATCAAAAACTTGTAATTGGAGTTACTATGACCGCGCAACAATGGCATAGCGTGAAATTGTAAGCTCAAATGTGTCTATTTAGTATACAATACAACTAGTGATCACTGTAAAACGTCAAACTTAAAACTAGTTACGCCTGTTAAGCTGGGGCCACATCATCAGCCTGTATCAGTCTACTGCTGGACATAAATATAAAAAATTAAAAATTAGTAAAAAGACTTACCTTTAAATTCTCGTATTATTATTATTTAAAAACGTAATCTTCGTGTTGTTATCAAGGCAAAAGAAAGTTTAACTTCTTCGCTCTCGGTCATTTGTCGTTTGGGAAAGGTTCGGACAAATTGGGCCGGACTCTGTAGCTTATCCGGGACGCGATTTGAAACAGGATTTTCCAAATTTGTGCAAGAACATTGCCCCTTTTCATGTGCCAACCCGCTCCCCCCAAGCTACGCTACTACCGCACAATTTCACGAAGTTATATAGAGTAACATTGTTATTTGTTGGGACGACTGCATGGCCAAAAGCCGGTCGGACGCGCTAAATACCGCTGGAGGGACGCGGTGGATGCGGACCTACGCGAGCTCACACTCTGAACTGGGCTGACATCGCTCAGAATAGAGAGAAGTGGCGCTACCTCGTTTCGGAGGCCAAGACACATCCTGGATTGCTGAACCATCGGAGTTAGTTAGTTTAGTTATGTTGGAAAACGTCATAAATAGCAAGTTGCCAATTTCCCAAAATCGGAGACCAAAGTTGCTACGTCTGCAAAGCGCCTTATATGTGACCTTTTTTCAATAATCTTTTTATGAACGTTAATAGCATTTAGAAGCGAAAAGGGACTGCTATAAGCGAGACCTTAGGCTATACAGGTACCTTAGGGAACTCAAAACTTAGGCCTTTTAAGAAAGCAGAAAAAGTAAACGATTGACTTATTGGACTTGAAACTTGTAGTTCAAATTAAATTCTATTCAAAAGTTGAAGAAGTCGCGAGCAATTTGTCGTCAAATTGGAGGAAACTTTTACCGACCAACCCCTGGCTTGGGTGTTTTGTTAAACACTAGCTGTGCCCCGCGGCTTTTCCCCTTGTAAGCCACCATGAACGGTTATTAGCCCTTGCATCCACCAGCTCCCTGCGACTCTTACAATGTCGCCGCTCCACCTAGTCGGACGCCTACCTACAGAACGTGTTCCGGTTCGTGGTCGCCACCCGAGAACCTTTCTTCCCCATCGGTTATCGGTTCGTCGAGCGATGTGGCGCCCATTGCCACTTCAACTTTTGACCTTGCTTATCTATGGTTTAAACTATCTCTATACTAAATTTGATAAAGATTGGTTTAACGGTTTAAATGTGAAAAGGTTTTAAAGAAACAGACAAACGGAGTTACCTTCGTTTTCCCCAGGGTTTAAACTGCTAAACCACATTCAAGGGCATGCGACATCTACCAACCCGCACTGGGCCCGCGTGGTAGATTACGGCCCATACTCTCTCTAAGAGAAGGCCAGAGTCCCAGCAGTGGGAACGTAATAGGCTGATGATGATGAACCAGCATCCCTAGTACAAGTTTTGATGCTTTACGAAAACTGTAAAAGTTTTCGTCTCCTTCTATACATTTTTTATTTCAGCGCTCCTTACGGAAAATTGGTGTACGGGTTACTTCAAATCGTTGTAGTCGAATTCGAGCAAAGTTGTCGAGTTACGTTTTGCATTCGGGCACGAGTGGCCACTTTGACAAGTTGGCGGTAGTAAACTTTGACGTTTACGAAAACTTTTATAGTTTTCAATACTTGCTTGGCTGGTATTGTAGAATGACGCTCAAGTGTCGATCAATACTTGAATAGCGATTGAGTGACATATTTGTATGAAATGACAAAACAATTCTGTCTTGCGCGTCATCTAATGGTACGCGTACACCAAAACCGATTTTGTCGGCCGATGGCGGACAGAAATACTCGGACGAGTAACTCGGACGTTCAACTGAATACACTGCAGATGATAACGGCCGTTGTCGGTGGAACTTATGAAGTCTGAACTGTCCAAATAAAACGACTCGATAGCAGAAAGAAGCCGGTAAACCTGACAAAAAATCCAAACACGTTCGGACTCGTCAGTTGATCGTCCGTTTTCGGGCGTCATCGGTCGACGTCGGTAGTAGCAGTGTATGCGCTCTCTTTCATTTACTTACGTTTGATTAGATCGGCCGAGTTCGGGCGATGACGCCCGAGCATACTTCGGCCGATGACGGATTCGGTGTACGCAAGCCCTTAGAATATCATCACAAAAGGGTATCACGACAGGGAAATATTATAACAAATCCAAAACAGACGACAAGCAAAAATTTTATTTATAAAAAATTGCAAAGCTATGTACATGAAAAATTGATTAACAAAAACTCACCAAGTTTACTATTATTATGCTGATGGTGATGATGTTGCAGAGGCTGTTGGGGTATCTGCTGCATCAGAGCTGGATGGGGTAGCTGCAGCAATTTCGGTTCCAGCTTCGTCGCTGCAGCAACTGGTATCGGCCCAGCGTTGGTCATGGTGGTCATTGTGGACGCTGGCATCATAAGCGTCGACATGGTCAGCATTTTGACGTCAAACTCGTTCAACGAATGAATACGACAAACAAATTTCAACACGCCATTTTTAACGCGCAAAAAAACGAGTTGTCACTTCACTTGGATACACGAAGACTGCCGAAGACTTCCGATGAAACGTCACTTGTTTTTTTTTTTGTAAAGTTAATTTTTTTGTTGTATCTAAGCCACGTTTTTTGGTGTTCTATTTTAATCACATACTTTGTTCACTTATTATTTTAATGGTAAATATATTTTCTAAGCTAAGATGTCGCCTGGAATCACAAGGTTGTTGAAATAATATTGCGTCGTGTGTTATCTCAAAAAATAGACCCGTTTTCTGCGAGTTTATTTTCTGAATTCACTGAATAAATTCTTTGTACTCGTAATAAAGCTAACAAAAACAGTACAGCAAAAACGCTGTTTTTGTCGTTCTTCGTACGGAAATTGTGACCTTTTTCTGAATTAGTTTGAAGGGAAGCGTTTCAAAATGCATTGTTTTCTGGCAATCTAGACATGAGTGAAACCATAGGATACAGCAACTTTTCTATAATACCAAGTACTATTACTAAATATTAGTAGATATAGGTACGTATACCTACTACTTATAACAAGTTATGTAACTACTTCATTATCAGCCTTCCACGTTCCCACTGCTGGCCTTCTCTCAGAGAGAGAGTATGGGCTATAATCTACCACGCGGGCCCAGTGCGGGTTGGTAGATGTCACATGCCCTTGAAAATGTTGCAGTTCTTGGACACGCCGGTTTCCTCACGATGTTTTCCTTCACCGTTTTGAGCGATGGCAAATCCGCACATAACTTATTTAGTCATAGGTGCGGGGCCGAGAGCATTCGAACTCGGTGTCGGCGTTTTGTAAGTCGCACGCCAAACCGTTCGGCCACCATCGCTCTAACGTATGTAACTACTTATATCTATCTAATTAATCTATATATTATCTATACATATAATAAATCTGTAACTCATCACTGTCTGTACATTGAAGATATATGAGAAAAACTTTTACTGGGGGCCTTTATTAACGCAATAGAACCCAAAACAATGGTTTTTAGAATTTTTGTCTGTTTGTCTGTATGTCTGTTTGTCTGTTTGTCTGTTTGTTTGTGCGCGCTAATCTCAGAAACGGCTTAACCGATTTGAATGCGGTTTTCATGAATATATTGTGGTTTTCTCCACTTAACATATAGTGTTTGTTTTATTTCAATCGGTTCATAAATAAAAAAGTTGTATCAATTTAAAGCATCACGTCGGAAATTTGGTCGGGTCGATTAGATTATTGTAGCCCGGATAGCATATAGGTTCCTTTTTAACCCGGAAAAAGATTCTTGCGGGATAGTAGGGAATACCATGGGTGTAAACGCGAACCGCAGCTACCCCTATCACCATCCCCATCCCCACATTTATGTAAATGCGAAAGTGTGTTTTTCTGTTGGTTTGTTCGGCTTTCACGGCGTAACAAAACAACAAATCAGGGTATTTTTTTGCATAAAGATAGTTTATGCGCCGGAGAGTAATATAGGCTACTTTTATCCCGGAATAATGCATGGGTTCCGTGGGAAAATCTAATATAACTAAATTTTTCGAAATCTTTTACATGGTTGCTAGGCATCATTCTGTTAAATTGTTTACATGTCAGGAAGAATATTATTGGCATGGCAATTATTGGTGTGGATACACACGTAACAATTTATCGTAGCGATGTATCTGTTCTAATTGCTAACCGATCTCCGGTTATATCGAAAGTGTGCCTGAAAAATCGTTGTAGAATTTCTGGTTTGCGCAGATGAGCGACGGCAGTAACATTTTCTGTTCGATAAATCATTGTTGATCGACTTGACCGTATTTGCATAATTTTGATGGTAGCGTGTGCTTTGCTGCAATAAAACTGACGTCGGACACGGGCAAACAAAAAGGACCTCTTTGTAAGACGCGTCCGCGCGAAAATTGAAAGAAAAAAAATATTAGAACATTTTATACAAAGCTACAAAAACGAAAATCAAAAGATGATTGTGATTAGTGATGTTCGAAATCAAAAATCAACACACTGTAATAAAATAATATAGAGCCATCTATTTAATCCTAAGTTAGTGATTACACTATACGCTCTAATCAAACCCAAGACGTTTAAATTTGTAACGATATATCGTTACGTGTGTAGCAGACATGATCTTATTATACCTTACTTACTTAGAACTACTTGGTATTGACGTTGATGTTACAATAAGGGTAAGCGTATGTTAAGACGCAGGCGACGGAAGCGCATGGCATAGTCCATGAGCGATGCTGTAAATTACACAGATACACTGTAATAAAGTACAAAAAACTGGTATCAAGAACAGTATTCAAGTTGACGAATAAACTGGGTTTAATATTAAACTTATACAACATTTAATCAATTTAAAAAGACAAACTAATAACTAGCTACGTCTGTTCTAACTTTATTGCACCAGCAAAAGAAAAGGCAAGCAACGACCGGCAGGTACTTTTCTGGTGATTTTCTCTTTTTTTTCTGGCGCGATAACGTTTACTATTTCGGAGGAGGCTATTTACCATCCTAAATATTTTTATTCAGTATTAGTGTTAGATTATGAAATTAATGAGTTATTGTTAGTTACAGTTTATAATAGCGTTGCTTCTATGTCTTCATGCTTTTTTAAAATACGTGTTATGTATGAACGTGTGATATAAATACTATCCTACGCATTGATTAATACGCACAAACTTAATTTAGAAAAATAGTAATTGTTGCCGCAAAAAGAAAAAAGAACATCGTATGCTGATCTTTGCTTATGCATATATATTACAAAAAATCAGCGCTGCCCCGCACTGCATCGATTGCGTCTCAATATACGCTTAGCCTAAAGATTTGGACACGTGGGAACTTGGGAAGCAAAGAGTTTGCATAGATTTGTTTTTTTTTTTTATGAAATAGTTTCGATATGTAGTAGAAAAAGTATTAATGGTGTGGATATATAGACCCAGAGCCTACGACAGCCAGACCTTCGTTTTTTAATGTAAAAGCTGAAAGTTTTTCTGTGTATGCCCCCTATATAATACGAGTAGTACCTACAGGTAAGAACATCCTGCGAATATAGAGTTTGGTTTGTGGTTACTTGGGCAGATAACAGGAAGTGCAGGTGTATAAATTAGTACCCTAAATTCGTTAAAGTATAATGCTCAATTTTTTTATATCTTCTTCGGGATATCTTCAGAAATTCATCTGGCTGAAATTTGGTACAGGAATAGATAATAGGACGGAATAATATATATAGGATACTTTTTATTCCTGGAATAGGTTCTCATGGGTTGCGGGAACAGGATCAAAATTTCTTGATTACTTTTGGTCGCGATAACCGACATCCACGCGGGCGAAGCTGCGGGCACCAGCTAGTTTAAAATAAAGTCGTGTTAATTACAGTATTTATAACACAAGAACGGCTTAGGACCAGTACCCCTAGTACAGGTTTTGATAGTTTACAAAAACTATAAAAGTTTTCGTTTCCATCCATACATATTTTTTTCAGCGAATCTTACCGAGACTTGGAGGAACTGAAATCGTCAATACGGGTTATTTTAAATCATTACAGTCATATTCCAACAATGTTATTGAGTTACTTTTTGAATTTAAGCAGATCGAGTTGCCACTTTGACAAGTCGGCGGTGGTAAACGTTGACGTTTTCCCACAACTTTTATCGTTTTCAAAACTTGTACTAGGGGTACAGGAAACGGACATACATATGATACTTTTTATTCCGGAAAAGGTTCCTACGGGATAACGGGGAGACGCGGGTGAAACCGCGGGGCGCAGCTAGTAAATTATATAAATATCGGTGTATGTGAGTATGTATTGTATAACCACAAAACAGCTGACGCAATTTTGATAAAATTTCTAGCAATCTTCCATTTAGTCCAGCGGGTGATTCTATAAAGTTTAGTAGCATTTACATCGACAGATTGTTAAAACAATCTTTTTAACAGTTATGAAACAAATTTAATTCGAAATTTTTACCTTACTTCCTACTAATATTATAAACGTGAAAGTTTGTGAGTATGTATGGATGGATGGATGGATGGATGGATGGATGTTTGTTACTCCTTCACGCAAAAACTACTGAACGGATCTGAATGAAATTTGGAATGAAGATAGCTTATACCCTGGATTAACACATAAGCTTTCATCTCGGAAAAAGTTTCCAGCGGGATAACGGGAAGAAGCGGGTGAAACCACGGGGCACAGCTAGTATAATATAAAAATTCGTGTGTTTGTTTGTGTATATATTTTCCTCATAGAATCCAAAACGACTGGACCGATTTCAATAAAAATTTCAACAATCTTCCTATTAGTTCAACGGGCGAATCTGTGAAGTTTAGTCTTTTCAACAGAAACAAAATTACTCCGAAATCTTTATGTATTTAATAAACGCACACTATTTTTCTCCGCATAGAGTTTTTCCGCGAATTTTCCTGCTATTGGACCTAAGCTATGGGATTTGAGGTGATTTTCCTGTTGTAGCATCACCTTACCACATCGTCTCTTAACATCAGGTGGATAGCGGTAAAATGTAAAACAAAAGCTAAGGGCGTTTTTCCACTGCACGGTACTGCAGCGGTTACGTTTTTCCACTAGGCCCGGTGGACGGCACGGCACGGTTATCGACGGCAAGCCACTTTCCCTTACGTACCTTGTTGCAGCTAACATAATTACGGAATGTATTATTCAAGTGACTTGTGGTCAAACGCTACTCTATAATATGATGTAAAAAACACAAGCAGTAGTTTTTTTGTATGGATGAAGGGAAGGGATCTCCTAAACCATTACTGCTGTTCCGAAAATTATTTGACCAATCAGAAGCAAGCTACATTGTCTCTAATTGTCACAGGCTATGTATTATTCTGATAACATACAGCTTTTAGTAAAAAAATCACGATATTTGTAAAACCAGTCAGAGAAGAATGAACGGTTTGATTAGAGTCGATGTAACGTATGAAACAAATGTAAGCTTCCAGTAAGTCTACAAAAAATATAAGGTTACTTAGTTAACGGATTTAAAAAAAACTTCCGGTTGTCATTTCTTCTATTTATCCGCGCGAAGCCAAGCCTGGTCGTGCTATTTATGTATTCTCCTTCTTCATTTAAAAGCAGAGCCCTTGTCGGTGGAGCATTTTCCATCTCGTTCTGTCTTCGGCCATTTTTAACGCTATTGGTTTCTGTATTCTCCTCGCCTGATACCTTCACGCCTACCTGCATCCTGACACTGTGCCATGTGCCTTTAGTTGAGGTCCTGACACTTCTGACAATTGCAGCACTGCAATCAGTGCTAGAGGCTGTATAGTTGTAAGCATTTGCATCCCCATTCCCGTGCTATCGCCAAGCCGTTCAGTGGAAAAACGCCTATATATTCGCACCTTTTCATAGTGTTGCTATACGTAAATATAGTGCTGGCTACCCTAGAGTGGGTATTACTTCCTTGGCGGGGTTCTGAGTGGTTTTCCTCGTACTTACCCGCAAGTTATGATAACAATATTGCTTATACTAAGTCTACTTTAAGTTGCTTCTACTCTCAAGGCTAAGTCATGCTTTGATTGATCGGCAGTAAGAAAGAATTTTCAATAGCAAAATAAAATACACAGCACGTGTATGCGATGACTGTACGAATCTCGCATAGATTTAAATGTCAATCAAATTTAAATGTCAATTTCATTTTGACGCTGTCATTTTAAACTGTCAGATGTTACATCTTTGTCATCTGTAGGTAGCCCCCTAGGCGGACTGACGATATGGACATTGTAAGAGTTGCAGGGAGCCGATGGATGCAAATGGCTAGTGGCCGTTCATGGTGGCGTTCAAAGGGCCTATGTTCAGTAGTGGACTTCTTCCGGCTGATGATGATGATGATGATGTGACGTCACATTGCTACATATTTAAAAGTCAAGTGAACTCATTTTGTACAATTCAACTGTCGAAGATTTTTTAACCGTGACCTTTCAATGCATGTTTTATCCTCTTAAATTGACTTATCGTTATCATTTTCTATTATTATCATTATTTGTCATGATCGTTATCTCTTTTTTTGTTATTAATCTTGCGGTTAGCTACCTTTAAGAATTGTATGGAAGGTCAGAAGGTCAGTCACCGCCGTCGTGCTCACCACCGGAGTGGTGTATGTGTCCGTACCTTAACAAAAAAAAAATCATTCATTGGATTGATATTAAAAAACCAAATAATAAAAGACAATTTTAAAGAGAATTTAAATTTTTAAGAGCTCTCCAAGCGCCTCGTTGACGCCACGGGTGACCAAAGGGCTGGCGCTTACCTCGGTCAACGAATCAGCCTAGCCATTCAAAGAGATAAAATGTCGCCAGTCTCTTGGGCACTCTACCTGCAGGCAGCGACCTAAATCAGGTTTTTTATTTGTAGATGTTTAGTTTTATATAGATAGTTTAGCTTTAGTATTTAGTTTAATTTTTTATCCAATTGTATATATTTGATTTGTTGTATATAATAAACACGTTACTATTTTAAAGAACATAAAATAGTTTTCTTAGTTTTGACGTTCGATTTTAAATACAAAACAAAAGACACAACAAAGGTAGCTAAACAGAAATTAACAAATTCTCCGATTACTTTCGTCGCCGTAAACACGTAATATATACGAGAAAGTGTGTGAGTATGGATGTATGGATGTTTGTTACTCTTTCAGGCAAAAACTACTGAAAATCCGTTCAGTAGTTTTTGCCTAGATAAAATTTGGAATGAAGATAGCTTACACCCTGAAGTGAGTATGGATGATTGTATGGATGTTTGTTACTCTTTCACGCAAAAACAACTAAACGGATTTAGATAAAATTTGGAATGAAGATAGCTTACACCCTGAATTACTACACAGGCTACTTTTTATCCCGGAAAAAGGTTTATAAGATAACAGGAAGACATGAGTGAAACCGCGGGGCACATCTAGCAATATAATAAACGTGAAAGTTTGTAAGTATGGATGGATGGATGTTTGTTACACTTTCACGCAAAAACTACTGAACGGATTTACATATAATTTGGAATGAAGATAGCTTACACCATGAATTAACACATAGACTACTTTTTATCCCGGAAAAAGGTTCCTACGGGATAACGTGAAGACGCGAACGAAACCGAGCGCAGCTATTATTGTACAAAAATCATTCGTCTATCTCCGAACGATACTGCTTCCATCAGCTGGTCATCGTAATGAAAAATAAACATTCTGAAATTGCTAAAACGTACCTACCCCAGTATTATTGTACGGTTAAAAATACAAGCCGCCCCGCTGGCGAATGTTTGCTCTGTTTTTTTTTACCCCCTGTGGCTGGTCAGAGGACTATGCTATTTAGAAAAACAGCTGTTTCATCCAACAAATATTATGAACGTGAATGTTTGTGAGTATGGATGGATGGATGGATGTTTGTTACTCATTCACGCAAAAACTACTGAACGGATCTCAATGAAATTTGGAATGTAGATAGCTTATACCCTGGATTAACACCTAGGCTACTTTTTATCCGGGAAAAAGGTTCCTGCGGGATAATAGGAAGACGCGGGTGACACCGCGGAGTGCAACTAGTTATTACTCTCACTTTGTAACTTATTTGCACAAACACATGCACACTCTCTCTACATATACTCCGCGCCCGCGTAACAATTCACTCACACAACTACACTACACTCACACAACCCTCTCACTTGAACGTATCATATTTCGTTATGTTGTTTTATTTGTTTCTTTTTTCTATATATGTATATATACATACATATATTTATCAGTATTCTGCGCCGTATTAATGTAATTTTCATATTTTGTAAACATTTTGATTTCTACCTGCGGGGGGTGACCTGGTGACCTGTAGGACAGGTTTTTTCAAAACCTATTTCAGGCACCAGCTCCTCATACAGTTAGATATCATCTTGTCATCTTGCTTGTACCTACTTGTGTAATTTTCTAATTATGAGGAGTAATAAATAAATATTATATTATATTATTATATTATATTTATAATTTTACTTTTTCAACCATTTTAATGACTGCAAAAGAATCTATACATATATATAATATACATTATTTTGCAGTAGGAAAAAATAGCCTCTTCGTCACAAGCAAAGGCATTTCATCTAGTATTTAACAAATGGACGGGACAGTAATGAAGTAAACACTCATTGTTCTATGTTCCACTTAAATTACTTTCCTTCATGTCTGTAAACAAAGCTATGGTTACAAGAACAGTGTAAAAATAAATGCATATATCTGACTAGTTGGACACTAACACTCAAGGAGGAGAACAAACTTTTAATAGCGGAAAGGAAAATTCTCCGAAAGCTATTAGGACCAACTTGCCGGCAAGATGGCACGTGGAGGATCCGGAAAAACCAAGAGATCGAAGATCTAGTGGGCGAGCCTAACGTGGTCGGTGAAATTAAATCGCACCGACTACGTTGGCTTGGCCACGTAGTCCGCATGGGGGAGGATCGGGCGGCAAAGCGTTCTTATTTGGGACGACCGAATGGCCGTAGGCCGGTCGGACGCTCTAGATACCGCTGGAAGGACGCGGTGGATGCAGACCTGCGCGAGCTCCAGACTCTCAACTGGGCTGAAATAGCTCAAGATAGAGAAGAGTGGCGCTCTCTCGTTTCGGAGGCCAAGACATACTTTGGGTCGCTGAGCCATCGGAGTTAGTTAGTTAGTTCTGACTAGTTGGGCCCCGCGGTTTCCCCCGCGTCTTCCCGTTATCCCGCAGAAACCTTTTTCCGAGATAAAAAGTACCTATGTGTTAATGCAGGGTATAAGCTATTTGCATTCCAAATTTCATCAAAATCGGTTCAGTAATTACTGTAATATGTGGTAATAAACATTCACACACACAAACTTTCGCATTTAATATTAGTAGGATAAGACTAGCTGCGCCTCATGGTTTTACACGCGTGGGCTACACTTTATCACGATGGGTTCAAACTATCTTCACACCAAATTTCATCAAGATTGGTTCAGCGGTTTAGTTATGAAAAAGTGACAGACAAACATAGGAACATGGGCTTAAATCGCTCAGGTTAGAAAGGAGTGGCGCTCTCTCGTTTCGGAGGCCAACATACTCTTTGGGTCGCTGAGCCATCGGAGTTAGTTAGTTATGTTTTTATATACATCTAAATATTATGTACAACTCAAAGGTGACTGACCGACTGACATAGTGATTTATCAATGCACAGCCCAAACCACTGGACGGATCGGGCTGAAATTTGGCATGCAGGTAGATGTTATTACGTAGGCATCCACTAAGAAAGGATTTTGATTAATTCTACCTCCAAGGGGATAAAATAGGGGATGAAAGTTTGTATGAAACTTTGTCAATTTTAAACCGATCGGGCTGAGACTTTGCATGTTTAAAGCTGTAGCCCACGCGGGTGAAACCGCGGGAACAGCTAGTACAATATAATAGCCGTACTTCCCTATATTTTCACAGTTGGTTAAAAACCTTTTCAACATTTTTCCTACACATTTTTCCAAGGAAAAATGTTGTCGCGATTTATTCACTTATAAAGGGGGAAGTTATTCAAATATCGACCTTTTCACGCTGAAACAGGGCCCGTTTTAGCTTGTTTATCGCGTTTTGGGGTGGCAAGGAGAGTCTTCTACGTCCATTCTTTCATATTTGTGAGTGAATTATTGTTTTTTACGGTTACGGAAAATAAGGTTTATGAAAGGATGGGTAATCATAAATAGTTGTGATTCAATAGCAAACGAGAATGAATATCTGCTTAGCATTTTGGCAAAATGAAGGTAAAAGGTAGACATTTTAAATGGTCACCATCATCAGCCTTTACGTTCCCACTGCTGGGACTCTGGCCATCTCTCAGAGAGAGTACGGGCCGTAATCTACCACGCGGGCCCAGTGCGGGTTGGTAGATGACGCACGCCTTTGAATGTTGCGGTTCTTGGACATGACGGTTTCCTCACGATGTTTTCCTTCGTCGTTTTGAGCGATGGTAAAACTTTTTCCGTGATAAAAAGTAGCCTATGTGGGTATAAGCTATGCCCGTTCCAAATTTCATCAAAATCGGTTTAGTAGTTACGGCGATACGTGGTAACAAACATTCACACACACTCACAAACTTTCGCATTTATAATATCAGTAGGATATCTAGATTCTTGATAAAACACTTCTTCTGCTTCTTCTTGTCCTGGTCCCATCTACTTGTGGTTGGCGCAGCATGTATTCTTCTTCCACTCTCCCCTATCAGTCGTCATCGCTTCATTCACTCCCCTTTCATTCATATCAACCCTCACACAATCCATCCATCTTTTCTTTGGTCTTCCTCTTCCCTTCCATCCATCAACATTCATATTCATCACTTTGATTGTAATATGACTATCATCCCTCCTCATAACATGTCCATACCAAGCCAAACGATTCCCTTTCAACTTATCTGTCACTGGTGCTACTTTCATATTTGAAAAATGAAAAATTATTTATAAAACAAACAAGAATTATAGGTAGGTACATAAGGAAACTAAATGCTAATAAGTTTAAATTATCTTATAGGCTACCCTGAGTGTATCAAATCAGTGGTCTTCACACTAGGCAGAGCCTGTATCGTGAAGGCCGGATATCATAATGTCGTATAGAAGTACTGAAGTGTTTACACACAATATAACATATGAGATAAATATTTTACATATACGAGTATAAATGATAATATAATATACTTATGTAGTACTTATGGGGTTGAAACTCTTGGTCCGTGGGGTCCTGCCGCTCTTATGCTTTTTAAAGAGCTCTCCAAGCGCCTCGTTGACGCCACGGGTGACCAAAGGGCTGGCGCTTACCTCGGTCAACGAATCAGCCTAGCCATTCAAAGAGGTAATGTCGCCAGTCTCTTGGGCACTCTACCTGTAGGCAGCGACCTAAATCAG
The DNA here is from genome assembly GCA_931315375.2 of Opisthograptis luteolata. Classification (NCBI taxonomy): domain Eukaryota; kingdom Metazoa; phylum Arthropoda; class Insecta; order Lepidoptera; family Geometridae; genus Opisthograptis; species Opisthograptis luteolata. The sequence continues at coordinate 4,365,709 of OV928063.1, read as the reverse complement.
GTTTTTTATTTGTAGATGTTTAGTTTTATATAGATAGTTTAGCTTTAGTATTTAGTTTAATTTTTTATCCAATTGTATATATTTGATTTGTTGTAAATATATGAAAACACTTATGTAGTAAAATAAGTAAAAATAAATTACTTTTCAAAACCAATGACGAACAACGAACAACAATAAAAATTCCCGCGTTATAGTGATCGATTGTTTTTTTTTTTCTACAAACAAGTTTCTATGTGCAAGTAGGTTCGGAATTTAAATGAAACCTTTGTATGTTACCTCCTTGGTTGCCATGTTTCGTAAAAATCGAGTAAAATCGTTCCATTTTTAAATAACACGACAGATATGAGTTTACTATGTAATTTATTTGGTCGCTAAACACGACAGATATGAGTTTTCTATATAATTTATTTGGCCGCTAAACACGACAGATATGGTTTTTCATACAAATTTTGCCGGCCGCTGCTCGCATATACTTGAGTAGTGCAGCAAGTTTGATTTATCTCGAAGAAGGTTGTCAATATAATACTCTTATTTCCAAGCATGTTTGAGAAAAGTAAATATATTTATGGATACCCATATTATTATACTTTTAGTCCTTGGTGAACGAATGGGAACTTCCTCTAATATACTCATTCCTTATAGATAGAACACTTGATATACGAAAAAAAACAAAGTCAGTGAACCAATGGACAAAAAATGAAGTACCATAGTATAAAAAATACTCTACAATCTAACACTGGCGACGTAGCTTTGCATACAACATCCAACTGGGACGGAAGTGGGTGAAAAAAACCTTTTGGAATGAAACGGAATATGTAACTAAAGGGATGCGTCGGCTTACTTTTATTTTAGCGCCATCTATTGGCAGTCACACAAAGAACAATTTTTAATGGCGGACGCTGCGAAATGAATGCAAATTCGACTCTTTGGCGGCAATTGAAATTGTCAACATGAAAATTTCACTTTTATTTCCAATCCTTGTGTTTCTTCGGATGATAAAATTTGTGTGATATTGGTGGATTATTAACCATTAAGTTTGTGCTGTGAAAATGTTGAGATGGATGTATGCGTGACGAAAATTGATAACATAAGGAATGAGTATTATTAGAGGAAGTCTGAAAGTAGCACCGAACCAGTGACAGATAAGTTGAAAGGGAATCGTTGACTTTTTTAGAGATTTTTGGCGGCAATCGAATTGTCAACGTGAAAATTTTCTTTTTATTTCCAAAACTTGTGTTTCTTCGAGTGATATTGGTGGATTATTAACCATTATGTGTTCGTTAATGTGTACGAGTGTGGGAAATTGAAATAAAGTTGTGAAAGTGTCTTTTCTAGTTGCTCCAAAAAAGTCCGTGTAAAGTTTAAGTAAAGCGCCACTACTTTACTTAAACACTATCCTCATCCTTTCATCTCATCATCATCATCATCATCATTTAAAATTGATTCGACTCAACGTGGGACGCCTACCTACAGAACGTGTTCCGGTTCGTGGTCGCCACTCGAGAACCTTTCTTCCCCATTGGTTATCGGTTCGTCGAGCGATGTGGCGCCCATTGCCACTTCAACTTGCAAATTCTGAGAGCTATGTCGGTGACCTTGGTTCTTCAACTAATTTCCTCATTTCGGATTCTATCACGCAAAGAAACTCCAAGCATGGCTCTCTCCATCCATATATGTTATACTATCTCATAAATACAGAGAAATGTTTGTAATTAGCTCCAATAATTTTAGAATTGTCCAGTACCCCTAGTACAAGTTTTGAAAACGAAAAAAGTTTTCGTAAACGTCGACGTTTACCACCGCCGACTTGTCAAAGTGGCAACTCGATCTGCTTAAATTCAAAAAGTAACTCAATAACATTGTTGGAATATGATTATAACGATTTAAAATAACGATTAACGATTTCAGTTCCTCCAAGTCTCGGTAAGATTCGCTGAAAAAAATATGTATGGATGGAAACGAAAACTTTTATGGTTTATGTAAACTATCAAAACCTGTACTAGGGGTACTGTTTAAACGTTGTGGTAATGTGATGATGATGTTGATGATGAAATAAAATGGGCCTAAGCACTGCCCAGGGCTGCCCACTCCCCAGAACCCAGCGTCAAATACAAATAGTGACATAACGTTTATTACATTTAGTTTGTTCAACCCTTGTAAAGCGGACGACAAAATATTCATTAGGCTATTTGCTTTAGGGGTTTAGAGATGGGAACAGCTATGATGCTTTTATCGATAGAGTTTAATATTTAAAACAAACTTATTCGATTTATTTGTATTATGGTAAAAATAGATATTGAAAAATGTGGAAGCAGAAGCTTGGGGTTGTAGCGGACTTGCTCCAATTCAATAGATACTCCTACTAATATTATAAATGCGAAAGTTTGTGCGTGTGAATGTTTGTTACCCCGTATCACCGTAAGTACAAAACCGATTTTGATGAGTAATTTGGAATGGCGATAGCTTTCACCCTGGATTAGCACATAGGCTATTTTTTAACCTGACGGTTTTTTTGCCTGTTCTTTTGCCGTCCCAAGAACGTTGAAACAGGTGTAGCTAGTTTTAAGTTTGACGTTTTCAAGTGATTACATGTTATTATATCCTAGTAAACAAAAACATTCCGTGTTAATAAAAAAAAAATTATTCTACATTCACAATCTTCTGAGATGTAATTCAAGCCAGGAGGAGAATAAATATCACCACACACAGATCTGGATGAATCACTCTAACCAGCCACCCAAATATTTTCCCTACCCAAGCTCCCAATACAATCGACTGTCACTACTATTTCCCGCCAAAATCTACCCCATCATATATGATAGAAAGAATATAAAGTTGCCATTCACATAAATTGTGTGCAATATCACAGTAAAGTAAGAACAGTAGGTTAGCTAAGGCCGCTCGACGAGTCAATTGCCTACTCTTGCGGTGATGCATAGGCGGCGCGTTCCGTACTGAGTGCATTGCCGCGGCCCCGTTCGTTTGTGATTGTGTGCGTGAAAAGTGCGTGCGTGCACGGTGCCGCTACTCTCGCACACATTCAAACCGGCGGCGGCCGATTTGTATGAAGCTGAACTATTACTCTTTACTATGGCAATATCATTCGAAAGCTTTGTTATAATCGTTTAAAATGAACTCTTCCCATTCAAAGATTCAATCTGAGTAGTAAGATATTGTACTCTTCATGTTAACGATGTACGATTAATTTTAATCGATTTCTTAAGTTCATATGTGAAAAGATAAGATTCGATAACTTTATTGCCAAACCAAGTAGAAATTGCTGACAAAGAAATAGAGGCGCGAGGAGGTTGGAAATGGCGTAGCTACTTTTAAACTGATAATATTTTGTATCCCACTAAATAAAAAAGGGAGAGAGTATAAACCGTAGCTACCACGCTGGCCCAGTGCGGGTTGGTAGATGTCGCATGCCCTTGAATGTTGCGGTTCTTGGACACGCCGGTTTCCTCACGATGTTTTCCTTCGCCGTTTTGAGCGATGGTAGATCAACACATAACTTATTGAACCATATGAGCGGGGCCTAATAGTATAACTACATAGGTTCCGTCTCATAAGATTCATTATGGATTTACTGAGATTTTATTTTCCCACTAGATCCTTCTTCTTAAACCGTGGATCGAATCAGAAGTTATTTATCATGATACACCATTACTTCAAGTCGCTACAAATGGATCTAAAGAGAATATTTTTCTCATAAGATCTAGGTATGGATATCGATAAAGTTTTTTCACATCGATATCGATAAAGCCTTTTCACATCCCTAGTGGGTCTAATTAGTATAGTTTGGGGCTATAACTAAATTTTCAATATAAACCGGATCGCTTGGATGGACAGAGACAAGCCTTTGTGGCATGCGAAAATTAAGTTAGGATGGTGAGGCAAATCAAGTGACAGCTGATTATTTAAGGCCCTGCTATCCTCAGCCTGGGGTACCTCATGTCAATCTGGCAGAAACGAAAACATTAAAAACATCGCTAAAAATGGACATGCCGATTACCTCACGATGTTTTCCTTCACCGTTTTGAGCGTTAGTAAATCCGCACATAACTTATTAACGCCTGAATCCTGATCCGTTATCCGCGGTTTTAGATCGATATGTCATGTCAATATGTCAAGCCCTAGTTTTCATTATCAGCCTTTCACAATTCCACTGCTGGGACTCTGGCCTTTTCTCAGAGAGAGTATGGGCTGTAATCTAGCACGCGGGCCCAGTGCGGGTTGGTAGATGTCGCATGCCCTTGAATGTTGCAGTTCTCGCTTCCTTCACCGTTTTGAGCGATGGCAAATCCGCACATAACTTATTGAGTTATAGGTGCGGGCCGAGAGGATTCGAACTCGATATCGGCGTGTTGTAAAGCGCACGCGGTTACCGTTCGGCCATCAATGAGGTATGAGATACATCGTCAAATTCAAGTACTCAAAACGACATACAGATCTAAATTCAGGAATTACTCTGAATATAAAATAATACGATCCAATCCTCACCATTCGAGCCCGTCCAAATGCCGATTCCATGTAAATGAGCCATTAAATCGGGTGCGGGTCTAAGCCAAGCTTAACGGCATTATCTGTGCGCTGTGGCCGGGTTTTGGTAGTGGAGGTTAGCATAGCTCTTAGCGCCATATGATAGCGCGCTATTTTTATTCAATGTTCAGAAAAATTTGTACAATTATTAATTATCTTTTTAATACCATCTATAAGTAGATAAATTATGTATTATGTATTTTATTTATTATATATACTCTTTATTTAAAATATCATTCATATAATCTTAAAAAGCAAAAAATTACAATTTGTAGCGTATAAAAATCGTTTTCATACGACCTCGGGTTCGTTTTGACCATTGTTCTTTAGATTGTTTGTTTTGACGTAGGGCAGTGGTTCCCGAAATCCGTCAAGCCATTTAGACTACATACATACAAACACTCCAAAAACATAACCCTCCTTCTTTCGCAGTGGAGTAAATACATACACATGAACGAAGTTTGAAGTTTATATAAACCGAACGAAGCGCATAGTGATGTGCGAAGTTTGAATGAACTGACCGAAATGAACGAAAAACATGTCGGAGCGGTGCCGAGTCGGAAAGTTTGGCTGCGTGCTTTGATTGCGACGATGCGGAAAGCGCCGCTGTAACCTACCCATTCACATTCGGAAAGTCGAGACTAAAGCTCTCTATTCAATTTTTAGTATTAACTCGTTGTTCCCCGCGGTTTCACCCGCGTTGGCTACATTTTATAGCTATAAAAAGTATTCTATGTCCTTCCCCAGGGCTTAATCTACGTCTATACCAATTTTGATGAAGTCGGTTTAGCAGTTTACGCTCGAAATTAAAAATCGACCCTGATCTGTTATCCGCGGTTTTGGATCGACATGTCATGTCATAATATGTCATTTTAGTAGGCTTGACAGATTACTACTATATTGACATAATAATATATAATGACATGACATAACGACCCAAAATCGTAAAATCTAAGAAATAAACAGGCAGAGTTATTTTCATACAAAGAAGAATCTTTCACCAAGCACCTATCGGTGTGTTCCGGCAGCCTCACTTGAGAGCCGTCGATAACTTTTATACTTTATAAGGTTAGCGTTTGACCACAAGTCACCTGATGTTAAGTGACGATGTGGTCGAAGGTGGCGCCACGCTACACCTGGATTGGGAATATATCTCTAGATGCGTCAAATTTAGAACCTACAGAACCTCCTCTTATGAAGTCGATTAAAAGTGAAAAAGGACGGAATTATCTATTCTTAGGTTTTGTTTGCATTTTAAGTTCCTAGTTGAATAAAAAAAATCTTGATGTTGTCGTTCTTATTTGGGACGACCGAATGGCCGTAGGCCGGTCGTACGCGCTAGATACCGCTGGAAGGACGCGGGGGATGCGGACCTGCGCGAGCTACACACTCTGAACAGCGGGTCTAGACAATGTCACATTCTCCTAGCGTTAACGCATGTAAAAAATTACACAAATGTATGGGAATGACATAAGTTATTGCTAAGTCACGTGGTTAACCGAAAACTAATAAAAAATTGGTAGACAATGGATCATCTTTCTATTCCGTGAAACGAAACGCTTAGCTGTTATCTCTCGCGAAAAACGAAACCCGCCATACAAATGCCTAGCCAAGTGACACATTTGACTGGCGATTACGCTTGTTAATCGATAATCGCTTACGACGAAGCGTTAGCGATCGGAGAAAACGAAACGCTTAGAATAGGTTGCACGTTGTCTACGCCCACTGGGCTGACATCGCTAAGGATAGAGAGGAGTGGCGCTCTCTCGTCTCGGAGGCCAAGACACACATTGGGTCGCTGAGCCATCGGAGACAGTTTAGTTTGGTGAAGTATTTCCAATAACCTCAATAAATAAAATGTAAAGACCTGATTCTTTGTTCCCTCGCACACCGATCTGGCAGCAATCTGTAACAAAAATAATATTGGTTAACATCATCATCATCATCATCATCATCAGCCTATTACGTTCCCACTGCTGGGACTCTGGCCTTCTCTCAAAGAGAGAGTATGGGCCGTAATCTAGCACGCGGGCCCAGTGCGTGTTGGTAGATGTCGCATGCCCTTGAATGTTGCGGTTCTTGGACATACCCGGATTAACATAAGAGGAAGATCAAGCACTTGAAAATTCCCTACCACCAAGCTATGGTTTATGGTTAATATGTTTTGTTTAGTTTGTAATTTGTGTCTCCTAAAAAGAATAATAAGAAACAAATGTGAAAAAAAGGATTTCATTCAAAGCCCTATAATCCTAATTCACAGAGAGCGTAATAATCTCCTAGAAGAACTCCAGTTTCTATACAATGCACGTATCTATCACATTCACAAAAGATCTACGTATATTAAACATATGCTTTGGATCAAATGTGAAAGGAGTTGTTATAAGCGGGCCAAGCAGCTATCGATGTGTTCCGGCAGCCCCACTTGAGAGCCAGTTCCCAATCCAGGTGTAGCGTGGCGCCACCTTCGACCATATCATCACTCAGTCAAGAATCTGTCGCCAAGCACCTATCGGTGTGTTCTGGCAGCCCCACTTGAGAGCCAGTTCCCAGTCCAGGTGTAACGTGGCGCCACCTTCGACCACATCATCACTCAAGTTAAGAATCTGTCGCCAAACACCTATCGGTGTGTTCCGGTGGCCTCACTTGAGAGCCAGTTCCCAGTCCAGGTGTAGCGTGGCACCACCTTTAACCACATCATCACTCATGTTAAGAATCTGTCGCCAAGCACTTATCGGTGTGTTCCGGCAGCCTCACTTGAGAGCTAGTTCTTAATCCAGGTGTAGCGTGTATATTCGATCAATTGGCGTCATTAGTCAATATATTACGAGTATACCAAGTTCCTACATATTATCTTTGAAATCTACCTCACACACAAACCCCAGGGTCCTAGTAAATAATTAATGCGAACCCTACAAAGGTCCGCTATACTTACGATTCATTCTATAATGTAAGTCATGAAATTCAGAGTTTGGGCGCATTGAATCGTCGAGGCCATTCAAGCGATATCCGTTTTCAAAGATTTGAAAGCGAGTGTTTATGTACGCACGTTTTATGAGCTATATATAGGTAGAGGGAAAAGTAAAAAAAAACATTGGCTATAGGTTTATTTCTCCAATCAAACCTGAGCGATCGAGACGACTGCTTACAGCCGTTCCCAATAACCGATCCATTCATAGTTTGCCCACTGGAGATTGAAATTTGACATAAGGTCCATAGAAGTAATGTCAAACCGTGGATGAAAAGATTATTGAAACTGGCCGCTAGTGTAGTGTCGCCGATCGATAGTAGACTATCGACGATTAATCGATAGACTTTGGTTAAATAACCAGCATTTTGCTGAGTTGGGGCCGATTTGCGACACTGACATTCTTGTGTACCTTCAATTACTGTTATATTATTTTTTTCTTTTTTTTTCCATGTACCATGAGTGTTGTTGTTGCAAATAAACGTAAATTCTATTCTATTGATAGCCAACCAATGGCCACACCATCGATAGCTCAAAACGAGGCAATACTATCGAGTGAGTCCAATACTATCGATAGTGTTGTTGCTCGCAAATAATAAACTGTTGATAGTATTGAAACTATCAATAATGTTGTAGCTTAAAAATAAAAATAAACTATCGATAGTATCGATTATCTTATACTATCGATAGTTTCCTAATTTACAATAGTATTGGTTTCAATATTATTCAGGTATTATACCTACATATTACAAATTGGCAGACTCTCGATAGTCTAAAATAATCGATAGTTTATACTTCGCGAGCAACAAACAATACTGTGGATAGCATTGCATTTATCGATGGTACTACCTCGTTTTAAGCTATCGATAATATCAATAGGCCTATCGATAGTATTACTTTTTCAGATGAAAACTATCGATATTTCGACAACACTAGTCGCTAGTAATAATATAGAAAAAACACACCATCGCATAAGCCGCTTCGCTTAGGCGTTTTCATTGCAGTCGCGTTTGTCGCTCAAGTCTATTTTGTGCTCTGTGTAAAAAGGCCTCAAAGGTTTTTATAGATGTGAAATAAACTTGAGATGCTTCGTTTCTTTTCACGTAGGTACTGCTTACAGCAAGAAAGATCTGGGGGCCAGAGATGATGCAAACCTATCTTTTTAAAACACTTTTATTAGCTTCACTTGTAACTAACTAACTAACAATGTAATCAAATCTTAGAAGTCAATTTTTTGTACAATCGTTAATGCCTAAGCTTAAGGAAACAAAATAAGGTTAGTTGGTAACCAAAAATAAGGTTAGCAGGCCACATCGCTCGACGAACCGATAACCGATGGGGAAGAAAGGTTCTCGAGTGGCGACCACGAACCGGAACACGTTCTGTAGGTAGGCGTCCCACTAGGTGGACCGACGACATTGTAAGAGTCGCAGGAATCCGATGGATGCAAATGGCTAATAGCCGTTCATGGTGGCGTTCAAGGCTGATGACGATGATGATGATGGTAACCAAAAAAAAAAACAAGTAGGTATGTCCAACACTCATTCTACGATAAAACTAGTTAGTTAGTTAGTTACAAGTCTAGCCAATAAAAGTGTTTTAAAAAATCCCGCCAAGTGCAAGTCGGATTCGCGCACGAAGGGTTCCGTAGGATTATCAATAATAAGATTTGATTACATTGTTAGTTAGTTACAAGTCAAGCTAATAAAAGTGTTTTAAAAATGGCAAAAATCATCAATCGAACCCTAGATTAAAATTTAAAAAACCCACGATAATGATGGCTAAGAACTAAAACAAAATTGGTTGATCCGTTTGGAGACTACAATGACACACTACAAACTAATAACATCCCTCTTTTTCATGGGGGGTTAAAACAATCATCATCATCATCATCATCATCATCATCATCAGCCAATTACGTTCCCACTGCTGGGCTTCTTTCTGGCCTCCTCTCAGAGAGAGAGTATGGGCGGTAATCTAGCACGCGGGCCCAGTGCGGGTTGGTAGATGTCGCATGCCCTTGAATGTTGCAGTTCTTGGGCATGCCGGTTTCCTCACGAGGTTTTCCTTCACCGTTTTGAGCGATGGCAAATCCGCACATAACTTTTAAGTCATAGGTGCGGGGCCGAGAGGATTCGAACAGTGACGGCGTTTGGCCACCATCGCGTTCGTGTTAAAAACAATAATAACCCTTCTTTTGTCCTTCCCTGTAGTCGGGTAAGAACAACAGATTGCCTCTCCCATAAACACATTACTTAATTTGTTGGAGTCGGTCTAGGGTCGCCCTTGGGACGGGAGCAGATTGCCCTTAGAAGGGTTAACCCTTTAAGGGAGCATGTGAAAATATTTCAAAAATGTTTTTGGAAGTTTGGAAGTTTCACTTCTAGCTATTAAAGGTCATCTGGAAGACGATGGCTACCAGCTACGCGCCGCGGCTTCACCCGCGTGGACTACACTTTTTCGCGATACAAAGTATCCTATATCCTGCTCTAGGGTTTGAACTATCTGCACACTAAATTTCATTAAAATCCGTTCAGTAGTTTTTATGTGAAAGAGACCGTTGTGGTAGACGTGTTGTTGAGCGGAGACCGCGTCTTGGCGCACGTAGTGTAGGACCATAGTAAAGAGTAGTAGATCAGCTTCATACAAATCGGCCGCCGCCGGTTTGAATGTGTGCGAGAGTAGCGGCGCCGTGTACGCACGCACTTTTCACGCACACAATCCAAACGAACGGGGCCGCGGACGGGGCCGTGGCCATGCACTCAGTAGGTACGGAACGCGCCGCCTATGCATCACCGCAAGAGTAGGCAATTAACTCGTCGAGCGGCCTTAGCTAACCTACTGTTCTTACTTTACTGTGGCAGGACCCACGATTTACACGAAGGGCGAATTTTTTATCTTCGCGTTTAAAATAAAGATACCCTTGTAAATGCACCCACCTATTGGATATTCTGATAAAAAAGGTGTAAAGTTGTAAAGCCTATCCTACATTCTTCCTACCTTATTATCCTATCTTAATCCTAACGTAATATATGTTTGAAATGTTAACCTATAATAATAATAATAATCATTTTATTTCAGACAATTAGTCCATACACATTACAAAATCATATAAGCAAATTAAAATATAACCTATACCTACTGACTGCGCGCTGTATCCAGCCATCACATGGATGGACGAACGTTCAGAAGCTATATAAGTGTGTTTTTTAATTTTTAACCCCCGACGCAAAAAACTGGTGCTATAAGTTTGACGTGTCTGTCTGTCTGTCTATGGGACCGTAGCTCGCGAACGGATGAAGCGAATTCAAATTAGTTTTTTTTTGTATGAAAGGTGAGTTACGGGCGAGTGTTTTTAGCTATGTTTGATGAAAATCGGTCCAAGAAGTCGGGGGTTTTTTAATTGCGACAGGGGTTAAAAACAACTGACTCAAGTTAAAAGAACTTGTCAGAAACACAACATGTTTCACAAAGCTATTACAGAAATCGGTTAGAAATGAGATCTCATGAGATTTTTCATAAATAAATCGGACCTCAAGGCAGATTGCTCTCGTGAAAGGTACCGTAATATTATAGAACCCCTCTGGCGATGGCAAGGATAGTGACGGGTCGATAGGTACTTGATAGGTATTTTTAGGGTCACCACCTGCGAGTATATATTCAAAAATTGTTTTAACTATTTGAACTGACGGAAACAATGATTATAGCGATGATGGCTCAGTGGTAGTGACGTCTATAGGAAGGACGTGGGTTAGAATTCTACAATTAGCTTGAGCTTTCGGTGAAGGAAAACATTGTGATGAAACCATAGCTTGGTGGTAGGGTATTTTCTAGTAAAACGAATCATATAAGCCCAAACTCGAGGGGTTTACTAGTAGCCACTGCAGAGATGCCCTATCCACCTTCCGGCTGCATAATCAGATCAGGTCAATGATACCAAATTATTGCATTGTCAGCAAGATTACATACACACAGCGGGGGCGCGGGGCCCGTAGCAAATTCTTTCAAAGGCCCCTTGATCTAATAAGGGTTCTTAAGTATAAAGTGGTAAAAAAAAAACATTCAATATTACATACGATTATTTGCAATCTGTAGGTTACAATTTTGTGGATAACTAATAGTCTAGTAAACTATTGTAGACCCTGCTAGGCTTAGGCAGAGATGAGTGGGTCTTAATATTAATATGTGGGGCCCCCTTTCGCGCGAGGCCCGTAGCACTTGCTACTCCTTCTACGTGGTTAATCCGGCACTGCATACACATACAAAGTTTCAAGTCGATACGACAATTAGAAGTAGGTGAAATTTGACTTCTAAGATTGAATTAGTGTTGGTGTTAGTGTTTTAAAAAATGGATACCTGATTAACTCGATACATTTGTCCCAATACCGATGATTTCGTTGCGATTACTACAGTTTACTCATGAGTAATGAGTATCGATGCTTTTTTTCCCAACCATATCTCTAACTAGAGAACAAATGACTAAACAATGATTAAGACTGAGAGAAACCGCCGGCGAAACTTTGCATGCATTAATAAAACACAATTTCATATATAAACATACCTTGCTATAGCACGTACAGCTTCGTACAACAGTAGGGGCTTTTACGCTGCTCTAATCCGATAATGAGATGGATATATTTTGATGAGAAGAGATGTTTCAATGAAGCTTAATTAATAAATGACTTTATATTATATTAATAGCGTTCAGACCCGCGGATTAGGTTGCGTGGTAGCTAAACAAAATGTCATACAAACTTATATTCACGCCTACGAATTCCGCTACAAACCGCGGTAATGGAAAGTTTGCTACCATTGTTTTGTAGGCGTTCATTTTTAACCCCTAAAAATCAAAAAGAGGGGTGTAATGTTATAAATTTGACGTGTCTGTCTGTCTGTGGCGCCGTAGCTCGCGAACGGATGAAGCGATTTCAGATTTCAGATTTTTTTTTTAGTTATTTTTGTATGAAAGGTGAGTTACGGGCGATTGTTTTTAGCTCTGTTTGATGAAAATCGGTCCAAGATGTCAGGGGTTTTTTTTTAAATTTTAATGTTGTATTGTACAGAAATGTTTTTATTGTATAGTACAGTCAGCGACAAAAGTAGCTGGTCATACTCAATTTTTTAGTGTGTTTTAGATTAGTAACGTTTAGGGTTTTTTACGACTTTCAAGGCAGCGTTTGAGCACAACACAACACACCTGATGTTAAGTGGTGATTCGGTCGAAAGTTCGTGTTTAAGATGACGAAGAACATCGGAAAATGTGCTATTGTCGTTGACTGTACATTGTTGATATATTATGTATTTTTTTTAAATTCAACATTAAAACGATTTGTTCCTGATTCGTCATACTCCTAATTGGTCATATTCCTAATTCGTCACATTCCTGATTCGTCACATTCCTAACTCGTCATTGTACAGTCAAATGAAATCGCGAACACGTGCACATTTAAGCTACATTTTTTATCAAACTTGTTATAACTTAAATAAAAAATAATTAACAGATATATCTTTTAGATTTTATTTTTTTTATACTTATTTCTTGTAAAAATACTTTTTAAGATTAAACTGAACTTAATAATAAATTAAGGCACACTTTCTTCGTATTAAATAACCAAGGCTTCTCCACATAGAAAATAATTCATATAAAAAATTATACTAAAGTGGTTCTACTTACCACAGAAGCAGGCACTTCGAAAACATTAACTCTACCTCTGGACGTGTAAACTTTGCCATCAACTCAAGGTCACCAGTTCACAAAGTGCTTCAAATTGAATAGGTTAGGTAAGTTCAAAAGGGTATTTGCTTCCTTAAGGGTCCAGCTTACGTATTAATAACGTATTAGTAATTCTTTCGTTGTAAAGAAATATTCCTTCCAAAATAATGTTGTCAGTAAATCCATCCCAATCCGCGTGATACCAAATTATTGCATTGTCACCAAGATTACATACTCATACAAAGTTTCATTTCGATACGAAAATAATTAGAAATAGGTTAAAATTGGCTGATTATGTTACATTAATTTTTTTAAATTACAGGTTAGCGTTTGACCACAAGTCACCTGATGTTAACTGACGATGTAGTCGAAGATGGCGCCACGCTACACCTGGACTGGGAACTGCCTCTCAAGTGAGGCTGCCGGAACACACCGATAGGTGCTTGGCGACGGATTCTTCACATGAGGGTGGTAGCTAGCCAGGCGAGTACTAGAATATACCCTACGACCAAGCTATGGTTTCATCACAATGTTTTCCTTCAACGAAAGCTCAAACTCATTTACTACCACTGACGCATCATCGCTTTAAGGCCCGTATTCTACGCTCAAGCGATAATCGGTACTTGAGAACAGATTTGACGCTGTCAGTTCATACACATATCAATCAATCAATCTCAATCAATCGTTACTCAAGCATTGATCAACACTTGAGCGTCATTCTAGAATTCAGCCTTAAAGTTAATAAACGTCAAAGCAATTGCAGAACGTCTTTTTTATTTTTATTTTGTTTTATATTGCTAATAGGTGTGCGTTTGACCGCCATCCCGCCTGTAGCAAGGTGATGCGGTCGACGGTGTAGCACGCACACCCAGAAGGTACCTGTTCACTCTTGCCTTGAAGATCCCCAAATTATCATCATCATCATCATCAGCTTGTATCAGTCCACTGCTGGACATAGGCCTCTCCCATGATACGCCACTGAGCCCGGTCTTCGGCTCTTCTCATCCAACCACTGCCAGCCACTCGGCGCAAGTCTTCGCTCCACCTTGTCGCAGGACGTCCTACACTACGTTAAAAGAGATAACCAAATTATAGCTATCTGGAAAAACAGACTCTGGCAAAGAGTTCCACGCCTTGTCTCTTACTGACAGCTCATTCTAAATGTGCTGATACAATATCGTATAAGTTTGTATAGTGGAATCAAAACTATCCTTACTGCATCTACAATATAGGCACCTGTATTAAAGTATACGTAGGTACATCCTGAACAAAGAAAAACGCATAGCGCATGCGTGGCGAGAGAGAGACGGGCTATCTCGGCCTGCGAGTGCGACAGAGAAAGGTGTAGTCATAAATTTAAACGACAAGGTAGAATAATATTTAGCTACGTTTGTCCGGAGTTCGCGAGTAACTGAAATAATTAATTGTGATGTAATTTAAAATAATTATGTAATTTTTGGTGTTAGATTACGTTATGTGTGCTTTCTTGGATGTTGGTGGTGGGCGAAGTAAACATTTTTAATGAGAGATGTAGTTACGTTTTTAGAAAAGGCTTATGGTACTCAAAAGTCAAAAGTCAATTTTTATTTATTCAATAGGATACATTGTGATCACCTTAAAACGTCAAACTTAAAACTAGCTACGCCTATTCCAACCTCCTTACACCGGCAAAAGTACAGGCAAGAAACGCCCGGCAGGTAATTTTTTTGGCGCGATCACATTAACAATTTTATTCTTATTACTAATTGATTGAATTGGAGCAAGTTCACTAAAATCCCAAGCTTTTTTTTTGTCATCTAATGGTCCGATATTTTTTATTTCATGAAATCCCTACTTCCCTATACCTTTACCTACCTAGTTTTATAAATGCGAAAGTTACTCTGTCTGTCTGTCACGCTTTCATGCCTAAACTACTGAAACAATTTAAATGAAATTTGGTACAGAGATAGTCTAAAGCCTAAGAAAGGATATAGGTCACTTTTTTTCGATAAACAACCAAAACAGTCATGCTCACGACATTGACTTTGCTTGCAGCGGCGTCGTGTGTCGGGTCACCCTCTTCCCTCTATATGGTCGAGGAGAGCGATGGCTGGCACATGCGTCAACTCGTGAACGGGTGCTGCTTGTGGGGTCTGGTCTGCTTTGGTTGTGATCCCGTAACTCGTTAATATTCATGTTTCCATATCCGAATGTGCACAACCAACAAGATAAATTTTATTGGTAAAGCTAATTAAAAAATATCGGACTATTAGATGACAAAAAAAAAAGCTTGGTATTTTAGTGAAGTTGTTCCGATTCAATCAACTAGTAATAATAAGAATAAAATTGTCAATGTGATCGCGCCAAAAAAGTTACCTGCCGGGCGTTTCTTGTCTTTTGAATATTTAATTTTATCGCGATAAACTGCAGCCTACACGGGCGAAACCGCGGGGAACAGCTAATATTTCATAATAGCTGAAGAACCTCAATGTCTATGAAAACTTAATGTAGGTAGGTACATACTACATACACAAACACAGAATCAGAATCATTTATTGCATGAATACAGGTTATAAGGCGATGTTACAAAATACAATACAGATCTCCATATTCTACCCTGATTGGGTGTGCAAAATCACAATTTGTTACATAATAATATGTCAGCATTATACTTAAAATTAATAGTTATAAAATTCAATCTAAATACAATTCCATAGTTATTAAGTTAATTTATGACATGATTTAAAATAGTTATATGTAGATACATTAAAATAAAATAAAATATTACATGATTTTTATCATTTAAAAACTCACTAATACAGTAATAAGCCACACACAAAGTATGTATATATAAGTAAACTAGCAAACCCGGCGAACTCCGTTTCGCCACCAGGGCTTCGTTTTATGTAACATTTCGTTTGGTGATTAAAAGAAGAAGTTTTTTTTTGAACCATGCAAATGATAAATTTGTCCTTGTATCTGTAATTGCAAACATCATTTGTTGAAGAATACGGTTTAGTACATGCTATGTATCAGAGATGGCGCTGTATGTGAAAAAAGATTTTCCCGCTTTTCTGTTGAAATTTTTCCTGAATTTTCTTTGCTATAAACCTCACGGAGCCCGAGACCTTTCCAACGAATGCAAAACCGTGGAAATCGGTTCGTGCGTTCTTGAGTTATAGCGTCAGGAAGGAAAACCCGACTTATTTTTATATAGTAGATGTTCACTGATAGTTTTTAGGATAAAAATGTATTTGTTTTAATATTTTGTTACTTAAAATTACCTTCAAGCCAGTGACGTCATCAAAAACGGCTTCAACGGAAGAACAGCGATGTTCAAGCGAGCAGCACAACGCTGTGTTGAGGCCGGTTTGCAACAATACATCTTTTGTAGTTACTACATTAAAAATGCGATTTGTTTTGTATAAATATAAATGATTCTTATGTTTATCATCAGCCGTTCTCACTGCTGGGACTCTGGCCTTCTCTCAGAGAGAGTACGGGCCGTAATCTAGCACGCGGGCCCAGTGCGGGTTGGTAGATGTCGCATGCCCTTGAATGCAGTGACAATGTAGTATCGAATTCTGTGCTATAAAAATCCGTTCGTTTAATTTGAGTAACATTTTACGAATGCTCTTTACCGATGGAGATGGTAGCGATTTGAGCTTACGAATAGTTTTTTTTTTTTTCTTTGTTATGGCGTCACACGATTAGTGTATTTGCCAGTGTCAAGTATAAAAGATTTCAAACTCAGAAAGTTGAATCAAGTTTAAATGATGATGGTGATGATGATGATGAGATGATGGGATGAGGATATTGTTTAAGTAAAGTAGTGGCGCTTTACTTAAACTTTACACGGACTTTTTTGGAGCAACTAGAAAAGTCACTTTCACAACTTTATTTCAATTTCCCACACTCGTACACATTAACGAACACATAATGGTTAATAATCCACCAATATTACACATTATCACTCGAAGAAACACAAGTTTTGGAAATAAAAACAAAATTTTCACGTTGACTATTCGATTGCCGCCAAAAAAGTGCGAAATCCCTTTAAGATTTTGATAGCAATTTGACAGTTGACAATAAAATGACAAGTAGCCATAGACAATTCACTTAAAATTTTCGTTTCACTTACGGACAGTTAAAATGCGTTTATAACACCACAATCAGTAAAAGATACTAACGTGACATTTACGAGTGTTACTAATGAGTTACCGAAAAAAGGTACATTGTTAATACTATATTCGTTCGTTCATTCATTCATTCATTCGTGATCCACTCAAATATTTTAGCTGTGGTTGCAACGGAAGGTTTCTACTACAGATTACCGAAATGTTTCAAAGCAGTAATAATAGAATCAACAGGTCGAAAATTATTATTAGTAAGGTAATATTTGAGTGATATAACTGAAGCAATATAGAGTAATATCCAACTAATATTCTAGTGAACTTGCTCCAATTCAATCAATTAGTAATAAGAATAAAATTGTCAATGTGATCGCGCCAAAAAAATTACCTGCCGGGCGTTTCTTGCCTGTTCTTATGCTAACGTAAGGAGGTTGGAACAGGCGTAGCTAGTTTTAAGTTTGACGTTTTAAAGTGATCACAATGTATCCTATTGAATAAAGTACTATTGACTATAGTAAACGTGAAAGCTTGTGAGTATGGATCTTTGTTACTCTTTCACGCAAAAACTACTGAACGGTTTGAGTGAAATTTGGCATGGATATAGCTTATGCTCTGGAGTAACACATAGGATACTTTTTGTCCCGGAAAAAGGTTCCTGCGGGATAACGGGAAGAAGCGGAGCGCTACTCGTTATATAATACTGGAACTAGACTTAATATCCTCGCGCACAACTGTGAAAGTTAGGGCCTTTTCCTAAGACGCGATGCAATTCAAGCGATATGAAGTCGATTGCTGATTAAAAATACATTTTTCAACCCTTAACCTCTTTAGGGGTTGTCTGCGCCAACGTCAAAGGAGGCCAAATGTATCTAAAACAACGTTAATTTAGGTATAAAGCGTAGGTAAAGAGTTAAGAGTGCATCCATGAGGGTGGCATGTTCTGTAAAAGATCAAACCTTCCACCTATACCATCTATAAATAAATATAGATAAAAAAAACCTCTTTTGAGGTCGATTTTTCAAAAATTGCTTGTTTCTCTTAATTGTTTTCATTTGCGCAAAGTTTCCATAAAAAAAAAACAATATTAAAATTAAACTAAAATTTTCCAAAAAAAAATGTGTTATGTAGATGGTACAGTCAACTACAAGAGTCGCTGAACAATCACACTTCGTTTTATTATCCTCATCATCTTATACGCCAATTTTTGACCTCATCATCACCTAAAATCAGGTGTGTTATGTTGTGGTCAAAATGATACCATGTAAAATGTAAAAAAAAAACAACAATAATTACTGATTTGAAACACATTTGGAAAATCGAGAACGTTCAGCTACTTTTGTAGCTGACTGTACAATGAGTTTTTTTTATTTCTTTTGCTTAGTAAACTCCTTGCCAATGACCGACTTTCCTCCTAGGCGTAAATAGTCGGTCGTAATCCCCTTAAATAATTAGAATTAAATTCTCAGCACCCGCCCTTCGGAGTTATTACGAATTCTATGAAGTAATTCGCGTGCCCTCGCTCAGTTGTTTCCTCGACTCAACCTTATCCCTTCGAGGATAAACAACTAATTTAAATTTAGTTTGTTGGCTAAAAAACCTATAAAATGGAGGAAACATGAATTGAATACCTTCACAGTTTTGAGTTTTGAGTAAACTTTTTTTTAAATAATAATATGTTTATGCTTACTATGCATAAACGCTGTTTTTGGGTCGGGAAAAAAGAATACTCGTATTATAAACTACTTCTATTGTACATACTATATTATTATGTTTTTCTAAAACATGCTTGGAAATAAGAGTATTATTTTGACAACCTTCTTCGAGATAAATCAAACTTGCTACACTGTCCAAATAAATGCGAGCAGCGGCCGGCAAACGTTGTATGAAAATCCATAACTGTCGTTTTTAGCGGCCAAATAAATTACATAGTAAACTCATATCTGTAGTGTTTAGCGGCCAAATAAATTACATAGTAAACTCATATCTGTCTTGTTATTTAAAAATGGAACTATTTTTACTCCGAAGCATGGCAACCAAGAAGGTAACTTATTAAAGGTTTTATTTAAATTCCGAACCGGCTTGCGCATAGAAACCTGTTTGTTGACAAAAAAAACAAATGAGCTCAAGTGAAGACAATGACTGAAGTGAGATGCTTTGCTTTGATGCTGTAATTCAAGAGGCGGCAAGAGCCGTAATAGAAAACTTGTTACTACCAAACTCGAAACAAAAAAGTTCTGCCCTGGTATACTACTTAGTTTTTCATTTCCGCGCATTATTTGAGAAAATTACTATACAAGCCTTGGCCGCAACAAGACTTCGATTGACTTACGTATGTGGGCCTCGCCTTCGCCTCGGCCCACATTTACACGCTTGTCCATCTAAAGTCTCTTTTGCTGGCCGAGGCAGTAATGTACTATATGCTTACTATGCTTATGCTACTTCCTTGTATTCTATACAAGCGTTGATGTTAGCAAATATCCTTAATATACTCCTGCTTTGAAAATGAGCGTGAAAGTCAGCCAATATTGTAACTACTCTACTATGCTCGCCCCAAAATCTCCTTGAATACGGGTGTTCGAGAAATCAAATATATCCCTAATACTCCTGCTTATAATACGGCGTTCGAGTAAGCAAATAAAGTCGTACCCTTAAATAACAAACGCAAACAGTTATAAGGGTTTCTTGCCGAAGTTATTAAAGGACTTTGAATTATGGAGGGTTAATCAAAATCGGAATTGTTTTAAGGAATCGTTTGGGAAGTGCGGTGGAAACTCTAGAAGCTCTGAAAGGAAGCGTCTATTATTTGCTTAACTTTTTACAGGGTAGCGTTTGACTTTATGACTTTTTTTTTTATAAGCGATGGGTAAGCATTTGACCCCAGTCTCACCTGATGGTAAGACGTGATGACTGATTAGTTTGGCCCCGCGGTTTCACCCGCGTCTTCCCGTTATCCCGCAGGAATCTTTTTTCGGGATAAAAAGTAGCCTATGTGTTAGTTAATCCAGGGTTTAAGCTATCTCCATTCCAAATTTCATTCAGATACGTTCAGTAGTTTTTGCGTGAAAGAGTAACCAACATCCATCCATCCATACTCACAAACTTTCACGTTTAGAATATTCATCATCAACATCATCATCATCATCAGCCGGAAGAAGTCCACTGCTGAACATAGGCCTCCCCCTTTGAACGCCACCATGAACGGCTATTAGCCATTTGCATCCATCGGCTCCCTGCGACTCTTACAATGTCGTCGGTCCACCTAGTGGGGGGCCTACCTACAAACACAAACAGAACAGAACAGAACACACACGAACACAGAACACACACACGAACACAACACAGAACAGAACACACACACACACACAACACACACACAACACAGAACACAGAACACACACACACAACACACACGCAACACAGAACACAGAACACACACAACACACACACAACACACAGAACACACAGAACGTGTTCCGGTTCGTGGTCGCCACTCGAGAACCTTTCTTCCCCATCGGTTAGAATATTAATATATTTTATTATATTTTCTGTAATATAATATGTATGTGTTATACATAAGAATCTTTCTCTTGAATTACTCTATCTATTGCTGAAAACTGCATTAAAATCCGTTACGCAGTTTTAAAGATCTATGCACACATAAGGAACAACGGTGGGAAGCGATTTTGTTTTAGACCATGTAGTGATGGTTTTGTGAAATCTCCCGGTTGTCAAAACCTTTGTCTACACGTGTAACCCCAAGGATGGTCGTCCTCAGTTTTTCATCAGATGAAATGTTTAAAAAAATCTTGAAAATATACTTGCAGGTGCTAATAATAAATATCGAGGACAAATTGACCTAGCCCCAAATTAAGCTCGAAACTTGTGTTATGGGTACTAGACAACGATATACATACTTATATAGATAAACTAGCTGATTCGGCAAACGTTTTGCCATATAATAAATAACTATTAAAAAATAAGGGTTGATCGTAGAAGGGTGAAAATTGAGGATTGTATGTATTTTTGTATGTTGTATCATAAAAAAATAGAAATTAAAAATTTTGTCTAAAAAATAAAAAAAAAACTAAGAAAAATAAAAAGGGGTGGACTACCCCTAACGTTTAGGGGGATGAAAAATAGATGTTGGCCGATTCTCATAGATACCGGATAAGCACAAAAAATTTCATCAAAATCGGTCAAGCCGTTTCGGAGGAGTTTGGCAACGAAAACTGTGACACGAGAATTTTATATATTAGATAAATACTTACATAGATAGAAATATCCAAGACTCGCTAATAAACCCACTATTTGGCAGATCATGTAGCACGTAAGAAACTTAAACTTAACCGTCGAGTAGCTTATTAGAGACTTTTAATAGGTGGATGAAAGAGGTCCTTAGACTTTTAATTCTACTCCTGTCAGCTTCCCCTCGGTTCGGCTTTAACTCCAGCAATGCATTAAGGCCCTGCCATACGCCGTTGACCTTGCTTGATCAGGTGAAAGCATCCCGCACTGAATTTATGGGCGACTGCGTGCCGATTTGCGAGTATGAAATAGGAGAGGCCTATGTCCAGCAGTGGACAGATACAGGCTGATGATGATGAATATTATAAACGTGAAAGTTTCTATGTATGTTTGATGTTCTTTCACGCAAAAAATACTGAACGTATTTGAGTGAAATTCGGAATGGACAATTGGACATAGCTTAAACCTTGGATTAAACTAACACATAGGCTACTTTTTATCCCGGAAAAAGGTTCCTGCGGGATAACGGGAACACACGGGTGAAAATCGAGTATGACTAACTACTTTTGTTGCTGACTGTACCCATCGCTAGTGTAAGTTGATCTTTACAGTTACACGTGTCACCCTTGAGATATTTATGTGAAGGGCGCTTGAAATGGGGTAAAACACCCGGAACCCTGTATCGTTTGTTAACCTGAGATGTTTGTCCGGTGAGGTTTAACATTCACCACTTTGTTAACATGATAATATGTTAATAATAATAATAAAATCAATTTATTGCCATTAAAAAGAAACACATATATCTAATATATAAAATTCTCGTGTCACAGTTTTCGTTGCCATACTCCTGCGAAACGGCTTGACCGATTTTGATGAAATTTTGTGTGCCTATCGGGAAGGTCTGAGATTCGGCCAACATCTATTTTTTATATTAATTTTTTATCGAGTTAAATGTAGTCCACGCGGGTGAAACCGCGGGGCGCCGCTAGTTTTATAGAAAAAATAAAAACACAAATACAATATAACGGCAAAAGGGGTAAAACTCAGCTGTTAAAGGTTCTGACGAATTTTTTGGTTACCACCCTACATACAGTTTCGGAATATTCCTCTGCTTTTCGGTAATCTGGAAGAGATCGCTCTGAGCGATAAGACCACCCTTTGTGACACTACCGTTAAGCTATTTGTTGTTCTTGTTTCTTGTTAAGTGACGATGTGGTCGATGATGGCGCCACGCTACACCTGGACTGGGAACTGGCTCTCAAGTGAGGCTGCCGGAACACACCGATAGGTGTTTGGCGACAGATTCTTAATAAGAGGGTGGTAGCTAGCCAGGCGAGTACAAGAAAATACCCTACCACCAAGCTATGGTTTCATCACGATGTTTTCCTTCACCGAAAGTTCAAGCTCATTGTAGGATTCGAACCCACGTCCGACGGATCGCAAGCCGACGTCACTACCACTGAGCAATCATCGCTATAAATGTATATAAATAATTTTTATCTCAATAGTCAATAGTCAATTTTGATTTATTCAATAGGACACATTGTGATCACCTTAAAACGTCAAACTTAAAACTAGCTACGCCTGTTCCAACCTCCTTACGCCGGCAAAAGAACAGGTAAAAAACGCCCGGCAGGTAATTTTTTTGGCGCGATCACATTGACAATTTTATTCTTGTTACTAGTTGATTGAATTGATTGATATATCTATCTAACCGTTAGAAGAAGATATTTTCTTTTAAAACCCGCAACGTTTTCCTAAAGTTAAGACCGTCACCTCATTCATAACTGATAACGGCAACGATTTTGACGGCGCTGGAACGACAGAAAGTGTCACCGCGGAACTCGTTGTGGGAACTTATTAACTCAAAAAATTCCGAAGCAGGTGTTAACTCAACCACTTTATATAAAACTCTACGTTTACACAACCTGAGTGCGTAAAGGCAGTCAGGCTACATTACATCGTTAAACAAGGTGCCTGGAACTCTGAAAGTTGGGTTGTTTCAACGTTTTCGGGTGAAATGGGGAGGGGCGGAACGACTGGCGCAGTCTACTAGGAGCATAGAGAAAGTTCGTTTTATTACATTTTTAACACACTCCTTCGAAAATTGACCTTTATGGCCATGCATTTAGGTTCATAATTTAAATGGATTTTATTGTTTTTTATTTAATAAGATGTAAGATAAAAAAATATTTTAAATAAAATTAAAAATAAATCATTAACGCAATATTTATCGCGATGATAGGCATTGACATTTCCCTTGACGTTGACCTTAGTGTGGCCCCAGCATGAAAGTGACTAGCATCGCTCTTCAAGATAAATTCTGCTTATCTTTTCATGACGTTTCAAAGAAGCCACAGACTAAAATTTCCAGTCTCAATAAATACAGTTTACAGTAAGAATACAAACGCTTCCATGCACAAACTCTGCTCTGTGAATTTACTTACACTGCATAAATTCTAACCAATCAAGAAATCACACACCGTGTAGTTGCTACGCCGTAGCCGTAGGCGATTGCTACGACGTAGAGGTTAGAGATGTGACCGAGTATCGATATTGATATCGGTAGTTAAAAGCACATTAAATTAAATTATTTAAATTAGATTCATAGTTGATTAGTTCGTAAATTACTCAAGAGAGTGACCAGTTTTAGGCATACAAATTAAGTCAGAGATAAATTTTGTCATTAAACAGTTACTTTATGTCAAATCTTCTCTCTTCTTCTCCTCTTCTTCTTCTTTTCTTAGATATAAAAATAAATTGCTGTTCGTTAGTCTCGCTAAAACTTAAAAACGGCATCAGCATGAGCAATTTGGCTAATTTATTGCTTAGATAAAAAAAAAAAAAAAAAAATAGACACAAATAAAAAAAAAATTTAACTCCTTGAATTATTTACTTGTAAAATTGTTGCCATTTCGCGGTTAAATTCAGAATATTAATGAAAATTATACCTACCTCACCAGCCTTTATGGCCTGTAAATATGTCTATTTTATTCTATGTTTCGAGCATACAGTGGACGGCCGAGTGGCCGTCGCCCTGTCGGCCGTCCCAGATATCGCTGGAAAGACGAAGTCACGAAGGATTTGCGCTCACTCCAGGTGGAGGACTGGCAGGAGGTGGCGCAGGACAGACCGAAGTGGCGTCTTTTGTTATCGGAGGCCAAGACTCACTTTGGGTCGTTGCGCCATCTCAGTTAGTTAGTTATTCTATGTTTCATCTATAATTTTGATACGAATGTCGATGAGCATCTCCCATCCCTACAACGCTGTTACAAGCTACGAGATTACGGCCGTTGCCGCTACGCCGCTCCGGGTTACGTCGGAGGCTTGCGATTTATTAAGATTATAACGCCGTGTTGGGCGATAACAGTTTCAATGGGTTGCTCTTAGTTACATTGTAAACTGTTATAGCAATGATGGCTCAGTGGAAGCAACGTCGGCTTACAATGAGCTTGGAGGAAAAAAATCGTGATGAAACCATAGCGTGGTGGTAGGGTATTTTCTAGTACTCGCCTGGTTAGCTACCAGCCTCAAGTTAAGAATCTGTCGCCGAGCACCTGTCGGTGTGTTCCGGCAGCCTCGCTTGAGAGCCAGTTCCCAGTGCAGGATAACGGGAAGACGCGAGTGAAACCATGCGGTGTAGCCAGTTGTAACAGATTAGTTTAGATTCATTTGTTTTGTTAAGTTATGTTAGAGTATTTTCTCAAACATGCTTGGAACTAAAAGCATTATTTTGACAACCTTCTTCGAGATAAATTGAACTCGCTACACTGTCCAAATATATGCGAGCAGCGGCCGGCAAAATTTGTATGAAAAACCATATCTGTCGTGTTTAGCGGCCAAATAAATTACATAGTAAACTCATATCTGTCGTTTTATTTAAAAATGGAACGATTTTTACTCCGAAACATGGCAACCAAGGAGGTAACTTATCAAAGGTTTTATTTAATAAATAAATAAATAAATTAAATTCCGAACCTGCTTGCACATAGAAACCGGTTTGGTGAAAAAAAAACAATCGATCACTATAACGCGAGATTTTTTTTTTGTGGTTCGTTGTTCGTCATTGGTTTTGAAAAGTAATTATATTTGAAAAAAATAAGTTCAAGTGTAGACAGTGAGTGAAGTGTGATACTTTGCTTTGATGCTTACTTTAACGCCACCTGAAATTCAAAAGGCGGCAAGAGCCGTAATAGAAAACTTGTTACTGCCAAAGTCAAAAGAAAAAAATTCTGCCCAGGTACTACTTAGTTTTAATTGCCGCGCATTATTTGAGAAAAGTACTATTCAAGCCTTGGCCATAACTAGGCATTGATGGACTCAGGTATGTGTGCCTCGGCTTCGCCTCGGCCCACATTTACACCTTCTTCCACAATGCCTACTTTGTTGGCCTCTGCAATAATGTACTATAATAGTATTGAACGGTGAGGGTTCCCGATGGGATGTAATATTTTAATTAGCTAAAAGCCGTTGATTATAGTGAGGTCATTGTAGCACTCCTAATATTTGACCTTATCACGTTAGGTATTTATCGCGAAGGTTTACCTATTGAAGTATTTATTTATACTACCTGCGCCCCGCGGTTTCCCTCGCGTCTTCCCGTTATCCCGTAGGAAAAATTTCGGGATAAAAAGTAGCATATGTGTTAATCCAGGGTATAAGCTATCTCCATTTCAAAGAACATTGGCCAAAACGGACCCGAGGTCGTATGAAAACGATTTATACAGATAGATATTTTAATTTTTTGCCTATTAAGATTATTTAAACGATATTTTGAAGAAAAAATGATATTGATTTTTTAACTTCGGAATTTCTTAGGTCATTTTCTAACTTACACGATACTTAGATGTTTTGAACGCACTCCGCATTCTCTTTTTCATTGCGTTTCACGCCCTACTTTTGCGTGAAAAAGCAACGAATATCGAGACATCCATACTCACAAAGTAGTTTTGAAACGGGATGTATAAGATCTTATTTTAAAGGTTCCGTACCTCAAAACTAAAAATGGTATAATAAAATGGTTGTACTAATATATATATAAATAATATTAGTACAACTCCACTAATAAATACTTTCCAAATGCAAACCAAAGACTGAAATAAAATAAAATATAGAGAACTGATTCTATCATTCCAACGGAAATTCCCTCTAGAGAGGATATAGTACGGCTTAGTAAGCTAAACCATTGACGTAGCAAGGGAGGGAGGGGGAGGGGTTACGAGCTTAAGCCCCCTGAAATGAATCGCGACTTCAAAGAAAGATCGCACTTGCATTTCAGTCGCCGCACTGATAGCTTTCGATTTAAACGAAGCTTCCGTATTGAATTTTTAATCGACGAAAAAAGAGGAGGACGTTCTCAAGTTGTCAGAAAATAGGTACAAATGAAGTATTTTATTACAGTAAATATTGTGATAATTTGGTGTTTTTTTTTTTTATATTTACAGGGTAGCGTTTGACCACAAGTCACCTGATGTTAAGTGACGATGCGGTCGAAGATGGCGCCACGCTACACCTGGACTGGGAACTGGCTCTCAAGTGAGGCTGCCGGAACACACCGATAGGTGCTTGGCGACAGATTTTTAACAAGAGGGTGGTAGCTAGCCAGGCGAGTACTAGAAAATACCCTACCACCAAGCTATGGTTTCATCACGATGTTTTCCTTCACCGAAAGCTCAAGCTCATTGTAGGATTCGAAGCCACGTCCTACGGATCGCAAGCCGAGGTCACTACCACTGAGCCATCATCGCTATAAAATCGCGTGTTATGTATATGTAAGTATTTCCGCACACAGCTTAAACAAGCATACAATAGTCAATACAATGGTTCCTTCCTAAATGTCTCATTAACACAATACTTTTTATAATTTTTATTTATGTTCTTTTTCATGAGTTTTCTACAAGTTTGTAGATACTTCAATGCTATTACAATCGAGCCTATAATGACTAATAAGTAATTGAATAAACCTTAAATTGCTAAGTAGAGTTAAACTAAGAATGTGCCCACTAGCAATTTTCTTATTGTCTCTGCTAAAGGAAAGACACTCTGTTTTTGTGTTCTTTACAGGTAGCACTCACTTAACTACGTATTGTTTTCATTCAAACTTACTCCAAAGGTTTTGTTCTCTTTAGTCTTTTCACTATGTCTGTGTTGTCAAATTACATTAATTTGCATGCATTTTTATCAGACTCAGACAGAAAAAAAAACAAAATAAAAATTACCAGCCAGGCGTTTCTTGCCTGTTCTTTTGCCGGCGTAAGGAGGTTGTAACAAGCGTAGTTAGTTTTAAGTTTGACGTTTTAAAGTGATCACAATGTATCTGAATAAAAAATAATTGACTTTTGACTTTTGTCTTTATCCCCCAAAATGGCGGCCTAACTACGCCCCCTTAAGCCATATCTTCTTAGTAAACGTAACATGCACAGTGCGCTGAGTCTAGCGACTCAGCATCTTAACCAGACCTCATATCTACCGTGTACATATACACATATATGTCACAAGCGAACCGCCCCGGTTTCGCACGGGTAAGCAGACATGTTGACAGTCTGACGGTTGCACGAAATATCTGTATATTAATTAGAAGATGCAGGATTTTAGCATGCCCGAAAATTATCTGCCGGGCGTTTCTTGCCTGTTTTTGCCGGCGTAAGGAGATTGGAATAGGCGTAGCTAGTTTAAAGTGATCATATTATGTAATGCTTCTATGTATTTAACATCTTTTTTCTTTTTTGACTTTTGATTTTTAGCAATTAAATCGCTAAATATTGATTTCGTAGCTTACAACCATTTTGAATTTTGTGATCACTTTAAAACGTTAAACTTAAAAACTTCAACCACTGGGCAATTAGAGCGATGGCGGCGTTCTTCGAATCCTATCCACACCCCCTACCTAAGATGACTTAATGTTTGGATTTACCATCGCTCAAACGAAGGAAAACATCGTGAGGAAACCGGCATGTCCAAGAACCGCAACATTCAAGGGCATGCGACATCTACCAACCCGCACTGGGCCCGCGTGCTAGATTACGGCCCGTACTCTCTCTGAGAGAAGGCCAGAGTCCCAGTTGATGATGAACTACTGGGTTACCACTAATAAATGTATAATTTAATTTGGCAAAAAGGTAAGCGCCCTATCCTGAACTCGTTGCGTTTGCCGACATCGTTCTACTTTACGGATAGTTTTTTTTAACATAGTTTCGTGACAAACTCGCGTGTTGCTATTACTCGATTGTTAAAGCGTGTGCGACACTTAAAGCTGTGCTATGCAATATTAATTATTGGGGGTTATTGACCTTAGGTGAGAGTTTTGTATTAGTAAAAAGTAATCACGTTTCAATTTGTAAGCTTTTAATTTTGTGTTTTAGGTCGTTTTTTGATACAAAAAAATATTGCTAAAGCACACCGCGGTTTTTCCCGCATTAACTACAGATTATCGCGACAAAATGTTACTATGTTCTTCTCCAGGGTTCAAATTTCTAAAATAAATAAAGCCTAACTTTGTCCTTTTAACATTAACTATCTGCGAGAGAGAGAGAGAGAGAGAACAACAATATTGTTAGCATATCTCCCAGTGTGTCACGCACCCTTCAATTACGCCATCGCGTGTCTACTCCCCGTAGCGTCGGTTATCGCGAGGAATTCAAACAAACGCAATAATATGAAAATTGGCCTCGCTTACCGTAGGATATGTCTCCTTTATAACTGGGCCTGGCTCGGCAAGTTTAATGATACGTGATTATGTGTTGTAAAGGTACGAATGAAGTGATAATTGATTTACAGAGGTGGCAAGCAGTATCCCTAGTAGAAATTTTGAAAACTATAATAGTTTTCGTAAGCGTCAAAGTTTACTACTGCGGTCTTGTCAAAGTGGCGACTTGTACAGTCAGCGACATAAAAAAATTGGTTGTCTGTAAAGTCGGTTTACTAACGATAGTTGAACGTGACAACGTCGATTGGCCGATTGTGCTTCTTTGTCGCTCGTTCCGCGCTCTCGCTTGCACTTCAAGCCTTACATGGAACGCCTCAGAGCGAGGTAACGCCGCAGAGCGAGGTATCGCCGCAGAGCGAGGTAACGCCGCATGAGTCATGTTTTTTTGTGCGTACAGCCGGCTCTATCGAATTATAAGACGTTGTCACGTCAAAAACTACGTTTAAAACCTTTTGGACTCGTCAAAACGAATCAGTTGAGCCCAACCTCGAGGGGTTTCCTAGTGGCTACTGAAGAGTTCCACTATCCATCTCCTGGCTCCATCATCAGATCAGGTCGATGATATCAAATTATTGCATTGTCATCTGGATTACATATACACACAAAGTTTCAAGTCGACACGACAATTAGAAGTAGGTTGAAATTAACTTCTAAGATTTGATTACATTGTTAGTTAGTTACAAGTGAAGTGTTTTTAAAAAGAAAGTCCTTTTTGACGTGACAACGTCTTATAATTCAATAGAGCCGGCTGCACGCACGAAAAAACATGACTCATGCGGCGTTACCTCGCTCTGAGGCGTTACCTCGCTCTGAGGCGTTCCATGTAAGGCTTGAAGTGCAAGCGAGAGCGCGGAACGAGCGACAAAGAAGCACAATCGGCCAATCGACGTTGTCACGTTCAACTATCGTCAGTAAACCGACTTTACAGACAACCATTTTTTTTTTGTATATAAACGAAATCCCGAAAAACAATGATTTATTGTTAAAATAAAGTCCTTTTGATTCCACTGGAAATTTTACCCTTCAATACGGAATCCAGTACTGTGTGCTTGGCAGCTTGGCAGAATAACTTTCATCCCGAAAATATTATTTCAAAATTTCCACGGGAAATGGGAAAGCTTCCAGCTGGCAAGACACTTGTATATGTATACCCATGCGAAGATACAGGGTGGGTCTTAGCAAATAAAAATAACATAATTATCTTATTCAATACAAAGTAGCCACAAGCGCAACTTTTTATTAACAACCGTAATTACATTGTTACGAGAGAAAAGAAACTAATTGTTAATTTCGACTAGAAATTTCCGTGTTCTGATATCTTAAGAAGCGGCGAGATCAAACGGGACGAGCACAAAGGCGCCGAGATCAAAGGGATTGAATATTTATTCGGTACGTACATTTTAGAGTAGGTTCCACTCTCGTTTTCCGAGTGGAGTTATGTTTTTGTTGAATTTATACTATGAGGCGGGTTATTAAATCCGACCCTGGGACTGTGCCTCTTGAAATCTATTTACGATATCCATGCCCGCAAGGACATAGCTTCGGGCATAACCTTTTGTGTCTTTCAAGGTGGGGGAATATGTTTGTGCCACTTTCTACGTTCTTGTAAAGATCATACAATAAACAAGTGACAACTACAGGTGTTTGGTAAAACGAGTGTTTATATTCAATTTCGTATGTTTATTTCCAATAACTTATGAAGGTAAGTGAGTTTAGGTAACAGTTATAATTAGCGATCGAGTGCGCGGGTGGTAGAGCGAGCAACACGGGCTTCGCGTCACGGGCAGTCCAGCAGACTGCGGGATAACGAGAAGACGGGGTTGAAACCGCGGGGCACTACTAGTATTATAATCGTGAAAGTTTGTGAATATGACTCTCTCCAGTGGCAATAAATTGTTTTTCTTTCAGTCAAAAAAGTCAAAAGTCATTTTTTCTTCATTCAATAGGATACATTGTGATCACTTTAAAACGTCAAACTTAAAACTAGCTACGCCTGTTCCAACCTCCTTACGCCGGCAAAAGAACAGGCAAGAAACGCCCGGCAGGTAATTTTTTTGGCGCGATCACATTGACAATTTTATTCTTATTACTAATTGATTTAATTGGAGCAAGTTCACTAAAATCCCAAATTTCTTTTTTTTTGTCATCTAATGGTCCGATATTTTTTAATTAGCTTTACTAATAGGATTTCTCTTGTTTGGTTTTACACATTGGGATATAGGAACATGAATATTAATGAGTTGCGGGATCACAACCAAAGCAGACCCCGTTCACGAGTTGACGCATGTGCCAGCCATCGCTCTCCTCGACCATATGAGAGGGAAGAGGGCGACCCGTTTGTTAATTATTTACGTTGAATCAGTTTTACATCTGTAACCGCGAGGCTCTTAATGTTATAAACCTTGAAGGCTCTGGAAGAATCTTGAAGGATCTGGAAGGATATGGAAGACTGACTCCCGTCAGAACAATGATTTGCAACAGTGTTCATGTCGGCTCGTAAGACGGATACAAGACAGGCGGATAACGTACGTCATCAGCGGTGAAGGGTTGCAGCGGTACAAGACACGGGCGGGGGCGGTTTGAAACAGAAAACATTTATTCGTGAGGAAAATACGGAACCCTTAAAGGTCAGTTTGTTGTCCGTCTGTCTGTCAACACCACTTTTTTCAAGGATGCGTTGAGGTATCATGTTGAAATTTATATCTAATACTTGACTTTAAATGAAATTAAATGTATTTATTTCTGACACACACATCGGTTACAGTTTACGGTTTCTTTTTCTGGTGAAAGGACCAGGTTGTATCTTATGAGCCGTGATACTTAGACAGTTGAAATTTTCACAGATGATGTATTTCTATTTCCACTATAACACCAAACATAAAGAAAATATAAAAATGCAATAAAATAAATATTAAAGGGGGCTCCCATACAACAAACGTGATTTTTTCTGTTTTTATAGATAACGGTACGGAACCCTTCGTGCGCGAGTCCAACTTGAACTTGAAAAAAAAAATTACCTGCCAGGCGTTTCTTGCCTGTTCTTTTGCGTAAGGAGGTTGGAACAGGCGTAGCTAGTTTTAAGTATGACGTTTTAAAGTGATCACAATGTATCCTATTGAATAAAGTACAATTGACTATTGACTATTGACTTGGCCAGGTTTTTTTTATTATTATTGCGAATTAAACAATTGACATAAAATATTTTATATTATTGTTTAAACATTTTTTTTCATAGTTTACCTTATTTAATATTATTAGCTTATAGCTCATACCATACCAGTTCATAACATAAGCCCGTTTGATGTAGGCAAGCGTGAATAGTTAATGTGATGATTAGCTTCATGTGCGCAACCTTTATCTCAACTTTATGAGCTTTGTATCATAAATATAAGACTTTAGAAGGGATAATATAATCTAGCCAAAGGTATGAGTGAATATTCACTGCCTTTTGTAATATTATATAATTATGTGCATACATTTATGAATGGTTTGTGGTAATCATCGAAAGAATGGGTTAGGTTTATAAAGCAGGCGTTCGTAGGATGGCGGAGTAGCCGTTAGATAGATGCTAACTACTAAACCGATTTTGATGAAATTTAGAACGTAGATAGTTTAGGTATTGGATTAACACATATAGGCTAGTCTTATTTTGAAAAATCAGCTAGTCTAAAGTTTTATACTAGTTACTAGTTTAGTTACTAGTTTTAGTTTTTTTTATTAAAATGAAAAAAGATTTGATTTTTTTTCTACGTTTGTTTGTAATGGATACTCAAAACTAATACTTAAACCAATTTTAAACATTATTAGTCATAGAAAAGCATGCACCTTTCTTCAAGAGGGTTTTCCGCAAGCTTAAGCTCATTGTAGGATTCGAAGCCATGACTTACGGATAGCAAGTCGACGTCACAAAACGTCCTAAACAGAAACACGTAACAAAAAAATAAATTAAAAGCGTCAATCCAAAGACGAATGTATTTTTTCTCTTGCCAATTGAATACGAATACGTCCAATATAATTTGACCTCTCCTGCTTTATAAAATAGGTTAAGGACCGGGGCCTTGTTAGTTCGGGCTCGGGTTAAAGCCCGCGCATTTGTCAAACGTCAAAGTGACAGGCCGCCATTTTGTTTTCCGGTCGCGTACCCTTCAACAGGTTGGGTGGTTTGCCCTAAATAATAGAATATTAACATTTCGGATGATTCTGGATACCTATTAATTTAAGTCGGACTTTGGTCCAGACTTTATTAAGCGATCATGAAAATGTTCTGGATTCTTCTTATGTCAGAATATAGCTATAAAAACATGTAACAATTAGAATTACTTCATTCTCTTACTTTAAATATTGCCATTATACTCATTAATCCATTTAATTGTAATAATTATGTCTGTGGCAGAATGTCTACGATTGCACACGTTTTATGTGAATGGCAACTTTATATTCTTTCTATCAATTTTGATGGGGTAGATTATGGCGGGAAATAATGGTGACAGTCGATTGTATTAGAGTTTTTTTTTTGTTTTGTTATGGCGTCACACGGTTAGTGTATTTTTGCCAGTGTCAAGTATAAAACATTTCAAACTCGGAGAGTTGAATCAAGTTTAAATGATGATGATGATGAGATGAAGGGATGAGGATAGTGTTTAAGTAAAGTAGTGGCGCTTTACTTAAACTTTACACGGACTTTTTTGGAGCAACTAGAAAAGTCACTTTCAAAACTTTATTTGAATTTCCCACACTCGTACACATTAACGAACACATTATGGTTAATAATCCACCAATATTACACATTATCACTCGAAGAAACACAAGTTTTGGAAATAAAAACAAAATTTTCACGTTGACAATTCGATCGCCGCCAAAAAAGTCTGTATTAGAGTTTTGGTAGAAAAGATATTGATTCATCCAGATCTGTGTGAGGTGATACTTATTCTCCTCCTGGCTTGAATTACAATTGTTTAATGTATTTAACATTTAAATTGTCTACTGTTTACTCTCATTTCGCGAGAATGCTAAGCAGACGGGAGATAGGAACTGAGGCGATTTAAATTTTAACAACTCAGATATGATTTATTACATCGTGCTTCAAGAGCTTCCTAAAGATTTTTCAATTTAGATTAGCTTGTAAATTCAGTGGATATCTAGTCCCCTTTTATATTTATTTTACAGCTTATAGTATATATGGTATTATAATACACTGGCCTGCAAAAATAAGTACAGTCAACGACAAAAGTCGCTGAACAATCACACTTTTTTCTATTATCCTCATCATCGTATACACCAATTTTTGACCTCATCATCACCTAAAATCAGGTGTGTTATGTTGTGGTCAAAATGATACCATGTAAATGTAAAAAAAATTAATAATTACTGATTTGAAACACATTTGGAAAATCGAGAACGATCAGCTACTTTTGTCGCTGACTGTACTAGGGTACGCTCAAATGTTGATCCACTTATGCTTGAGTAACTGACATATTTGTATGAACTGACGGCGTCAAATCTGTGCCCAAGTATAGAGGTGGGCGTTTAAACGAAAAGCGATTAAAAAAAGCCAAACCGGTAACAATAAGCGCATAAGCGGGCTTATTCAAATAAGCAGCAAATTATAGCGATGATAGCTCAGTGGTAGTGAGGTCGGCTTGCGATCCGTAGGACGTGGGTTCGAATCCTACAATGAGCTTGAGCTTTCGGTGAAGGAAAACATCGTGATGAAACCATAGCTTGGTGGTAGGGTATTTTCTAGTACTCGCCTGGCTAGCTACCACCCTCTTGTTAAGAATCTGTCACCAAGCACCTATCGGTGTGTTCCGGCAGCCTCACTTGAGAGCCAGTTCCCAGTCCAGGTGCAGCGTGGCGCCATCTTCGACCACATCGTCACTTAACATCAGGTGACTTGTGGTCAAACGCTACCCTGTAATTAGGAAAAAAAAAAAAAAGCAGACTCCGTATAAACGATGACGACTTTTTTTCTAAAGTCCAAACAAATGCAAACCTTATTCCAATACAGATACAACTCAAAATCGTCGCTCTTCAAAATAAGCGCATTAGCGGACTGATGAAAATAAGCCGACTCCGTTTAAACGTTGACGGCTTTTTTCCAAAGTCTAAACCTTATTTTAATACCGATACAACTCAAAATCAAACTCTTCAAAATAAGCGCATAAGCGTCCGTTTAAACGTTGACGGCTTTTTTCCGAGGTCCAAACAAATGCAAACCTTATTTCAATACAAGTACAACTCAAAATCGTAGCTCTTAAAACGTTTTTTAAGCGGTTTAAAGCATAAGCGTTTAAACGTATTGTCAATTTTAAGTCGTTTATCACACTTTTACCAAGTACTGACTTTGTCGGTCGTTTGAGCGTCAATCTAGAATACCGGCCTTAAACATTCCTCCCCTACCCTCGTCCAGTTTCCCATCCCCTAAGCCGACACGAAGCAATTCTAAAACTATCATAAAACCGAATTTATAGTTTCCCACATCCGATCGGCGTAAATTGAAACTAGGTTTCCTGTAATAGTAAATCTCAGTATCGGAGCGGCTAAAAATCGATATTTATTCTCGGTTATTAGATTTCTTTTTCTTTATTTTGCAACTCTATGGCTCGATTGACGACCGGTTTCAATAACCGATCTATCCAGTGGTGGATTAAGCAAATTAAGGAGAGCGATGGCTGGCACATAGCGATGATGGCTCAGTGGTAGTGACGTCGGCTTGCGATCCGTAGGACGTGGGTTCGAATCCTGCAATGAGCTTGAGCTTTCGGTGAAGGAAAACATCGTGATGAAACCATAGCTTGGTGGTAGGGTATTTTCTAGTACTCGCTTTGCTAGCTACCACCCTCTCGTTAAGAATCTGTCGCCAAACACCTATCGGTGTATTCCGGCAGCCTCACTTGAGAGCCAGTTCCCAGTCCAGGTGTAGCGTGACGCCATCTTCGACCGCATCGTCACTTAACATCAGGCGACTTGTGGTCAAACGCTACCCTGTAAATAGTAAAAAAAAAAAAAAAAAACTTGCGTCAACTCGTGAACGGGTGCTGCTTGTGGGGTCTGGTCTGCTTTGATTGTGATCCGATAACTCGTTAATATTCAAAATTCAAAAAATTCAAATCTTTTTTACTCAATAGGATACATTGTGATCACTTTAAAACGTCAACTTAAAACTAGCTACGCCTGTTCCAACCTCCTTACGCCGGCAAAAGAACAGGCAAGAAACGCCCGGCAGGTAATTTTTTTGGTGCGATCACATTGTCAATTTTATTCTAATTAACAATTGATTGAATTGGAGCAAGTTCACTAAAATCCCAAGCTTTTTTTTGGAAGGAGGTTGGAACAGGCGTAGCTAGTTTTAAGTTTGACGTTGTAAAGTGATCACAATGTATCCTATTAAATAAAACAAATTTTGACTTTTGTCTTTTATGATCTTCAAATTGACCTATCGACAAGTCCTGTTTTTCACTTGAAATTGTGTAGCCTGCTCATTTAATTACTTAGCCGTGTACAAAAACATTTTCCATCATCCAAACTCTCACTTCAAAGCACATTTTGTCACAGCGCCGCCATTTAAATTGCCGGAAATAGCCGAAAGGGTTCGCGAAAATAAGGCGAGCGGTCATCGCGTTTTATGTATAAAAAATTACGAACCGTCCGGACGCCTGTCCAGGCCATTCGCCCTGCGGGAATTAAACCCCATAAAGCTTGTTGTTTGTTACCTCTGGAGCTATAGGGTTGTATAGAGGTAGGATTATACAACACAAGTGGCGCCCCGCGGGTTCGCCCGCTCGATAGAGCCGGCTGCACGCACGAAAAAACATGACTCATGCGGCGCTACCTCGCTCTGCGGCGTTACCTCGCTCTGCGGCGTTACCTCGCTTTGCGGCGTTACCTCGCTCTGCGGCGTTACCTCGCTCTGAGGCGTTCCATGTAAGGCTTGAAGTGCAAGCGAGAGTGCGGAACGAGCGACAAAGAAGCACAATGGGCCAATCGACGTTGTCACGTTCAACTATCGTCAGTAAACCAACTTTACAGACAACCAATTTTTTTCTATGAAACCTTGCCATTCGATCCACTGATATGGTATCCCAGAGAAATCGAGGAGAAAGAGAAGTCAGTTTTTTTAAAAATTTTTGTTAGTTAGCTGTTCCTGCGGTTTCACCCGCGTAGGCTACAGCTTTATGCATGCAAAGTTTCAGCCTGATCAGTTTAAAATTGACAAAGTTTCATATAAACTTTCATCCCCTGTTTTATCCCCTTGGGGGTAGAATTAATCAAAATCCTTTCTTAGCGGATGCCTACGTCATGACATCTACCTGCATGCCAAATTTCAGCCCGATCCGTCCAGTGGTTTGGGCTGTGCGTTGATAGATCACTATGTCAGTCAGTCAGTCACCTTTGAGTTATATATATTTAGATAGATACGCGTAAAAAACATTGTTTAATGTTATGTGGACTTAAAAACAAAAAGTTTCAATGTATTTATTTAGTAGGATCACGTCAAACATAAACTAGCTACGCCTGTTCTAACCTCCCAACACTGGCAAAAAACACCCGGCAGCCAATTTTTTGGGCGCGATCACATTAACAATTTTACCTGTAACTAAATGTAAAAAAGAATATCAGCCTCTACTAACACGCGAACTAAAATAAGAGCTCATAACAAATCCAACATGAACGCGCGTTTGCCAAAAAAAGTCCGCTCACCGACAAAGCTTGCCTTTCACAATATCGCATTGTTATAAAGTGCTGGTCTGGCTGCCCCGTCACTTGTCACAAGTCGAGGGAACTTGTATTGCGAAGACAGTACGCAGGGCCGTAGTATAGGGCGCGCTGCGACTAGGTGGAGCGACGACTTGCGCCGAGTGGTGCCAGGAGTTGGGGGAGAGGAGCCGCGGGCGGGGACAGTGACATAGCTCGCAGGATTAGCAAGCTGAATTGACAATGGGCTGGTCATATAAGCCGCAGAACCGACAACCGTTGCGGTAGACGTGTTGTTGAGTGGAGACCGCGACTTGGCGCACGTAGTGTAGGACGCGCTGCGACTAGCT
Source organism: Opisthograptis luteolata (assembly GCA_931315375.2). NCBI lineage: Eukaryota > Metazoa > Arthropoda > Insecta > Lepidoptera > Geometridae > Opisthograptis > Opisthograptis luteolata. The sequence continues at coordinate 4,327,383 of OV928063.1, read as the reverse complement.
GCAGCGACGACTTGCGCCGAGTGGTGCCCGTGTAGCGATGAAGATCGATAGTCAGTCAATAATCTATCGATAGCCACATTATCGATACGTCTATCGATACTATTAAAACGAGGCAGAACTATCTAATAAGTGCAATACTATCGATATTATTGCTGCTCGTAATTAAAAAGCTATCGATATCTAGTATCGATTATATTAGAAAATCCGATAGTTTTCCAGCAACACCCCGATAGGTGCTTAGCGATAGATTCTAAAAAATGCCCTACCACCAAGCTATGGTTTCATCACGACGTTTTCCTTCAGCGAAAGCTCAATTCTACAACGAAACATTTCCAAATAAGCTTTAATGCTCTTCAGTGACATTTTTAAGTTAACAACTTAGAAAACAATTGATTAAAGTTTTAATTCAACCCCGCGGGGTTCGTGCCCCGGCCGGCGGCTTCCCTTTGATCTCCCCCGCCTTTGTCGGCAACCGTTTGAAGTGGCCGAAGTTTACGTAGGTAGTCTAACTATGAAGTTAGTTGTCTCGTTAAAGTTTTGGTCCGCTGAAGTATTTAGAAAAGTCCTATGTGCTGGCTAAGATAAGTGCTTACTAGGAATAAAATAAATTTTATTTAATATTAATATTGTGTCCTGTTTAAAAATTGTAATTTTGTAATTTAATTTGGATGGTTATCAATTACTTTAATTTAGTATTATCTTAGTTTTAGTTTTTTTTTTAATTTTTGCATACCTAGTTACTAGTTGGTTGAATATATCGCTCTATTTATAACTTTTATAACAACAATTGTAAACATACTTATTCATGCAAATAAAATTTTGATTAATTGATTGAAAAAATAAATCTTAAAATATTATTACAGGCAATATTTTGCTATTCTGAAGCGATGATAGCTCAGTGATAGTGACATCGGCTTGCGATCCGTAACACGTGGGTTTGAATCCTACAAAGAGCTTGAGCTTCTGGTGAAGGAAACACATCGTGATCAAAACATAGCTTGGTGGGGTATTTTCAAGCGTAAGGCGTCAAAAAAAGGTTTTTTTCGTTTATAATGAAAACTTCCGTATTTGAAATATATCTGTAGTTCTTTGAAGAATGTGTATAGGTATATCATACAAAAAAAAATACAACTTCTAAATCGGTTTTGTATACCTAGAAAATGAATTTTTTTTTAGAGGGCAGTTTTCGATCATTGTTTCTCTGCTATGAAAGTTAACCAATCGTGTTATCCTCCCGACAATTTGTTGTCAAAAACATGATCTATAATGTACATAAATATTAGCTCTGTATGTTTTGTAATGGCTGAGAAAAAAAGAAGATCCCTGCAGCTAATATTGCCAATTCCTCGTCTTAATAAGTACATACATAAATTGTATAAAACTCAAACTCAAAACTCAAAAATATGTTTATTCAATAGGATACATTGTGATCACTTTAAAACGTCAACTTAAAACTAGCTACGCCTGTTCCAACCTCCTTACGCCGGCAAAAGAACAGGCAAGAAACGCCCGGCAGGTAATTTTTTTGGCGCGATCACATTGACAATTTTATTCTTATTACTAATTGATTGAATTGGAGCAAGTTCACTAAAATCCCAAGCTTTTTTTTGTCATCTAATAGTCCGATATTTTTTATTTAGCTTTACTAATAAGAAGATTTCTCTTGTTTGGTTGTACACATTGGGATATGGGAACATGAATATTAACGAGTTGCGGGATCACAACCAAAGCAGACCAGACCCCACAAGCAGCACCCGTTCACGAGTTGACGCATGTGCCAGCCATCGCTCTCCTCGACCATATGAGAGGGAAGAGGGCGACCCGACACATGACGCCGCTGCAAGCAAAGTCACTTTCGTGAGCATGACTGTTTTGGCTGTTTACCGAAAATGGTTAGAATAGGGGAAATAGGGAGAATAGATAGATAGAAAGAAAGATAGATAGATTAACTACAATCCCAAGCTTGTTTGTCATCTAGATAGTCCGATATTTTATAATAAGCTTTACTAATGAGATTTCTCTTTATACGAATTTGAAATTTTGTTATAGACAAGTCTTGAATTTCACTTGGGATTTTGTTGAAAAAGCGTACACATTGACCTTTGAACGAGTTGCTAACTTTATGGAGCCTAGTGGTGGGTACAGCAGTTTTATCTTTGTTTCTAGTATTAAAATTGTGATAATCACTTCTCTTTTTGAAGCTATTTAAATTTTTCCGTATGTACATTACATTTTCATAAATATATTGACAAATAACTGTCATTATTTTGGTTTCTTTAAACTTAATTCTTAAAGATTCTCTGGGGCCCATGTTATAAATCGCACGAACAGCTCTCTTCTGCAATACAAATATGGTGTTAATATCAGCAGCGTTTCCCCACAGCAATATTCCATAGGACATAATGCTGTGAAAATAGCTGAAATAGACTAGTCTGGCTGTATCAACGTCAGTAAGGCGACGGATCTTCTTTACAGCATATGCTGCAGAGCTAAGTCTGCTCGATAGACTGACAATATGTGGACCCCATTGCAATTTGTGATCTAAAGTTATGCCTAAGAATACTGTAGTCTTGACAAGGTCCAATTCTTCGTCCTTAATTTTTACATTTGTTGGTACTTCTTTAACATTGGGCAGCATATAAAATCGACTAATGATTATTATCACGCGCGTGACATTACTCTAGTCCAGGCTCTCTGAAGTGATTCTACGTGACACTCGCACCCCTTCCAAGAAAACGTCACGTTTACTAAAAATATAAACCTTACATCCCATACGCACCCTAAGCTATAAAATGCCCAATTTTTCTCCAGGCTCGACGAGAAGCAAGCAATATCTTTTAGCTCGTGTACCTACTTTTAAAGCGCTGATGGTTCAGTGGTAGTGATGTCAGCTTCAAGGGCATGTGACATCTACCAACCCGCACTGGGCCAGCGTGGTATATTGCAGCCCATACTCTCTGAGAGAAGGCCAGAGTCCCAGCAGTGGGAACGTGAAAGGCTGATAATGATGATGATGATATCAGCTTGCGATCCATAGGTTGTGGGCTCGAATCCACTACAATGAGCTTGCATTTTTTCGAAATAAAACTGGCATATCTTGTAACTCAAAGCCCGATCGGTTTAAAATTGACAAAGTTTCATACAAACTTGCATCCCTTATTTTATCCCTTTGGGGGTAGAATAAATCAAAATCCTTTCTTATCGGATGCCTACGTCATAACACCTACCTGCATGCCAAATTTCAGCCCGATCCGTCCAGTGGTTTCATGGTTTGGGCTGTGCGTTGATAGATCACTGTCAGTCAGTCAGTCACCTTTGAGTGATATATATTTAGACTAGCTGTACCCCCTGGTTGCACCCGCGTGGACTACAGTTTATCGCGATAAAAAGTAGCCTATGTTCTTTCTCAGGCTCTAGACTACCTCTGTACCAAGTTTCATTTAAATCGGTTCAGTAGTTTTGGGGTGAAAGCGTAACAGACAGACAGACAGAGTTACTTTCGCATTTATAATGTTAGTAGGGATAGATACATACATACACTCGAAAAACATAACGCTCCTTCCTTCGCAGTCAGGTAAAAAGAGAACAACTTTCCATCGAATCATGATCTGGAAAGGCCGTGTGATATAAACGCCAAACTTTTTCCACCATTTTGTTTTTTTTTTGTCAATTTTACGGCCACTGTTCAAACATCGATAAATTGAAAGAGGAGGTCGGAACAAACAAAAACTGTGCACAGAAAACAACTCATAGAACGTGTTGGAGTTCATTTTATCGGGGTTGAAGTTGTACCAGTGGCGGATTTACACATTTGCCGCCAGTAGGCTAAGTATTCAAATTTTGCCGCCCCTACCAACCTCTATAACCTCTACGGCCTCTGCCTTTCCTTTTTAAATGTGTCATTTTTTTATGCATCAGACAAAAATTGAAGAAAATTCAAGTGGTGAACAATGTTTAATTGTTTGTGTGCACATAATAATATTTAAATACATATATAGGTACGACTCTTTTAATATCATTAAACATTTTTTTAAATTGACACTAAATTTGCCGCCCCTAAAATCTGCCGCCCTAGGCTCCAGCCTACTCAGCCTGCTGCTAAATCCACCACTGAGTTGTACGCTACAGTTTTTGCAGGATTTTTAATAGATAAGTTAGACCACAAGTCGCCTGATGTTATGTGATGATGTGTTCGAAGGTGGTGCCATGGGTACGGTTCTCAAGTGCAAGATAGCAATAGAACAGCCTAACTCACGATCAGTGAAGTCAAGTTAAGTAAAATATTAATAAAATAACCTTGTGTCGAAAGTTTGTGTGTTTGTGTAAATGCTTGTTACCACGTATCACCCTAACATCTTCTATGTTGTTAGAGGCAGCATAGAAGATGGGAGGATGATATCAAGGAGGTGGCAGGAACATGCTGGATGAGGACAGCAAGGGATAGATCGTTGTGGAGAACACTTGGGGAGGCCTATGCCAAAGAGCAAGACAATCACGAAACTGGTGTTTAATACAAATATTAATTTAAATTTGTTGCTTTCATTAACAGCTATGTATTACCTAAGTAGTATTACCTAAGAATAAAGACTTTTATTATTTATTATTATTATCTCTTCATTTATTTCTTTTCTCAGGCAAAAGTTTTCACATTAATTATATAAAATAATATTAAACAAAATTACTATAAAAAACTTAGACCTAGAGTGCCGCCGGTAGCGGACCAGGACTCAAGCTACCGGTAGTTAGGGCTGCAGAGTGAGGAACCTCCTGACGATACGCGCTGTGTCAAGGAGTACTGCCTTCTGCATTCGACTGCTTATTATTATTATCACCCTAACAACTAAACTAATTTTGATGAAATTTGGAATGGAGATAGCTTATAACTTGGATTAACACATAGGTTTTTTATCCCGGCAAAAGGTTCCTGTGGGATGACAGGAAGACGCCGATGAAACCGCGAGGCGCAACTAGTATTAAATAAAAAGAAAAATATGTAAAATCAAGGTAAAAAAGTTTCCTTTTATCAATGTTATTTACATTGGCCGCAAAATTGGCAAAGAATAAAATGGCGAACAAATAGAGGGGTGAAGCTCCATACTAGAATGTCATAACCCCATTCGCCACACCTGGCTACCATTGGCTACGGGCCAAAGGTTACTTACCTGCCAGTATTTACTACGTTACTAGAAATATAGTAGTAGATATATTATACTTACTAGAAGTATAGTAGATACCATAAATATTGGAACTTATAAGGAGCGATGGTGAACAAACGGCAACCGCCTACAAGGCGCCGACACCGAGTCTAAATCTTCTCGGCCCCACACCTATGACTTAATAAGTTATGTGCGGATTTGCTATCGCTCAAAACGGTGAAGGAAAACATCGTGAGGGAACCGGCGTGTCCAAGAACTGCAACATTCAAGGGCATGCGACATCTACCAACCCGCACTGGGCCCGCGTGCTAGATTACGGCCCGTACTCTCTTGAGAGAAGGCCAGAGTCCCAGCAGTGGGAACGTAATAGGCTGATGGTGATCATGATGATATTGAGGCTTTTATTTCAGGCCCTGGTATTAATCGCCTTTCTCCGTTGCCGTTGCACTTTATGCCTATCAATAATATATTGAGGAAAATTTTATGTAAATACATTTTAGAGATAACCCATGTGGAAGAAAAGTTCTCGAGTGGCGACCACGAACCGGAACACGTTCTGTAGGTAGGCGTCCCACTAGGTGGAGCGGGGACATTGTAAGAGTCGCAGGGAGCCGATGGATGCGAATGGCTAGTAGCCGTTCATGGTGGCGTTCAAGAGGGGAGGCCTAATGTTCAGCAGTGGACTTCTTCCGGTGATGATGTTGACATTTTATAGACGAAAAAAATATACAGGTGCTTGAGAGTCAGTAAACACGATCAAACGCACTACAGACAGATTCAACATTGACTCTGACATCTTTGTCTGACAGCTTCATCCTAGACTCGGTCCATAGACTATCTACAATCTACACTTGCCCGGTGTTGCCATTCGAATAAATTCAATAAAAGAAACCATGTATTTTATGTACATTGGCTTTATAATTTCCGGCATATTTGTGCAATAAATCGAGAAAAAAAAACAGGTATCAAGACTCTAGAGTATAAGATAAGCAAAGCAGAAAAAAATATCGTTTTCATATCCTATCCTATCCTCCTACTAATAATATTACATAGGTGAAAGTTTGTGATGAATGGATGTTTGTTACTCTTTCATGCTAAAACTACTGAACGGATTTGAATGAAATTTGGAATGGAGATGGCTTATACCTTGTATTAACACATAGGCTACTTTTTTATCCTGGAAAAAGTACCCGCGGGATTACGGGAAGACGCGGGGTGCAACTAGTTAGTACAGCAATACCCACTTGATATTTTTATTAGGTCAAGTAAAAGTCTCAAGTTACTCAAAGATTAGTTACAGATGTTAATTTTAAGTTACAGTTGAAGCAAGTCGGAGGAACTTTGCTCATTAAAAACATCTGATGCCTTAAATAGTTCAGCCCTATAGCCAGTGCTGGATTCACACATTTGCTGCCCCAAAGCTATAACATTTTTGCCGCTTCTTCTGACTTTTTTTTTTTTTTTTTACTATTTACAGGGTTGCGTTTGACCACAAGTCACCTGATGTTAAGTGACGATGTGGTCGAAGATGGCGCCACGCTACACCTGGACTGGGAACTGGCTCTCAAGTGTGGCTGCCGGAACACACCGATAGGTGCTTGGCGACAGACGACTAAAATTAGTAACCCTGTTCACAATAAAGTAAAAATCAAGATACATTTTTTGGGAAAAATCTAGTTTCCAGATTACTTTAACAAATTTTTGGGCATTATTCAAGCTAAGAGAAGCAAAGCTTTACTACTTTTTTTCTGTACCAATTTTTGTTATGGTGCAATTTTGCCGCCCTAAGCTTTAGCTTTCTTAGCTTCTATGGTAAATCCGGCACTGCTTATAGCCACCATTTTATAATGAGCTCTGAAACCTTTAGAGATGGGAATTATTAGGTTGAGATTCCTTCCACCTAATCCTATTGATTCAATATGCTAAGGCCACACTTAGGTCAGCGTCAAAGGAAATGTCAATGCCTATCATCACGATAAATATTGCGTTAATTATAAACGCAATTAAGTGAGTGGCTACACTTGAACGGTCAACGTGAATGCACTTGAGTTATCGGCTAACGTCAAACGCCAATGTGAATGCCGTTGTCAAATGTCGTGGCCACACTTATGTCAAACGTCAATCATTGCGCTATTCAACGGCATTTCCCGTTAGTGTGGCCCCAGCATTAGAACCGTGTCAACACTTGTCTAGAAAGGGAAATTGTACAATTTATTATTAACAACAAAGTAATAGAAACTCGTTCCTTTAAATCTTGTTCCTACACAAAAGTTTGATTCGAATGGAGAGCAAATACGGGGCCTGTACTTTAAATAGGGTGGCCAGATCGGAAGTTTAAAGTATCTGGAGATAATTTTTAGATGTATGTGTGATGTGTGTGTGTGTGATGTGTGTGTGTGTGATGTGTGTGTGTGTGTGTGATGTGTGTGTGTGTGAGATGTGTGTATGTGTGTATGTGTGTGTGATGTGTGTGTGTGTGTGTGTGTGTGATGTGTGTGTGTGTGAGATGTGTGTATGTGTGTGTGTGTGTGATGTGTGTGTGTTTTTATTTGTTGTTTTTTGTGTGTGAGTTTTTTTTCTGTATTTTTGGGTTGTTGTCAGGAGATATAAATATCCTACTAATATTATAAACAAGAACTGCAAGAACTGCAAAGTTTGTAAATATGGATGTATAGATGTTTGTTACTTTTTCATGCAAAAACTACTGAACGGACCTGAATGAAATTTGGAATGAAGATAGCTTATACCCTAGATTAACACATAGGCTACTTTTTATCCCGGAAAAACGTTTCAGCAGGATAACAGGAAGACGCGAGACAAGTTAATCATATTAGTCCTACTAATAATCTAAACGTGAAAGTTTGTGAGTATCGATGGATGGATGGATGTTTGTTACTCTTTCACGCAAAAACTATTGAATGGATTTAAGTGAAATTTGGAATGGAGATAGCTTATACCCTGAATTAACACATAGGCTACTGTTTATCTCGGAAAAAGGTTTTTGCGGGAAGACGCGGGGCGCAGCAAGTTATATTAAGTTAAACTCAAACTCAAAAATATGTTTATTCAATAGGATACATTGTGATCACTTTAAAACGTCAACTTAAAACTAGCTACGCCTGTTCCAACCTCCTTACGCCGGCAAAAGAACAGGCAAGAGAAGTTATGTTAATAGAATACTAAGTTTATGTTTAAGCTAGCTACACCTAGCGCTTTCACTCGGGTCTTCTCGTCCGCAGGAACCTTTCACTGGGATAAGAAGTAGCCAATGTGTTAATCCAGGGTATAAGCTATCTCCATTCCAAATTTCACTCAAATCCGTTCAGAAGTCTTTGCGTGAAAGAGTAACAAACATCGACACATCCAAACTCACAAACTTTCGCGTTTCTACATTAAATACATTAGTAAACTGAATGTTTACACATGTATTCAACATTGCTGCGGAAATTTCAAATTACTGTTTCTAAAAGACCTTTCGAAGAAGCTGCTTGTCTAAAGATTTAAGATTTTTCTGGAGATCACTGAAAATGTTGGTAGAATCCAAACGAGTTCCGATCACCTGGCAACCCTACCTGTAGGTACAGCCGAGTAGAAAGAGGCAAGTACTTTTACAACTCTTTGTGTTGTGTTTGTGTCACTTTACGGAATGGGGGTACAATTGTAAATCGTTGTTGAGCCGTTTGTTCAAGAAATGAGGGCGTTATTGTAACTTATATTTCTGTAATTAAGTTCGTAAAAAGGGATACTATGATGGATGGATGGAAAGATGTTTGTTTCTCTTTCACGCAAAAACTACTGAACGAATCTGAATGAAATTTGGAATGAAGATAGCTTAAACCCTTGATTGATACTTTTTTTGTCAACTAGTAATATTTATTACATAGTAGGACTAGCTGCACCCCGTGGTTTCACCCGCGTCTTCCCGTTATCCCGCAAAAAGTACCCTATGTGTTATCCAGGGTATAAGCTATCTCCATTCCAAATTTCATCCAGATTCGTTCAGTAGTATTTGCGCGAAAGAGTAACAAACATCCATCCATCTATCCATCCATCCATACTCACAAACTTTCACGTTTATAATATTATAGTAGGATTTATCATCATCATCATCATCATTATCAGCCTTTTACGTTCCCACTGCTGGGACTCTGGCCTTCTCTCGAAGAGATAGTATGGGCTGTAATCTACCACGCTGGCCCAGTGCAGGTTGGTAGATGTCGCATGCCCTAAGATTAATAGTAGTGTAGGATTTATGTATACACATAATTTTCTAGCCGACTCATTGGCTTCGTCTTCCTCCGTTATTAAATTAAAACCTCATGACAGCCAAGTCACATTCCCTCCTAACCTCAAAATACGACTTGAACTCCCGCCAAAAGAGTCGCTTGGCCGCCATTTTGTTATCAAAATTAATGTCTCCGACAATGCTGGCGAGCAGCCATAGAGCCTTCTATCTGTCATTCGAAGCTGGTAAGTTTTCAATAAGAGAGCCGTATCGAGATTAAGCGTCGATTCTTTGATTGGTAGGTACAAGTTGGTTATCTGTAGATACCTACTAGTGTAGCGCGGCGCCATCTTCGACTACATCGTCACTTAACATCAGTACCCCTAGTACAGGCTTTGATAGTTTACAAAAACTATAAAAGTTTTCGTTTCTTTCCATATATTTATTTTTCAGCGCGCCTTACCGACACTTGCAGGAGCTAAAATCGGTAATACGGGTTATATTAAATCGTTTCATTCATATTCCAACAAAGTTTTTGAGTTACTTTTTGAATTTAGGCAGTACGATTTGCCACTTTGACAAGTTGGCGGTGGTAAACGTTGACGTTTACGAAAACTTTTATCGTTTTCAAAACTTGTACTAGGAGTACAGGTGACTTGTGGTCAAACTTTACCCTGTAAGTGTAAATATATGTGGGATGAGCACGATTATTTGGTCCTCTTGGATATTTCTATTTACATAAGTATTTATTTCTCTATATAAGTATGTATATCGTTGTCTAGTACCCATAACACAAGTTTCGAGCTTAATTTGGGACTAGGTCAATTTGTGTGCAATTGCCCTCCGATATTTATTTATTTTTTATTTTATTTATTGCTAATCTCGAGGACAAAGAATGAGTATAATGTCAAATTTCAATCTCTAGTAAGACAGAACGTGGATAGATAGGGTATTGAAACTGGCCGTCAAAGGTGCTCAGCGAGCTATGGAAAGAGCTGCAAGCTGCTGCTGCTGGAAGCTTGAAGTTTCACTGAAAGATCAAATGAGAAATGTTGCTATCTGACATAGAAATAAGGTCACCGACATAGCTCACAGAATTAGCAAGCTGACGGTCATATAAGCCGCTGAACCGACAACCGTTGCGGTAGACGTGTTGTTGTGGAGCTTAGCTTTGCAAAAACGCTTGATTAACTAACTGAGATGGTGCAACGACCCAAAGTGAGTCTTGGCCTCCGATAACAAAAGACGCCACTTCGGTCTGTCCTGCGCCACCTCCTGCCAGGAAAAAAAAATGAAAAAGTAAATATATAAAAAAAAACAAGTAAAAAAAGTAAATTAAAAAAAAAGGAAAAAAGTAGTAGTAAATTGAAATAGTTTGTAACTGTTTCCTGCGGTTAATTGCGATAAAAAGTAGCTTATGTTCTTTCTCAGACTTTAGACTATCTCTGTACCAAATGTCATTTAAATCGGTTTTGTAGTTTAGGCGTGAAAGATAGACAGACCGACAGGGTTACTTTCGCAAATATAATATTAGTACGGAAGGGATTAGAAAAGAGTAGGGATTTTAAGCGTAACTAGTAGATCCGACAACTGATTAGGTTACGATTCAATCTAGAAACAACCACGATTGAGTCTAACCAAATCTAATATATATTTTACAATCTACAACAAAATTACAGACCAACCTTGAGAAGTTCAATAAAACCTCGCAAGAAACAACCTCTTTATTATTGCTATCATACTCTAAGTGGAAAACGCGCGAAACGTCTCCCGTTTGACAGCTGCGGCGGCCATATTGCAAGATGGCGGCCACTTCCCGAGCGTGTCACGTACGCACAAAGAATGGGACAAATAGCATACAAGGATTTATTATTATTTACGGGTTTCTTTCGCGCCGGAACGAAACAATATTAAGAGATTTCGAGAGTTTTTGAGCTTACAGCATTTGAGTGAATTGTCGATGTGAAGTTGGTGAGGAAATTGGATTTTATGCGTTTGTTTTCTATCTGATACAAATTGTAGCGACGATCATTATTTGGATCGGACTTTAAGAGGTTTGGAGACGGTCAATTAGACAAGCCATTAAGCTCTGTGCTTGATCAAGCGATACCGCTTGATTCAAGCAAGAATCGTGCTGATAATTTACCTTTCAATATAATTAATTACACAGAAAGAGATAGGGCGTCAAACAAAAATGTAAACTCTCTTCAAAACACACAAGCCGGGGATCAGAAAAATGTCATTTTTATACATCACAAAAGGAACAAAAAAAACCAACTGCGCTACAATAAAGTACTCTATGTCACTCCTACAATAAAGATGAATCTAATGACACCTCATATGTTACATTCCGTCAAGCCATTTAGGCTACAGGCCGTTCCAAAGAAATTTCACTCAAATCCGTTCAGTAGTTTTTGCGTGAAAGAGTAACAAACATACATCCATCACTACAAACTTTCGCGTGTAGGTATTTTTGGTTGTCTGGAAGAGATCGCTCTGAGTGATAAGACCACCCGTTGTGCCACTTACCGTTAAGTTTTATTGTTGTTTTAGTTTTCATTTTTCCTTGTATTGTGGTGTGCCAATAATGAGTTAATCTATCTATCTATCTATATATTATGTTGTTTTAAGACATTATAATTTTATATATTTAATACACAAAACAAATTACAATCAATCTTAAACAAAATATAACATTGACAAAATCTGAACTGGATTGCAACTCAAAATATGTGTATACATAAAAACAAGGTAAAGTAGTATCGAGAAGAGTGAGATGAAAGTACCCATCCACAGAGCATGGAACTTTGCAGATGGGTACCCCAACACACAATAATTATTAAGTATAATAATATGAAAACAACAATGTACGAGTATATTTACACAAACGATTAAATCTTGATATTAGAATGCCTGATGAATATTTTTATTATAATTAGCGGCCATCTCGCTCTATTTGTACGTCTATTTAGGCAAAACATGTTGTACTCATTATATTTAAGATCTGCATGCAAACTTGTTATGTACCAGCACATGTTAAGAAATAAAACATCTTTATCTTTATCATTAACGCTTGATGAAACCAAAAATGTCCATGCCTGCATCAAGCTTCAAGCCTAAGTCGTTTGACCGTCTACGAGGCACCTTAACACAATTTATATGCAACACACCTATTTACCCGACTGGCACACGTCTCATATCAGTAAAATGGGGAAGGTCGCCTGAATTCCCAGGGACCTACAGAATCAGAATATGTCGTCCAATTTGAAAGGAAGAAGTGGTTGAACTCCAGATGAAATTACGATACTGAAATACGGGAATGCAATACGAATGTACTTACAAAAAGTGCTAATAAAATAAAAACTACTGGCCTTCCAGAATCAAATTTGTATGGGATCAATTCGAAACTATTCCGCATCAAATGAAAAAAAAATCACGTAAATCGGTTCAGTAACCTCGGTGAAATCGGTGTAGGTACATACATAAAAAAATTATACGGCTGAATTGAGTAATTAATCTCCTCCATTTTTGAAGTCGTTTTAAAACATAATTAGTTAGTTAGTTACAAGTCAAGCTAATAAAAGTGTTTTTAAAAGTAAAATTTAAAAACCCCGACATTATGATCGATTTTCATCAAACATAGCTAAGAACCACTGCAAGGAAAATGGCTTTCAAATGTTTTCATTTACTTACTTACTTTTTTAACTTACTTTACTTTTTTTTTATTTTTTTTTTGTGATACTGCATCAAAATCGATCCATCCGTTTGAGAGCTACGATGCCACAGACAGACAGACACGTCAAGCTTTTTGCGTCGAGTGTTAAAAACTAGCCAAAAGCAAGTGGGAATCGCGCTCCGTACAAACTTGTTGGTTTCAAGGGTTCAGTACTCAAAGGGTAAAACGGGACCCTATTACTAAGACTTCGCTGTGCGTCTGTCCGTCCGTCCGTCTGTATGCGCAACCGAAGACCGGCGGGTTCAGGGGCGGCCTTGTCGGTTAGCTCGATGGAGTAACCGACTGGTTGCGCTACGGGTGGCTTTTGATGTGAAAATGGCCTGATCTGGTCCGCAGCTTTCGCCTAGACGATGATGATGAGGATTGATGATGCTTGATTGATACACCACTTATTAGTTTATACACACCGATTTATTGACCTTTTGATTACACTGAATTAATATATGATTTGATATAATAACTTGGTGGTTTTCTTAACCGAGCCCCGCCATCGCGGTTGATCGACGCTGAGAGACTGAAGTGACTGACTTAATGAATGAGTGATGATTATGAACAACCGATCTGACTGATGAAGAATGAGTTGACAAAAAGGAATGAAGAAAATTGTAGTTTGGAATGATAGGAAATAAACATGTTAATTTTCAATTAACACCGTCACTAGGCTGAATCTCATAAACCGTGATAGTTAGACAGTTAAAATTTTCACAGATTATGTATATCTGTTGCTGCTATATGAACAAATCCGTCCGGGCATAGGGTAGTTTGAAAAACAGCGCTGCGCTCACATAATTATTGTTATGGGAATGTAGCACATGCTGAAGCTGCCCTATTGCTCTATAATTAATTAATAGATAAGTAACTGGAACAAAATATGATATCTGTGTTATAGTGGCAATAAATTGTTTTTTTTAAGTACTAAAAACAGAATAAAATAAATATTTGAGGGGGCTCCCATACAACAAACGTTTTTAGTCGTTTTTATAGATAAAATTCAAAATTAGTTTTATTCGATATCTTATCAGTAAAGCTAATTAAAAAATATCAGACTATTAGATGACAAAAAAGCTTGGGATTTTAGTGAACTTGCTCCAATTCAATCAATTAGTAATAAGAATAAAATTGTCAATGTGATCGCGCCAAAAAAATTACCTGCCGGGCGTTTCTTGCCTGTTCTTTTGCCGGCGTAAGGAGGTTAGAACAGGCGTAGCTAGTTTCAAGTTGACGTTTTAAAGTGATCACAATGTATCCTCGTTCCAACCTCCTTACGCCGGCAAAAGAACAGGCAAGAAACGCCCGGCAGGTAATTTTTTTGGCGCGATCGCATTGATAATTTTATTCTTATTATTACTAATTGATTGAATTGGAGCAAGTTCACTAAAATCCCAAGCTTTTTTTGTCATCTAATAGTCTGATATTTTTTAATTAGCTTTACTAATAAGATATTGGTACGGAACCCTTCGTGCTCTAGTCTGACTAGCACTTGGCGAGTTTTTTGTTACTCCCAGATCGACATACCCACTCTGTCGCCTGCGGGGACGGCTACTAAGAGCAAAACCAACCCCAATGTCCAAGCGGGTAAAACCTTTAGCAACCCCTAGTCAACAATAAACCCTCCACAATAAACTGAGCGGTTTAGTATACAAACGGGCTCTTAAAGTTCCAACTTGAATCCAGAGACGTTCTCGTAATGAATTCTAAAAAGTTATTTGGGAAATGACGAAACACTGTACCGGCATTTGAATTGCTAAACCTTCGAGTCCTGTATACAGGATGGGGTTGGATGGAGAAATTCGGAACTATGGGGCTCTAGTTCACCCGCGTCCACTTGTTGTCCCGCAGGAACCTTTTGCCGGGATAAAAAGTAGCCTATGTGTTAATCCAGTGTATAAGCTATCTTCATTCCAAATTTCACACAAATCCGTTCAGTAGTTTTTGCATGAAAGAGCAACAAACATACATATATACAAACTTTCCCATTTATAATATTAGAAGGATGTTAGCCAACAGACAATATTTTTATTTGTAGCAAAAATCAATACAATATTAAGGTTTAGTTTAGTTTCTTTATCTATTATTTAAATTAAACTGATTTTCATGCTGGGGCTACACTAACGGGAAATGCCGTTAAATAGCGCGATGATTGACGTTTAACATAAGTGTGGCCACGACATTTGACAACGGCATTCACATTGGCGTTTGACGTTAGCCGATAACTCAAGTGCATTCACGTTGACCGTTCAAGTGTAGCCACTCACATAATTGCATTAATAACTAACGCAATATTTATCGCGGTGATAGGCATTGACATTTCCCTTGACGTTGACCTTAGTGTGGCCCCAGCATCAAAAAGAAAACTCTAGGAAGACACTGGTGTCGATTCGGTTTTGCATTCTCTAAAACTAAACTAAGTTTGACAGGTCTAATAGTAATGCTGTCCTTCTTTTACTTCAGTGGTTAGAAAAAGACAGCAATACTATTAGACCTGTCAAATTTAGTTTAGTTTTAGAGACTGCAAAACCGAATCGACACCATTGTTACTAATTCCGTCATGACATTGATAAAAAAGTATATTCATATTAAGGTTTCGTACATAGTGGATTTTACGTCATTTGGCACTTTTAAACTCTACCTAATCCGACCACTTAAGAAGCACATTAAAAAGCTCACCCTGTACAAGTCACCTACTTTCCTTTTGCAAGTCTTTTCAGTCCCAAACTCTTGAATGAGCGACTTGGGGGTAGTCGGAGGTTCGGCGCGTACTACAGAACACTGACTTATGCAATGATTGCACAAAACCAGAAGTTTATTGTTCTTGTTTTATTTGTCATCTGTAAGGACTTTCCTCATTACGCGAAGCGAGCGATATCGGGTTGATTGTCGATTCAAATTGCATGTAGGTACGAGTACGTCCTTATGGAGCGATGCGATGCAATTCGGGCGATGACGAGACGATTGTCGATTCAAATTTTTAATTTTATATATTAGACACAATACAAAACCATTACAGCTAACGCCGAAGCAATGATACAATGCACACACAAACACATATGTTATTTAAACAATTCCATACATTAAATAAATTAACACTATTTTATAAAGTACATCTCACAATATAGTTGTTTCATGTAAATTGTATGTAAGTCCTCACGAAACGATGCATTTTGGCCGATATCGAGTCGATTTTCGATTCAAATCGCCTGTAGGTACTCCTGATGGAGCGATGCGAGGCAATTCAAGTGATACCGAGTCAATTGTCGATTAAAATCACATGTACGTACGTCATGGCGCGATGCGATGCAATGCTAGCGATATCAAGTCAATCGAGTCTCACGCTTCATGCATTCTGCCAAAATGGCAATCGAGTTATGATGCCAAAATTATTGATTTCATCTGTAAGTAGACAATCGAGGGTTACAAGACTTGTGGACGGAGCTTGTTCCACTATAGCAGTAATCAGTATTTGAAACGCGGTGATGGCATGGAGTATGGAGTGTCGGGTAAACCTTAATTTCTTTCAGCCTAAAAAGCCTCTACATTGCGTATTAAAACTGTATCTTGCATCTCTCTCCGCTCTCCCGATCACTTTTGTCTCGTCCATTAAGTAATCAGGTCGGCTCCATTATCGTGATCTCGTGCTGTGTTTTGGCACAGATACTACAAGCGTACGACAGTAAATCGCGCGACATTTTGTCGCGACTGCTTCCTCAAAGGGGCATTGTTCGTACACACACAAACAAACGCAAGAGCGATGGTGGCCGAACGGTAACGCGTGCGCCTTACAAGACGCCGACACCGAGTTTGAATCCTCTCGGCCCCGCACCTATGACTTAATAAGTTATGTGCGGATCTACCATCGCTCAAAACGGTGAAGGAAAACATCACAAACAAGAACTGCAACATTCAAGGGCATGCGACATCTACCAACCCGCACTGGGCCAGCGTGGTAGATTACGGCACATACTCTCTCTCTGAGAGAAGGCCAGGGTCCCAGCAGTGGGAACGTGAAAGGCTGATGATGATGATGAAGTAAATTCTCTTTGTTTTATGTCTATAGAAGGTAGCGTTTGACCACAAGTCATCTGTTTTTAAGCGACGATGTGGTCGAAAATGGCACCACGCTACACCTGGACTGGGAACTGGCTCTCAAGTGAGGTTGCCGGAACACACCGATAGGTGCACGGCGACAAATTCTTAAGAAGGTAAATATTTTGTTTGTAACTTCCAAAAAGTAATTTTTGTTTACAAATTGATCAGCTGATCGAAACGGTTCGCGTTTTTCTTTTACCATCATATTTTTCCACAGATAAACCAGATCACGCAATGGAACTCCCTAATACGCCCGACCATAGACAATCAATCTTTTTCATAACGCGATCTATCAGCTGTTTTGTCTGTGGCATACAAAATGGCGTATAATTTAGCAACAAAAGATATGCGTTGGAGATAAAAAAAATTAGGTAGGTATTGTTATGTTTACGAGTGACAAAGCTATGTAAGTACATACAATACATCATCGTCATCATCATTATCAGCTTATTTCGTTCCCACTGCTGGGACTCTGGCCTTCTCTCAGAGAGAGTATGAGCTGTAATGTAGCACGCGGGCCCAGTGCGGGTTGGTAGATGTCGCATGCCCTTGAATATTGCGGTGCTTGGACATGCCGGTTTCCTCACGATGTTTTCCTTCACCGTTTTGAGCGATAGTAAACCCACACGTCATAGGTGTGGGGCCGAGAGGATTCGAGCTCGGTGTCGGCGCCTTGTAAGGCACACGCGTTACCCTTCGGCCACCATCTGAAAGGGTTGTCCTTATTCTAGAAGATTGTTCTGTAAACTCAACACTTGCCTTACATTTGCTTACCCGTCCGAAGATAGGGCGGGGTATGTATATATTTAGATGGATAGTTACCTATAAAGTTGGTCGAAGAGTGTCAAACTAGGTCAAACCATCTGCAGGAGCGTGTTGATAGATGGAGAAGATTCCCGGCCGGTTAGCTATTTCTAGCGCGACGTATACCTTAACGATAATAAATAACAAACGCGTTAATGTTCATGTTTCTATATCCCAATGTGCACAACCAACCAAGAGAAATCTTATTAGTAAAGCTTATTATAAAATATCGGACTATTTAGATGAAAAAAAAAGCTTGGGATTGTAGTGGACTTGCTCCAATTCAATCAATCAGTACTAAGATTAAAATTGTAAATGTGATCACGCCCAAAAAATTACCTGCCGGGCGTTTCTTGCCTGTTCTTTTGCCGGCGTAAGGAGGTTGGAACAGGCGTAGATAGTCTTAAGTTTGATGTTTTAAAGTGAATATGTTATGTATCCTATTAAGAATTTTGAGTCTCGAGTTCAATATGTAACATCGTTAATGTTCTAAAAAAAAATCTAGAATGTCGTAGCTTACTCGTAGAGCCACGTAGCGTATTTGAATGTAGAAATGTCCGAACGTGGAATTGTACGAATGTACAATTGTACTAATATGGAAATTGTACCAATGTGTCCGAAGCCAGGCAAAGTCGTGAGTTGCAGCTAGTCTGCCCTGTGACTCGACCTTCTGTTCCGCTTGAACGGACACCGATATCGTCCAAGGGAAGCATCCTGAGTATTCCATTAAAGGGATACTTCTAATCTCTTATTCCCTTTTGTATTTGCGTAATATAAAGGAAATGTCTTATTGTTTTCGGGAAATTAAAAACGAAATAATACGGCAGCGGATGATGGTTCCTTTTTGGAGTTCCGTTGAGGGGTTTTTAGAACGGCCTTCTATCATTCCTACTAATATTATAAACATGAATGTTAGGAGTATGGATGTATGTAAGTAGTAGTAAAGCTAATTAAAAAATATCGGACCATTAGATGACAAAAAAAAAACAACTTGGGATTTTAGTGAACTTGCTCCAATTCAATCAATTAGTAATAAGAATAAAATTGACAACGTGATCGCGCCAAAAAATTACCTGCTGGGCGTTTCTTGTCTGTTCTTTTGCCGGCGTAAGGAGGTTGGAACAGGCGTAGCTAGTTTTAAGTTTGACGTTTTAAAGTGCTCACAATGTATCCTATTGAATAAAGAAAAATTGACTCTGGACTTTTGACTTTTGATGGATACATCCATATCCAAAAGAATCGAGGCT
This sequence comes from Opisthograptis luteolata, assembly GCA_931315375.2. NCBI lineage: Eukaryota > Metazoa > Arthropoda > Insecta > Lepidoptera > Geometridae > Opisthograptis > Opisthograptis luteolata. The sequence continues at coordinate 4,308,129 of OV928063.1, read as the reverse complement.
GCTATTTTTTTTAATTAATTAATTATTTAATTGCTGACCTACATCTCTATAACAATGAGTTACTTAACTAAACTAAAATATAAAAAAAAACCAAGCCTACAATTATTGATAAATATACGTTTATATATATAGGCACATATATTGGATCGTTTGAACTAACTAAAGAAGGTCTATAGATAGTTCAAACGATCCTTGATGTCTGGCAACGTGCCCAGAATGCTGGCGGCATTGCCTCGCTGAATAGCGAGGCTTATTCTTTGTCCAAAATATAGGCCAGCATTCTGGTCACGTGTGGACTCCCTAAGTCTCCCTAAGTCTAAGGCTGCTTTTTTATATTTTATAGTCTAAAGTCCCTCAAGCTTGATATTAAGGAATTTAATGTTTGACGTTTTAAAGTGATCGCATTTTTAAGGAGAATATTTCTTAATTCGCGGATAACTTCGTCGTTTATGAACCGATTTTAATGATTCTTTTTTTGTTGGAAAGGAGATAACCCAAGGGTGGTGTCGTGATAAGGAAACCAGGATCTGATGATGGCATCTCAGAGAAATCAAAGGGAAACTGAAGTCGGTGTTTTTGTTAGAAATTATACGTGCGTATTATTACTAGGTACATAATATAAAACAAAGTCGCTTCCCCCTGTCTTTTCCTATGTTTTCAGCAATAGATAGAGTGATTCAAGAGGAAGGTTTATATGTATCATACATGCATATTATAGTACAGAAAAGTCAAAAAATTCAATGATTTGTAAAAAACTGGCTCTTATTAGTAGTATCTACAAATCTACATTGCACCCGTGCAAATGGGGCGCGTCCCTAGTACAGTCAACGACAAAATTCGCAGAACAATCACTCTTTTTTTCTATTTTCCTCATCATCTTAGACACCAATTTTTTAACTCATCATCACCTAAAATCAGGTGTGTTACGTTTTTGTCAAAATGATACCATGTAAAATGTAAAAAAAGACAATAATAATTACTGATTTGAAATACATTTTGAATATCGAGAACGATCAGCTACTTTTGTCGCTGACTGTGCTAAGTAAACTCTGAAGATTTGAGAACGTTATTGTTTTACTGGTTCCTGAAACACAGTTCCCACTAGCTCGGGAACCAGAGGCTTCATAATTTGTATATACTACCGTGTCAAAAAATGCCTTTGATTGATTGATTGATTGATTGGCGTAGCTAGTTTTAAGTTGACGTTTTAAAGTGATCACAATGTATCCTATTATATAAAAAAGTTTTGAAATTTGAAATTTAAAATTTGACTATTCAAAAAATTGTACTATCGCCCGCTCACACCGATCCGTCACCGGAGTGAAGTTAGGTCATGTATCTCACCTATTTGTTATTTAAAGCTGTGCGAAACCTCCGTGCCATGGAAATAGGTCAAACCGTCATGACGTGCGTGATCTATACATATAACAAAGCAGTAAATGACAAAAAGTCTGTACATTACAGATATGGCAAAAATAATTATGCTGAATAATATTACTGAAATGTTTTTATATCTTTGTTTAAATTACTGTGTCTATTATTTTAATGTTTTAGCCGCCATATTGTACGGTCAGCGACAAAAGTAGCTGATCGTTCTCGATTTTCCAAATGTGTTTCAAATCAGTTATTATTATTGCTTTTTTACATTTTACATGGTATACTTTTGACCACAACATAACACTTCTGATTTTAGGTGATGATGAGGTCAAAAATTGGTGTCTAAGATGATGAGGATATTAGAAAAAAGTGTGATTGTTCAGCGCCTTTTGTCGTTGACTGTACATGTAAGCAGTCTGTATCTGCGATGGCATCCTATCCTACTAATATTATTAATGCAAAAGTTTGCGTGTATGTGAATGTTTGTTACCACGTAACACCGTAACTACTTAACCTATTCTGTTGAAATTTGGAATGGGGATAGATTATACTCTAGATTAACACATAGGCTAATTTTTTATTTTTTTCCCAGAAGAAGGTTCCTGCAGATAACGGGAAGACGCGGGTGAAACCGCGGACACAACTAGCTAAATCATAAAACACCTATGAATTTAGTTTTGCATTTTAAGAATGCACATTGTTTTGGCTTTCAATAAATAAATTACAAAAAATGGAGTTGATAGAAACATGATATAATTTTTGCTACCTACAGCGTTAGAAATGTAAGTGGAAACACTGATTTATTTTTTGCTTTATAAATGTTAGTGGAAACACGGAACCCTCACGGTAAGTTCAGCTCTCGCCCGCCCATTAATATTATCACACAGAAACAAAAAACGTAAGTTAAATTGGTTCAGAGGAAGACTGTCTAAAAGTAGAAATGTAAGCAATTATTTTTCATGTTTGCGAGTTGAATACGAGTCATGCACGAGTCTCGGAGCAATCTCCTTAAGCCGAGCTTATTGTAATCCCGTAACTAATAATTGTTAAAGTGTCTTTTCTCAAACATGCTTGGAAATATGAGCATTATTTTGACAACCTTCTTCGAGATAAATCGAAATTGCTGCACTGCCCAAATATATGCGAGCAGCGGCCGGCAAAGTTGTATGAAAATCCATATCTGGCGTGTTTAGCGGCCAAATAAATTACATAGAAAACTCACATCTGTCGTGTTTATCGGCCAAATAAATTACATAGTAAACTCATATCTGTAGTTTTATAATAGAACGATTTTTACTCCGAAACATGGCAACCACGTAGGTACCTTATCAAAGGTTTTATTTAAATTCCGAACCGGCTTGCACATATAAACTTGTTTGTTGATAAAAAAACAAACGATCACATTAACGCGGGAATTTTTTTTGTTGCTCGTTGTTTGTCATTGTCATTATTGAAAAGTAATTGTATTTGACAAAATGAGTTCAAGTGAAGACAATGAGTGAAGTGTGATGATCTTACTTTAACGCCACCTGAAATTCAAGAGGCGGCGTAATAAAAAACTTGTTACTGCCAAAGTTGAAAGAAAAAAGTTCTGCCCAGGTAGCCACAACTAGGCGTGGATGGACTCAGGTATGTGTGCCTCGGCTTCGCCTCGGCCCACATTTACACCGTCTTCCCTCAATGCCTATGTTGAAGGCCTTTACAATAATAATGTACTATAAATGAAATTATGTAAGTCTAAGTCGTATTCAATTACCATAATGTAACGATCATTTAATAATACAAAGATAATTAGATAATATTATGTACTTATATACATCATTACCGTTAATTGAATATGCTAAACTGGAACTTTAGTTTGACAAGATTAATCAGGCTCAATTATCATAACATTTCCGTATAATATACGTAATGTACAAAGATGTAATAGTAAATAAATAAATCTAAACTAATAACTAAAATACATTATTAAAAGAAGTCCCTTTAGGCAAGGTACCGAAGATACTGGCAGCGTTCCCCCTTTGAATGGCTAGACTAATTCTTTGTCCGAGGTAGCTGCCAGCTCTTCGGTCTCCGGTGATGTCGACTAACCTTTTTGTTATTTCCTTAAAAAGGCTTAAAGCGCTAGGACCCCACGGACCAAGGGTCTCGACACCGAATGGGACAAAATCATATTCGGAGCCTAGACCCCCGTATTTGCATGCCTTCGCTTTTTCAGCTGCTTCACACGCCGCACCAGCTCTGATGTTGGTTCCATGTAGATGGGAAGGGGCTAGCGTGTCTGCACAGGTTGCATCCCAAGGTAAATTATACACAAAGGTATGTCTTATATCTTTACTGCCAACCGATTAACCATAACTTAGTTGCGCCCTACGGTTTCACCTGCATCTTCTCGTTATCCCGCAGGAACCTTTTTCCGGGATAAAAAGTAGCCTGTGCGATAATCCAGAGTATAAGCTGTCTCCATTTAAAATTTCATTCTGATCCGTTCAGTAGTTTTTGCGTGAAAGAGTAACAAACATCCATCCATCCATCCATCCAAATTTTTGCGTTTATAATATTAGTAGGAAGTAAGGCCCAATAATCATAATGTTTCTGTAAACTACAAATAATATGACCGTATTATAAAAAAATATAGATCGTAGATTACACAAAGACATCGTATATCATTACCGTCAATTGATCAACCAAACTGAAAGGCTAGATTGATAAAATAAATATGGGCTTTAAGTCTCAATATTTCCGTTTAATTATAATATTACCATTTTATTATCACAATATGATTTTTCCTTATATTAGACAAAGATACATCCTGTACCTTTACGGTTGATTGATGAGCCAAACTAAATAGCTAGATTGATAAAATAAATAAATCTAGCTATTTAATTATTTTAATTTCATATAATTATTTAAAAAAAAGTCATATTAAAAATAATATGACTTTTTTTTTCGTTTCCGTCCTGTTTCTTTAACATCAGGTGACTTGTGGTCAAACGCTAGCCTGTAAATAGTAAAAAAAAAACTCATAATATATGTAATTTTTATTATTATATTATAGCGATGATGGCTCAGTGGTAGTGAGGTCGGCTTGCGATCCATAGGACGTGGGTTCGAATCCTACAATGAGCTTGAGCTTTCGGTGAAGGAAAACATCGTGATGAAACCATAGCTTGGTGGTAGAGTATTTTCTAGTACTCGCCTGGCTAGCTACCACCCTCTTGTTAAGAATCTGTCGCCAAGCACCTGTCGGTGTGTTCCGGCAGCCTCACTTGAGAGCCAGTTCCCAGTCCAGGTGTAGCGTGGCGCCATCTTCGACCACATCCTCACTTAACATCAGGTGACTTGTGGTCAAACGCTAACCTGCAATTAGTAAAAAAAAAAAAGAATTAGAATATGATTTTGACTTATATTATACAAAAAATAAATTCTGTATCTTTACCGTCAATTGATCAATCAAACTGGAAGGTTAAATTGATAATACATTATGATCCATAATACTCTTAATGTTTCCGTATAATACATAATATGATATGACCAAATTACAATGTCATATAATCGTAGATTGAACAAAGATATATCCTATATCTTTACCGTAAATTGATCAACCAAATTAGAAGCTTATATTGATAAAAACAAATATGCCCTAATGCTCTTCATGTTTCTGTATAATACATGCATAATGTAATACGATCGTAACTTTTATTATACAAAAGAAATATCCCGTATCTTTACTGTCAATTGATCAACCAAACTGTATATCTAGATTGATAAAATAAATAGTCACAACATTTCCGTATAATATATAATATGATTTATTTGTTAACTACACAAAGGTAGCACAAACCTTTACCGTAAACCCAACAAAAGAACCTTGCCGCAATAACAACGGCCACAATTGAATCCTACAACAGGTACGGCAGTCATCAGTCCTTCAGTACGGTGGAAATCCATAAATTAAAACAGAAATGCACGCCGTAAACACGGCCCAAATTCAAAATGGCCGAAAGCGACCCGAGAGGAATGCACATAATACCTTTTTCAGCTGCGCTGGTGCGGCTCGCGATACATCGAGCAGCGTCGAACAAAGGAGTAGGCTTCGCACATTCCCTACCCATGTTACCACTCAAATATCCCTGGTAATACATAGCGAATAACTTATTTAAGACGTTCCAACTAAAACGCACTGGGAACGGAACGTTTTTCCTAACAATTAAGTTTTAAAAACAGGCAATCTTTTTTTTCACCTCCGAAATGACACTTCTAGATTTTTTCACTGAAACGGAACGTGAGCACTTTCCGCGTGAAGCGTCAGTATTGGTGACGATTGAAAAAGGTATTAGAGTCGGTTTCTTTTATTTTATTTCGCGAAAAAGGCCACAAATCCTACGCGCTCTTTTGTTCCGAAGCCGCTCTGCGAGGTTCGATTTTTCGAATGCCTCGGCCCGGTTTCGGAGTCAGAGATCGAAGTTCGACATTCAAATCATTATTCGAGGCGAAAGTTTCCTATTTTCAACTGGTTTATTGTTATTTTTTGCATTTTATTCTTGAATTTTTAATTTGAAAACGGACAGTACCGTCTCGTTGTGGAGTACGCGGCAAACTGATCCCTGCAGAGGCTTGGTTCGGCCTGTATGCATTGATTAGGCGAAGCTAACTGCCTCTATACGTCTCGCTCTAGCTCGTGCGTCTTCCGTCTCTCTCGCACCGCTGTCCAGTCGTTAGCGGCAACGAAATTTGGCTTCGCGAAAAGCCTGCGGTTCTCAAGTCTAGCTAAAATTTGAGATAACCGGTGAATGAATGCTTTAATACCGTTCTTATGTAAGTCACAGTTATAACTGGGCAATATTGGATGAGAAAATCTGGGGCCCAATTCTTGCGGCACGATAATATATTATCACATTCGAGAAATATCGCAATAACTGTCAAAATATGTATATATTGAATTTTGACAGTTATCGCGATATTTATCGAATGTGGTAATATACCTATCACGCCGTGAGAATTGGGCTCATGTTTTTTGCAACATTGACTGCATAGTATGGAAAAATACTACAAACTAGCTGCACCTCGCGGTTTCACCCGCGTTATCCCGTAGGAACCTTTTCCGGGATTAAAAGTATCCTATGTCCGTTTCCTGGTCCTAAACTACCTCCCCACCAATTTTCAGCCAAATCTGTTCAGCCGTTCTTGAGTTATTAATAGTGTAACTAAACACGACTTTTCTTTTATATATATATATAGACTAGCTGCGCCCCGCGGTTTCACCCGCGTGGACTACACTTAACTCGATAAAAAATTAATATAAAAATAGATGTTGGCCGATTCTCAGACCTTCCCGATATGCACACAAAATTTCATACAAATCGGTCCAGCCGTTTCAGAGGAGTATGGGAACGAAAACTGTGACACGAGAATTTTATATATTAGATAAGGCAGTGTTTCTTCGTTGCTTCGTTATTTGTAACGGTAACGATTTTTTGTAACGATGTGCTACGAGTTTGTAGAAGCAGTGTGCTACGTAATTGTCGTAGCATATTGCTACGTGTTTATTGTAGAAATGTGCTACGCATTTGATGTAGCATCTTCTAGGTACATACTAGTTCTGTTTTTCGTCACATTTTGAACCCCCGACGCAAAAAGAGGGGTGTTATAAGTTTGACGTGTCTGTCTGTCTGTCTGTGGCACCGTAGCTCGTGAACGGATGAAGCGATTTCAATTTAGTTTTTTTCTGTTTGAAAGTTGAGTTACGGGCGAGTGTTTTTATCTATGTTTGATGAAAATCGGTCCTAGCGATGTGAGAAAATAATCGATTTTTATAATTAATCGATTACTTTTTTCGCTTTACAACGCGCCGGCACCGAGTTCGAATCCTCTCGGCCCGCACCTATGACTTAAAAAGTTATGTGCGGATCTACCATCGCTCAAAACGGTGAAGGAAAACATCGTGAGGAAACCGGCATGTCCAAGAACCACAACGTTCAGGGGCATGCGACATCTACCAACCCGCACTGGGCCCGCGTGCTAGATTACGGCCCGTACTCTCTCTGAGAGAAGGCCAGAGTCCCAGCAGTGTCAATAGTCAATTTTTATTTATTCAATAGCATACATTGTTCCAACCTCCTTACGCCGGCAAACGAACGTAAAGGATGATGACAAAAGGAATCCTTTGTTATCGACAAAAGGGCGTACCTCCCACAGTTTGAACATCGCAGTCCTACGCAATGATTGCAGTAAAACATATTTTAATGGGCATGCCTGCTGATTGTGACGGGAATGCATGATTGGACCGTGAAACTACGGAGCAGGTTCCAGAGGAATCAATAAAGCATAAAAATCGGGCCGGTATAAACTCAGTAGCTTTGATCCTTGCCGCTGTCTGATGCTGGGGCAACACTAATAATAATAATCATTTATTACGAGTAACAGAGACTCATCTCATCATTATCATTCATTATTATCAGCCTTCCACGTTCCCACTGCTGGGACTCTGGCCTTCTCTCAGAGAGAGAGTATGGGCTGTAATCTACCACGCGGGCCCAGTGCGGGTTGGTAGATGTCGCATGCCCTTGAATGTTGCAGTTCCGGGGCATGCCGGTTTCCTCACGATGTTTTCCTTCACCGTTTTGAGCGATGGCAAATCCGCACATAACTTATTAAGTCACAGTTTTTATCTATGTATATGAAAATCTGTCCTAGCGATATGAGAAAATAACCGATTTTTATATTAATCGATTACATTTTTCTTTTAGTCGATTTTTAATAATTGATTATTGATAAATCGATTTTTTACTCAGTCTCTTTTTTTATAAGTAATAAAAGATAAGATAATGTATTGTTGGAGATTAAACCAATGTGTAGCCAAACTACATATTTCAATCGGTTCGGGTTTCGGTACATATTTCAATCAATTCAGGTGCGGGGCCGAGAGGATTCGAACTCGGTGTCGGCGTCTTGTAAGTCGCACGCCTACCCGTTCGGCCACCATCGCTTTTCGTTAATTAATTAGTTACATTCAGTCACATTAAAAATAATAAAATTATTGTTACAAATACACACACAAATTATACATATAGCGATGATGGCTCAGTGGTAGTGACGTCGGCTTGCTATCCGTAGGACGTGGGTTCGAATCCTACAATGAGCTTGAGCTTTCGGTGAAGGAAAACATCGTGATGAAACCATAGCTTGGTGGTAGGGTATTTTCTAGTGCTCGCCTGGCTAGCTACCACCCTCTTGTTAAAGATCTGTCGCCAAGCACCTATCGGTGTGTTCCGGCAGCCTCACTTGAGAGCCAGTTCCCAGTCCAGGTGTAGCGTGGTTAAGATGAAGAATTGGCAATATTGGCTGCAAGGATCTCCTTTTTTCTAAGCAATTACAAAACATACAGAACTAATATTTATGTGCATTAAAGATCATGTTTTTGACATCAAATTTTCAGAAGGATAACACGATTGGTTAACTTTCATAGCAGACAAACAATGATCGAAAACTGCCCTCTAAAAAAAATGATTTTCATTTTACAGGCATACAAAACCGATTTAAGAGTTGAATTTTTTTTTGTATGTTATATACACATTTTTCAAAGAACTGCAGGTTTCGTTCTTTAAAATTATCGATAGATTACATTTTAAACGAAAAAAAACCTTTTTGGCGCATACGACCTTACGGCATTAGTTAGCTCGCCTGCGTTTTTGTATGGAGCTGATTTCAGATTCATTGTTTATGACGGCGTCCTCTTAACATCAGGTGACTTGTGCTACGATATTGCTACGCCGAAGAAGTGTTTGTCGCAAATACGCTACGAGCCTCTACGAGCGAGCTACGACATTTTATATTAAACATGTACTAGCAACCGTTGTGAGCATCGACAGCTTAGTCGATGGAGCTCGCGTTTGGAGGAATAAGTTCTGTTGCTTGTATGATGAGTTTGTTTGTCGTTTTTGTGATCGTTTTATATCGTAGTTTTTATTTATGTAAATAAATAATGACGACCGATGTGGCGCAATTGGCGGATAGCTGACTGTGAAGCGTGAGATCGTGGGTTCAATTCCCGCTACAGGACAAATATTTGTGATTTGAAAAAAAAGTGCAAGTATTTGTTCTGTGTCTGGGTGTTGTGGATCCCCGATCCTCGTAGTTTCTGATAGCCTAGATACAGGGAAACCTAGTTAGGGGTCAGAGCCTATGTATGTGATTGTGCGGGCATTATTATTATTATTGATGAATCCCTACTTCCCTACTTTACCAAATACGTCAAACGCCAATGTGAATGCCGTTGTCCAATGTCGTGGCCACACTTATGTCAAACGTCAATCATCGCACTATTGAACTGCATTTCCCGTTAGTGGCCCCAGCATTACAGTTAGTCGTTTGACCCCACATCACCTTATTTTAATTGAAGTGCACTTCCGATATGGCATTAATTATATTATCAGCTGATAAAAAATTAATGTTAATGATCTATGATAGAAAACACAACAAAATTATGTAAAAAAAACTTGGCAATATAGGATGTCTATTTGCTAAGTAGTCTGTGCCCCACGCTTTGCATGCTTATCTGTAAACATGCAGTACTATGTACGTTTGCTTACAAGCATGATATGCTGTTCATATGCTAATGCAGTTCTAATTGTTAAATGCCTGAATCCCAGTAATCTCACTCGACAGAGAAGTACTTCATGCCTATCAGTATCCAACGTTTTGAAAACTATAATATAATAGCTTGATGCATGCAAAGTCTCAGCCCTATCGGATTAAAATTGACAAAGTTTCACACAAACTTTCATCCCCTATTTTATCCCCTTGGGGGTAGAATTAATCAAAATCCTTTCTTAGCGGATGCCTACGTCATAACATCTACCTGCATGCCAAATTTCAGCCCGATCCGTCCAGTGGTTTGGGCTGTGCGTTGATAGATCACTATGTCAGTCAGTCACCTTTGAGTATATATTTAGATTTCTTAAACGTCACAGTTTACTACCGACTTGTCAAAGTGGCATCTCGTGCTGCCTAAATTAAAAGTTACTCGATAACTTTACTGAAATACGAATAAAACAATTTAAAACAACCCGTATTACCGATTTTAGACCCTCCAAGTTACGGTAAGGCGCGCTGAAAAGAAAATGTTTATAAAGAAACAAAAACTTTAATAGTTTTTGTATACCATCAAAACCTGTACTAGGTGTAACGAAAACGTTACGAAAATCGTTAAAATATTATAAACGTGAAAGTTTGTGAGTATGGATGGACGGATGGATGTTACTCATTCACGCAAAAACTACTGAAACGATTTGAGTAAAATTTGGAATGTGTTTTTTTTTTACAATTTATAGGTTAGCGTTTGACCACAAGTCACCTGATGTTAAGTGACGATGTGGTCGATGATGGCGCCACGCTACACCGGGACTGGGAACTGGCTCTCAAGTGAGGGTGCCAGAACACACCAATAGGTGCTTGGTGACAGATTCTTAACAAGAGGGTGGTACCACCAAGCAAAGGTATACACTGGATTAACACATAAGCTACTTTTTATCTCGCAAAAAGGTTCCTGCGGGACAACGGGAAGACGCGGGTGAAACCACAGAACGCAGCTAGTTCCTAATAAAATAGTCAATCATACAAACACCCTCATATCCGCAAAAGGTGAAACTATTAAAAATTCATTTCCACCTACCCCTTACGGCGCCCTGATGATGCCGAAACCCGGTAATTTCCCATTTGGGCTGGAGGTATTTTCTGTATGAATAATTCTGCTATTAAACTGTTTTATATGTAAATTGTATCGCAATGCTGTTGGCAGGTGGGTTAGGGTCACCGTGCACTGGCCCTCGCCAGCTTGTATAGCCCCGCTCGTCGGTGAGGGGTTTCCTCCTATGAGGCAGGAAGCCCCTCCTAGGTCTGCGGCCCAGCACCTGGGGCCTGCCGCTGGGGGACGGGGAAGTAGACTGCAACGCAGACCCGGAACCGTCCCCCCCACATTAATTTTGCTTGGCGGCCTGGATTGCTCATCGTGGAGGTTTTAGTTAGGGTGCAAGTCCCACATAACCATTCGGCTGACTCCATCGGCCGAAAGGTATCATTAGATTTCCCCACGTTAAAAAAAAGGGTCATCGTGCACTAGCGGACTTTACGCTCCGTACGCGCCATAAAACTTTTTTATGGCAGGAAATTTCGTTTAAAAAAACGCTTGCAACGTGGTCACAGTTTTCTAAATTATTTATGTTTTGTGGCTATATTTATAACAAGCTGTTCCCCGTGGTTTCACCTACGTGGACTACAGTTTATCACGATAAAAAGTATCCTATGTCCTTAATCAGGGTTCAAACTATCTCTGTACCAAATTTTATTTAAATCGGTTTTGTAGTTTAGGCGTGAAAGACAGACAGACAGATTACTTTCGCATTAATAATATTATAAGTAGGAATTCAATATAAATGACAATTTTCTTAGTATTTTTAGCACCACTTTCCATATAGTTTTGTACCACCTCTGCTTTTGGGTAGTCAAGAAGAAATCGTTTTGAGGGATAAGACAGCCTTTTGTGACAGCTTTCATTAAACTTGACCGCGCTACTTGATTAAGCGCCAGCAAATTTGTATTATAGTTATTTGCTGGTGAATTTTAGCCACCAGTAATAATTTCCTTTTAGTATTTGAGATTTATTTAAAAAACTGACGAATTCTGCAACTTTACAAAAATCAGTGTGTTGATTTTTACAGCTCTATACAAGTTCTAGCCCGCAATGACTACACTGCTGGCCACTTTATGATGGCAAGCTTAGTTAGGCTACGCTCTCAGCCTTTTGTTTCTATACGCGTGATATCTACCACAACTTCTAAAACTCGATGCGTTTGGCGCGTTTGACGTACTGTGGAACATTTCTGACTAGTGCACAGTTACCTTAACGAAGAATTTTGTGACCTCTGAGAAAGTGAATAGTTAGTGCGTCAAGATATTTAACAGTACTCGTTTAAAACAATTAGGGAATGAACTTTTTTTCTTCCTTCAGAGTAGCGTTTGAAATGGGCTGAAGTCGTGTAGAATAGGAAGAGTGGCGCTCTCTCGTTTCGGAGGCCGAGATACACTTTGGGTCGCTGAGCCATCGGAGTTGGTTAGAGTAGCTTTTAACCACAAGTCACCTGATGTTAAGCGACGATGTGGTCGATGATGGCACAGTGCTACCTTGATTGGAAACCGGCTCTCAAGTGCGGCTGCCGGAACACACCGATAGGTGCTTTGCGACAGATTCTTAACATGAGCGTGGTAGTTAGCCAGGCGAGCATTAGAAAATGCCCTACCATCAAGCTATGGTTTCATCACGATGTTTTCTTTCACCGAACACTCACGCACGTTAAGCCGTCGGAATCGGTTGTTGTCTTATTAAATGTTAGACTGTGTCGGAGGCCATCTGTGGTCTGGAAAATCTGATCTAGCCTATCCGCCAACCCGCACTGGGTCCGCGTGGTGGTCGGCTCATACTCTCTATCTTTGAGTGAAGGCTTCTGTCCTACCTGTGGGGATGTAATAGACTGATGATGATCTAAATATATCCAACTCAAAGGTGACTGACTGACATAGTGATCTATTAACGCACAGTCCAAACCACTGGACGGATCGGGCTGAAATTTGGCATGCAGGTAGGTGTTATGACGTAGGCATCCGCTAAGAAAGGATTTTCATTAATTCTACCCCCAAGGGGATAAAATAGAGGATGAAAGTTTGTATGAAACTTTGTCAATTTTAAACCGATCGGGCTGGGACTTTGCATGCATAAAGCTGTAGCCCACGCGGGTGAAACCGCGGGGAACAGCTAGGAGAGTAACTCTGTCTGTCTTTCACGCCTAAACCACTGAACCGATTTAAATGAAAGTTTGCACGGAGATAGTATTATGTACATGTACCTTAAGGAAGGACATGGGATACTTTTTATTGCTATATCGATAAACTGTAGCCCACGCGGGTGAAACCGCGGGGAACAGCTAGTGATGAATATAAGCGGGCAAGTGGGAAAACTGCAAGTGTAACCGCGGGGCATAGCTTGTATCTATACGAATATGTATAGACAAGGCAGGTACGTATTTAATAATATACAAACATACAGATTGTCACGGCGTCGAGCGTGACTTGTAGCGTCAGCAAACAAAGTCGTGTTTAAATAGAATATTTTTACCCACGACGGAACGGAGACGTGTATGCGTTTGGGGTGAGAGGATGTTTGTGTTTACTAATTTTTTACATCTAAATCGATCTAGTTATTTACACAATAGAAACACACGCAACAAACACTAAAACATTTTATTTTTAATTTCATGCACACATCAAAATCAAATTCAAAAGATACATATTACTAATCCTAACAGATGAAACATGCTGTCACTTTAAAACGTCAAACTCAAAACCAGCTACGCCCGTCCCATCAATTTTTATAGATAGACTAGCGGTTTCACCCGCGTGGGCTACAGCTTTGTGCATGCAAAGTCTCAGCCCGATCGGTTTAAAATTGACAAAGTTTCATACAAACTTTCATCCCCTATTTTATCGCCTTAGAGGTAGAATTAATCAAAATCCTTTCTTAGCGGATGCCTACGTCATAACACCTATCTGCATGCCAAATTTCAGCCCGATCGGTCCAGTGGTTTGGGCTGTGTGTTGATAGATCACTATGTCAGTCAGTCACCTTTGAGTTATATATATTTAGAAGAGAGATTTTTTTACAAACCTTTTCTGCTCACGCTACCCAACGATCTCAAGCATTGCTATTATTTCCTGTATTAACGACTATTCCTTGGATGCCGCCCTTAATTTGTTTATCCCGAGTTCCTTACGTTCCCGTTCGTACGCCTTCTTAATTATACGCCGGGATGGGCCCCGGGAAGGTTCCTGCACAATCAGTGGCATATTCACATTCATTGGATCAATCATCATCAGCCTATTACGTTCCCACTGCTGGGACTCTGGCCTTCTCTCAGAGAGAACTTTTACTTGGTGGTAGAGTATTTTCTAGTACTCGCCTGGCTAGCTACCACCCTCTTGTAAAGAATTTATCGCCAAGCACCTATCGGTGTGTTCCGGCGGTCTCACTTGACAGCCAGTTCCCAGTCCAGGTGTAGCGTGGCGCCATCTTCGACCACATCGTCACTTAACATCAGGTGACTTGTGGTCAAACACTAACCCTGTAAATAGTAAAAAAAAAAGAAAGAGAGAGTGCGCGCAGTGCAGGTTGGTGAATATTTTGGTTCTTGGACATCCTCACATCGTGAGGAAACCGGCATGTCCAAGAACCTCAACATTCAAGTGCATGCGACATCTACCAACCCGCACTGGGCCCGCGTGCTAGATTACGGCCCATACTCTCTCTCTATGAGGAGGCCAGAGTCCCAGCAGTGGGGCTGATGATGGGTGCTTGGAATTCATTGTTCAAACCAAACCGCCGACAAAAGCTAGCACTTTAATATCCTAAAATAACTCATTAAAAATCTCCCCAACACAAGAACGTCCTTATCTTCGAAGATATCAAGACATGTCTCGAGTGGCTCGACCAAGTGCCGTGACTCAGCGTTTTCCTTGACGGCAAGGCGATATAGGTACAGATAGGGTATCGAAACGATATCATCGATACCGGTATCGGAACAAATGTATCGAGTTAATCAGGTATCGAGTACTTTTATATATAACTAGCTACGCTCCGCTGGTTCCCGTTAACCCACAGGAACCTTTTTCCGGGATAAAAAGGAGTTGTTCTTGTTTTTTTTACTACTTACAAGGTAGTGTTTGACCACAAGTCACCTGATGTTAAGTGACGATGTGGTCGAAGGTGGCGCCACGCTACACCTGGACTGGGAACTGGCTGTCAAGTGAGACCGCCGGAACACACCGATAGGTGCACGGCGACATATTCTTGACCTGAGCGTGGTAGCTAGCCAGGCGAGTACTAGAAAGTACCTTATCACCAAGCTATGGTTTCATCATGATGTTTTCCTTCACCGAAAGCTCAAACGTCCTACGGATCGCAAGCCAACGTCACTACCACTGAGCCGTCATCGTTTCAAAAATGCTGATGATGATGATGATGAAAAAGTGCTAGATCTAGCCCCGTAAGGGATGGTAACTCAGCTCTCATATCCGCCCCACTCCCCGCTCAGGCGCATCGAGCTAATTGCGTAGTGAAATATTCAGAGAGCTGCCCGCGCTATCATGTTAATTAATAGGAGATGGAGGCCCGGTGCCACTGCTAACCGTGGGTTACGATAGTACTGGTTAAACACTAACTTTTCTAATTTTACTTACTGGTTAGTGTTTGCAATTCTGCTAATCAATAAATAAATATCGGGGGACCATTGCACACAAATTGACATAGTCCCAAATTAAGCTGGAAACTTGTGTTATGAGTACTAGACAAAGATAATTATACATACATATATAGATAAATAAATACTTAGATAAGGGATGGATGAATGTTTGTTACTCTTTCACGCAAAAACTACTAAACGGATCTGAATGAAATTTGGAATGGAGATAGCATATACTCTGGAATAACACATAGGCTACTTTTCATCCCGGAAAATGATCTTGCGGGATAACGGGAAGACACGGCTGAAACCGCGGGGCGCAACTAGTTTTTTTTTTACTAACAGGGTAGCGTTTGACCACAAGTCACCTGATGTTAAGTGACGATGAGGTCGAATATGGCGCCATGCTACACCTGGACTGGGAACTGGCTCTCAAGTGAGGCTGCCGGAACACACCGATAGGTGCACGGCGACAGATTCTTAACATGGGTTGTTACATAAAAGCTATACTTATAAAAGACACACGCACGCTTAACCAGCGGTGGTGGAAGCGGCCCTCGTCTAATCCTAGTTCCGTAGTGAGTATAGTGAGTATTTGAGTTATTTATGCAT
This sequence comes from Opisthograptis luteolata, assembly GCA_931315375.2. Classification (NCBI taxonomy): domain Eukaryota; kingdom Metazoa; phylum Arthropoda; class Insecta; order Lepidoptera; family Geometridae; genus Opisthograptis; species Opisthograptis luteolata. The sequence goes on along the minus strand of OV928063.1, from coordinate 4,291,852 downwards.
ACAGTTAGCGCATATATTTAGTTATACTCAAGCGTTACATATTTATTGTTGAATTAACTGATGCCTCAGACAACACTGAGAGAGACAGAGAGAGGAAGGGAGACAGAAAGACTTTCTTAGGGAAAACTGTACACAATAACAAGATAAAGAAACGGACAAAAAACAGTAACAGTTACAGACTCAGTTGTATGCTGAGCCGGGACTTATTTCTGACATCACGTAATGTTGTACTAAAGTGTTTTTATAAATGTGTTTGTTTTTATTTATTTTTCTATATAAGTATGTATATCGTTGTCTAGTACCCATAACACAAGTTTCGAGCTTAATTTGGGGCTAGCTCAATTTGTGTGCAATTGCCCCCCGATATTTATTTATTAAAAAGAGCGATGGTGGCCGAACGGTTTGGCGTGCGACTTACAAGACGCCGACACCGAGTTCGAATCCTCTCGGCCTCGTACCTATGACTTAATAAGTTATGTGCGGATTTGCCATCGCTCAAAACGGTGAAGGAAAACATCGTGAGGAAACCGGCGTGTCCAAGAACTGCAACATTTTCAAGGGCATGTGACATCTACCAACCCGCACTGGGCCAGCGTGGTAGATTATAGCCCATACTCTCCCTCTGAGAGAAGGCCAGAGTCCCAGCAGTGGAAACCTGAAAGGCTGATAATGATGATGATGATTTAGTTATTATTTATTGTATTTGTTTTTTATTGTGACTATTCCTCACGGTTTCAGCCATGTGGGCTACAGTATATCGTCATAGAAAGTATGCTATGTCCTTTCTCAGGCTCTAGACTAACTCTGTGCGGAATTTCATTTAAATCGGTTCAGTAGTTTAGGCGTGAAGGCAAGACAGACAGAAAGAGTTAATTTTTCATTTATAATATTAGTAGGGAATAATAGTTTTTTCATTTGAAGGAATGGTTACTAGCTTAGCCCTCTCAAAGAAACTTTTTAATACCCTTCCAATATATCCATTTACTACTCAGATCTGAGATAAGTAGATCTAAATTCAGGTTTTAATTTTACAGTACATACATTCCAAGAAGAGTAATATAAAAGCTTTCACTGTTTAGAATCTAAAACGTGATAAATATATGATACTAGCTGTACCTCGCGATTTCACCCGCGGGGAAAACAGTTTATCGCATATCTTAGCGATTTTACAAAGGAATAATAACCTATAGGGTACTTCCCATTGACCTAGAGTCATGAAACTTGGCATGTAGCGAGGCATTACATACAGCACATGTAAAGGAAAAAGTCTGAAAAGTTTAAATATGTAGATTAATAACAAAAAAAAAACAAGTTTTTACGGAACCCAATCATCTCGTCATCGGAACAAAGCTCATCCACACATTATCGAGTCCTGGAAATCCCACACCTCGCGATTTATGCGCTCCTATCTCCCGCATACAAGCAAAATGTGGAATGAGCTTCCCCTACAAGTGTTTCCGCTGTGCTACAGATTGCAATGCTTCAAGATGGGTGTAAAAAGAGTTCTTAAAAATCGACAACGCATCGGCAACTCCCCTGGTGTTGCAGATGTCCATAGGCGACGGTGACCGCTTTCCATCAGGCCGGCCGTCAGCTTGTTTGCTAATCTATTACATAAAAAAAAACCCCTCAGTCCAACTCGCACTTCGTCGGTTTTTTTTACTTTTTACAGGATAGCGTTTGGCCTCGAGTCACCTGATGTTAAGTGACGATGTGGTCGAAGATAGCGCCACGCTACACCTGGACTGGGAATAATAAAATTGTCGTAACAAAACGAAACTTTGTATTTGTAGTTATTTATTTGTATAGACAACTTAAAATTTTATAAAGCGACTCTTTGTTTTTGAAAGCTTATTCATAAAAAACCTTTTTGCTGGCTTTTTGTGCTTTTCCTTTTTCTATTTAATTATTCAAATTAAAATTATCAAAGGATTTTTGTTATAACATTTTTTTATATCCATTAAAATACTTACCTACTTTTTAAGAGCATTAAATCTGTAAAAAGGCCTTTTCCGTTTGGTCAACGAGTTGGAAATGTTGTGGAGATTTTTATATCTATCAAGGATTTAGAACGAATCAAAATTTATTGCTTTTAAATTATGTTTTAATGAAATAATTAATAAGCTCACCTAATTTTACTAAAGAGAGGAAACTAAAGCGCACTTTACACGTTCGGGATTCTCGTTGCGATTTTATCAGGCTGTCGGCAGAAAACTTCACGACACAACTTTTATTATGTCAAAAAAAATATGGAAAAAACCAACTTATTGCCACTAAACAGAAAGCCTTATTACAGTAGCTATGTACAGTCAACGACAAAATTAGCTGATTTTGTTCGATTGTCCAAATGTATACAAGTCATTAACATAGGAGTTTTTTTTTTCGTTTATATTTGTTTAGTATAATTATTATAATAGTATATTACCTGCCAGGCGTTTCTTGCCTGTTCTTTTGCCGGCTTAAGGAGGTTAGCTAGTTTTCAGTTTGTCGTTTAAAAGTGATCACAATGTATCCTATTGAATAGAAAAACTTTGACTGACTTTGACTATACAATGAATGTTATATTACATTAATATTATTTTTATTTTGGCATCAAAATGACGTGTTAGCATGATCAATTAATAAAAGAGTATCGAATGATGGTGATAATTATAAAGATACAAAGAGAAAGCCCGACCGTATAAAGGGCGCCTAAGAAAAGCACTGGGAAATACGAACAAAAGATCTCCCTTAGTTAGAAACGAGGCAACTAATGAAATGTAAACATTACGAAGTTCTTGAGTTTGTCCGATGAAATAACATTTTTTGCTAACTAGGTAGGTATTACAATAGAGCTCTAAAAATGTCTTAGAACGGGCGATCTTTTTAAGAAATTAGTTGCTTGGCAACAGTTGCCAGTACTGGAGCTATTTTAGGCGCAAACTCGTGTAATTTTTAAGAACACTTTCGCATAATACTAGTAGGAAAGTCAAGTCGCATGAGATATCGTGAGAAAAAATTTAATCGAGAGTATGCGGTTCAACTGTCGAGTCAATTCGAGTCAACTCGTTAATATTCATGTTCCCTTATCCCAATGTGTACAACCAAACAAGAGAAATCTTATTAGTAAAGCTAATTGAAAAGTCGGACTATTAGATGACAAAAAAAAAGCTTGGGATTTTAGTGAACTTGCTCCAATTCAATCAATTAGTAATAAGATTTAATTGTCAATGTGATCGCGCCAAAAAAATTACCTGCCGGGCGTTTCTTGCCTGTTCTTTTGCCGGCGTAAGGAGGTTGGAACAGGCGTAGCTAGTTTTAAGTTTGACGTTTTAAAGTGATCACAATGTATTTTATTAAATAAAAATGTTTTGAATTTTGAATGCTTAAAATTCAGTGGTACGGTTGTGTAACAGCAGACAAAGTAGCTGTCATATCTCGCGAGTGGATACCGTGAGTTTTGTGTATCGAGATTTGAATCGATTTGTAAGTTTGAATCGAGTTGTGAGTTGGGCGACAATGGTAACGTCATCATACGCAAAAAACGTAAGAGCAAGTGGGTAGATAGATTTGTCTACTAAATGTCTGCCTGTTATAATATCAACAATTCTACCTGCTGAAACGTTAGACTTTTTAACTTTTTTTTATTATTTTCTTGATAGGCGCTTGCAACAGTGTCGAAATATCGAGAACTCAAACAAAACCAATACATGGTAAATATCCTATTAGTAAAATTACATATATGGAGCAACAGTTGCATGAAGCAACTGTTGCTGGGCGTTTCTTGCCTGTTCTTTTGCTGGCGTAAGGAGGTTGGAACAGGCGTAGCTAGTTTTAAGTTGACGTTTTAAAGTGATCACAATGTATCCTATTAAATAATTATTTTTTTTAATTTGAATTTTTAGATGTATATTAATTGTTATTGCACCCCGCGGTTACACCCGCGTCTGGTGACTTGTGGTCAAACGCTACTCGATGAGTAGTAAAAAAGCAAAAGTCATTCGCATACATTTCTATCGTTTTCTATTAACGCTAAAGATTCTAAAATGCATCATAACTAAGGGCCTATGATCGCTTATAGAAGGCAAGGGAATACACATAAGAGGCAATAAGGGCTAATGCGGCTGTAACAGTTTAAAAAAAATGTAACGTAACCCTTTAAAATCAATTTGTATCGTGCCTCCCTTTCGCACACCGCCGACCGCGTCAGAGTTACGCCTCGGGCATTCATCTGGGAAATCAAGGGGTGTTTACACTACAAGCGCACACTCGCGTGTCATGTGTAGATGTGCCGTTATTGTACGGGTTAGGTCATGAGCGATAGCGGCTACATTTTTGAAGTGAACACGGGCGGCGCCGGCGTCGGGATTTTTTTTGGGATGGGTAAAAAATGTTAAACTCGTCAGGACATGTGGCCTGGTCGAAAATTCGTAAGAAAAGCTCTAGCTCGTTGTAGGATTCGAACCTACCAACATTTGACTTGGCTTTGACCACAGAATAGGGTTCAAGAATGGTGATACTAGATATCTATTCTGTGGTAATGGCCCAGTCTGGAGTTCTGATGTCAAAAAAAACCACTTTGCAAGCAAAAAAAACCGACTCAAAGGTTCTCTCACGGACGCCATTGTCAGAACTAGAACTAATGGGACCGCACAGGAAGCACCAACTTTCAAATAAAAAAAGAATCATCAAAATCGGTTCACCCAGTCGAAATTTCTGAGGTAACAAACATAAAAAAAACACACACACAGTCGAATTGAGAACCTCCTCCTTTTTTGAAGTCGGTTAATGAAGCGCAAGCCACTCCCCATCCAAGTTACGTTATAAGCCCGCTGTTTAGTTAACAAATAAAAATGGGTGTTAAAAATAATGATCGCGACCCGCTCCCCACTTACACCACACCACACACACAGGCGCACCCGCCCGGTGGTCTGCAAAATTCATGTCTTACTTACGAATTACCGCCCACCCCGCATTCCATCCCCGGCTCTTGTTGCCTGATAATTGTGATCTTGGATTACTGACCCAATTAGTTCTGATGCTGGGGGGTGAATTGTTCCACAATTTTGGCTGTTTGAAACGGACCTGATAGTATATAGATACCCTGGGGAATTGTTGAGTCCAACTGGGGAAGTGCCACACTTTTGTAGTGGTATGACTCTTTTGCAGAGCCCGCATGGGAAGTACCACATTTTTGTAGTGGTAGGACTCTTTTACAGAGTCCGCCTGAGGAAGTACTACACTTTCGTAGTGGTAGGTCGCTTTTGTAAAGTCAGCATGGGTCGTACCACACTTTTGTAGTGGTAGGACTCTTTTGCAGAGTCCGCCTGGGGAAGTGCCACACTTTTGTAGTGGTAGGACTCTTTTGCAGAGTCCGCCTGGGGAAGTACTACGCTTTTATAGTAATAGGACTCCTTTGCAGAGTCCGCCTGGGGAAGTACCACCCTTTTGTAGTGGTAGGACGCTTTTGTAAAGTCCGCATGGGTCGTACCACACTTTTGTAGTAGTAGGACTCGTTTGCAGAGTCCGCCTGGGGAAGTACCACACCTTTTTAATGGTAGGTCAGTTCTGGGAACCAGGCGTCAACTTTAAATAAATAACAATGCTCAAAGAGACGGGGTGACGAGCGCAGTGCATTGCTGCGCAGGATTATGAACTGTTCAAATTCAAAATTCTAGGTGGCATTGAACAGGCAATCGATTTCATAACTACATATCATCAGTTTATTACGTTCTCAGTGCCTCCGGCCTCTCAAGGAGAGAGTATGGGCCATAGTCTACCACACTGGCGCAATGCGGATCACTACATGAAAATTACCCTTGAATTTTATATAATTCTAATCAAATGTTAATATATTGACGTAACTTAAGTGTGTAATAAATTTTAATGAGTCCATAGGCATATATAAGCTTCTGAACTAGTAACGAATCTCGTCTTATGAATTTATTAATTAAAACAAATTAATTTACAGATTTAAAACATAGGTACATTTCTAAAATGAGAGCAAGTAATTTACTTTTGATTAACATAATATATTTAATTTACTGTTACACAAATCTACCTAACTACTTTTTTCTAATTAAATAGTCATCGAAATCATTATAATCAGCCTGTGTCATTCCACTGCTGAACACAGTCCTCTCCTTTGGCCCGCCACTGAGCCCGATCTCCGGCTGCCCTCCCCCGACTCCTGGCACCACTCGGTGCAAGTCGTCGCTGCAGCTAGTCGCAGCGCGTCCTACACTACGTTTGCCAAGTCGCGGTCTCCACTCAACAACACGTCTACCGCAACGGTTGTCGGTTCTGCGGCTTATATGACCAGCCCACTGCCACTTCAGCTTGCAAATTCCGTGGGCTAAGTCGCAGCGCGCTCCTCTCCCCCAACTTCCGGCACCACTCGGCGCAAGTCGTCGCTCCACCTAGTCGCAGCGCGTCCTACACCACGTGTACCAAGTCACGGTCTCCACTCAACAACACGTTTGCCCCAACGACAATCAGTTCTACGGCTATATAGCTTGGTTTTAGGGCATTTTCTAGTGCTCTCTTGGCAAGCAACCAACTTCAAGTTACGAATCTATCGCCAAGCACTTATATCGGTGTCTGTAGTTTCATTTGAGATCCAGTTCTCAACCCAGATGTGGCGTGGCGCTCCCTTCAACCATGCTTTCACTTAGCATCAGGTCACTAGTGGTCAAAGGTCTTGTTTTTTTATTTAAGAGCGGAGCTCTTGTCGCGGGAGTACTTTCCATCCCGTTCTGTTCTCGGCCATCCTTCTGACCTCTTGGTACGACATGACGTCAATCCTTTCTTTCACTTGGTCTATGTATGTTCTTCTCGGTCTACCTCTCCCTCTCTTCCCTTCTACTTTTCCTTCTAATATGGTTTTTATATATTCGTCATGCCGTACCAAGTGGCCAAACATCTTTCTTCTTTTTATCTCTACTGTTGTTAATATCATTCTTTTTTCTTCTAGGTTCGTAATGAAAAAAATAAATAGGGATTTTATAGATTTTCTAGGATGATTCATAAATAAATTAGGATAAAACCTATTTTTGTAAGTGGAAACACTGTGACCTATACAGGTGTCGGGGTTGCGTGAAAACAGGTGAGTGTTGAAGTGATGCAACTCCTACTACTCTAGCGTAGGTAGTGCATAAACGCGCGTACCTTACTAGGGATGAAGAACTCACCCCGGTTTATCGATAAAAAAGATAAAGAGTAAATAATTAAAATTTGCATATATTACAATCAGTGAGTGAACAATCAAGCATCCCCTGTTTTCTACCCACCCTTTGGGTTCGATTTTTTTCCAAATTTATACGGGACCGCGTTTGGAGTTTACCCTTTCCAATAAAAAAATAATTTTCAAAATCGGACTACTCAGTAAAAAATGTGTGACACATTAAAAAAAATACACGTCGACTTGAGACCTCCTACGTTTTTTTTTTCGTCGGTTGAAAACCAAAACCACTGACAAAGGTCTCAGAAGTTGTTAGTTGAAGTGGCAATGGGCGCCACATCGCTCGACGAACCGATAACCGATGGGGAAGAAAGGTTCTCGAGTGGCGACCACGAACCGGAACACGTTCTGTAGGTAGCCGTCCCACTAGGTGTAACAACGACATTATAAGTCACCGGGAGCCGATGGGTGCAAATGGCTGATAGCCGTTCATGGTGGTGTTCAAGGTAGGTTATGGTCCATACTCTCTCTCTAAGAGAAGGCCTGTGCCCAGCAGTGGGAAAGTAATAGGCTGATTGATGATGATGATGACTCTTGTAATACAAGGATGGTGATAATCTAGCCATTTTTAAGTTATTTTTGTATCCTACTTGAAAGAACGGCCTTAAAGCTACTGCGATAAATCACAGATAACTAAATGTTATATATCCTATCGATAAATGTAATCTATATCCTTACCCCATCCCTAATCTAGATGCAGGTGAACTTCACGTTAACTATCTCTTTGGACCATCACTTAACTCTGACACAGTTATAGAAAAACAAACCATTTTAAACCTTGTTGAGTAAACTTACGACTGAAAATCGTGTAAAATGAATTCTACTTGACATGTTTTGTAGTAAGGACCGTTTATGGTTTATAAACCAAAAGGTACGAGCGAATTTCGAACTTAGTATAATCTTTTAGAGTTGATTTTAGTTTGTTAGATGGTGAATTATTTACCTTAAGTATGCAAGTTCCAAGAGATTTCTCGTCATCGTGTATCTTAAAATTTTATTTATTTGTTTGATTAAGGAGGCGGTGTAAAATTAAACATTTTCAATTCGATTTCAGAGGCTGATTAAAGTAGGACCTTGGAACTGGACTTGGTGTACGAAACGTTAAAAGTACCGCAGAAATAAATGAAGCTTCAAAAAGATAAGTAACTTTCACAATATTAATACTACAAAGATAAAATCGCTGTATCCACTACTATGGTCCTTAAATTCAGCAACTCCTTCAAAACCAGTATACGCTTTTTTTTGGTTAAAATGTTTTATATACGTTGAAGTCCAAAAAAGGTCTTCTGATGCGAAGAATTGGACAAAAAGTGGGTAGGAAAAATTAAAAATTCGGTAAAATGGTATGTCAGTGCTTTGTTCTATGATTTTTGTAGGATACTATACTGCGGTAACCTGCAATCCTAGCGAAAGAAACCGCGAGCACAGCTAATCCTAAAAAAGTCATTTTTCAGAATATAGGATTAGGATCGCATAAAAACTAATGTTAGGATAAACTACCAAAAGGAAAATAATGAAAACATTGCTGTAGATAAGCGACGCGGAACTCTTAAAATAACCTTTTCACACTCAAGTGGGCAAAGGATTTCTGGTACATATTAAAAGTATTAAAAAAACTCAATCAACTGAAAAAGGGTCCCGTCGAGGGCCTGAAAAATCCGCAATATTCTGTGATCAAATCAAATCAAATCTTTATTTATTGACATAAAAGTGAGATACAATAGGGTTGTAAACACTAATAATTTTTAATCTTACTTTTATGTTAGTTTGTATTATTAGGATATCGAAAAACATATTTTTGTATTTAAATATAACTTAATAATTTAAATAAAAATGATTTTAAATGCTACATTTATAATCTTTTGACACGTGACTGCAAACACCAAAAAGAGCTTCTTACGTCACTAACCACTCAGGCGATTTGTGCTTCGATGGTTGCCCGCGCGTCGGTAGCCGCGGGTCGGCGTCGGGGGTCGGCGCGGTGGTATGGTTACGAATCGCGACCATCGTGTTTTTCGGTCAGTGACATCATGTCAGTCACGTGACAGTTGTTAGTGTTTTGGCGGAAAAATTCATAATTACTCTAATTTTGTATATTTTCTCATCGAAAATACTAATAATTTTAAATAAAATATTTCTTTTTATTGTAAACAAGAGTCAATCTTTAAAATAAAAGCAATTCCGAAAAATGGTTAACATCCCTATTATAAATGAGTCCATGGATTCCTGAACTAGTTAAAACTGTATTCCAGGAGCCAAGGCTTCTTCCATCATATGACAAATAATTATATAATACCTAATAATTACATGTACAAGGTAGTTTTAAACATAGTATATATATCAAATTTTACATAATATAGTTTGACCCGCGTGGGCTACAGTTTATCGTGATAAAAACTATCATATGTCCTTCCCCAATGCTCAATCTCTATACCAAATTTCATTTAAATCGGTTCAGTAGTTTTTGAGTTTATCGCGAACATACAGACAGACAGACGCGGCGCGGAGGACTTGTTTTTATAATAAGTAGTGATATAGTATTGAAACTTTACTGACCTTTAGGGGCTGAAGAGTTGGCTGAAGCGGTAACCATCATAGGTACAGCCGCGGTTGTGGTCTGAAAAAAAAAAACAAAGATTATAACATTATAACTACAATTTTGACGACCTTTTGGGTCGCGTTTCAAAGGTGGTGCCACCATACACCTGGATTTGCAAATTTTTACGGGTAAGCGATGATGGGCCAGTGGTATTGACGATGGCTTGCGATCCCTAGGTCATGGGCCTCATGTTAAGAATCTTTCGCCAAGCACCTACCGGTGTGTTCCGGCAGCCTCACTTGAGAGCCAGTTCCCAGTCCAGGTGTAGCGTGGCGCCATCCTCGACCACATCGTCACTTTACATCAGGTGACTTGTAGTCAAACGCAACCCTGTAAGTAGTAAAAAAAAAATGGGATCGAATCCTACAATTAACTTTAGACGTACCTAGTCCACGCGAGTGATATAGTGGGAAATAGCTAGGATCAGCCTATTACCTTCCCACCGCACCGCTGGGACTCTGGCCTTCTCTCAGAGAGAGAGTACGGGCCGTAATCTACCACGCGGGCCCAGTGCGGGTTGGTAGATGTCGCATGCCCTTGAATGTTGTGGTTCTTAGACATGCCTGTTTCCTCACGATGTTTTTCTTCGCCGTTTTGGGCGATGGAAAATCCACACATAACTTATTCTGTCTTAGATGCGGGGCCGAGAGAATTCGAACTCGGTGTCGGTTTTTTGTTTAGCCACCATCGCCCATCGTCCATGACGTAATGGCACAAAAAGCTTTGTTTTTCTTCCCTACACAATTTTCAGAAACAAAACATCAAACTGTAAAGTGCCACGCATTTTCTCAGCTCTCCCATTATTTTCTTAAATGAATTTTCTCGGAATGACCACTAAAACCATTTAATATCTTAATATAATGACTCTGACGTCACAAAAGCCCGGATTATCTTATAATAACAACTAATATGATAAGGCTTGTTGCCCCCGGGCCGTGCGCGTTTACATTGCCATCGGTACGTCAAGGGGTCTGGACGAGATGCAAACGTTTCTTTTTCTATAATCGTAACCGAGCAAAAGTAAGGTAATTTGGTAACCAAAATAAAACGAGTGGGTAGCTACGGCGAACGCTCATTCTACCATAAAAAAGCTTTTAGTCTATGGTGAGTGTTTATTACAAAAATGTATGAACGTCAAAGTCAGAATTATAGTGACTTAACGTTGAAACATCCCATGTAAAGAAGGGAAACATGGTGCAGTCCGATCATCTCAAAGTGGGGAGAAAAAATAACGTTTTTTTCAAGCTAGGTGGAACATAATCGCCTACCACAGAACAGACAAACCGTATTTCTTACGCCTGAAATTAATAATCGATCCTGATCCGTTATCCGCGGTTTTGAATCGATATCTCATGTCATTATAATTATGTCATTTTAGTACCAGCGCTTGACACGTCAGAATAGAATAGGTACAATAGAATTTACGTTTATTTGCAACGACAACACTCATGGTACATGGAAAAAAAACAATATATCACTACTAAAATGACATATTAAAACACGACATTTGATCCAAAACCGCGGATAACGGATCAGGATCGATTATTAATTTCGGGCGTCAGTTTTTCTCGTGCCGTGAGAGAATGTCGCCGCGCTCTCTCCCGTACCTTTCTCAAAGGTTGTACCCTAATTAGATACCATGCTACCTCACGGCTACTTGTTACCCTCCCCGTTACAAGGCTTTCAGTTGCAAACGGTAAGGCTGGTCGGCTACTGGAGATGCTACGCCAAATAATGTTGAACTTCAATACCTTGTTATAAACTAGTTCATTATCAGCCTATTACGTTCCCACTGCTGGGACTCTGGCCTTCTCTCAGAGAGAGAGTACGGGCCGTAATGTACCACGCGGGCCCAGTGCGGGTTGGTAGATGTCGCATGCCCTTGAATGTTGCAGTTCTTGGACATGCCGGTTTCCTCACGATGTTTTCCTTCACCGTTTTGGGCGATGGATAGAAACTAGTTGCGTCCCACGATTTCACCCGCGTCTTCCCGTTATCCCGCAAGAACTTTTCCGGGATAAAAAGTGGCCAATGTGTTACCTTAGAGTATAAGCTGTATTTCCATTCCAAATTGTACTCAAATTCGTTCATTAGTTTTTGCGTGAAAGAGTAACAAACATCCATCCATACTCACAAACTTTCACGTTTATAATATTAGGGAAGTAGGATTTTACAACGCAAGTTAGGTAGCAGTGTTGCCAAAGCTACGGCAATTACCGTGTTCCACAACTTTCAGGCCAAAAAATCCTACTAATGTTATAAACGTGAAATTTTGTGAGTATGGATGGATGGATGTTTGTTACTCTCTCACGCAAAAACTACTGAACGGATCTGAATGAAATTTGGAATAGAATAGCTATACCCTGGATTAAGACATAAGTTAATTTTCATCCAGCAAAAAGATTCCTGCGCGATAAAGGGAAGACGCGGGTGAAACAGCTGGGTGAATCTAGTCACAAATAATAGGTTTGTTTCGTAACATAAGGTTAAGGCCATCCCCCACCTTATACTTCGTTAATTTTTTAATAACACAAAGTGATTCTAGGAATGAAGCTAATGGGATTTGAGAGGAATTTTCTCTTGAAGCATAAAGAAAATAAGCAATTACTGGCTTATATTAATAATGCATTTTTAATTGCTTGCCTTCTTGTACACGTGTATTAGAATCGCTCCACTAATATTTTCAAGTCAAATTGTATTTATTTATTAATCAGGATACACGCGATTCTTAACATCCATTATTTATTATCCTTACTTTTTTAATGTTATAAATGAGAAAGTAACTCTGTCTGTCTGTTTTTCACGCCTAAACTACTGAACCGATTTAGATAAAATTTGGTATGGAGATAGTTTGAACCCTGAGGAAGGACATAGGCTACTTTTTATCGCGATAAACTGTAGCCCACGTGGGTGAAATCGCGGGGAACAGCTAGTTAAAAAAAAATCTTATATATAAAAATCAATTGCTGTTCGTTAGTCTCACTAAAACTCGAGAATGGCTGGACCGAATTGGATAATTTTGATCTTGAAATATTTGTGGAAGTTCAGGGAAGGTTTAAAAGGTGACTTTTATTGGCGATACGAAGTTCGCCGGGTCAGCTAGTCTTATATATAAAAATCAATTGCTGTTCGTTAGTCTCGCTAAAACTCGAGAATGGCTGGACCGATTTGGCTAATTTTGATCTTGAAATGTTTGTGGGAGTTCAGGGAAGGTTTGAAAGGTGACTTTTATTGGTGATACGAAGTTCGCCGGGTCAGCTAGTAAGTACATTATAATTTTCTTGCATTGTAAAACATTTCCTATGACACTCAGAGATAGTGTAAGTTTCTATTAGTGAAAGAATTTTCGGAATTGGTTCAGTAGTTTAGGATTTTACCCTCTACATTCAAACAAACATACAAACAATGTTTATTACGTTAAAAAGTATTCTGTATCGGAGTTCACTACCATATTATGTGACTTTTTTAGGTTATGAATCGAACAATATAAAAAAACAATTCCTAAATACATACATACATACAATATTATTATGTGTATGCAAAAAACATAATTTCTCCCAGGTCTGCACTTAGAATTTATACTTACGAATAAACACTAAAAGATAAAAAAATAAAAATGAATAAAACGTTCCCACTGCTGGACTCTGACCATCTCTGAGAGAGTATGGGCAGTAGGTAATCTAGCACGCGGGCTTAGTGCGGGTTGGAAGATTTCGCATGCCCTTGAATGTTGTGGTTCTTATAATATGGTTTGCCAATTAATTTCTAATTATTTCTGATTAAAGTTGCATGTAAACATAACACAAGTTTTTCTGTGAGTAATTTTCATCTACATTAAAATCATCGCAATGTCTCACTTGTTAAAAGCGCCATCTATTTGAAATCACTTAAATTACTACGCGGGAAACCCCGTCAGATAAGCTGTGAAGAGCGACAGACGCTCTGAACAGCGAAGAAAATTAGTTTTCCATTGTCTGTGTAGTTCGGGAGCTATCTAAGAGATGGCGCCTTTTAAAATGAACAAAAAAGTGACTAGATTAGGGATTTTGTTAACATACTAGCTGCGCCCCGCGGTTTCACCCGCGTGTAATAAAATGTAGTATTGCAAAAAAGTTGTATTGCGTTCATACAATCCTATAGAATGAAGCACTTACAGTTTTTCCCGAAATTTAAAATTTTCCGTTGGATTTTCCAAACATTTTCTTTTATATAAGCCTTCGCACACTAAACAAAAAATACTCCAACAGTTTTATTCATATTTGAGTAAAAAGAAAATATTTTCATGATTTTATCAGTGTGTTCTGGCAGCCTCACTTAAGAGCCAGTTCCCAATCCAGGTGTAGCGTGGCACCACAATCGACTCTTCAGGTGAATTAAGGTCAAAAGCTACTCATTATAAAAAAAAATGAAAAACACGCCATGCTATTTTTTTTTAATTACTTCGTAAATTAACATAAATAGGTACACAAAAATACCTTCTAGTATTTTTTGAGTACCTAATATCATTTACTCGTTATGACATAACCAACTTGCGTAGGTATCATCATCATCATCATCATCAGCCCGTATCAGTCCACTGCTGGACATAGGCCTCTCCCAAGGTACGCCACTGAGCCCGGTCTTCGGCTCTTCTCATCCAACTACTGCCAGCCACTCGGCGCAAGTCGCCGCTGCAGCTAGTCGCAGCGCGTCCTACACTACGTGCGCCAAGTCGCGGTCTCCACTCAACAACACGTCTACCGCAACGGTTGTCGGCTCTGCGGCTTATATGACCAGCCCACTGCCACTTCAGCTTGCTAATTCTGTGGACTATGTCGGTAACTTGTATAATCGCTTCATATACCTACCTAATACCTAGTTTTTACTTTATTTTCCAAAACATCCATTGTGTTCGGCCTTATCAAAGTTTGTCGTGAGAGCCAGGTGGTCAATCAAACACGTATTGTCGCGAATATTAGGTTTTTATGTCTACTGTGACATTCAAAAAGGTTTTGAAATTTTTTTAATTTTTACTTATTAGTTTTTAAAAGAAGTGTTTAGTTTAGATGAAGGATTATTTTTGAAACACGAAAAACATAAGTAGTCGAACAAGTCGACGCGTTTCTTTAATTTTTTTTTTTTTCACAATAGGCAATCATTTGACCACAGTTTCACCTGATGGTAAGTGAAGACGTGACCGACGATGGAGCATGCTTGCCTAGAAGATACCTATTCACTCTTGATTTGAAAACTCCCAAATTGTACTTATCGAGAAACAATGACGCTGGCAGGTCGTTCCACTCTTTCGCTGTTCGCATTATAAATGTAGAAGCAAAGTGCTTAGTGCGGATCGGGGGAATATCAACGGGTGTCGCGCTGCCGTACGTCTCGTTGTCCGATGGTGGAAAGGGGATGGTGGAATAAGGTTATGGAGTTCTAACGCACACTCTCCGAAATGCAACCTCTAGAAGACCGATAGGCTAGCAACTTTACGGCGATTATTTACACGTAACTTTACACATGAGTGGTTAAATTCATTTAATAAAAGTTGAACAACTAAATAGACGTTTTTTTTAATAAGTAGCAATAGATTTGCGTGAAGTTGTGAAGTGAAAACTTTATTTAAAAAAACAAATAACAACTTTTGATGCAAGAAAAAATCGACAAACTTTATTACAAAATTAATTGACAGTCCTATTAACTTAAACTTTTAGTAAACAAAATATGCTCAAACTTTCGTATTACCAAGCACGATGTCATAACTGAAGAAAAAAACCATGTTTCACTTATAACTGAAAATTCATTTCTGTGATTGATACCTGTTACTTCTGATACAAAAATACTACATACTTCATCGATCTCCCTGACGAGTATTAAAAAAAATATGTGGCACCAAGTATTAATACCAGTTCCAGTACTAATGATACCGATATTGATAATGACAACGAAAGGCACTCATCATACGCCCAAAAATGACAGCAATGTCAATTCTGACGTTATTGTGACGTACTCAAACCATGCGGAAGCGGGCGATGATTTGACAGATAAAATACTACCTAGTACTGAAAAGAGTATACATAATACCACGATGGTACAGGAGTCTACCCTTGAGAAAGAACAGGCACCAGTCAAGGATAGCAGCAGAGAGGGGGAAATGGTAAGTTTAGTTATACCACAGTATATAAAGAACAGTAGGTTAGCTGGGGCCGCTCGACGAGTTAATTGCCTACTCTTGCGGTGACGCATAGGCGGCGCGTTCCGTACTGAGTGCATGGCCGCGGCCCCGGCCGCCTTCTTTCGTTTATGTGATTGTGTGCGTGAAAAGTGCGTGCGTACACGGTGCCGCTACTCACGCACACATTCAAACCGGCGACGGCTGATTTATATGAAGCTGAACTACTACTCCTTTACTATGGTTATACTGAGTATTTTCAATTTATTTACTACTAGTTGCGGTTTGACCCGCGTCTTCCCGTTATCCGGTAGGAACCTTTTTCCAGGATAAAAAGTAGACTATGTGTTAATGCAGGGTATAGGCAAAATCCATTCAGCAGTCATGTATTTGTTTTTTTGTTTGGTTATAGGGGGGGGGGGGGTAAGTAATGTCATAAACTACTGATCAAATCCTGAAAAATCTATTACTAATTTAAAAAGCTACATTATCCCTGTCTCTCTTTCTTTTTGACTAATTATTAATTTCTTTCTTTCTTCAGTCGCCTCAAGAAGATGTAGTTTTCGTGCCTCACGATAAGGAAGTGCTGAGAAACGAAGAGTACCTTCATAACGACCGCGTGAACTTACGAGACCTGATGGGCGGACAGAAGACCGTAGAAGAAATACTGGCTGCGAAAGACTTACGGATAGAGACAGGTCAGTTTTGAACAGAGTTTCTTATAGAAGAACTCGTCCAGTAAAGTCCACCTTAGGTGTATGATCACAAGGAATTTTTTTAATGCAGAGTGACGAAGCTGCGCTTGTAGTGGTAACTAGCTGTTCCCCGCGGTTTCACCCGCGTGGGCTACAGTTTATCGCGACAAAAAGTAGCCTATGTCCTTCCTCAGGCTCTAGACTATCTCTGTACCAAATAATAAATATTAATTAGGGACTTTTATGTACAGTCAGCAACAAAAGTAGCTGATCATATTCGATTTTACAAATGTGTTTTAATGTGTTTTTTCAATGTGTTAGAGCACTAATGTATATGTTTTTTTTTACAACTTCCAAGGTAGCGTTTGCCTACAACAAAACACACACGAGCCCCTAGCCAAGATGCATTCTGCAATCGTTGACGCTAGTAAAAAACAAGAAAAAAAGTATAGGTTTGACATATTTCTGACCACGTGACTTAGCGTTGAAAAATGTCAAACCTATACTTTTTTCTTGTTGTCTATTAGCGTTAACGATTGTAGAATGCATCTTGGCTAGGGGCGCTGATATTAAGTGATGGTGCGGTCAAATGTCGGTATGGAACATGATAAAGGTAATCGGAAAATCTGTTATTGTTCATCAACTTTTGTCGCTGACTGTACTCAACCAAACTCCTGCCTGTTACAGAATCGCCAAATACGGACATAGTATTCGTGACGGGCAAAAACAACGACAATCCAGAGCACCAAGAAAAAGGGAGGCCGAACAAGAATTCGTCATACAACGGTTCACAAAACAAAGCCCCTGACACATCCACACCTGCGGTGAAGCTGGACTGCACCAACCTGTCATGCAACAACTCCATCAAGTCAGTCTGCGGAGGGAAGGTTGAAAATCAAATATGGCGGCACAGGCTATTTTTAAACGATTGCTTCTTTCGAAAAGTGAATTGCAACTTTAGAAATGCTATCAATAGTAAGTTCAAAGTTCACAATTCTTTACTTAATAACCTTTTTCCGGAATACGTAGCCTATGTCTTAATTCAGGGTATAAGCTATCTCGAGTCCCACACTCCCTCCGAGCCCCCCCAACAACAAATACAACAATTTTAATCTTACAACTAATTGATGAATTGGAGCAAGTTCACTATAATAACATACAATCCCAAGTTTTTTTGTCATCTAAATAGATATCTTAATATATACGAGTATAACTCAAAGGTGACTGACTGACATAGTGATCTACCAACGCACAGTCCAAATCACTGGACATGTAGGTCGATGTTAAGATGTAGGCATCCGCTAAGAAGGAATTTTGACTAATTCTACCCCCAAGGGAATAAAATAGGGGATGAAAGTTTGTATGAAACTTTGTCAATTTTAAACCGATCGCGCTGAGACTTTTACTTGAACAGCTAGTTTTATACTAAAGTAATAATAACACCCACACAATCTCATATGTATATACTCAGGACTCTCTGTATCCAGCGCCGGGTATAGGGGGGGCAAATCAGGGCATACCCTCCCCGGATGGCAGTTTCAGGGGCCCCAAATCATAGTATAGTATGATTTAAAAAAAAACAATATATGTTTATCATTGACCTGATCTGATGATGGAGCCAGGAGGTGGATAGTGGAACTCTTCAGTGGCTACTAGTAAACCCATCGAGTATGGGCTCAAATGATTTGTTTTGACGAGTCCAATAGATTGGGCTTGTTAACGAATGACTAAAAATGAAAATAAACTACATATTTTTAAGGATTTTCGTGAAAAAAATTTTTCAGGATATAAGCGGGTAACCATAGACAAGTGTAAGAACATTGGAGCCCATCTCAACCAGAAGCAAGCTTCTTTCAAACCATCGCCAAAGTTTATACCGGTGCCAGTTCAAGTCAACAATACAAGAAGAAGTTCTTCTAGAAGGTACGGATATATATTTCTTACCGTTTCACTACGGGTCACCTGATGTTCAGTGACGATGTGGTCGAAGATGGCGCCACGCTACACCTGGATTGAAAACTGACACTCAAGTGGCGCGGCCGGAACACAGCAGTAGGTGATAGTGATGTGATTCTAGTGAACTTGCTCCAATTCAATCAATTAGTAGGTACTTAACTTACTACCTAGTAAAAATCTCATCCCACTTACTAATATTAGAAACTTGAAAGTTTGTGAGGATGGATGGATGGATGTTTGTTACTCTTTCACGCAAAAAGTACCCAACGGATTTGAGTAAAATTTGGAATGGAGATAGCTTATACCCTGGATTAACACATAGGCTACTTTTTATTCCGGAAAAAGGTTCCTGCGGGATAACGAGAAGACGCGAATGAAACCGCGGGAAATAGCTAGTAAAGTTATTAACGTGATCGCCCAAAAAATTACCTGCTGGGCGTTTCTTGCCTGTTCTTTTACAGGCGTAGCTAGTTTTAAATTTGACGTCAATTGTATCAATGGTCACGTATCCTACCAAATAAATATTAGAGTATTCGCTTTGGATTTGCCATCGCTCAAAACGGTGAAGGAAAACCTCGCGAGGAAACCGGCATGTCCAAGAACCGCAACATCCAAGGGCATACGACATCTACCAACCCGCACTGGGCCCGCGTGCTAGATTACGGCCCGTACTCTCTCTCTGAGAGAAGGCCAGAGTCCCAGCAGTGGGAACGTAAAAGGCTGACGATGACGATTGACTTTTCCATTTCTCATCTCCAGGTCTATGTCGATGAGCTTGGACGGGCAGTTCTGCTCGCACGCCTGCCCAGTCTCCTGCCCAGACCACTATGCCCCAGAATGCGCAGTGTCCACCGCGGGCCGACACCGAGTCTTCGTCAACCACTGCGCGTTGGACCACAACTCGTGCTCTTTTGGCATTGGCACGTATTTATAACAAGCTGGGCTAGACGTGTTGTTGAGTGGAGACCGCGACTTGGCGCACGTAGTGTAGGACGCGCTGCGACTAGCTGCAGCGGCGACTTGCGCCGAGTGCTGCCGGGAGTTGGGGGAGAGGAGTTTGAGACCGGGCTGTGACTCTGTGACATAGCTCACAGAATTAGCAAGCTGGAGTGGCAGTGGGCTGGTCATATAAGCCGCAGAACCGACAACCGTTGCGGTAGACGTGTTGTTGAGTGGAGACCGCGACTTGGCGCACGTAGTGTAGGACGCGCTGCGACTAGCTGCAGCGACGACTTGCGCCGAGTGGCTGGCGGTGGTTGGATGAGAAGAGCCGAAGACCAGGCTCAGTGGCGTACATTAGAAGAGGCCTATGTCCAGCACTGGACTGATACAGGTTAATGATGATGATGATGATGAACGCAAACTGAGCGATGGTGGCTGAACAGTCAAATCTAACCTACTTTATGATCACAGAATTTCCTATAAATACATAGTTGGGTTTTGCATAGAACTTGGCACTCATTTAGATCTCCATTCTTTTGGCGGCGAAGCCCACAGCTAAGCATAGTTTTTGTATTGAACTTGGCTTTCCTTTTTTACATATTATTATGTTTTTGGTGGAATTATTATGACATGACATATCGACCCAAAACCGCGGATAACGGTTCGGATCGATTATAATTAATTTCGGGCATTATTCTATCTTTTCTATTTGCAGTGTGGCACAGCCGCCCTCTATCAGAGTGCGTGGGCGGGAGGAAAGCAGACATGAAGCAGAACGCTGGCTTCATAGGCTGGATGCAACGAGTCGGCATTGTTGATAAAGAAGGACGACTTGTGTTATCGTAGAAGAAAGATTCCGTCTCCCACGCCATTTTGTAAGCGTAATCAATGATCTCAAATGACTCAGACAGAATTTATTTTTTGTAGTGAATAAGGAAGGAATTGAAAGAATATACTTTTTTTTCTTTAATGGCCTCTTTCGATTAGTGTATTTGCCAGCGTCAAATATTAATGATGATGATGATGGGGTGATGTGATCCAGCAAGAAGCCGGGTCAAAGAGGATAGCTTTTCAATAACCGATCTATCCACGGTTGATTGATTGAAATTTTATATGTACTAGCTGTACTAGCCGTTTCACCCGTGTGGGCTACAGTTTATCGTGAAAAAAAGTACCCTATGTCCTTCCTCAGGGTTCACACTATCTCCGTACCAAATTTCATGAAAATCGGTTCAGTAGTCTAGGCGTGAAAGCGAGACAGACAGACAGAGCTACTTTCGCATTTATAATATTAGTACGGATATATAGATATATACAAGAATTGCTCGTCTAACGGTATTAGATTAAGTAGTCTAAAGAGTCTCCCAGTCTTCCACTTTAAGCTAAAACCGTTGTATGTATGTATGTATGTATATCTAAAAGTGCTTTTACACGTAGGTACACTAATGCAATTTTTGGCTGCTGTCGCTACACTAATGGCGTCTGAAAGCCTATCCAGACATATTTAGCGTTCTGATATCACGTTAAACCATACTTATATATATAATGGTGTTTCCTCACAGTTGGTTTTGGATGTAATTAAACAAAGGCGTAATTGCGTTTCTCTATATTTCAAAAAAGAAACAACATTTAAAGCCTATAATCTATTTGTTTAAAAATTCAATGAAATAATCTCACTTTTTAACAATTTGTAGCACTTTGTTTACCCTCAATAAAAACCTTCAATCTTCAATGTCGATTATTGTCAATGTCACCACAACAGAGACAGCTGTCAGTTGTGAGTTGTGACATTATGATTTGCCGGTTACGCGGCAAATTCAAACTTGAAGGAAGGCATGGTTTCCTTTACATATAGAAAATTAGTTGCGCCCCGCGGTTTCACCCGCGTCTTCCCATTATCCCGTGGGAACCTTTTCCGGGATAAAAAGTAGCCTATGTGTTAATCCTGGGTATAATCTATGTACATTCCAAATTTAATTCAGATCCGTTCAGTAGTTTTTGCGTGAAAGAGTAACAAACAAACATCCATCCAGAAATATTTTATACTTGACACTGGCAAATACACTAATCGTGTGACGCCATATAAAACAAAAAAAAAAAAAGGACGCGACTGACTTGTCTTTGTCACTGCAGTATTGCACTATCATCAGGTGAATTAGACAAGAACGGGGAGTGGAATATTGTAGGTGAGGAACAAGGATGGAACATATACACCTCGCCACTTCCGCTCTGAACAATGAGCATTTTAGCGTTAACACAATTTTTTAAACCTCTCCAGATTATTTTATCGCGATAAAATGGAAAACTGTGGGGTGCAACTGTTACTTACATATAAAAAGCAAATATTTATCATCATCATCATCATCAACAGCCTATTACGTTCCCACTGCTGGGACTCTGGCCTTCTCTCAGAGAGAGTACGGGCCGTAATGTAGCACGCGGGCCCAGTGCGGGTTGATAGATGTCGCATGCCTTTGAATGTTGCGGTTCTTGGACATGCCGGTTTCCTCCCGATGTTTTCCTTCACCGTTTTGAGCGATGGTAGATCCGCACATAACTTATTAAGTCATAGGTGCGGGGCCGAGAGGATTTGAACTCGGTGTCGGCGTCTTGTAAGGCATGCGTTACCGTCATTTTCTACTGATAAGTTTCTTAACTCAATTCTTATATTATTTTCGAGAATAACGGCTAAAAAGTATAAGAACTCTATCTACATTTTCCTTTTTATATTTTTCGTTTCGAAATTAGTACAGAAGACACAAAAAACCACAATCTTTTGAATAAAATTTAAAAGTGGTCTTTCCTGAATATTATCTTAACGAACGCTTGAATATTCATGGACAGTCAGCTACAGATAAAACTGAACACGTTCAAAATTTTTAAGACGAGGTATCGGCAATATTGGCTGCAGGGATCTCTTTTTTTCTCAGCAGTTCCAAAACATACAGAGCGTATATTTATGTACATCAAAGATTATGTTTTTGACGTCAAATTGTCGGAAGGATAACACGATTGGTTAACTTTCATAGCAGAGAAACAATGATCGAAAACTGCCCTCTAAAAAAAGATTTTCATTTTACAGGCATACAAAACCGATTTAGGAATTGTTTTTTTTTTTTTTGTATGAGATATATACACATTCTGCAAAGAACTACAGGTAAGTTCTATAAAATTAACGATAGTTTTCATATTAAACGAAAAAAACCTTTTTTTGACGCATACGAACTTACGGCATTAGTCAGCTCGCTTGCGTTTTTGTATGGAGCTTATTTCAGATTCATTTTTTATCACGGCGTCCTCTTAAGAACCTGTCGCCAAGAACCTATCGGTGTGTTCCGGCAGCCTCACTTGAGAGCCAGTTCCCAATCCAAGTGTAGCGTGGCGCCACCATCGACCACATCGTCACTAAACATCAGGTGACTTGTGGTCAAACCCTAGACTGTAAAAAGTTAAAAAAATAATATGTTCAGCAAATTTTGCGTCCAACTGTAACCACCTGAATTATTCATTGGATTAAATTCATCCATTGTCTTATTTCGAAGACTTTAAAGTCTTTACCGTTTTAGTTATTTTAAGGGAGAGATGTTATTATAACAACATTAAGGAATGGCCCCACTAGTTAACTCCCTAAAGACGCGAATTAATTGCTACATACGTTTCCTTCAAATACAAATACAATTTTTAACACATATAAAAAAAAAAGATTGCCGCGGCCATGCACTCAGTACGGAACGCGCCGCCTATGCGTCACCGCAAGAGTAGGCAATTATCTCGTCGAGCGGCCTTAGCTAACCTACTGTTCTTACTTTACTGTGCCGGGACTCACTTGGGGTCGTTGCGCCATCTCAGTTGGTTAGTTTTTAATTAGTTATTGCTTTATAATGATATATAGAAGATTTTAATAACCAGATGTTTTATTAATTCCATAAAAACCGTGTATTTTGGGGTTTTTGTAGTGTTTATCACAATAAAACTTCCTTTTCCATGGTTCAAACTATCACTATGCCAAATTTAATCAAGATCGGTTAAGTAGTTATAAAGTTAAACCGGAACAAACAATCAAATTATCTCGACTAGCTGTTTCTCGCGGTTTCACCCGCGTGGGCTACAGTTTATCGCGATAAAAAGTAGCCTATGTCCTTCCTCAGGCTCTAGACTATCTCTGTACCAAATTTCATTGAAATTGGTTCAGTAATTTAGGCGTGAAAGGGTAACAGACAGAGTTGCTTTCGCATTTATAATACTAAGTAGGACTAGCTGTTCCCCGCGGTTTCACCCGCGTGGGCTACAGTTTATCGCGATAAAAAGCATCCTATGTCCTTCCTCAGGGTTCAAACTATCTCCGTACCAAGTTTCATTCAAATCGGTTCAGTAGTTTAGGCGTGAAAGGGTAACAGACAGACAGACAGAGTTACTTTCCCATTTATATATTAGTAGGGAGTAGGGAGTAGGGAAATAGGGATAAGGGATATAAGTAGGATTAAATGGCTTACAAAAAAAAAAACATAAAATAACAGTCCGAGCAAAGTCACGAACAAATTTCAATACTGTGTCTAAATACATTAACTCCTTTACGAGCCCGTAGGTCAAAATTAACTCAGATTAAACTTGGGTGTTAAATTCTAATTAGCCACCCACCCCTCTTTGACTTATCTTGGGATTTTGGTGCAATTAGTGAAGGACAGAAATATTTTGAAGAAATGAATTTATACATTTTAAGATTTCCTATTTTTAATCCTCATAATTTACGTTCCCACTGCTGGGACTCTGGCCTTCTCTCAGAGAGAGAGTATGCGCCGTAATCTAGCACGCGGGCCCAGTGCGGGTTGGTAGATGTCGCATGCCCTTAAATGTTGCGGTTCTTGGACAGGCCGGTTTCCTAGGATAGTAAAGCTATGAGTAGTTTTCATCTGAAAAAGCCTTACTATGGCCTATATAGCTCAAAACGAGGCAATACTATCGAGTGAGTTCAATGCTATCGATAGTATCGGATAGTTTTGTTGCTTGCGAAAGTAAAGTATCAAATAAAAGTAAAGTAAGATACTATCGATTATTTTGGACTATAGATAGTCTGCCAATTTGAAATATTTAGGTAAACCTGAATATGTAATTAACTAATTGTGAGGAGAAATAAATATGTTTTGATTTTTGATTGAAGCAATGCTATTGTAAATTGGTAAACTATCGATAGTCTAAGATAATCGATAATATCGATAGTATCGATGCTATCGATAGGCATATCGATAGTGTTGCGATTGGTTGGCTATCGATAGACTATCGATTAACCATCGATATTAGTCGTCTATCGATCGGAAACACTAGTGGGAGGAAGAGAGCGGCCATCTACATTATTTGAAGATAATATAATAGATAAGCTGCGCCCGCGTCTTTCTCTTATCCCGTAGGAACCTTTTTTCGGGATAAAAGTAGCCTATGTTTTAATCCAGAATGTAAGCTATTTAAATTTTAAATTTCATGAAGATCCGTTTAGCAGTTTTTGCGTGAAAGAGTAACAAACATCCATAGTCCATACAAATAGAGTCACACAATTTCACGTTTATAATATTAGTAGGACTCATTATCAGATATAACGCGTGTCAATTTGAAATATCCCAGCAGCGTATATCAAAGAGATGCTGAAAGCGTCATTAATTATACCTAAAGTCCAACCTAGTTACTGCGACGAACGGAGCTAATGAAAACGCCTGTCGATTAACGGTCAAGTTTTGAACACACGGGCTGGCAGTATGGTGCACTTTTTTTTTACCACATCGTCATCAAAAATGGCGCCACACTACACCTGGACTAGCACTACCGGGCAATGGCTCTCAAGTGATGCCGCCAGAACACACCGATAGGTGCTTAATATGAGGGTAGCTAGCCAGGCGAGTACTAGAAAATACCCTACCACCATGCTATAGTTTCATCACGATGTTTTCCTTCACCGAAAGCTCAAGCTCATTGTAGGATTCGAACTCACGTCCTACGGATCGCAAGCCGACGTCACTACCACTGAGCCATCGTCGCCATAAAAAAATTCGCTAACTTAAACGTCCCTGTGTCACAACAAAACTATAAGTTATTTTTAGTTAAACGCATTAACTCGTCTCACAACAGAGGGGGAGCAGACGCGCTCATTTATCAACCGATTTTGTTTGCTCCACTTTCTATAATATGTCTGTAATGTCTACTAGGGATAGCGATCTGAAATCGGTTGATCGAAAAATCGATTTTTTTTTTGGACAAGAAAATCGATCTGCAACACTCGAAAGCCGGTAAAAATGCAACTGTCAAAGTTGAAATTTTCTTTCTCAACTATTATAAGTAGGCTATACTAGAAATACTAGTTTTATCACTGCGATCAATAATGCTAATGCTATCATCATCATTAACTGCATCGATTCGAATAGAAGTCTAAAAAATCGGTTCAGAAAAAATCGAAGCCTAGATGATCGATTTTTCTTTCAAATCGATCTAAAGTAAATACATATCAATGTAATCCCTACTTCCTTACTCCTACTTCCCTACTCATATTATAAATGCAAAAGTAACTCTGTCTGTCTGTCTCACTTTCACGCTTAGACTACTAAACTGATGTAAATGAAATTTGGTACTAAGATAGTTTGTACCAGTTATCCAAAAAGTACGGTAATTGCCACTTCAAAATCCTTCGACCAATCTCAACCCATACATTTTTCCATGCCTGCGCCAGACCTGCGCTGCGTGTGATGTAAAGCCACTTGTACAAAGGAAGGACTCGGTCCGGCTTTGAATTTATCGGTTTTGTACTTCGGATTGTATAGAGAGAGACAGTGACTTGTCTCACGCAGGAGTTGTTTTGAAGATTGGTATATTATTTATTATTTACTAGCTGTGCCCTGCGCTTTCACCCGCGTATTTCTGTTATCCCGCAGGAACCTTATTCCGGGATAAAAAGTAGCTATGTGTTAATCCAGGGCATAAGCTATCTATCTCCATTCCAAATTTTACTAAAATCCGTTCAGTAGTTTTCGCGCAAAGAGTAACAAACATCCATCCATCCATCGATACATACTCGCAAACTTTCACGTTTATAATATTAGTAGGACGAATTAAACCTATAGGTAGTCCAATTGTCACTTGTCACTTTTTAATATACTGTTGCCTTTCCAGAATGCAATAAAACACAGGCAATAAAACAAAGTTCAAAAAATCCAACAGATGGCGTTAGCTAATCATGGAGTAAGCAAATTCTATGCTAATTAGTTAGTTAGTTACAAGTCAAGCTAATAAAAAAAAGTTTGTTTTAAATAAAGGCATATGACTCCACAACGCATAGAAGTGAAATGACAGTTGTTAGGTGGCAAATGAAGCATCTGACAGGACTCTTGACAACTTCAACTTTTTATTTGGATGGCTTCCACGCTGTTACACAAAACAGGACATTTCCGGTACATTCTTAAAGGAACAGTAAAGTTTTAAGCCAGAAAACATCCCTAAATATGCATACACAACATGAACAATTTGTAAGCATTATCTACGTACGAAAGGTAAACTAGACTAAATTTAATTTCTAAATTAGCAAGTAGGTAAATCACCGCTGCAGTACATGAAAATTGCGCCAACGTCGTGTGAATAGTACTGGATAGATCGAAAACAAGCAACGTAGATTAATCACTGGCAGAAACCTTCTCTGACAGTCGATGACAGCATGACAGTGACACCCATTTCAAAATCTAGCGAGCTCCGACCCTGCAATGTCCAGTACATTGAGTCAACATTACGTACCCCTTTGCAAGTGGTTTGGCGCCCCTGCAGGGGTCGGTTTGAACCGAGTGACGATGCCGTGATTCTGACGGTTTTATTAAAAGTTTGCAGAGTTACGTGAAATATTAATATTTTGGTTATTTTAAACAGAAAATAGGGAACATCAGGTGGCAAATAGTAAAACCATACCATCAATTGGTAATAGGAATAAAATTGTCAATGTGGTCGCCGTTTCTTGCCTGTTCTTTTGCCAGCGTAAGGAGGTTGACAAGTTGTAATAGGGGTCTGGGGCTATCTTAAGATGTACGCGTTATAAATTACCAAACGCTTATCTATACTAATATTATAAAGAGGAAAGATTTGATTGTTTGTTTGTTTGTTTGCATCGAATAGGCTCCAAAACTATTGAACCGATTTAAAAAATTCTTTCACTGTTGGAAAGTCCAACACGGACATAGTTAGACGACTGAAAAGGACGAAACCTTTTGAGTTAGTTTATCTGAGTGCAAACAATACGTAGTTCAGTGAGTGCTAAAAGTGCTAAAGAACACAAAAACAAAGTGTCTTCCCCTTAATAGAGACAATAAGAAAAGTGCTAATGGACACATTCTTAGTTATACTCTACCTAGCAACTTATGTTATGTTTAAATTACTTATTAGCCATTATAGGCTAGATTGTAATACCGTAGAAGTATCCGCCAAAAGTACAAACTTCATAAAAAAAAAAACTGTTGGAAAGTTACACTACCTGTGACGGACATAGGCTATATTATATTTCCAAAAAAATTAGGGATCTGTAAGAAAATTGCTATTTTGTAACGCAAGGTGTGAAATCGAAAACCTACTTTTGCGTGCGCTGCAAAAACTATTGACAATAGAACAAAATAATGTATTACAAGTTTTTAGGTTCCATTAAGATCTACAATAAAGTCCGCGAGAGCATATATCTAACTATTATAGTTATGCCACAATAAGTATTTTTGTATTTTAATAATTTAATTTAATTACCGCTTCTAGAAAAGACTCTTTATTTGTATCTTGGTATTAATCCTTGTCAAAATAAATTACTTTATATTCAAGACTGCTTCAATGCCTTTATATAATTTGAATTATTTAATTTGGACATTCCATTCGAAAGATATCACGATATTAGAAAAAAGTTGCGTGGTAGCCGCTCACTCTGCTCGGCAGTACCGTAAGCAATGTAGGCGTCACTGGGGCACGGCGGGTCGCACGGGAGGAAGGGTTTATGTGCTGCGTATACTATAATTTTTAAATTTGAAATTTTTGTAATTTTTTTGTTTTTGTTATTACTCGTGCGAAGCCGGGGCGGTCCGCTAGTTTATAATAACTGTGAAGCAAGAGAACGACTATTCCTACTAAGATATTTCCCCAACTCCGTAATGAGTTTGTATTCCCCGCGGAGACGCGAGTTTCAATCGGCCGACAAATTTCTGTTATTTTTAATTAAGACACTCATTTTAGGGTTGGCGACCGGGGATGCGCTCGTAGCGGAGCTAGCCTAGTCGTTCTTAACCAGTCAACTAGGATCACTCGGAGTGATCTTCCAGGTAAGCGTGCTCTATCATCGACCTTGAAATCGCTAAATCGCTTTCGCTGAGTGATGACGAGGTCGATGATAGAGAGAGAGACGGGGGTCAAATGCTTTATCATCATCAGCCTTTACGTTCCCACGTCTGGGACTATGGCCTTCTCTCAGTGAGAGAGTATGGCCCAGTGAGGGTTGGTAGATGCCGCATGCCCTTGAAAGTTGTAGTTTTTGGACACGCCGGTTTCCTTACGATGTTTTTCTTCACCGTTTTTGAGCGATGGCAAATCTGCACTTAATTTATTAAGTCATAGGTGCGGGGCCGTGAGGATTCGAACTCGGTGTCGGCGCCTTGTAAGCCGCACGCGTTACCGTTCGGACATCATCGCCACATAAGGATGAAAGTGGCGTACATGCTTAATGCATGTAGACTAGGTACAGTAAACTTGTAAGTGCAAAAGTTATGAATAATACAGCGTGACAACCCTAGCCGGCGAAGTTTTTAATTAAATATTTAAATTCATGCTACAACCCGAGATAAGAAGGCAACCCTGCGGATGTGACTACGAAGGAATAACGGTTTTGATACTTGTGATTACTGAACCTTTGGTCGTTTGTTCCTTTAACGTATTTAAGATATGCTTGGTGGTAGGGTATTTATTTTCTAGTTGAGAGCCAGTTCCCAATCCAGGTGTAGCCACCTTCGCCCATGCACATCGTCACATAATATCAGGTGACTTGTATGTACCTACTAACCTGTACGTAGTAAAAAAAAATAGACGACACACCATTCGTTGATTAAAGTATGTAATATACAAAAATGTAACCATATTTATATGATGGCCTAAGTGTACGATGTAGTTTAAAACTAAATTTTAAAAATTGTCTATTGACTATCGCAAAATCACGAAGCTAAAGGGAGCATGCATGCGCAATCTTTTTGGGTATTTGTTAGATGCATGAGGTGCAGATAAAGTGTAAAAGTTTTTTATATCAAAAACTTGACTTTCTGGCAGGCGAAGCCGCAAGGCAAGTTAGTCTGTCGTTAAAAAAATATTCCTGGGTTTTAATTGACTAAAGAAAATGGACAAGGTTCTAAACAACACATACATACATTGTTTTATTTGACCACTCGTAACTTCTTACTTATCATTCTAATTTTGATGATTCTATTTTTAATAAGTAAGTACACAATTTGGATCCAGGTTAATCCAATTTCAATTTGTACCTATATCTTTGAATCGATTCTCGCTCAAATGAGACGAATCTCGAGAGTGAGAATCTCCTCAACCGAGAATCCTAGCCAGTATCAAGACCGTTAAGCCGCCGTACTGATTCGAAGACATTCGCGTGTCTAATTGGCCAGTGAAGCGACAAACGTCACTCGTGCCGACGCTTCCACTCCAGGGCTGCGGGGTAGAGAATTAAGTTCCTAAAGACCGCTGTAGGTTTTCTCAGAAATGCTGCAGAAAAGATCCGTACCTCAAAAGGAAAAACGGAACACATAAAGAAACACTCTGTTGTCCGTCTGTCTGCCTGTGAAGACCTCTGTCTAGAATGCGTGGAGGTATCAATTCCTAAAATAAAAGTAACCTTAGTTACTCCTTATTAGCTATCTGCGAGTGAAAGTCTCATCAAAATCTCTCCAGCCGTTTCAGAGATTAGCCGGAACAAACAAACAGACTAAAAAAACCAACTAACCAAGTGAGATGGCGCAGCGACTCAAAGTGAGTCTTGGCCTCCGATAACAAAAGACGTCACTTCGATCTGTCCTGCGCCACCTGCCAGTCCATCACCTGGAGAGAACCTAAATCAATTTAAAAATACACGATTATTTTCTTCTGATTTCAATTTGTATTCTAAAATAAGGTAACTTTACAATTTCATATGAAGGTATTCAAAGTACAAACACAAAGGTACGTTCAGAACCGCAAATATGACCAAATTTTGAGTGAAAACATTACGTCTGTACCCGGAAGCGTGTTTGTGCTGGCTAATTGGAACGCGTCGCCTGCGGGGACGCTAGTGATGGGACACAGCGGCAAACGACAGAGTTTTAGACGATAATCCCTACTTTATACTCATTATATAAATGCGAAAGTAACTCTGTCTGTCTGTCTGTCTGTTACGCTTTCACGCCTAAACTACTGAACCGATTTAAATGGAATTTGGTACGGACATAGTTTGAGCCCTGAGGAAGAACTTAGGATACTTTTATCACTTGCCGTGCCACTCGGTTTCAACCGCATGGGTTACACTTAATAATAAAAAGTATTCTATATCCTTCTCGAGGATTAGAACTATGTACACTGCAAATTTCATCAAAATCCGTTTAGTAGTTTTTGCGTGAAAGAGTAACAAACATACACCCCCCGTCCATCCATCCTCATAAACTTTCACATTTATAATTTTATCAGGATAAGATAAAAACCAGGAGATCGAAGACCTAGTGGGCGAGCTCAACGTGGTCGGTAAAACTAAATCGCACCGACTGGGTTGGCTTGGCCACGTAGTGCGCATGGGGCAGGATCGGGCGGTAAAGCGTTCTTATTTGGGACGAGCGAGTGGTCGGTCGGACCCGCTAGATACCGCTGGAGGGAAGCGGTGGATGCGGACCTACGCGAGCTCACACTCTGAACTGGGCTGAAATCGCTCAGAATAGAGAGGAGTGACGCTCTCTCGTTTCACTTTGGGCCATCGGAGTTAGTTTGGTTTAGTTCGATATCTCGATCAAAAACATCGACAACGCACATTTCTAACCCTCGCGCCCCGCTCTAAGGGTTTCTTGTTTAAATATTAATCCAAAGCGACAAAGGGTCGATTGCGGCGCATTGTTCCGCCTTTATATTCACGTGGGGGTGACAAACGGGTGGTGCAGTAGGATAACTCACAACATTTGCAAAATGGGGAACTTCCGCAAGTCTTTCCGCATTGCTACAGAATGCAGTCGTTCAAGATGGGTGTCGAAAGAGTTCTTCAGAGTCGGTAACGTATCGATGTATAAATATCCATATGCATCAACCGCGTATCATTAGGCAGCCCGCGTCTTGTTTGCAAAAAAAGAAAAAAACTATTTTGGATTATTGAGGTGTAACTAAGGTCGCCGACATAGCTCACAGAATCTAGCAAGCTGAAGTGGCAGTGGACTGTTCATATTAGCCGCAGAACTGAAAACCGTTTGAATAGACATGTTGTCGAATGGACACCGCGACTTGGCACACGTAGTGTAGGACAAAAGGGTAATGTTTCCAGTGTAATTTACTAAATTAAAGAACATAACAATATAATGAATAATGATGACGTGGGATAAAGACGTTGGCAACGAAAGAAACAATAGAACATTTCCAAGACGTGTTTACTCTTCGGCCACCGAGCCGAGACTGATAAGTGAAGCGTAGTGAAGTTGCAAAGAGCTTCCGAACAAAGATGGCGTGCTATCGTTTTGATTCCGTGATCATGACCGGATGCGATGGTGGCCAAACGAGTTAGAATCCTCTCGGCCCGCACCTATGACTTAAAAAGTTATGTGTAGATTTACCATCGCTCAAAACGGCGAAGGAAAACATCGTGAGGAAACCGGCGTGTCCAAGAACCGTAACATTCAAGGGCATGCGACGTCTACCAACCCGCACTGGGCCCTCGTGCTACATTACAGCGCATATTCTCTCTCTGAGAGAAGGCCAGAGTCTCAGCAGTGGGAACGTAATGGGCTGATGATGATGACCAGATGCGACTGGAATTCCATTGGAAACATTGTCTTGTAACCCATGCGAGTATGTATCCTTACTGCCTTCGCTGACATCGAGGGTGTAGGGGTAGGCGGCGCCTGTTTGCTTTGTATCATGCTTCGCCTTTGGCCAAGTTGCTTCTAAAGCTAGATTAGGTCAAATATTAAGTTGCTTTACCTCTGTTCTACCGCTATTTAAGTTAGCTCAGAGAATATAGTTTAACGCTGTTGATGGGATAAACTTGTGATGTACTTAAGTCTTGTTTAGATCGTATCCTACTAATATTAAAAACGTGAAAGTTTGTGACTATGGATGTATGGATGTTTGTTACTCTTTCACGCAAAAAGTACGGAACGGATTTGAGTGAAATTTGGAATGGAGATAGCTTATACTCTGGATTAACACATAGGCTAATTTTTGTCCCGGAAAAGGGTTTCTGCGGGAAGACGCGGGTGAAACCGCGGGATGCATCTAGTAATCTATACAGCCACAGCTTTGATGAGATGATGGCTCAGTGGTAGTGACGTCGAATTGCGACCCGTCGTGGGTTCGAATCCTAAATGAGCTCGAGTATTTTTTTTACTACTTTTTGGGTAGCATTTGACCACAAGTCACCTGAAGATTAGTGAAGATGTGGTCGAAGATGGTGCTACGATACACCTGAATTGAGAACTGGCTCTCAAGTGAGGCTGCCGATACACACCGATTGGTGCTTTGCGTCAGATTCTTGAGTGTGGTAGCTAGCCAGGCGAGCACTAGAAAATGCCCTACCACCAAGCTACAGTTTCATCATGATGTTTTCCTTAATCGAATATACAATATACCTACTATTAACGATGCGATGGTGGCCTACGCGACGGTATGTCTATTGTCTATTTGTATTCTATTCTAGCGAAAAGTTTCCACCCTTTACTATAACTCCTCGTATTCACCGAGATCAAAGCAGTTTCCCTAAGGAGTTACCCCTCTCCTACAGGAGTGGGTCATTGTTTGATTTTAATTTCCCAAACTCATTTGATATTCATTAATCTTTCTTTTGACTTGTTGAATGCTTCAAATGTTTTATTTTTAGGATATTTTTGAAAGGGCATACGAAATTATCAGAGGGGGTTTACTAGCTCTGCCATGCAGTTTCGCCTGTATGGACTACAGTTTACTGTAATAAAAATTATCCTATGTCCTAGGTTTCAAGCTATCTCCAGATCAAATCTCATCAAGATTGGTTTAGTTTAGTCATGAAAAGGTAACAACCAAACGGACGAAGAAATTATTGTATGTACTTTTAAAATGCTCTTACAAAATTTAAAATACCAATTTTGTCATTTTCGTTCACCGTTTTGAGCGATGGCAAATCCGCACATAACTTATTTAAGTCATAGGTGCGGGGCTGAGAGGATTCGAACTCGATGTCGCCGCCTTGTAGGCGCACGTTCCGTTCGGCCACCATCGCTCGTCCTATCCTATCATAACTCCTTATTAGGTATAGAAAGATCTTGCAGTAAAACTACGTGTTAATACTCAATAAATAACACCGATATGAATCCAGCAGTCCGTTAATTAAAAGATAGGGTGTGGGGTTAAAAAAGCCGATCGAACGGTCAGCGATTTCGATTGACCGTCCCACCCGCGTTGGGGTCTTTTTACGTCTGCTCGGTGAGTGAAATGAAATTGTAATAAGAGTTTGTGGAAGGCATATAGGGGTGTGCGACGCTGCACTTAGGTTCGCTGGTTCCAAAGGATAAAAAATAGGTTCAATAGTAATAATCGAAGGACCGTTAAAATTTAAATAATATATATACAGATGTAATAAAAAATAAAGAAAGAGAAAACGATAGGAGATTCAAATCCTTGCACAGGAGAGAGTAGAAAACACTCCACCAACCTTGAAATCCACCTTCTCCAGATTCTGATCAGGCTTTCCGATGAAAGTTCGCACGGCGATCTTCAGCGTAGGTGGCGAGGGAACGTCCCGGTAAAACGCTCTTTGTGCAGGTGTCTGAAGATGGTTATACGAAGCAAACTGTGCTAGCACGGCTAAGACACTATTTGGAAGCTAGGTACCAAAATTGAGCTAAACGTTAGCTTAAAATGTCACGCACGGCGCGAGAGATGTAGACTTCTCAAAGTACAACGGAGAACTCGATGTGACCGCTGCGTGCGGGCGCGGGGGCCGGCCGCCTTCACATCTTCCAGAAGCGGGTAGATATACAAAATTGGTGGCGAGATATTTCTAACTACCTCAACTGTGTAAGGATCGAACAAGGGGGATTCATCTAAATGAAATGAAAACCTCATTTCTGATTCGATCCCTCAGAGAAACCCCACGCATAGCCCATACAAGATAGTATCATCATCATCAGTCAAGAAGTCCATTGCTGAACATAGGCCTCCCCCCTTGAACGCCACCATTAACGGCTATTAGCCATTTGCATCTATCGGCTCCCTGCGACTCCCTACGGACCCAATCCAATTGCAGAGAGACGCGAGACAGGTTGACGTTATTTATCCGAAACTGTTCAAGAACGCTTTGGAGGACGTTTTCAGGCTCTTGGACTGGAACGGATCTGGCATCAACGTGAATGGCGAATACATCACTCACCTTCGTATTTCCGATGATAAGTTTCGAGCTTAATTTGGGGCTAGGTTAATTTGTGTGAAATCGTCCCAGATATTATTATTTTTATATTAAACGATTTTTTTTTCTTTTAAACGATTTTTAATAATCGATTATCTAAATATAAAAAATCGATTATTGATAAATCGATTTTTTTACTTACCTCTAAAAAATAAATCGATTTTTTTACCTACTCTCTATTTTTGAAGTAACAAAAGATAATGTTTGTATTATTGGAGATTAAACCAATGTGTAGCCAAACTACACATTTCAATCGAATGTTGCAGTTATAAGTTACTTTAGGTAATTTTATTACAATGTACAAAAAAATGCAACTTATCGAATAGTTAGAAAAAAATAATAAAAAAATCGATTTTTTACAAATCGATTTATTTTAAAGAGATAAACATCGATAATTAATTAATCGATTTTTTCCCTCCAAGTCACGTCCCTACTGTGCAGTTAGGTAGGTCCAACTTCGACAAAGAGGTCGCCCGAATCCAAGATAGTATCGTTTTCTAATAATAACACAATCCAATATCACACATTGTTCACCCCAGTGCGACGGCCGCCATCTGGGCAAAAACGAGGCAAAAATCGTCGAGGGGGCTGCGACGGTCAATTAACGATGTCTGCGTAGTGTCAGCTGCCTCTACGAGTCTGGCAGTGGGCATTTATCACTCAGTAATTATTTTCAGGTTAAAAAAACCGCCCAAGTGAGAATTGGACTC
This sequence comes from Opisthograptis luteolata, assembly GCA_931315375.2. Classification (NCBI taxonomy): domain Eukaryota; kingdom Metazoa; phylum Arthropoda; class Insecta; order Lepidoptera; family Geometridae; genus Opisthograptis; species Opisthograptis luteolata. The sequence goes on along the minus strand of OV928063.1, from coordinate 4,255,922 downwards.
GCGTGCCGAGGTTTCCGTACAAACTTTTTTTTTGCTATCCCTGCTTGCCTACTAACATTATAAACTTATTCCGCGGGAACCTTTTTCCGGCATAAAAAATCAGCCTATGTGTTAATCAAGGGTATAAGCTCTATTCCTAATTCCATCAAAATTGGTTTAGTAGGTGGTAACGTTCACAAACACACACAAACTTTTGCATTTATAATATTAGTAAGATGCGAAAGTAACTCTATCTGTCTGTCTGTCACGCCTAACTACTGAACCGATTTAATGAAACTTGGTACAGAGATAGTCTAGAGAAGAGAGAAGGATCTTGACAGACAAACAGACGGACAACAAAGATATCTTATAAGGCGTCCGTTTTTCCTTTTGAGATACGGAACTCTAAAAACTCATTTCATGAGCACCACAAATCTCAAATCCCTACAGCATACGTAAGAATTCCCTAACATTAAAATGCCATTTTCAACCCTTACATTCCATAAATACCTAGCGGAGGGTTGTTAATTAACACGTCGACGTCTACCGGCATTCCAACACCGTGGGGTCAATCTGACCCCCAGTGAGATATTACAGGGTTAACGTTAATTTTTCGTGTGGAATTTTTGCCCGACAGCCATGGTGATACAAAGAGTTTGTATTTTTTTGTTTGTATAAAAGATTATTTTAATAAAAATCGACCGAAAATGTTGTTTGAATTCAAGACCTTACAATGGCCAACCCATGCGAAGCCGAGCAGAGTCACTAGTACAAAAACAAAACAGACAGACAGACAGACATCAACGTTAAGATTATCATTTCTTTAACGAGGTGTAGCTCTTTTGTTATTGTAACTTAATTGCCAAGATAATGATAATTATATACTATTATAACAATAAAATAAAAACAAATAAACCTAAACTAATAACTAAAATACATTATTAAAAGAAGTCCCTTTAGGCAAGGTACCGAAGATACTGGCAGCGTTCCCCCTTTGGATGGCTAGATTATTGTAACTATAAATATAAAAAAAAATTGGTTGTTTTTAAAGTCGGTTTACTGACGATAGTTGAACGTGACAACGTCGATTGGCCAATTGTGCTTCTTTGTCGCTCGTTCCGCGCTCTCGCTTGCACTTCAAGCCTTACATGGAACGCCTCAGAGCGAGGTAACGCCGCAGAGCGAGGTAACGCCGCATGTGTCATGTTTTTTCGTGCGTGCAGCCGGCTCTATCGAATTATAAGACGTTGTCACGTCAAAACCAAGCATAAAGTTATTTATAAATATCCGTTTATATAAATATAGGCACATATATTGGATCGTTTGAACTAACTAAAGAAGGTCTATAGATAGTTCAAACGATCCTTGATGTCTGGCAATGTGCCCAGGATGCTGGCGGCATTGCCTCGCTGAATAGCGAGGCTTATTCTTTGTCCAAAATATAGGCCAGCATTCTGGTCACGTGTGGACTCCCTAAGTCTCCCAGCGAGATCTAAAACAAATTATTTTATTACAATAAACAAACATTTATCCCTAAGTGGAAATCGAATCTGCACCCTCGCGCTTCGCAGTTGACTTTTCACACACTGCGCCAGTATTGACCGCGACTTGGCAGACGTAGTGTAGGACGCGCTGCGACTAGCTGCAGCGACGACTTGCGCCGAGTGGCTGGCAGTAGTTGGATGAGAAGAGCCGAAGACCGGGCTCAGTGGCGTACCTTGGGAGAGGCCTATGTCCAGCAGTGGACTGATACAGGCTGATGATGATGATGATGATGATGATGACACTGCGCCAGTATATCGTCAATCGTCGTCAGAAGAATATCCATTTTACCTACTAGACAAGACGAGGCACAAAACGGAAACGAAAAGCGTATTCAATATGAATGTAAAGAAAAAATAATAAGATTGGCGAGAAATGTTGAGCAAGCGTGTGAAAAAAATAAACACGAAGGTTCTGTAGAAATAAAACTTGTAGCTACATTTTTTATGTCATATGTCTGAGATGGTAGTATTTTTTCATTACTTACAGGGTACCGTTTGACCACAAGTCACCTGATGTTAGGTGACGATGTGGTCGACAGTGGCGTCACGCTACACCTGGACTAGGAACTGGCTCTCAAGTGAGGCTGCCGGAACACACCGAAAGAAAATGAAAACAATTTAATATAAGATTACAATATCTAATTTGACTACGAGACACCTTTAACTATTAAAAACTAGCTGTTCCCCGCGGTTTCACCCGCGTGGGCTACAGTTTATTGCGATGAAAATTAGCCTTTCACCAAATTTCATTTGAATCGGTTCAGTAGTTAAGGCGTGACAGACAGACAGATAGACAGAGTTACTTTCGCATCCTTAGCATAGAGTATCAGTGATAAAATAAAATATACATGAGACTATGATTAAAAATTAACGTCCATTCATAACTCGTCCGTTCCCGTTCAAATGTTCCATCGTCTGCCAGCGGAACTCTAAAAACATATTAGAATGTCCCCCAGTCACATGTGTTCGCTTGGATGTAATATTCCCGATATGATATATGGCCGTGGAGGGCATTTCTAAGGCTTGTATGTTTTTTTAATGTACACCTAGTAGACGACGCGGTAGCCGAGTTGGTAATATCTCTGCCTGCGAAGCTAGCGGTCCTGGGTTCGAATCCCGGTAGGGGCAAATATAATATGTGATGAGCACGAATATTTTTACCTGAGTCTTGGATATTTCTATCTATATAAGTATTTATTTCTCTATATAAGTATGTATATCGTTGTCTAGTACCGATAACACAAGTTTCGAGCTTAATTTGGGGCTAGCTCAATTTGTGTGTTATTGTCCCCGATATTTATAAAAAAAACATAGGGTACTTTATTCTGGCGCAGTCGGGTTTTTTTTTTGTTTCTCTAGTAAAGTAGAATCTTATTTAATGTAGTTAACTAGACGAGCAAGTCGATCGCCTGATGGTAAGTGAAAGTTTAAGAGACGATGGCTCAGTGGTAGTGACTTCAGCTTGCAATCCGTTGGTAGTGGGATCCTACAATAAGCTTGAGATTTCGGTGAAGGAAAACATCATGAAACCATAGCTTGGTGGTAGTGCATCTTCTAGTGCTCGCCTGACTAGCTACCAGCCTCAAGTTAAGAATCTGTCGCCGTGCACCTATCGATGTGTTCCGGCAGCCTCACTTGAGAGCCAGTTCCCAGTCCAGGTGTAGCGTGGCGCCAGCTTCGACCACATCGTCACTTATGGTCAGGTGACTTGTGGCCAAACGCTACCCTGTAATTAATAAAAAGAAGTGAACTTTGTACACTGAATTTGTAAATTTTTAAGAAAATTGTATCTAAATTTTCCGATTCAAAATTTACATCTTCGTCACGGCGGCAGTAGGGAGAGAAAAAGAAAATAAAATCTTAGATATACAAGATTGAATCATTCGCGTACTTAGAATTACTTCTTTGAACGGAGAAATAATAATGTGGACAAGCCTTCAAGGTCTGTCAGGTATTATACGAGTAGTATAATTTATATAATAACAAAAGAAATGTCAATTATGCGTAGTTAAAAATGTGAAAAATACTTTAATTACAAGATAAAAATGATTAAAAATATCAAACACATATCACACTTAAAAATTTGGCAAGCCTACAGAAGACGGTAAGGAGCCCAAAATCCTGGCAGCATTGCCTCATTGAATGGCAATGCTAATTTTCTAAAGATATAAATTAAATTATATATCCATTTCTAATTACAATTTCCCAAATGTCATAAATAAATAATAGAGTTAAATTCAATAATCACAAATTATCTAATTAACATAGCTACAATCTACATAATTATAAACAAGTAGGAAATTTATCATAAAACATTATGTCAAAGAGCATATCGAGCACCATTTGACTACGAGTCACCTGATGTTAAGTGACGATGTGGTAGAAGGCACCACTCTACACTTGGACCAGGAATATTTGGGATTATGCTAATCAATATTCAGAGCTATATAGCTCCAACGAGCTAAAAATTTGTTACTACTGATCCAATAGGATAAATTCATAATATACTGTTTTAAACTACCATGGTCAAAAACATTAGAATTAGGTTTTATAACGGGATAATTACCATGTATTTGTTTTTGTTTGAGTTCTCGATATTTCGGCACTGTTGCAAGCGCCATGGTCACGAGTATTCTCGTGATCATGGCGCTAATTAATTATCCCGTTATAAAACCTAATTCCAAATTCATAATGTATTTAAAAATGAATAAAACTTTTAGACTTGACTGTGACTTCATTTTTAGTACTAAATGGATAATTAATTAATTACACTTAAATTTTATCTTTTCTCTGTCATAATTATATGATAATTATGTTATTAGTGATACGATGTGCAGATTATTATGTGCCACGGACTTTATTAATCACCTTGTAATCATTATTATCTTTTATTCTGTAAAGGCACTCGTGCACTATACCGCAGACCAATCGCAAAATCAGTGGATAAATAGACCAGACAATTTTTTTTATAGATCAGACATTTCTTTATTATTTTACTAGTTGCGCCCCGCAGTTTCACCCGCGTCTTCCCGTTATCCCGCAGGAACCTTTTTCCGGAATAAAAAGTAGTTTAAGTGTTAATCCAGGGTATAATCTATTCTCATTCCAAATTTAATTCTGATCCGTTCAGTAGTTTTTGCGAGAAAGAGTAACAAACATCCATCCATCAATACTCACATACCTTCACGTTTCTAATAATACAACTATTATTACAAGAATTTCGAAGCTTTTAGTTTTTTTTCTTCTTACAAGCTAGCGTTTCACTACAAGTCACCTGATGTTAAGTGACCTCGTGGTCAAAGATGGTGTCACGCTACAACTGAATTGGAAACTGGCCCGCAAAAACACACTAACGATGTAAACGAATCAGTCCTAACAAATTTCTCAAAAAAAAAATCGTTTACCTACCGCAACACTCAAGGGCATGCGACATCTACCAACCCGCACTGGACCAGCGTGGTAGATTACGGCCCATACTCTCTCTCTCTCTCTCTGAGAGAAGGCCAGAGTCCCAGCAGTGGGGACGTAAGGGCTGATGATGATGGTGATACCTACTGCGTTAAGTTATTTTAATTTTACTTATGGTCTAGGTGTAGTGCGCGAGTTCCCTAAAGTGCCGTCAAGATAAACACCAAAAATACAGCGCACGTGTATCTATTTTAAGCAGATTATGAATCATCAGAGTACCAATGCTTTTGTTCTGCCTTGATAAAATAAGCCCAAAATGTGTACAGACTTACTTTCGCATTTATAATATTAATATTAAATGAAGTAGGGATATGTATGGTAGGGTTTTTTTTGTTTCTTAGCTTTATGCAAGCTTTTGACCCCTATCACCTGATGGTAAGTAATAACGAGGTCGATGATGAAGCATGCTAACCTAGATGATACCTATTCACTCTTGACTTGAAGGCTCCCAAGTTATACTTATCGGGAAACAAAGACGCCGGCAAGGTGTACCACTCCTTCACCGTTCGCATTATAAATGTGGAAGCGAAACGTTTTGTGCGGATTGGGGGAATTTCAACCATATACGGATTGCGTGTTTCCGTGCGTCTTGTTGTCCGATGGTGGAATGAGGTTATGAAGTTCCATCGCACTCTCTCCGAAATGTAATCCATAAAAGACAATATGGAATTTAAATCTAAAGACGTATCCACAACATTTCCTCTCGCCCTCACATTTGAATCGTAAAATTGGAAGGCAGTGTCGCGTGTGATGCGCTGTTGATCTTTATATATACTCGTATATATATAAACGGGCGGAACCAACGGAGAATATGTATGGAGCAATGAATCGGAATGACTTCGCTTCAATGCCGGAATATTTGTTGTTATTTCTTTCTTAGTGTTTGTGTTATTTGCGACGATCGCGCTAGGGTAAAAAAACTATCGATAGTAAAATATCGATAGTTTTTACCTCAAAAAGCCATACTACCGATAGTATCGATAGTCTAAAATAATCGATACTATCGATACTATACCGAAAAAAAAACCTGCCGGGCGTTTCTTGCCTGTTCTTTTGCCGTCCTTAGATGTTGGTGCATTTTCTAGTGCTCGCCTGGCTAGCTACCAGTCTCATGTTAAGAATCTGTCGCCAAGCACCTATCGGTGTGTTCCGGCAGCCTCACTTGAGAGCCAATTCCCAAACCAGGTGTAGCGTGGCGCCATCTTCGACCACATGGTCACTTGACATCAGGTGACTTGTGGACAAACGCTACCCAGTAAGTAGTAAAAAAAAATGTATGTGTTCGTATTGTTCTCGTACTACTCGCGTCTTACGATACCCTTACTCTACGATGTCGTGTGCGGAAGGATCAACTTATCCCCAACGAAAACCTCCCCATAATAGCCCTTATAACATCATCCTCGTCTTGTCTCAAACTCGTGATTCTATAGCCATTGGACCAGCTACAAAATTTCCTTGGTAATTAGAGTTTTTAAACATCTTTTTTTTACTTTAAAGCTTTTGGGTGTGGTGTAAGTTGTAGACTTAGAGCCTATTTAAAAAATGTTAAAAGTTTCGCGTCTTAAAATTCGATTGTCGTAAGGACATTAAAAATTCACCTATGTAAACGAGGCCCATTTTGATGAAGATGGTTTATATGTGTAGATCCAAACTCCAGAGTATAAGCTTTTCGTTTCATCGAGAGGAGTAAACAAACATACACACTTTCAAATTTTCGCATTTACAATATTAAGAGTAATTAAATGCAATTAGTGCAATCGATCTCAAGCTACGTTTACTGTGGCCTTCTTTGAACACATCTTCACTTAACATCAGGTGACATTTAATTTTGTGGTCTTGTAGTGTATCGGTGTATTTCAGCAGCCACTCTTGAAAGCCACTTCTCAACTCAGGTGTAGCGCAACGCTAACCTTAATCACATCGTCATAAAGTGGTGCCAGTTAACAAGATTATGCATTACAAAAGGAACAAAATCCTGACTGCGCCAAAATAAAGTACCATTTGTCACTCCCACAATAAAGGCGAATCTAATGACACCACATATGTTAAAATCCGTCAAGCCATTTAGGCAACAGGCCGTGCCAAAGAAATATACATACACTCTAAAAACACAACCCTCTTTCTTTCGCCATCGGGTAAAATAAAAGTAAAAAAAAGAAGCAAAAAGAACGCTCCAATGTAAAAAGAAAAATAAGTAATCTAGTATAGATTAAACCGCTAATCGCTTGTACATTTCCCCACCCCTCGCGAGGGGGAGTTTTGTCAAGTGTCCGAAGGATCTCTAATAAGCATACAAATGGGAGCGGGGCTTTGTGCTAATCACTGTTTTCTTACGGAGATGGGAAGAGAAACTTGGGAAAAATCTCATTTAACAGCAGTTTTGGAGCCGTGGCGCAGTAAGCGGTGCCTCTGGCATTGAGTGTCGTGGGTTTGAATCCGAAATTAAAAAGCCTATTATATATTTAGAAATAAAAAAATACATGGTTAAAATGTTATGGATATTTCTATCTTTATAAGTATTTATTTCTCTATATAAGTATGTATATCGTTGTCTAGTACAAAACACAAGTTTCGAGCTTAATTTGGGGCTAGGTCAATTTGTGTGCAATTGTCCCTGATATTTATTTATTTATTTAATGTTTTTACTTAAAGAAGCCTTACAGATATACCTACTTTATTAGCTATTTTTTCTACTCTGTTAACCCGCGTCTTGCGAGAGTAAGTGAAGGTATTATTTGTCGCACGTATCTGCGGTCAAGCAGCCGACCTGTCATAACAAGGGATGCTACGGACACTCGCGTAGAAAACGCTTTGGCCCTTATATAAAAAATATTGGGATTGTAGTATTAATAAAACTCCGTTTGTCAGCACACTGTATATTTGTTCCACCGAATCACACAAACACAGAACTTTTATATTTCACCAGGCTATATGTACACTTAAATAATTTAGACTTCGTGTCCACTCGGTCACGACTCCAACCAATCTGCCGTTTTCCTACCCATCTACAACCCAATCTTATGTCAATTTAGTGACAGTTTCGCCGTCCACCAATCAAAACTAGTACTTGAGTCAAATATACTACTTAAATATTATAAAAATCTTAACAGTAGTGAACTTGCTCCAATTCCACTAGTACTATTCTTACTTAATATTTATAAATGCGAAAGTCACTCTGTCTATCTGTCCCGCTTGCACGCCAAACAACTGAACCGATTTAAATTAAATTTGGTACGGAGATGGTTTGAACCCTGAGGAAGGACGTATAGGATACTTTTTATCGCGATAAACTGTATCCCAGGCGGGTGAAACCGCGGGGAACAACTATTTATGAGTAAAGTTGTAAATGTAATCGCGCCCACAATAACAGCATCCTGAAAACCGTGGCAGAGGATCCGCATGCACCTGTACTGAGGCACTACGTGCGAGCGATGGCTGAGATAGAGGTTGTTGACTCTTCTGGTCATCGTGCGCACGGAGTGCCTCGCAGGTTCATGGTTTATTAAGCGTTTCTTGGGATTGGCTGCTACGAAATTGCGCTGTGACACCGATCTTCAATATGAGTTCATGTGTTTCTTTTTTTTTTTTTTTATAGTGTGTTGTTTTTATTGTATTTTGTAGTGTACTAATATACTTTAGTTTTTTTAGCATTATTACTAACCCATGGATTTTTGTTGTCCGAAAAATAAAACATTGAATTGAATTGAAAAATTACCTGTCGAGCGTTTCTTGCCTGTTTTTTTGAATTTTGTCATTTATATTTGAAACTCAATCGAAATATTTTGTACGACTTTCGTGCGTGAGTGTCCCAATACAAATAAAAGTGCGGATCAGGGCGGGCCGCCCTATCTACCGGCCGCAGCTGAGTAAAGAAAATATTATCGGAAGACCGCCCAGAGCAGCGTGGCGCTTGACCAAAGAAAATACAGGTTTCAAGAGGAGTTTGACTATAATTACACTAGCTGTTCCCCGCGGTTTCACCCGCGTGCGCTACAGTTTATCGCGATAAAAAGTATCCTATGTCCTTCCTCAGGGTTCAAACTATCTCCGTGCCAAATTTCATTTAAATCGGTTCAGTAGTTTAGGCGTGAAAGACATACAGACAGAGTTATTTACGCATTTATAATAGGATTTATTAGTAGGGATACCTAGTCACGCCCCGCGATGTCACCCGCGGTTTCCCAGATAAAAAGAAAAAAAACCAACAAAAATAAAATTCAATTAAAATTATAAAAATGTTTTTTTTATTTGTCAGAATATTGTGCTTATAAATGATAGTAGTAATGAGTACAGAGTTACAAATATTCTATTTCCTTAAAATAATAATAATAATAAAAAACTTTTTGGCATTGTTACAATAATACACTTCACCCTTCCTTCCCTGCACCATAGTTTTGTTTATCATATATACTTCAAATGGCCTCTTAGCGTTGGCTACGGCTCCGCTAATGCCTAACAAAGGTCCGGGCAAAGATCCGAGAATAAAGCCACATCATTATCAGCCTTTCACGTTCCCACTGCTGGGACTCTGGCCTTCTCTCAGAGAGAGAGTATGGGCTGTAATCTTCCACGCTGGCCCAGTGCGGGTTGGTAGATGTCGCATGCCCTTGAATGTTGCAGTTCTTGGGCATGCCGGTTTCCTCACGAGGTTTTCCTTCGCCGTTTTGAGCGATGGCAAATCCGCACAAAACCTATTAAGTCATAAGTGCGGGGCCGAGAGGATTCGAACTCGGTGTCGGCGTCTTGTAAGTTGCACGCCAAACCGTTCGGCCACCATCGCTCTAAAGCCACATAGAAAATGTCAATAGACCACGCAGGTGCAACCGCGGGGAACAGTTAGTTTGTACAATAAAGCAAATAACAACGACAAACTTAATTGCTTAAAATTAGCACAATCTTGCGACCTTATCGCCAAACAGAATCGATTTACGTTATTGATGACGTTTCGCATGCTAAGCTTACCTTATCTTTGCTGATTTTTTATTTACTCTCTTCGTTTATCTTAATTAATAAATAGTTATTTCGCGCTTGATTATATGTTATTCATTAATCTACAATGATGAAGGTGGCAGTGCTTTTGGCTTGCAGTCTTGCTGTTGTTTCGGGTACGTGGTTTTTTATTTACCTACGTTTTTTTTATTAATCAAACAGGCGAGGTCAATCAACTAATTAATTCTTCTGCTTTATTTAAGAGCGAAGCTCTTGTCCGTGGAGTATTTTCCATCCCGTTCTGTTCTCGGCCATCCTTTTGACCTCTTGGTACGACTATCCTTTCTTTAACTTGATCTATATATTATGTTCTTCTCGGTCTACCTCTCCCTCTCTTCCCTTCTAATTAATTAATTATTTATAATTGCATAATACATAATTATTATGTTATAAGAAGATACAAGATAAAAAATAAAAATAAAACCAAACGCAGTACACTAAAAATTTGGTAAGCTTCCAGAAGACGGTAAGGTGCCCAAAATGCTGGCAGCATTGCCTCGTTGAATGGCAATGCTAATTTTTTGACCAAAATGTGAGCCAGCATTTTGGTCACCCGTCGCGTCAAATAGAAGCTTTGCCAAGTCCCTAAATATTTCGTGACTGCCTGGCCGCCATGGACCCAAAGTTTCTACCCCAAACGGCATAAACATGTACCCTCTATCGAGCGAGGCATATTTATGCCGTTTGAGGGTTTCAGCTTTTGTCGCGGCGCCACCAGCCCGGATGCTGGTTTCTGGAAGATAGGACGGCGCCAAGGTGTCAACGCATGTTGCATCACGAACTAAAGGTCGTCCCATCTTCCATGGAACCAGCGTCATTCCATCGGGCCTCTAATTATGTTGTATTTTACCAGATTAATCTGACTATTTTTTTGTTACTAAACAAACATATTTCGACATTAAATTAAAAAGTTAAGGCCTGTGAATGATAGAGGCTGCTCTGTACATTTTTCATATTTTTTCATACTTCGGAAGAAAAAACGAAAACCCGTATAGAGAATGACTTTGTTCTCCGTCTGTCTGTCTGTCTGTCTGTCAAGACGCTTTTTCTCAAGAAGGCGTTGAGAGGTATCAAGTAGAAATTGTGTATCAAATGCTTGCGTCTACGATTTCTTCAGCTGTGAAAAAATCTTAATTATAATTCAACGCGATCAATAGATATGACAAGAAGTCATACAACAATGTGCATGTGTATGTGTATGTGTGTGTGTGTGTATGTTTTGTGTGTATGTATGTACATAAACATAATATGTTGCTGTTATTTTCGCATATTTTGCAATTTCACAAGGGAATCAAAACCTAGGGCATTTTCCGTTGACCTAGAACCATGAAATTTGGCATGAAGCAATATCATACTGCGCATGTAAAGGAAACAGTCTATAAACCGTAAATATATAGTTAAACTCGCACTTGGCCGGGAAATTTAACAAAATACGAGCAGCTTGAGGCTTATATGTGCCTATATCATGCTGTGTTGAACTGTAGCAATGTCCCTTTCACTATATCCACCTACTTAATATTTTAAATGTGAAAATGCGTGTCAGGATGTTTGTTACCACGTATCACCGTAATTACTAAACCGATTTTGATGAAATTTAGAATGTAGATAGCTTATACCCTGGATTAACACACAGGCTTTTTATCTCGGAAAAAAGTGTCTGCGGGATAACGGGAAGACGCGGGTGAAACCGCGGGACGCTAATAGTGTTTAAATAAAGTATATTGCAATCTCTCTTATCGAAATCAAATTCCAAAGGGGTTATCTTATCAGTTCCTAATAATTAGCGGATAATCATCAGTTTTTGATTTGTCAAGATAACATTATATTTACTTAGGCTTACTTACGGATAAAGATGTTAGAGTTTTATTCTTATCTCCATATACTGGTTTTATCCTACCATGATTATAAAGTAAATCCACGTCAATGTAATTAGGTAATAAGCTTTTTGTTTACTACTTACAGGGTAGCGTTTGACCACAAGTCACCTGATGTTAAGTGACGATGTGGTCGAAGATGGCGCCACGCTACACCTGGACTGGGAACTGGCTGTCAAGTGAGGCTGCCGGAACACACCGATAGGTGCACGGCGACAGATTCATGAGCGTGGTAGCTAGCCAGGCGAGCACTAGAAAATACCCTACCACACGCTATGGCTTCATCACGATGATTTCCTTCGCCGAAAGCTCAAGCTTATTGTAAGATTCGAACCCACGTCCTACGGATCGCAAGCCGAACTCACTACAAACTGAGCCATCATTGCTATCAACTGCAACTGCGACTTTTTTTTATACTATGTGTATAGGGATAGCAAAATTAATAACGTAACAAGTTAAATTTTTAACAAAACAAAAACAGACTTCAGGTTTCCTTCGGTTTCTCTGGTCTGCCATCATCAAACCCTGATTTCCTTATCATAGGACCTCCTTTGAAACATCTTCTTTTTAACAAAAAAAATAATTTCGCGACCGTCTATGTTTGACGGAGTTAAGCCCGAACATACATAAAAAGAAATACAAACATCACATCCGACAACCTCCCCCTTTTTTGGAAGTCGGTTAAAACATTAATTAAAAATCCTATGAGAACCACTCTCTTGTTAAGAATCTGTCGCCAAGCACCTATCGGTGTGTTCCGGCAGCTCCACTTGAGAGCCAGTTCCCAGTCCAGGTGTAGCGTGACGCCACCTTCAACCACATCGTCACTTAACATCAGGTGACTTGTGGTCAAACGCTAACCTGTAATTAGTAAAAAAAAAAAAATTCGACTTCTATTTTTTTTTTTTATTATTGATAGGTTCGTAATCTGGCCGTGACAACTAGATACATCTTGAACGAATTAAATATGAGTGACATAACGGCTGTCTGACCTCTATATTTCTGTACAGTACAAAATTGTTTCCTATTGTCAACAGCTTTCCCAGCCGAAGACCCAGTGTTGGCCAAATGGGACTCCAAAGGTCCTCGGTACTCGTACATGGAGGATGACCACGGTAACGCGCATCTGGTGGATAACTGGATGAAGCTCAGTGACTTTGAGGGCATGGCGCGTTACAACCCTGATAGGTCGAACCGATACCATCTGTTTACCAGGTAAGATTTTTATCATCAGCCTTTACGTTCCCGCTGCTGAGACTCTGGCCTTCTCTCAGAGAGAGAGTACGGGCCGCACCACGCAGGCCCAGTGCGGGTTGGTAGATGTCGCATGCCCTTGAATGTTGCGGTACTTGGACGTGCCGGTTTCCTCACAATGTTTTCCTTCACCGTTTTGAGAGATGGTACATTAAATACGCACGTGACTTAGTCATAGGTGCGGGGCCGAGAGGATTCGAACTCTATGTCGGTGCGTTGTAAAGCGCACGCGGTTACTCATACGCTCATTAATTTTTAATTGTTGTAAAAAAACAATACATACACTTAAAAAAAAAATTAGTTGTCTGTAAAGTCGGTTTACTGACGATAGTTGAACGTGACAACGTCGATTGACCGATTGTGCTTCTTTGTCGCTCGTTCCGCGCTCTCGCTTGCACTTCAAGTCTTACATGGAACGCCTCAGAGCGAGGTAACGCCGCAGAGCGAGGTAACGCCGCATGAGTCATGTTTTTTCGTGCGTGCAGCCGGCTCTATCGAATTATAAGACGTTGTCACGTCAATATCAAAAAAAGTTTAAAGCTTTTACTGCGTGATCGCAACTACAGTTCAAAGTTCAAATTTCTTTACTTAATAGGATATGTTCACTTTAAAACGTCAAACTTAACACTAGCTGCGCCTGTTTCAACCTCCTTACGCCGGCAAAAGAACACGCGCCGTGATCACTCACGTCATGTCATATGTGTCATGAGCATAAATCGGAGTAGGTGGAGCTATTTAGGTTCATTGACCGCAATCATTGATGTTAATATAGATATTCCATGGGATTCCGACTGATACTCCGGGATTTTAATGAATGTAATTACATGTTTTTATCAATTAGTATACAAATGCTAAATGTAAGCCAATAAGCGCATGAGCGACGTTGTAAATTTAACATCAGCAATACGTTGCTAAACTTTTTAGCCGCTTTGTTGTGACAAACTCGTGGTATCGCCGCATTATGGAAACAAACGAAAGCAATAGCGGGGTGTCGCTAGAGTGACGCGCCTGTCCCTTTCTGTACCACTAGAATTCAATTGTTCATTGACAGTCCCGGGATTCGGGGAATATCCATATTATTGTAACTTGCCATAAGTATACAAAATAACTACAAAATAACCGATTACTGGTCATGAGTAAACACGCATAGTGCATTGTGCAATCTTCCTGTCTCCTGTTTCAGGGCTAACCCCTCCATCAGCCAGCCCCTCGTCCTGAACGATGCAGACCGTGTCCAAAGGTCTAACTTCAACGGTCGCAGGCGCACCGTCGTACTAATGCACGGGTTTATGGGATCCATCACCTCTGGATTCAATACTGTACTGGTGCCAGGTTAGTATCATCATCATCATCATCATCAGCCAGAAGAAGTCCACTGCCTTCCCTTTGAAAGCCACCAAGATTAACTGTAAGCCATTTGCAGAGAACAGGTGGTTGCAAATGGTTAACTGCACTCATGGTGGCGTTCAAGGGGGGAGGTTTATGTTTAGCAGTGGACTTCAAAATCAAAAATCAAAATCAAAAATATGTTTATTCAATAGGATACATTGTGATCACTTTAAAACGTCAACTTAAAACTAGCTACGCCTGTTCCAACCTCCTTACGCCGGCAAAAGAACAGGCAAGAAACGCCCGGCAGGTAATTTTTTTGGCGCGATCACATTGACAATTTTATTCTTATTACTAATTGATTGAATTGGAGCAAGTTCACTAAAATCCCAAGCTTTTTTTTTTGTCATCTAATAGTCCGATATTTTTTATTTAGCTTTACTAATAATAAGATTTCTCTTGTTTGGTTGTACACATTGGGATATGGGAACATGAATATTAACGAGTTGCGGGATCACAACCAAAGCAGACCAGACCCCACAAGCTTCTTCTTGCTGATGGTAATGATGATAAACATTTGTTTTGTTTAATTGTAGACGAGCAGCTTGCGCCTGATGTGCCTTTTCATGCTGTGCTGAATTATAGCAATGTCCTAAAGTTCAGTAAAAAGTCACTTATGTGGGCCGTAATCTACCACGCGGGCCCAGTGGGGGTTGGTATATGTCGCACGCCCTTGAATGTTGCAGTTCTTGGACTTGCCGATTTCCTCACGATGTTTTCCTTTACCGTTTTCAGCGATGGTTTAGCCACACATTACTTATTAAGTCATAGGTGTGGGGCCGAGAGGATTTGAACTCGGTGTTAGCGCCTTAGGCGCTCGCGTTACCATCGCTCTAATGCTTGTCTAGTGTTCGTAAATAGAAGTACTTAATACATAATCTTCTTCTATTTCAGCGTTCTTGGCTGCAGACGACCTCAACGTCATCGTCCTGGATTGGAGCGCAGGCTCCATGTGGGGTCCTCGTGCTGTCCAAGCTGGTAAGATAAATTCTCTTGGATACCACATTCTATGAGTTGTATTGGTGACCTTAGTGTGTTTTGTACTAAAATATCAACCTCAAATTTTTCTTTATAGGACAAGCAGCAGGTCGTTTCATCAACTGGCTGAACTCTGTCACTGGCAGCACTCCCAACCTGTACCACATCGTGGGCTACAGCGTGGGCGGCCACGGTGCTGGCATCATCGCCAGAAACGTGATTGGCGGCGTCGGCTATGTTACTGGTACGTAGATATAGGTCTGCCAATTGCCATTTTCTGTTACACATAGCCAGTAATAGCGCCCTCGCTGGCCACTGCGCTACAGCCTTGCCAGAAATGTAGTTGACAATGGCAAAAATGTTATTATTACGTAGGCATAGTTCATACTGCCATTTAAAGTCAGTAATAGTTACGACGGCCACAGCGCTGGCATCATCATCAGGAATGTGGTTGGCAATCCCTACTTCCCTACTAAAATATAAATGCGAAAGTAACTAACTGTCTTTTTGTTTGTCTGTCTCGCTTTCATGTCTAAACTACTGAACCGATTTAAATGAAATTTGATACGGAGTTTGAACCCTGAGGAAGGACATAGGATACTTCTTATAGCGATATACTGTAGCCCACGTGAGTGGAACTGCGGGGAACAGCTAGTGTCGTATAAGTGTTACTAGTACCTACTTTAATTTCCTCTAACAAAGAGGCAGTTACAGCGTGACAATGGCCAGGAATGTTACTGGAACGTAGGTATAGTTTATCATCAGCATCATCATGAGACGGAACACGTCAGCTGCTAAACAAAAGCCATTTGCATCCATCGTGGCTCTTACAATAACGACGGTCTACTACTGGAAAATCTACTTACAAACCGCCTTCCAGTCTTTCAAAAACTCTTTCTTTTTTCCAGGTCTAGACCCAGCTGAACGTTGGGACGAAGCTCAGCTGTTCCGCGCTGACGATGGCATTTACACTGAGGTCATTCACACCAGCTCCATGGGTGAAATTAGGCCAATGGGACAGGTGGATTTCTACCCCAACGGCGGTAGCAACATGCCTGGATGCATGACTGCGCTGTGTGACCATTATAGGTAAGAAAATAATCATCATTATCATCATCATCAGCTGAAAGAAGTCCACAGCTGAACTACTGGGACACGGGTCGCACGGGAGGAAGGGTTTATGTGCGTATATTATAATTTTAAATTTTTGTTATTACATATAGACTGATTTCCCACTTCCGATACCAAAATAACGTACAACGTTTCCTTAATCCACAGATCATACTACTTCATGGCTGAGTCGGTCCGCAGAGGAGGGTTCACTGGAAGACGCTGCTTGAACCTTCAGCAGGCGATCGCTGGGAACTGCAACCAGCCCGGAACCCTGAGGATGGGAGGCCTTCTACCCAAGAACGGGTAATTGAAAACATTTACTTTCTTAAACAAAATCTACTTGGAATAGATAGATAGCGATGATGACTCTGTGGTAGTGACGTCGGCTTGCGATCCGTAGGGTGTGGGTTTGAATCCTACAATAAGCTCGAGCTTTCGGTGAAGGAAAACATCGTGATGAAACCATAGCTTGGTAGGGTATTTTCTAGTACTCGCCTGGCTAACTACAACACTCAAGTTAAAAATCTGTCGCCGAGCACTTATCGGTGTGTTCCGGCAGCCTCACTTGAGTGCCAGTTACCGGTCCAAGTGTAGCGTGACGCCACCTTCGACCACATCGTCGCTTAACGTCTAGTGACTTGTGATCAAACGCTACCCTGTAAAGTAAAAATCATGTTCACGGTTCATGAGATACAGCCTGGTGACAGACGGACAGCGGAGTCTTAGTATAGAGTCCCGTTTTACTCTTTGGCTACGGAACCCTAAAACACAACAAATATACGTGTTATGTTAATTTTCCCATTTTGTTTCAGTAACACTGGAATTTTCCACCTGACCACCAACCATCAGCAACCTTTCTCCCAGGGCTAACTCAATGTACACAACAGTCAACCACAGAAAAATCAACTGAAAGAAAATATGCTTGGAAAAATTACAAGTTTTGGTGGACTGAATTTTGTCTAAGACCGTGCTTTTGGAAATAAATGCTGATAAGACTGAGGGCATCATCCTTTTATTTATTTACTTTTTAAACTAGCCACCCGCCCCGTCTTCCCACGGGATAGGCAAAGATTGAAATCTGGAAGTTTTTCTTAAAAACACGTGACATGCACATAAAATAATACTCTTTTGTTTATTTATGTTTCAAACTCAAACTCAAACTCAAACTCAAAACTTTTTTATTTAATAGGATACATTGTGATCACTTTAAAACGTCAACTTAAAACTAGCTACGCCTGTTCCAACCTCCTTACGCCGGCAAAAGAACAGGCAAGAAACGCCCGGCAGGTAATTTTTTTGGCGCGATCACATTGTCAATTTTATTCCTATTACTAATTGATTGAATTGGAGCAAGTTCACTAAAATCCCAAGCTTTTTTTTTGTCATCTAATCGATATTTTTTATTTAGCTTTACTAATAAGAAGATTTCTCTTGTTTGGTTGTACACATTGGGATATGGGAACATGAATATTAACGAGTTGCGGGATCACAACCAAAGCAGACCAGACCCCACAAGCAGCACCCGTTCACGAGTTGACGCATGTGCCAGCCATCGCTCTCCTCGACCATATGAGAGGGAAGAGGGAAGAGGGCTGGAAGAGGGAAGAGGGTTTAAAGTTTCTGTCAATAAATGTTTCAGTACTTTATACTAGACTAGCGACCCTCCCCGGTTTTGCAAGGGTGCAATGTAGATTTGTAGACACTAATATGTGGCCGTTTCCTACGAATCTGGCTCAGTGGTAGTGACGTCGGCTTGCGATCGTAGGACGTGGGTTCGAATCCTACAATGAGCTTGAGCTTTCGTTGAAGGAAAAACATCGTGATGAAACCATAGCTTGGTGGTAGGGTATTTTCTAGTACTCGCCTGGCTAGCTACCAGCCTCCTGTTAAGAATCTGTCAGCCAAGCACCTATCGGTGTGTTCCGGCAGCCTCACTTGAGAGCCAGTTCCCAGTCCAGGTGTAGCGTGGCGCCATCTTCGACTGCATCATCGCTTAACATCAGGGGACTTGTGGTCAAACACTACCCTGTAAATAGTAAAAAAATTGGTGGTCTGTAAAGTCGGTTTACTGAAGATAGTTGAACGTGACAACGTCGTTTGGCCGATTGTGCTTCTTTGTCGCTCGTTCCGCGCTCTTGCTTGCACTTCAAGCCTTACATATTTAATTTTTACTTACTTAGCATTAAAATAGAAAGTTGATCACAATAACGCTATAATTATATAAACTTTTTTTAAGAAACCTCGATAAAAACTTAGTAACTAGCTAGCTTTTTTAACAATACTGCCATTGGCTAATACTAAAAAGTATAAAAACGACTTTGTAATAAAAACTATGGAAATATACATGTCTCAGTCTTAGTAATGTTTGACCACACGTCACCTGATGTTAAGTGACGATGTGGTCGAAGATGGCGTCACGCTACACCTGGATTGGGAACTGGCTACATGAAACGCCTCGGAGCGAGGTAACGCCGCAGAGCGAGGTAACGCCGCATGAGTCATGTTTTTTTCGTGCGTGCAGCCGACTCTATCGAATTATAAGACGTTGTCACGTCAAAAAAATATAAAAAATCTAATGTTGAAAACTGCATTAAAATCCGTTGCGTAGTTCAAAAGATCAAAGCATAAATAGCGACAGACAGCGGGAAGTGGTTGTGTTTTATACTATGTAGTGATGCCTTTATAATCGTAGCAAAGTTTATAAGTAAGTTGTATACACAAAGAAAAGACCTACATACCCTCCGTCACGTAAAAGCAATAAAGTGAGTCAAAAGTCGCTTTATTATAGCCAGCGAGAGACCTCACCAGTTAAGATATATACAGGGTGTTGCTAACAACGTTAACACACTAATACTCATCTTTTAAGTACATAAAAACCTCGTCACAGTGTTTGTGATAAAACTCCTCCGAAAAGCTTGACCAATTTTTATACATAAATAGTGTTTTTTTTTGTCGTATATCTGAGAAAAGGTCGTAGGCAATTTTTTTTTTTTTTACTATTTACAGGGTAGCGTTTGACCACAAGTCACCTGATGTTAAGTGACGATGTGGTCGAAGATGGTGCCACGCTACACCTGGACTGGGAACTGGCTCTCAAGTGAGGCTGCCGGAACACACCGATAGGTGCCTCGGGGACAGATTCTAAACAAGAGGGTGGTAGCTAGCCAGGCGAGTACTAGAAAATACCCTACCACTAAGCTAATATCCAATATCCATGTGATAAGGGTGGCCCAGACCAATTTTTTTTATCTAGATAATGTGTAGGCCATGCAGGTGAAACCACGGGGCACAGCTCGTATTGATATAGAATTCTCTCACCAATTAGTGAGCCTATGACACTGAGGAATGATGTAGGTTCACAATAAGAGAATTATTAGGATGATTAAACATAGTCAACGCGGGTAAATCTGCGGGGAACAGCTAGTAAACGCATAAATAAAGCATTAAGTAACATTAGATTTGATTAGTTTAATGTAAAAGATGACGCCCGAAATTAATAATAATCGATCCTGATCCATTATCCGCGGTTTTGGATCAATATGTCATAATATATCATTTTAGTACTAGGGCTTGACATATCTAAATATATATATAACTCAAAGGTCAAATTACTGGACGGAACGGCTGAAATTTGGCATGCAGGTAGATTTTATGACGTAGTTAGGTAATTCGGAAACACGAAAATAGCCGAAGTGAATAAGTTTAATAGCAACTTAATATTGCACCACCCTGTATAATCAGGTGTAGGCTGAGCACCCTTTATTCGCGCAGTAAATTCCGTGCGATGAATATGTTACGACCTTGTGATACCGAAATAATGTGTTCAAGTGCTCAGAAACTTTAGAACTTGACGGTGTCTAGTTATTTATAGATTTCGTGGTTTAAAATAATGCTACTAATATAAAATATTATACACGTGAAAGTTTGTAAGTACGGATGTTGGTTACTCTTTCACGCATAATCTACGGATTTGAGCGAAATTTGGAATGGAGATAGCTTCATCATCATTATCAGCCTTCCACATTCCCACTGCTGGGACTCTGGCCTTCTCTCAGAGAGAGAGAGTATGGGCTGTAATCTAGCACGCGGGCCCAGTGCGGGTTGGTAGATGTCACATGCCCTTGAAAATGTTGCAGTTCTTGGGCATGCCGGTTTCCTCACGATGTTTTCCTTCACCGTTTTGAGCGATGGCAAATCCGCACATAACTTATTAAGTCATAGGTACGAGGCCGAGAGGATTCGAACTCGGTGTCGGCGTCTTGTAAGTCGCACGCCAAACCGTTCGGCCACCATCGCTCGGGGAAGCGTACGTTTTAAATATTTCGCATTAAGGGGATGGGGCGAGTCTATAAATCTGCCAGCCGCCAGGAAGTACACCGTTTGCCACTCCACGGTGGGCATTAATAGAATACTTAATACATCTCGCTGGGAGCCCGGTGTACCAACAGGAGCCCTGGGCAATGCGACACACGGAGCCCCTTTCCCCTTTTCTTGCTTTTTAACACTCATTTTTAAAAAACTTTTATTAGCTTGACGACCGATGTGGCGCAATGGGCGGATAGCCGCCTGTGAAGCGTGAGGTCGCGGGTTCGATTCCCGCTACAGAAGAAATATTTGTGCATTGAAAAAAAAAAAGCGCAAGTATTTGTTCTGTGTCTGGGTGTTGTGGATCCCCGATCGTCGTAGTTTCTGATACCCTAGATACAGGGAAACCTAGTTAGGGGTCAGAGCCTATGTATGTGATTGTGCGGGCATTATTATTATTATTATTATTAGCTTGAATTTGTTTTTTCAATCACAATGCAATTATATTCATTATGCTGCGGCCACACTAAGGTCAACGTCAAGGGAAATGTTAATGCCTATCATGGCGATAAATATTGCGTTAGTTATTAACACAATTATGTGATGCTGGGGCCACACTAACGGGAAATGCCGTTCAATAGCGCGATGATTGACGTTTGACATAAGTGTGGCCACGACATTTGACAGCGGCATTCACATTGGCGTTTGACGTTAGCCGATAACTCAAGTGCATTCACGTTGACCGTTCAAGTGTACCCACACATGTCCGGGCCACACTAAGGTCAACGTCAAGGGAAATGTCAATGCCTATCATCGCGATAAATATTGCGTTAATTATTAACGCTATTATGTGAGTGGCTACACTTGAACGGTCAACGTGAATGCACTTGAGTTATCGGCTAACGTCAAACGCCTATGTGAATGTCGTTGTCTAATGTCGTGGCCACACTTGTGTCAAACGTCATTCATCGCGCTATTTAACGGCATTTCCCGTTAGTGTGGCCCCAGCATAACAAAAGCAAGGAATTATGCGTATTTTTAGAAGGATATCTCCGTACCAAATTTCGTTTAAATCGGTTCAGTAGTTTTGGTGTAAAAGCGAGACAGACAGAGTTACTTTGCAATTTATAATATTAGTAGGGACTAGCTGTTCCCCGCGGTTTCACCCGCGTGGGCTACAGCTTTGCATGCAAAGTCTCAGCCCGATCGGTTTGAAATTGACAAAGTTTCATACAAACTTTCATCCGCTATTTTATCTTCTTAGGGGTAGAATTAATCAAAATCCTTTCTTAGCGAATGCCTACGTCATAACATCTACCTGCATGCCAAATTTCAGCCCGATCCGTCCAGTGGTTTGGGCTGTGCGTTGATAGATCACTATGTCAGTCAGTCAGTCACCTTTGAGTTATATATATTTAGATTAGAAAACTACAAGTAGACTCGTAGGATGCAGCTTGTATGAAACAAGCGAGCTACCTTCGAGCGGGACTGGGTACAGATGCGTAAAAAATTCTATGAATAAAATTACACTTCCGGAATTTATAACGCATACAAAATGGATGTTCTTGAATGTGAGAGGACTGCATTTACATCATGTTTATAGAGCTTCTGATGTTTTCAATAAAATTAATATCTTTCCTTCGATCCAAAGAATGGAATATCTATAACATCTACTAGCTGCACCCCACGGTTTCACCCGCGTCTTCCCGTTATCCCGCAGGAACCCTTTTCTTGGATAAAAGCCTATGTGCTAATCTAGGGTATAAGCTATCTCCATTCCAAATTTTATCATAATTGGTTTAGTAGTCACACAAACTTTCGCATTTATAATATTAATAGGATAGAATAGGATTAGTAGAATAAGAAATACAAAAGATTTGATTTATTAAAATTGATCTTAATGAAACTTGTTTTACTACTTACAGGGTAGCGTTTGACCACAAGTCACCAGACGTTTAGTGATGATTCGGCCAAATGTTGGTGTTTAAAATGATGAAGAAACTCGCAAAATTGGTATATGTTCAGCGACTTTCGTAGTTGACTGTACACGGGCTGGTTAAATCTTGAATCTGTAGTTTCAAGGAAGGAAGAACCTCAGATAAACAGCCGTCAAGTTGGACCGTTTTATCCGGTACATCCGACCACTTTACCCGGATGATAATAAATCCATCACTTGTAGAATAGGGAACGTTACAACGATACTATATGCGGTAGAAAACACGGACATGTTTGTAAATCGGTTTTTGAATACACTATTAACACTCTGTGGTTATTTTATTTAAATTTCTTCGGAAAACATAGAGTGCATATTACTAAATTACTTTTAAAGTAATTATATTTTTCTTGAGCACAAGGCGCCGACACCAAGTTCGAATCCTCTCTGCCCCGCACCTATGACTTAATAAGTTATGTGCGGATGTACCATCGCTCAAAACGGTGAAGGAAAACATCGTGAGGAAACCGGCATCTCCAAGAACTGCAACATTCAAGGGCATGCGAATAATTGAGTATCGAGTGTTAAAGGCTGAATGGATTTTGATTTAACATTATGGTACAGAATAAATTATGAAATAGAATAGGTTCAATTTACTTTGATTCTGGTGTAAATTTGAACGTATAATGACTTATTATTACTGTTTTAAACTATAATAGTCACTAAGCGAAATAGTGCCGAAATATCGAGAACTCAAACAAAAAGAAATACATGGTAATTAGCCCGTTCCAAAACCTAATCCCTCATAATATTTATTATAAAATCGAAAGTAACTCTGACTGTCTGTCTTTCGCGCTTAAACAACTGAACCATGTATGAAATTTGGTACAGAGATAGTCTAGAGCCTGAGACAGTACATAGGCTACTTTTTATATTAAACTGAAGCCCACGCGGGTGTAACCGTGGGGAACAGCTAGTTCTAATATAAAATGACCTACCTTTTCACCAGTTTTCACCGATTGCTTAACAATGTAAGGGATCCCGGGCACGGCACCAAATATCGACGGCATCATAGCTGGAGCGAATATCACTTTGACAGCCTGATTGGAACAGTTGCATCCACTTTGACAGCTGCTTTTAACTTCTTCCTTGTGGCAGCAACAGTGATGACACTTCTTTTCACTCTGACATTTCACTATGTTTTCACTGACTGTTTCACTATCGCTCTGCGAATTTTCTTTGGCGCCCGCTGGCTTTTCTGTTGGTGCGTTTTTTATTTCATTGTTTTGTTGTGATTCATTTTTGTTTTTTTGAGTAAACAGTTTTGGTTTTTTTGTGAAGTCTTTCGGTAGTTCCAGTAGAGGGGTTTTTCTTTTCAACTCTTTTGGTGTTTCGAGTAAATAAGTTTTGTTTGACCGCGTCTCGGGGTTGTGTTCGTTGGTTTTGTTATAAGGTTGCACTAGTAGTGTTTTTCGGATATGCCCCGTGTTTGAGGCCCCTGGTAGGGCCTCAGAGAGAGATCTTGTTGCCTCCAATTTGACAGATTTACGCCCTATTTTTGAGAAAATGTTGGCTTATTTTGTTTGTAATAGAAAGCATTTGAGTCACAGTTTCTTTTGTTTATTTTTATTTTGTTAAACTTAAGTGAGTTAATTTAAATTGCAGCACCACAAAATTAATGTCTAATAAATAATGTTCCGCACTGTTTTAAATTATTCAATGCATTTGTTTAAACAATTTTTTTTGTGCTCTAAACTGATCTTCACGGTTGTATATTATTTTAGTTACAGTTTTTTTTAATTACACGTGGTTATTATGCATTATCTAAATATTATTTTGTTTTAATTTGTATAGTAGGTAGCTATATAAAAACTAGTGCTTTTTTTCCTTCAAAAATTTTCACAATTAAGTCATTGTTAAAAAGTGTTTAATAAACCAGTAATTATCCAAAAAAGTCACAAATTGTCACAATCACCTTCTTTTCTAAGTTCACTCACTTCCAGCACCATTTACTACGTAAACACTGTCTTAAGTTCATTGACCTTCAACTTGAATCACGTGATGTTTGTTTACAAACAAACAAAATCACAAACAAACAATTTCGATCACTTCTTCGCGGACAAACGCCCCGCACTGCCATTAAAGTCCTTGCCAAATTAAACACCGAAACTGTCAATAGTTTATTTTAAAATAAATCATTTAGTGATAGAAAGTTGATAGAAAATTTGGGATACGTCCGCTCTTCCCCAATTACGGGCTGGAACTGATTTGATAGGAGAAAAAGGGGCGTCTTAGAGGGCGTGCCTTAGAAACCACGCCTATCAAAGTTTGATCCAGAAGTAGCTGTCTAGACCAGCGATGGCGAACCACTGGCACGCGTGACATTGATGGCACGTGACAAAAATATCAGGCACAATTTTTTTAGAAAACGATTAATTTTATCGATTTGTCTACATTTAAATTCATAGTAACAGAGTTCATTGTGCTATCGGCTATCATCATCATCATTATCATCATCAGCCTGTTACGTTCCCACTGCTGGGACTCTGGCCTTCTCTCAGAGAGAGAGTATGGGTTGTTATCTACCACGCTGGCTCAGTGAGGGTTGGTAGACGTCGCATGCCCTTGAATGTTGCGGTTCTTGGACATGCCAGTTTCATCACGACGTTTTCTTTCACCGTTTTGAGCGATGGTATATCCGCGCATAACTTATTAAGGTGCGGGCCGAGAGGATTCGAACTCGCTGTCAGCGCGTTGTAAAGCTCACGCGGTTACCGGCCACCATCGCTAGACGCTATCGCTATCAGCTCTAAGTGCTGGAAAACAACAGATATTATGCTACATACAAGTTACGAATTTTAAGATGATACCTAGTCATCTTTGTCATTTTTTGCTAATAACCTAATAAAAATATTTTTTTAGAAAAAATGCCCCCTATGTCAATAAAGGTTCGCCATCCCTGGTCTAGACTCTTGCCAAGATGGCTGATTATGTCGCTGTAATATTTATAAGCGCTCGTAGTGGAGCTTCTCTAGTCATTCTTAACCGATCAACTAGGTTAAGCAACGTGCTCTGCAGTCACTACTTGGATGGGTGACCACTGTGGTGGTTACGGTGTTTCACATTTATAATATTAGTAGGACTTTTGACTTTCCCGATATCCCGCAGGAACCTTTTTGTGGGATGAAAAGCCTAAGTGTTAACACAGGATATAATTCAAAATATATTTATTCAATAAGATACATTGTGATCACTTTAAAACGTCAACTTAAAACTAGCTACGCCTGTTCCAACCAACCAACCAACCAACCTCCTTACGCCGGCAAAAGAACAGGCAAGAAACGCCCGGCAGGTAATTTTTTTGGCGCGATCACATTGACAATTTTATTCTTATTATTACTAATTGATTGAATTGGAGCAAGTTCACTAAAATCCCAAGCTTTTTTTTTGTCATCTAATAGTCCGATATTTTTTATTTAGCTTTACTAATAAGATTTCTCTTGTTTGGTTGTACACGTTGGGATATGGGAACATGAATATTAATGAATACTAATGAGTCGCGGGATCACAACCAAAGCAGACCAGACCCCACAAGCAGCACCCGTTAAACTATCTCCATTCCAAATTTCACTCAAATTTGTTGAGCCGTGTCAGAGTAACAAACAAACTTACTTGCTCACTCACAAACTTTCGCGTTTCTAATAAGATTAGTGTTAAATGTATTAGTAAATACTCACTTTGACATTTAATTTTTGTCTTTAATCTTTACAAAATAACATATTCAAGTAATTAACATAAAAGTCCTTCATCCCCTTTCATCTGCGAAGCATAAAAACGCGAGCACCCTCGTAAAATAAAAAAAGTTCTAAAACCACCCCTCCCACCCCAATTTGTCAAATTAAATAAAAATTTCCTGGTCTTTGTCCCCGATTTAAATTCCTGAAACGATCGGTGAAATGGAAAAATCAACAAGATTTTTTTTGAAGGGAATTGTTTTAGAAATTTTGAGCAAAGTTCGAAATCAAAATCAAGTTGTATTTCATTCAATAGATACATTGTGTACGCGCAGCGGCGTACAGTTAAATTGAAAGAGGGTTGGGTTCTTGATATTATTGGTTTTAATCGTACTTTACATTTAAATAGGCAAAAATAGGTACAGTATTGTATAGGTGTGCCTTCGTGGCCGTGGATTTCTAGAATGTTCGGCGCGCACGCAGCGCGCTGGTGAGAGCAGGACGCAGACGCCTTAGGTGTGGCCCGCCCCGCGTCCCGCGCAGCCTACGTCGATTCGGCTGCCTTGTCGTTACGTATAGTGTGCGTGAACATACTCCGCAACGTTGAAAGATGCTTTCAACATCTGTTTTCATCATCGGTCGTTGGTAAGAGGCACATCTTATGGACCGTTCTTCGGATTGTGCCCTTTGTAGTGTGGACGTCTGCCACGCGACATATGTTGTCTTCTCCAGGATATAGTTTTGTGATCCTTCCCATGCGCCAGTGCAACGGCATTGCATTGTCTTCTTTCAATGACCAGGTCTCCGACTTGAAGGCGACTGCAGTTTTGTTTCCATTTGTTTCTGGTTTGCAGCTCCGCTATGAACTCGCGGCGCCACCGTTCCCAGAACTGCTGTCGTGTTTACTCGATGAGCTGGTACCGGTTGAGCTTGGTTGTTGTGGTAGGCAGAGATGGTGCTGACGTCAGCGGACGTCCGATCCAGAAGTGCCCTGGAGTCAAAGGGTTAAGGGCGGATGGGTCGGTAGAGAAAGGAGAATGGGGTTGGGGATTGAGGATTGCTTCTATTGTGTGAAGAGTGTCGCTAACTCTTCAAAAGTCAAGGAGGCATTACTAGCTACGCGTTTCAAACTATTTTTGGCTGAACGGACTCCAGATTTCCATATATCTCCAAAGTGAGGTGAATAGGCTGGAAGAAACCTAAATGTTATGCACTCATTGGGTGCATAGTCTGAAACCGTTTGACGACTGGATCGTAACACCTTACCCAACTCATTGTTTGTACCGACAAGTGTGTCCATTGTCGCAGTAATTCGCATGGGGCCTGCCCCGATGTAATACAAACCTGCGTAGACATAATATATAGGCTTTGACGGATAGACAAACGAATATACACAAGTATGCTTTGGTGACGCTGACTTTCACGCTTGGTAAGTTACCCATTATTGGTTGCCTTTCAGACGAGTGCAAACTACATACTGTTTGGTAATAGAACGAGATAAGTTTCTACCACTTAGAGGCCAGAAACGCTCACGGAAAGAAGACAGCAGTAGCAGTGGGCCTGCGTGAAACAAACAAGCGTGTTCATGTTTCACACTGAGTTTGGTGAAGCGATGCTAGGCAAATTTGTGATAGATGTGGCAGATTGTTTATAATAGAATTTTAGGTTTATAGGTTTAATGATACAACAAGAGATCAGCCCTAGTGGATCAAATTATAAATAAATATAAGTCGTGGAAATAATTTTGGTAACATTAGAACTAACAGCTATACCACTTGGAAATTGTAAATAAATTGATATATTGTTCCTTCATAGTAAACGCTTCATTGCTATGGGAATGACGAATGAGTTGCCAAGCGCCTCCTCAGGTTCCTCCTTCAGTGGCATCATGACGGAAAACGATCATCTGGCAAACGACTAAGAAAGAAATAAAATAATATAAAATAGTTACATGAGGTTTGAGGAAGAGTTGTAACTAGTGTCTGAAGGCAATTCTTCGACCTCTCAAACTTGTTTCCTTGAGTCGTGGATGTCTTGAAGTGACACATACCGCTTCATTGTGTATAAAATTGCATTGTACATTGTTACTTGGAGTATTTTCTCCTGTAGGACCAGCGACTAACCATCCTAGCACGCTGTCTTGTAAAATAGGCTTATTTGGTCCTAAAACTATTCTTTCAGAACCAACTATGTCAAAGAAGTGATCGGCACCCAGCAGAATGTCTATTTCTGAGGGTTGGTAAAACGTTGGGTCAGCTAACATCACATTGTCTGGCAGTCCTAACCTCTCAACATCAACGCTAGTATGAGGTAAGCAACCAGTAACCTTAGGTATAACGAAACAGTTAATATTTCTGTTAAATGTGCTAACACGGGATTTAATATTGATTAGACCTTGTTCTGTAATAGGAGAAACAACACCATTGATACCTGATACATTGAGTGGATTTATATTTACTGATTGTAGATCAAGTTTCTGTTTCAGGTTCTTCGTGATGAAAGAAGACTGACTTCCAGTATCGAGTAACGCACGAGCGAGGTAAGTAGAATTGGTAAGTGTGTTAGTCACTTCTACCATTGCAGTACACAATAGGACCTGACCCGTGGACACCGCAGCTAAGCTAACTGGAAAATTTGGCGCTTCTCTATTTTCGGTAAGTATTTGATTTTCTAAGTTATCTTTATGTAATATTGTGTTATGTTTTTTCTTACAGATACGACAACAACCCTTCAAGCTACACTTCGTGTTAGAGTGGCCGCTTCGCAAACAGTTGGTGCATAGTTTATGCTTAGAAACTTCACTTAACCTATTGTCAATGTTCATACCTTTGAACATATTACATTGATACACAAAATGATCCTGGTTACATATTGGACAAGTCTTGTTGTAAGATGTAGGCGTGTGAGACACAAAAGATTTCGTAGATCTATTGTCCTTATAGTTATAAAATTTATTATTATTATTATGGATTGGTTTATTTTCATAGTTATTACGATTACAATTAGCTGTTTCTAAAACATTTGCTCGATTTTCTAGAAAGCTCTTAAACTCAATTAAAGTGGGTAGGTGCGATAACCTACCTTTGTGTTCTTCCCACTTGCTGCTGGTTTTAGAATCTAACTTAGCTAAGACCAAGAATATGACCAAAGGGTCCCAACCGTCAGTAGAAATCTCGAGGGTATTAAGTGCGTTTATATTTTTAGACACCTGGTCACTTACATACCTCAAAGCGCTAAAAGATTCCTTCTGTATAACGTTCATACTCACCAAAGCATTCAAGTGGTTATTTATTAATATATTCTTATTGTTATATCTATCACATAATGTATTCCACGCAAGTTCGTAATTACTCGCAGAAAACTCCAACGACCTTATTACGACACTGGCGCTAGATTGCAAAGAATTTCTTAAATAGTGAAATTTACTAATAGGTGTAATCGAGTTGTTATCATGTATCAAGGTTTTAAAAGTATCCCTAAACTCCAGCCACTTCGTATGAACACCATCAAAAGTGGGTAAATTTATGACCGGTAAGGTGATCGAGTTATTTGTGTGGTGGTTATGACAACAACTAGACTTCTCAGAAGCATTAGAATTGGCTTCCTTATTTTTGGATGAAACTAAATCGATGAACTCTTGAGCTAACGCGATTTGTGTATAGAATTCACTTTCAGTATTGTCTCTTTCGAGTATTTGATCATCTAAGTTTTGTGAAAGTTCCTCGATTTCAGTTTGTGTATGATCAAAACTAGACATTAACTCTTGTAGTTGAGTTAATCGTAATGATACCTCTCTAATTTCTAAACTAGATACATTTGCTTCATCGGTAGCGTGATACTTTTGTAGGTAGCTTTTAAAAACGGTAAGACGGCTTCTAAAACCGGCACGCCTTCTAACTAAACTCTTTAAATATTCTTTGGGATCGCCCTTACCAAACGTATCCACATTCAATAGAGGTATAGGGCTTTTAGACCGAACTTTCGATTCACCTTCAGCCATTTTAGTAAAACAATGAGTAGGGTAAAGTAGGAAAATAAATGTACAAATAGACCAATATTATATCCAGTAGTCAAAAGTTCAAACCATACAGCTACGGCCGAGCGCGCCAACAGCACGAGCCGCGCCCGCAGGACACCGCGCAGCGCAAGCGCAGGACAGGTAGCACCGAGCGCTAGCTGCACGAGCCGCGACGGGGAAGCGCAGCGAGTGAGCGCTGCCGCTGGACGCTCACGGGCGAACAACGTAGAAAGATTGTTCTCGAATGTTCAACTACGGTACAAAATTGGGCAAATTAGTTTAGGTACACTTTTTTTTACTAAACCTTTTTAAAAACCAAAATGACCAGCTTAGCTTAAATTACAAAAAAAGAACATTAATAATTATTAAAATGAATTGTCAGAAATAGGCATAGGTAAGTTAAGCTAAGCGTCTCGAAAAGATTAGAATGATTTATTTTGCGTTGTAGGGCAATGAAATGAAATAATAGGAATGAATTACGATTAATATTGCAATATAAAATACAATATTATAGAAAATAGGTTTGTACGTATAAGCCAAGTATGGAAAGTTTATAAATACAATTGAATAGGTTCTTAGCAAATTGTAATGGATTCGCTTTTAAAATGGTAATGAATTTTTACGTAAATTAAAATGGTAAATGGCTGTGCAATAGGCTGCAAGTGCGTAGATAGGGAAGGTACGCGTAAAGCTAGATACCTCCTAAAACGATTAAATAGGTAGCACTCACAAGACACAGCAAATAGAAGTGGATTGGGAAGAATTTAGAATAGGAAATAGGAACGGGCTTACTTGAATCGGCCGTCGGCCTTACGTCCTCGGTTATTGCGTAGTTCGTAATTATTGTCCAGGTACATTCCAATAGATTCCAATTTCCATTATTTGTTCCAATTATTTGTCACGGTCGCCAATATGTACGCGCAGCGGCGTACAGTTAAATTGAAAGAGGGTTGGGTTCTTGATATTATTGGTTTTAATCGTACTTTACATTTAAATAGGCAAAAATAGGTACAGTATTGTATAGGTGTGCCTTCGTGGCCGTGGATTTCTAGAATGTTCGGCGCGCACGCAGCGCGCTGGTGAGAGCAGGACGCAGACGCCTTAGGTGTGGCCCGCCCCGCGTCCCGCGCAGCCTACGTCGATTCGGCTGCCTTGTCGTTACGTATAGTGTGCGTGAACACATTGAGATCACTTTAAAACGTCAAACTTAAAGCTAGCTACGCCTATTCCAACCTCCTTACGCCGGCAAAGGAAGGCAGTTAATTTTTTTTGGCGCGATCACATTGTCAATTTTATTCATATTACTAATTGATTGTGTATGCGCGCTGTATGAAGGTTTTTCGGAGAAATTAATGCAAGAATACATACACAGTGGCGAAATGCAAGGATAGGATGGAATAGATAGGTACTCACATACAATCCTCGAAAACAGCTGCTTGGGGGCGCCCCGCGTGTAATCCTATTAGATTCTGGAGACACTGTCACTCAATGAGAGCACACAAATAACAAATAACAGTTTATAATGAGATATAGCCGAAAACAATTAATGTCCGTTTTATAAGCGCGGGAGTTCACGCACTTCGATGTGTGTCAAGGACGCGACTGCCTTGTCAATGTCACTGCAGTATTGCACTATCCTCAGGTGAGTTAGACAAGGACGGGGAGCGGAATATTGTAGGTGAGGAACAAGGATGGGACATATGCACCTCGCCACTCCCGCTCTAAACAATGAGCATTTTAGCGTTAACAGATTGAGTTGGAGCAAGTTCACCACAATCCCAAGCTTATATACTCTAGTTATATACAACGACAAAAGTCGCAGAACATTCACACTTTTTTCTATTAACCTCATCATCTTAGACACAATTTTTTGACCTCATCATCACCTAAATCAGGTATGTTATGTTGTGGTCAAAATGATACCATGTAAAATATAAAAAAAAACAGTAATAATTACTGATTTTAAACACATTTGGAAAATCGAGAACGATCAGCTAAGTACTTTTGTCGCTGACAGTACTTACCCCATTACAAGTTTTGAAAACTATCAAAGTTTACGTAAACGTCAAAATGTACTACCGCCAACTTGTCAAAGTGGCAGCAAGTACAACGTACTGCCTTAATTCAAACAGTAACCCGACATCTATGTTGGAATACAAAACAAAAGCATTTACCACCAAGCTATGGTTTCATCACGATGTTTTCCTTCACCGAAAGCTCAAGCTTATTGTAGGATTCGAACCCACGTCCTACGGATCGCAAGCCGACGTCGCTACCACTGAGCCATCATCGCCATAAAGTCATAAGTGCGGGGCCGAGAGGATTCGAACTCGGTATCGGCGGCTTGTAAGTCGCACGCGTTACCGTTCGGCCACCATCGCTTCGGCCTCTACCTGGCTTAAATCCTACTCCATAACTGCTAATTGAGTTTAACCCTTCGGTTAACTTAGGTAAAGCTTCGGTTAACTTTGAACAAGTCGTTTACTTTTATAGGTCGGTTTAGCGGACATCGGGTTAAGTTACGAGTTGGATTAAAGTGTAAACGTTCGTCCGTGGCACCGTCCGCACAGTAATTTGAATCCTGTATATATTGTTATTGGATTTAGCCGAGTTGCCGAGTTGGTAATGCCTGATTGCAAAGCTAGCGGTCCCGGGTTCGAATCCCGGTAAGGGCAAATATATGTGTGATGAGCACGAATATTTGTTCCTGAGTCTTGGATATTTCTATCTATATAAGTATTTATTTCTCTATATAAGTATTTATATCGTTACCTAGTACCCATAACACAAGTTTCGAGCTTAATTTAGGGCTAGGTCAATTTGTTTGCATCGGTAATATTAATTAATATGTTTCTAGATAATATAATATCAGCATTCAGATGTCAAAGCTCTATCGATGAGACGTAAAATAAGTACCTGAGTACAGTCAGCTACAAAGGTAGTTAATCATACTTGATTTTCCAAATATGTAAATACTGAATCAGTAATTTTGGTATATAGGTATGTATCGATATCGATCCACGGTTTCCCATACTGGAGACAGAAATTTGACATAAGCTTCATAGAAGTAATGTCAAAATTCTATCTCTAGTAAGGTAAACCGTGGATAGATCTGTGAGAACGGCCGTAAATAGTTCGAAATTTTATAATAAGCTTTACTAATAAGATTTTTCTTTAGTACCTACCTACTTAGATATGACGTACTAATCATCTTCTATGATGTTTTTATCAAGACAATATGTACAAGGTAAGGTTGGTTATATCATAGTAAAGAGTAGTAGTTCAGCTTCATACAAATTGGCCGCCGCCGCGCCGGTTTGAATGTGTGCGAGAGTAGCGGCTCCGTGTACGCACGCACTTTTCACGCACACAATCACAAACGAACGGGGCCGCGGACGGGGCCGCGGCCATGTACTCAGTACGGAACGCGCCGCCTATGCGTCACCGCAAGAGTAGGCAATTAACTCGTCGAGCGGCCTTAGCTAACCTATAGTTCTTACTTTACTGTGGTTATACGCAACCCTTGCTTTCTATATTCCAGATAACACCCGCAGTTCATACCCTGTCACAGTTAGTTATTTTGATGGCTATACAATATTATAGGCGTATGTTGTTGGAGAGTCGCAAAACCGGAAGCTTGTCAATTTTCTAGGAACAAACGAGTTTTTCAAAAAAAAATCGTGTTGTTACATGATTATGTGGTTAGCTGTTCCCCGCGGTTTCACCCGCGTGGGCTACAGTTTAACGCGATAAAAAGCCTATGTGTTAATCCAAGGTAGGTATAAACTATCTCCATTCCAAATTTCATTAAAATCGGTTCTGTAGTTACGGTGATACGTGGTAACAAACATTCACACACACACACAAACTATCGCATTTATAAATAATATTAATAGGATAACAAGGAACTAAGACGTTTTTTCAACAGACAGATAACTTCCAAATTGGTGCCAGATAGCAAACCCTACACTAGATTACAATATCAAAATTTTCAACTATCCAACAGCAACTATAACACACTGTGTGCAACTGACGGCGGCTTTGTCGAACTTTGATGTAGGTCCTAGAGCAGAGGCAGACAAACTTATTGCAGCAGGGGCCAGAAAATCTTAAAAAACTTCACGAGTCGCCAGAATTTTAACACAATATGCATTTTACTTTGAAAAATTACAAATTAAGCGTTAAGGTTTAAGCTAGTAACATAATAGGTATGAAAAAAGTAGAAAGTTATGAACTAGTATTGACACTTCTTAGGTTTGAGATAAAGTTCATCATACTTATTTGTTTCATTTTTTTTGACGAATCGCTAACTAACTATGTGTATATAGTACACACTGCGCATGCATACGTAAAGTACCAACGTATATATTAAAAGCCCTCGATAGCAAGAGTCTCTCCCAATCCTTCCTCCTAGCTTTACACTTATAAGTCCAGCTCGAACGGTTTTACATTACAGCCCTACCGAGCGTAACGAATGACTTGTAGTGTTTTTTTGTATGACGTATTGCGTTTTGACCTAAAAGCATTATTGTATAACTGAATAAACTATTAAATAAATGAATGTTTGTGAACGAAGTTTTACTAAAAAAATAATTAACATTGCATTTGAAACCTCTCTCTCAGAAAAGACGTATGCAGGCCGAATTTAAGCCCTTCGCGGGTCAGATTTAGCCTGCGGGCCGCACTTTGATCACCCTTGTGTTAGGGGGTTTTGATTAGGGTCGTAGTATTGTGTTTGTTCGTTCAACGGTGGATATAGGTCATAGCAGTTTTATTCCCTAGCCTGCTCAATGATTTTTGAATTGGTGGATTATGGCCGTCTCAGTCAGTGTTTGTGATAGGTGGATCGTTATAATCAGCCTGTGTCAGTCCACTGCTGGACATAGGCCTCTCCCAAGGTACACTGAGCCCGGTCTTCGGCTCTTCTCATCCAACTACTGGCAGCCACTCGGCGCAAGTCGTCGCTGCAGCTAGTCGCAGCGCGTCCTACACTACGTGCGCCAAGTCGCGGTCTCCACTCAACAACACGTCTACCGCAACGGTTGTCGGTTCTGCGGCTTATATGACCAGCCCACTGCCACTTCAGCTTGCTAATTCTGTGATTCGTGGGTATTAAAGTTGAAATAAACGCCAGAGTAGTTTATATAAATAATTTATTAACAAAATAAGCAGTTAGCACTTAGCAGCCGTACGTCTAACAAAGACGGAATGGAATGATTAGAAAAGGACGCAGCTATACATTAGAAAGAGAAGGCAGCTACTTTTTGCTGTTCGTTCGGAGTCAATTTGCGTTACGTATCTGTGGTCCATACCATTTATACCACAGATACAGAATCAAAATAATAGTAATGTACAATCCTTAATTTTAAAAAAACATTGTAAATATTGTGTGATGTCCTGTTTAAATGCATAATATCGATAGTATTGTTGCTCGCGAAGAATAAACTATCGATAAGACTATCGATTATCGATCAGCATCACTAGCTCAGAGTGCAGTCTACAAACAGCTTTCCACATTATGGCTCTTTACAGTGAATAAAAAAATAACAAATCCGTTCAGTCTTGTAAATTGGTAAACTATCGATAGTCTAACATAATCGATACTGTCGATAGTTTATTCTTCGCGAGCAACATCACTATCGATACTATGATAGTATCGCACTCACTCGATAGTTTTGCCTCGTTTTGAGCTATCGATAGTGTCGATAATGTCGATTTTTCAGATGAATACTATCGATAGTTTTACTATAGATAGTTTGGCAGCGCTACTAGAAACAGATTTCCATGTGGCTCCTTACAGTAAATAAAAAAATAAAAAATACGTTCCGTCTCAGACGAACAAACCAACACACTTTCTCGATCATAAACATTTTAATCATCGCTAGTTAGAGCTGCAAACTTGTTAGCAATGGCCGCGGTGTGGACCGCGTCGTCCGACGACTCCCCGTCGCTAGAGTCCGTCTGTCCGTCCGCGTTGTCGTCTGACTCTATGTCGGACACCGGGGTCGGCTCGCTGTCTTCACTTGAGAGCGCCTGCACCCACTTCACGTATTTCTTTTCATCGGACGATTCGAATTTTTCTGTAAACAACATAAATAAAAAATTTAAGGTATTTCAATTGTAGCTGTGCCCCGCGGTTTCAATCGCGTCTTCCCGGTATCCCGCAGGAACCTTTTTTGGAATAAAAAGGAGCCGATGTGTTACTACAGGATATAAGCTATCTCCATTTCAAATTTCATTCAGAACCGTTCAGTAGTTTTTGCGTGAAAGAGTAACAAATATCCATCCATCCATACTCACAAACTTTCACGTTTATAATATTAGTAGGATAGGATTGTCATCATCATCGTCAGCCTATCACGTTCCCACTGCTGGGACTCTGGCCTCTCAGAGAGAGTACGAGCGGTAATCTAGCACGCGGGCCCAGTGCGGGTTGGTAGATGTCGCATGCCCTTGAATGTTGCGGTTCTTGGACATGCCGGTTTCCTCGCGATCTTTTCCTTCACCGTTTTGAGCGATGGTATATCCAGACATAACTTATTAGTCATGGGTGCGGGGCCGAGATGATTCGGGACTGTTGATGTTGGTGGTGGAATGACGTACCTTTTTGTTCAGTGAATCCAGGCGGACGTAGCCACAAACATATTTTGCCGTCCAACGCCATTCTTAGCAGACTATTTGCCGCTCGGTATGTGTCCAATCTGGAAATATAACACACTTTTAACATAGTAAAGGAGTAGTAGTTCAGCTTCTTATAAATCGGCCGTCGCCGGTTTGAATGTGTGCGTGAGTAGCAGCGCCGTGTACGCACGCACTTTTCACGCACACGCACACATAAACGAAAGGAGGCGGCCGGGGCCGCGGCCATGCACTCAGTACGGAACGCGCCGCCTATGCGTCACCGCAAGAGTAGGCAATTATTGACAACCGATGTGGCGCAATGGGCGGATAGCCGACTGTGAAGCGTGAAGTCACGGGTTCGATTCCCGCTACAGGACAAATATTTGTGCATAGAAAAAAAAAAGCGCAAGTATTTGTTCTGTGTCTGGGTGTTGTGGATCCCCGATCCTCGTAGTTACTGATACCCTAGATACAGGGAAACCTAGTTAGGGGTCAGAGCCTATGTATGTGATTGTGCAGGCATTATTATTATTATTATACTCGTAGAAGCGACTGGTCGATGCTACCCGTGACCAAAATGCTGGCCGTTATTTTGCGCAACGAATAAGCATTGCCGTTCAACGCGGCAATGCGGCCAGCATTGTGGGAACGTTGCCAACTTGTAGTGGTTTATTAGATTAAGTATTTGTATTGTTTAGTTCGATAGGTAGTTTGATTTTATACTAGCTGTTCCCCGCGTGGGCTACAGCTTTATGCATGCAAAGTCTCAGCCCGATCGGTTTAAAATTGACAAAGTTTCATACAAACTTTCATCCCCTATTTTATCCCCTTGGGGGTAGAATTAATCAAAATCCTTTCTTAGCGGATGCCTACGTCATAACATCTACCCGCATGCCAAATTTCAGCCCGATCCGTCCAGTGGTTTGGGCTGTGCGTTGATAGATCACTATGTCAGTCAGTCACCTTTGAGTTATATATATTTGGATTTTAAGGTTTAGTTAAGTGTTTTTATTTAGTAATTTTTTTTTTGTTTAAACCTAATGTTATGATACGAGAGTCGAGACATATAGTATCTTTATATATTGTCGCACGCACCTGGCAGCTTTAGCGGTGAGGTAGCCACGTTTCTTGGCCCACCCGTCGCAGATGTCTCTAGGCGACCACGTGTCATCTTTCTCTGGATGCTCCATACGCAGCAGCCGAGGTAGATCCAGCCTCTCGGCCATGTATCTAGAATTAAGCAAGCGAGAAGCTATTGCTAGTATTTTGGGATAAAAGTTAGCCTATGTTTTAATCCAGGGTGTAAGCTATCTCCATTCCAAATTTCATTCAGATCCGTTCAGTAGATTTTGCGTGAAAGAGTAACAAACATCCATCCATACATCCATGCTTACAAAAACAACTAAAAATGTGTCTGTAAGATTACCTTATGGTAGTGTACGGTTCCCTGAGCTGCGCAATAGGGTAGGACCCCATCAAAATCTGTATAGGCCGCGGCACCTTTGACGGGAACACTAGACCGGGGCAGTCGCAGAATCGCACCTGAGGATTTAAATATAAAACATCATCATCATTATCAGCCGTCCACGTTCCCACTGCTGGGACTCTGGCCTTCTCTCAGAGAGAGAGTATGGGCTGTAATCTACCACGCTGGCCCAGTGCGGGTTGGTAGATGTCACATGCCCTTGAAAATGTTACAGTTCTTGGGCATGCCGGTTTCCTCACGATGTTTTCCTTCACCGTTTTGAGCGATGGCAAATCCGCACATAACTTATTAAGTCATAGGTACGAGGCCGAGAGGATTCGAACTCGGTGTCGGCGTCTTGTAAGTCGCACGCCAAACCGTTCGGCCACCATCGCTCTCAAATAATAGTAAAATAAAACATATTAGATGGAAAACTCCTAAAAAAAGCCGTACACAAACTAAAATGAAAATATGTTCATTAAATTAAGACTACTGAGCCAAACTATGTTACCCTAGTTGCGCCCCGCGGTTTCACCCGCGTCTTCCCGTTATCCCGCAGGAACCATTTTCCAGGATAAATATATAGTTTAAAAAAACTAAAAAAAAACACTTTAAAAACGCACTGAAAAATATAAAATAATAAAATTGACTTGTATTAGTTACGATATAGGTTCACGAGGGGTTTACTAGTAGCCACTGCAGAGATGCCCTACCCACCTTCCGGCTGCATCATCAGATCAGGTCGATGATACCAAATTATTGCATTGTCACCGAGATTACATACACATACAAAGTTTCAAGTCGATACGACAATTAGAAGTAGGTGAAAATTGACTTCTAAGATTTGATTACATTGTTAGTTAGTTACAAGTCAAGCTAATAAAAGTGTTTTAAAAATAGCTTATGTGTTAATCCAGGGTATAAGCTATCTCCATTGCAAATTTCATTCAGATCCGTTCAGTAGTTTTTGCGTGAAAGAGTAACAATAAATATCCATACATACATCCATCCATCCATCCGTCTGGATCCCCACTTCCCTCTGTTTGTCTGCCCCGTGGCAGACAGACAGTCTCACCTGCGGCGTAGTATATATAGTCTGGAAGTGCTTGGTGTGCCCCGGGGTCTTCGACACGCTGAGCCTCTTGCGTCCCAGCACCGCGTTCATCAGCGACGACTTCCCAACGTTGGGCTGGCCGCAGCATCCGATAGTGAGGATGCCGTTCTTGAACCTCTCGTGGGAGTAGAAAGACGTGTCCGGCTTCTCTATTACCGTTTCGCCTGCGGGAAGAATGGAGCATTTTCTAGACACACTTTTTTTTTTACTTCTTACTGGCTAGCCATTTTAAGTGACAATGGTGTCGATCGGTTTTGCACACTCTAAAACTAAACTAGGTTTGACAGGTCTAATAGTAACTCTGTCCTTTTTTTACTGCAGTGGTAAGAAAAAGACAGCAATACCATTAGACCTGTCAAACTTAGTTTAGTTTTAGAGAATGCAAACCCGAATCGACACCAATGTGGTCGAAGGTGGCGCCACGCTACACCTGGACTGGGAACTGGCTCTCAAGTGAGGCTGCCGGAACACACCGATAGGTGCTCGGCGACAGATTCTTAACTCGAGGCTGGTAGCTAACCAGGCGAGCACTAGAAGACAATGCCCTACCACCAAGCTGTGGTTTCATCACGATGTTTTCCTTCACCGAAGGCTCAAGCTCATTGTAGGATTCATTAATATCCGATACATCTAATACTTGCGACTGGCTTAATTCACTCTGAACTGGGCTGACATCGCTCAGGGTAGAGAGGAGAGGCGCTCTCTCGTTTCGGAGGCCAACACACTTTGGTTCGCTGAGCCATCAGTTTAAGTACATACCAATTTCAACCTCATCATCTTCTCTCTCGACCTTCATCTCCTCCCGTATCTTGTCCTCCCACGGCGCCAGGTCCACCTCTCCCCGCACCAGCTCCTTGCAAGCCTCCAGGAGTTGGGTGGCTCCCTCCACGCACATGCGCTGTCTGCCTTTCCGACGCCGCACTTGGAGACCTGTTACATATACATATATAAATCATCATCATCATCATCATCAGCATCATCATCAGCTCATTTTTCCACTGCTGGGACTTTGTCATCATCGTCAGTGTAGCATGTTCCCAATGCTAGGTAAAAATATAATAATGAAAATTTATTTATTTCTGACATGCACAATGGTGTCGATTCGGTTTTGCATTCCCTAAAACTGAACTAAGTTTGACAGGTCTTATAGTATTGCTGTCTTTTTCTAACCGCTGAAGTAAAAGAAGCGACAAAAGTAGCTGATCGTTCTCGATTTGCCAAATGTGTTTCAGATCAGTAATTATTATTGTTTTTTTTTACATTTCACATGGTATCATTTTGACCACAACATAACACACCTGATTTTAGGTGATGATGAGGTCAAAAGTTGGTGTCTAAGATGATAAGGATGATAAAAAAAAGTGTGATTGTTCGTTGACTCTACTCGCCTGGCTAGATACCACCCTCAAAAAAAAAAAAAAAATCAAAACATTTTTATTTAATAGGATACATTGTGATCACTTTAAAACGTCAACTTAAAACTAGCTACGCCTGTTCCAACCTCCTTACGCCGGCAAAAGAACAGGCAAGAAACGTCCGGCAGGTAATTTTTTTGGCGCGATCACATTGACAATTTTATTCTTATTACTAATTGATTGAATTGGAGCAAGTTAAGAATGTTAAGAATCTGTCGCCGTGCACCTATCTGTGTGTTCCGGCAGCCTCACTTGAGAGCCAGTTCCTTATCCAGGTGTAGTGTGACGCCACCTTCGACCGCATCGTCACTTAACATTAGGTGACTTGTGTTCAAACGTTGCCCAGTAATTAAAGAACCACTCACCAGCTTTGTCACTAGTGGCTCCTCTCAAGTTGTACCCAGGACAGGAGGTGAAGT
This sequence comes from Opisthograptis luteolata, assembly GCA_931315375.2. Classification (NCBI taxonomy): domain Eukaryota; kingdom Metazoa; phylum Arthropoda; class Insecta; order Lepidoptera; family Geometridae; genus Opisthograptis; species Opisthograptis luteolata. Next base: position 4,214,310 of record OV928063.1, on the reverse strand, counting down.
AGACAATCTTCAGGCCGGGGTACGTGGTGCAGAAGTGTTCCTTCCACGCGACCACCACCGTTGCGGGCACCAGGTCTATCTTGTTCAGCACCAGGATCATGTCCTTCCGTTGATCCTTTACTATGTACTCGTAGAGGGACGGGGGGAACATCATGCCCTGTAACAGGGTAGTTTTCTTTATACATTAATAACAATAATTATAATGCCCGCACAATCACATACACAGGCTCTGACCCTTAACTAGGTTTCCCTGTATCTAGGGTATCAGAAACTACGAGGATCGGGGATCCACAACACCCAGACACAGAACAAATACTTGCGCTTTTTTTTTTCAACGCTCAAATATTTGTTCTGTAGCGGGAATCGAACCCGCGACCTCACGCTTCGCAGTCGGCTATTCGCCCATTGCGCCGTCACATTCACTGCGTTATGAGCAGTGATCGGAATCGACAGTACAATTTAGGGTCTAACCCCAAACATTATCATAAGCATGGATAAGATATAAATAGGTAGTGCCTTACAAGGCTCTCATACCGAGATCTATTGCCACCTGTGACTTATAATGTGCGGATCTACCATCGCTCAAAACGGTGAAGAAAAACATCGTGAGGAAACCGGCGTGTCCAAGAACTGTAACATTCAAGGGCATGCGACATCTACCAACCCGCACTACGCCCGCGTGCTACATTACGGCGCGTACTCTCTCTGAGAGAAGGCCAGAGTCCCTCTCATATGGTCGAGGAGAGCGATGGCTGGCACATGCGTCAACTCGTGAACGGGTGCTGCTTGTGGGGTCTGGTCTGCTTTGGTTGTGATCCCGCAACTCGTTAATATTCATGTTCCCATATCCCAATGTGTACAACCAAACAAGAGAAATCTTATTAGTAAAGCTAATTAAAAAATATCGGACCATTAGATGACAAAAAAAAAGCTTGGGATTTTAGTGAACTTGCTCCAATTCAATCAATTAGTATAAGGATAAAATTGTCAATGTGATTGCGCCAAAAAAATTACCTGCCGGGCGTTTCTTGCCTGTTCATTTTCCGGCGTAAGGAGGTTGGAACAGGCGTAGCTAGTTTGACGTTTTAAAGTGATCACAATGTATCCTATTGAATAAAGTACAATTGACTATTGACTCCCAGCAGTGGGAACTAGGAACGTAACAGACTGATGATGGTGAACTGACCGCATATCTAACGTCCACGATGAGCAGCAATATATCACACATCTCCATGACCCTCCACAGCTGCCTCCACGTCTCCAAGTTGAGCTCGAAGTAGGACATCTCCTTCCAGTGCTCCGACGATTGCAGCTGATCTATGTAGTTCTGTGAAACGAGATTCATTTATATATAGTAGGAAGTAGGGCAGTAAAATGGTAGCTACTAGCTGCGCCCCGCGGTTTCACCCGCGTCTTCCCCGTATCCCGCAGGAACCTTTTTCTTGGATGAAAAGTAGCCTATGTGTTAATCCAGGGTATAAGCTGTCTCCATTCCAAATTTCATTCGGATCCGTTCATTAGTTTTTGCGTGAAAGAGTAACCAACATTCAACCATCCATCCATCCATCCATCCATACTCACAAACTTTCACATTTATAATATTAGTAGGATTATTAACAACCAAATCCCAAGTGAAATTTAAGACTGGTAAGAAAATTTGAAGTTCCTAAGAAGAGACAACTTATTAGTAAAGCTTATTACAAAATATCGGACTACGTAGATGCCAAAAATGTTTGGGATTGTAGTGAACTTGCTCCAATTCAATAAATAAATATCGGTTGACAATTGCACACAAATTGAGCTAGCCCCAAATTAAGCTCGAAACTTGTGTTATGGGTACTAGACAACTAATCAATTAGTATTAAGAATATAATTGTCAATGTGATCGCGCCCAAAAAATTACCTGCCGGGCGTTTCTTCCCTGTTCTTTTGCCGGCGTAACGGGGTTGGAACAGTTTTAAGTTCGACGTTTTAAAGTAATCATATTATGTATCTTATTAAGAAAGAATTTTTGACGTGACAACGTCTTATAATTCGATAGAGCCGGCTGCACGCACGAAAAAACATGACTCATGCAGCGTTACCTCGCTCTGCGGCGTTACCTCGCTTTGCGGCGTTACCTCGCTCTGAGGCGTTCCATGTAAGGCTTGAAGTGCAAGCGAGAGCGCGTTATGAGCGACAAAGAAGCACAATCGGCCAATCGACGTTGTCACGTTCAACTATCGTCAGTAAACCAACTTTACAGACAACCAATTTTTTTTTTTGATTTTGATTTTTAATTTTGACTCTTCTTTACCTTGAAATACCTCTGCTCCTGTGCGTCTAACTGTGCGGGTGTCATGTTGAAGTCCCACGGAGGCCTTTTAGGGAACGAGACATCCTGAGGGAAGTACTTGGACGGCACTACTTCCAGCTCCTTCTCCGGAACTGGGTTTAGGGACTTTCTGAAATATATAAATTCATCATCATCAGCTGATAACGTTCCCACTGCTGGGACACTGGCCTTCTCTCAGAGTGTGGGCCGTTATCTACGACGCGGGCCCAGTGCAGGTTGGTAGATGTCGCATGCCCTTGAATGTTGCGGTTCTTGGACACGCCGGTTTCCTCACGATGTTTTCCTTCACCATTTTGAGCGATGGTAAATCCGCACATAACTTGCCATAGGTGCAGGGCCGAGAGGATTCGAACACGGTGTCGATGCCTTATAAGGCGCAAGAGTTACCGTTCGGCCACCAACGCTCAATTTTATTTATTTATTTATTTGGTAATAGGCGAGCAGCCTGAGGCTGATGTGCCTATATCATGCTGTGTTGAATTACAGCAATTTTATTAATTATTCATATATTTTATTTAGTGACAGGCGAGCAGGTTGATGTGCCAGTTCAGTGTAAAGTCAAGTCAAGGAAGCATTGTTAGCAAGTGACTTTCGTGATCAAAACTTACAATGCCTCTTCTTTCTTCATGCTAACTTCCGCGTCGCTCTCTCTGTAGAACTTCAGAGCGTATCGGTTGACGTCACCGCGGCCCCGCGATTTATTTGGCTGGTAGTTCAGCGATACAACGTCATACGCGTCCGCTGACGATGTTGCTGGAAATAATACTGTAACTGAATCACTCTTGTATGTTTAAATACCTTTTACAATAGTCAGAAAATCCTAATAATATTATAAACGTGAAAGTTTGTGAATATGGATGGATGGACAGATGGATGGATGGACAGATGGATGGATGGACAGATGGATGGATGGATGTTTGTTACTCTTTCACGCAAAAACAACTGAACGGATCTGAATGAAATTTGGAATGGAGATAGCTTATACCCTGGATTAACATATAGGCTACTTTTCACTAAAAAGTTTCCTGTGGGATAACGGGAAGACGCGGGTGAAAACGCGGGGCGCAACTAGCAAGGATACATGGTTTGTTTGCAACCAGTTATCCAGCTTATTTTTAAAGAATTTCACTGACAGATGCCGACACAACGTCTTCTGGTAGTCTGTTCCAGTTGTGCACCACTCTAGGAGCAAAGAAGTGGTTGCACAGTGTTCGATAATATATTATGTAGTAATTATAACAACATACTTTTTTTTTTTTACTCTTTACAGGGTAGCGTTTGACCACAAGTCGCCTGATGTTTAAGTGACGATGCGGTCGAAAATGGCGTCACGCTACACCTGGACTGGGAACTGGCTCTCAAGTGAGGCTGCCGGAACACACCAATAGGTGTTTGGCGACAGATTCTTAACGAGAGGGTGGTAGCTAGCCAGGCGAGTACTAGAAAATACCCTACCACCAAACTATGGTTTCATCACGATGTTTTCCTTCACCGAAAGCTCAAGCTCATTGTAGGATTCGAACCCACGTCCTACGGATCGCAAGCCGACGTCACTACCACTGAGCCATCATCGCTATAATATATATACTTACTCGGAATAAGCATAACTTTGGTTTGCTTCTTAGTTTGAAGCTGTTGCTTCTTAGCTTTTCCGCTGAAAGGAGTTTTACGCCTTGCTTGCGGCATTTTTATGCTATCTGTAAGCAAAAAGACTAAAATTCAACTATGTAGGTTAGGAAGATGCATTTCGTCGCGGAAGTTTCCTTTCTGCTAGAAATAGATTACTTGTAAATTACAGTAGAGCGAGCTCGTTTAAAAGGTGATAATTTTAAGGTTTTAAGTACTTAAACTGTGTGCAATACGTAGGTAGGTAAATAATTGTGTAGGTCTTCTAAATTAGAGATCTCCACACAATAGTCGCTAAAAACATGTAGGTACTGGGCCGAAGCCGGTGAGGTAAATTACGGCCCGTATCTATAAAAGAGAAAGCCTTAGTCTGTGTCCCAGCAGTGGGACCGGTACAAGCTCAACAAGCTGATGTTGATGTTTGTTTGTGAAAATTGTGAACATTGCCAATGTGCACGGATTAAATTCAGAATACAGAGTTATGGGATTCAGTATAATAAGAGTCAAGCTAACTATAAATTAAGCTAAGAAGCCGTTTGTTTATATTTACCGTTTAGCACCCAAAATCGCAAATATCTTCAACTTTTAGTGCAACTTTCTAGAAAAGTGCAGATTGCAGGTGGTTCGCCGGCTGGAAGCATAGATTAAGTAGACTATATACTACGGCTGGAAGCTGGAAGAAACTATTACGACATTGACATTTGACAGTGACACAGATTGTCACAGATGTACAAATCTGTTTTGATCTCATCTTTTATAAGTTATTGTCAAAGTCAAATTAATCATGACATGACACTAAAAGTCATAACGCACAACATAACCTGTAAAAATAATTCTAAATAGTAAATCAAAATAAATCCAAGTTCCTGTTATTTGACTGAATACTAAAACGTAATTGTGAATCTCGAATCAAAATGTTGCCGCTATCATTATTGAGGACAGCGCAGAACCATCCAATGTTAGTGGAGCTGAAGAATGGCGAAACATACAACGGTCACCTCGTAAGCTGTGATAACTGGATGAATATCAACTTACGAGAGGTGATTTGCACATCAAGAGACGGTGATAAGTTCTGGCGAATGCCGGAGTGCTACATCCGAGGCTCAACGATAAAGTACTTGCGAATTCCCGACGAAGTTATCGACATGGTGAAGGAAGAAACACAAGTGAAAGCCAGGAGTCGTACGGACATTTCCAAGGGCCGAGGTGGGCAGAATATGCGTTCGGGACGCGGCGGCAGTCGCGGAGCGTTCGGTAACCGCGGCAGGCCCGCGCCCCTAGCTCGGGGTGGCGGCGGTGGCGGTAACAATCCAAGAAATCAGAACAAAAATAAAAAGTAGCTAGTTAACTTTGTAGTTTAATAAATTAAGGTTTGGCTAAGGATGCTGTGCGTTTTATTTTGAATCATACTAGTAGTACTAGTCTCTACTGTTATAAATGCGAAAGTTTGTGAGTGAGTAAGGGTCATATTGTCGACTAGCTAACAACACCGTGCAAGTCTAATTTTGCAACGTTTCAGGAGACAAAACTGTTTTACTTGTATGTTTTTTATGTAAATAACTAGCTGTTCCCTGCGGTTTCACCCGCGTGGGCTACAGCTTTATGCATGCAGTCTCAGCCCGATTGGTTTAAAATTGACAAACTTTCATGCCCTATTTTATCCCCTTGGGGGTAGCCAAAACCAAAATCCTTTCTTAGCAGATGCCTAACATCATAACCTTTGAGTTATACATATATTTGATTGACTTGTGTGTGTTACAATTTTTATAATTAACGGCTTCTATTTAGTAAAAATGCTTGGAACTGATAGCTTCATAGAAGCGCACGTCAAAACTGCACGCTCGAGGGTCATTCTGGAATAGGACGGGCCTTAGTGTGTAGAATAGAATAGAAAACTTTATTTGCTAAAAATGTGAAAACAACACATATACCAATTGAATGGCATGCAAAAATTTAACAATTACAAATCATATAAAAAGTAACATGCACCTGACAAAAGCTTAGTAGATTCACAATAAATTCATAAATTACATAGATTCAATAAATTTATATATATAGTTGTATATTTGTTACTGCTTCATGCTGAAACAGCTCAACAGATATAACTCAAATTTGGAATGGAGGTAGCTTATATCCTGGGTAAACGCATAGGCTACTTTTCATTTGGGAAATTGACGGACAAAAATGCTGGGTGCACCTAGTTATTTTACGATTAACTGAGTAGCGTTTAACCTTAAGTTACTTGATGTTAAGGTAGCGCCACGTTACACCTGGACTGGGAACTGGCTCCAAAGTGATGCGGCCGAAACACACTGATAGGTGCATGGCGACAGATTCGTAACTTGAGGGTGGTAGATAGCCAGGCGAGTACTAGAAAATACCCTACCACCAAGCTATGGCTTCATCACGATGTTTTCCTTCACCGAAAGCTCAAGCTCGTTGTAGGATTCAAACCTACATCTTACATATCGATTGTAAGCCGACGTCACTACTACTGAGCCATCATCGCTATAAATTTCCAATGCTACTGACAAACCTTCCGAGTACACAAAGAAAACAAGTGTACATCAGTTTATATAAACTTCATTGCTTTTATTTCCTTAAAAACTAGAGTATTGTATAAAAGGGCCTTACATTTAGAAATAATAATACTTTTTTATGGCATTTCATTATAAAAGAATACACAATTTAAAATAAACTAAGCACACATGGTGTCGATTCGGTTTTGCATTCTCTAAAACTAAACTAAGTTTGACAGGTCTAACAGTAATGCTGTCCTTCTTTTACTTCAGTGGTTAGAAAAAGACAGCAATACTATTAGACCTGTCAAATTTAGTTTAGTTTTAGAGAATGCAAAGCCGAATCGACCATTGTGATGTACAAAACACAATAAATATGTGGTAAACAACTCTACATGATATAAGTGATAAGTAGATGACTGTCCAGTCAAAAATATACTAAAAGTAATTAATAGCATCAATCACTATGTTCTGGTTTGTGAGCTTCATATCCCAGAATTCTTGTTCTGGCGGCGGAATAACCACCTCTGTAGTAAAATTTAATTCGTTTTGAAGGCGGAATCTCTGCACCCCTGGTGGCAGAATTCTTGTTCTGGCAGCGGAAAAATCATCTATAGTACGACCTCATTTGTTCTGACGGCGGAATAATCATCTATACTAAGACCTCATTCGTTCTGACGGCGGAATAATCATCTATATTAAGACCTCATTCGTTCTGACGGCGGAATAATCATCTATAGTATGACCTCATTTGTTCTGACGGCGGAATCACAAACCAGGCACTACGTTCTGGTGTGCGAGCGGCATGTTACCGCTCTGAGCGACGGTGATGTTCTGGTGGAAGTACATCCGGTTCGCGAGGTCTATGTCCGGATACGGTTCTTGTTTTCTAACTACGGGCGCGGCGCGCGGCGGCTGCGGATAGAAAGGTATGGTATAGAAGACTTTTACTTCTTAATGCCTTTCCCAAAGTGGACGATAACGGCCCCTTGTGGGCGCTGCAGGCCTAAAGGGCGGTAAATTATATATTTAGTAAGATACAAGCAATTACTTTATTCAATAAAATTCAATAAATTTTACCTCAATAGGATACATTGTGATCACTTTAAAACGTCAACTTATAACTAGCTACGCCTGTTCCAACCTCCTTACGCCGGCAAAAGAACAGGCAAGAAACGCCCGGCAGGTAATTTTTTTGGCGCGATCACATTGACAATTTTATTCTTATTACTAATTGATTGAGTTGGAGCAAGTTCACTAAAATCCCAAGCTTTTTTTGTTTTTTTGTCCGATATTTTTTAATTAGCTTTACTAATAAGATTTCTCTTGTTTGGTTGTACACATTGGGATATGGGAACATGAATATTAACGAGTTGCGGGATCACAACCAAAGCAGACCAGACCCCACAAGCAGCACCCGTTTAAAAAGACAAACTTAAAACTAGCTACGCCTGTTCCAACCTCCTTACGCCGGCAGTACCTACATAAAATTTTCTTCAATAGGTATATTGACAAACAACTGCCCCTTACTTTTGTCCTGGTGTTATCGTGCATCATCCTCACATGTTTGTATATGGAGGTCTGCCAGAGGAACGTGGCAGCACACAGTTTGCATTTGAAATTCTTCGTGGTAGACCGTTGAGTGTGCATTGCCCACACGTGACCCTTTAACCGTTTCACTGTCTGTAATAAAAAAAAAAACATTTTTTTTGTTATGTCGTTTAGTGTATTTGCCAGTGTCAAGTATTTAAATATATCAAATATTAATGATGATTATGATGATGATGATGTGACCCAATTACAAGCAGTAGCAAAGAGGATGGTTTCGTTAGTTGTTCAATTTTTCTCCGACTTGTTTTACAAATATCGTGATTTCTTACTGAAAACTCTACTTTATCAGAATAAAACATAGCCTGCGAGCCCTGTGACACTCGGGTATAATGTAGCTTATTAGTGAAAGATCTTTTGGATTGGGATCAGTAGTATAACTGACCTGGTGACCTGTAGGACAATAGTCAATAGTCAATAGTGCTTTATTCAATACATTGTGATCACTTTAAAACGTCAAACATAAAACTAGCTACGCCTGTTCCAACCTCCTTCCGCCGGCAAAAGAACAGGCAAGAAACCCCCGGCAGGTAATTTTTTTGGCGCGATCACAAGGACAATTTTATATTTATTACTAATTGATTGAATTGGAGCAAGTTCACTAAAATCCCAAGCTTTTTTTTGTCATCTAATAGTCCGATATTTTTTAATTAGCTTTACTGATAAGATTTCTCTTGTTTGGTTGTACACATTGGGATATGGGAACATGAATATTAACGAGTTGCGGGATCACACCCAAAGTAGAGCAGACCCCACAAGCAGCACCCGTTCACGAGTTGACGCATGTGCCAGCCATCGTTCTCCTCGACCATATGAGAGGGAAGAGAGCGACCCGACACATGACAGGTTTAGGTTTAGGTTAGAACATGACCTATTTCAGGCACCAGCTCCTCATACAGTTAGATATCAGCTTGTCAATCTTGATTGTACCTACCTTGTGTAATTTACTAATTGTGAGGAGAAATAAATATATTTTGATTTGATTGAGTATTTCAAGTTTTACATCTTTACAATCATCATAATCTGCATATTACGTTCCCACTGCTGGGACTCTGGCCTTCTCTCAGAGAGAGAGTGTGGGCTGTAATCTACTAAGCACGCCCAGTGCGGTTTGCTAGATGTCGCATGCCCTTGAATGTTGCGGTTCTTGGACACGCCGCGGTCTCCTCGAGATGTTTTCCTTCACCGTAAAGTATAGATTAGTTAATAGTAATACAGCACCTTGTAGGACTTCCCGCAGATATCACACAGGTGCTCCCCCTCCGCTTCCCGCTTCTTCCCCTCGTGTATATTGTTCATATGCGCCACCATAATTTTGGCCGTTTTGAATGCCTGCAAACATTATCACAATTTTAATACTAGGAAACAAAGAAAAGTTTTATCATATATTATGTGGCGGGGAGCCGTTAGATGCAAACGGCTAATATCTTTCAAAGGGGGAGGGCTATGTTCAGCTGTGGACTTCTTCCAGCAGCTGATGATCAGTGGCGGATTTACACATTTGCCACCAGTAGGCTAAGTATTCAAATTTTGCCGCCCCTACCAACCTCTATAACCTCTACGGCCTCTGCCTTTCCTAATGTGTCATTTTTTTATGCATCAGACAAAAATTGAAGAAAATTCAAGTGGTGAACAATGTTTAATTGTTTGTGTGCACATAATAATATTTCAATACATATATACGACTCTTTTAATATTATTAAAACATTTTTTTAAATTGACACTAAATTTGCCGCCCCTAAAATCTGCCGCCCTAGGCTCCAGCCTACTCAGCCTGCTGCAAAATCCACCACTGCTGATGATGAAGATGATGTATTACCTTGAAACAAACGCTGCACTGGTACTTCACCCGCTTCAGATGGTCCCAGTCGATGTGGTCCACCATGCACCACTTGGTGGGGAATTTCTTGCCGCAGTAGTTGCATTCATGACTGAAATCAAAACAAATTACAATATTTTTAGGGATCCGTACCTCAAACGGATAAGTAGAAATAGAAATGGAAACTTTATTTGCTAAAAATGTGAGTGAAACAGTTAGTACTAATAACATAAAAAGAAATGAGGAAACCGGCGTGTCCAAGAACCGCAACATTCAAGGGCATGCGACATCTACCAACCCGCACTGGGCCAGCGTGCTAGATTACGGCGCGTACTCTCTCTGAGAGAAGGCCAGAGTCCCAGCAGTGGGAACGTAATGGCTGATGATGAGAAAAATGTAGGAATTCCGTAATTTTCCAGAACATCTTATCCATGCTTATATTATAACTAGCTGTTCCCCGCGGTTTCACCCGCGTGGGCTACAGCTTTATCCATGCAAAGTCTCAGCCCGATCAGTTTAAAATTGACAAAGTTTCATACAAACTTTCATCCCCTATTTTATCCTCTTGGGGGTAGAATTAATCAAAATCCTTTCTTAGCGGCTGCCTACGTCATAACATCTACCTGCATGCCAAATTTCAGCCCGATCCTTCCAGTGGTTTGGGCTGTGCGTTGATAGATCACTGTGTCAGTCAGTCACCTTTGAGTTATATATAATTGGAAGATGTTTGAGGTCGTTGACCCTAAATTGCACTGTCAATTCCGATCACTGGAATGCCGCAGTGTCCGACACGAGTGCACGAGTGTCGCGACACTCACGTGTAAGTGTCGGGGCTCGCGTGCCGCTTGCTCAGCCGCATGTGGTTGTTGTAGCAGTCCCGGGACGCGAAGGTCTTGCCGCACTGCCTGCACGCGTGGGCGGCGCCTGCGGCCTTGTCGCGGTGGACGCGGGTGTGGCGCGACAGGTTGCGTTTCCACTGGAACAGCTTGCCACAGATCGGGCAGGGGTAGGTGAGGCCGTCGTGGATCACGCTGCGGACAATGGAGGCAAGTCAAATCTAACCTACTTTAAGATCTCAAATTTTTCTTTAAATAACAGCAATTGCTATAGGTATCCGATAAAGCAAAGAAATAGAGTTCGTATTGTTATTTTGTTCCTATAATTACAATATAATACAAAACTCTTTATAACGAAACTCAAGGGACTAAGTATTTTTTGTCGTAATAGAGTTATCGTTATATGGAGTGAACAAAAAAACAACCAAATTAACAAGAATACCATAGGTACCCAGTATGCTTGGTCGAAGACCATCACTTCCGAGAAAGCATTGCGTCATACTGCACGTGTTCAAGGTAATTAAGGATAACAAAAGCTAGACCGACCTCGGATGTTTCGGAGCTTCAAAGTCTTTTGTTACCTGATAACATACCATAAACAATAATACCGATAATAAATATTTACTGTCTAAAAATATGAACACATTTCTTCGTAATAGAGAATGGCGTATCGCTATAAAGAGTGTTTCAATATGTAGGTTTTAACGCAAACCAACCAAGTTGGGCTCACTTCAACGTTACAGGGAGTTTATTGTTATAAAGGATAACGTTATAAAGAGTTTACAATGTATTTGGATTTTGCATAGCGTAGCTAGTGTTAAGTTTGACGTTATAAAGTGATCACAATGTATTCTATTGAATAAAGTTCTATAATAAATATTCAAACACAAGAACACAAGACTAGGTACTCACACATGTGCCCTGTAGCTCTTCTTAGAATGGAACACCTTGTTGCAGCCTTTACATGGAATGTACAGTTTTTCATTCGGTTTCGTTTTCTTGCTCTGCGGTAGTATTCTGCAAGAAACCGTAATTAAAGAAGGCGGAAGGCGCAACAATTCTATACTAATATTATAAAAAGGAAAGATTTGACTTCTCATTGGAGGTGACTCTGTACTCTGACACGACGATGTACTCACTTGAGATGGTATTTAAGGGTCATCTTATTAGCGAAGACCTTCCCGCAACAGTCGCACTGCGGACGCTCCTGATGGCAGACATTCTTGTGGTACGAAAGTTTCGATTTTGTACTGAAACAGAATAAAAAACAGTTTATTAGAACAATGCTGTTGTAACATGCATACTTCAAAATATATGAAAGAATATAAATGACAATGGACGATTTCTCTTCAGCTTATCTTCCAAAACTACTGAGACTAAAATTTTGGAAACAGTTTAAGCTGAAAGTTGTATACTGAACTGTCGTCTGTTTACTGAACTGTCGGTGCCGTGACCTCACGTTGCTTACTGAACTGTTGATGCCACCACCTCACATAGTTCACTGAACTGTCCCTCGCCAACGGCTCACTTGAACTGTAGTTGTTTACTGAGCTGTCTCTCACCACCGCTTCACCTGAACTGTCCTTGTTTACTAAGCTGTCGCTACAGCTGCCCCCCTTGTTCACTAAGCTGCCTCACCTGAACACCTTCCCGCAGTGTCCGCACGCGTGCTCACCCCGCGCCCCACCCTCAGCGCAGAGGTGCCACCACCACACCCGACAGGTCATAGTTTACTGAGCTATCCATACCGTCACCTCAAATTATTTACTGACTGTCGCTACAACTGCCTCACTTGTTTACTGAGCTGTCCCTCACCACCCGCCGCCTCACCTGAGCTGTCATTGTTTACTGAGCTGTCGCTACAGCTGCCTCACCTGAACACCTTCCCGCAGTGTCCACACGCGTGCTCCCCCCGCTCCCCGCCCTCTGCGCAGGGGTGCCGCAGCATCGCCCGCTTGAGGGTGGTAGTGAGCGCGCACCGGGAGCAGCGGTAGGCGCTGCGGTGCCGCGCGCGGTGTGCCGCCACGTTGTCTCTGGTCAGGAAGTACGCCTGGCAAACGTCGCATTGGTACGCGTTTTCCGCTTTCTGCGGAACGATATAGACAATATTTTTCCATAATTAGCCCATTACGTTCCCACTGCACGGACACAAGCCCTCTTTATCGGTGTGTTCCGGCAGCCTCACTTGAGAGCCAGTTCCCAGTCCAGGTGTAGCGTGGCGCCATCTTCGACCACATCGTCACTTAACATCAGGTGACTTGTGGTCAAACGCTACCCTGTAATTAGTAAAAAAAAACAAGGCTTTGTTATTTAAAAACTGTTTTAAACTACACATTTTCTGTTGTTTCTTGCCTGTTCTTTTGCCAGAGTAAGGAAGTTGGAACAGGTGTAGCTAGCTCTAAGTTTGACGTTTTAAAGTGATTACATTAAAACGTCAACTTGTACTATGTAATCAATAAATATTTTAGAGTTTTGATTTTTTTTGAGGAATAAACTAGGATACAATCTGAATCCTCACCGGTTTATGCTTCCCGTTGAGATGGTAGTCCCTCAACTTCTCCGTATTAAAGCCTAAGATGCAGCTGGTGCATTTGTACCGGAGCCTCTCGAACTCCTGGCTGGAGACATCCTGAGCTCGGACGGACCACATCTCCTCTTCTGTCATGGTGTACAACTCCACTATGTTTGACGGTAGATTCTTCAGTTTCCGGCTGGGTTTGCTTTGTGTCTGGCAATAGACAGTATGTATTTTTATTTGTAGCAATAAACTCATTCTTATCATCATCATCAGCCTATACGTTCCCACTGCTGGGACTCTGGCCTTGAATGCCCTCGCATGCCCTTGAATGTTGCGGTTCTTGGACACGCCGGTTTCCTCACGATGTTTTCCTTCACCGTTTTGAGCGATGGTAGATCCGCACATAACTTATTAAGTCATAGGTGCGGGGCCGAGAGGATTCCAACTCGGTGCCGGTACTTTGTGTGAATGTTTGTTACTCTTTCACGCAAAAACTACAGTACGGATTTTGATGAAATTTGGTGTGCAGATAGTTCTAACCCTGGAGAAGGATAAAGGATACTTTTTATCGAGATAAAAGGTGAAACCGCGGGGCGAAGCTGGTATTACAAATGCGAAAGTTTTTAAGTAAGTATATTTGTGACGTATGTATATTGCACCTACTACGCGTCATCTCGTCCAACATTCCTCAGAGCCTCAAGACGAAAGTCTTTCAGCAGTGTGTGTTGCCAGTGATGACTTATGGTACTGAGACGTGGTCTTTAACTGTGGGCCTTTTGAATAAGCTCAGAGTCACACAACGAGCCATGGAGAGAGCCATGCTTGGAGTTTCTTTGCGTGATAGAATCCGAAATGAAGAAATTCGCCAAAGAACCAAGGTCACCGACATAGCTCTCAGAATTTGCAAGTTGAAGTGGCAATGGGCGCCACATCACTCGACGAACCGATAACCGATGGGGAAGAAAGGTTCTCGAGTGACGACCACGAACCGGAAGACGTTCTGTAGGTAGGCGTCCCACTAGGTGGACCGACGACATTGTAAGAGTCGCAGGGAGCCGATGGATGCAAATGGCTAATAGCCGTTTATGTTGGCGTTCAAGGGGGAGGCCTATGTTCAGCAGTGGACTTCTTCCGGCTGATGATGATGATGATGATGTATATTCCGGAATAGAGGCTTGTTATTATTATATTTGTGACAATTTTTTTCTTTACCTTATCCTTCTCTTTCCTTTTCTTTTTATCTTTCTTCTCTTTCTTTCTTTTAAGTTTAGACAGTTGAACGTCTTCATCGGAAGATGCGTTATTTTCCACATCTTGGTCTTGGGATAGGAAATCTTCTGAGAAACCAGTGTCTTCAGGGAAGCCCGGCTCATGTTTGATTGGTTCTGCTTCTAAAAATATGAATAACAAAACGTTAGAAAGGAGAAAAACATAGAGAATAGACATTGAAAACTGCAAAGTAAAAATAGCTGCTTTGGTTGTGATCCCGCAACTCGTTAACATTCATGTTCCCATATCCCAATGTGCACAAGCAAACAAGAGAAATTTTATTAGTAAAGCTTGTTAAAAAATATCGGAATAGATGACAAAAAAAATAGCTTGGGATTTTAGTGAACTCCAATTCAATCAATTAGTAATAAGAATAAAATTGTCAATGTGATCGCGCCAAAAAAATTACCTGCCGGACGTTTCTTGCCTGTTCTTTTGCCAGGGTAAGGAGGTTGGAACAGGCGTAGTTTTAAGTTGACGTTTTAAAGTGATCACAATGTATCCTATTGAATAAAACAAATTTTGTATTTTGAGCTTTAGTTTTGAGGAAGGGAAACATTGTGATGAAACCACGGCTTCAAGTGAGAATTTCTCGCCAAGCACCAATCTAAAGAAACTTTAATGTTCCAGTAAATTAATAAACATTCATTCATTCATTCTGACCTTACTTTTTTAACAACTAGGCTAGGCTATCATTTGACCACATTGCCACCCGATGGAAAGCGGATGATGTGGTCGAAGGTGCAGCATGCCCAGTAATTACCTATTCACTCTCGACTTGAACACTCCAGGGTTGTACCTTTCAGGAAACACCGACCAAGGCAGGGCATTCCACTCTTTACTTACCAAACTCCAACAAATCAAGAGGCTCCGAAGACTCCTCTTTAACATCATCTTTGATTTCAGTTTCGAGGTGTGTGGAGTCTATACCCTGAACGGGAGCGGTGATGAGGCGTGTTGTGGCATACTTTGTGAAATCTTCAGGAGAATTGAGGAATGTATGCTGGAAAGGAACAATATATGTTACGGATGTTACGGCCTGAGGGAGAAAAGCAAAGATGTTGCTGACTCCTTCAGAGCAAGACGGTAGTGCTGCTCTGTGATTGGCTATGGCTAAATTGATCGGAGTGCTGCTCTGTGATTGGCTATGGCCAAATTTAAGACAGGAATTTGTTGCCAAGCACTTATCTGGGTGTTTCGGCAGCCACAATTGAAATCCAGTCCAGGCATAGCAAGCCGCCACCTTCGACTACATCGTCATTTAACATCAGGTAACTTGCAGTCAAACACTGTATCTGATCTAAAACAAAACTCATTTACCTTGAGCGAGTACCCAATAAGCACATTGTAGGATTTTAAAATCTGGTTCTGAAACCGAATAATATTTTTGACAGCGGCCAAGCACTCCCAGCACACCTGGATTGTCAGGCCGTCTGGTACCTGAAAATGCATTTTCAAAAACTATATCACCTTCATGGTTTCCCCACGGTTAACGTTAGTCATTTCAGATACAGGTTGGTTATCTAAAGGTGGCACGTACAACACACTCACACATGTGTCTGTGTCTGTGAACAAGAGCACAGCATGACGTCGCACTAAATTCGGTGCACGCCGCATTACTTACTGCGCTGCGGCCACTGGCCATGGATGGCGCGGCGGGGCGCGGACGGCGCGGTGGGTTTGTTTTTCTATTACATTGATATTTTAAATCGGTAATATCTTTTAAATAGAATGTCAGATTTGAACAATTCAAAAAGTAATCTACAGGTATTGGAACAATCTTGAATACGAAGCCATTTATTTGGGATTAATATAAAAGTACTAGCTGTTCCCCGCGGTTTCACCCGCGTGGGCTACAGTTTATCGCGATAAAAAGCATCCTATGTCCTTTTTCAGGCTCTAGACTATCTCTGTACCAAATTTTATTTGAATCGGTTCCGTAGTTTAGCCGTGAAAGCGTTACAGACAGACAGACAGTTACTTTCGCATTTATAATATTAGTAGGGATGGATAACATGGGTCTGATTTTGTTTGCTGTTTCAATCAACTTTTAAAATGTAAAAATGTACTTATAGTTTGTTATCCAAAAGATAGACATATGCCATTGCGGACTTTTCTGTAGACCTGTATCGGATACACTATTCCGCCATACATAATTTTGTTATATCTCAAAGGGTTTAGGCAGCGTTTTATAATAATAATTATGTAGTGATACATCTATAAAGGTTTAAAAGAGATAATTGGTTCCAGGTTCTTTTTCGGCTCCTCATCCAATCGCTGCCAGCAGTGTCAGCAAAGAGTTTATTGATAGAGTGCCAGTCTCTTTGCGTAACTCGACGCTCCGCCTAGCTTGAGGAGTCACGGGTTTTATCGATACTTACGACTTACGTTGACCGGACACTATAATAGTGGCTATACTTCCAATTTGTTGTATACCAAATTGGAAGTATAGCCACTATTAGCCAGATAACAGCGCAGCTGTGAAGTTGGTCGAGACTTTTCAGAAGATTACTTTCTTGAGTTTCTTGTTAGCGAGATTTTGTATATCGATAAAAAATAATTTTGTGGTTGTCTGCGGCCACATTTGGTCGGCAGTCGGCACCCATTTAAATCGTTGGCAACACTTTAATCGGTTCAATGAAACTTCAAAGTCTTCAAACTGTATATAAAATTGAATAAATCTACGAAAGTTTCAATTTGAAATAAAAAAACACAGACGTTATAAACGGCCGATCCAAGGTTTCTTGTTCTTGTTTACATTTTGATTTATTACAATTTATTGACATAAAAATCATTAGGAACACTAGTGTGCTACATTTTTAGTTGAACAAGGTTTAGGGAAAGTAAATATGAGCCTAAAATCTACTTACATCAATTTCGCCAATTAATTTAAAACAATTCTTTACATCATCGTCGTAAAACATTTTACGATTATAATTTAGACAGCCGACGCATATTCCATTCACATTGTATCCCTCGATGTTTATGTTGATTTCCTTCATTATTCACAGATTTTCACATCGATTATTAACACTAAAATCTTTAATTTCAAGGGAAGCATTCCTTTCCTTCGGCCATTTTGTTTGGAGAAAACGTTCCAAATCCATCATTGTCAGGCAGTTCGTCGTTGTAGCATGTAAGGGAGATAGTAAATAAACGAGCCTAAACGAGGAGCGTGTAAAAGAGACAGAGTCGAAATCAACCACCAATGCTGCAAACGTATGATCTGAAATGTGGAACACAGTTTGACATTTACTTTTTAATATACTAGTTCGTTTTTTTTTAGCTGTAAAGCGAAACAGTATAAGAAGATTCAGCCAGGTTGGAGGTTGGTAAAGACTAATTTAAATAAAATCTACGAAGTTTGTATAATAACAAATCAAACAAGGCAAATTTTTAATAAAAATAATATAATAATTTGGTACAAAAAAATACAACAATTATAGTAAAAAAGTAGTAGGGTATCTATTATAATTCTATTTAAATACATGACAATCCTCCGCCGCGTCTGTCTGTCTGTCTGTTCCCGATAAACTCAAAAACTACTACACCGATTTTCATGCTGTTTTCACCAATAGGTAGAGTGATTCTCGAGGAAGGTTTTAGTCTATTTTGTCCTTCATAAAACATTCTACGGTAGAGCTTTAGAATCTCTCCCTAGTCTTCTATGACTTTACATTTTTATAATGCAGTAAATGATCACAACTTCTCAGCTTTTCCGCCGCTTGTTCAGGCGTCAAGTCGCGCTGTGGCTGCGCTAACATTTCGTAGCCTACCATGAATTTCTTCACGCTTGCCGACCGAAGCAGGGGGGGTAGGTAGAGAGCGTGGAGCAGCCAGTGTGGCGAGTCGTTGGCCATCTTTGTGGGTCCTGTTGGGGCGCCTGTGGAAGGAAGCACTTTAACTTCACCTTTAAATTGAATGGATGATAGTGGTAGTGACGACGAGCTTTCTGTGATGGTCGTGATGAAACCACAGCTTGGTGGTAGAGCGTATTCTAGTGCTCGCCTGGCTTGCTACAAGCACCTATCGATGTGTTCCGGCAGCCCCACTTGACTGCCAGATCCCAATCCACGTGTAGCGTGATGCCACATTAACATCCCGGGCCTGGTGACCTGTGGCTAACGTTACGTATACGAAAAAGTGTCACTAACGCCATCAATCGGAAGTTTTTAAACTATAGTTTTCCTAATCAGCAATTTAATAATGATCAAACGAACTTTCCCGACATGAAGTTCGATCATTATTAATACGAGTCGCTTCATTCGAAGTTAGGACTGCGAAAGTGGCATAGCAAAGGACTACCTAGTACCTAATCGAATCTTAAGTAGTACCTACCTATTTAAAGAATGAAGCGAAGAAGTAAAATCTCCCATACACTTCAAAAACACTCACCATGCCATCCCATGCTATACGGGAAGCTGCATTTGAACAGGTTATCATATTTGGTGTTCAGCCCTTTCATGATGTCAGCTAGGGCTTGCTGCTGGCCCTCATTAAGGTCCGTCATCCTCTGAGGCCGACCCTTGAGGGGCAGAAGCATCGTCTCGTAGGGCCAAGCGGCCCAGTAGGGCACGACGGCTACCCATTCTGAATTCTGGAGGACTACACGTTCCTGGAAGAAAACAGTGAGCGGTTTTTAGGTACTAGCTGTTTTCTGCGGTACAGTTTATCGCGATAAAAAGTATCCTATGTCCTTTTCTAGAGTTCAAACTATCTATGATGGCTTGTCAGTCCACTGCTGGACACAGGCCTCTTCCAAGCCCCACACTGAGTCCAGTCTCTAGCTCCTCTCCCAATGGGAGACTCCCAAGGCCAACCTTCTTTTCCAATTCTTTCTCCAAGTAGTCTACAAGCATTGGCTTTCCGAATTTGGTGTAGAACTCCTTTTGACTCCTGAAAAAAAGGAGACAGGTGTGAGGCTATGTGAGTTAGTCAGGATTATATTAGGCAACAAAGTGTGACGACCTGCATGGACCCTTTGTTGCAATAAAAAGTATCATAATATATCCTTAGCCTTACTCAGGCTTAAACAATCTCCATCCCAAATTTCATCAAGAACTGTTTTGCTGTTTAGGCGTAAAAAGGGAATTTAACATATACAGGAACAGAGAGAGTTACTTTCAAATCTATATGAAATACATAGCGCCTTCCCGGCATCCCGCAGGAACCTTTTTCCGGAATGAAAAGTAGTATGTGTGTTAATCCAAGGTATAAGCTATCTCCGTTTCAAATTTTACTCAAATCCGTTCAGTATAGCTTTTGCGTGAATGAGTAATAAACCTCCATCAAAAGTCACAAACTTTCACGTTTGTTATATTAGTAGGATTTGTGTGGATCAGTGCAGGAAACCCATGTTTAGAAGAGGCTTTGGAAGACCAGATTATAGTCCTGATTCGTAGGCCGCAGATGGCCCTTGGGCCGAACTTGGCCCACCAATTTTAGCGTGTTTTGCAGCATTCTTATTCAGCACTTACCTATCTTTAACCCTAGGCTCATTGGGCAAGAAGCTCGAAGCCCATATCTGGCAGTGAGGGTGGGGGTTAGAACACCCCATGACTGCACCCTTGTTCTCAAATATCTGCACCCAGACGTACTTGCGACCAAGCTCGGTCATCTGATTGATCCACCTGAAAAACGTATTGCGGAAAACGTTATCAGGATTTTGTTCTTCTATCGCTCAAAATGGTGAAGGAAAAGGTTGAGAGGAAACCGGTGTGTCCAAGAACCACAACATTCAAGGGCATGCGATATCTACCAACCCGCACTGGGCCAGCGTGGTAGATACTCTCTCTCTGTGTGTGTCTTACCAGTGGGAACTTTAAGCCGATGATGTTGATGATAATTTTGTTTCTGTATAGCGTTTGACCACAAGTCATCTGATGTTAAGAGACGATGTGATTGAAAGTGGCGCCACGCTACACCTGTATTGGGAACTGGCTCTCAAGTGGGTCTGCCGTAATGAACACACCGATAGATCCTTGACGACAGATTCTTAACTTGAGGGGTTTGCTTTGCTAGCCAGGCGAGCACTAGAAAATACCCTACCAACAAGCTATGGTATAATCACGATGTTTTCCTTCACTGGAAGCTCAAGCTTATTGTTGGATTGGATTCAAACTTGTGACGACTCAATCTATTATTATCAAAATCCTGAAAGAATGTAACTTACTCTGTAATAACCGCCCTGATTTCTTCCACAGACATCAAAGGGATAGTCATCGAAGAGTCCGGATGGAAGCACATCACCCTGGAAGAAAAATAGAGGAGCAAATATCAGTTTCTTCATCATCATCAGCCTATTTACGTTCCCACTGCTGGGACTCTAGCATTCTCTCAGATAGAGAGTATGGGCCTGAATGTTGTGGTTCTTGGACGTGCTGGTTTCCTCACGATGTTTTCCTTCACCGTTTTGAGCGATGGTAAATCCACAAACAACTTATTAAGTCAGGGGTGGTAAAGTTTAACTAAAGTGCCATTACTTTACTTAAACAGAAAGGGGGCTGTTGGCCCGGCTTGAAGATGGGTTTCATCATCTCATCATCATCATCAGCATTCATATTTTATACATGACCTGGCTAAAAACACTAATCGTGTGAAGCCATCGCTGGCTCGGCCACTTTGAAAGAATGGGAAAAGATTGTGCAGTCAAACGGGCATACATGAAAAAAAATGTGCAGTTCTTGGGCATGCCGGTTTCCTCACGATGTTTTCCTTCACCGTTTTGAGCGATGGCAAATCCGCACATAACTTATTAAGTCATAGGTACGAGGCCGAGAGGATTCGAACTCGGTGTCGGCGTCTTGTAAGTCGCACGCCAAACCGTTCGGCCACCATCGTTTAGTTTTTGTG
This sequence comes from Opisthograptis luteolata, assembly GCA_931315375.2. NCBI lineage: Eukaryota > Metazoa > Arthropoda > Insecta > Lepidoptera > Geometridae > Opisthograptis > Opisthograptis luteolata. Next base: position 4,192,928 of record OV928063.1, on the reverse strand, counting down.
AAGCCTTAAAAGAGCCTGATTTCATATTTTCATCTTCTCCAGCCAGTATTACTTGTTAGTTAGGTACCTGCAGGTCCCTTTTGCTTGGGCTGACTGGAACAGCTGGTGTTCAGGCGCTGGTGGTTCAGGAACTCTTTCCAGCAAAGCAGGAAAGTCATTTGGGAACACGTAGGTAGATGTGTAGTTTGGATTGCGCTGAGAAACAAAAAGCGATGATGGCTCAGTGGTAGTGACGTCGGCTTGTGATCCGTAGGACGTGGGTTCGAATCCTACAATAAGCTTGAGCTTTCGGTGAAGGAAAGCATCGTGATGAAACCATAGCTTGGTGGTAAGGCATTCTCGTATGCTCGCCTGGCTAACAAAGCAACCGCTCTCTTGTTAAGCATCTGTCGCCAAGCACCCATCGGTGTGTTCCAGCAGCCTCACTTGAGAGCCAGTTCCCAGTCCAGGTGTAGCGTGGCGCCACCTTCGACCACATCGTCACTTAAAATCAGGTGACTTGTGGTAAACGCTACTCTGTAATAAAGTAATAAATAGTAAAATCGATGTCTTTGACCAACCCTATAATAAAATAGGTGCCTATACAGACCTGTCCATTAGACCTGACAGCGCCTGCTCTCAGTGGATTATCAGGGTCTGGGAGCTGATCCTCGGGAGGATCTTCAGTCTGGCCACTCCAGGGACGCTTGCAGCGGTGAGGAGACACCAGGATCCACTCGTCTTTTAAGGGGTTGTAGCGCACATGCTGATGTTCTGACATGTAACAAAAAATTCTGCAGTCTGCCTGGGGAAGTATCACATCTTTGTAGTGGTAGGACTCTTTTATATAGTCTGCCTATTCTTATTGTATAAGCTAGATATATGCGCAGCGGCTACCACCCCTTCCCGTGCCCCTTGCCCTTTCCCCTTTCCCTCCCCCCACCGTTGGGTCGCCATTCTGAATCGCGCGCCCACGCATACAAGTCGACGAATCACCATTGACCCAAATTGAACTGTGAATTGGTGCGGTCCCCTGTGTGTTGAAGTGTCCCAAAACTCTAGTGCGCGCGCCTGGACCAGGACTGACGACCTGCGGTACGTACCCTATTCCATTTTTAATGGTTTGGTGAACACCAAAAGTTCACCTGGAGCTGCGAAATTTAAACAACGCAGTAAACCTAAATACTTATGATCTGGGTAGTTACATATTATAAAGGTATTGCTAGTGTTACCCACATATACAGGGTGGGCCACAAGTTACTGTGTTAAACTTTTTTTTTATTTGTGTTTTTTACATTTTGTTTTCGGATTCTGTGAAAGGGTTAGTGAGAAATGCATGCAACGATACGCTATTCAAAAGCGTACAGCAATCATCAAGCTGTTTTGTGAGAGGAATCTCGCGGAATTCGGAGTTTCAGTGGCCGCCATGGTATCCGGATCTGACGACTTCAGACTTTTTTCATGGGGGTATCTTTAAGAAAAGGTGTACGTCTGCAAACCTTGGACCCGCCTGCAGCTTAAGGCTAACATTCGACACGAAAGTGATGCGCACCAAACATTTTACGGGCAACGATGGAGCCTTGAAAGGAGCATACTTCTGCTAGGCGGAAAATAGGGGTCATTTAAGGGACATTATTTTCCATGTTTAAAGTCAACATACATTTTAATTCACAAAGTTATGTCAATTTGAAAATAGTATCTTCTGACCCACCCTGTATAATAGTCCATACAAACATATAGTGATGTAATAAAATGATAATATGTATAATTAAATGTAATAATGTCATATAATATGTAATACTAATTAATTTTAATATTTGCATTCCTAACGGAGCAGTTTTGGCGATTTAAAACTATGTACTAACACCTACAATGTACCCATTTATACTGGCAAATAAATGTTTTGATTGATTGATTGATTGATTGAAACACATTAAAAACTCTTCTTTCGCTCACTCACCGATAGGATCAAACTTCTTCATAATTCACAATACACACATGTGTTCACAACTCCAAACTCGAACAACTACTGGCAGTAAGTACTACTCGTTAGTGTTGTGCAGTTCATGATCGAACTAGTTCGTAAGAGCGCTTCCACAGATGAACTATGTTAACTAGCTCACTAGATACTTGTTAGTTGTGGGCCTCAATACCTAACTGGCACCTCAAAGCCTTCAGTAGTACCTACTTCAATTTACTGAATGGATCACTCACTTTAGAACAACCAAAGTCCACGAACAAAAGCGGATTAAGAAATAAAGGATCGTTGTAGTGACTTCGGCTTGCGATCCGTAGGTCGTGTGTTCGAGTCCTACAATAAACATGACCTAAGGAAAACATCGTGATGAAACCATAGCATAGTAGGGAATTTCCGTGTGTTCGGCTGGGCTACCACTCTCAAGATATGAATCTATGGCCAAGCACCTATTGGTGTGTTTTCCGGAAGCCCCACTTGAAGCCAGTTCCCAATCACGGAGTTGCATGGCGCCGCTTTCAACCACATCGTCACTTGACATCGAAAAATAAACAGATTATGTTTTCACATTTAAAAGAACCCTTGCAGGCTCAAATAGCAGAGCGAGTGAACGATCTGCTTTTCTCAAGTTCGAGCCGAGAGCTGACAAACTAAACGAGAGATTTAGTTCGTAAAGGAGCTGCGAACTAAACTAAACGCGCAAGACTAAAGTACTCGTTGTGTGGCGTGGTTTGGTATCTCGGTGGCATTAGTGCTGATAACAAGTTATAAAACTATGGCATAGATTATGTGGTCAGAAGTGTCAACTGCGGCTACAGTACGAGGACAAGAATGCAGTAGCATCTCAATGTTCATAGTCGCGCCCGCACGGTAGGCATGCCGCGTACGTCATTTCTTATTTTCATTTTATTGGGCAGTGACGCTTACCATTAGGCAAGTGACTTGCTCAACTCGTCACTCAGGTTCTGCAGTCACTATCGCAACTTCCTTACTAATATTATAAATGCGAAAGTAACTTTGTCTGTCTGTCTTTCACGCTTAAACTACTGAAACGATTTAAAATTTTGTACAGAGATAGTCTAGAGCCCGAGATAGGACATAGGCTACTTTTTATCGCGATAAAGTGTAGCCCACGCGGGTGAAACCGCGGGAACAGCAATTAATATTGCAAACACGAAAGATAATGTGGGAGTGAGTGTGTAACATGTTTGTTACTTCTTCACGCCAAAACGGTTCCAATCGGTTTTGTATGCCTGTAAAATGAAAATCTTTTTATTTTAGAGGGCAGTTTTCGATCATTGTTTCTCTGCTATGAAAGTTAACCAATCGTGATAACTTTCTGACACTTTGATGTCAAAAACATGATCTTTAATGTGCATTAATATACGCTCTGTATGTTTTGTAATTGCTGAGATAAAAGGCGATCCCTGCAGCCAATATTGCCAATTCCTCGTCTTAATGATAATCGTTAGATGTAGGTAATAAAGGAACTTTGACGTTACAAACGTGTGAAGCCGTGTCTGTACAGTCTCTAATCTTTGACGTAGTTTATACAAGATCACACATTGCAGGTTACATGTTGTAAACATTGGTTATCAATTAACAACAATAAAACGTTTGTGATATAAATAATCTAAGCATTAACTTGACCGATTCTATCCTTCATTTTAGATTTTAATAATAATATTATAATTTATTTATTATTACAGGGAGATTTAGAAATCACAATAAAAAAATTCAAAACATTAATTAAATTAAATAAATAAAATAGGTAACAAAGTCGAATTCCAAAGTTTATGCACCAGATTCGTATGCTGATCAATTAACATAATGTGTAATTTTAAATATTAGATCATCATCATCATCAGCCTGTATCAGTCCAATGCTGGACATAGGCCTCTCCCAAGGTACGCCACTGAGCCCGGTCTTCGGCTCTTCTCATCCAACTGCAGCTAGTCGCAGCGCGTCCTACACTACGTGCGCCAAGTCGCGGTCTCCACTCAACAACACGTCTACCGCAACGGTTGTCGGTTCTGCGGCTTATATGACCAGCCCACTGCCACTTCAGCTTGCTAATTCTGTGATATATAATATTAGATAGGTAGGTACCTACATTCTTAATGAAAAGGTCAAAAAAGGTCGTGGGATGGTGGATGATAGAGACCTTCGTTAGTTATTAGTAAGTCTGTCACTTATTTCCCAAAGGATAATTCAAAAACTGTGAAGCGTTAAGTTTAAATTAAACGAATTAGAAGTAGATAACAACCTAAAAAACGCTAAGTGTAGCTTTACAAAAGTTTATTTCCGATTTTTAGCGAAAGGTTTGTATTTTGTTGGCAAAACCTACCAACATAATAAGTACAGTAGTATTAAATTTTGTGATCTACTTTTCTTCAAAATTTGTCTATACTAATTAATGGTACTTATGTACAGGGGCGTAGCTACCGCCGTATCTGCCGTATCAATTATACGGGGCCCCCAAGCCACGAGGGCCCCCAACGTGTGTAAGCAAAAATTAACAAAAACTTGCCAAATTTTTTTTAATTTCAGAAATGACAAAAGTAAAAAAAAAAGCTATTTCTTTTTTTCCCACGTAAAGCGTGCGTTTAAGAGTTGGCAACACTCTACATCGGTTATCGCGGGCTGTGGGATTTCGCCGTTTGAATCCCAAAATAATCGATTATAATACCATGATAAACCACAGAGAGCAGTGTTTATTGACGCGTTTTATGTAACCAAGGGATGTTAACCATTTTTCGGAATTGCTTTTATTTTAAAGATTGACTCTTGTTTACCATAAAAAAATATTTTATTTAAAATTATTAGTATTTTCGATGAGAAAATATACAAAATTAGAGTAATTATGTATTTTTCCGCCAAAACACTAACAACTGTCACGTGACTGACATGACGTCACTGACCGAAAAACACGATGGTCGCGATTCGTATAACCATTATAACCATACCACCGCGCCGACCCCCGACGCCGACCCGCGGGCAACCATCGAAGCACAAATCGCCTGAGTGGTTAGTGACGTAAGAAGCTCTTTTTGGTGTTTGCAGTCACGTGACAAAAGATTATAAATATAGCATTTAAAATCATTTTTATTTAAATTAATAAGTTGTATTTAAGTACAAAAATATGTTTTTCGATATCCTAATAATACAAACTAACATAAAAGTAAGATTAAACATTATTTTGTAATTAGTGTTAACATCCCTATTGTGCATTACATTGTAATACAATCTGGTTTAGTAGTAGGTACCTATTATACTCCAAACAAATTTTTATACGGGGCCCCACCAAGGCACGCTACGCCACTGCTTATGTATAATGTTATTGAAAATGAATCCTACCAATTTCATGTAAATAAAACTATGAATACGACGAAGTACGTTGGGATGAAGATTATTATTTATTTCAGTTACTTATCCAATGATTCAGTTATATCAGGACTTTAGATGGACGAGCGTGCAGCTGCTTCAGTTTTCCCAGGTGTCGCACTACTAGCGTCATCTAGCAAAATTTTCCCGAACTTCACTTATCAGCTGTCTCAGCGTGCAACGCCATCTGTTATGATTTCCTCGAACTAGCTGCTTCAGTTTTCACACGTGTCGTACTACTAGCGCCATCTAGTTAAATTTTCCCGAATTTCTCTGTCTCTGTCTCAGCGAGCAACGCCATCTGTTATCATTTCCTCGAACTACCTGCTTCAGTTTTCACAGCTGACAAGGCTGTGTATAACGATTTATTACAGTGCCTACATCTTTAGATAGGTGTGTGTGTATGTTTGACACAGTAACATAGTTTTCTCGCTGCTATATTATGCTATGGAACGTTTGTTTGTGTGGGTGTTTCCTACGCCATAGCGTCGACGCCATTTTGACTGAAAATGGGTTGAAAACTCGTTTTAGATTATGTTGTAGGTAGGTACCGTACATTTATTCAGGTACACAACTGACGCTTTTAGAAAAAATAAAACTGTTGAATTTACATCTGTAAATTGACTAGTTGTAGTAGTTGTTTTGGACATAGATTGTACGCGGGGATGAATATTTTACTAAGCAAATAACGATCCGACCCAACGCTGTACGGATAAATAGTTAACTTATGGGTTTACGCCCGAAATTAATAATCGATCCTGATCCGTTATCCGTGGTTTTGGATCGCTATGTCATGCCATAACATGTCATTTTAGTAGTAATATCTCAAGCCCTAGTATTAAAATGACATAATACGACATGACATATCGATCCAAAACCGCGGATAGCGGATCAGGATCGATTATTAATTTCGGGCAAAAATATTCTGATACTAAAAATGTTGCCTTATAATTGTTCTATCAACAAGTCTTCTGTTTCACTTGGGATTGATGCATAAGTTTTAAATAAAAACCCCACAGCATTGCTACGAAATAGAGTTAGCTTATGTAATAGGTTTTATACTAGAAGTAAAGGAGTCCAACTCTAGACCCGGATACACCCGGATAGCTGCATTGCCCTGCCAACTACGTCAAAACCATGCGCAACCTCTTTGCAATGCGGTACAGATTAAGCAGAGTCGTACAAACCTACCGTAAATTTATGTTTACATATCCCAATGTGCACAACTGAATGAAGCGATGACGGCTGATAGGGGAGAGTGGAAGAAGAATACATGCTGCGCCGACCCCAAATAAATGGGACCAGGGCAAGAAGATGATGATGATCCCAATGTGCACAACTAACCAAGATAAATCTTATTAGTGCTTATTATAAAATATCAGACTATTTAGATGACAAAAAGAGCTTGGGATTTTAGTGAACTTGCTCCAATTCAATCAATCTTCTAAATATATATAACTCAAAGGTGACTGACTGACATAGTGATCTATCAACGCACAGCCCAAACCACTGGACGGGTCGGGCTGAAATTTGGCACGCAGGTAGATGTTATGACGTCTGCATCCGCTAAGAAAGGATTTTGATTAATTCTACCCCCAAGGGGATAAAATAGGGGATGAAAGTTTGTACGAAACTTTGTCAATTTTAAATTAAGCTCGAAACTTGTGTTATGGGTACTAGACAACGATATACATACTTATATAGAGAAATAAATACTTAGATAGAAATATCCAAGACTCAGGTACAAATATTCATGCTCATCACACATATATTTGCCCTTACCGGGATTCGGACCGGGGACCGCTAGCTTCGCAGGCAGGGACACTACCACCTCGGCTACCGCGTCGTCAAATATGACGTCACTCAACACAGTTTTGTTACAAAAGCAGTACTAATCATCTAAATTCCTATATTATTATCTTCTGTTATCACAGCCGCAGATGATTAAGCTTAGCTGGTGGGCGTATCGTGACGTCATGTCCTCTGTCACACGAAGAACTATGGTAGTAAATTAGCCAGTGTTTTATTATAAGTAACTAGCTGTTCCCCGCGGTTTCACCCGCGTGGGCTACAGCTTTATGCATGCAAATTCTCAGCCCGATCGGTTTAAAATTGACAAAGTTTCATACAAATTTTCATCCCCTATTTTATCCCCTTGGGGGTAGAATTAGTCAAAATCCTTTCTTAGCGGATGCCTACGTCATAACATCTACCTGGATGCCAAATTCTGCGACCCGCGGTTTCACCCTTATTAGCCTAGAGGTATAAAAAATAGACTTAAACCTATTCTCAGACCTACCAAATATACTTACACAAAAAAAAAACATAAAAATCGGTCAAGCGATTTTGGAGTTCGATAACAAACACTGTGACACGAGATTTTTTATATATTTGATGACGTCATTAGAATTTTTAGCTTGAATAACAGATAGAAAAAAAAATATTAATCAATACCCTTTTTTTCTTAATTTTTAATAAAGTACTTAATTTTCGCATGGTTTTTGAGAATACTACTACATATTTATTACCAAAAGAAAGGTGGCAACCCTATCCGTGATCGATACGAAACCCTACAGCGAGGGCAGGAGTGTGCAAACGTCATTCATTTTCATTAGCACCATCAGACCTACTTTTTAATAATGTTAAAACCTTCAGAATAGGGCATAGGGTAAACCAAACAACAGCCGACTCCCAACTAATGCGCCAGAACCTATAAAAGGAGTTTATACACAATGCAATGTCACTACCAATTTGTTGTTACGATTTTCTGTAAGCTAACAAATTGTGACGTGAGTACCTACTTGTCTTCTTATTCTAAGGCTGGTATTTTAGAATGATGCTCAAGTAATGAACACTACTTAAGCACATATTTGACTCTCTAATTCCATACAAATATGTCACTTTATCGCTACTCAAGCATTAATTAACACTTGACCGTCATTCTATAATGCCAGCCTAAGTAGTCTACTAACAATGCATACTGACTACCAATGGGTTGTTGCAATCTACATTACAACGTAAATTAAGCCATAACACGCCTGCTCACGTTACAATTGGTTGGCAGTTGGCACGCATGAAATTGTTTCGCTCACTTTGTCTCTCCGAAACGAAAAAATACGAAAGAACTGCCAAAGAAATATCCGTTTATTTGGATCTCTTCATGGGCTTACAACGAAACGTCAAGTGGTATCTTTGGGACCGATTTCGGAAACAATGTGTGCTTCGTTTGTTTAAAGTAAGCAACAGTACCAGTTTTAAAGTAATATAACAGAAGACCCATTTGATGGTAACATTTGCAACACAAGCGCGTTGCCGACTCCTAAGAACTCTTTTCACACCTATGAAGGATTGCAATACGAAACATCGGATTAACATTAAATGATTCGCCTGAAAATCGCGCCGTGACTAGGCTCCGTTAGAAAAAGAACACGAGCACAACGGAACGGCGTTGCGCGCGCACTAACATCGACCCGATATCTCTTATCGCTAGTAGCTAGTAGCCGTCCGAAGCTCGCCGTGAGCGGACGTGCGATGGGCGAGCTACAGTACCCGGGGGCACCGAGCGTCGTAGACGATGACCGACAGTACCGTGCGCCGTTCCGTCGCGCTCCTCAGTACAGGTGGCCCGCGCCGCAGCCCCCGCAGCCTTCGGCCTTCGCCCCGTGGCGCAGGGCGCCGGCGCCGCCGCGGCCCCCGGACTACAGGCGGAGTGCCTCGTACCCTGGGAAACCTGACGACACCTACCAGGTGAGCTATATGTCTACACAGATGTACGCACACGTGCAAAGAACAATTAGTAGGAAGAAAATTGTGTTTTCCTGAATTGCCATGTCTTTGGAAATGTTGGTTAGTCGAAATTGGAGGACTCTGTGAGAAAAGATGTCTATGCTTACGGCCGTTCCCAATAACCGATCTATCCACGGATTGCTCTCTACTGGAGATATAAATTTGACATAAGCTCTATAGATGTCAATTTTCTATCTCTAGTAAGACATACCGTGGATAGATCGGTTATTAATTGGAAACTGTCAGTCGTTGTCACATTAAAAAAAAAACTTGAGGCGTAGACTAGACAACCGCCTCTTTTTATTTTTCGTTGTTAAAAAGCTATTTATAAGGGTTAAAAAGTAGGCTATAGAAAAATTGAAAAAAAATTGTTAATTTTTGACATTACTTTCATATAGCAAGCCCATTTTTCTCTTGTGCTATAAAGATTTTCCTTTCAGCTCTTTATTTGTACACGTTTTTATCCAAACATATACATTTTACAATAAAATTAATCTAACTAAGTAAATAACGAAAAAACAGCTTAAACTCTCTTTTTACTACTAAAAATGTCTTTGGATGATGAAATTCTGAAAACGGTAATGAGTTTCATTTTTCGTAGAAATTACACTCTAAAACGTAAAAATTTCTCAAAAAATTCAATACCTATTATTACGTTTTTTTTTGCGTTTTTGCGTCGTAGAAGTTTCTGGTAGTGGCAACATCACAAATACATGTTCTGCAAACAATACTCCGTTAAGGTAGCATGTGTTTTATCTACCTGAATTTCATGTGTCCACACTAACGGGAAATGCCTCTAAATAGCGCGATATTTAACGTTTGACATAAGTGTGGCCACGACATTGGACAACGGCATTCACATTAGCGTTTGACGTTAGCCGATAACTCAAGTGCGTTCACGTTGACCGTTCAAGTGTAGCCACTCACATAATAGCGTTAATAATTAACGCGATATTGATCGCGACGATATGCATTGGACATTTCCCTTGACGTTGACCTTAGTGGAGCCCCAGCATTACAAGAAGTCGTGTAAAACCTTTTTTTCAGACACACCGTAAAATTTTCGTGTCTTTTTTCAGACTCTATCAAAAGACATGGCTATCTATTTATGAGGTTGAATAGGACGAGGAATCGCCAATATTGGCTGCAGGGATCTCCTTTTTTCTCAGTAATTACAAAACATACAGAGCTAATATTTCATTAAAGATCATGTTTTTGACATCAAATTGTCAGAAGGATAACACGATTGGTTAACTTTCTTAGCAGAGAAACAATGATCGAAAACTGCCCTCAAAAAAATAGATTTTCATTTTACAGGCATACAAAACCGATATTAGAGTTGTTTTTTTTGTATGGTATATATACACATTCTTCAAAGAACTACAGGTTTAGTTCTATAAAATTAACGATAGTTTTCATTTTAAACGAAAAAAACCTTTTTTTTTTTACGCATACGACCTTACGGCATTAGTCAGCTCGCTTGCGTTTTTGTATGGAGCTGATTTCAGATTCATTGTTTATCACGGCGTCCTCTTAAAGCTGACACATAAACCACATAGGCTACTTTTTATCCCGGAAAAAGGTTTCTGCGGGATAATGATAATGGGAAAACCCCGGTTGAAAGCGCAGGGCACTTTCAAGCCAAAGATTCAAAGAATTTATTGCATTCCATAATGCCATGGCGTAATTGTATGTTTGTATTGTTTTTTGCTAAAAATAAATATATTGTCTATTGTCATAATTATGTAAAACATAGCCATGTCACTTGGCAATAATGTACTTAGCTTTCTGTTAAAAAAAAGTTACTATCGTATCAGTAATTACGAGTTCTTTTTTGATTTTTACAGGGTAGCGTTTGACCACAAGTCACTTGATGGTAAGGAACGATGTAACCGCATAGACCCCATGCTACGCCTAGATCGGGAACTGGCTCTCAAGTGAGGCTGCCGGAACACACCGATAGGTGCTTGGCGACAGATTCTTAACATGAGCGTGGTAGCTAGCCAGGCGAGCATTTAAGTATTGTATATCGTCTACTAGCTGCGCCCCGTGGTTTCATCCGCGTCTTCCCGTTATCCCGCAGGAACCTTTTTCCGGGATAAAAAGTAGCCTATGTGTTAATCCAGGGCTTAGGCTATCTCTATTTTAAATTTTACTCAAATCCGTTCAGTAGGTGAAAGAGCATCGTGAAAGAGCAACAAAGATACATACATACATACTCACAAACTTTCGCGTTTATAATATTAGTAGAATAGGGAGTAGGATGATTTTGTAAATCTTGAACATTGATTTAAAAAATTGAAAGCTATATTTTTTGTTTTGTTATGGCGTCACACGATTAGTGTATTTGCCAGTGTCAAGTATAAAAGATTTCAAACTCAGAGAGTTGAATCAAGTTTAAATGATGATGGTGATGATGATGATGAGATGATAGGATGAGGATAGTGTTTAAGTAAAGTAGTGGCGCTTTACTTAAACTTTACACGGACTTTTTTGGAGCAACTTGAAAAGTCACTTTCACAACTTTATTTCAATTTCCCACACTCGTACACATTAACGAACACATAATAGTTAATAATCCACCAATATTACACATTATCACTCGAAGAAACACAAGTTTTTTTTTTTTTTTTTTTGTTTTGTTATGGCGTCACACGATTAGTGTATTTGCCAGTGTCAAGTATAAAAGATTTCAAACTCAGAGAGTTGAATCAAGTTTAAATGATGATGATGATGATGAGATGATGGGATGAGGATAGTATTTAAGTAAAGTAGTGGCGCTTTACTTAAACTTTACACGGACTTTTTTGGAGCAACTTGAAAAGTCACTTTCACAACTTTATTTCAATTTCCCACACTCGTACACATTAACGAACACATAATAGTTAATAATCCACCAATATTACACATTATCACTCGAAGAAACACAAGTTTTGGAAATAAAAATAAAATTTTCACGTTGACAACTCAATTGCCGCCAAAAAAGTCCAACACAAGTTTTGGAAATTTAAATAAAATTTTCACGTTGACAACTCAATTGCCGCCAAAAAAGTCAAAAGCTATATTTATAAACGTGCGAGTGATCTAAAAACATATGTTTTTTTCTACCAAAATTGCCAGCGTACCAAACCAAATTCTCTCAAAAATCCACCGCAAAAATAGCATTCCTTCGTGTATGTTGAAAAACACGTAACAATCTACAACACAGTTCTATTGTTTGTCCGTTTGTTATCGTTTACTCCCGGACGGCGGTAATGGCAACATAAAAAATTATGCATTCTCTGTGGGTGTTTCTGCCGTACTGGCAACATTACCGGCTCTAAAACCAAATATGACGTTTCCTTTTGGCGCGTTTTTGCTGCATTTTGTTTGTTTTTTAATTCACGCTTAGGGATGATAGCTTATTTTATTGTTACCCTCGTATTTAATGTAAGGGTTGGAAATGGATATAAATTATACCATACAAGCTGAAGCTACGTCCTTGTCTCGTCATTTAATTACAAATGTTAAGCTATGAGACGGGCAAGTCGCTTGAATCCTGCAATAAGCTGAAGCTTATTATAAACGGCTTCAACGGAAGACCAGCGCTGGTCAAACGAGCAGCACAACGCTGAGTTGAGGCCGGTTTGCAACACATCATACATATCTTGTAGCTACTACATAATGCATTTTTAGTATAATTTGTTGCAAATAAATGATTCTTATTATTTTGGTGAAGGAGGGGATCGTGATGAAACCATAGCTGGATGGTAGACCATTAAGAACCTCCTGTTGGTGTGTAAGTACATTAATTATATCAACTCTAATCAAACCGTTTAGCCAGCGTGAGCTGTTATAGCAGTTGTCTCATTTTTCTCCGACATGTTTTACTATTAACGCGATTTCTTACTGAGAACAGTAACTCTACTTGATGAGAATTAAGCATAGCCTTTGATCCTATGACACTCAAGGATAAAGTAACAAAAAAACAGACAGACAGAAATTTTTAGTTTCGTGTTTTTTCAATAAAAATCGGTCCAGCCGTTTTTAAGTTTTATATGGTGTAACGAACCCCATTTTGTGTTATATTTACTTACCTACGAACATTAGAAATGTGAAAATTTCAACCGATCTTGATGATATTTTGCGAGAAGATAGGTATTTCAAACTCTGGAGAAGGACGAAGGATACTTTTTGTCACGATAAAGTTCAGTCTAGTATTAAGTACATTTATAATTTTCCATTAAACCGCATAATAAACGTTAATATCCTGTAAAAGACGCCATAAACGACGTTTTAAAAGTAGGTCATTACAACTAGGAAATTCTCATGCCCCCATCGCTGACCCAGTTGGGCAACTATCCTGCGACGGACGCAAAATTTCCCCTTGTCCTTTTTTCAAGCTGTACTTCGCGGTATTCCTGTTATATTCCGGGATAAAAAGCCTGTGTTTATTCAGGGTATAAGCTATTTCCATTCCATATTTCAGCAAAATCCGTTGAGCCGTTGCAGCGTGAAGAGGTAACAAAGTTACCAACGCACTCATTCAGTCACAAACTTTAGCCTTTGTAACACTAGTGTGTGAGTGTGTGTGTGTTAAATTTTCTGAGTTATACCATTCCAATACCAATAGAACTCGTCTACTTTAGAATTCTCTTCTTTCTCAACTTTTCTATAGTCTTCGTTAACTTTCTCTATGTGTGTATCTATAAGCAATTTTCTTTTATTTTTAACCCCCGACAAAAACTGGGTGCGGGTATTTTTGTGTATCTGTCTGAGACATTGTAGCTTCCGAACGGATGTACCGATTTTTTTTGTGTTTTTATTTGAAAGGAGACTTGATCAACTTTTATTAGCTAAAATAATAGTTTTTAAAAAATATGTAATTGTCTTTAGTGTTTTCAATTAGTTACGCTTGCTTGGCATTCGTTTTGGTATGGTAAAAGTTTAAGGATTCTGTTTATCGCGATAAACTGTAAATCAATGCGAGTGAAACCGCAGGGAAGGGTAGTTCTCTATAATTTCAATTTTATTTAAGTGTGTTATTATATTTTCTATTAAGTATGTGATTTATACCTATTTCCTCTAAAAATCCAGAAAGAGAAGTGTTGTAATCACAACTTAATTCAATAGATAAACAATAGACTTTTTTAACGTTATAGTATTTAATCTGCTTTTACAATAACACTGGCGATTGCATCAAAACGATGATTCATGTCACTAAAATAATGCAAAAGTTTATTTTATTTAAATCACAAACAAAGTAGGTACATAAATACATCTTCTTATAAGCTTATCCCTAACTGAAATAAACTGTTTAAAATAATTAGAAAAGAACTTTTGCGCTACAAATACACTTTTTTCAGCCTACGTGAGGCTATAGGCTGAAAAAAAAAGTACCAAGCGGGTCGGTCCGCCCACCGCAGCCCACGTGACCCAGTTCCCGCGCTCGATGCTCCGCACTGCGGCGCCCTGATTGGCTGCCGGCGGTGTTGCTAGAAAGCAAAAAGTAATTACCTCTGGTAGAATTCGGGAGTTCTAATTTGGAGTGATAAATAAATAAATAGGGAAGCCATCGCATTGACTTCTTAATGGGAACGCTTCGGAGCTAAAAGACTCTTGTTTTACGAGGTCAAAATAAACGTTTAATATTTGCTCTTAACTCTCAGCTTTCCAAAAAACTTTCTACCAATTTGGGATTATTCTAGTTTTGGGGTACATAAAGATCACTTACAAATCATTAAAATAAGTAACATATACTTCCACCAAACAGAATTCAGTTAATTTTCTTTTAACTAAGCAATGTGATATGGGACCTTTCTTCTTGCCATATTTTATGATTCTAGGTCAACAAGGTGTTTTATATCCTATAGGTTTTGACTTATTTGTGCAATGCGGATATCTGGCGGATTTTGATGCCTCGATCTACGCAGAAAAGTAAAAATCATCTTGATATCAACCGGAAGAAGTCCACTAGTACAAGTTTTGAAAACGATAAAAGTTTTCGTAAACGTCGACGTTTACCACCGCCGACTTGTCAAAGTGGCAACTCGATTCAAAAAGTAACTCAAGAACATTGTTGGAATATGATTATAACGATTTAAAATAACCCGTATTAACGATTTCAGTTCCTCCAAGGCTCGGTAAGATTCGCTGAAAAAAATATGTATGGATGGAAACGAAAACTTTTATAGTTTTTGTAAACTATTAAAACCTGTACTAGGGGTACTGAACATAGATATCCCCTTTGAACACCACCATGAACGGCTACTTGACATTTGCAACCATCGTCTCCCAGTGACTCTTACAATGTCCCCGCTCCACCAAGTGGGACGCCTACCTACAGAACGTGTTCTGGTTCAAAAGTTAAAAGTCAATTTTTATTTATTCAATAGGATACATTGTGATCACTTTAAAACGTCAAACTTAAAACTAGATACGTCTGTTCCAACCTCCTTACGCCGGCAAAAAAACAGGCAAGAAACGCCCGGCAGGTAATTTTTTTGGCGCGATCACATTGACAATTTTATTCTTATTACTAATTGATTGAATTGGAGCAAGTTCACTAAAATCCCAAGCTTTTTTGTCATCTAATGGTCCGATATTTTTTAATTAGCTTTACTAATAAGATTTCTCTTGTTTGGTTGTACACATTGGGATATGGGAACATGAATATTAATGAGTTGCGGGATCACAACCAAAGCAGACCAGACCCCACAAGCAGCACCCGTTCACGAGTTGACGCATGTGCCAGCCATCGCTCTCCTCGACCATATGAGAGGGAAGAAGGCGACCCGACGGTTCGTGGTCGCCACTCGAGAACCTTTCTTCCCCATGGGACCTTCCCCACTCGTTATTATTTTTCAAATCATCACAGGAAGTAGTTTTCACCACACAGGTCGTCAACACAAAGCAATGTCAATCGAACCGCGATAAATAATTTATTACTGTTATCAAACTAGGTACTTTAAAAACCAGATTTCCTGATAACATAGCCAATTATACCTAAATACTGATAAGGGGTTTACCTACCATAAATATTACTGTAACAATGTAATTATTTTGTGTTTTGACCGTTTGTAACTTTTTGTAAGGCCGATTAATAAAAAAATCGATTTTATTGGTAAAGAAATCGTTATTTCAAATCAATCGCAGGCACTCAAGAATCGATATTTGTTTGTTTTTGTTTCGGTAAGCATATAACCTCATCATCAGCATATTAGGTACGTTCCCACTGCTGGGACTCTGGCCTTCTCTCAGAGAGAGTATATGCAGTAATCTACCACGCGGACCCAGTGCGGGTTGGTAGATGTTGCACGCCATTGAATGTTGCGGTTCTTGGACATGCCGGTTTCCTCACGATGTTTTCCTTCGCCGTTTTGAGCGATGGCACATAACTTTTAAGTCATAGGTGCGGGGCCGAGAGGATTCGAACTCGGCTCCTAAGGCCACTGTAAAAAATACATATAATGTTGCATTAACAAAAATTACGATTTAAACAATGAAAATGGTTGTGCGCGATAAAATTAATTAAAAAAGTAAGAAGTCTTAATTAGAGATTTAAAATTAAACAGTTACAATTTTGATTGGTTTTCATGTTTCAGTAATTCTAATAATTACCTTCTAAGTATATAGGTAGCTCAGAATATTCCTACATATTATGTACAGTCATATACAAATATCGCAATAATGTATGGATGGATATCTTTTTCCTTTGCGGGAACCATTTTTCCGGAATGAAAAGTAGCCTATTTGTTAACCCAGTTTAGCGTGTGTTATAAGACTTATAAGCTATTTCCCTTCCAAATTTCACTCAAATCCGTTCAGTAGTTTTTGCGTGAAAGAGTAACAAACATCCATCTACACATCCATCCAGCTTATACATTGAATTAACACATAGGCTACTTTTTATCCCGAAAAAGGTTCCTGCGGGAACACGGGAAGACGCGGGAGAAACCACGGGGTGCAGCTAGTTATAAATACTTGTTACATCTTACAGGGTAGCGTTTGACAACAAGTCACTTGATGTTAAGGTGAATGGGCTCGTGCAATTTCCCATACAAACTCAAGAAGGGCGATATGGATCACGCGAACTATTCTAATGAAGTTTGAAAATTTTCTTAAATTGTTCAATTAATTACCCATTCGCGAACTATCAGTTTCTCTTACAAAAATTATGTTTTCCATGTAATTTTACATCGGAAAAATCGTATTATTATACACATGTGTGCGTGAGTGGCACTGAAGTTGACGGACTTGAATTAGGTGATTTTAACCTGCCATCTATCTGAATTTCGATGAACTATTTAGATGTAGACCTTGTGCAGTGAGCGAATGGTGGCATACGACAACGTTGAAGCGTCACAGAAGAAATTATAGTTTGTCAATAGCTAAAAATTATGCGACGTTGCAAGATCGGGCGTGACTAGTGAAGAATGATTTTCTGTCTCGCTCGCCACGATATTTCGACTTGCCAAGTCGTGCATGAACGATTTTGTTGATTTTGGGGCAATTTTTACTTTCCGTTCCGAAGACGTAAATCGAAACGGGTTGGTAGTCAAGGTCGTGGAGGTCTAATCCACTTTGATAACCTAAGTGATAGAATTTCGCCCAGGTAATCAAAGTAGGAAAATAAGTTAATAAATAAGTAAAGTAAATATATATCTGGCGATAGTTTCTCACACGGCCATCCGACTTGTATGTATTATGGTAACCAGGCAGCTGACTACATACTTACATTAGAACGTAAATCTAAATACATACGGTCTACGTAGATAGATACCTACTATTGATAAAATAGTTAGTTAGGTACATGGCGGTAGAACTAGAAATGGTAGATCGCCCTTGCAAGAGGTCGCCTACCACGGTGGTAGGTATGTACCTACCTAGCTAAAATAGTTTAGGGATGTGAACAAAATAATCGATTTTTATATTAATCGATCTTTTTTTATCGATTTTTAAAAAGTCGATGATTATATTACAAATCGATTATTTTTATTTAAATAATTGTTTTTTACATTTCGATTATATAAATAAAAACAATCGCTTAGTAAAAATTCAAACAATAATCTATTTGTACAAAATCGAAAAATAATCGATTTGTAAAACAAATCGAAAAATAATCGATTTGTAAAAAATCGATTATTAAGTAAAAAATTTTTTACAAATCGATTTAATCTAAAGAGATAAAAATCGATTATTTCTTAATCGATTTTTTCCCTTTCAAGTCACACCCCTATATTTGATACCCAGTGTGTTGGTACCGCACTACCGCATTATCAAATAAATATTTGGTAGGTAAAGGTATGGTAGGTAAGGTAGGGGAGGCCGGGGTTCAAAGTGCCGGGGGCAGGTTGTTCCGATGGAAATAGCTCCGCGAAGAAAAGAGATAGCAATAAGTGTGAAGTGCATCGCGAAACGTCATATCATCGCGCCATTGCGTCAGTCATTTTAGTGACGGTCTACCCGCGTGTTAGCGTGGTAGTCGATTGGTGACACTCAAACATCACGTAAGTAAATTTTTTCGTCATCATACTTTTTGGTCTATTTTAATCAATTTTCTAGCTATTTGTGTGTTACTTGCTATTATCTGTCGAGCAAACTACAGTGATTAACTTTTTAATATCGTTTTTGGCTTTTTCAAACGTATTCTATCATAATTGGATGTTACTTTAGAAAATGGAATTTGGGGTTCCAAGTTCCTCTGGTGAGGGGCTAGTTGTTCCGAGGAAACTACTGCAAGAAGATAATTATGGAAGTGATAGTGAAGAAGAGACCATGGAATGGTATTGTCTAATATGTTGCGATTTATATTCCACATTGAACAATGGATTGAATGCGTCATGTGTAAGAATTGGGCTCATTCAAAATGCCTGAAATCTGATGTTCATTCTTATGTTTGTCAAAATTGTAATTCTGACGACGACTCTGAATAATTTTTTTTAAGTTACTGAAATGAATCTGTTTTTACAGAGTAGGTTATAAGTTTAGATTATTGATCTCAGTAAAGTCATTGCTGTAAGACTGAATTAAGAAACTATAACTCGAAATGTTAAAATTTATTATTTTTTGTGTTTTCATTAAAAGAAATAGTTTTGTTTTTTTTGACAAGCAAACGTTTGTCAAAGTTGATTGAGTAATATTAAACATGTTTATTATTCTTGAATCTATTAATTAGGTTGTACTACACCATTAACTGGTAGTTAATGCTTGTTATTATTATATGTTTGCAGTTATGTTCATCACATTTTTTAATTTTGTTGAAAAGTTGGTAAAAATCATTAAAATTTTGTACTTTTCTAAATAAAACTAATAAATATTCAATTACATATACCTAATTTATTTTATATAATACCTTTCCAACTAATACTACATTATTAGGGACTGGAGTTGATAAGCGGAACAACTTACCTCAGCTGAGGAACAACCAGCCCCTTTGTGGGGCGAGTTGTTCCTTGTCGACTTTTTACAGAAAAAATATCCTGAGCAATAATATATGCTTATTTCAAAGAACTTAAGTTTACAATTTGAAACAAGGATAAATTATGCACCATTTTATATAGGAATCGTTGACTTTAAACATTTCTATTACATTTATATTGCCTCCGACTCCAAAATCGGAACGTCGAACCCCGGCCTCCCCTACTAACTACAACATAAGTAGCTAGCGAAGTTACTGGGCTAATGAGTGTCTTATCTACTAGGTAGGTATCTGATCTAAAGTCTCAAATATTACATAATAAGCCACCATGTTGTGGTTTGGCACGATATTTTTCTTCACCGAAACCTCATACCTATTGTTGGTATTTGAACATGTGCTGTGCAGCACGGAAGTTCAATGCGCAACCGATTGAGCTATCATCGCTTCAAATCATAAACGTCAAAGAAAAAACCGAAATCAACCGATATCTATCAATGTAATACTATACATATTGTTATCAAACGGAATAAGGTATATTTTTCAATAAAACAGTCTAAGCGGTAAAAAAGACGGAATCCAAATCCACATCCACATTTACAATAAAAATTTATTTACCTATACATATAATAAAACTGTGACTGATCGCTGTCTGTACATCCTATCCTTTCCTACTAATATTATAAATGCGAAAGTTTGTGTGTGTGAATGTTTGTTGCCACGTATCACCGTAACTACTGGAATGGAAATAGCTTATAGCTACTTTTTATCCCGGAAAAAGGTTCCTGCGGGATATCGGGAAGACGCGGGTGAAACCGCGGCTGAAAACTAGTGAAAGATAAATGAGAAAAGCTATTATTAGGGGTCTTTATCATCAACGCAATAGAACCCAAAACAATGATAAATGGAATTTTTGTCTGTTTGACTGTATGTCTGTTTGTCTGTGCGTTTGTGCGCGCTAATTCCAGAAACGGCTTAACCGATTAGGGTGCGGTTTTCACTAATGTATGTGTATGTGTGGTAGGTGGTAAGCTTCACTTAATATTTAGTGTTTCTTTTACTACAATAGTTTTATAAAAAAAAATATCGATAAACTGTAGGACACGCGGGTGAAACTGCGGGGTGCAGCTAGTATAAACTAATCAGACTGTTCTATGAGTTTTTTGGTTACGTCATTCACGTAAAATGCATTTTTGACTAGTTGCTACGTTGGTAGGCAAGTTGTTGTTTATAGTTTTACTCTGTAAAAAAGGTTGATCAACGTTGGAAAATTATTGATGGAAATCAGCAGATACAATCGTGCACCACTACGCCAGCTGAGGCCAGCAACAGCCCTGCCATGTGGCAGGGCTGTTGGACTATGTAGTACCTTTGTATAACCGGAAAAGCCCTGCTAGCTGGCTGTCACCACAAATCTAATTTTCGGAGGATCAAGGACGTTGTTCTACAACTGCCCTTGCTGAAAGTGTATTCAAATACCTTTGAAATAAACAATATGATGACATATAATTTTCCTACGCTTATTTACTTCGTAAATGACACCTTGAAATAAACGAAATTTTATTCTACTAATATTATAAATGCAAAAATTTGTGCGTGTGAATGTTTGTTACCACGTATCAACGTAACTACTAAACCAAATGAACCAATTGTGGAAACAGGTTTGAAAGAAGCATGTCTCTCGAAAATTCGAGACTTCCAAAAAACAACGGAGGAAATAAAAGGAATTGAACTTCTGACCATAGGGCAACATGAAAATGATGTTTACACTACATATAAATGCGACAGGCCAGCCAGCCGATTTGGAATGGTTAGTTTTTCAAAGTCATGTTTGTTTCTTTAGTAGTGTTTAGTAGACATAAATCCGTGGTTTTCGTATGGCCAGGTTGGGATACAAATTAGAATATACTTTAATTATAGCTTTGTTGCAGATATGTAAACGAAAAGCGATAACACCATGCCACAACCACGTCAAAAGAATTTTGTATAAAAACAATGTTCTGACCAATAACATGGCATAATTATGGCCAACACAATAAGTCTGTGGCCAGAACATAGTTCATGGAAAAAATGAAAAAAACTGTGCGACCAGCAGGACTTTATATTGACGAAGAATTGTGAATTATTGAATATTTTAAGAATGTGTAAATAAAAAGACTATTGGTGATTGACTGTTTTTTATTTTGATACTATGTACATATATAATAAATAATCCTGATTGTTTCATAATAAAGTATTACAATAGCCAATGTCTTTATTGGTAGGAGAGTAGAGAGTATAGGTAATAAAGGGTATAGGCCATCTCCATTCTAAATTTCATCCAAATCAAAGAAAATTACCAAAAATCTGAGGCAGGGATCGAACTCGGAACCTCGTTATTAGTAAAGAACTACTGAGAGGTTTGACCACTGGTCTAACCTATACAGTAAACGAAAGAACGAAATTAGCAAATGGTTTCGTGTACAACAAGACCATTTTCTATGTGTGCGTGAATAGATCGCTGCCATACACCACTACCGCCGCGATATTGTTTGGCACAAATAAAAGTGTTTTGAAAACTAAAACACATCTGAAATATTGTTGGATACATAAAACATATTACGCCATTACCGGTAAACATAATTATTATTAAAATAATATGCACCTGTTCATTCATAATAAAATAAGATGCGTTAATTAGAAACAACGCCATCTATTGACGCTGGGCTGCTAGGCGGACCGCAAGCAACCACCTTAGATGCGTTCTAATGACATACTTTATGTCTACGTGTGCGTGTGTAAGTACGTAAATTTGTGACACCAGCAGTAAGAGAAGCGTTACGAGTAATTTATTAGTTTATTTAATGAAGATTTGGTTAATTTACAATTGAGTAACGCTATAGAACGCGCGCTTTAGTGTTTGGTTCGAATAAGATTGTTATTTTCGACGTAAAAAAATAATTTAGGTAAAAAATGACATCAGCGCCATCTCTTGACAACATAGCGTGATGAGCTCTGGGATCATCCACCTTAAGTGATGATGTAGTCATTAGTGGCGTTACGCTACACCTGAATTGGAATCGTGGTAGACGTGTTGTTGAGTGGAGACCGCGACTTGGCGCACGTAGTGTAGGACGCGCTGCGACTAGCTGCAGCGGCGACTTGCGCCGAGTGGTGCCGGGAGTTGGGGGAGAGGAGCTTGAGACCGGGCTGTGACTCCGTGACATAGCTCACAGAATTAGCAAGCTGAAGTGGCAGTGGGCTGGTCATATAAGCCGCAGAACCGACAACCGTTGCGGTAGACGTGTTGTTGAGTGGAGACCGCGACTTGGCGCACGTAGTGTAGGACGCGCTGCGACTAGGTGCAGCGACGACTTGCGCCGAGTGGTGCCGGGAGTTAGGGGAGAGGAGCCGGGGGCGGGGGCAGGAGCTCAGAGGCGTACCTTGGGAGAGGCCTATGTCCAGCAGTGGACTGATACAGGCTGATGTAAAAGTAGAGATCAGCTTCTTAATATTAGAGACATTCTTCCCATTTCTCACGTAGGCAGTGGCGAAATTGGGTTATCTACCAGTTACCACCTGTTTTAACAAACTGCTCAAACAAGCCTTATCAAGTGTTTCACAAACACATGCATGCGCACACACACATGCACACGACAGGGTAAATACACACATTTCCAAATGTAAGTGGTGTACGAAGTGGTGTAACTGTTATGTTAAAATTTGAAAATCTAAAATTATAATACACTCATTAAAATACCATGTTACAAAATACAAAATACTTGGGTTACAAAATAGCAATTTTCTTACGGATCCCTGTAAGAAATATAATATAGCCTATATCCGTCACAGATAGTGTAAACCAACAGTGAAAAAATTTTTCAAATCGGTTCAGTATTTTCGGAGCCTATTCGATGCAAAATCTAAGTCGTACACTCTTGTCAGAGTGGTCGTGGTTGCTGTGATGCGTTGTCTTCGGCTTGGACACCTCTGATGGCAATGTGACGCCATTTTTGCCTATTAATGGCGTCACGAGAGCATTGGGTCATGGATGCGTCAGTGGCCTTTCTGATTAGATCAGTCCAGCGAGTTGGAGTTGGGTTGGAGCGAGTTGGAGTTGGATTCGATGCAAACAAACAAACAAACAATCAAATCTTTCCTCATATTAGTATAGACTAGCTGCGCCCCACGGTTTCACCCGCGTCTTCCCGTAGGAACCCTTTTCCGGGATAAAAAGTAGCCTATGTGTTAATCCAGGGTGTAAGCTATCTCCATTCCAATTTTTACTCAAATCCGTTCAGTAGTTTTTGCGTGAAAGAGTAAAAAATATCCATCCATCCATCCATCCATATTCACAAACTTTCATGTTTATAATATTAGTGGGAAGTAGGATGTGTGTGATGAGCACGAATATTTGTTCCTGAGTCTTGGATATATAAGTATTTATTTCCGTAACTCAAGTTTCGAGCTTAATTGGGGCTAGGTCAATTTGTCTGCAATAATATAGTCCCCCAATATTTATATATTGATCCCCTTATCAGGACTCAAAAGTCCTCGGCTACTTAGCGTCGTGACCAACGAAATCGCAACGCCACGACTGTCATCTGCAAAATGCTAAACACCCGATTGTAAATAAACAATCTAGGCTTCAAAGGCGTGCTATTTCCCCTCTTATCAGTACGGTTTCCAAGGTTTTCAGTCCGCCATTTTCTTACGTAAGCCTTTGACTGCGTCTCGCTCTGGCACCGTGGGTGTGAGCGAGAAGGGTGTAAGAGGCATTGTTTTCATCGCCTCAGCGTAGCTGAACGAGTGGTGAAGGAAAATGCTAAATTGAATATCTGACGTAGTTGTAGTTTTATGGTATCTAGAGAAAGCCGAGAGCGACCGGTGGTGGCCGAACTCATTCTTGAATATACAACGGGGAATGGCAATGGGCGCCACATCGCTCGACAAACCGATAACCGATGGGGAAGGAAGGTTCTCGAGTGGCGACCACGAACCGGAACACGTTCTGTAGGTAGGCGTCTAGGTGGAGCGGGGACATTGTAAGAGTCACAGGGAGCCAATGGATGCAAATGGCTAATAGCCGTTCAAAAGGGGAGGCCTATGTTCAGCAATAGACTTCTTCCGGCTGATGATGATGTAGTTCAATCACCGAACATCTCATCATCACAGTAAAGCTCATCCAAAAACAATTGAGCCTTGGAAATCTTACTCGATTTACGCCCTCCTTTCTCCCGCATATAAGCAAAATGTGGAACGAGCTCTTTTCACAAGTCTTCCCGCAGTGCTACAGAATGCAATCCTTCAAGATGGGGGTGGAAAGAGTTCTTAATGGTCGGCAACGCATCGGCAACTCCCCTGGTGTTGCGAGTGTCCATAGGCGACGGTGACCGCCACCATCAACCGGGTAGTCTGCTTTTTTGATTCTCTCTTAATCTTACTAATATTATAAATGCGAAATTTGGTGTGTGTGTGAATGTTTGTTACCACGTATCACCGTAACTACTACACCGATTTTGATGAAATTTGGAATGGAGATAGCTTATATCCTGGTTCCTGCGGGATAACGAAAGGAACCCGAACCCGAACCCCGAACCCGAGACCAAAAGGTCACAAACCGTCGTTACCACCACTGAGCCATCATCGCTTCAATTAACAAAATACTCAATCAGAACTATTTTAATTGGTGGAAATTCTTAGAAAGGAATGACGTCTGAAAAATGGCCGTTTACAAAATGTCACTGAAATATGAGAATGTTATGTTTGATTAGTTTGTTATGGAATTCGTCGTTATTATTTTGCTAATTGGAATATTTTTACCACGTTTTTACTAAGACACATATCTTGTATACTTTTCTTTTGTATTGTTAATAAACTCATAAGATTATTGAGAATTTTTTTTGAATAATTAACCAAAAACTTGGAAAATTCGGAAAAAAACGGAAAATGCTTTCTTCTGTCGAATTTTTGTATCCTACTAATATTATAAACGTAAAAGTTTGCGAGTATGAATGTTTGTTACTCTTTCACGCAAAATGTACTGAACGTATTTGAGTGAAATTTGGAATGGAGACAGCTTGTACCCTGGATTAAAGCATAAGCTACTTTTTAACCCGGACAAAGGTAGTTGCGGAAAAACTGAAAGACACGGATGAGACCGCGGTGCGCAGCTAGTGAGTTCATCAAATATTTATATCTGCCTAGTGCCTACCCATGCGAAGCCAGGAGGCGCCTCTTGTATCGATATAGAGCAGTGTTTCCCAATTAGTGGTACGCGTACCCCCGGGGGTACGTGAAGTTGCATCAAGGGGTACGTGCGGCTATCAGTAAAAACAAGAACAATATCCAAAATATAATTTACTAGCTGTGCCCCGCGGTGTTCTGTTAATCCAGAGTGTCAACCTGTATACCAAATTTCATCAAAATCGGTCCAAGCGTTTGAGCGTGAAGAAGTAACCAACATACACACACACTCACAAACTTTCGCATTGATAATATTAGTGTGATTGCTACAATAAGGGGTACGCAGGTATGAGGTTTTTTTTGAAGTGGTACCTACGCAGCAAAAACTAATTGGGAACCACTGATATAGATTATTCAAACAGGAAACCAAGCATGGTTAAAACATGAAATTTTTAGGTAATTTGTCGACTTGCACGTACGAAATTTGTAAGCTTATCAGGTCACTGACTCTTAATGCTGATAAAACAGGTGTACTGTTTGAAGTAAGCTATGAGAAACTTAGCTGCTTAGACATACAGAATGACAGATACGAAATATATAGATACACGTGAGAGTTGTTCAATTCAATTCCTCCATCATCGGGCAGCAAGTCAACGGCGAGACGAGCTTGAACTTTCGGTGAAGGAAAACATCGTGATGAAACCATAGCTTGGTGGTAGGGTATTTTCTAGTCCAGTCAACGACACGCTCAACAATAACACAATTTCCGATTACCGACATCATCTTAAACACCAACCTTGGAACACATCATCACTTAAAATCAGGTGTGTCATGTTGTGGTCCGAGCGCTACCTTGTGAAATGTAAAAAAAACTCACGCCGTACTGATCTGAAACACATTAAGGAAATCTAGTATGATCATCAGCTACTTTTGTTGCTGACTGCACTCGCCTGGCTATCTACCACCCTCAAGCCACCCTCACCCTCACGATGTTTTCCTTCACCGAATGCTCACGCTCATTGTAGGATTCAATCCCACGTCCTACGGACGCAAGCTGACGTCTGCCACTGAGCCATCGCTATGAACTTTGAGTCTTTTAAACTCAAATTATAATAAAACTAGATGCGCCTCGCGGTTTCACCCGCGTCTTCCCGTTATCCCGCAGGAACCTTTTTCCGCGATAAAAAGGAGTCTATGTTCTAATACAGGGTATAAGCTATTTCCATTCCAAATTTCATTCAGATCCGTTCAGTAGTTTTTGCGTGAAAGAGTAACAAACATCCATCCATCCATCCATCCATACTCACAAACTTTCACGTTTACAACATTAGTATGATATTACCAAATATTGTTGTACGTCTGTACGTACTTAACGAAATATATCTTATCTCTGCTCAGAGCATTGACAAGTGTGACACGGCTCTGTGGCGTTATCAACCAGTAACCCAGTTTACAGCAAAAATCTGACAAATTTAGACAAACAACATATTGTGACGTGACTCAATCGAGCTGGGACGATTTCCAAAATTTGTTTATTTACGGCTTTTTTTTACAATTTATAGGGTAGCGTTTGACCACAACTCACCTGATGTTAAGTGACGATGTGGTCGAAGATGGCGCCACGCTACACCTGGACTGGGAACTGGCTCTCAAGTGAGGCTGCCGGAACACACCGATAGGTGCTTGGCGACAGATTCTTAACAAGAGGGTGGTAGCTAGCCGGGCGAGTACTAGAATATACCCTACCACCAATCTATGGTTTCATCACGATGTTTTCCTTCTCCGAAAGCTCAAGCTCATTGTAGGATTCGAACCCACGTCCTACGGATTGCAAGCCGACGTCACTTCCACTGAGCCTTTAAAAAGGACAGCAACACCTTTGAGGTGATGAGGCACTGATTAGTGAACTCTATCTTATTAATCTTGGTCTCAGCAGACTTACTAATCTCACTATGCTATGCGTAGATTCCGCTATCTTATCTTGTAGATAACCGCTGTCAACTGTGTGACAGGTAATGATTGATTTATGTACACTTGCGATTACAAACTTGTTTCTTAAATTGTTTGGGGAATCACGTGACACGAATGAGGTTTCAAACAATTCTTTGAAGCTTCATACTAGAATTCTGAAGGAGTTAGAAGTGAATAGGTACAGTCAACGACGAAAGTCGCTGAACAGGTAACACCGGTAACACCCCAAAATAACACATTTTGGGGTGTTACCGGGTTCGAATCCCGGTAAGGGCAAACATATGTGTGATGAGCACGAATATTTGTTCTTGAGTCTTGAATATTTCTATCTATATAATTATTTATTTCTCTATATAAGTATGTATATCGTTGTCTAGTACCCATAACACAAGTTTCGAGCTTAATTTGGGGCTAGGTCAATTTGTGTGCAATGGTCCCCGATATTTATTTATTTTCCGATTACCCTCATCATTTTAACCACATCATCACTTAAAATCAGGTGTGTTATGTTGTGGTCAAAACGCTACCTTGTAAAATGTAAAAAAACAATAATTACATATTGATCTAAAACATAATAATATTTGGAAACT
Source organism: Opisthograptis luteolata (assembly GCA_931315375.2). NCBI lineage: Eukaryota > Metazoa > Arthropoda > Insecta > Lepidoptera > Geometridae > Opisthograptis > Opisthograptis luteolata. The sequence goes on along the minus strand of OV928063.1, from coordinate 4,164,682 downwards.
CTATTAGGTATAATCGTCAGCTACACTTGAACGGTCAACGTGAATGCACTTGAGTTATCGGCTAACGTCAAACGCCAATGTGAATGCAGTTGTCAAATGTCGTGGCAACACTTACGGCATTTCCGGTAAGCGTGGCCCCAGCATTAGAGAAGGCCAGAGTCCCAGCAGTAGGAACGTAATAGACTGATGATAATGATTAAAAGAAATTGAGTTAAGATCGCACACTGCTACCCCAAACTTGGGTCTACACGGAGATAAAAAACCTTCCGAAATACCGTTTTCCTTCTGAGTCAAAAGGGAAGGACTTGTGATTCAGAAGGAAAACTAATACAAAATAAGGAAGGAAACGGTCTTGGAAGGTAAAGAAGGAAAGTCAGAATTTTTTTCTCAGTGTAATAGGGTCCCGTTTTACCCATTGGTTACGGAACTTCGGGTAATATACAGCGCCTGTCAAATAGTTCAGGACCGAGCGGTGGCAATGCTATTATAAAAATAAAAGGCGTTTATATCAACAGCTCGTGAACGGGTGCTGCTTGTGGGGTCTGGTCTGCTTTGGTTGTGATCCCGCAACTCATTAATATTCATGTTCCCATATCCCAATGTGTACAACCAAACAAGAGAAATCTTATTAGTAAAGCTAATTAAAAAATATCGGACTATTAGATGACAAAAAAAAGCTTGGGATTTCAGTGAACTTGCTCCAATTCAATCAATTACTAAGAACAATATCCAAAATATCACTAAGAATAAAATTGTCAATGTGATCGCGCCAAAAAAATTACCTGCCGGGCGTTTCTTGCCTGTTCTTTTGCCGACGTAAGGAGGTTGGAACAGGCGTAGCTAGTTTTAAGTTTGACGTTTTAAAGTGATCATAATGTATCCTATTGAATAAAGAAAAATTGACTTTTGACTTTTGACAATTGGAAGGTAGCTCCAAGTACCTCATAAGAAAAAAAAACATAAAAAACACGTATTGAATGATTTACTTTTAGGTTTATTTGTACCCAGTTTTGAGTCAATCGAACCAAGGAATAACATTTTCCATACAAACTTTACCACCCTATTTAACCAAAATAAGATTAGTCCATGTGTTAATCCAATACTTAAACTATCTACATTCTAAATGTCATCAAAATCGGTTTAGCAGTTACGGTGGTCCGTGGTAACAAACATTCAAACACTTACACACACACAAACTTTCGCATTTATAATATTAGTAGGATATGAGCGATAGTAACTCTCTGTCTGTCTATCAGTACCCCTAGTACAAGTTTTCAAAACGATAAAAGTTTTGGTAAACGTCGACGTTTACCACCGCCGACTTGTCAAAGTGGCAACTCGATCTGTTTAAATTCAAAAAGTAACTCGATAACGTTGTTGGAATATGATTATAACGATTTAAAATAACCCGTATTAAGGATTTCAGTTCCTCCAAGTCTCGGTAAGATTCGCTGAAAAAAATATGTATGGATGGAAAAAGAAATTTTTTATAGTTTTTGTAAACTATCAAAACTTGTACCTACTAGGGGTACAGGTCTAACTGCCTGTCCTTCACATCTAAACTCCAGAACCGATTTGAATGAAATTTGGTACAGGGATAGTCTAGAGCCTGAGAAAGGACATAGGACTGTAGCCCACGCGGGTGAAACCGCGGGGAACAGCTAGCATTTTAAAGGCTGACCATTGTACATGGAAATTTAGGGCAATGTAATCGTGACATACTAAATCGTTAACCGTATAACATTCAGGGAGCAAGGTTGAACGTTACGCATTGCCGTATTATGTCGTATTGCCGTATACGGTTACGGCATAGGCCATTGCAGATGCAATTTCTGCCGTACCGTATTGCGGCTTGGCATTCCGTTATGTGCCAGTACATGATTTGTGTTCTGGCAATGCTTATTCGATACGGGAATTGATTATTGTTTGACTATACTTCGAAATAACAAACTTGACTATTCTTCTATATAATATACTCGTATATAACTCACAGGTGACTGATGACTGACTGACATAGTGATCTATCAACGCACAGCCTAAACCACTGGACGGATCGGGCTGAAATTTGGCATGCAGGTAGATGTTATGACGTAGGCATCCGCTAAGAAAGGATTTTGATTAATACTGCCCCCAAGGGGATAAAATAGGGGATGAAAATTTGTATGAAACTTTGTCAATTTTAAACCGATCGGGCTGAGACTTTGCATGCATAAAGCTGTAGCCCACGCGGGTGAAACCGCGGGGAACAGCTAGTGCAGTATAAAACTAAATATTTTAAATGCAGTCCTTTATGATGAGTAGTGTTGCCGAACTATCTATAGTAAACTATCGATAGTTTTCATCTGAAAAAGCTATACTATCGATAGGCCTATGGATAGTATTGATACTATCGATAGTTTATGCTTCGTGGGCAGCAATACTATCGATAGTATTATTATTGCTTCGTTTTAATCTATCGATAGTATCGATAGTGTTTTGATTGGTTGGGTATCGATAGACTATCGATCGGCATCGCTGGTGAGTGTCAAAAGAGTTCTTCAGCTTCGGCAGCAGGTCGAAGACGAGCGCCGAGCACCCGAGTGTGCTTCACCCGGCTGTCGGTGTTTTAGCGAATCCCTTTGAATGTTACATTACAAGTCAATCATTAACACGAGCGTGCGTCCGCCATATTGACTACAACTGCTGGGGATGGAGCACAGTGGAGCATAATTATATTCGTCAAAAAAGTAAAAAACGGCAAAATTTGTTTTATTCAATAGCATACATTGTGATCACTTTAATTTAAAACGTCAACTTAAAACTAGCTACGCCTGTTCCAACATCCTTACGCCGGCAAAAGAACAGGCAAGAAACGCCCGGCAGGTAATTTTTTTGGCGCGATCACATTGACAATTTTATTCTTATTACTAATTGATTGCATTGGAGCAAGTTCACTAAAATCCCAAGCTTGTTTTTTTGTCATTATTAGGCCGATATTTTTGAATTAGCTTTACTAATAATAAAATTTATCTTGTTTGTTTGTGCACATTGGGATATGGGAACATGAATATTAATGAATTACGGGATCACAACCAAAGAAGACCAGACCCCCACAAGCAGGATCCGTTCACGGGTTGACGCATGTCGCGAAGATTCAGGTGTCGTGAGCATTTCCCAACTTACACATTCTCCATGCGCATATTCACATCGAGTGAATGCTCACGTCGGTCTCCACCTAAGAGAAACAAAAAGACAATTACGAGTATAACCTCCTTACAAAAGATTGTTAACTCGATAATTTATTATCCAGAATTATTATTGCAGTCTTTCAGCGCACTGCACAGCGGGGCAAAGAACCCTGGCTGTCAAATGCACAAGTCCTGTAATTTTCACTGGCTGCAAAGCAAATTAGACTCAAGTAATTGCTAGTTATTTTATTTCGAGCTTTTAATAAATTCAAGCTAAGCAGAGCTTTCCAAGCTACCACATCGTCTGGCTCATTCTGAACGAGAGCTTTTACATTTTGTATTATTCATTTCATATTAGTTTTATTTGTTAAAACGCCCTCTAGTGGCGAGTTACAGCAGTGAAATTAAAACCTCTGTGAAAAATAAAATCATTTATAAGTATGTACTATTGAAATTATAAATGTTATCTTTTTACGCCTAAACTACTGATCCGATTTAAATGAAATTTGGTACGGAAATAGATTTAACCCTGAGGAAGGACGTAAGATACTTTTTATCGTGATAAAGAACTCGGGTGAAACCACGGGGAACAGCTAGTTTCGTATAAGTTTTATTTGTTAAAACGCCCTCTAGTGGCGTGTTACAATAGTAGCATTAAATCCTCCGTGAAAATAAAACCATCCTTTTGAAATTATAAATGTGAAAATGTTTGTTACGTTTTCAAGCCTAAACCGCTGAACATATATTGATGAAATTTGACATGGAGGTAGTTTGAATCCTAGGAAAAGAAATAGAGTATTTTTTATCACAATAAATTGAGGTCTGCGTGGATAAAACGGCGGGACAAAACAAGTAACATTATAAAATGCGAAAATAACTTAAACTGCCCTCTGTTCGTTTGTTACCTTTTCACGCCTAAACTGCTGAACAGATTTTGGTGAAATTTGGCATGGAGATAGTTTAAACCCTGGAGAAGAATATTGAGTACTTTTATCGCGATAAACTGTAGTAAACGCGTGTGAAATCACGTGGAACCACTGGTTCAGTATAAATCGCGAAAAAATCCTCTATTAAACAGTCATTTTATTAGTATAAGGTTGAGACGACATTTTCAGGTCACCGGAATAATATGTCACACATTCTGATTTATCACTTGTCGCGTTAGTCAAGTGCCTTTCCACCAATGACGTTTATACGGTGAAATACTCCGCTCTGATTGGCTGGTAGACGTTATACGTCGATTTTTAGCGATATACGTGCTTTACCCATTTCATTTCAGTCGCAACATGGTCACAAAGTAATGCGGCTGTTCTCACGACCTTAGTGCACCATTTTAGACCAAAAAGTTACAGAGAAATTCTTTGGTCGTTTTTGAGGCTCTTATTCAAGCACACACAAGCAAATTATAGGCTTCCCTCTTCAGCATTAAGGTTCACATTTAGTTCTTCTTCCTCATGGCTTCAGCTATGCTCTTTTGGTTGAATACTCGACCTTGTTGTCTTTGTAGTACAAGGGAGTTTGGCTTGAAGATGTTTCTACGTTATGGCGCATTGCCGTTGTGACGTCATACTGCGTAAGGCGGGGAAATGGGTCAGTAGGTTTACAGTACAGTCACCAGTGTAGATAGAGCTCTGTTGTGGAGGGTGCTTCATTGAATAACGAGGGTTGGGCAGGTCAGTGTGTTTGGGTCGTGTTTTACGCAGGTTTTTCGCTATGGAGAGGTTCTACATAGAATTGATTTATTGAATGACGTATCTTAAAAATGTCGGCGGATTCAACGGGAGGGATACGGAGTTCGTTATTGTTTATTTTATCTTCGCTGTTTTTGGAAGGATCGATGGATTCAAGGCTAAACTTTATTTTAGCAAGGACCAAGCGTTCCGCGCGGGCGTTTGCTATTATGAAGAGAGAAATTACACATACACACACAAATACACACACACATAGATGCATAAAAATGTATTTGATTTAATTTTTGTTACTTAAAATTTTCTTCATGCTAGTGACGTCATCAAAAACGGCTTCAACGGAAGACCAGCGCTGGTCAAACGAGCGGCATAACGCTGAGTTGAGGCCGGTTTGGAACAATACATCTTTAGTAGTTATTTCTTATAGCATATTGTTTTGTTTTGTATTTTGTATAATTCGTTGCAAATGATATTCTTATTCTTATTATTCTTAAATTTGTTTGTTTGGATTAAAGGGGTAATCTTCTAAACTACTGAACCGATTCTAGAAATTATTTTACTAATAGGAAGCTACATTATCCTAGACTGTTTAAGGCTACATTATATTCTGATAAGGTAGAGTTTTCAGTAAGAAATGATGATATTTGTAAAACAAGTCTTGGAGAAATGAGAAGACGGATGCGTTATCAGTTTACTCTGGTTAAACGGTTTGATTTGAGTGGATTTGATGCTGATATATGAAACAATGTAAGCTTCTAGTAGGTCTACAAAACATTCTGCGGCATTAAACATCTAGCTTTTATATTTAACGCATTTTTAATAATTGTGAGGACACGTTTCGGTTGTCAAGAACTTTGCTTTCGTCTAATGGTCCCAGCTACGTATCGTGTAGATTAAGATATGTATCATCACCATCATCATCAGTCTGTATCAGTCCACTGCTGGACCCTCTCCCTCGGCCCGCCACTGCCCCCGCCCCCGGCTCCTCTCCCCCAACTCTCGGAACCACTCGGCGCAAGTCGTCGCTGCACCTAGTCGCAGCGCGTCCTACACTACGTGCGCCAAGTCGCGGTCTCCACTCAACAACACGTCTACCGCAACGGTTGTCGTTTCTGCGGCTTATATGACCAGCCCACTGCCACTTCAGCTTTCAAATTCTGTGGGCTAAGTCGCAGCGCGCTCCTCTCCCCCAACTCCCGGCGCCACTCGACGCAAGTCGTTGCTCCACCTAGTCGCAGCGCGTCCTAGACTACGTGTACCAAGTCGCGGTCTCCACTCTCCACTCAACAACACTTCAAACTAATTCCGATGGCTCGTCGACCCAAAGGCCTCCGAAACGAGGGAGCGCCACTCCCCTCTATCCTGAGCGATGTCAGCCCAGTTCAGAGTGTGGAGCTCGCGTAGGTCCGCATCCACCGCGCCCCTCCAGCGGTATCTAGGGCTGCCGCCCGATCCTCCCCCATGCGCCCTACGTGGCCAAGCCAATGCAGTCGGTGCGATTTAATTTCACCGACCACGTTGGGCTCGCCCACTAGATCTGCGATCTTTTGGTTTTTCCGGATCCTCCACGTGCCATCTTGCCGGCGTGTTGGTCTTAATATCTTTCTGAGAAACTTCAACGACACTTCTGATCTTATAACTAACTAGTTGCGCGTCGCGGTTTCACCCGCGCCTTCCCGTTATCCCGCAGGAACCTTTTTCCGGGATAAAAAGCATATGTGTTAATCCAGGGTATAAGCTATTTCCATTCCAAATTTCGTCAAAATCGGTCCAGTAGTTACGGTGATACATGGTAACAAACATTTACACACACACAAACTTTCGCATGTACAATATTGGTAGAACTAACTAAAATGGCGCAACGACCCAAAGTGGGTCTTAGCCTGCGATAACAAAAGACGCCGCTTCTTCTTCTTCTTGTTTTGTTCTGTTTTCTTCTTCTTCTGATCTTATAATGTTAATTATTGTTTCAGGAACGCAGCGGGCTGGACAACATGCGGTCATTGGAGCATTATCTGACTGACATCATGAGGGCAGACACTTCGGAACACATGAAAGGTAAGATAAGACCGATGGGGAAGAGAGGTTCTCGAGTGGCAACCACGAACTGGAACACGTTCTTATTCAAAAATACCAAATCAGATTTCTTTACATTATCGGCAGTTACAATAGATTTTTTCTAACCCACTCCAGTAAAAAGCTAACTAAAAAAATGTTTATCAAATTGTTCGAATAGTTTTTGAGACTAACGCACGACAATTTTTCTGATATAATTACTAGCTGGTCCCCGCGGTTTCACTCGCGTGGGCTACAGTTTACCGCGATAAGAAGAAGCCTATGTCCTTTCACAGGCTGTAGACTATCTCTGTACCAAATTTCATTTAAATCCGTTCACTTTTTCAGGCGTGAAAGACAGACAGACAGAGTTACTTTCGCAATTATAATATTAGTAGAGAGTAGAAATTATAAAGGTAATTCATTAGATCCGGAGAAAATATAATAATAAATATCGGGGGACAATTGCACACAAATTGAGCTAGCCCCAAATTAAGCTCTAAACTTGTGTTATGGGTACTAGACAACGATATACATACTTATATAGAGAAATAAATACTTATATAGATAGAAATATCCAAGACTCAGGTACAAACATTAGTGCTCATCACACATATTTGCCCTTACCGGGATTCGAACCCGGGACCGTTAGCTTCGCAGGCAGGGACACTACCAACTCGGCTACCGCGTCGTCAATATGTGACTGACGGACTAACAGACACAGAAGGACAGAAGTGGTCCTATCAGCGTTCCAATTTTAATCTAATGTAGGCACGGAACCCTAAAACCGTCTCATCTGATACACAACTCCATCTCAGCCTATAAATAAAAAATCTAATAATTTCCGAAAAATAACGAAAATTGACGTAAACATTATCACCGCCTTAATGGGCACGGTCGCCGTAAAAACTGATGACCCATAAAAAAGGGAAAAAAATACAGAGCTACCTTTCAATCTGTATGATAAAAGACCCCTTTTGAAGCGATAATAGCTCAGTGGTAGTAACGTCGGTTTGTGATCCGTAAACGTGGGTTCGGATCCTGATACTACTAGGCGGACTCGGCAAAGGAGTCCTACCACTACAAAGGTCTGTTATTCCCCAGGCGGACTCTGTAAAAGAGTTTTCCAACTACAAAAACTATAAGTATTTCGATAGATCCAAAAGTATGTAAATATGTATCTACCAACCCGCACTGGGCCAGCGTGGTAGATTACAGCCCATACTCTCTCTCTGAGAGAAGGCCAGAGTCCCAGCAGTGGGAACGTGAAAGGCTGATGATGATGATAAATAAATAAATAAATATCTGGGACATCTGGACACAAATTGACCTAGCCCCAAATTAAGCTCGAAACTTGTGTTATGGGTACTAGACAACGATATACATACTTATATAGAGAAATAAATACATAAATAGATAGGAATATCCAAGACTCAGGCACAAATATTCGTGCTCATCACACATATATTTGCCCTTACCGGGATTCGAACCCGGGACCACTAGCTTCGCAGGCAGGGACACTACCAACTCGGCTACCGCGTCGTCGATGATGAAAAGTATGTAAGTACCGATCTATTATTTCCGTGTGAAATATTTTTTTGGTCATACCTAAATAATCGCAAAGTTGTCGTCAAGTAGTTAATTCTTAGTTAAAATTGCTGAAGTATTGCTGAAGTTTGGCTGAAGATATATGCAATTATAACGCTAACAGCCCAATCTAGGCAGACCAAAGTATTTAAAGTGCTAACCATGACTTCCTTTTTAGCATCACCACCGCGTACCGTCAGCACAAAAATCTCCAACACAGAATACATAACAGTAGCTTTGTTTAGATACGCATTGACACGACGTAGGTAGCGTTAGCAAGAGCCGAATTCGACGACGTGAGTAATTGCTTTAAACATGACACAGTTTGCTTTGTTGACTGTACTTATAAGCATTGGAAAGAGGACGTGTCGCAAATTAGAGATACTGGATGTGGCAATTGAATCAGCTGTAAAAATCTTTCCCATACAATGACATATACATTTTTAATTAGACGAAGTCAACTGACGTTTACTCTGTTGTCAGTTTTTAATGAAATAAAAATAGTGTTGTGACAAAGGAATGTTTGAAAAAACTCCTGAATGAATGAATGAATAATAATCTTTTATAGTTTGAAATGATTCACACTCATTGTTCATTCACCTGATTGAACGAGAACTGAACGCATCACTATTACTTTAAATTTGGCAACATTATTTTACAAAGTGACATTAGCTACTGTTAGTTGGCTTCGTCTAATTAAAAATACGACTTAGCGCTGTATCGCTGTATCTAGGGTATCATATCAGATACCACGCGGATCGAGGATCTACAATACCGCTTATGGAACCAATAGTTCAATGCGTTCAGGTTTCGTATCGCAAAAAGAGCCCCTAAAGGATCACTTTAATGTCCGTCTGTCTATCTGTCACTGTCAGACCCTTTTTCACAAGAACGCGTTGAAAATATTTATAAAAATACTCGGATTTACGGTTCTCGGGTGGCGACCACGAACCGGAAGACGCTCTGTAAGTAGGCCCCCCACTACCCCACGCTCGCTCGTTCGCCACAACCACGTTCGCTCGTTCGCCACAACCACGCTCGCTCGTCCGCTACAACCACGCTCGCCCGCCCACTGCGGCATTTAGTGGTCCATACCTCCTGCAGTACTTAGTTACGCAATAGGTATTGTGCCCCGGCCTTGGGGCGGCATTGTTGTACAATTGTTTGTGTCGCGCTGATTTCTGCCACGTCAGTTTAGTTACGAGTAGTTACGACTAAACTGACCGATTGGGAACGTTAACAGTACTAAACTAGTTTTGAAAAGAAGCACTAAACACTAAATTATTAGTGAGCTTGAGCATTCGGTGAAGAGAAACATCGTTTATTTATTTATTTAATAATCAGCACGGATACACCACTTACACTAATTATAATAATATATCAAAACAAAAAATAAAATAGGGTCAAATAATTATCAGAATCACAATCAAATTAAATTAGATTAAAATACAATAGAATAGAAACATTAATAGAATAGAAAACAATGGAAAAATAGAACAATTGTAACATAAAGATTATTAACATATAAAGACACCACTATCACGCATTCGCCTCGCAGTACTTCAAGCATTCAGACAAAATCGTGATGGAACCATAGATCCAAGAGAATGTAAGGTTTACCATAGATTGGTGGTAGGGCGTTCTCTAGTGCTCGCCTTGCTAGCTACCAACTTCAAGTTAAGAATCTGTCGCCAAAGCACCTATCAGTGTGTTCCGGCAGCCTCACTTGAGAGCCAGTTCCCAGTCCAGGTGTAGCGTGACGCCATTTTTGACCACATCGTCACTTAACATCAGGTGACAAAGTAAACGGTCAAAACAAAGAGTAGGTACTGGAGTAGAGTTTTTTCCTCTTTATATAATATTGAATCAAAATACAACATGTGATCACTTTAAAACGATAAACTTAAAACTACACTGAGAATAAAAATATATAGTTTAAAAAACTAAAAAAAAACACATTTTATAACGCACTGAAAAATATAAAATAATTGAATTGACTTGTTACGATATAATGGTTAATTCAAAAAGTGTGGAGCGCTTTTTGGTTGTGTGTACTTTTACTGGGTAAAGAAGCGCTCCACACTTTTTGAATTAACCATTATATCGTAACAAGTCAATTTAATTATTTTATATTTTTCAGTGCGTTATAAAATGTGTTTTTTTTAGTTTTTTAAACTATATATTTTTATTATATTACTTATTTACTACTACTTATTTTTATTTATTACCTTTAGTCTTTTGTTATCAAGTCCAATCTATTTGACTCATCAAGACGAATCATATGAGCCCAAACACGAGGGGTTTACTAGTAACCACTGCAGAGATTCCCTACCCACCTTCCGGTTGCATCATCAGACCCTCGTCACAAAGTTCAACCTATTGTACTCATCAAGACGATTCATATGAGTCCAAAGTCCAAACACGAGGGGTTTACTAGTAGCCACTGCAGAGATCCCCTACCCACCTTCCGGTTGCATCATCAGACCCTCGTCACCAAGTCCAATCTATTGTACTCATTAAGACGATTCATATGAGTCCAAACACGAGGGGTTTACTAGAAGCCACTGCAGAGATCCCTACCCACCTTCTGGCTGCATCATCAGATCAGGTCGATGATACCAAATTATTGCATTGTCACCGAGATTACATACACATACAAAGTTTCAAGTCGATACGACAATTAGAAGTAGGTGAAAATTGACTTCCAAGATTTGATTACATTGTTAGTTAGTTAGTTAGTTAGTTAGTTACAAGTCAAGCTAATAAAAGTGTTTTAAAAAAAAACTGACTTTCCTTCTGAGTCTTTATCTTCCAAGACCGTTTCCTTCCTTATTTTGTATTAGTTTTCCTTCTGAATCACAAGTCCTTCCCTCTTTTGACTCAGGAGGAAAACGGTATTTCGGAAGGTCTTTTTTCTCCGTGTAGCTACGACTAATCCAATCTCCTTACGCCGGCAAAAGAACAGGCAAGAAACGCCCAGCATGTACAATTTTATTTTTATTACAAACTAGCTGTTCCCCGCGGTATCATCCGCCACTGTAGCCTAGTTTATCGCGATACAAAGTATCCTACAACCTTTCCTAGAGTTCAAACTATCTCTGTACCAAATTTAATCAAATTTGGTTCAGCCGTTTCATCGTGAAAGGGTAACAAACAAACACACTAAGGAACAGAGTTACTTTCGCATATTATTATAATATTAGTATGAATATAGATAAGACTAGATCCTGTCACCGGTTTTGCCCGCATCCGTTACAGTTAGTCAGATAGGCGATTACGATCTCCCTTCTAAACTTTGCCATCATCGTTTTGACGTTCGCTTTTTGAACATATCTCAGCGTTCTGATGTCACAGCGGCGTTATAAAATATATCTGCGTAATTATAAAAGCACCGGTAAACTACACCAAAATCAGTTCAGTATTTTTGTGTTTGGTGGAATAAGAGAATAAATAAACAACAGCGCCTCTAGCCAAGATGCATTCTGCAATCGTTGACGCTAATAGAAAACAAGAAAAATGTATTGGTTTGACATATTTCAACGCTAAGTCACGTGGTCAGAAATATGTCAAACCAATACTTTTTTCTTGTTTTCTATTAGCGTCAACGATTGCAGAATGCATCTTGGCTAGAGGCGCAGAACAGAAAGCCAAATATTAAAAAAAAACCTTTTTTGAAAAAAGAAGTTGAAATATAAATTTTGAAACAGGGACAGACTAAGGGAGCTTAAAAAGGGCCTTTAATACGTGCCTTTTAATTTAAACATTACTATTTAATTCTCATAACCAAAGCTCTGAAAAACAATGACTCATTTCTCCTGAAAGAAAATATTCGGCACCGATTGTAGAATTTACAATAATACCTACAGCGAAAAATGACCTTTCACCCTTTGTAATAAAGTCCACATCATTTTCCCGGAGCATGCAGATGTAGAGTACATTGCTAGAGTCGCCGCAGCGTATAAATAGGCTTTAAAGGCAACAAATATTTGCTTCTATTTGCTCTCCCACTGTTACCTTTAACGCTGAAGAGTTTATTTGTCTGACATTTCAACATTTGGCTCGCTTAGACGAAACGCAGTCAAAAATAACTACGAAGCATAGACAAACCTAACCGAAGCATCTCGATTCTCGTGACATAAACCCACCTACCTATAAAAACAAATAAACACACCACCGTAACACGACCCCTCATCCTTCTCCCACAAGACCGAATCGCATATCTATGCTAATTGGCTAGTAAAGGACGCGAGGTGTAACTACCGAAATTACACTGACAAATCGCGTTGCAGTTCCGACTTTAATTTATGTTTAGAACAGGTGTATTTTAAAAACGGCCGGCCTATAACTAGATAATTACGCAGTCAAATTTAGAAGGTGTTCCGTCGCTGTATTTTGGGAAGTGCGACTGTGACTTCTGATTTAGGCGGTTTAAATCGATAGTGGCCAGCAGAGCATCTCTACGGGATGTCAGTTTAGTAGCAGTAGGAAAAAGCGCGCGAACGTAGCGTATGCGGCGCATTTAACTTTTTAAAATACAAATTTAGAAACGTGGGCGTATCGCGTTTGGTCTATTTTCGTAAAAAAGAAAAATATATTGTGCGTGCTGGAGTGCAGTGACCTCTGTTGTAAAATTGTGTGGTTTTTTTTTTGTAGTTGATTCAAGGTAAAGAAAAGTGGAAAATTAGGTTCTCATATTACGTAGCTTCGGTGTTTGTATTTATTTACACAAGGTTGAAAAGTCTGCTCGCACGTGATGGCTGAAAAGGCTTGAATAGGTAAAATGATAAACGATTTAATGTTTTTTTACAATATAATTTTTATTGATTTCTGATCAACGTGAATTGTTTTAAAGGCTACAAGTGTGCTGGTAAACATACATAGTTATAAAATAACAGGCCATACTGGTATAATACCTTTAAATTAGAATTTTTATTCAGTGTAACTCAGTCAAATTTATGAAAAAATAGATTTTTTAAAAATTCTTGCCCTGAATTTGTCCTAAAGATAGATTTTTTTTTATTACGAAATGAAAAATATCATCTCGAAAAGATATTACGTAGTATCTTAAAATATTAGGATTAAATATAATCTGTCTGTTATCATAATCAATAACTACATATCAATATCACAGATATGATAGAAATAGTGTGTGTGTATCTTGAAAAAATGCTTTTACTTATTTTGAATCCTTTCTAAGCCAACAAAAAAATATAAATAAATCTAGATATTGTCTACAAACAAAAGTGCGATATACATTTTTGACAAAGCCAAATATTTTTTCCAGTTAAAATTTAAGATAATATAACATAATTTTAATTTAAAAAAGACTATTCAGTTCAAAATTTGGCACAAGATCTGCATTAAACACAACAATGTCCTTAACGCTAACGTGTCTAATTACCGTTGAAAGACGACCTATAAAAACTTCCAAGGTTAGAAAAAAAATTGTTAAGAAAAAAATCTTACTGTGACATTGACATCTGCATAATCTGTTAACATTGTATCTTTAGTTACTCAGAAAAAGATAGAGTTTAAAATCAGCAAAGTTGTCATTTTTTTGTGCATAGAAGGCTTGCGTTTAGACGTCATCTCACCCGTTTAAAAGCGGTGTTGCCGCGATTTTCTAACACGCATGCCTAGACAGCCTAGAAGTATATTACCTATACTTGTTCACTTTTGCCTTGAAGATTCACAAATTATAGCAATCGGGAAACTGGCATGAAGTTTCACTACTTACCAGACCTACATTGTGTTCATGGATGGTTTGAAAGAAACTGGTTGGAAATCAGCAATAAGTTAGCAAACGTTCCTAGTGATGCTATATACATATTTTAATTTTACATAATAAAGACTTTACACTGGGCCAGCGTGGTAGATTACGGCCCATACTCTCTCTGAGAGAAGGCCAGAGTCCCAGCAGTGGGAACGTAAAAGGCTGATGACGACGCCGAATGACAAACTTTCAGATAGCTGTTAGTCAAATATTGATTATTTTTTCAGCGTCCATTAAGTCATTTTATGACAATTAATAGTAGTTATTACTGAACATACTGTGTATAAGAAAAAAAATCGTCTAAAATTATACAAAAATATAATGGCATAAAAACTGAAAACTATTGTTAATATTAATTTTCAACTATCTATGCTTAATTAAATGGATATTAATTTAAACTCTACATAAAATAAAAACTTATTTTTGACAACTTAAAAGTAAGCTCTTATTGAAGCGAATTACTTTTAAACAAATAATTATAAAACGCATTAATTATACCTACTAATGTACTCAGTAAAGCTCTGTGCATCATCGTGATGAAACCATAGCTTGGTGGTAGGGTATTTTCTAGTACTCGCCTGGCTAGCTACCACCCTCTTGTTAAGAATCTGTCGCCAAGCACCTATCGGTGTGTTCCGGCAGCCTCACTTGAGAGCCAGTTCCCAGTTCAGGTGTAGCGTGGCGCCATCTTCGACCACATCGTCACTTAACATCAGGTGACTTGTGGTCAAACGCTACCCTGTAAATAGTAAAAAAAAAAAAATCAATTAACTATTGATAGTAAATAAGACATAGAGAATTAGAGACCAAAGACCAACAAAGTGATTCAATTCTCCCAATTTTCAATTCAATCAAAAGTAATGATGATTGCCCCTGTCAAAAAACACAGATATTAAAATAAACGACAAGAGTCGCCCTTGCTCATCCTAATTACTTCCCTGTACGAAATGTCAAAATTCAATTTCGAACGCATTTTATATTTGCAGTATATTTTTCTTCGATATATTTTTTGAGATACGAATTAAAATTTACATAATTTTATCTATTTTAAATACGTGATTTTGGTGAAATTGTAGACTTTTCTAGGATTGGATAGAATCTTTGGAAGATAAATTTGCATTTGAATCGAACTTCGTTCATTTGCACTGTCCTAAATATTATAAACGTAAAAGTTTGTAAGTATGGATGGAAGGATGGATGTTTGTTACTCTTTTACGCAAACACTACTGAACGGATCTGAATGAAATTTCGAATGGAGGTAGCTTATACCCTGGATTAACACATAGGCTACTTTTTATCCCGGAAGACGCGGCCCTGGGCCTCTAGCCAAGATGCATTCTGCAATCGTTGACGCTAATAGAAAACAAACAAAAAGTATAGTTTTGACGTATTTCTGACCACGTGACTTAGCGTTGAAATATGTCAAACCTATACTTTTTTCTTGTTTTCTATTAGCGTCAACGATTGCAGAATGCATCTTAGCTAGGGGCGCAGGGCCCCCACACTTTTTGAATTAACCATTATATCGTAATACTAATACAAGTCAATTTAATTATTTTATATTTTTCAGTGCGTTTTTAAAGTGTTTTTTTTTTAGTTTTTTAAACTATAAATTTTTTGTCATTTAAATAGTCCGATACTTAAGCCAGGCGAGCACTAGAAAATGCCCTACCTACTTCAAACATCAAATTAGAAGTCTACATAGATTCTGTAGAGGTGCAGTCGACATAAAACTCTTGAATCATACAAATTAGAGCCCAATTATAGAACAAACAGTAGATATCTACCTATCTATTGGGCAAACAATCCTTGACACGGCGCGCAAGGCGACGGATTGTCGAAAAAAACAGGCAAAGGTAATTTACGAAAAAATCGCGTCAAAAACACAATGTTTATGTAAGTTTTTGACGTGACAACGTCTTATAATTCGATAGAGCCGGCTGCACGCACGAAAAAACATGACTCATGCGGCGTTACCTCGCTCTGCGGCGTAACCTCGCTCTGCGGCGTTACTTCGCTCTGAGGCGTTCCATGTAAGGCTTGAAGTGCAAGCGAGAGCGCGGAACGAGCGACAAAGAAGCACAATCGGCCAATCGACGTTGTCACGTTCAACTATCGTCAGTAAACCGACATTACAGACAACAATTTTTTTTTATTTTATTTGTACTTCGACGTACCTTAATTACTAGAGTGAAGAACAGAGTATCTAGTGCGAGTTTTGAAAACTATAAAAGTTTTCGTAAACGTCAAAGTTTACTATCACCAACTTGTCGAAGTGGCAACTCGTGTTACTGGCTGAATCTAAAAAACTTAATAAAATACAGAAGCTGACCAGTTGCTTCGATATATGTATCTTCATATTTGATGGATTCGTTTACAAAATGATATATTATGTGAATTATAAATGAGAGGCATTTGATATTTTCGTGAAAACAAACATGCCCCACCAAAATCAAAATTGGGATGAAGTGGACTTCAATATTTCAAACAATCCTCTTTAACCCATCAGTGGGCAAAGTAGAACTACCCTATAAGTTGAAATAAATTAATTTAATACTACACAGCTGTTGCTGGCTACCTATCAAGTTAAGAATCTGTCGCCAAGCACCTATCGGTGTGTTCCAGTATTTATGTACTTATGTATTATTTTTTGTATTTCTTTATTAATATGTAAGTATATAGCAATTATTTTATTTTATTTTTTGTATAATGTCTATAATATTAAATATTTATTTATGTACATAATTTTTCCTTGCTATTATTCTTTTGTATTTTTTCTTTCATTTTGCTGCACCACTACCGTTTTTCGCGCACGTCCAGAATGACTGGTAGAAATGCTATCTAGCATTAAGTCCTCCTTGTACAATTTTATGTGCTAAAGTATAAATAAATAAATAATTTTCAAAGCCGCTAAATGCCACCGAAGTGATGTGACACTTTGTTTACGAATGTAGCATTGCTAAATACTAAATGATCGCCTTGGAAATAACTTGAAATAAGAGTCGTAAACCTAGAAGTAGGTCTCCGACATTATCGCTTGTGTAACGTATAGAATTCTAATAAATAACCGTGTATAAATTGTAGTTGTAATAAATTGTAATATATTATTTCATTACCATCATCAGCCTTTTAAGTTCCCACTGCTGGGACTCTGGCCTTCTCACAGAGAGAGTACGGGCCGTGATCTACCACGCGGGCCCAGTGCGGGTTGGTAGATGTCGCACTTGCGGTTCTTGGACATGCCGGTTTCCTCACGAGGTTTTCCTTCACCGTTTTGAGCAATGGTAAATCCACACATAGCTTAGGTCATCTTACAAGTAAAAACAACTAGTATGTACATCAAAATCGGTTCATCACTTAGGAGCTACTATGATACTGACAGATAAAAAGATAAAAACTTATAACATCCCTTCCCCTTCTTATTCCTTCTTTTTCGTCAGGGATTAAAACTAGAAGAAAAGGCCACTTCAAGTTAGAGAGCCAGTTCCCAGTTGTAGCGCGACGCCACCTTCCACCACATCGTCACTTAACATCAAGTGACAAACGCTACCTTGTAACCTAAAAAGCCCTGTTACCATTCTAGAGGTGTCAATAAAAAAACAACAATGGCCAGTAACAAAATAAAAACAATAAATCTAATCTGATTCTTTAATAACATTAGAACTAAAGCAAGCTACACACGATGGGTCAGTCGGACTGATTGGGTCGGAATGCATGTCTGACCCAATCACTGTGACATAACATATACTTACTAGAAATAAAGGGCTTTTACGATGACTTATTTAGGACGAATTCAAATCCAAAAATGAAGTAGAATACAATATTTGTGATCACTGATCACTTTAAAACCACAATTTTATAACTACGCTACGCCTGTTTCAACCTCTTTATTACATATCATTCTGACCCAATCCTTCGACCCGGTCCGTCCGATCGAGGTCCGAACTCCAACCATCCCATCGTGTCTATAGCGCCTATTATTTAAGCTACCTTGACCTAGCTGGTGGTGGCATCGCCGTCGCTTGGGCAATTGTTTCGTAAGCTAAATCATAGCAAGGTCGACTCGAGCGCCGCTGCGTTGTTGATTGTACATACTTGATAATCTAAGGCACGTGTTCGATTCCTATAACGGAAAGTAGAAATGTTGATATTGAGAATGATTTCAAGATTGCAATCTAGAGTAGGTACATAATGTACAATTAATTTCTCATCAAATTGCCGTCATTTTGCCAGCGTCTTTGTTTCCCGATAAAAATAATTTGGGAACCTTCTAGACAAGAGTGAATAGGTATCTTCTAGGTAAGCATGCTCGATCATCGACCTCGTCATCACTTACCATCTGATGAGACTGGGGTCAAATGCTTGCCTATCCCACTAATATTATAAATGTGAAAGTTTGTGTGTGAATGTTTGTTATCACGTATCACCCTAACTACTAAACCGATTTTGATGAAATTTGGAATTGAGATAGCTTATACCAATATAATCAATCCTGATCCGTTTTTCACGGTTTTGGATTGATTTGTCATGTCATAATATGTCATTTTAGTAGTAATATGTCAAGCGTTATCACTAAAATGACATATATTATGACATGACATATCAATCCAAAACCGCGGATAACGGATCAGGATCGATTATTAATGTCGGCCGTACACGGAGAAAAAAGACCTTCCGAAACACCGTTTTCCTTCTGAGTCAAAAGAGAAGGACTTGTGATTCAGAAGGAAAACTAAGGTAAAATAAGGAAGGAATCGGTCTTGTTCGGTAAGACTCAGAAGGAAAGTCCGAATTTTTTTCTCAGTGTAAGGCCAACAAATCAAAGATGATAAAAATCGGTGCAGCCGTTGTTGAGTTTCAAATGGTGTAACTAACTAGACTTTGTTATAAGTATTTAGATTTATCACCTTTCGTAAAGAGATAAGAGCATCAAACAATGATTACGTAGATAGAATGTCGAAGTAATCGATATTAGTGCACGGACGTGATTTATTGATAAAAACATTGTATCATACATTTTTTTTATCATCACCTTTCACTCTTATCAGAACATCGGTATCGCTCTGTCCTCTAGAAGAAATATGACAAAATGCAACGAAAATAAATCCTTAGATTAGAGGTGTGCAAGTGAAAAAAAAAATCGATATTTGTCATATCGATATTCGTAAATATTATCGATAAAAAATCGAGATGAAAATATCGATTTAACGTCACAGGTTCCTGTGGGATAATAGCTAGTTACCTTATTCATTTCAATTTCAATTTATTCATAAAATGCAATATTGTTAACAGCATACGCGCCAAAACACAATACGTCAGACAAAAATAAATAAACAATAAAGATTCAATCAATTAATAATAACAGACAGAACAGTAATTAATAATAATATAAAATAAAATCTTCATTTCATGTCACAATGTCACACAGACAGATAAATTAATAAAAGTAATAAACAAATTACCTACTCCGTATAGATTAGGCCTCACATCAATTCAAAATATATTTACTTAGTGGTATACAACATGACGTCATCAGTTTAAAACGTAAATTTTAAGACTAGTTGCGAATGTTCAAACTTCTTTAAAAGGCAAAAAACAGGCAAGAAACGCACGGCAAGTCTTTTTTGGGTGCGATCACATTTACACTTTAACATTTATTACTAATTGATTGAATTGAAGCAAATTTACCACAATCCCAAGCGTTTCTGACATTTAAAATAGTCTGATATTTCTTTAAATACGTTTTACTTAGCTGATTTCATTTTATTTGGACTTAGCTATCGATAAGTCTTAGATTCCATTAGGAATTTTGTTGAGAAAACGTACACATTGACATCGAAGGAGTTGCTTGGCTCTATAGAGCCTAGTAGTGGATACAGCGACATTAAATTTTCATAAATGTATTGACAAACGACATTATTTTTATTTCTTCAGTCCTTAGTCCTTTTCTGGGGTCCATATTATACGCACGAATAGTCTTTGGCAATACAAACGATCCTTCACGAGCCTTATCACATTTTCTTCCTGCAAAACCTAATTAAAATCCACTTTTCTTCACCGACCAACATCCAAAGTGTTTTCCAACAGTGCCGTGAGTGTCACAATGTGTTTTTGACATCCATTAACATTCTACCGATTACATGATTCATACACAGTGTAAAATGATCAACGAACGTTTAGTGAGCGGTATGGCGTATTACGGTGAGTTGCAATATATTTGTTTTAATTTTTTGTTATATAATAAATAAAAAAAATATCAAATATCGAAATGTCGCAGTTATAAGCTATCTCCATTCCAAATTTCACTGAAATTCATTCTGTAAAATCTTTTATTTATATTGTTTTTATAGTGTAAAAGAATTTATAGAGCATTGTTCGAGCAAAAACATTTATTAACATTTGCACGTCTGCATGCAGGCTGGATACTGTACCAAATTTTAATTTAAGATCTTATTATGATGTATATTATGTATTCTTGCAAATAAATGATTGATTGATTGATTGATTGATTGTAGTTTTTGCGTGAAAGAGCAACAAACATACATACTCACAAACTGTCGCGTTTATAATATTAGTAGGATTAAATAGGATATACATCGATAACTTTGTCAATAGTGTTTTCCCGAGCCTACATCAGCCGCGAGGCGTAGTGTAAGAGCTAATAAATAACAAGATTGTCTCAGAATAGCTGCTCAAGAAGTTGTAAATGGATTATTTCACAGCCTATTTACATGACACCTACAACTTCATTATACGTGCAAACATGCTGACACACTTTTTGTTTATTTCAATGTAGGGGGAACCTTCGAAACTACCTATCCGATTCCGAAAATTCTATTACTCATATCCTTGAATCATTTCAAAAGCGGTGGTCTGAAAATTATAGAACCTGAATCCTCCTCTATTTTTTTCTACCCTTTGTCTTTAGAGTCTGGATTATATAAGTCCTTGGACCTCCCTTCTCTATTTTTTCTACCCTGTATCTTTAGAGTCTCGATTATTTGAGACCTTGGACCTCCCTTCTCTATTTTTTCTATACCCTGTATCTTTAGAGTCTCGATTATTTGAGACCTTGGACCTCCCTTCTCTATTTTTTCTACCCTTTGTCTTTAGAGTCAGGATTATATAAGACCTTGGACCTCCCTTCTCTATTTTTTCTACCCTGTATCTTTAGAGTCTGGATTATATGAGACCTTGGACCTCCCTTCTCTATTTTTTTCTACCCTGTGTCTTTGGAGTCTGGATATATGAGATGAGATAAACGCCGATCCTGAACCACCGCCCGTATTGAGAACGCATGCGCGTCGTCATAGCGATGGTGTACCGTATTTACAAAGCCAGTAACGGCCGGTTTCAATTACCGATCTATCCACAATTTGCCCTACTGGAGATGGAAATCTGACATAAGCTTCATAGCAGTAATGTCAAATTTATGTCAAACCGTGGATAGATCGGTTTTTGATACCGGCCAGTAAATCAGTATTTTTTTCTACTACTTACAGGTTAGCGTTTGACCACAAGTAACCTGATGTTAAGTGACGATGTGGTCGATGATGGCGCCACGCTACACCTGGTCTGGAAACTGGCTCTCAAGTGAGGCTGCCGGAACACACCGATAGGTGCTTGGCGACAGATTCTTAACGAGAGGGTGGTAGCTAGCCAGGCGAGTACTAGAAAATACCCTACCACCAAGCTATGGTTTCATCACGATGTTTTCCTTCACCGAAAGCTCAAGCTCATTGCAGGATTCGAACCCACGTCCTACGGATCGCAAGCCGACGTCGCTACCACTGAGCCATCATCGCTACAAATACATACGTAGTAACAATGAAAATCAAATAAAAAATGTGTTCACTATAACACCTGAAATTAATAATCGATCCTGATCCGTTATCCGCGGTTTTGGATCGATATGTCACGCTTAATAATTATCTATGTCGTTTTAGTAGCTTGACATATTACTACTAATATGCCATATTATGACATGACATATCGATCAGGATCGATTATTAATTTCGGGCGTGAAACGTCGAACTGTTCCAACCTCCTTACACCGGCAAAATAACAGGCAAGACACGCCCGGGAGGTCAACGTCCACCGTTGCCATGGGATCAAAAGTAGGTCACACCCACTCGACCTATATGGTGGTTGATGCAGGCTAGGTGACCTGAATTACCTAGGTCATATATATAGTCCTACACCAAGCGAGCCAGCTATGGTAGACTTTTTATGGCTTCAAGTTATTATAGCTAATTAAACAATATCGGACTATTAGATGACAAAAAAAAGCTTAGGATTTTAGTGAACAATCAATTAGTAATAAGAATAAAATTGTCAATGTGATCGCGCCAAAAAAATTACCTGCCGGGCGTTTCTTGCCTGTTCTTTTGCCGGCGTTGGTTGGAGGTTGGAACAGGTGTAGCTAGTTTTAAGTTTGACGTTTTAAAGTGATCACAATGTATCCTATTGAATTAATATATTTTTGATTTGATTTGATTTGAGATTTCCTGTGAAATTCGAAATTGAACGAAAATACGACAATTTTATTGTTATCTCCAACTTTAACTTATATTTTCATCCTTTACGATTGATTTAAATAATTTACTTTTAGGGTAAAACCAAACGAGCGTGATTTTGTGAGTCGTTAATCGCAGAATTTCGGTAGCATAAATTCTGCTGCATTCGGTTTCATACAAAAAGGCAGTTGGTGCCACACGACGACGCAATATGAGTTGTCTGCTTCAGTTGAACGTAAAATGAGCGACCGAAAATACGCGACTCACGACTCACAAAATTAGGCTCGTTTAGTTTCTCTTTATCCTAATCAAATCCTGTATTCTCTCAGCTCTTTGAAAGTATTTTTTGTTAAAGATTCGCTGTATACCCGCCATACATGCTCGTTAGAGACCTAGTGTGGGGTGCAGAGCTTCCCAAGGGTACGGTAAAATGTTAAGTTCGCCATGATGTATAACCTAGAGCTATATAATGTACCCAACATGTTTCTTTCATTCTTTACGCAAATAAATAATTTATTATTATTATTATCTCTTCATTTATTTCTTTTCTTAAGCAATAGTTTTTTACATTAATTTTATAAAATAATATTAAACAAAATTACTATAAAAAACTTAGAACTAGAGTGCCGCCGGTAGCGGGGCAGGACTCAAGCTACCGGTGGTTAGGGCTGCAGAGTGAGGAACCTCCTGACGATACGCGCCGTGTCAAGGAGTACTGCCTTCTGCATTCGACCCTTGATCCAAACGTCCAGCGAGAGCCTCTTGAGATGTTGGTCGAGACTCTTCGCTATGAGGCCGTTCGCTGAAACGACTATCGGGACGATGATCGTTGAATCAACATCCCACATAGCGGTCACCTCGTTATTATTATTATTATTATATTTTGTATGGAAGCTATAGTAAATCATGTAGTAATCGCTGTTGATGATATGGTCCTGTGCGGTCGTTATGAAAAATGATGTGAATATTTTCGGAAGTTAGACGCCATTGACGCGCGGAAAATTTTGACATTTAGGGACGGTTGAGTGGGTATTAGATATGTATCAAATACTAGCAGCGCCCCGCGTCTTCCCGTTATCCCGTAAGAACCTTTTTCCGGGATAAAAAGCAGCCTTTCTGTTAATCCCGGGTATAAGCTATCTCCATTCCACATTTTAGTCAAATCCGTTCAGTAGTTTTTGTGTGAAAGAGTAACAAACATCCATCCATACTCTTTCACTTTCACGTTTATAATATTAGTAGAATAGATATTTTTACATATTAACTTTTGTAAATATCGTCATTTCTATATCTCGGCATAAATAGCCTTCGACAATTTAATTTTGTAAATATTACCTCGACATCACCGGAGACCGAAGAGCTGGCAGCTACCTCGGACAAAGAATTAGTCTAGCCATCCAAAGGGGGAACGCTGCCAGTATCTTCGGTACCATGCCTAAAGGGACTTCTTTTCATAATGTATTTTAGTTATTAGTTTAGGTTTATTTGTTTTTATTTTATTGTTATAATAGTATATAATTAAAGATTTGTAAATTTTGTAAATTCGTCATTTTTATACCTAGTAATTTTTCTTGATAGACCTAAGTCGCCAAAATACTGAACATCTTCGGCTTAAAATTTAACACTCTCTACATGTGACAAAAGAACAGAGTGTCTATTTCTATTAAAAAAAAGAACTTGACACTGATCGACGACGAATTTTTTTTCACACTTTAATCACGGGAGGTGGTAAGTTCGTCGACCCCGCCCGCCACGTGCTTCTGGGCATGCGTGGTGACTAGGATGTCAGGATGTACTAAAATCCATATCAGATGGGATGAAAATGACTTGTTATTACAGGTGAATGTTTTTAAAGACTAGGTAGGTAGGATTTACTAGCGGCCGTTCCCAACAACCGATCTATCCACGGTTTGCCCTGGAGATAGAAATCCTACTAATATTCTACTCCTTCACGGAAAAAACTACTGAACGGATTTGAGTGAAATTTGGAATGGAGATAGCTTATACTTTGTTCTTTTTCTTTTCTTTTTTTATTTATTTAACAGAATACAAGTAGGTTTATATAAAATTATAAAGATCATAAATATTAATTGTAGGCACATTGTATTCGGTCTGCAAGCAGACATCTACCAGCCCGCACTGGGCCAGCGTGGTAGATTACAGCCCATACTCTCTCTCTGAGAGAAGGCCAGAGTCCTAGCAATGGGAACGTGAAAGGCTGATAGTGATGACTGATTTGAGTTCCTCCAAGTTTCGTTAAGGCACGCTAAAAAAAATGTAGGTATGGAAGGAAACGAAACTGTTAAATTTTTTGTTAACTATTAAATCCCTTATTAGGGGAACTGGTCGGTTACTAGCTCATACGATAGAAGATTTCGACAAACAGTAGACCACGCGAGTGAAACCACCTGATAAAGTCTATTAGAACTATTTGAATAACGTCATAGAGTTAAGGCTCCATTATTGAGAGCGCATTATGCAGTTAGATGCGCTTACAATCCAGGTCGACAAGCAATGAGGTCAACTATAATGGGAATTACCGGGATATCCGTGTGCAGAACACACCTGGGCGGTCTCCATGACTGCCACGAGATGATTCTTCCATTATACGGACTCGGAGACTGATTTAAGACGAGGAATTGGCAATGTTGGCTGCAGGTAACAAACAAAGTTCTTTACCTTGCTTGGTGGTAAAGAACTTTGTTTGTTACCTGCAGCCTTTGCTTGGTGGTAGGGTATTTTCTAGTACTCGCCTGGCTAGCTACCACCCTCTTGTTAAGAATCTGTCGCCAAGCACCTATCGGTGTGTTCCGGCAGCCTCACTTGAGAGCCAGTTCCCAGGCCAGGTTTAGCGTGGCGCCATCTTCGACCACATCGTCACTTAACATCAGGTGACTTGTGGTCAAACGGTACCCTGTAAATAGTAAAAAAAACCTGCCCCGCGGTTTCATCCGCGTCTCCCCGTCATCCCGCAGGAACCTTTTCCGGTATAAAACGTAGCCTATGTGTTAATCCAGAGTATAAGCTATCTCCATTCCAAATTTCATTCAGATCCGTTCATTAGTTATTGCGTGAAGGAGTAACAAACATCCATCCATCTATACTCACAAACTTTCACGTTAATGTTAGTAGGATGATAATACAACCACCTGACACACCGCAACCGCCCCTGTATTGATATTTTTAACGCCATCCCGTTGTCCTACAGAGCTCGTTTCTAGGTCAGAGCGGAAAATCGATAGCCGCCATTGAAGCCATCACGTTATACGTTATCGTTATATATATTATAGCAGTTATAGCAGTGATGTTATAAATCGTTATTGGTTGGAAAATGTGTAAGAGAGTTATGTGATCGAGTTATTTGTATTATGTTGACACTAATTTGGTATTGTTAATAGTTAAAAAAAGAAAAGATATTAACTATCTAAATTATAATACTAGGAACGAGGATAAAATTGCTGTCATCATCATCATCATTATCAGCCTTTCACGTTCCCACTGCTGGGACTCTGGCCTTCTCTCAGAGAGAGTAGGTATGGGCAGTAATCTACGAAGCTGGCCCAGTGCGGGTTTTTCAGAAAAAAAATTCAGAATATAAGTAGGTAAAAATATGACATCCAAGTTACAATATTCGCAGAATATGCAGAACGTATGATTTAGGTATGACTATGACATTTTATATGTGCAGTTCGTGGTAAATGCATCGGCACATCGAAAACATAATTAGACTTCGGCTTGAATCGGTACGTTTCGGGATTACGAAACCTGCGGTCATAACGATTTGCCACGTGGTTTCGTTCCCGCTGTTCCCATTGTCTAGTACCCATAACACAAGCTTCGAGCTTAATTTGGGGCTAGCTCAATTTGTGTGCAATAGTCCCCCGATATTTATTTATTTATTTTACTAACTAAGTATAAGTTGACTTTATGATGGTTTCTGTACGGTGAATTATGTTAATAATAGACATAATTATTGTCTATACTATACCTAGTAACTAACTAACTAACTGAAATGGCGCAACGACCCAAAGTGTTGTCCTCCGATAACAAAAGACACCACTCCGCTGTCCCGCGCCACCTCCCGCCACTCCTCCGCCTGCAGTGCGCGCAACTACATAGTGACTTCGTCTCTGCAGCGGTACCTGCGACACTCGCCCGTCACATGTACGCTCGTTACACTTATATAGCAATGTTTTTTTTTGTTATGGCGTCACACGATTAGTGTATTTGCCAGTATCAAGTATAAAATATTTCAAACTCAGAGAGTTGAATCAAGTTTTAATGATTATGATGATGATGATGAGATGATGGGATGAGGATAGTGTTTAAGTAAAGTAGTGGAGCTTTACTTAAACTTTACACGGACTTTTTTGGAGCAACTAGAAGAGTCAGTTTCACAACTTTATTTCAATTTCCCACACTCGTACACATTAACGAACACATGATGGTTAATAATCTACCAATATCACCCATTATCACTCGAAGAAACACAAGTTTTGGAAATAAAAACAAAATCTTCATGTTGACAGTTCAATAGCCGCCAAAAAAGTCTATAGAAACGTTAATTCACTATAATTCTGAATTATATATTTTTGTTTTAATTATATCAAATAAAGTTATGTCTATTCTGACTTTGACGTTTATCATTGTATTATAAACGCTCACCACAGACTATAAGCTGTTTTTTGTTTCGTATCACGAGTATTTGGCATAGATTTTCTTGTGTTAATCTGTGATATTCGTTTTATCTTGGTTACCAACTAACCTTTTCTTGTTCGTTTACGCTAAGGCGTGTATTTATTCGCACAACGAATGGTTACAACTTTTGCCTGCAATGTGCCATTTGATTTGGCACGCAGTGTACATATTAGACTAATAGTCATTGCGCTAGAGGCCAACTGTAATAGGCGACTTCCTCTTTTGCCCGCGATTGCACGCTTTGCTGACTTCCTAAAGGGGAATGCAATGTTGAGGCACAAGTTTTAGGGGACGAAACTGGGCTATGAATTCCTCTAACAAAGTACAACAAGCACCCTGTTTCTCTGACTCGATGATGTTCCGTACAAACTTGCCTTTACGTTCCGTACCCAAAGGGTATAAGAAAATAGAAAATATATATTTATTTGTGGCAAAAAACAGCATACACTTTACTCAATTAAAGAATATCGGCCACTATTAATACTGCCTTGGACCTGACCGCAATATATTTTGTATAAAAATTACGAATAGTCTATTGAAGTTATACGACCGACCTAGAACAGTTTTTGGTGTGTGAGATTTAGTCAGGTTCAGAAAAAGAAACAGGAGTACAAACAAAAATAGTGGAATAGTATCGTAGCAAAAGCAAACAAAGGGTTAGGGTTAAGGTTGCCTGATTTGAATCGATCTTCCAGAAGATCAATATCGAAAAAATCAATTTCATTTTTTCTGGACTCGCCTTGAAATAAAGTTTGTATAATCTTATTAGGACTAAAATTACATATTTTTTTCATACATAGCTCGTTTTCATACAAGCTCAGGTCCGTTTTGGCCATTGTTCTTTGTTAATAAACATAAACAAAACTTAAATAATGATACAAAGATAATTAATTGCAGGTTTTTTTGCCACAAATCCCTAAAAACAGCGCTTTTCTCTTTCCCATATAAACATTTTCTAAATAGAATATAGAGTCAATTTGAACTTTATTGCTATTTAATAAAGTTGATTAATTTTTATATTTTTCGATTGAGGCTGTACGAAGTCTGCCGGGTCAGCTAGTTTTAAATAAAAAATACCTGCTTACGAAATTAAATAATTAAATCACGACCTTTGAGTTCGAGAGAGACAGCAAATGCTCCAGTTCCCACGTGGAAGGACGTCACTAGGTATAACGTTAACTCGGTCAATCGATACCGGTATTATCAACGCCAGCGGTTCCCGATTAGTGGTGCGCGTACCCCATGGGTGCAACACTATAATGTGACTGTTTTTTTGCGTTTTTTTATTTTTTGTTTCGTTATTGTGTGCAGTTTTTTATCTCTCTCTCTCTCTCACTAGTGGAGTTTTGAAAACCATAAAAGTTTTCGTAAACGTCACAGTTTACTACCGCCAACTTGTCAAGTGGCAACTCGTACTGTAAATTCAAAAAGTAACTCGTAAACTTAGTTGGAATTCGTATACAACGATTTTAAATAACTCGTACTAGCGATTTTAGTTCCTCCATGTCTCGGTAAGGCGCGCTGAAAGAAAAATAGTTTGGATGAAAACGAAAACTTTTATAGTTTACGTAAACTATCAAACCTGTACTAGGAGTACTAAGCGCCTCCGTGCTTTGGAGGGCTCTGTAATTATAATAGAAAAAATCTGAAAAAAAAATATGATACATTATTTATTCTTACTAAGTGGAGCGACGACATTGTAAGAGTCGTTGGGAGCCGATGGATGCAAATGGCTAATAGCCGTTATGGTGGCGTTCAAGGGGGGAGGCCTATGTTCAGCAGTGGACTTCTTCCGGCTGATGATAATGATGATGATGACATGTTCGCACACATTTAAAAAAAAATGCAAAATATCACTGTTCCTCCCTATAAATGTCAAAGTAACTCTGTCTGTCTGTCTTTCCGCCTAAACTACTGAACCGATTTAAATGAAACTTGGTACAGATATAGTCCAAAGCCTGAGAAAGGATATGGGCTACTTTTTATCGCGATAAACTGTGTAGCACACGCGGGTAAAACCGCGGGAACAGCTAGTTGCTTTTATGTATCGAAAAAAAATGTTCTTAGTGCCCCCTTTTTTTAACCCCCGACGCAAAAAGAGTCGTGTTATAAGTTTAACCTGTCGTTTGACGTGTCTGTCTGTCTGTCTGTGGCACCATAGCTCGTGAACGGATGAAGCGATTTCAATTTAGTTTTGTATGAAAGGTGAGTTACGGGCGAGTGTTTTTAGCTATGTTTGACGAAAATCGGTCCAAGACTGAGGTATTTTTTCAATTTTTTTTGAGTTTCACCACCATTAGTCTCTGAGATTACCACCTACATACAAACAAACATAGGTGCCTCTTTATAATATTAGCATTAAAGTATTGATTTACTAGGAAACCGCTCGACAAATAGCGCGGCTTGCTCTATGCATTATTTAAAGAATTAAACGTTATTTGCAGGTGTACTTTATTGATTTCTCTCACGGATTCAAATGCTAATATATAACCTAGTTTAAAGCTTAAGCTTTCGCTGGGCTAGAGTCAAATCCCCTTTTCAAATCCCTACTTCTATTTATACAGGGTGATCAATCCAAATGGGTCAGTAGGGAGAAGTCAGAAACTATGAGACATAACTTGTATGAGAGATAACTTGTATGAGAGATAACTTGTATCCCACTTTTATGTCAATAAATAAATATCTGATTGATTTGATTTGATTTGAGAGATAGCGAAATCCGTTCTTAAGAACCATGGCTTCGATTTTAGATATAATAATAATGGCATTCAAACTTTTTTTTAATCTCTCATACATAACCGGGAATCGAACCTGGTCGAAGTCTTGTAAACAACGTTAGGTGTAAATCTGAAAGGTTTTTTGTTATTGTTAATGGTACAGTCAGCGACAAAAGTAGCTGATCGTTCTCGATTTTCCAAATGTGTTTCAAATCAGTTATTGTTTTTTTTACATTTTACATGGTATCATTTTGATCACAACATAACACCTGATTTTAGATGATGATGACGTTAAAAATTGGTGTCTAAGACGATGAGGATAATAGAAAAAAAAGATAATAGAACGGATCTGAATTAAATTTGGAATTGAGATAGCTTATACCCTGGATTAACATATAGGCTACTTTTTATCCCGGAAAAGGGTTCAAGCGGGGTAACGCGAAGACGCGGGGCGCGACTTTTCAAAAACGTTTCACATAAATTTCAACTTGATATCTCATTTTTTTTAAGAAAAAGGGGTCTTGACAGACAGACAGACGGACAACAATGTGATCCTACAAGGGTTCCATTTTTCCTTTTGAGGTATGGAACCCTAAAAAGAGACTACCAATACACTTGTACCTTGAAAGAACCATTACGTTAGCCCACGGCATTGCGCCACTGCTTGGCGCATTTGTGACTATTCTGCAATATGACATTGGCAGGTATGCCAATTACGTAGGCACTTTTAGCGTATAAATTCATCCTGGCCAAACGATATACGACCTTACACCACCATAAATACAGTTCAGTTTAAAGAGCTGAGTTATTTTTTGATCATTTTTACTTTTAAAATGGAGCTGTTTTATTTGTCCCACAATGTTTGAAAACGGTTTCCCACGGTCGTTTCTTAGGCTAATATTTATGTAAATTATTATTTACCTAGTTTAATTATCTTGGCCTAATTTAATAATATAATAATAAAAATAATAATAAAAAATTAAATTAATTATAATTAAGTTTTAATATATTAAAACTTAATTATAATAAATAATTAGATGCAAATAAATAGTATTCGTATACTAGAAAAAATAGTAAATAAATCTAGAGATGTTTTTATCAGTGTCATATTTTTGGCGGGCATTTTTAATTTTTATATTACGTACCCCAATTTTTGAAACTATTAGCCTAATTATAAAATTAACAGCTGTTCAATTCAAACATTAATTATAATAAATTATAATACCAAGAAATTAAATCAACCTATTTCATAAAGAAGGTTGAACTTGCATAGCCGTATAGATTTTAAAAAATAACCTCACTCAAATATCGAAATCGATCGTCGATTTTTTCATTCACATTTTCCGACGCAGCGGAGGTCACTCGCGTCATTAGAAAAGTATTAATTTTTATTAAAGTAAATTAGAAATTTATCTCCGCCTGTGATATTATGTCGGTGCATACGATTCCACTGGTTACACCTTTCATCAGAGGTCCGAGGTTCCCGTATAGAAAGAGTGAGTACGAATCTAATTTTTGTTTTTCTAAGCCTCTTTTAATAGTCAACATTCTAAGCCCTATTGGTCGTTTTCATTGTCGTTTGATCGTCATAGAATTAGCCGTAAGATCGATTCTCGCCTGGTGAAAATTGGGATAATTTTTTTCCTGTCTAAATTGTGTCAGTTTTGTTTATTTATCAAAATGGCATTCACAAAAAATATATGACAATTTAATGCTTTTTTTATTTTCGAAAAGTTGTAGGTCAGAAATAGGCTAGAGATAAAAAAAAATGTAAAGAATGAGACAGAATAAAATCACACTTATTTAGAAAAATAGCAGCGACAAAAAAGCATTTTTATTTTGTTCATAGTATTAAAATTGTGATATAAAAATCGATGCATGGATTTACCATCGCTCAAAACGGCGAAGGAATACATCGCGAGGAAACCGGCATGTCCAAGAACCGCAACATTCAAGGGCATGCGACATCTACCAACCCGCACTGGGCCCGCGTGCTAGATTACAGCGCATACTCTCTCTGAGCCAGAGTTCCAAAACGTAATATGCTGATAATCATGATAAAACGGCACAGCGTGAGATCCTCGTATTATTTCCAACGCACGACCAACTGGAATCGATTTGATAGGTAAACGACCTCATTTCTTAGGGTTTTCTGACTACCGCAGAGTTGTCAATGTAATGTGAAGTGCGCCTCGTAAAATGTTTGAAGAGTTCCGTCAGATTAAAACCGCAAAAGGTTTAGGATGGAATTGGTGCTTGAACAGATGAACAGATATAAAAAATTGTACTTTCGCGCGATGTCATTGTCGTAGATATATGTATTATGTCCATTTGCGTATGTAATTTTTTTGTCTCAGCGTGATAAAAAGCGTAAAATGAAACGT
The DNA here is from genome assembly GCA_931315375.2 of Opisthograptis luteolata. NCBI lineage: Eukaryota > Metazoa > Arthropoda > Insecta > Lepidoptera > Geometridae > Opisthograptis > Opisthograptis luteolata. Next base: position 4,132,097 of record OV928063.1, on the reverse strand, counting down.
AAATCAAAACGTAAAGAAAATCCTACTTCCTACTAAAGACGACGCGGTAGCCATGTTGGTAGTGTCCCTGCCTGCGAAGCTGGCGGTCCGGGGTTCGAATCCCGGTAAGGGCAAATATATGTGTGATGAGCACGAATAGGTATTTGTTCCTGAGTCAAGGATATTTTCATCTATATAAGTATTTATTTCTCTATATATATATAAGTATGTATATCGTTGTCTAGTACCTATAACACAAGTTTTGAGCTTAATTTGGGGATAGATCAATTTTTGTGCAATTGTCCCCGATATTTTATTAATTATTTATTACTAATATTATAAACGTGAAAGTTTGTGAGTATGGAATTATGGATGTATGGATATTTATGACTCATTCACGCAAAAACTACTGAACAGAATTGAGTGAAAATATTTGGACTGGAGATAGCTTATACCGTGGATATCAAAGTTTGTGAGTATGGGTGTATGGATGTTTGTTACGCAAACACTACTGAAAGGCTCATATTCTGGATAAACACATAGGCTACTTTTTATCCCGGAAAATATTCCTGCGGGTTAGCGGGAAGAAGCGGGTGAAACCGAGCGCGCAGCTGGTTTAGAAACAAACACAAGAAAATATCTTGAAACTTGTCCGCTGTCCTCATTAGTGGGGAGTACCTACCACAGACTTGCTGCATGTATGTATGTACTTATGTATGTATGTAAACTTGTATCTGTATGTATGTATGAGCAATATAGACGACACTGAAGCTGGAAAATGTAGAAAAGTTGAGATTCGCAGCGTCAAACACCTAAGTAGTCGACATTTGAGTTAGGTCTGGGACACACTGAACTTTTTCTATTTGAGTCGTTTTGGGGCGAGTTGTTTTGTTTCAAGGTGTAATGTCAAATTAACAAGAGAAGCCAAGTCAAATTAACAACAATTAAAAAAATACCTTTGTTACCACCCCGTTATTAAAGTGAATTTAATACAAACATTTTAGTTGTAGCATTTGACCACAAGTCACCTGATGGTAAGTGACGATGTGGTCGAAGGTAGCGTCACGCTACACCTGGATTGGGAACTGGCTTCCAAGTCGGGCTACCGGAACACACCGATAGGTGCTTGGCGATAGATTCTTAACTATAGGGTGGTAGCTAGCCAGGCAAGCACTTGAAAATGCCCTATCACTAAGCTACGGTGCCATCACGACGTTTCATTACTTCTAATCTTAACATCCTCAGCCAAATCTTTAACGACACGCAAAGATTCGTAAAACACAACGAGTCGGTAAAAAAGTAAAAATCGCAGTTTGATTTATGTGAATTGCTACTACTTAGGGCTTTCACACAAAACTACGAACTCTCATCGCATCGCAAATATCTGCGAGCTTGCACGAATGCACCACAAGAACTTTTGATCTGATTCGCATCGCGCCGCGCCGCATCGCATCGTAGTTTTGTGTTTGATTTTATTTAACTAGACAAATTTTTAGAAAAATATTTTTTTTTTAAAAAAATAATGTTTTTGAAATTTCTCTGTGTATCCCAACCTAACTCCAATTGCAGCGTAGTGTCAGGGCAACCGTAAAACAGAGCCCGGCAGGACGGGTCCAGGGTGTTGAACCTGCATTTTGACCCCAGGGTCATAGGTCAATAGCCAATAGGTACAGTCAACTACAAAAGTCGCTGAACAAAAATGAAATTTTCTGATTCTCTGTATCACTTTAAGCACCAACCTTCGACCGAATCATCACTTAGCATCATGTGTGTTAAGGTTAAACGCTACCTTGTAAGTTCTAACGAAAATTAAACATTACTGATAATATAATAAGCATTGGAAAATCGAGTATGATCAGATGGTTTTGTAGCTGACTGTACTCTCCTGGTTGACGGGATGCTTCGATATTTTGTCCGTCACATCAATCGGCACTCTAATGAAATGGGGAGCTTAGCCTTCCGCTTGCAGCCATTTTTTGGACATCGGATTAAATTAGGTAGAAAGTACGAGCAACTTTATGCGAGATTTTTATTTATTTTATTTTAATATACTAGAACTTTGTACCACTTGGCAATTTTAATTCAAAATTTACCAATTTTGAATTTTTAGATTTCGCAAATGGTCTTTTGGCCTTTCCTTTTTTAAAAGTTTATGGAACAAACTAAACAAAATAATTAATGGGTAATGAAGTATTTATTTAAATGGGACGTGGCATGAAGAGAAAAAATTTAATGTTGCCAGGGAAGTATTAAAATTTGGATAAAACGGAAAGTGCTTTTTTCTATAGGCTTTTACGTGGGTTACGTTTATTGCGATAAACTGCAGCACACGCGGGTGAAACCGCAGGGAACAGCTGGTATACTTTTTTAAAGAGAACTTCAATGTTTGCAACAGGCAAGATAGCGGCCCAACTCAGGTCTATTCGCAATGAAAAAAAAACAATCTTCGTTCAGCAAGCATTTCGTGCGTGTTGCGTAACAAATCAGTCATGGCGCGTGCAGCTTCCAAATATTTGTAGCAGCTTGGCTTCCCGCCAAATAGTTGACTAATAATTCATCTAAATGTCGTTGACTTGATGCTGGTAACAAACAAGTTGTTATTTTGGAACTGCCACTTGGATAATCTTCCGCGTTTCTTGCAACCGTTTAGCTTGGGCCACACACAATCGAGCCCTGGGGCCCAATCCTCGCGGCGTGCTTTATTATCACATTCGATAAATATCGCAAAAACTGTTAAAAAGCATTTTGTTTTAAGTATTGTTGTATAGTTTGTTGTAAATAAATGATTCTTACTCTTATTCATATAATTCGATATTTATCGAATGTGATAGTATATCGCGCTGCGAGAATTGGACCCCTGGACATCCCACACCACTCGATCTAAGCGCTCCTTTCTCCCGCTTACTTGCGAGATGTGGAACGAGCTCCCTCCACAAGTCTTTCCGCTGTGCTACAATTGCAGTCCTGAAGAGTTCTTAGGCTGTCCATACACAGACATCTTGCAGCATTCAGGATCGACTGCTTCAAGCTGCGACTGCATAGTGAAGTACTGCAACTGCTCGAGCGGTGCGTACGTAGAAGTCTGTAGTTCACTATGCAGTCGCAGTAGTCTACTGACTGCTTCAAGCTGTCCGTGTATGGCTAGCCTTAGGGATCGGTAACGTCATTGGTGTTGCAAAAATGTCCATGGGCACATTATCACTCTATTACATTAATAAAGAGGGCATTTTATAGCTTGTCTGGCTAGCAACTATCCCCAAATTAAGGATCTGTCGCAAGCACCTATCGGTGTGTTCCAGCAGACTCTTGAGAGCCCAACCCAGGCATGCCTGTTTTGACCACATCTTTGTTTCTTTTAATTATGAATGGGTTTATAATCAAGTGTACGTTCACCAGTTTACCAGCTAACAGTTTGTGATTATTGTTTTCCATTGTCCACAGGCAAGTCGCCTTTCTTTCCCGGCGTGGAGGACGCGGGGGTGGCAGGCGGCGCGGCCGGCGCAGGCTCGCCCTCTGTGCCTGAGCAGGCACAGGATGTGGTCTCCAGGCTTAGCGCCGCCGGTAAATGCGCCTGAATCTATCTAGATGAACGAGGGACGCGGCGCTCTCCGTAGCAGGTACAAGGGTCTCCAAAGTCAGAGTCACTGGTGACCATACTAGCTGTCTGTGGCCCGCTCAGCGCTCTTCTTTCTGCCTCTGGTATGTTCTCTGGACTCAGCGCCGCTGGTAAATACACCTGAATCTATCTAGATGCTCGAGGACTCGGCGATGGCGCTCGCACTCTCCGTAGCAGGTACAAGGGTCTCCTTAGCGCTGCTGGTGACGAAACCAACTGCCTAGCTCCTCTCTCTCTTCAGGCGCAGAACGTATTCACTAAGCTCAGCGCCACCGGTAAATGTTTCTTAATCTCTCTAGGTGGCATGAAGGACTCCGTAGCAGGTACAACAAAGATCTCCAAGGTCAGAGTTACTGGGTGACCACACCAGCTGTCTAGATGGCCAGCTCAGCACTTTAGCTTCTATCAGGCAGACGCTGAACGTGGTCTCTAGACTCAGTGAATGCACCTGAATCTATTTAGATATAACGAGAAGCTTGGAGTTGACGTTCGCACCCTTCGTAGCAGTTACAAAGGTCTCCAATATCAGAGACGCTGGTGACCACACACACTATCACGGTGGCCAGCTTGGCTCTCTCATTTCTAGTTCCGGCAGGCGCAAGACGTGTTCTTTGAACCCAACACCGCCGGCAAACACTGTCCGTAGCAGATACAAAGGTGCAAAGGGAGGCAATGGATGCAATTGCTTCCAACCCGACTCACGACTCATCGTCATCATCATAATCAGCCCATTTCAGTCCACTGCTGGACATAGGCCTCTCCCAGAGCCCGCCACTGAGCCCGATCTTCGGCTCATGACTGAAGCGCTTTATTTACTAGCATTCGCTTGATGTCGCATCATCATCATCATCAGCCATGTAGAACCCTTTGAAAACAGCACCTCCTAAGTGATCCTTTGTCACTTTGCAGGGCTCTCGATGTGCGTCAGCGCCTTGGGGTCGCCGGCGCGGTCGTCGCCTGTGTCGGCTGGCTCGGAGCACGGGGAGCGGTTCAGCCGCAAGGTGTTTGTGGGAGGCCTGCCGCCTGACATCGACGAGGGTGAGTTGATCAAATTTCCTTTTAGATCTTAAGAATCATCATCAGCAGATGCAGAAAAAGCCGATGGACGGAGGAATTGGTATCCAAATGCATTTCTCTTGAACCACCATTAACAGTGGTGGATTTACCAGCAGGCTGGGTGCGCTTGAGCCTAGGGCGGCAGGTTTTAAGAACCAAACCATGTTTTTACAGCATTTTTAGCAAATATTTTCTAGATAAATTAACATCTTTTAAATAAAAATAAAATAAATATCGGGAACCATTGCACACAAATTGACCTAGCCCCAAATTGAGCTCGAAACTAGTGTACAACGATATACATACATAGAGAAATAAATACTTGTATAGAAAGAAATATCCAAGACTTAGGAACAAATATTCGTGCTCATCACACATAATATATTTGCCCTTACCGGGATTCAAACCCAGGACCGCTAGCTTCGTAGGCAGGGTCACTACCAACTCTGCTACCACGTCGTCTAATCTAATATCTTAAATAATATCTTAAAGAGAGAATTTCGATCTGTTGTATAGTGAACTATACAATCAGGCGAGTGACTTTCTTGTCTCCACACTCAGTTGCATAAAAATGAAAAGGTTTTCTCAAATTGTGTTCTGCTTATCCATTCCCCTTCCGAAATGGTCTAGCACGCCCCGCGTTTGTCACATATCATCAAATGACTGCGTCCCTATCTGCATTGTCGCCGCCAATGGCCGTCAGTACGTTTGTACGTCTGCCTGTATACACTGTCTGTCTGTCACGGACCCGTGTCGGATTCCTATTGTGGGGAAGTGGGTCACTTGCCGCGATTACTTATCGCGATCTTTTGTCGTCTGCCCCGCGTTTTGTTTGCGCGGAGGCTCTCGGGTTTCAATGGGGAATGGATGATAGTGGGCGAAGGCTGGTCTCCAATTGTGGAGGGTTATCGGATGGAATGACGATGTTGGTTTACTTATTTGAGAATGCAATGTAAGTAAACGTGTAGTTGTGATGAAATGCCAATATATGATAGTGAGAAGAAACGTGGTTGAAGCTTAAGGGGATGGCCGTTAGGTCTAATGAAAAATGACGAGAAACCTGGTTGAGGTACAAAGATTAGACTAGCTGTTCCCCAACCGATCTCTCCACGGTTTGTCGTATTAGGGATAGAAATTTGACATAGCATCATAGAAGTAATGTCAAATTTATATCAGATCTCTAGTAGGACCAACCGTGGATAGATCGGATATTGAAACCGGCCTTATGTAGGAAGTGGAACTCTGCCAGAGCCTGTGTTCCGCGATCGTTATAACTTGAGAATGTTCGAGGCACGAAAAGGCGAGGCTTCAACATTTTCCTCGTAGTTTTTCCTCCGCTAATCGATTGCGCCGCCGTTCTGACGTCAAACCTGCCCCAGATAGCGGCATTAAGTTTTTCAATAATGTATTTCTAATCGCCCACATCCCTGACCCGGCGAAATGCAGCTTATCATTGCCGTCGATCGGTCGCTAAGCGACGGTCGCGCCAACAAATGTTTTATTTCCTTCAGCAGCGCGGAAGCCTTCGATTCTTGGTCGATATCGACCTGAATTACCTAATTGGCGTAGTGCTGGTTGCTACTGTCGTATGCAACAGTTCAACTGGTTTATTTAAGTCTGTCTGTCTGTACTCGTTAGTTTATAAAGCAGAAATCTGCTTAATTCTTAGTATTAGAATTTGATTTTGAAACGGGATGGTTACCATGTACCTATTTGTATTTGTTTTAGTTCGCTATATTTCGGCACTGTTGCAAGCGCTATCATCACGAGAACGTTCCACTATATACACACACATACACACACTATACCTATCCTACTTCCTGCTAATATTATAAACGTGAAAGTTTGTGAGTATGGATTGTTGACGTGTGGATGTATGGATGTTTGTTACACTTTCGCGCAAAAACTACTGAACGGATTTGAGTGAACTTGGAAAGGGAGATAGCGTATCATCATCATCAGCCTTTCACGTTCCCACTGCTGGGACTCCGGCCTTCTCTCAGAGAGAGAGTATGGGCTGTAATCTACCACGCTGGCCCAGTGCGGGTTGGTAGATGTCGCATGCCCTTGAATGTTGCAGTTCTTGGACATGCCGGTTTCCTCACGATGTTTTCCTTCACCGGTTTGAGCGATGGCAAATCGGCACATAACTTATTAAGTCATAGGTGCGGGGCCGAGAGGATTCGAACTCGGTGTCGGCGTCTTGTAAGTCGCACGCCTAAACCGTTCGGCCACCATCGCTCATTATACCTTGGATTAACACATAGGCTACCTTTTATCCCAGAAAAGGGTTCCCACGGGATAACGGCAAGACGTCAGTGAAAACGTGGGGCGCAGCTCGTTAGATATAAAAGAAACAAATTGGCAGAAACGCGGTATGTTTTGAAATTACCTGCATCTTTAAATTGTGATTGTGTTTTTCGTTTCAGATGAGATAACGTCTTCGTTCCGCCGGTTCGGGCCGCTGGTGGTAGACTGGCCGCACAAGGCCGAGAGCAAAAGCTACTTTCCGCCCAAGGGTTACGCGTTTCTATTGTTCCAAGTGAGTGCACTGTTTATTTATTTATTTACTAATAGGAAGACCCAACAGCTTATGCATGTTTTGGCGGCCAGCACCACAATCTTGTTACAAACCTTTTTATACATATTTTGTGTTTTGTTTTACCAAATTCGAGATATTGTGACCTTCTACATTTATAAACCAATAATATTAAGTGATGGTGCGAACACTGCCGCTGTGTACAGTGCCTCCCAAAAAGGACTTGGCTCAGCATATGCTAGGGACGAATCCACAGCGCTGATTTTCAGCCAAGACCAGTACCCCTAGTACAGGTTTTGATAGTTTACAAAAACTATAAAAGTTTTCGTTTCCATCCATACATATTTTTTTCAGCGAATCTTACCGAGACTTGGAGGAACTGAAATCGTTAATACGGGTTATTTTAAATCGTTATAAGAAAAAATAGATTAAAAACTGCAAACAACATATTATTGTTAAAGAAAATGCACAAAAAAAACCGACACTATTGCGTCAAAAACACATTTTTGACCATAACTTTGCCAACTCCAGGACGAGAGCTCGGTAGCGGCTCTGATGGAGGCGTGCATCACGGACGAGGACAAGCTGTACCTGTGCGTGTCGTCGCCCACGATCCGCGACAAGCCGGTGCAGATCCGGCCGTGGCGGCTCGCGGACGCGGACTTCGTGCTCGACGCGAGCATGCCGCTCGACCCGCGCAAGACGGTGTTCGTGGGCGGCGTGCCGCGCCCGCTGAAAGCTGGTGAGTTTTGTGTACATTTCTAGGTGTTTTTCAGCAGTTTTTAGCGACTAGACGATCCTTGTCGGTGGCGTGCAGCGTCTGCTTAAAGCTAGTGAGTTTAGTGTACATTTCTAGGAGATTTTCAGCCGTTTTTAGCGACTAGACGGTCTTTTTGGGTGAGGTGCAGCGTCCACTTAAACCTCTTAGACGAATCTGTCACTGGTAAATCAAGGCGAGGTCCCTGTGCGTGTCGTCGCCCACGATCCGCGACAAGCCGGTGCAGATTTTGTATACACTTCTAGGTGTTTTTCAGCAGTTTTTTGAACGTTTCTCGGCAGTTTTTAGTGACTGAGTGATCTTTGTGGGTGCAGCGTCTGTTTTAAGCTGGTGAGTTTTATGTAGATTTCCTAGGAGTATTCGGCAGTTTTTAGCGAGTCCTTGTGGGCGAGGCGCAACGTCCGCTTAAAGCTGTTATGCACGTCGCTCACTGGTAATTCGAGGTCCGGCCGTGGCAGCTCGCGGACGCGGACTTCACGCGAGCATGCCACTCGACTTGCGCAAAACGGTGTTCGTGGGTGACGCGTCACGGTCGCTTAAAGCGGGTGAGTTTTAAGACGTTTTCGGCATTTCTAAGACAATTTCGGCACTTTTAAGACAATTTCGGCAGTTTATAGCATCTAAACGGATTTGTGGTCGAGGTGTCGCGTCCGTTTAAAGCTGTCGAGTTTGTTTTTTTAGCTCATTTCCATAGTTCATCAATGTTTTCAGTAGTTTTTAACAGTATTGACAGATTTTGGAATTGAGGGTGGTATGTTGGGTGATGATTGCACTCAAATTTAATTGGCATTTTATGTACGTTTCAATTTTAAGTTTTTCATACCGCACCTACATTAGGCCAGCGTGGGATTTTTTTTTATATTTTTTTTGTACTACTTATAGTGTATCGTTTGACCACAACGCTACACTGTAATTAGTACAAAAAAAACACACACACCTGGACTGGGTGTTACGATGTTTTCCTTCACCGAAAGCTCAAGCTCATTGTAGGATTCGAACCCACGTCCTACGGATCGCAAGCCGACGTCCCTACCACTGAGCCATCATCGCATCATCATCATCAATTGTGGTTTTTACTCCGTGTCTGAGCAGTGGGGACGTAATAAGTTAATTAATGCCATGTTTGATTACCTAGCGTATATAACGATCAATATTATCTGTCTCACAGTGGAGCTTGCCATGATAATGGATCGGCTGTACGGCGGTGTCTGCTACGCCGGCATCGACACTGACCCCGAGCTCAAGTACCCCAAGGTAAAGACCTCCATATAAGTCACATCTGTACTTCTGACCCTCTTTATACCCAGGGAACATGTAGCTGAGATTTGCTACGTCCGTAGTCACAAGTTCTGACCGTGATCATATAATGCGACAGCTGTAGAGACTAGATCCTACGTATATGTATTCGACTGAGGGAGTTTACTTGCAATCTGCTACGTCCGTAGTCACGAGTTGCTATGGCCGTGATCACATAATGCTACAGCTGTATAGACTAATTCCTACGTATAATATGATCATGAGTTGCTACATCCGCAGTCGCAAGTTGCTACGATCATAGTCATGACTTGCAACGACCGTAGTCGTGAGTTGATACGACCGTAGTTACGACTTGCAACTTCCCTGGTCATAAGTCGCTACGACCGTAGCCAGACTTCCTACGGCCGCAGTAACGTGTTGCTACGACCGTAGTCACGACTTGCTGCCGCCGTAGTCATGAGTCGCTGCATCCGCAGTCGCGAGTTGCTACGGCCGCAGTCATGAGTTGATATACGACCATAGTTACGACTTGCTACGACCGTAGTCATAAGTCGCTACGACCGTAGTCACGACTTGCTACCGCCGTAGTCATGAGTTGCTACAACCGGAGATATTGTGGACGTAGAAACAATCTGCATCGGCCGCACTTAGTGACCATGGTCACAATTTGCTATGACCGTGATCACGAATTCCTACAGTCTTAGGTCCAATGAAACAAAAGTCTAAAGTAGTTTAGTAGGAATTTTAAACGTGAAATTTTACTTTTCCAGGGCGCGGGCCGCGTAGCGTTTTCGAACCAACAGTCCTATATCGCGGCAATCTCTGCGCGATTCGTGCAACTGCAGCACGGCGACATCGACAAACGTGTGGAGGTATGTTCTGTGCCGGGTAGTTAGTAGGTATTTTGTATAGTATGTTCATATTGAAAATCGCACGGAAGTTATAAACGGTGTAGTTCCTGGGGAGTGAGCTTTGAATCGAAATGTTTGGGAAATACACCGAAAAAATTCAGAGAAAATAAGTGCTTTTTTCTATGGGAATTCTGTATGGCCTTCAAGATCTGCCTGATATTTGCCTACCCGTGCGAAGCAAGGACGACCCTATTGTTACAAAAAGTAGTTCAAGATCTTTATTTGAGAACTTAGTAGTTATTTCCGGTAGAAAAATTCTACACAAAAAAAAATTGTTCAATTACGTTAATATTTTATTTGTACATTTTCAGGTAAAGCCATATGTTTTGGATGATCAGATGTGTGACGAGTGCGCCGGCGCGCGTTGCGGCTCGAAGTTTGCGCCGTTTTTCTGCGCTAACGTCACTTGTCTGCAGGTTAATATAATATTATTTTCATAATTACCCTTTCTCAAGCAGATTCTTGGCAATAGGCTGAAGATAATTATTAGTAGCTAATCTTTAAATTAGCGTTGTTAAAATTTCTCTATTTGAATTTTTCACAAGTCTTCTGATGTTATGTAACGATGACCAAAAGTCATCTATGACACATAATTGATGTGATCAAAGGTGGTACCACGCCATGGCTAGACTGGAAACTGGTTCTCAAGTGAGGCTGCTGGAACACAGATCCGTAACTTATCAGGGTGGCAAGTGCAGTTCTTTACCGCACAGGATTTTATACTGATCACGATCAAAATTCTAGAAGGCACGGAACTGTATAGGGTGACACTATAATGCGAGCGACTTGATCGTCACTTCCTCATGAAGTGCTAATAGTTTCTCAGCCGTTTATGAAATTAAAACCTATAACTACTCATTAAACACTCACTTGAGAGCCAGTTCCCAGTCCAGGTGTAGCGTGGCGCCATCTTCGACAACATCGTCACTTAACATCAGGTGACTTGTGGTCAAACGCTACCCTGTAAATAGTAAAAAAAAACTAATATTTTGATACTAGTTTAGCTGCGCTCCGCAGTTCCACCCGCGTCTTCCCGTTATCCCGCAGGAACCTTTTTCCGGGATAAAAAGTAGCCTACGTGTTAATCCAGGGTATAAAAACTATCTCCATTCCAAATTTCATTCAGATCCGTTCCGTAGTTTTTGCGTGAAAGAGTAACAAACATCCATCCATCCAAACTCACAAACTTTGAGATCACACAGCGCGTCTTGAAAGTTATGAAAAAAGTTTTGAACAGTATAATTTGTTATATTCCAGTATTATTGCGAGCACTGCTGGGCGACCATCCACTCCCGGCCGGGGCGCGAGTTCCACAAGCCACTTGTGAAGGAAGGCGCGGACCGTCCGCGCGCTGTGCCCTTCCGCTGGTGTTAGTCACTCACGAACTGGGTAGTACGCTGTTCTGAGCTGGGTAGTGTGTTCTGAATGGGTAGGTTTGTTATTAGTGGTTGCCGTGTTCTAATAACTTGATTGTTCTGAGTAGGGTAGTTTAATGTAATAAGATCTAGAGCACACCTAGCTCTGAATAAAGACAACTATCTATAGTTGTTAGTCCAAAACACTACCCAAATATGTACCACTAGTAACTAAACACTACCCCACTCAAAACATGTCAACTCGAACAACCCAATCGTCAACTATCCAGCGACTAACAACTACCCTCCCACGCCGCAGTCCCACAAAGCTGAAGTACGTTTCAAAGTGCAGATGTCACCTAGTTTAATTCTCTCGAAGTCTTCACTTTGGATCTGTTTCAGCTTTGTCATCGATCACAAGTCGGTTTTGATAGAAAGACATGAGGAAATCTTGTCTAAACAATGGTTTAGAAAAAAAACTTAATGCAGTTTCTAAGACATTTAACTCCCTATTATTTTAAGATAAGTAATCGCTACCCTTTAACATTATTCTAGGATGGGTAGTGCCCGTTGTTGAGACAAGATTTTTTTCACTACGTTAAAGACATGCTCCATTTCGGTTGTTCTGAAACATGGGAGACTTGTTTTGATGGCAACCAACGGACATGACTCGCGAACGACCTCGCAACCTTTGATTGGTCGAAACCGGACGCCATTTTGTAACGGCGTCTATAATTAGTAAAATTTTTGAAAATGCAACATTATCCAATGTTATTTATTAAGCAAAATATTATAGAATTCCAAGTACAAGACGTTAGCGCGCGATTTCTTCTGCGACCACTTCGAGTTGTTTCGTAGAAGTTTGGGTGATAATAGATTCGATTTAAGCGAAATATGTACGCGAAATTACTTAGCTAGTTGTCAGTTGGTAAGATTTGTTTATGGGACTAACCGTGAGTTTCGATTGTGAAATCGGCACTGGCCGTTTTGGAACTCTGCGAATGGTTTCCGATCGGTTTGAGCCGATTCGTCGTCGACAATTAATGGCTCGTCCCTAAGCGACGCACTGTATCTATAAGTCGCAACACGTGTGCGCTTACGTAATAATGTATTATAAGACATAAGTGAATTGTCTGTTTTCTTAAATTACAACAATATTTGTACCTGTGTAGCTAGAATGAATTTTCATACATAAGACATAGATTTTTTCCGACTTGGATATTGTTGCTGGTGGAACGTCCCCGTTGGTTCATATCAGCATAGTCTGTGCCTTTTTTTTATTCTAGATTGTTGGTAACGAAATGGTTGGATATGGTTTGCGTGTTAGCAGTACGGGGTGTGGACGATTATTGTCGAAATTTAAATGAAATGACGCGTTAAATGTTTGAAAAAGAAATTGTTTTACAACTAGTTGAAATTTTTGCCAGTTTTAAGTTGTCGGAGTTAGGGAGTCTTTAATCTTTGTCTCGCTCGCACTTTTCAATATTTTTATTATTAAAAAAGCTCTGGGCGTATTACTGTAAAATGTTTGAGACAACTCCCCAGATTATAACATACTGACGTTATAAATAAATTGACAGGCTAACTAAATTATATTAACGTGCAAAATTATCAAACATATTCGTTATGTTATAATATAATCTAGAAAGTAATCGTACAAATTATTCAAAGATCATTTGAAATGTTTAAACAGGCGAGCTAGACGGTAAGTATGAAAAATAGACGCCCATAAATACACAAACGACTGTGTAATCTTTAAAACTGTTATGAAACAAAAGTATTTAATTTCTACTGAACGTGTTATTTTCTTTAGATTTTCTTGATAATTGTTCACCCGTATTGAAAAACCCCAAATTTTCTACTCGCGAGAGTAGCGAGGGTTTCCTTTTACTTGACATTAAAAATCGGGAGGCGGTAGGGAACGGTGTTTAGTACAAAATGAGAGTTACCAATCGGGCTGTAGTTTTGAGTTGAAGTCATTTGTGTGCACAAGATTGAGGCGTTTCGACAAATTAGTAGACAAATGATTCACCAAGTTGGACAAATGATTCACCAAGTTGGACAAATGATTCACCACGTTGGACAAATGATTCACCACGTTGGACAAATGATTCACCAAGTTGGACAAATGGTTCACCAAGTTGGACAAATGGTTCACCAAGTTGGATAAATGGTTCACCAAGTTGGACAAATGACTAACCAAGTTGGATAGACCAAGTCAGGCATTTCTTGGTTATGTCAGGTTTTAGTCAACATTGGTTAAACAAACCGTAACCATTAACAAATGTTCAATTTCGAAAGAGAAATCATGTTTGTTCTCCGTGCTTGGCTTAATTGTCTCCATGTCTCCTCCATCGGTGTCTTGTCTCCATCGGGTGACGTATGTCTCTCTCTTGTCTCTGCCTTGTGCACAGAAATGCCGCCTATTAAACGAATACTTTAATTTTTAGTTAAAAGAATATAATAATAATATATAATATGTATAGGAAAATATTTTTTGGAAACGCCGGGATAGTGCAATAGAATGTAGATTAGAAAGTTTTTAAGTATTATATTAAACTTTAATAAACTCTAATAACTTAGTGTAAAAGTTCGGCTCTTTCACCAACGGCTTAGCGATCACAAGTTTTTGTTTTTTAGTTTATTTGGATTGGTTATGATGCCAAATTCGATGAAGCTTTGACGTGACAATAGGTGCAAATGACAGACACGCCACAACTAAAATATAACAATATGCATTAAATCTTGCTGTACTTTTGACATTTATATATTAGAAAAATCTACTAGTTTAAATTTTTTGTAGAGAATAATACTACCACTCAAGAATACCAAGTGAGGATACTGAGGAAATGTTTCAAAATGTCCTGGTAGAAATTTCCTCTCACTTACTGGTAAGACCACTGGAAATTTTCTTCTTAGTAGACTTACGGGTAAGGCCACTGGAAATTTTCTTCACAGTAAACTTACTTGTAAGGCCACTGGAAATTGTCTTTCCAGTAGATTTACATGTAAGGCCGCTAGAAATTTTCTTTCCAGTAGACATACTTGTGAGGCTACTGGATAATGTTCTTCTCAGTAGTCTTACCAGTGAAACCAACGAGATTGGAAGTAATTACATGGATCAGACCACTGGGGAAGGAAAATTCTTGTTTAACTTTCGCAACTGAATGGGGTACTACTAATTTTTAGTTGAGGCATCTGTGTCTATATGACTTAATTGTAACAAATTTAAACGATTAAGCAATACTAAATGGTCTTTAATATGGCACCACTTGACCATTGTCCATTTTGCCATCAAGACTTCATACGTCTTTGGTTATAACGTTGATCCATTTTAATTTTTATATAGATAATGACTGCATGCGGACCAATTTGCGTGATTCAATATGAAAACGATAGAGCGATATTTGATTTTTTAAAGCAAATACGAGGGCGGTCCGATAAATACTTAGCCTTAAGAAGAAAAGCGGATAATTTTGAAAAAGTTTTTATTTATTTTTCAACATAGTCGTCTTTTAACTCCATACACTTCATCCAGCGATGCTCCAATTTCTTTAACCCGTCGAAAAAATAGGTTTTCTCAAGGTCTGCAAAATAGGCCTACGTGGCGGCAATGACCTCCTCATTCGACGCAAATTTCTGTCCGGCGAGTGACTTTTTCAAGTCTGGAAATAAAAAGAAGTCGCACGGGGTCAAATCTGGAGAATACGGTGGATGGGGCAGCAGTTCGTAGCGCAATTCACCAATTTGGCCGTGGCGAGAGCGGAGGTGTGAGCCGGTGCGTTGTCATGGTGGAAGAGCACTTTTTTCTTCGCCAAATGCGGCCGTTTTTTCTGCAATTCGGCGTCGAATCGGCCCAATAATTCGGCATAGTACAGCCCTGTGATCGTTTTGCCTTTCTCCAGGTAGTCGATGTAGATCACACCTTGTGAATCCCAGAAAACAGTGGCCATCACCTTTCCGGCCAAAAAGACAGTTCGCCTTCTTCGGAGCACGTTCGCCGGGTGAAGTCCATTGTTTCGACTGTTCCTTGGTCTCTGGCGTGTACCAGCGGATCCACGTTTCGTCGACGGTCACAAAACGACGCAGAAACTCCTTCGGATTGCGCTTAAACAGCGTCAAACACTGCTTTGAAGTGGTCTCACGGTTGCGCTTGTTGTCCGGAGTGAGCAAACGCGGCACCCATCGCGCCGACAGCTTTCTCATACCCAAAATTTCGTGCAGGATATGACCCACGCGGTCTTTTGAGATGCTTACTGTCTCAGCTATCTCGCGTACCTTCAATCGGCGGTCTGCCAATACGAGATCGTGGATTTTTGTGACGTTATCCTCAGTAGTAGCCGTTTTCGGGGCAACTGGGCGTGGATCTTCAAAAACCGATGTGCGACCACGCTGAAACTCGTTATACCAATTTTTGACGGTCGCCATCGAAGGAGGAGAGTCACCGTAGACAGCATCCAAGCGCTCTTTGATTTCCATGCGCGATTTCCTTTCTAAAAACAAGAATCGAATCATCGACCGATCTTGTTCTTTATCAATTATTGTAAAATTTGCGGATACGTCCGTTTCCACACACGGTCAAAACAAAACTACGGACTCGATTTGGCTGAAATTTCGACAGTAGCAGTCTACTAGAATGTTCTACACGATAGTAAATTTTTCTTGCGATAGTGGCGCCATCAGGCGTCGAGGCTAAGTACTTATCGGACCGCCCTCGTATGTGTAGGTACTTATGTACTTAAAGTCGTATCGGATGATGCAATATTCGAAGGTTGACAGATCGGGTGAAATCTGGAGGAAGGGGGTGGGTGGGTTGACTGGTCTTGAATGAGGTTAAATTGGTCTTGAATTATATCTATTGGTCTTGAATAAGGTCAAATTGGTCTTGAATAAAGCTGAATTGGTCTTAATAAGGTCATTATTGGTCTTTAATTAGGTCATTATGATCTTGAATAGGTCATTATTGGTCTTGAATAAGGTCATTGTGATCTTCAATAGGTCATTATTGATCTTGAATAAGGTCATTATTGATCTTGAATAAGGTCATTACTGATCTTGAATAAGATCATTATTGGTGTTGAATGGGGACAATTAGTCTTGAACAAGGTCAATTGGTCTTGAAATATCAATTGATCTTGAATGGGATTAATTGGTCTGGTGATTGGTTTCGAATGAACGATTCAAGTTAAATTATTTGCTTCGAAAGATGTGATTCACTTACAATGAGATGATCAGCTTCGAATGCGATTTTTTGCTTAGAAAGGGTTGTAACGCCCCTTGAGCAATTGAGAGTTCCCAACTTAGAGTTAAGGGGTTTCAAATTTACCTAAAGTACACCGAGTTGGCTCAACGAGCCCTCCAAATCCTTAGATTCGACTCTGTAGGACATCGTATCCCGAAGAGACCACGGACTTATAAAATAGACTGTAGCAATAAAGACTTGCGCGAATTTTTTGATATAATTTTTTTGATTGTTTCGAAGCGGTTTTTGTGTGTCGTCTCGAATATTTTTTCGAAAATTTAAAGTACGGGAATGTAGGCTTGATAGTGCCTTGTTGTGGCGTATGAGTCTGGTGTAGCCCCTCCCTTAGACCGTATCTGTTGGAACTTCGACATGTTTGTTTGTGCAATCGGTTTCTTTTCGTTTATTCCCTTTAGCACCTATTGTTTGTTGAAATTTTTGTTTCGGTAGTGTTTTCCGTTTTAACGCGCGTTTTGGTCCGAAATATTTCCGTTTTTTTTTTTGTATATTTTACTCCGTGTTTTGGTGAAATTTGAGGTTTTCTCTTACGGTAATTTTCGAGTAATGAATTATATAAAAAGATTATTCGGTATCTAGCTCTGGCGGATAAATGTAAGCCAATAAAATTTACAAATTTCTTAAAAGATAAGTAGGTACAATTTTTAATAGTAGAGCATTTAGTGGGTTTCTTTCTTTCTCATTATTATGAAATGCATTGTGCGCTTCTCTGTCGTCTATTGAAGAACGCAATGTTCAAGTATTATTGCAATTAGTAAATGGAGGTATTTGAAGATGATTAATATATTATAGTATTTTAGATATTATGTATAAATTTATAGCTAAAAAGGCGGTAGAGACGTGCGCAACGCTGAATCTTACAAAAGCACATTGAAACGTGTTGAAATTCGTAATAATAATAATAGTAAATAATAATAGTTTCAGGACATTTAATAATAGCAAAATAATAAAAAATAGGATGTTGAGAGTTCGCGGTTTTCTCTAATGATAAATTCTATTCCTTAGATAATTCTGAATACGCGCCTTTCACCACGCCCCACAATTGTATACACACACCTATTATAAAAACATCTTCACCTTGGCACATTGACTTTTCTATACCCCATTTGTTTGTCTTTAATATAATAATTATTATTTTTAACTACCCACCATATTTTTCAAATTTTATTTCTACTGCATTTTCTTTGGTAGTTTTATTTTTTATGTGGCAACACTTTGTAAATTTAAATCTTTGGTTTGTAACGACTTTTCTTTTTTAAATTTGAATGTAGACGTGAATTGTTTTTACTTCTTTTGACCGGTGTGTGTGCGTTTAGTATTTTTTTGATGGTTCGTTTGTATGAAATTGCTCAATGATTTTGTTTGATTAGTAAAGAATATGTTTGCCCCTACCCTCCTAGTTGAGAACAGTATGAGAAGGGCGGGACGCGTGAGTGTAATAGAATGTTGTATGGTCGCACTGTCCCATTTTGTATTTTTGTATTTTTATAAAAAAGGATTAATAATTGTATAATTCGGATCGTGATTTTTACTTTACGCGCAACCGTAGCTGTGAAACGCTTGGGCGGTTTTGTACAAAACAATCGTGTTTGCGATTAGCGACGGACCTTCAAGTGTTACCCTGTTTAAGGTCGGCCCCTATGCAAAGCGTAACAATTGACTCGTGTTAACTCGTAAACTGAACTCTAATGAATGCTTTTTACAGAGTTTCCCAACTAAAGTTGAATAGCAAAACTTTTTTCAGCTGTCGTGATCTTTTACCCTCTTTGAACACTTGATGAGTAGAGTTACGCGCTGCATAAATACGGCCGTGATTATAGTAAATTTAAAACGCTCCTTGAAGGTCTTCGTCGACCCAGCGACTAAATAATAATAATTGGTGTTAGATTTTTATAAACCGAGGTGTGTTTGGGATATGTGGTCTGTATGTGAGCGGGTGGGTCTGCTTTTGCACTATGCCTAGAAGCTTGAGGGCGTCGTCGGTGTAGTAGACAGCCTTCCTGCGTATAGCCAGTGTTTATTGATTTTTCCACAAGGATTAGTAGTTTTTGTGGAGTGACGAACTGGCAAGCGTTTGCTTGTGAGAACTATGTGCAATATAGCTGGTAACATGGCAATACCGCTCAGAACGTGGTATTTCAAGTGCAATACCGCTCAGAACGTGGTATTTGCAGGCACGATACCGCTCAGAATGTGGTATTTCAAGCGCAATACCGCTCAGAACGTGACATTTTCAAGCGCAATACCGCCCAGAACGTGGCATTTTCAATTACAATACCGCTCAGAACATGGTATTTGCAAGCGCGTTACCGCTCAGAACGTGGCATTTTCAAGCGCAATACCGCTCTGAACGTGGCATTTTCAATTAGAATACCGCTCAGAACGTTGCATTTTCAATTGCAATACCTCGCAGAACATTCAATTGTAATGCCAGATGGAGCATTTGAATGCACTTTTCTGACTATATCATAGGAAGGCTGCCATTCAGGGCTTGTAAAGACGCGTAGGTGTGGAGGAGTTTAGTACCAAATTTACATTTAGTTTAATCTACGGGAGGTAGTCTCTACTTCTCCCATTTTCGCTTTTTATCCGTTTCTCTTGTTAGGCTTATTCTCTTAATGTCGCTCCGCAGGTTTTTGGTTTCGACCGTTACCCGTTTAGAAGAGTTGTAATGTTTGAAGAGTTAGGTTTGTTTTGAAGAGTATTTAGGTTTCGTGACGCTGCGGGGCGATCGTTTTTACGTTTAGCTTGTCACTTTAGTTCGTTAGTTTGTAGGAATGTTTTTGCTCTATATTCTTGTTTTGAACGCCTCTAGGCGTGCTCTAGTTGTTGTCTGTTTTCTATTGATAGGTGTGCGATGCGAAGCGAGTATATATTTTTATTTTAGAAATGTAATTTTGTCGTTTGGCATATCACTGCGTGATGTAACACAAACGGGGGCAATGTGGTCGAACGTCGTCGAAACGCTCTTTGACGAACATTTTTGAACGTGAATTTGTACTTTTTTGAGGTATAGTAGCTAAAGTAATGATTATAAACAAATTGTTGATGTTATTTAATTAAAAAAATTGAAGTCGGATGTTTTCCCCTCGTCGTCGTTCTTTGAGTGAGTTTTTTGGCACTATTTTTCACTTGCATGTACATAGTGAATCGTTGGAACTTTTCTAGTGAATATAAAAAAAATGAAAATCCGCAAAAAAATTGTAAGAAATTTTTTTAACGATTTGATTCGGTGGCGGGCCGGAGTTAGTGAAATTTTCGTATTAGCGCCGCGGGATGGCGACGTACGGCGTCGGTCCTCGCGCTAGGGTCTAGATAAATTATTACATAATTTTAAAAATAGCGAAGAGTAGCGCAATTCATTAAATAAATACCTACCTAGTTGAGTATATTGTATAATGATAAATGAATAGTAAATAAAATACCTTTTAAACGTTACTGGACAATATTTAAGTTTGTGTAATGGAAAAATGTTCTTGCGCCGTCTACTTGTCCGGTGTTTATTGTGAGCCCTCGCCGTTTTCGAGTTTTTGAAAGTTACCCGAGCGACGCCGTGAAATGGTGCATTGAAATAATTTTTAAAGTATAGATTTTTCTAAATGGTAGCCGCTGACTCGCGACGACGGTAACAGCCTAGCTGCCCGCTGCAACACGCGCGACACCCGAGTCGGCGCTTGCCGTTGTTTAAATTAATTTGAAATAAGATTTATATATATTTTTATAGACAGTTGTTTCAGTGACTTGTTGAATAGAATCAATTTTGTTGTTAAATTGATAATTTGAATAGTGACAATTCCGAATATTTTTTGCTAATTTATTATATTGAACGCTTTTAGATCCGGCGTTTAAGATTTTACCTAGTGACAGCTTTAGTGAGACGTTAGTTGGTCGAAGTTACTTTGTTTGTTCTCCGATCTTAACTTAGGATAATTTGTTAAGCTTTCTTTTAGAATTAAGCACATTGAGACGTGACATTGGTGTTTGTCTTACGCTTAGTTTAGCGGCTGCTTACACTTTGTTTAGTGCCGGAGTCTGTTTAGTGCTAAGTTGTTTAGCACTAAACAAAGTGTAGTCGGAGTTTGTAATGTTAAGAATGCTAAAAACTCCGCTTACATTTCGTTTAGCGCGATGGCCAAATGTACTTGTCCGAAGCACTAATCAACCGTGATTATTGTAGAGTGTTGACTAATCAAAGTGTAACTTAGTCACGTGGGACCGCGTAACCCAGCCCAGTGTCTGTCGCTGGAATCAAAAGCGTTCCCAATAAATGATTTGTTTGTAACAATTTATTTGAAAATTGATTTTAATGTTTTATAACTGTTTCGCTCCGCTTTTATTACCCGTTATAGTCCCCTTTGTTTAAATGCCTATGAATTATTTTAGAACTATTGTGGAGATATTAAAATGAATTTGAAACTTTATTTCTGTGTTTATATTGTAGTTTGCTTCTGGGTTAGTGCAATGTTTTCACGTTTTTACTAGGTGTGGTCACGGATTGTGTTTTGTAAGTAATGTGCAATGCTAGTGATCGCACTGTGATAAGATGGACGGTATTTTGTGTGAACATCTTAGTATCAACAACTGCCGCTCTCAGAGATGTTAATTTACGCTAGCATAATTCATACAAAATAGATGACTAGGCTCTTATAATCCTTGCTTAACATTAACAAACGTCATTTAGTACTAATCAAAGTAAACAATGGCGTTTGTTAAAGTTAAGCAATGCTTATAAGAAACTAATTTGATTCAATTGATGTCCTGAGTACGGTAGACATAATCGTTGCTTAACATTAACAAACGTTAAACAAAGCACTAAATGACATTTGTTAAAGTTAAGCAATGATTATGAATAGTTTTTGGATCTAGAGTCAAGGTTAGCTATGCTTAAAAATGTATGACTTAAATGACTCATTGTCTAATTGTTTTCATGCACTTTTGATAATAGTTAACTTTGATTATTATGGATAAAGAAACTGGAGGTTCTGATCGGAAATTAATACACAAAAATACTTTACAAAATGCTGTAGTGTATCTTATTGGTACCTGTTTGGTATTTTTGTGGGCTTACCCACTGATGCCCACACTTGTCACAGCTAGCGCTCGCAGCGCCGCATTGTCTCTGATCTAGTAGTGTTGACCAAAGACAAGCGTCCGAAAGACGTCGCTACCAAAAAGACAATAGTGGAACGACCATCGTCGCTCCACTGATTCCTACTTTTTTACTTAATTCCTGGATGATATCGTCAGGTAATACTAGGTACTCAATGTTTCGAGGTAGTCTGGTTAAAGCTAATAGACTCTTTTTAAAGAATTTTTCTGTGTCCTTATTAACTATGAGTTCTTCAAAAAAGAGTGCATATATTATTATAACTATAAACAAAAAATTGTAACTAATAAATGACAATGTTTTGTTCACAGTAATGTCTAAAAAGGGATACCTAATTTCTATTAATAATAAAGGTATGGTCTCGAAATGTAATGAACATTTCTGCATCTAGCGAGTCCAACCTTAGTTTTTCCGAAAGATCTCTGCGTTTTATCAGGATGAAAATAAAGGATTTCATACTTGTAATTACATTCAGACAAAAATTGTAGCATATTGTAGGAAAAAGTTACAATATAATGTTCGAATTACTCAAAACGCCTTTGAAACATTCAGTACAATTTATTATTTGACGACTTTCAATGAGAGGAAGCGCGTTATGAAAAACATTTTATCAGTTTTCTTACGAGAGAAGTGATCAAATGGCTGGCACATACTTCGGCCAGCAAATTAGCTCGGTTTTCAAGGAGAAAATGTCGCCAGCTTTTCGAGCACTCTACCTGCAATGCGTCCTAAATGCAGTGTTTTAGTTGTAATTATAAAAATTTAACTTTTTTAAACTATTAGGTACTTAGTTCGTTTAATGTTGACTAAAATAATTATATTTTTGAACATAAAAAATAAAAGATACAAAGTTTGAGTATCACTACTTCACAAGCTTATTTCGATGTAGGTTTTTGATGTTTATATTCCTATTTATTTATTTTTTACCTGTTTTGTAAAACTTTTTTTTAATGTAGCTATATTTTATTCACCGTAGTTTAGAATTGTTTCTTAATTATAGAGTTCAATAATTATTTCAGTATTGTTTTCGAGTTTTTTTTTCTGTATTTTTACACTGCAACGTAAGGTAAGCTTTGGCCAATTTTAAAATTGCACATTGGCTATTAATATAAGAATATTTACATAATTATGTATGTATATTTAACAAAATCTTTGTAAAGAGACATGTAAAAACTCGTTTTGTAAAACGTATTGCAATGTAGTTACAAAGTTTTGTTTAAATCGGAGCTTTACTGAACAGTTTTACATAATTATTGTATATTTTTTTTGTACTCTTTCTTTTTTAAATAATATATCGAATGTTTCTTTTTTATATATTTATTTTTGTTTACGAGAATTAAATGTAGATTTAACTATGTAGTTTGAGTTTTTTTATTTTATATTTATAAGAGTGAATTTTATTTTTGTTGTTTGGGTAGTAACTTGTCGGGAGTTTAGTGCGAACACGAGAAAAAAATATACCTACTTCTCAACGCTTTACGCTACTAAAGTAGTAGGTAAGTAGTATATTATAATATTTAGTAAATTAAAATTAATTTGTTTGATTTAGTGCATTAT
This sequence comes from Opisthograptis luteolata, assembly GCA_931315375.2. NCBI lineage: Eukaryota > Metazoa > Arthropoda > Insecta > Lepidoptera > Geometridae > Opisthograptis > Opisthograptis luteolata. The sequence goes on along the minus strand of OV928063.1, from coordinate 4,108,682 downwards.
GATTTGATGAGTCAAAAGTCCCACAAAACACAAGCAGACAACTAAACCATTTTTAGTAATTTGAATCATTATTAATTTCTTTTAACAATGCAGAATTAGTTTCCAAAAAGTGAAAGTTAACTAAAATCAGTCAAAAAATGTTCTTGTGTTGTATTTATTCATAAGTGCATTCATAAGCCGTAAGTGTAGGTACTTAGTAGATGGGTAAGAAATGGAAAAAAAAAATGTATGTGTGTTGGGAAAAAATGTTGCACCTATCGGTGTGTTCCGGCAGTCACTTGAGAGCCAGTTCCCAGTCCAGGACCTTCGACTACATAGGTACCACATCACTTTACATACATATATAGGTCCAGTCAGTGACAAAAGTATCTTATCATACTCGATTTTCCATGTGTTCTATATCAGTAATGTTTGGGTTTTTTTGACAACTTACAAGGAAGCGTTAGCCGTTCATGGTGGCGTTCAAAGGGGGAGGCATATGTTCAGCAGTGGACTTCTTCCGGCTGATGATGATGAAGGAAGCGTTCGGCCACAAAACATACATGATGTTAAGTGATGATGTGGTCAAAGGTTGATGTTTGAGATGATGAAGGTAATCGGAAAATTTGTTATTGTTCAGCGACTTTTGTCGTTGACTGTACATGGATTTATTTATAAGGTACCTATCATTTACTCTACATTACACGAGTTTGACTTTACATGAAATAAAATTAACACGAAATAGTTTACAAACATCCTAAATTTCGAAAAATACATAATGTTACGTTAATTACGAACAGTAAGATATTTCATTTCAATTAGTGCTTCGCACCCGACAAGTTGTAGTACTTAGGTATTGTTTAGAAACTGAAATACTTGAATTTTTATATGAATTTTATTATTATAGTATATTATAGTATTTTACTAAATATTAGTCGAATATTAAATCTTTATATCACTTGTTTCCTTTTTCTTTTTTAGATAAGATAGTTCCCATCTGTTTTTTACTCAATAGTGACTCATAAATCATCTGTGGTTAAGTGAAGATGTGGTCGAAGGTGGCGCCACGCTACACCTGGATTGGCATCTTGCTCTAAAATACCGAAATACACCAATAGATGCAAGTATTTACTATTTATTTTTATGTGATATAGTGGCAAACAAGAAGACTTCCCACCTGATGATAAGCGATCACCGCCGCCTATTGACATTTGCAACACCAAGGGGCGTTGCCGATCCATAAGAACTCTTTTCACACCCATCTTGTGCTATAAAGGCTGCAATTTATAGCACTGCGGAAAGACTTGATCTATTATCTAAGTAGGTACTACACTGCATTAGCGCGGCTAAGTAAGATTTATGCTCATAGCCCCCGGTGGCAGACGGTATCACTTATGGCTATCGGCTTCCATGAAGGCGGCTGGTGGCCATAATGATTCAGAAACGTTAGCCCCCACCATCATCCTACGCTGGGGCAGATGTTTACCTACCATTCTTGTGGCACCTACCTCCAGTCACGAGACGCAGCGACGAACACCCAGAAGACGTGGACCAGCTATGTGAAGGAAAACCGATTAAATAAAACGAGGCGCTGAGATATTATGGCTGGTGTTCTAAAATGATGCTCTTGTGTACACCAATATTGGGGTAGCGATTGAGTGACATATCTGTATGAAATGACACTCAAATCTGTGCTTAAGTAGAGATAAAGCTGGCCATACACGGACAGCTTGAAGCAGTCGATCCTGACTGCTTCAGGCTGCGACTGCATAGTGAACTACAGACTTGTACGTACGTACATACACGAACCGCTCGAGCAGTTGCAGTACTTCACTATGCAGTCGCATCTTGAAGCATTCGATCCTGACTGGCAGGCTGTCTGGCTGCCCTAGGGCTTGTTTCTAGAATGTCGCTTTCTTTTTATATTTGTATGAAATGACACACAAATCTAAGTACCTAGGTAGAGCTTTCTGCTTGAGCGTCATTATAAATTACTGGCCTAAGAGCTATACCGCTCTTTGCGTAGGTGGGAATATAAGTAGGGGCATCCTCAGGGGGACGCTCCTTATAGGTACTAGGCCCTCGTGCCCTTTTCAGAAATATTTTCTGCATTGCCAACAACAGCCTGTTGTGGGGTTCTACAGATCTTTATACCCAATCCTATCCTCCTATGTTATAAACGTGAAAGTTTGTGGCGGCAGAATAAGGTAAATCTAATGGATGGATGTATGGATGGATGGATGGATGTATGGATGGATGTATGGATGGATGGATGGATGGATGGATGGATAGATGTATGGATGGATGTATGGATAGATGTATGGATGGATGGATGTATGGATGTTTGTTACTCTTTCACGCAAAAACTACTGAACGGATTTGAGTGAAATTTGGAATGGAGATAGCTTATACCCTGGATTAAAACATAGGCTACTTTTTATCCCAGAAAAAAGTTCCTACTGGATAACGGGAAGACGCGGGGCGCACCTAGTAAACATATAGAACAACCGATCAAATTGTGAAAATTATTTCACTAATTAGAAAGCTATTAAATTCCTGAGTAACTATTTTAATCCACCCAACCATGCGAAGATTAACGGCCGGTTTCAATATCCGATCTATCCACAGTTTGACATAAATTTGACATTACTTCTATGGAGCTTATGTCAAATTTCCATCTCCATTAGGGCAAATCGTGGATAGATCGGTTATTGAAACCTTCCGATAGTGGGTCTCTAACCGTAGATATCTATAAGTAGGTATAAGTATCTAAATAATTAATTAACACGAGATGCGAGAGAAACTGAAATTAAAAAACATTTTTCTGTAACAAATTGTTCATTTATTTGTGTATAATCTAATTTTAAGTACCTATATAAATACAATCCATGAGTACTTACATCTAAATCTAATTATTACTACTATATCGTAGATTACAACTGTTCCATCCCTTAATGTAAGTATTGGTGTCGATTTCGATCGAACATTCTCGTCAGACCTGGATCTAACAAGAATAACATTCTGATGTGAATTCTCCAAAAGTAAATTAGGCAGCAACGCTATCCTTTTCCGATGTATTTATTTATTTGGTAATAGGCGAGCAGCCTGAGTGCCTATATCATGCTGTGTTGAATTATAGCAATGTCCAAATGTGCAGAGAAAAGTCAAGCAAGCATTGTTCGTTCGCAACCACTTGTCCAGTCTGTTTTTAAAGGAATTCACTGAAGGTGCCGACACAACGTCTTCTGGTAGTCTGTTCCAGTTGTGCACCACTCTAGAAGCCAGGAAGTGGTGCGCAGTGTTCGCTTTAGTCGATGACGAAAATCAGAAAAGGTCAGCTTATAAATATAATAAAGACTAAATAGACACTTAGTTCTAGAGAAGGCACATCAGAGTCGTCGCTATTGGGTAACTTAATACGTTAAAGAAACTAAGATATTTCGAGAATAAACAAGCAGCTGGCCATACACGGACAGCCTGAAGCAGTCAGTCGCAGCTTGAAGCAGTCGATCCTGACTGCTTCAGGCTGTCCGTGTATGGCCAGCCTTAGTGGAGCGACTTTATAATTTAAAGTTGTGACACTTGACCACACTTTATTGTGGACATAACTCTTGTGAAGTTTTAAACATAATTGAAGCGTAAAATTTGGACGTTTTTGAGCGAAGGATCCGACACTGTCTTGGTACAAGAGATAGACGTCAGCGACTTTGACTTCAAAACAGATAAAGGTTCTCAATTTGACTGTAATTTTTTTAGGTGTGTTAACTTTCGACTGGGTGAACCGATTTTGATGATTCTTTTTTTATTTGAAAGCTGGTATTTTCCGTGTGGTCCCAGATCTGACAATGGCATCCATGTGAAAACCTTGAAGTCAGTTTTTTTTTAATGTTATGTTCTTCACAAAGTGACTAAAGTAAGTTAAGTACCATACATTTTGTAAGCATCATGTAGGGCATAGAATACTTTTTATCGCGACAAAACCACGCGGGTGAAACCGCGGGTAACATCTAGTTATATTATAAAAGTACAAGTGCTTTTTATTTGTTTGTGCTTCTTTCACACAGCAACGGGCCAATGGATCGATGTTATCGTTTGCATAGAGATAGATTACGGACCAGAAAAAGACCTAGGTTACTTTTAAACCCGATAAAATGCAGTTTTTTTTGCGGATGAAATTACGTGGCACGGCAAGGTGTTATTAATTAATACATTTCTTTTTACTATTTACAGGGTAGCGTTTGACCACAAGTCGCCTGATGTTAAGCGACGATGTGCTCGAAGGTGGCGCCACGCTACATCTGAACTGGTAACTGGCTCTCAAATGAGGCTGCCAGAACACAGCGACAGGTGCTTGGCTCATTTTGTGTTTTGAACAAGTTCCATAATGCTTTGAAAACAGCTTGTTTCACAAAAAAATAGCCTAATATTACGATACAATACAGAGATTAGAAAAAATTATTAAGTGCACATTTTCAAAAATGGTTTAGACCAAATTTTACTTCACAACGATTCATGACCTAAACACACAAACATTCCAATTTAACTAATCACACATACCATCAAAATTGGTCGAGTTATTTTTCCAAAAATACAAAACAAAGACAATCATGAGAATTATTTTCTAGACTAGACAAGTGTACTGTCTACATTCTAGATATAGAAGAAAAAGAATAAAGAATTAAAGCTAATTTTTTTATAAAAAAAACATACAAAACAAAATATAATATGTAACAAAAAAGTTTCAATCAAAAAAAATGCTTTCATCAGATTATGCACAAGGCATCTAAAAATTTGTGGTTATATCCGAAATCACCTTTCACTGTTACCTGATGAAATCAGAGCTTTGAGTAACTCCTAAGGATACAATATTTTATATCTCGACTCTAGTGTCATAACGTCATAAGCAGTGATCGGTATAGACGGTGCAATTTAGGGTCAACAGCCTCAAACGTTATCAATAAGAAGAGATAGAACTAAAAACTAATGGCTCAGCGACCCAAAGTGTGTGTTGGCTTCCGAAACGAGAGAGCGCCACTCTTCTCTATCTTGAGCGACGTCAGCCCAGTTCAGAGTGCGGAGCTCGCATAAATATTAACAAAGACGCAGTTTAAAATCAAAAGCCAAATAATTGTACACTCTCTGAAATCCAAACACAAAAATAAAGCTTCTTTATTTAATTTTAAACCCTGATTACTTTCAACTAAAGAGCATTTTAACACATCAGGTTTTATTTCAACCAACACCTTTTTTTTAATGTTAGGCGTCTACAACAACGTACAATCATTTCCCACTGACGTTTTTTAATTGACAGTTAAAAGTGTTAAGACAGGTTTTGTAGTTAGAAAACTGTCACTTTTAAGAAAAGTGTTGAGATCTTTTATGTAGACAATTTTACGATCTACAAACTTTGTTTGAACCATTTTTCGGTAGCTCTCATTGTTTCAGAGATATACGCAAAAAACGCAAATTTGTGACCTCGAATAAAAAACAACGCACAAGCGGGATCGATGGGGACTTTTGACATATCATTTGTAATGTGACGTATTCAAGGCCTGCACAAAAATCCAGCTTGTTGGGAATTAATGCTAACTGTAATATCTATTTTGACTGGACTATTTACGGACTCGCATCTGTTATTAATAACCCATCTACCATTTACCATTTTGCGTTTCTGGAAATAGAAGTTTGACACAAACTCCATAAAGGTAATGTCAGAAATCTACCTCTAATATGGCATACTGGATCCATCATCATCATCAGTCTGTATCAGTCCATTGCTGGACATAGGCCTCTCCCAAGTTACGCCACTGAGCCCAGTCTTCGGCTCTTCTCATCCAACTACTGGCAGCCACTCGGCGCAAGTCATCACTCACCTAGTCGCAGTGCGTACGTTTGCCAAGCAAACTGGAAAGATAGGTTTTAATTTCCATGGATAAAGAATCTCAGTCATCACAAAAAGTGTCAGTGAAAAGTGATCGTACATAACCGCTACTTTATCTGTGTTCTAAATTTATTGTACGTCTACATTACAATTATTTATACTCATCGTGAGAAACACATCACATACAACCATGAACGGTGACAAAAAGACACGTGGACCACTAGTGGGCGACCCTATGGGACCCTAGAGGGTTTCAACAACTTTTACAAAGCAATTAACTTTATTCACAATAACTACGGCATAGCTCACTTTCCGAAAGAGAATTACATATTATAATGCATTCGTCACCGTAGAGTGAAAACCTCAACTGACAAATTTTGACTCATTTCTTTTCTTTAGCGATTTACGGTCGTGCCCAATATCCCTCCATAGAAGTAATGTCAAATTTCTATCTTCAGTAGGGCAAACCGTGGATAGATCAGCTATTGGGAACGGCCTTTGTACATTTAAGCTGACAAAGGTGACAATCCGCTTGTGCATTTTTCAAGATTAAACTATATACAGTACCCCTAGTACAGGTTTTGATAGTTTACAAAAACTATAAATAATTTTCAGCGTGCCTTACCGAAACTTGGAAGGTCTAAAATCGGTAATACGGGTTATTTAAAATAATTTTATTCGTATTGCAATAAAGTTTTCGAGTTATTCTTTGAATTTAGGCAGTACTAGTGGTGACTTTGACAAGTTGGTGGTAGTAAACTTTGACGATTACGAAAACTTTCATAGTTTTCAAAACTTGTACTAGGCCTACAGATCTAAAAGTAATGCTGTATCTTCATACTTCCGGTCAGAGTCAGAGGACAGCAATACTTTGCAAGGAGGGAGTGGGAGGCAATCTAGAATGGCGCTCAAGTGTAGATCAATGCTTGAGTGACATATTTGTAAGAAACGACAGTGTCAAATCTGTGCATAAGTAGAGATTACTCCTTAAGTGTCATTTTAGAATGCCGGCCTTAGACTTTTGTAACTTAGTTTTGTTTTAGAATTAAAACACACTTAATAATATCACACAACAAGCAAGCAAAATTTTACATCGGTAATATTTTCTTGTTTTAAGAAGTTGGCTACTGAACGTCTTCACTCTACGGCGTCAATACTAAACATAATTATAATATAAATCATAATCTCTTGTGAACCCTAGTCAGATGACTCCGCAGCGACTCCGGAGCTTTGAATTTCAACGGGCACAATTCACACTGAAAAGTTACATTTTTAAACGTATGTTTATTCATCACATGTTTAGCCAGCCCGTCCTTACTCGTAAACTTTTTGAGACACTTTAAACACGAGTTCTCCAGCATTAGCTGCTTTAGCTTCATATGGCGACGAAGGCAGTACCTAGATTTAAAAGTAATGGCGCAACTCTCGCATTTTGACTTACTTTTCAATTGGTGATGAGTCTGACAATGAAGGTCGAGGTTTACTTTCTTTGTGAACACTATTTGGCAGTCGTTGCACTCGAAGGTGGCCGCTTTCTGCTGCACTTCATGATTAGACGTCATGTGGCGGAAGAATTGGCTGTTTTGTGTGAATTTCAGGCGACAGAACTGGCAGGTGTAGATGTATTTGGTTTCGTCGTCCTCGGCTTTTATTCTTGCTGGTCTCGTGATACGGATCCTGGGGCCGGTCCTGCCCAGCTTCTTATTCATAGCTGTGGCGAGGAATGTGCTGGTGATTCACTGGATCATAACTTTTCTAGAGATTTGATTTGTTTTTTCACAACACGTATGCAAGTCTACAAGTATAAATGGAGGGACGTTGCTCTGCAGAATTTTACGAAGCTTGATGTAAGGACTGTATTTTAGTATAGATTGCTGCGATTTAATATTTGGCAGGGCTATGGATAATTTAGAATAATATTTTGCTTTTCATTTCAAGAAGATTCACAAGCAAAATTTCGGAAACGTCAAACATGTAAACGAGTTTCGTTCAGAAATATTGACGTCAAAAACAATGAACTTTCACTTTAAAAATCTTGTTGTGACTAACTTTTCAAGTGTTTATTACTTTCAATATGTATTAAAAATGTATAATTCACTATTTTTATTATATGAAATAGATATTTTAATTCATAAAAATGTAACGCTCGCTGTTTACAAATAGCAAAGTAATAGATTTGTACTTAGCTTTCAGATCTGTGGTTTTTAAACGAAAACTCAGTGTCCATTATTTACTTACCCGACTTTAACCCGACTACCTACAAGAAGAAGGGATACTATGCATTTTAGAGCTGTTATAAACGGCGTTAAAAAAGGCGTTAGAAGTTCGTAGATTTTCCTAGTTCCTGCCTAATATTATATACTTACATAACTCTATTATAAAATGTAGGCACATACTTAACTTATTATTCTAATAATGTACTGATATTGTACAGTTTAACCAAATATGTCGATTGCTAAATTGTCGCACATAGATCGCTGTGAGTGTGTTGTCACTCAAATCTCAAATTACATAACTTTTTAGTACCTACTAAAGTATTTTATCATAAAATCAGCTGCAAATGCAATAATTATTATGCAATATTAATTATTGTATTGTATCATTCATTCATTAAAACATCACGTCTTTATCGATTCAACGAACAAGATCGATAAAATGGTTCGATTATCACGTATGGCAAACGTTCAAAGAAATCAGTTGCTAAGCTAATTTAGACCGCAATGCTCACTAACAGAGTTCAGATTAAGATTGAAATTTAGATCTCGGATTTCCTGCTAATTTTTTCTGTATAAAAAGCGCGGGAAACCATAAACAAATTATAGTTCACAAAATAATATCGCAGCCAAGGGATGGGGCTATTCAGCCAAGTTGTTATTTTGGCGGTAATTTTTGGCGCAGTGTTTAGTGAAGAGAAAACTAAAATAGTGGAAACTAAACAGGGAAAAGTGGAAGGCAGTTTAGCTGCCAGTGGGCAGTGCTACGAGTATTTGGGATTGAGATATGCAGTGCCTGTCAAATTCCGGGTAAGATTTTATTTCATCCTGTGCAATTTCGTAAAACGATTTTTTACGATACTTCTTGATTTAATCATTTTATCGACGCCTCTTGGTCACTAGCCAGCCAAGCAACCATCAATATAATTCTAAAAACGCTTCAATAACAAAAAGTCTTATAGCTTGTGAACTATTTAAATGAAATCATCACCTAGTGGGACCACCTACAGAACGTCTTCCAGTTCGTGGTTGCCACTCGAGACATCAGTTTGTCGAGCGATGTGGTTGGTACATATTTTGCCCATTGCCCATTGAAATCAAAGTCACAATAATAAGTCGGTCAGCCTGGCTTAGGTCTCACAAGCTAATAGTTCCCTACATTTTCGTTCTTACATGCATTACCATCAGACAGTCTATCTATAACTAACTTACCTATACCTTCCAGGCGCCAAAGGAACCTCAATCTTACTCTGGCATCTACAAAGCAGACAATCGAGCAGTCCTCTGCCCGCAGTTCCCTACCAACGACCCCATAGCAGCCCCGAGTGACAACGAAGACTGTCTCACCCTAAACATCTACACCCCGCTACATAATGGCAACACCAGCCTCCCCGTCATGGTCTTCCTCCACGGAGGTGGCTTCGGAGTAGGCTCCAGCTCTCCAATCTTCTACGGTCCTCAATATCTTCTTAGCCATAACGTTGTCTTAGTCACTGTCAACTACAGATTAAATGCCTATGGCTTCTTGAATCTGGGAATCGAGAATGCTCCTGGTAATGCTGGATTGAAGGATATAAGAGCGGCGCTGAGATGGGTTAGGGATAACATTGAGGGCTTCAATGGAGATCCTGATAACGTGACAGTCTTTGGACAAGGGAGCGGTGGTGTGGCAGCTGTGTATCTCACGCTTTCAGAGTCTACCAAAGGTCTGTTCCACAGGATTATATCGCAAAGTGGTTCACTGTTTACCCCTCAAAGCTTCGACGTCGACGGTCTAGCCACTGCCAGTCAAGTAGCCAAATCGTTGGGCATGGTCAGCCAAGACCCTGATGAGCTGTACGAGTTGTACGCAGAAACACCGATCACTGAAGTTGAAGAAGCAATCGGGAAGCAGATGAATGCGAAATCTGTCTTCTTACCGACCGTAGAAGAGGTTTTCGAAGACGAAGAACCATTTTTAGTCGATACTCCATACAATATCTTAGCTTTGGGAGTATTGCACAGCTCTTTCAACCCTGTGCCGGCCATATTTGGCCTTAACACCGTTGAAGGACTGACGAGCACTTTGGACTACAATACGATCACCAGTCAAATGGACAGAATCAAGAACGAAGACTACTCAGCGTTAGATCAACGGAGCCTGAAAGTTCCTAAAGATGACAGAGAAGAAATCAGGACTGTTCTTAAAGAAACGTACTTCACGAATATATCTTCAGACGAAGCGCTGATTGGTGGCCTGATCAATTTAAACTCGGACTTCTCTTTCGTTGGTCCAATGACTCTTTTTTCGGAACTTTACGCAAACAACTCCGGACTTCCAGTGTACCAGTACATTTTTAACTACATTGGAAACAGGAATCTGGGCAGGCTGCTGACTAATACAAGTCTACCAGCTACTGCGAACCAGGACGAGCTGTTCTATATCTTCGAGTTGGAAAGGCTGCCTCTACCGATGGATGAAGACGATGCAAGGATCATCACGTTTATGACGATGATGTGGAGCAATTTTGCTAAGTTTGGGTAACATATTCAAGTTTTTTAAATCTCTTATTAATGTTGTTGGTAAACTTTTTTATCTCTTCAAAAAAACATAGGTTGTTAAGGTTATGTTACTCAAGAATCTCTCTTTCGCTCTCCTTTTTCTTTTCTTTAATTATACACAACTCGGCTGGTAATTCTGGTATCCGTATTAGTATTTTGAATACCAAAATAACTCTGTTTGTGTGTTACCTTTTCATGCCTAAACCACCGAACCGATTAGGATGAAAAGTATGTAGATAGTTTAAACTTTACGGAAGGACATAGGACACTGTTTATCGCGATAAACTGTAAAAAAAATCCAGTACCGCAGCTTGCAGAAGCAGAAAAATGCACTCGTTTGGGCGAAGATTAAATTGTCGCTTGTTTCAGGACCCCAACACCAGAAAAAGAGAACGGTGAATGGCTTCCGTACCCTCACCACCTAGCCATCGCACTGGAGCCGCAGTACGTCGCATCCCTAACTCCTGACCGAGCATACTTTTGGCGCGCTTTCTACTTCAAATATGGCGCCGACATTTTACGCGGGAAATAACAACTTTTTTTATTAGTCTATGATAGGATTGTTTTTAATTTATTTTAATTTATGAGAACCTTTTTGTCACGAGAAAATTAAAGAAAATTTGAAGCTATGAACTTGTTTTGAATCCTTGTCCCTAACAAATCAAAAAAGTAGGTAAAAACTCACACAAATGACAAAAAATAGAAATAATTCACATTGTTTTAAAAAATCTACAAATTTATTAAAACTTACATTAACAAACATTGTGCGTGCCTAGAATTATCATAATTTTGTCGTCTTATTTATAAAATAAGTACATTACGTACTACTAACCGTACACATCAAAGAGGTTCCGCCCACTCAGTACGCAGTATTAGACTGCAACCTTCTTGGTACAAATTAATACAAATTTAATCGGCAAGCGCTATGTAACCTCTTTTCACTTATATAACAATCCCACTTTTTGGCGGCAATCGAATTGTCAACATTGTTTTTATTTCCAAAACTTGTGTTTCTTCGAGTGATAATGTGTAATATTGGTGGATACCATTATGTGTTCGTTAATGTTTACGAGTGTGGGAAATTGAAATAAAGTTGTGAAAGTGACTTTTCTCCAAAAAAGTTCGTGTAAAGTTTAAGTAAAGCGCCACTACTTTACTTTAACACTATCCTCATCCCATCATCTCATCATCATCATCATCATTTAAACTTGATACAACTCGGAGTTTGAAATATTTTATACTTGACACTGGCAAATACACTAATCGTGTGACGCCATAACAAAACAAAAACAAAAAAGTGGTCAAAGCGTAGACAATTTATTTGTAGAAAACCTTCTGTCATCTGTTCGAATCTTGGAATGGCCGGATCCGAAAAATGGGCGCTTATGATTGGCTGTAGACAAGTTAATAGTTTAATTATACTTCTTTTATAATGAGGCACTTTCAATCTTACATACTAGTTTTTGATATCCATAAGAGAGATTATTTTAAAATATTTGTTGTAATAGCTAAAGGCACTTAGTTTTACAGAATATTAATACACAATTTTTAATACATACTTAATCATTAACATCATGAAATTCATTTTTTCAGTTGTAAGAAATAACTTCCAAATTGACGAGCATATATATTATTTATATTATATAATAACGTAGAGCGATGGTGGCCGAACGGTTAGGCGTGCGACTTACAAGACGCCGACACCGAGTTCGAATCCTCTCGGCCTCGCTCCTATGACTTAATAAGTTATGTGCGGATTTGCCATCGCTCAAAACGGTGAAGGAAAACATCGTGATGAAACCGGCATGTCCAAGAACTGCAACATTCAAGGGCATGCGACATCTACCAACCCGCACTGGGCCAGCGTGGTAGATTACAGCCCATACTCTCTCTCTGAGAGAAGGCCAGAGTCCCAGAAGTGGGAACGTGAAAGGCTGATAATGATGATGATAATAACGTAATAATATCGGGATAATTATTATATACCTAATACGTGATTGGTCAACGTTTTAAATACTTTAATTTAAGTAGGTACACTACGTTGTCTCTTAACATGTTTACAAATTAAATATCATCAACAGCCGGTAGGAGTCCACTGCTAAACATTGGCCTCCCCCTTCGACCATGAGCGGCTAGAAGCCATTTGCATCCATTGGCTCCCTGCGACTCTTACAATATCTCCGCTCCACCTAGTGGGACGCCTACCTACAGAACGGTTTCCGGTTCGTGAGAACATTTCTCAAATATATAAATTCTTAACTTTTAATTTATACAAGGAAGCTTATTCTACAATCGTTGAATATATTTAACAAATATATAATGGGGAGCCACACTTAAATCTATTTGTAGATGGCGCTCTGAGCAACTGTACCTACCTTGTGTACGGCGTTGTGTCAAGTTATAGCTGTGTTTGTCAAACAATAAAGTTTGACTTGGACTTTTTTGGCGGCAATTGAGTTGTCAACGTGAAAATTTTGTTTTTATTACCAAAACTTGTGTTTCTTCGAGTGATAATGTGTAATATTGGTGGATTATTAACCATTATGTGTTCGTTAATGTGTACGAGTGTGGGAAATTGAAATAAAGTTGTGAAAGTGACTTTTCAAGTTGCTCCAAAAAAGTCCGTGTAAAGTTTAAGTAAAGCACCACTACTTTACTTAAACACTATCCTCATCCTATCATCTCATCATCATCATCACCATCATCATTTAAACTTGATTCAACTCTCTGAGTTTGAAATCTTTTATACTTGACACTGGCAAATACACTAATCGTGTGACGCCATAACAAAGAAAAAAAAAAAAAAAAAAAGTTTGACAGCTGTCAAGTCAAATCAGCGTGCAGAATATCTAAGTACCAACTAGGTGCAGTCAATCATGCGCCACCTAGCCTGAAAAAAGGTTAGCTTTCCTCCCCATTCCATTAGCAAAATCACTGAACACTCCCCCAAAATATCATTTCCAAAGTATCAAAAATCACAAAACACTCCAAACCCCCAAGAAAAATCCTTCCAAAGTATCAAAACGTCAAAATCACAATAACGCCGCGAATGCAACACGAAAATTGCCATTCTGCCAACCATAGACAACATTTTAGGCATAGACACTGAACTGTTTAGTCGGGTACTTCAACTCGAGCTGTCAGAATCGCTGCTCGTGTCACGTTTCCGCTTGCTTTTCTTCTTGTCCTTGCGTCTGTCCGCGTGTTTGTCGCGCCGAGGGCTCTCGCGGCGGACCCGATGATGTCAAATGCCCGAGTCGTCGGTCGTGTGATGGATGTTATTTTGCGACTCCTCCGACGATTCGGACTTCTGCTTTTTCTTTGTGCTGAAATAATAATTAATTAATTAAATTGAATAAAAGTCATTTATTTCGGATAATAAGGTTTTGCATTCTCTAAAACTAAAGTAAGTTTGACAGGTCTAAAAGTATTGCTGTCTTTTTCTAACCAAAAGGACAGCATTATGTACTTTTAGACCTGTCAAACATAGTTTAGGAGAATGCAAAACCGAATCGACACCAATATCCAAATTAGTGTTAGTGACAAAGTTAGTTTAGTTCATAACAATTTTGTTTTTTTTATCCTACTTATTTTAGGGATGGCCAAATTATTTAGAACCAAGATCTACTGTTTACTGACAAAACCCTGTGCGAGTTTACATACTAATTAAGGAGGTGGCAGCCGACGGATTTAAAAAAAACCGAAAAAGATTTAAAGAATTTAATTGAAATAAAAATTACAAAGTATACTACAACTAATTACAACTAGCTTGGACGAAGTATGTCGCAAAAGTGTCGGATCGCATGCGGCCTTCTGGGCGACACGAGGCAAAGGTGCTGCATCGGCAATTCGCGTAGTCACGTACGCCACTTGCAATCGAGGTCGTTTCCGCGTAAAGTGCAGCATTGCACTTTACCTGTATGTAGGGCGCGTAACACCTCCCCCCTCAGCTCAGCAACTATTTGAGAACTCGGAGCGAAAATGTTGCTGATTTAGAACTCTGGCCTTTTAATTTCTCTGGGTCTTCATAGATGTGGTCTTCTGGCGTCATCTTCTCTTTGGATGGTGGTTTCTTATTCTCAGGTTTTCTGCAGGGGTTGAGTCGTCGTATGATGATGATGGAGATAAGTATAGCTGCGCCCAGCAGTGCTCCATAAAATGGTATTGTCGTGTGGTAAAATGTTGTATCTATATGTTCTATTTCAATTGGCTGCTGCATTAAAATCTTGTCTTCTATATTGTGTAGTCCGTTTAGATTTATGGAGGTTAATTTTACGTGTGAAGTCTTAAAAGATTGGTTAACGTCGTAGCTGCGTGGTATTTCCGTTATCAAGAGGGGCTGCCCTCTCACGTGACCATTTACATTAACTATGGTGAATTCTTCGGTGCGTACGAGGCATTTCTGTGGTATGGTGGCGAGGTAGCTTCCATGTAGGGTGATGAACTCCTGTCGTCTGCATTTTAATTCTGCTTTGGTTGGTTTCGGGAAGACGAGGGTGTAGTGCTGGTCGTCTAGCTGCTCCATTGCTTCTCTGTCAAGACTCACTTTGGTAGGGCGGCATGACTTGTCCAGGGCTTGCTCGACGATGATGTTCTGGATACAATCTGGATGTTCTCTTGGCAGGAAGTGGACCTCTTCTTCACATAAGTACTGTTGATTGAACTTCGGGCATTCAGCCTCTATGTACATGAAACTGTTACCATTGGTTGCAAGGTAAGGGTAAGGAGGGATAAAGGTCCCTAAGTTTAGGTTAGGAACAAGGGCGAGCCTATAAAAATCGAATCGACTTGATAAAATTATAGGGAATTTAAATACTATAACTATTTTACTATCTGTATAGTAGTATCCTGATTTTATAACGTCATAATATTCTCGCAGGTCAGCCTCTAACACTTGCTCTCGGCCGTATACTAATTTAAGCTTACTAGTCATATTCCTAATATTATCTACGCTTAACATACTATGGTGCGTGCTCGATGCACGTATAAAAGCTAATATATCTTCTAGTCTATTTAACTCTATGAACAAGTCCTCAGCGTTTTCGCTAATTATTGCTAACATCTGAGCGAACTTTGCGTACTTAAGTAGGCTGTTTTCAGCATAAGCATTACTATCTAAAATTAATTGCAAACTATTATTAATCTTCTCCTGATTTTCTGCTATATTCGTAATTAAGACTGCATGTTGAGCCATCCATTCTTTATTAAGACTGATATGGTCGTTTAACTCAGATACTATTTTGTTCTCATTACTTTCTAGAATCTTAATTGCGTTATTATATTTTTCGGCGTCTGTATGGTCTAAGTTACCTGTAATGCTTTTAACTAAAGATCCTAGTCCGTCTATAAGACCTCTTTTACTTCGTGTACTATCGGGCTCTAAAGTGTTAAGTTGACTTTGAATTTTATTTAACTTTGAAAGTAAGTAATTTATCTGCAGCTCGTAAAGAATGTAAGTATCATTAGTAAGTTTTGTTTCAAATTGTCTAAGTTGAGATTCTATAGAGTTAAGTCTGTCTTCGATGATAGTCAAGTCAATGTACTGTAAGAAGGAATGATAATGTGTAACGAGTCTAGCTTGTCCAAGTTTAAAAGGAAGAACGCCAGGTCCATTGTCAAGGCTCTCAAGTCTTATCTCGTGCGCCAGCGTCAGGTGAACGACCGTCAGAAGTATCCTGTAACAATTTGGCGGACTTAGGTACACGTTTGAGACGGGATTTTGCAATGGGTCCCTTCTTTTTGGATGTATAAATGTGGATAGGCAGATCGGCTAGAACAGTGTCCTGAGTATAGCGGGTGGCGAGTTTGTTCCTGCTAGCTAGAGGGTTGGTTATGAAGACCTGTTGGTCGGGTTGGTATTCAACCTCTGGTTCCCTGTCTCTATTCCGGTTTGCTATTATATTGGTTCGATTTGCTAAGGCTGTTTCGTTTAACTTGTCATATACAGTCTTCATCTGTTCTCTGTGAGTCAGAATGTACTGCTGCATCAGGTGTTCGGTCATGTCAATGTCAAAAGGGTCTCTTGGGTCAAAGTGTCCTCTAACTATGTCGTGAGGTCTACATTTAGTAAAAGAGTGAACAGAACTGTTGTAGGCTAATATTGCATAAGGCATCAGGTTTATAGTTGGTTCGTCTTTCTGTCTAAGTCTTAGAATTCGTAGGTGTTCCAGTAGTGTCGAGTGGAATCTTTCTATAATTCCATTATCGTTAGGGGAATGTGCTAGTGTCTTGTGGTGATTTATCTTATGAAGTCTTATAAATTCGGCGAACATCTGGTTTGTAAATTCGGTTCCGTTGTCAGTTACTATGGTCAGTGGCAAGCCATGATGCGTGCTGTAATTTAAAAGTCCTTGTAAAATGCTGACAGCGGTACCATCACGGAGATGGTAAGCTTGTCCGTATTTAGAGAATACGTCCATAAAAGTCAAGTACTTCTCGTTATGAGCAGTAAATAGGTCCATATGTACAATTTCAAAAGGTTTAGTCGCAGGGGGAACTATATTGAATTGAGGTCTGATGGGATGTCTGTCATATTTCGTTTGTCCACACACCGTGCACTCGTTTATGTACTTAGTAATTTCCTCTTTCATCTTGGGCCAAAAGTACTTGCGAGAAAGGGCTAAGTAACATTCATTAATGCCCCTATGGTTTGTCTTCCCTTCATGATAGTGCTTTATGATTTCTTGTTGTTTTAAATACTCTTTAACGTCCTCTAGCTCGGTCCTTGCTAAGACTAGATTCATAGAGGAACTTTTAAAGTTATTTTGGATGATAGGAAGAATAGAGTACATTCCTAAAGGTGGTGTGATTTTAAGTGCTGTTTTAACCTTTGGATTAACATACTCTTTTATTGCGTTAACTACGTCATGTTCAAGGCTTGATTCTGATACTTGTATAAATGTGCGTGTATGTGTGTCAAAAGGCTTAGTTGCCGTTGTCCGTCGTTTTATGTCACCTACTATTGTAAAACAGATCTGTCGGTGGAACTTATTCAAAGGTTCGTCAGTGATTGGAACCTCAAGTATAGGGTTCTCATTGCTAGTATGAGCGGTGGCGGTGGAGGAACCGGCACGAGATGGTGTCTGTTCTGTAGGGTTGGCTACCATGGAGTCTGTCTCTTCGTTATTAATTTCTATTCTGGAAAGGGCGTCAGCGTTAGTGTTGGACTTTCCCGTCTTGTATACTACTGTATAGTCATACTCGCTTAGTTTTAGTCTCCACCTAGTTAGTCTGGAGTTAGGCTCCTTGATGTTCATAATCCATTGAAGAGGCTTGTGGTCTGTGAGTATTTTAAATTTACGACCGAATAGGTAGGGACGAAAGTATTTCGTGGCCCAGACTATTGCTAGAAGCTCTTTTTCAATGGTGCTGTAATTAATTTCGCTATCATTCAAAGTACGTGAAGCGTAACATATGGGCTTGTCTGAGCCGATAGGACCCTGGCTGAGCACAGCTCCAATTGCTAGATTAGAAGCGTCCGTGGTCAAGACAAAATCTTTGTTGAAGTCGGGATATTGTAAGATTGGATCGTTTGTCAGTAAAGTCTTACATTTCTCGAAGCAGTCAACGTATTCGGAGTCAAAAGTAATTTTGGTAGATTTCTTTAAACACTTAGTCATTGGTTTAGTGATGCGGGCGAAGTCAGGTATGAATTTCCTATAGTAGCCTAGAAGTCCAAGAAACTGCTTTATTTCTTTGGGGGTCTTTGGTAAGGGGTACTTCTTAATAGCGGTTATTTTATCAGGGTTCGGTTTGATACCTTCTCTACTGATGATGTGTCCCAAGTAGGCGGTCTCCAGCTTCAGAAACTCAGACTTGTCCATCTGGATTTTGAAGTTGGATTCACGCAGTCTGTTAAATACTTTCTCTAAGTTTATCATGTGTTCTTGCAATGACGTGCTAAAAACGATGATGTCATCAAGATACACAAGACAAATCTCATTCTGCAAGCCTCTGAGCACGTTGTCCATAACTCTTTGAAAAGTTGATGGAGAATTCTTGAGGCCCATTGGCATGCGCAAAAATTCGAAGTGTCCGTGCTCTACATTGAAAGCTGTCTTGGGTATGTCGTCTGAGCTCATTTCTACCTGATAAAATCCTGATGCTAAATCGAGGGTTGTAAAGTATTGGCATCTACCAAGCTTGTCAAGTACGTCCGAGATATTGGGTATAGGATATTTGTCGTCAATGGTCTTTTCGTTCAGTTTGCGAAAGTCTACTACTAGCCTCCATTTCTGTTTCCCAGAGGCGTCTGCCTTCTTGGGAACCACCCAGATAGGTGAACTCCAGGCGGAGTCAGATGGCCTGATGATACCTTGGTCCAGCATCTTAGTGATCTGGTCTCTAACTTCTTGACGATGTACGAACGGGTAACGGTAACTCTTCGTGTAAACTGGTAGTTCGTCAGTCGTTTTAATGTGGTGTTTAATTTGGTTGGTAAAAGTTAAAGATTCTCCTTCGATATAAAAAACGTCGGCATAGCGTGAACATAAAGTTTTTAGGTTAGTTTTTTCCTCCATGTTTAAGTGGTCAATACGTAGTCGTGATAATACGTCATTAGCGCGCTTAGGGTCATTATTCTGGTCTGTGCACTCGATATTAAATAAATCGACTTGCACTCCTTGGTCAAAAGTTATAGTCAAGTCACAATTAGTGGGATTTTCGATCTCTACAAATCCCGTGCGGTCGGTAACTGTAGTGACGCATTCATGGATGACGCAATTGCACATCACTTGCTCATTAATGTACACGTCACCGTCAGGGTTGTCAATCGGTACGCTAACTATTCTCGACATGTTGGCAGGAATAACTTCCTGGTAGTTAGCTTTTCTACACGTGTAATTAGAAAGAGGTATGTATGCGTGATCCGAGACTAGAACGTTACGTTTCAAATCTATCTGAACTCCATCTAATAAATCAAGGCCTAACAAACCGTCAAAATGGTTATGAAATTTATAGACGAATAGCTTGATGTCTTTATGATCGTTAAACTCGGTAAAGTTGGGTACTGTGATCGAGTGATCATGAGTACTCGTGACACGTGAGTTAGTAACCTCAAAAGGGTCAAAGTTCAACGCCACGTGGGGATAGAACCTTTCAACAGCCTCGGGACTAATAAAAGATTGGTTTGCCCCGGTGTCTACTAAAAGCTTAAGTGGAGGTTCAGATATCTGTATATAACGTAGTTCACGTTTAGATTGTAGGTTAAGTTCTATTTTGGCTCTATGTTGGTGCGGCCCTTGTGAAAATCCAACCCATCTTGATCTTGGCTGGTTGAAGGCTGCGGAGCCTCTAAAGCATTTGCCATGTCGGGGCATGGACTATTGTCATAGTAACACATCGCGTTATAATGTTCAGGGTCTATGTAGTCACAGTAAGCGTTATAGTCGTTATATTGGTAGTCAGTCATTTCATTATAATAGTCAGGGTAATAGTATGTCTCATCGTTATTTGCAGTCTCGTTAAAGTTCATCTCACGAGGTTTAGATAAATAGTTAGTGGGCGGCGGATTCCCAAATCTACGCCAGTCATGCCCAGTCATCGCGGGTGGTAATGTCCGTGGTACGAAATGACTTACGCCACTCATTGGTTTCGGTCCTGTGTCCTGATGACGCGGGGGAAATCTAAACGCGTTCTGTGGATTGTAATTAGGTGGCGATGCGCGGAAAATCTGCTGCGTTCGAGTTGGCATGCGAGGCTGGTAAAAACCAGGTGGACGGAAAGCAGGCTGATGGAAAGCGGCCTGTTGTTGCTGGTGTGGCATCATAGGTGGTCTTTGCCAGCTCTGTTGATGCGGTGCGAAGTTAAATGGCTTAGGCGTGGTGAAAGGAACCAAAGTAGGAACTTTCTGCGCCACGTGTGGTTGTTGAGGTGCCTGAGGGGACCTCTTATCGACATGTTCGTTACGCTGCTGCAAATACATTACATTTAATTCCTCTTGGACAAATTCCAGTGCCTTTTCAACAGTTGGGGGTCTCATACAGCGGATACGAGACCCTAGAGGTTCTTTAAGACCTCTTACATACGACTGTAGAGTGAGTTTTCGATACAAATCGCGTTTAGCTTCTATTGTGGTGTCCACTGACTCATGTAAAGTAACATATGTCATAATTGTGCTGAAGAGGTTCTGGCATTTGTCAAAAAATTCCACTGGTGTACTGTTTCCTTGTGTAAGTAATGAGAGGTCGTTATAGAGCGCGGTTTCATCTCTTTGGTCGGAAAAATTATTTATTAAGGCATTACGGATACCTTGCCAGCTTTCGGGAATGCCGTTTGAATTTATTGTTCTTGCGGCATTGCCAGTAATTTTGTTTAAGATTCCATTAATTAAACACAGATTCGCTAACTCCGCGCCTGGTTCAGGTCTTAAGTACTGAATAACGATTTGGTCACAAATCCGAATGAACCTCGTAAGGACATTGGGATTGCCATCGAACTCCGGGACGGGGCGCAAAGCCTTATAAATTGTGTCCGGGTCCATAATATCTATACTATGATTATCTATACTACCTAAATTTACTGAACCAGTAGGCTCTATATCTCTATTTAAATCTAGTTGACTATATCTACTTGTCTGTCTAGAGGAGACAGACCTAGAACCAAGTTTGACTTTACGAAAAATTTTGGTTAGGAAGGAATACAAGGAAGCAACACAATAGGTACAATAATTTCAATGTACTTACAGCATCTCGTTCGGTCCACTGAAGGTTGAGTGTATCGTCGGCCGCGCGCCTACCAAAGTTCGAATATCTAGACGAAGTACTTAAAAGTACGAGCAGCGACCATGCGGGTTCGCAGGATATCAATTTTGGATTCCCTACTTCTTCGCGCGCACTGCTTCTAGATATCCTACCGACTGCGCCAATTAAGGAGGTGGCAGCCGACGGATTTAAAAAAAACCGAAAAAGATTTAAAGAATTTAATTGAAATAAAAATTACAAAGTATACTACAACTAATTACAACTAGCTTGGACGAAGTATGTCGCAAAAGTGTCGGATCGCATGCGGCCTTCTGGGCGACACGAGGCAAAGGTGCTGCATCGGCAATTCGCGTAGTCACGTACGCCACTTGCAATCGAGGTCGTTTCCGCGTAAAGTGCAGCATTGCACTTTACCTGTATGTAGGGCGCGTAACATACTTCTTGAAATTTTAAACGAAATAGTACAAGTTAAGTATTTTGTTGTGTGGTAAGGTCTATTCAAGGGCATGCTAATTAATATATATTTGTATTTTTGACACGAATTTATTTTTAAAAACAAATCTCGACAAACAAAAACAACCAAAACAATTAATTTAACAAAATGCAAAAACTGACAGGATGACATCATCAATTAAAAAAAAACGTCAGGTAGGAGGTGTTGCCTCGACGACGGTCGGTGGAGAAGTGGGCCGAAAGCGCGTCCGCACCGCCTTATATTTGCTCGGGCGCTCGGCTCGCGCCAACACGGCCTCTCCTGACAGGAGACCGTCCTCGGACTCCATAAACTCGTGAAGATCAGCTTCCATTTTCATGAAAACTGCGTTCTCTTGCACTTCAAGTAGGCGTCAGCAGGTCTCTGCGTCCCAGATGAACCAGGCTGATGCTCCTCGCTTGTAGACAGCTCTGCGCTCCAAGATAGACTCTTCCTCGTTGTTATTCTCATCTGCACAGAACACACGAAAAAAACCGCCACACGAATACGTATGCAAACATACAAACATGTGTGATAAGATTACAGAAAGAAACACACCTAATCAAGTCAGAGGCATGACGAGCATGACTTGGCAGGGTGCCGAGAAAGAGGCCCGACATAAAGCGTATCTCATTCTCAACACCCCCAGAACAGGGCTACGACGTGTCACATATCCTGACGGCAAGTCAGAGGCACGACGTGATGCCTAACTTAACCAGGTGCCGAGACAGAGGCACGACGTGACGCGTATCCCCGACACCCTTTAGATCATGACAGTGACACGACGCATCCGCGCTCTCAATTACAAACAAGGACAGAGGCACTACGTGATGCGTAACCTGCCAGGATGCTAAGATAGAGGCACGACGTGACGCTTATTTTAACATCCTCATCACAATTTGCAATTTAAAGAACGACGACGCACGTGGCGCGGAAGGCACAACGTGAGGCGTGTTCCAACAATTGCACAACACAACACAAACAATACCAGTAGTCCACTCCCTTCATCACGGGATGTGCTCCCTCGTGGCTTGTTGACTCGCCGCAAGAGCCATCGGCAGCACGACAGCGATAGCACACCATCGGCTGCGCACCGGCATGCAGCAGTAGCAACGACAGCGCACAAGCGCTGCAGTGGCAGCACAAGCGCAGCAGCGGCAGCGCAGCAGTGGCAGCGCACAAGCGCAGCAGTGGTGCACGCACGCAGGAGTAGCGCACACACGCAGCAGTAGCACACACACGTAGCAGTAGCAGCGCACAAGCGCAGCCGACAGCGCACAAGCGCAGCAGTGGTGCACGCACGCAGGAATAGCGCACACACGCAGTAGTAGTAGCGCACAAGCGCAGCCGACAGCGCACAAGCGCAGCAGTGGTGCACGCACGCAGGAATAGCGCACACACGCAGCAGTAGTAGCGCACACACGCAGGAGTAGCAGCGCACAAGCGCAGTAGTAGCGCACACACGCAGCGGTAGCGCACACACGCAGGAGTAGCAGCGCACAAGCGCAGTAGTAGCGCACACACGCAGTAGTAGCGCACACACGCAGCGGTAGCGCACACACGCAGAAGTAGCAGCGCACAAGCGCAGTAGTAGCGCACACACGCAACAGTAGCGCACACACGCAGCATGCATGCCGCATCGACACACTGCATCAGCACGGCCACATCGGCACGCGTCGATACACCAGCACTACACTGGCATGGGCCAGCAGTACTCCGGCTATGCGCCAGCACTGCACCGGCATGGGCCAGCAGTACACAGGCGATACGCCAGCAACTTCTCTGGCAATACAGTAGCACTAGAACAGTAATGCATAAGTACCACATTAGCAATGCAGGAGCACCACAACAGCAATGCGGTAGCACTGCATCAGCAATGCACCGCTCGGCTTCACCTGACCATTACTGATCGTCCATCCTATGTGCTAGATCTGAAACATACCACGGTCCACGTGGCCTGGCACGAACCAGCGTAATTTGTACAGGCCTCCCGTTAATCGCAAAAGTATACGAAATCATCCGGCAATAACTTGTCGTTCACGGCAGACGCGTGAACTTGAAACGAGCATCATTAAATCACCATCCAACATCAACAAAATAAAAGCATCGGATTCTTAATAACATCAACAGGTTCATGTTTACGTTTAAATTAAGTTGAACACCATTCTTATGAAAGGCACGCGGCTTACGTAAAAACGTAGCTCAGCACGGACGGGGTGATTTGTGCAGACTCCGCATTAATGGACAAAAAGTCTACAAGACCATCTTCACGAATGTGAGCTCACGATTACTTTTTTTTATGTCTACCGCCGTGGCATACACCGTCTAACTTTTTTCTATTTTTAACCGACAAAAAGATGACAAAAACAGTGGACAGTAAGATAGAATCGCATAGATCCTATCCCACTTCTGAATTTGTATTTTTGACACGAATTTATTTTTAAAAACAAATCTCGACAAACAAAAACAACCAAAACAATTAATTTAACAAAATGCAAAAACTGACAGGATGACATCATCAATTAAAAAAAAACGTCAGGTAGGAGGTGTTGCCTCGACGACGGTCGGTGGAGAAGTGGGCCGAAAGCGCGTCCGCACCGCCTTATATTTGCTCGGGCGCTCGGCTCGCGCCAACAATATAATAAGGGCATAAAATAATTTAATTAAATATTAATTTTATCGAGATAAAAATCCTGTTGGAATATCTACATGGGAAAAAAACATAGGAGCAGATACCTACCCTCTTTTCTTTTCACTCTCCGTGATGATTTGATCCTTGAACAACTTCGACACTTCCACTTCTTTTATTTCGTCGGAATTCATCAAGATTATGGCTCTGAAATAGAACAGGATTTATAATGGGTACAGTCATTTATTTCTCGAAGTATTCACAAAATAAACTTAGAGAGAAAGAATCTGTCGCCGAGCACCTATCGGTGTTTTCCGGCATCCCCACTTGAGAGCCAGTTCCCAGTCAAGGTGTAGCGTGGCACCACCTTCGACCACATCGTCGCTTAACATCAGAAGACTTATGGTCAAACAGTATCAAAATCTGTTAGGTGATAATCTAGAATTGTACTATCTCCATTATAAATTATATTAAAATCCGTAAGGTCGTTTCATCGCGAAGAACAACTTCGCATAAGTGTAAAATATATACAAAGCTACATTATCCCCAAGTATCAAAAACTATGTTTTATTTTGTTAAAATACAGTTTTTTTTTACTATATACAGGGTAGCGTTTGACCACAAGACACCTGATGTTAAGTGACGATGTGGTCGAAGATGGCGCCACGCTACACCTGGACTGGGAACTGGCTCTCAAGTGAGGCTGCCGGAACACACCGATAGGTGCGTGGCTTCAGCAAGAAATCACGACATTTGTAAAACGAGTCGGAGAAAAATGAGACAACTGACTGCTTTATCAGCTCACGCTGGCTAAACGGTTTGATTAGAGTTGATGCTATGTATGAAAGAAATGTAGGCATTTAGTTGATCTACAAAAAAGTCCAAAACATTAAAAATCTAGCTTTTACATTTAACGGGTTTTTAGCAGTTTTGAGAAAAAATGCTTTCAAAATCTATGCCTAGTCGTAATGCGTAATCACTAATCAGAAATGAGGTACAATCCGATACTTTGTAGGGTTGTAAGCATCGACAAACAAAGGTATTAGCTATAGGCACGACAGCTCGTCAGATTGTATACCATAGTCATTTAGCCGCACCCCGCACCCTTAGCTAGGGAGGGGATGATATCGATAAAACTGTTTAAAACTTATATCGATTTTTTTCACGTAGTAAATACCCCTTTAAATTAGCTTGAAGGCAATTCAGAAAACTGATTATAACAAAATCGAGAGATACAGTTTGATGCTGCAGCCACATCATTTATCTATCTACATACAACATTGAGCATTTTTGTTTGCCATGTTGTGTTTTCCAGTTGAACTTTCACTATTTCCGTGATTATTGTTTATACTCGTATCTAAGTATGGTTGTTTTTTATCTCCGTACCTAATTTAATCAAAATCCGTTAGTTAGTTTATGCGTAAAAAACATCCATCCATCTATCAGTATGGATTCACGTCGTATGAGGACGCCGTGATAAACAATGAATCTAAAATCAGCTCCATACAAAAACGCAAGCGAGCTGACTAATGCCGTAAGGTCGTATGCGTCAAAAAAAGATTTTTTCGTTTAAAATGAAAACTATCGTTAATTTTATACTCTTAAATCGGTTTTGTATTCTTGTAAAATAAAAACCTTTTTTTAGAGGGCACTTTTCGATCATTGTTTCTCTGCTATGAAAGTTAACCAATCGTGTTATCCCTCCGACAACTTGGTGTCAAAAGCATGATCTTTAATGTACATAAATCTCTGCTCTGTATGTTTTTTGCTGAGAAAAAAGGAGATACCTGCAGCCAATATTGCCAATTCCTCGTTTTAAACTATGACATTATCGATAGAGCGATGACCCCATCCCTAGCGGGGGTGATTCGAAGCCCTGCTCGTGTCAAGGTGACCGGCGACCCATGCTATCTATCTACTATGCTGTATGTGTGTATGTATGTATAATATAATCTATGAAAGGGGTCGCCGAGTTCGATGGAATCTCAGCCGTAGTCAAAGAGGACTGCAGGTTACGAAAATAATGACACATCGTGGGACAGTACAACCAAACAAGAGAATTCTTATTGGTAAAGCTAATTAAAATATATCGGACTATTAGATGACAAAAAAAAGCTTGGGATTTTAGCCAAAAAAATTACCCGCCGGGCGTTTCTTTCCTGTTCTTTTGCCGGCGTAAGGAGGTTAGAACAGGCGTAACTAGTTTTAAGAAGTCAATTTTAACCTACTTCTAATAATTGTCGTGTCGAAATAAAACTACGTATTACTAGCTGCGTTCTGCGGTTTCACCCGCGTCTTCCCGTTATCCCGCAGGAACCTTTTTCCGGGATAAAAAGTAGCCTATGTGTTAACCCATGGTATAAGCTATCTCCATTCCAAATTTCATTCAGATCCGTTCAGTAGTTTTTGCGTGAAAGAGTAACATACATCCATCCATCCATCCATCCATACATCTATCTATCCATCCATACATACATCCATCCATCCATCCATCCATCCATCCATCCATCCATACATCCATCCATCCATCCATACATCCATCCATCCATCCATACATCCATCCATTCATCCATCCATTAGATTTACCTTATTCTGCCGCCGTCGCCTCGGTCGTGCCTCCTGTCGCTGATGACAGATATTGACGTCTCTCCAATTTCATGCTTCTTCCTATGCTTCTTTGTCTTGTGTTTGCTGTCAACAAAACATGAATAACATACTCATCATCATCAGCCTTTCACGTCCCCACTGCTGGGACTCTGGCCTTCTCTCAGAGAGAGCGTATGGGCTGTAATCTAGCAGGCCCAGTGCGGGTTGGTAGATGTCGCATGCCCTTGAATGTTGCAGTTCTTGGACACGCCGGTTTCCTCGCGATGTTTTCCTTCACCGTTTCGAGCGATGGCAAATCCGCACGTAACTTATTGAGTCATAGGTGCGGGGCCGAGAGGATTCGAACTCGGCGTCGGCGCCTTGTAAATCGCACGCGTTACCGTTCGCATCACCATCGCTCCATAATAACATACTACTTGCTAGCTACAAGCGATTCTCCGCGAAATCACCCGCGTGGACTAGTTTCATAGAGATCGGTTTTGTAGTTTTTGTGTGACAGAGTAACAAACATCTATCCATGCATTCTCATACATTTTCACATTAATTAATAATACAAGCTGCACCCCGCTCCCGCTATCCCGCAGGAACCCTTTTCCAGTAATCCATGTAATCCAGGGTATAAGCCATTCCAAATTTCACTCAAATCCGTTCAGTAGTTTTTGCGTGAAAGAGTATCAAACATACATACATTATTATATTATCATCATCATTATCAGCCTTTCACGTTCCCACTGCTGGGACTCTGGCTTCTCTTCTCTCAGAGAGAGAGTACGGGCTGTAATCTACCACGCGGGCCCAGTGCGGGTTGGTAGATGTCGCATGCCCTTGAATGTTGCAGTAGAAATATTTGATACTTGACAAAAAAATGAAAAGAAGACGGTATGACAAAACTAACGAGTGTTTCTTATCCTTGTGCTCCTTCCGATCAGCCCTGTCCTTGTGTTTGTTTTTCCGGTACACGGAGCCGCCGCCTCCCTCGTCCACCGTCTCCAGGTGCAGCACGTACAACCGGTAGATCTGCAGCAGAATCACCTGGAACGAGGCGCGTGCTCACAACCTGCTGGAATGTTCTGGAAGGTACTAGAAATTTATTCTAGGACTTTCAGATTTTTGCTAGCTAACTTACCGATGTATTTTTGCAGGTATCGTACATTACTGCCAGGGCGAGCAAGAGAGGACTTGATGGACGAACGTGTAAATGTGGGCCGAGGAGAAGCCGAGGCCCACATACGTAAGTCCATCAATGCCTAGTTGCGACCAAGGCTTGTATAGTACTTTTCTTAATAATAATGCGCGGAAATTAAAACTAAGTGGTACCTGGGCAGAACTTTTTTATTTCGATTTTGGCGGTAATAAGTTTTCTATTATGGCTCTTGCCGCCTCTTGAATTTCAGGTGGCGTTAAAGTAAGTTCATCACACTTTACTCATTGTCTTCACTTGAACTCATTTTGTCAAATACAATTACTTTTCTAAATCAATGACGTTCATTTTTTTTTTCATAATACTGCCTATTCTGCCTATTCTTTCATACTAAGCCAGTTCGAAATTTAAATAATACCTTTGCTATGTTACCTCCTTAGTTGCCTTCTTTTGGGGTAAAAGATCGTTCCATTTTAAAATAACACGACAGATATGAGTTTACTATGTTATTTATTTGGCCGCTAAACACGACAGATATGGATTTTCATAAAAATTTTGCCAGCGGCTGCCCGCGCGTTTTTGGCCAGTGCAGCAAGTTCGATTTATCTCGAAGAAGGTTGTCAAAATAATGCTCTTATTTCGATGCATGTTTGAGAAAAGTAACTTACCAACGTGTTCTTGCAGGTGAAGAATATGTTCATGTAGTTGATGATCTTGTAGTGGGCGATGATGAGGAGTCGGAAGGCAAGGAAGGGAGCGTCTTGGAGGGCTATGTTCATCATGATGGCGCAGACTTCTATGGAACAGCAGCACGCGCGGTTGTTCCTGTAGACATGATGGAGAGCATAATGGTTTGGGACAATCATGGGGATCAAAATGAGGAACCTTATTTTATAGCTATGATGGCTCAGTGGTAGTGACGTCGGCTTGCGATCCGTAGGATGTGGGTTCCAATCCTACAATGAGCTTGAGCTTTCGGTGAAGGAAAACATCGTGATGAAACCCTAGCTTGGCTTAGCTTGGTGGTAGGGTATTTTCTAGTACTCGCCTGGCTAGCTACCACCCTCAGTCCCTCATGTTAAAAATCTGTCGCCAAGCACCTATCGATGTGTTTCGGCAGCCTCACTTGAGAGCCAGTTCCCAGTCCAGGTGTAGCGTGGCGCCACCTTCGACCGCATCGTCACTTAACATCAGGTGACTTGTGGTCGAAGGTGGCACCTGTTTTTTCTGTGTCTGAAGAGATTTTCCGCTGTCTATTCGATTATATCTTTTAAACTATTCAACGGATTTAAAAGCAGTTTTCAGCAATATATAGAACTAGCTGTTCCCCGCGGTTTCACCCGCGTGGGCTACAGTTTATCGCGATAAAAAGTATCCTATGTTCTTCCTCAGGGTTCAAACTATCTCTGTAGCAAATTTCATTAAAATCAGTTCAGCAGTTTAGGCGTGAAAGCGTAACAGACAGACAGAAATAGGACAGGGTTACTTTCGCATTTATAATATTAGTAGGGATGATTCAAGAGGAAGGTTTATGTGTATAAAATAAATAAAATAAAATAAATTATTTTATTTCTTGCTTTTCATAAGAAAATTACAATAATAAATGCATGCAAAATTATTCACTTTAAATTGATTTTCCAATTTTGGTGACTTTAAAATATACAAGTAACTAGCAAACCCGGCGAACTCCGTTTCGCCACCAGATGGCTTCGTTTTATGTAACATTTCGTTTGGTGATTAAAAGAAGAAAAAATTTTTTTTTTTGTTTTATATTTGAAAAGGATTTTTTTTTATTTCACAACAGTAATGAATTCATTATGTATCAGAGATGGCGCTGTATGTGAAAAAAGATTTTCCCGCTTTTCTGTTGAAATTTTTCCTGAATTTTCTTTGCTATAAACCTCACGGAGCCCGAGACCTTTCCAACGAATGCAAAACCGTGGAAATCGGTTCGTGCGTTCTGGAGTTATAGCGTCAGGAAGGAAAACCCGACTTATTTTTATATAGTAGACTACATATGATTCATACTATAACACAATCATAATAATATTTGAACAATTATTACATTTTGAATTTCTGTTTCATTGGATATAATAATACTATTTGATTTTGTTAAAATATTGATATAATTAATTTAAATATGAGATGATAATTATGTGTATAATGCATACATATTATAGTGCAGAAAAGCCGAAAAATTCAACAAGTTGCTAAATACTGTCCCATTTTAGTATCTACATTGCACCCAAGCTAAGCCGGGGCGGGTGGCTATTATGACATATAATGTGTTGCCTTAGTTATAGGTATAGTAAGTACATTGTGATATAAGTGTTTGTGGCAGTGTACAGTCGATCAAGCGCCACCTAGTGGCAAATAAGTCAAGCAACACTACAAAACAGCAGCACTGTCAATAGGCCTATCGATAATGTTGATGCTGGCGAAGAATAAACTATCGATAGTATCGATTATCTTTGACTATCGACAGTTTAATATTGCAAATTGGCAGACTATCTATCGATGCTGTTCAGCAGCACTACTAACAAGTTTGTGGCAGTGTACCTACAGTCGATCAAGCGCCACCTAGCGTCAAAAAAGTCACTTTTACGTTTTTTTTTGGTGTTTTTTTCTTGTGAAGTGTTAGTGTGTGCCCAATTAATCGAGCTGCAGTGCGTTGTGCGTGCGTGCATGACATACGTACATGTCAGACCTATTGGCATATACGTATGTCATGCAAGAATAAAACTATCGATAGTATCGATTATCTTATACTATCGATAGTTTAATATTTCAAATTGGTAGACTATCGATAGTAAAACTATATAATATAGTACCAAACTATCGATAATCGATAATATCAATACAATAGTATCGATAGTTCGGTAACACTACAAACAAGTTTGTGGCAATATACCTACAGTCGATCAAGCGCCACCAAGCGTCAAAAAAGTCACTTTTACGTTTTTTTTTTGGTGTTTTTTTCTTGTGAAGTGTTAGTGTGTGCCCAATTAATCGAGCTGCAGTGCGTTGTGCGTGCGTGCATGACATACGTACATGTCAGACCTATTGGCATATACGTATGTCATGCAAGAATAAAACTATCGATAGTATCGATTATCTTATACTATCGATAGTTTAATATTTCAAATTGGTAGACTATCGATAGTAAAACTATATAATATAGTACCAAACTATCGATAATCGATAATATCAATACAATAGTATCGATAGTTCGGTAACACTACAAACAAGTTTGTGGCAATATACCTACAGTCGATCAAGCGCCACCTAGCGTCAAAAAGTCACTTGATCGTTTTTTTTTCGTGTTATTTTCTTGTGAAGTGTTGCAAGTGTGTGCGCAATTAATCGAGCTCCAGTGCGTCGTGCGAGCGTGCATGACATACGTACATGTCAGACCTATTGGCATGGACGCATGTCATGCAAGAATAAAACTATCGATAGTATCGTTGCTTGCAAATGAAAAACTATCGATAGTATTATTATCGATTATCTTAGTTATATATTGCAAATTGGCAGTCAGTTGTCGATAGTTTGCTATCGATAGTTCGGCAACACTACAAACAAGTTCGTGGCAATGTACCTACAGTCGATCAAGCGCCACCTAGCGTCAAAAAGTCACTTGATCGTTTTTTTTTCGTGTTTTTTTCTTGTGAAGTGTTGCAAGTGTGTGCGCAATTAATCGAGCTGCAGTGCGTTGTGCGAGCGTGCATGACATACGTACATGTCAGACCTATTGGCTGTGCCTCGCGACTTGCGGCTCTTGGTCGCGGTGAGGACCACGGTGAACTGCATCAGCGACCACGACCAGATGGCGAGGGTCAGCAGCACCAGCACCTTCTCCGAGGCGACAGTCTCGTCCTTGAACGAGTCGAAGAACTCGATGATGTCCGCCGCTGTGCCTGGTGGATAACGAGACGTTGATCATGACTAGTGATGGTGGCCGAACGGTAACTCGTGCGACTTACAAGGCGCCGACACCGAATCCTCTCGGGCCCGCACCTATGACTTGATAGGTTATGTGCAGATTTGCCATCGCTCGAAACGGTGAAGGAAAACATCGTGAGGAAACCGGCATGTCCAAGAACTGCGACATTCAAGGGCATGCGACATTCAAGGGCATGCGACATTCAAGGGCATGCGACATCTACCAACCCGCACTGGGCCCGCGTAGTAGATAACGGCCCGTAATCTCTCTCTGAGAGAAGGCCAGGGTCCTAGCAGTGGGAACGTAAAGGCTGATGATGATGATGATGATGATTATGACTTATCTATCTAATACCCTTAAACGAGCAATTCTTGTATAAATACAATCTGAATCTCAGACACGGCTCCAACGATTTTCATGAAACTTAGTATGCAGGGGGTTTCGGGGCCGATAAATCGATCTAGCTAGGTTTCACATTCAGAAAACATTGTATAACGATAATCAACATAAACATAAACTGAAAAATTATGACTCTTCCTGACATCTATTGGCGAGTAGTAATACTAGTTTTTTTTATCATGAAACCTTTTTAAAGCTTAATATTCTTTGCTACTTGACAATAGATGGCGTTGCTCAGGCTGACTTGCACGAAACGTTAAACCTAGTTAAAATCTGGATTTAACTAAATTAAGATTTAAATGGGTGCAAGTGGGTCTATCAGCAACACTAAACCAATTTTTTAACACAATATACCATAGACCACCACCAGGTGACGTGTGGTCAAGCGCTACACTGTAAATAGTATAAAAAAAAAAAAAAAAAAAACGAGGAAAGCTCGGTCATCCAGGGAAATACCCAAAATAACACCTCAAAAATCTATTGGTAATTTTGTATGGGAATTGTCAGGTGGTACAAAGTTTACCGGATCATCTTGTCCAAAATAAAATAAAAGATTTTCCTCCTTACCTATGTAAACGAGCAGCAGTTGACTCAACTGGTCTCTAGTCAGGTCCCCCTTGGGCAGCAGCCAGCGGCCCACAATCAGGGTGAGCATCAGGAACTGCTCAATCAGGGTCACCCACATGTCTGTCGGGATCTTGTTGGCGCCCGGAAGGGGGATGTCCGTCTGATGGTCAGAAATTACCTTTTCACCTCGCAAGCTCGGAAAGATTCTGTTTATCATTCGAAATCTGAGTGCAAAAGTGCTTTTTGCACGCTAGCGTGGAAAATATTTTTACTATTCGAACTGTCAGTCCACATAAAATGCAACAATACTTATTTCATGTCGGTGTGCCAACCTCTTTTTGGAATAATTGCACTGGCCAGCACGACGATTTCATGAAAAAGAAACGTATTTATCTGTTTTTCTTGCATCTAGCATTTTTCTCGCTGTAGTGAGGTGAAAAGTTGTGTGTTTCGCTCGGTTGCAAAGTTATTCTGCGTCTCGTACCTTTGAAACCCTCGCTACGCTCAGGATTCTATATTTGAATTTGAACCCCTCGCTTCGCTCATGGTTCAATCCTAGAATCCTTCAGTTGCTCAGGTTTCAATACAAGTACTCGCGCCAAAAAGCAACTTTGCAACCTTTCATAACAAATGACTATTGCGTCATACTACATTTTTTGTATCTAGGGTTCCCTGTAATAAAAACGACGCGGATCACTTCAAATTAGTAGGATAGAAGGTACTTACATCCACATATGTGAGGTTCTCCATCTTCTTCCGCAGCCGCAGGTCTACCTTGTGGAGCTCGATGAGCCATATCGCCGGGACCACCAGCCCCAGGTAGATGAACACCGACGGGCAGAACCTGGGGGCAAACAGAGTCTGTCAGAAACTCTATCCTACTAACATTATGAATGTGAAAGTTTGTGAGTAGGTATGGATGGAGGGATGGATAGATGGATGGATGTTTGTTACTCTTTCACGCAAAAACTACTAAAGGGATCTCAATGAAATTTGGAATGGAGATAGCTTATACCCTGGATTAAGACATAGTTTACTTTTTATTCCGGGAAAAGCTTCTTGCGGGATAACGGGAAGACGCGGGTGAAACCGCGGGGCGCAACTAGTAGCTACGCTGGATTAACACATAAGCTACTTGTTATCGCGGAAAAGAGTTCGGGAACACGCGGGTGAAACCGCGAGGCGGGTAAAGTATGGAGATGAATTTATTATGGTCAAACGCTTACATATAGGTACAAAAGAAACAAATAAGTAACTTGAATGATGGTTAATTCAAAAGGCGTTTTTATGATGCTCATATTCTTTACGCGTAGCGTTTATGCGTACTTCTTACGCAGCAGAGGATCGCGGCGTAAAGCCTGGCCCCTGTCCTTCACACTTGAAGCTAATCAGGCACCGTCACAGCTGGCTGGGCTTTCACAAAACATTGTAAATGCCACCACGCCTCCAGGGTCAATGTCGTAAAGGGTTGGAGCGGCCGAGAGGTTTCCCGATCGATGGTAAGGCGGATGTATAAAAATAAATCCAAGACCAATGAAAACGCAATACAATATCGATGGTAGACTAGAATTAAACTTAGGGTCAGTTTCAATAATCCAGGGTGTAAGCTTTCTATATTCCAAATGTCATCCAGATTTGCTTAGTAGTTTTCGTGTGAAAGAGTAACAAACATTCATACATCCATCCTTCTTCCACTAATATTAAGTATAAACGTGAAAGTTTGTGAGTATGGATGGATGTTTGTTACTCTTTCACACAAAAACTACAGAACAGATCTGAATGGAATTTGGAATGGAGATAGCTTATACCCTGGATTAACACATAGGCTACTTTTTATTCCGGAAAAAGCTTCTTGCGGGGAAGACGCGGGTGAAACCGCGGGGCGCAACTAGTTTGACCATAATCCATCTCCATACTTTACCTCGCGGTTTCACCCGCATCTTTCCGTTATCCGAACCCTTTTCCGGGATAACAAGTAGCCTAATAAGCTATCTCCATTCCAAATTTCATTCAGATCCGCTCAGTAGTTTTTGCGTGAAAGAGAAACAAACATCCATCCATACTCACAAACTTTCACGTTTTTAATACCTATTAGTAGGATGTCACTGTTTTTTTGTGCGTTTCTTTGTCGTGTTATTGTGTGTAAAGTATCTCACTGAACTATGATCGCTTCAAATAATGATAAGTAGGCATTATTCGACCTGTTTGAAACAGGGTCTCGCGTGAAATTGAACGGATGCCTATGTAAAGACATTAGCATTCTCAACTAATGGCACTTCCGGCCGTTGCGTCGACAGCGCCCTAACGGCATGACCTCACCTCGGAGAGAGTAACGTAGGTACCTACACCCTCATAATAACTAACTGAGCTTGCCACTCCGCCTTCTATGGACGTTTAATTAGATGTTTTACAGCCAGTTTACGGTTTGCTCTAATCCTACTATTAATATTTGAAAGTTTGTAGGTATGGATGGATGTTTGTTACTTTTCCACGCAAAAACAACTGAACGAATCTGAATGAAATTTTGAATGGAGATAGCTTATACCCTGTATTAACACATAGGCTACTTTTTGTCCCGGAAAAAGGTTCCTGCGGGATAACGGAAAGACGCGGGGACGGTTTGTGTGCTTGTTACCTTTTCGCGACTAAACCGCTGAACCGAACTTGATTACATTTGGTATGGAGATAGATTGAACCCTGGGGAAGGACGTCGGGTACTTTTTATCGCAATAAACTGTAGTACACGCGGGTAAAACCGCGGGGCGCAGCTAGTAAAAAAAGAATAAAATGACGTACAATAAGTACATTGACCCTGTTAGGGTGTCCCAAAACAGGAACGGGACGGCAGGGTGTACCTACAATTTTCTTCACCGTTACTACCTATAGAAAGACGCCACGAGATTTCTGCCTCGATAACCTCTCTATCTATTGGTGAAAAGAGCATGAAAATCGGTGCAGTAGTTTTTGCGTTTACCGCGTACAGAAAAGTTTGTAAGTATAGATGGATGGATGATTGTTACTCTTTCACGCAAAAACTATTGAATGGATCTGAATAAAATTTGGAATGGAGATAGCTTATACTCTGCATTAACACATAGTTCACTTTTTATCCCGGAAAAAGGTTCCAGCAGAATAACAGGATCAGGGTGAAAAAGTATGGAGATGAATTATGGTCAAACGCTTACATGTACAAAAAAACAAATGAGTAACACATAGGCTACTTTTTATCCCGGAGAAAGGTTCCTGCGGGATAATGGGAAGGCGTGGGTGAAACCGCAGGGCGCAACTAGTAATATTATATAGTAGGCCAGGATTAAGAATTTAGTAGAATACATACCGAAAGTATCAAAATCAGCTATTACGGGCCGAGCGTAGATTCATATTGGTTAGCAGACTTGAGCCCCAGTATGAGTAAGAGTCTGGCTTAATAAGTACTTACCATTTCCACTCCTGGCTCTCCTTAATGGTAAGAGTAAAGACTCCCTCGAAGATCAGCAGAAGAATCGGCGCTGCCAGGTACCAGTACTCAATATTCCCCTTGAACTTCGTCACCTGCCAGATGGCTATGATGCCGTGGCAGGCAAAAACTAAGCGGGTGATCACAGCCTTTATCGTAGCTAACACTTTCCCAACCTTCGCCATCTTGTTTCAATTGTCACTGTTTACTCATCAAAAAGTTTTTAGTCACTTTGTTTAGTCAATTTTGGTAATGTTTGTTGGGAGTTCTGGTTTTAAAAGCAGTTTTTAGTCACTTTGATTAGTCAATTTTGCTAGTTTTGTCGCTTGTTTGAGTAGGTTGAGGTTTATTTAGTCACTTTTGATTAGTCATCTTTGATGGTGTTTAGAGAATTGTTTCTAAATACTTTGATTAGTTAACTTTGACAATGTTTATCGCATATTTGAGAGGGCTTTAGTCATTTTTGATTAGTCAACTTTTTAGTGCTCGGAGAATTGTTTCAAAATCGTTAGGGTTTTATTACTGGTACCTGATTAGTCCATTGAGCCAATATTGGCCGTACTTTATCACACAGGTTTCAAGCATTTATTCACCCGCATATTTGAGAGGGCTTTAGTCATTTTTGATAAGTCGACTTTTTTAGTGTTTAGAGAATTGTTACAAATTCGTTAATGTTTAATCACTGTTACCTATTTAGTCAATTAAGCCAATATTTGCCATATTGTTTCAAACAAGTTTGAATCTTTCATTCACTTTTGATTAGTCAACTTCGCTAATATTTGAAGAATAGTCTCAAAACAGTTAGTCAACATAGCCAATTTTAACACGCCCTTTTTTAGCATATTAGTTATCAACAAGTTTGAGGTTTATAACTCACTTTTGCCTACCAAACTTTGCTAATATTTAGGTACTTCTAATAGAATAAAGTGATAAAATTTGTTTATCAAACAATAAAGTTTAAAAAGTATAGAAAACATTAAAATTTAAAAAATCGGTGTACATATTATAAAAAAATTTACCAGCCGAATTGAGAACCTTTTCCTTTTTTTTAAGTCGTTTAAAAAACCCGACAATCGTAGCTAAGACCCATAGTAAAGGAGTAGTAGTTCAGCTTCATATAAATCGGCCGCGCCGGTTTGAATGTGTGCGTGAGTAGCGGCATCGTGTACGCACGTACTATTCACGCACACGCACACATAAACGAAAGGAGGCGGCCGGGGCCGCGGCCATGCACTCAGTACGAAACGCGCCGCCTATGCGTCACCGCAAGAGTAGGCAATTAACACGTCGAGCGGCCTTAGCTAACCTACTGTTCTTTATATACTGTGTAAGAACACTCCCGACTAATTCACCTTTCAAACAAAAATAACAACATCAAAATCGGTTCTTCCGTTCGTGAGCTACGATGCCACAGACACGTGAAATTTATAACACCTCATCATTTTTGTGTCGGGTTTAAAAAGTATCTCTTAAAAGAATAGAAAGTGACTACTGCAAGCAATACCTAGGTAGTACAGAACGGTTAGACCTAAACCACTCGTTCTTCGCCATACCTATCTATCTACCTCTAGTAATGAATTGACCGATCCCTTTATGGCTTGGTCCACCTTTGTTTCAATTGATGTGATGACGTCACGAAGCTAGACTTTGTAGTGATTAGGTAGATTCTGAATTGGACTTTTTACTACCTCTAGATGGCATTTTTAGGTTTCATTTCAAAATAGTGGCCTAAATCGTTTTCGTTTCGTTGTAAAATGAAAAACTTTGTTTTTCATGGGCAGTTTTTGATGATTTCTTTCTCTTTTGTAAAAGTTAACCATTCGTGTAAACTATCGTAATAATGTTATAAACGTGAAAGTTTGTGAGTAGGTATGTATGTTTGTTGCTCTTTCACGCAAAAACTACTGAACGCATTTTGGTGAAATTGGGAATGGAGATAGCCTATACTCTGGATTAACACATAGCCTACTTTTTATCCCGAAAAGGGTTCCTGCGGGATATCGGCCGCAGCTTGTTTATCATAATGATGTCAGAAACATGATAATTGAGGTACCCACATAAATATTAGCCGTATGTTTTGTAAATGCTAAGAAAAACAGAGAACCCAACGTCAATATTTCCAATAAGATATTATTTCTATGCACACTAATATTTTATACCCAAAATATTTAGAAAGAAATTTAAATTATAAAGCGGTAAAATTAGTTTGATTATTTGTAAGGGTTATCTCATAAGCTACTGGTCCGATTTCGATAATTCGTTCAGAAACAGAAAGCTACATTATCCCTGAGTATCATAGGCTATGTTTTATTCTGATAAAAAAGAGTTTTCAGCATGAAATCACGATTTTTGTAAAACAAGTCGGAGAAAAATGAGACGACTGGCTGCTTTATCAGCTCACGCTAGCTAAACGGTTTGATTAGAGTTGATGTATGAAAAAATGTAGGCTTCCAGTAAGTCTAAAAATGATTTTCTAAAACAAAGGTAGATCGGTAGTTTATTTATTTTGTTAGAGATAAAGTTTTTAAGAGTTCTTTTCCGCTTTTTATGGCTTCTTAAGTTTAGACTACTAACTACGTACAAACGCTCGTAAAACATTAATCTCCTTCTGGGCGGATAAAAACACCTACCAACGTAATTCTGCATACAAAACTTTTCTTTTATTCTCTACTGCGACTTTTCTTTCGTCACATTCTATTTATTCAAAATATTTTCTTCACAAAGTCTCTAGACGATTTTTCAAACGTTATTATTTATTAATATTTAATTATTAGCAATATCAAGGTACTAAAAAGGCACAGCGCGATTTCATTGTAATAAAGTCACTGATTATGAAAAATGTTTCACTAAAATTTTCACGTGTTTTCTAAAATTTGGATGAGACCGATCGCGACACTGCACTGATATAGCAAGCATTCTTCTTTTACGGGGTAAAAGTTTGGGAAACGGGACTTTTCTATTGGACGACGTACATTGCCGCTTAAACATTTTTTCTTTGGAAAACTAAAGCTATTTTGAAACTAAGACAGGATGACGACGTCATCATCATCAGCCTCTGGCCTTCTCTCAGAGAGAGTATGCGCTAATCCACCACGCGGGCCCAGTGCGGGTTGGTAGATGTCGCATGTCCTTGAATGTTGCAGTTCTTGGACATGCCGGATTCCTCACAATGTTTTCCTTCACCGTTTTGAGCGATGGCAAATCCACACATAACTTATTAAGTTCCTGTAAATTCTGAATCCTACAATGAGCTTGAGCTTTCGGTGAAGGAAAACATCGTGATGGAACCATAGCTTGGTGGTAGGGCATTTTCTAGTACTCGCCTGGCTAGCTACCACCCTCTTGTTAAGAATCTGTCGCCAAGCACCTATCGGTGTGTTCCGGCAGCCTCACTTGAGAGCCAGTTCCCAATCCAGGTGTAGCGCGACGCAATCTTCGACCACATCGTCACTTAACATCAGGTGACTTGTGGTCAAACGCTACACTGTACCTAAGAAGTACACTAAAAAGGATTGGAACTCGGAATCGGCGCCTTGTAAGGCCCACCGTTACCGTTCAGCCACTACCACTCTGTGTAAGCGGTATTAAATTTTCTTCCTAGTTTTTGATGTCGGTGAAAAAGCGCAATGTATAGCATCCAAAGCGAAGTGATCAGATAGCTCCCGTTGCGCGCGCATCCTGAGGGAATTGGGCCAATCACAGGTACAAATGGCTTTGATGGGAGCGAGACCTGTTCCTATAGAATCGGTAGGTATACTGTACAACGGGTAGGCTGACCAGATGTCCCGTATTTCACGGGATATCCCGTTTTTCTGCCGTAAATTTTTATCAATAAAATAGTTTCAATACTTTAAGCGGGACATTACGAAATTAGTTGCATGGCATTAGTTTTATAACACTAATTTCACGTGTAAACGTTCAGTTTTACAATGCATGCATTACTTTTGTGACACGGGTAGTTTCGTGCTATGCGCATATTTTTTGTAAAACTAATGTCATGCAACTAATTTCGTAATGTAAATCCGGCTTTAAGGTGTGTAGACTAGACTGTAGATGCTCCTAGTACAAGTTTTGAAAACTATAAATGTTTTCGTAAACGTCAAAATTTACTACCGCCAACTTGTGAAAGAAAAAAATATATATGGAAAGAAATGAAAACTCTATTATAGTTTTTGTCTTATATTGTAGGTACATAATTATCGTATTAAGGCGCTGGTTCCCAAGCTAAGCTGAAAAACGGGGTTAATTAAAAATATCTCTCTGTGTAATTCTGGTCTAAAAAAAATCTAATAAACATTTATGTTAATCTACTTGATTTATAGCAGAACAACTTCAGGGCGAAAAATGAAAAAAAAAAAATTATTATTAAAAAAAATGTGCAGTGTTCCATTTTTTAAAAGTTTAATACTATTTTACTCCTAAACTATATATGCAAAAAAGTGTTAATACCATCAGCGTATTAAGAAATATAATACCCAAAACACCTTCAGGCCATTTTTTGATAATACTGCTTTAATTATTTTTTGCGAATTTTTTACGTATTTCATACTCGCAAATCGGCACGCAGTCGCCCATAAAGTCAGTGCGGGATGCTTTCACCTGATCAAAGCAAGGTCAACGGCGTATGGCAGGGCCTTAACCAATCCATTTTTCCTTGCACTTTGTATCAGATTAGACAATTTCATGGTAGTTAATTACAAGAATAGATAGGTGATAGCCCAAGTTATTTAAGTCTTCAAGTTTTTAATTAATTTTTCTTATTCAATCAATCAAGTGTAATGGAACGTTTTTATTGTTTGCTATTTTTCTGTGAGTATATTAAAGAAATGTCACAAATACAAGAAATTACCTGCCGGGCGTATATTGCTTCTTCTTTTGCCGGCCTAAGGAAATTGGAACAGGCGTAGCTAGTTTTAAGTTAGACGTTTTAAAGTGATCACATGTTGCATCCTACTAAACAAATGTATTTTGATTTGATTTCATTATGCTTTCGGTGTGAAGGAAAACATCGTGATGAAATCATAGCTTGGGCATTTTAAATGCTCGCCTGGCTAGCTTCCACGCTCATGCTAAGAATCTGTCGTCAAGCCCCTATCGGTGTGTTCCGGCAGCCTCGCTTGAGAGCCAGTTCCCAGTCCAGGTGTAGCGTGGCGCCATCTTCGACCACATCGTCACTTAACATCAAGTGACTTGTGATCAAACGCTACTCTGTAAACTAAAAAAAGTACCCTGTGGTTTTTCAAAGACAACGTAATCTACATTTCATTACTTTTCAGTCTTAATTCTAAGCCCCGAATTCGCGTTTTCAACTACCAAAAGGAACCTGGAATCTTTCAAAATCGTAAATGTACCAATCTCAGCTAACCCTTCAGTAATAAAGGAGTTGATGCGTACACCCATTGCCAAGGCATCGAAGATATTGACAAGAAGGAACAACGAAGACCTGAAGCAGCGTCTGAAAAGGCTTCTAGATGATGACGGTGATGATGATGATGATGATGATACATTACCGGTGATGAGAAATAAGATTGATGCTGACGACCTGCTCTACGATTTGGACGATGAAGAATTGAAAATTGATTGGGAGTAAATGACACTTAAACAGTCTAATGACGTCACTATAGCTAGATTTATTTATTACTAGCTGTTCCCCACGGTTTCACCCGCGCGGGCTACAGTTTATCGCGATAAAAAGTATCCTATGTCCTTCCTTACGGTTCAAACTATCTGCGTACAGTCAACGATAAAAGTCGCTGAACAATAACACGATTTCCGATTTTCTTTATCAGCATATATAAACGCCAATCTTCGACCGAATTATCACTGAACAACAGGTGTGTTGTGTTATGGTCAAACGCTACTGTGTAATATAATATGTAAGAACAAAACATTACTGATCTAATACACATTTAGGAAATTGAGTATGGTCTCGTCGGGGCCTCCACGATGTTTCCGCCGAAGGCTTGCTTGGGGTTGCAGATGGTTTGAAATTATACTGTTTTTTTTTTTTTAATATTTACAGGGTAGCGTTTGACCACAAGTCACCTGATGTTAAGTGACGATGTGGTCGAAGATGGCGCCACGCTACACCTGGACTGGGAACTGGCTCTCAAGTGAGGCTGCCGGAACACACCGATAGGTGCTTGGCGACAGATTCTTAACAAGAGGGTGGTAGCTAGCCAGGCGAGTACTAGAAAATACCTTACCACCAAGCTATGGTTTCATCACGATGTTTTCCTTCACCGAAAGCTCAAGCTCATTGTAGGATTCGAACCCACGTCCTACGGATCGCAAGCCGACGTCACTACCACTGAGCCATCATCGCTATAAATATATGCTATATCTTGGATCCTTTTACGAATTTAATGCCGTATTACAATGGGTTTTGACTAAATATATGAAAAATTTTACGTTCTACATCATTTGCGACGCAATTACATAGAACGTCAATTTGTCACGTCACTTTTGTCGCTGACTGTACCAAATTTCATTTAAATCGGTTCAGTAGTTTAGGCGTGAAAGCGAGACAGACAGACAGACTGCTACTTTCGCATTTATATTATTAGTAGGGATTGTAATATTTATCTACAAGTCTACTATTCAGATATATGTATTTATGAATAGGAGAATACAATAGAATGATGATGATGATGTATATACAGGGTGATCAATCCAAATGGGTCAGTAGGGGGAAGTCAGAAACTACGAGAGATAGCGAAATGCGTTCTTAAGAATTACGTCAACATTTACCGTCAGTTTTCTGTGAGAGGGTTCTATGGTGTCTCAACAATCCCGGTTCGCGACTGTACCATCAACAATAACAACGAAAAATCTTTCAGATTTACACCTAACATTGTTTACAAGACTTCGACCAGGTTCGATTCCCGGTTATGTATGAGAGATTAAAAAAAAGTTTGAATGCCATTATTATTAAATCTAAAACCGAAGACATGGTTCTTAAGAACGGATTTCGCTATCTCACATAGTTTCTGACTTCTCCCTACTGACCCATTTGGATTGATCACCCTGTATATAATAATATAAGAGGATTTGAATAAATACAAGTATAATAAAAACTATTATTTATTACTTACATATATTATACTATCTACGCCCCCCCC
Source organism: Opisthograptis luteolata (assembly GCA_931315375.2). Lineage (NCBI taxonomy): Eukaryota > Metazoa > Arthropoda > Insecta > Lepidoptera > Geometridae > Opisthograptis > Opisthograptis luteolata. The sequence goes on along the minus strand of OV928063.1, from coordinate 4,065,032 downwards.
CCCCCCCCCCCCCCTCCCCGGTTTTACCCTCGCGGACTAAACTTTCTCGCGTTAAAAGTATCATAGGACATATCGATCCAAAACTGCGGATAACGGATCAGGATCGATTATTAATCAAAAGTCAAAAGTCAATTTGTCTTTATTCAATAGGATACATTGTGATCACTTTAAACGTCAAACTTAAAACTAGCTACGCCTGTTCCAACCTCCTTACGCCGGCAAAAGAACAGGCAAGAAACGCCCGGCAGGTAATTTTTTTGGCGCGATCACATTGACAATTTTATCCTTATTACTAATTGATTGAATTGGAGCAAGTTCACTAAAATCCCAAGTTTTTTTTTGTCATCTAATGGTCCGATATTTTTTAATTAGCTTTACTAATAAGATTTCTCTCGTTTGCTTGTGCACATTGGGATATGGGAACATGAATATTAATAAGTTGCGGGATCACAACCAAAGCAGACCAGACCCCACAAGCAGCACCCGTTCACGAGTTGACGCATGTGCCAGCCATCGCTCTCCTCGACCATATGAGAGGGAAGAGGACATATCGATCCAAAACCGCGGATAACGCATCAGGATCGATTATTAATTTCGGCCGTAAAACTATTGTACAGATTGAACAACAACATACAATTAATAGATAGGAAAGCCCTTGTCGATGCGTTGTGCCCACGCGTGCAAACCGCCGGCTAGGTCCCGCACGGCGTCGTGCGGCCGCCGCGCGTCCCCGTGCGGCTGCCGTGCGTCTGCGTGCGGCGCCAGTGCGGCCAGCACGCGTCTCGCGGCTATCTGCGAGTCGTTGCCGCGCCGACATACGAATGTCACTATGATCAATGAATTAGAACATCATAAACAACAGGCAGGAACCTTTTTCCGGGAATAAGAGTAGTTTTTGCGTGAATGAGTAACAAACATCCATACTCACAAACTTTCACGTCTACAATATTACTAGCTGCGCCCCGTGGTTTCACCCGCATCTTCCCGTTATCCCGCAGGAACATTTTTTCGGGATAAAAGTAGCCTATGTGTTAATCCAGGGTATAAGCTATCTCCATTCCAAATTTCGTTCAGATCCGTTCAGTACTTTATACGTGACAGAGTAACAAACATCCATCCATCCATACTCACAAACTTTCGCGTTTATAATATCACTAGCTGTTCCCCGCGGTTTCACCCGCGTGGGCTACAGCTTTATGCATGCAAAGTCTCAGCCCGATCGGTTTAAATTTGACAAAGTTTCATACAAACTTTCATCCCCTATTTTGTCCCCTTGGGGGTAGAATTAATCAAAATCCTTTCTTAGCGGATGCCTACGCCATAACATCTACCTGCATGCCAAATTTCAGCCCGATCCGTCCAGTGGTTTGGGCTGTGCGTTGATAGATCACTATGTCAGTCAGTCACCTTTGAGTTATATATATAATTAGAAGCAGGACTTTAATAATGCAATGTAATGCACAATGCCAGCATGACAGGCCATGGGTTGCGCGAACGGGATCAATATTTCACAACTACTTTTGGGCGCGTTAACCGACAACCACGCGAGCGAAGCCACGGGCATCAGCTAGTTTGATATAATTATATATTTCATACCTCAACGCGTTTTTGACAGACAAACAGATAACAAAGTGCTCCTATAAATAAATAAATAAATATCGGGGACAATTGCACACGAATTGAGCTAGCCCCAAATTAAGCTCGAAACTTGTGTTATGGCTACTAGACAACGTTAGATATACTTATAATTATAGAGAAATAAATACTTATATAAATAGAAATATCCAAGACTCAGGTACAAATATTTGTGCTCATCACACATATATATGCCCATACCGGGATTCGAACCCGGGACGCTAGCTTCGCAGGCAGGGACACTACCAACTCGGCTACCGCGTCGTCTAATCTAATCTAATCTATAAGCGTTCCGTTTATCATTTTAGGTAGAGAAGCCTAAAAAGCAGATAAAACCTTTTTACATCTTACCTTGAATAAAATTCTTCCTTATATCCTCAACAAGGCCGTCCAACCTATCCCCTGCTAGCGTTTCAATGGGATAATTGGTGCTGCCATCTATGTTGCACATTTGAAACTCCGCCTCGCTCCTCACGTCGACCAACAGGTGGCGCTGTTCACAATTCTGGACTTGGAGGTATTCCGAGAGCTGCTCTGCTGAAATCCGGTGTTGAGGCGGAAGGATTTCAAGGTCTAGATCCTGTGACGAGAACGTTATGAAATAACACCTGCTTAGCTTAGTTATAAGGCCTTCTCTCTCAGAGATAGAGAAGGCCAATCTGTCGAGGCTATTAGTGGCAACTTTGATATCTACCAACCCGCACTGGGCCAGAGTGGTAGATTACAGCCCATACTCTCTCTCTCTCTGAGAGAAGGCCAGAGTCCCAGCAGTGGGAACGTGAAAGGCCGATAATGATGATGATGATGATGAATAAACATTAGTTTAATAGACCCAGTAATAATCCTACTAATGATATAAAAAAGTTTTTGAGTACATAAATTATGTAGGTATGTAATGTTTGTTGGTCTTTCACGCAAAAACTACTGAACGAATTTTTGGAATGGAGATAGCGTATACTGGATTAACACATAGGCTTTTCATCCCGGAAAAAGGTTCCTGCGGAATAACGAGAAGACGCGGGTGAAAATGTAAAAAGTACGTAGAACAAACAGAAAGAACAAACCGATTTTGCTAATCTAGCGAAGTGGCTCTCAAGCAAAGCTCAAACTAAAATACTACACCTACCGATAACTACTCTTCTCATCCATTATTTCAGAATAAGTTTTTATAACATTCTTTGTTAGTTAGTTAGTCACAAAGGAAGCTAATAAAAGTGTGTTGAGAATTAAGAGTCCCATGCAAAAATAACTTAAAAGCTTATGATGAAATTTAGTATGGAGATGGTTGAACCCTAGGATACTTTCATCACGATAAACTGTAGTCTTTATGCGGGCGAAACCACGGGGAACAGCTGGTAGTAAATAAAAGCTTGCCAAGTACAAAAACAAATCATTTAATCATATAGAAAAATAGCTTATATTGTTCACATCATATAAAAATAAATTGCTATTCGTCAGTCTCGCTAAAACTCAAAAACGGCTGGACCGATTTGGCTGATTCTTTATGTTGTTGTGTTCGTAATTGTCAAGACAAAATTTCTATACAAGTTTAATTTTGAAAAATCCACCGTAGTGTCGGAAAATTCGTGTAAAACTAAAAGTTCTTTTATTTCTTTGGAATTTTTGTGTAACCTTTAGTCTTGACGTATTCTTGTCTAACCGTACGATGCCGGGGCGGGTCACTAGTCAAATATAAAAATAGCTTGTATTGTTCACATCGTAGCTCAAGCTAGGCAGAGCGTTGTGTTCGCTCACGACGTCACAGATATCGTTTTCGTTCTTAGCTTTGAAAATCCGTACATTTTTCAAAGCGACAACTCTAGTAAACGTTTTCCTCGACGCCGGCTCCACACTTTTCGCCTTCATATCTCTCACGTACATATTGTAGAGTTGCAGAACGTTTTTTATATTATCTATGGTAACGTATTGATACTTTTTGGTAGAGTTCGTGATGCAATATTGACATTTCGTTGGCGATTTTGGCAGGTTGTCTATGTAGGTGTCCACGTTCAGAGATTTGAGCGGTTTCTTTGGTGTCTTTGGTTTTTCTGTGTTTAGAAGCCAGCATCTGTAATGAAATAAAAAAAAAACTTTGCAATAAATCCTACTTCAACTTCTCTAAATGAAAAAAAACCGCATCAAGGATCAAGATCGGTCCATCCGTTTGAGAGCTACGATGCCACAGACAGATAAACACACCCACACAGACAGAAAGATATCGACGTCAAACTTATAACACCCCTCTTTTTGCGTAGGGGGTTAAAAATAAAATTTGTTGGATTGTGATAGCAATTCACACCAATTACTTTTGGATAGCGTTTGACAAGGCACCTGATTTTATGTGACGATGTAGTCGAAGATGGCGCCACGCTACACCTGGACTGGGAACTGGCTCTCAAGTGAGGCTGCCGGAACACACCGATAGGTGCTTGGCGATAGAGGCTGGTAGCTAGCCAGGCGAGTACTAGAAAGAACCCTACTACCAAGCTATGGTTTCATCACGATGTTTTCCTTCACCGAAAGCTGAAACTCATTATAGGATTCGAACCCACATATCGCTGAGCCATCATCACTCGAAGCGACGCCTCGTTCCTCCTGTATCGAACAGCTGTTGACTCTTACCTGACCATTGCTTCTTTAATGCCAAGCGTGTTTAGGAACATGACTCTGCAGACAGGCAGTCTTTCTTCGCCGTACATCAGGTGGTACAGCTTCGAGTCACCTTTACGGGACACCTGAAATCAAAACCAGTAGCTGACTCAAAAAGGAATCCTCATCATCATCATCATCAGCTAGAAGAAGTCCATTGCTGAACATAGGCCTTCCCCTTTGAACGGCAGCATGAACGGCTATTAGCCATTTGCATCCATCGGCTCCCTGCAACTCTTACAATCCACATTACACAGATTGCCGTCACAGAATCTGAACCTTGAAATCCTTCCCCCTCAACACCGGATTTCACAGATCTCGGAATACCTCCAAGACCAGAATTGTGAACAGCGCCACCTGTTGGTCGACGTGAGGAGCGAGGCGGAGTTCCAAATGTGCAACATAGATGGCAGCACCAATAAAATTATCCCATTGAAACGCTAGCAGGGGGATAGGTTGGACGGCCTTGTTGAAGAATTTTATTCAAGGTATGATGGAAAAACAGAAACATTAAAAATACAAAAACCAATCATAAGCAAAAGAAAACGGACTACCCACAACAAAAAAAAAGTGTTTTAAAAAGCATAGAAGAGTGGAAGACAAAAAGTGTTTGAAGAAAACATATAAAGAAAAAAGAAAATCCTACTAATATTATAAATGCGAAAGTTTGTGTGTGTGTGTGAATGTTTGTTACCACGTATCACCGTAATTACTAAACCGATTTTGATGAAATTTGGAATGGAGATACCTTATACCCTGGATTAACACATATGTTACTTTTTATCCCGGAAAAAGGTTCCTGCGGGATAACAGGAAGACGTGGGTAAAATCGCGGGGCGCAACTAGTGAAAAATATAGAGAAAAAATATATTTCATCACTTACCTCACCCTTGTGCTTCACCCTCCGTCTCTTAACCGGAACAGAATCCACCAACGAGCGAACATAACTCCTCTTCCCCTTCCAATCCAAATGATTCCAAAAGTACGCAAAAATTTCCTCGCGTTTCATTGCTCCGAAAAGCGGACATTTCTTGAGGGTGTTTTTCGAGCAGATATCCGAATTGCACGGGGGTCCGATCCTCCTTTCGGACTTCGGAACGTCCTGCACCCACTTCCTCTTCGGACCGTCGGTCGTTCGGAACCCGTAGTAGCTCTGGCCGGACATGCGTTTCACTTTTTCCTGCTTTCGGATTTCGGATTCGGTTAGGTGGCAATCTTGTTTTTTCTGAAACACAAAATGCTCACAGGTTAAAGCGTGAAAATGTAACAAAAATAAAAAACAATAAAAAAAAATTACACTTACAAATAACAAAAATTGAAGTATCTGTTTGTAATTTCAAATTAACAACTTTTCACTAAATGCATAAATAAATAAAATAAAATAAAATAAAAAATAAAAAAATAAAAAAGCCTTTTATTTCTTGCTTTTCCTATGAAAATTAATGTAACAATATGCATGCAAAATCATTATGTACCAATTTTGGTTAATTTAAAGTAACAAAAAAATAAAATTAAAGTAGTTACATATGATTCATAATATAAAATTAAAATTATATTGAAAAGAAATTATTTGATATTGAATTTATGTTATATATGTTAAATTACTTAGAATAACGAAATATTGATTTTAATAATTAAATTAAATATAGTCGGATTTTGATAGGCAAGAACCCTCTCAATGAAAGGTAAAGGCCTCCTCCAGAGATGACCAGTACTCTCTATTCTGTGCTGCTCGCGGCCATTGGCTACCTGCCACTTTTGTTATATCATCTGCCCAACGAGCATTTGGTCTTCCTCTTTTCCTCTGTCCTAGTGGACCTGCCCATGATGTTGTTTTTGTGGTCCAGCGGTTATCACTGAGCCTCGCTACATGTCCAGCCCATCGCCATTTTAGCTTTTGTGAGTAGTTGAGAGCGTCTATGGCTTTAGTTTTCAGTCTTAAAACCGTATGGCGGATCTTTTGGATTTTTTTAATTTTCAAGATGCTTCTTTCCATGCTCCTTTGGCAGGATATAATTTTATTTTTTACTTTTCTGGTAAATTTCCAAGTTTGACAGGCATATGTTAATGAGGGTAGTAGGCAGGTGTTCATAACTTTCGTTTTCAACCGTATGGTCATATCGCTTTTGAGTATTTCTTTGAGACTCCAGAACTTTTTCCATGTGATGTTGATCCTTCTCTCCACTTCCAGTTGGTTATTTTGTTGGTTGAATGAAACTTGCTTTCCCAAATAAATGTAAGCATCGACATAAGTTAAAGATGAATTTTCAAGATATATAGGTCTTTCGAGATGGTTCGTCATGATATTAGTTTTTGTTAGATTAATCTCCAAGCCCACTTTACGACTCTCTTCATGTAGAGTGTTTATCATTATTTGCAGTTGATTTATACTTTCTGATAGCAGGACTATATCGTCGGCAAATCTTAAGTGACTCAAGTAACATCCATTTATATTTATGCCAATTTTTTTCCAATTTAGCTTGCTAATGATGAACTCTAGCACCGCTATGAAGATCGTTGGCGAGAGTGGATCTCCCTGTCGTACGCCTTTTCTTATTTGTATGGGTGGCCCTGTAGTTTCCAGCTTCACCCTGCTAGTACTGTTGTCGTAGATATTTTTTAGGACTTTTATGTAATTCAATGGCACTTGTTGAGAGAGCAGAGTTTCCCAAATAGATGAGTGCAGCAGAGAATCAAATGCTTTTTGGTAGTCGATAAAGACAATGTAGAGTGGTCTTTTGAACTCTTGGTATTTTTCTATCAGCATTTCTAACGAATGTATGTGGTCCACTGTCGAAAAACCTGTTCTAAAGCCCGCCTGTTCGATAGGTTGGTATTTCTCTGTGCTTTCTTTTATTTTTTTCTCTATTATTGAGGAGAACAATTTATATAGTGATGGTAGTAGGCTTATCGGTCTGTAATTACTTATATTATTAGGGTCTCCTTTTTTGTACAGCAAGATGATATCAGACTCTGACCATTGACGAGGTGTATACGAGCTGTTCAGTATCTGATTAAATAGTAGAGTTAGTGGTTTTGTTAGGTACGCACATCCAAGCTTTATGATTTCGTTGGTGATCCTATCGGGGCCTGGACTTTTCTCCATTTTTAGTGATTTAATCCCATTGATCACTTCGGATTCGTCGATGACTTCTTTCGTTTCTACTTTGTTTGTGCCCGGTAATTCATATGCATATTCGTTCGGTGCGCTGTATAGTTTCTTGTAAAATTCTGTAGCTATTTTCAGTATGTCTGTTCTATTTTGGGTATTTTTTGTTTTGTCTTTCAATGCTTCAATCCATAATTTATGTGTTCTCAGTTCTTTGTATGCTTTCTTGACACTATTTGTAGTATTAAGATGTTTTTCGATGATTCTTGTGCGGGTCGCCTTATAGTCTAGATTGATACGTTTACTTATGAGTTTGTAGAGTGCTTTTAGTTCATTTTTCATGGTTCTTGATTTCGGTTTTGTCTTTTGTATTTCTTGTCTTCTGCATATTAACGCCTTTGTGCGTGCTGATAGTACTCGGTTTTTCTCTGGGTTTGTATTGGATGAAACCTCGTGAGCTTTTTTCAGGCTGGTGTCTATTGCGTTTGTTATATCATCATAGCAATTCTGAACGGTGTCGTCGTCTCTCCAATTCTCTAGTAGGTTTATTACGCAGCTATTTAGTGTTTGCTTGTAGGTTTGCATTTCTTCTTCGTTCTTTAATTGGGATCTGGGGCATTGACCGAACTTGCTACGACTTTTTGTTTTGGGAAGAATGTTTAATGATGCTCTCACTGGTCTATGATCTGAGGGGTAAATGCATAGACCAGTGAGAGCATCATTAAACATTCTTCCCAAAACAAAAATGCATATCCCTACTAATATCTAAATAAATATAACTCAAAGGTGACTGACTGACTGACATAGTGATCTATTAACGCACAGCCCAAACCACTGGACTGAAATTTGGCATGCAGGTAGATGTTATGACGTAGGCATCCGCTAAGAAAGGATATCGCGATAAACTGTAGCCCACGCGGGTGAAACCGCGGGGAACAGCTAGTTATAATATAAATGCGAAAGTAACTATGTCTGTCTGTCTGTCTCGCATTCACGCCTAAACTCCTGAACCGATTTAAATGAAATTTGGTACGGAGATAGTTAGAACCGTAAGGAAGGGCATAGGATACTTTTTATCGCGATAAACTGTAGCCCACGCGGGTGACACCGCAGGGAACAGCTAGTGAAAGTATATACAGTACGCACGACAAAAAATCAATTTTTTAAATGTTTGCCTTGTTGTCTGTCAACAACATGGCTGATCTCTGAAACGACTGGACAGATTTTGACGGGACTTAGAGATAGCAGATAGCTAATGTTATAAGAAGTAACTTAGCCTACTTTTCTTTTTGAAATTTAAACCCAGATGAAGGATACTTTTTATCGCGATAAACTGTAGCCCACGCGGGTGAAATCGCAGGGAACAGCTAGTATAAAAATAAAATCAATACAGCGAATGTTATAGTAAACATGTATTTACTATATTCCTTTTAGTTACTGTTATTTTTAATTATTTATTTAAAGAATTGTATTGCAATAGATAGATAGATTAACTCTTTATTAGCACACCACAATACAGAGAAATTAAATTTAAGACAAAGAACTTAATTTCACAAAGGGCGGTATTATCGCTCAGAGCGATAAAGTACTTAATAATTTTGAATATAACTTACCTCACACAACATTCGCAGTTTTGACCCATATTTTGTTTGAGTTGAGTTATGTAACACAAAACACTAGAGCCTTATCTTCTAATGAAATTCTAACACTGACTGAAAGACCACGTAAAGACGTTCTGTGGTAATGGCCGATGGGGTGCAAATGTCTTCATTATTAACACAAAAAAAACCTACTTCCTGTGGTTTCCTTATCACCCTTGGGATATCTTCTTTCCAAGAAAATTAAAAAACTAAAAAAAACACTTTAAAAACGCACTCAAAAATATAAAATAATTAAATTGACTTGTATTAGTTACGATATAATGATTAATTCAAAAAGTGTGGAGCGCTTTTTGGTTGTGTGTACTTTTATTTACCCAGTAAAAGAAGCGCTCCACACTTTTTGAATTAACCATTATATCGTAACTAATACAAGTCAATTTAATTATTTTATATTTTTGAGTGCGTTTTTAAAGTGTTTTTTTTAGTTTTTTAAACTATATATTTTTATTTATTTACTTTTTAGTCTTTTGTTACCAAGTTCCATCTATTGGACTCATCAAGACGAATCACATGAGCCCAAACACGAGGGGTTTACTAGTAGCCACTGCAGAGATCCTCTACCCACCTTCCGTTTGCATCATCAGATCCTCGTCACCAAGTCCAATCTATTGTACTCATCAAGACGATTCATATGAGCCCAAACATGAGGGGGTTTACTAGTAGCCACTGCAGAGATCCCCTACTCACCTTCCGGATGCATCATCAGACCCTCGTCACCAAGTCCAATCTATTGTACTCATCAAGACGATTCATATGAGCCCAAACACGAGGGGTTTACTAGTAGCCACTGCAGAGATCCCCTACTCACCTTCCGGATGCATCATCAGACCCTCGTCACTAAGTCCAATCTATTGTACTCATCAAGACGATTCATATGAGCTCAAACACGAGCGGTTTACTAGTAGCCAGCGCAGAGATGCCCTACTCACCTTCCGGCTGCATCATCAGATCAGGTCGATGATACCAAATTATTGCATTGTCACCGAGATTACATACACATACAAAGTTTCAAGTCGATACGACAATTAGAAGTAGGTGAAAATTGACTTCTAAGATTTGATTACATTGTTAGTTAGTTAGTTAGTTAGTTAGTTAGTTAGTTAGTTAGTTAGTTAGTTAGTTAGTTAGTTAGTTAGTTAGTTAGTTAGTTAGTTAGTTAGTTAGTTAGTTACAAGTCAAGCTAATAAAAGTGTTTTAAAAAATCTAAATACTCGTATATATTATAACTCAAAGGTGACTGACTGACATAGTGATCTATCAACGCACAGCCCAAACCAAACCACTGGACGGATCGGGCTGAAATTTGGCATGCAGGTAGATGTTATGACGTAGGCATCCGCTAAGAAAGGATTTTGATTAATTCTATCCCCAAGGGGATAAAATAGGGGATGAAAGTTTGTATGAAACTTTGTCAATTTCAAACCGATCGGGCTGAGACTTTGCATGCATAATGCTGTAGCCCACGCGGGTGAAACCGCGGGGAACAGCTAGTCATCAATATTGGTTCATAAACGACGAAGTTATTCGCGAGCACACATAAAATAATATATTATTATATAATACGGTCGAATTGAGAAAACACCTTTACTTCTTTCTTTTTTGAAGCCTGTTAAAAGTAAAGCGCAAGCCGATCACTATCCAAGTTACGTAATAAGTCTGCAGTTCAAATCTCCAAAACGGGAGAGGAAATTCACAGTGCGTTATCTATATAGACTACTAGTTGCGCCCCGCGGTTTCACCCGCAGGAACCTTTTTCCGGGATAAAAATTAGCCTACGTGTTAATCAAAGGTATGAGCTATCTCCATTCCAAATTTTACTCAAATCAGTTCAGTAGTTTTTTCGTGAAAGAGTAACAAATAGACATACATACTCACAAACTTTCGTGTTTATAATATTAGTAGGATATAACCATAGTAAAGGAGTAGTAGTTCAGCTCCATATAAATCGGCCGTCGCCGGTTTGAATGTGTGCGTGAGTAGCGGCACCGTGTACGCACGCACATTTCACGCACACGCGCACATAAACGAAAGGAGCCATGCACTCAGTACGGAACGCGCCGCCTATGCGTCACCGCAAGAGTAGGCAATTAACTCGTCGAGTGAGTGGCCTTAGCTAACCTACTGTTCTTTATATACTGTGATATAACCTTATAACTTACCTTTTCTTTAGCCTGAGAGTGGCAGAATGCCTCGTAGTCAAGGAGCCTCGTTATAGTCGGGGAGTCGGCGCACGCCGCGCACGCAGTGTTTCTTGGACGCAGCTTCACTGTACATTTGAAATTTGCATTAGAAACGGTCAAAAGGAAACATACTTATTAAAAGCTTATTGTAAAATATCGAGACTATTTAGATGACTAAAAATCCTACTAATATTATAAACGTGAAAGTTTGCGAGTATGGATGGATGGATGTTTGTTACTCTTTCACGCAAAAACTACTCTACGGATCTGAATGAAATTGGGAATGGAAATAGCTTATACTGTGCATTAACACATAGGCTACTTTTTATCCCGGAAAAAGGTGCCTGCGGGATAACGGGAAGACGCGGGGTGCAACTAGTTTGATATAAATTTCAAGAAGATGCCTCGACGCGTTTTTGAAAGAACGGGTCTTGACATACAGACAGACGGACAACAAAGAGATCATATCATCATTATCATTATCATTAGCCTGTATCAGTCCACTGCTGGACATAGGCCTCTCCCAAGGTACGCCACTGAGCCCGGTCTTCGGCTCTTCTCATCCAACCACCGCCAGCCACTCGGCGCAAGTCGTCGCTGCAGCTAGTCGCAGCGCGTCCTACACTACGTGCGCCAAGTCGCGGTCTCCACTCAACAACACGTCTACCGCAACGGTTGTCGGTTCTGCGGCTTATATGAACAGCCCACTGCCACTTCAGCTTGCTCATTCTGTGAGCTATGTCGGTGACTTTAGTTCTCCGACGAGAGATCCTATATTGATTCCGTTTTTCCTTTTGTGGTACCCTAAAAAAAGTCCCTTACCAGTTCTAAAGGTCATGTCTTCTGCATCACAAATCAGCATCCTCTCGACCAGCAGGTTTCCTTGTGTCTGTCCCACTATGTACTTGACGGCTTCTAACGCTTGGAGAGCGCCTGAAAGTAATAGATGGTTCAAATAATGCCTGTTCTTTTGCCGGCGCAAGGAGGTTGGAACCGGCGTAGCTAGTCTTAAGTTTGATGTTTTAAAATGATCATAAATACGTATCTCATGAAATAAATAAATTTTGATTTGAATATTATGATCTAGCTGTTCCCCGCGGTTTCACCCGCGTGGGCTACAGTTTATCGCGATAAAAAGTATCCTATGTCCTTTTACAGGCTCTAGACTATCTCTGTACTAAATTTCATTTAAATCGGTTCTGTAGTTTAGGCGTGAAAGCTTAACACACAGACTGACAGAGTTACTTTCATAATGGTGTCGATTCGGTTTTGCATTCTCTAAAACTAAACTAAGTTTGACAGGTCTAATAGTAATGCCGTCCTTTTTTTACTTCAGTGGTTAGAAAAAGACAGCAATACTATTAGACCTGTCAAATTTAGTTTAGTTTAGGAGAATGTAAAACCGAATCGACACCAATATCCTACTAATATTAATTTAATAGGCGAGCAGCCTGACATGCATGCTGTGCATGTCATGCTGTGTTGAATTATAGCAATGTGCAAAAGTGCAGAGAGAAGTCAATTCTGTAGCAAGGAAGCAATATAAACTTTAAAGTTTGTGAGTATGAATGAATGAATGTTTGTTACTCATCCACGCAAATACCACTAAACGGATCTGGGTGAAATTTGGAATGTAGATAGCTTATACCCTTTTTTTTACGTGGGGAAATCCTTATGGATACCATTTGGCCGATGGGGTCAGCCGAATGGTTATGTGGGACTTGCACCCTAACTAAAGCCACCACGATGAGCAATCCTGGCCGCTAAGCGAAATTAATGTGGGGGGGACGGTTCCGGGTCTGCGTTGCAGTCTAGTTCCCCGTCCCCCAGCGGCAGGCCCCAGGTGCTGGGCCGCAGACCTAGGAGGGGCTTCCTGGCTCATAGGAGGAAAGGATTAACACATAGGCTACTTTTAATCCCGGAAAAAGGTTCCTGCGGTGCTGATTACCTATGACCCCGGGCACTGGCCCCGCGACCCCGTTGGCTGAGCAGCTGCCCACAGCCTCCGCGGGGGGCGGGGCGGGGAACACGCAGCGGTAGCACGGACCTACGTAGCACGCCTCCTGGAAACGTACGACAAGTGTTAGCTGGCCCGGTTTCAACCGCGACTTACCCGCATCGAGAAGCTTGCGTGCATTTTTCGCAATATGAAATGAAATGAAATATAATTTATTTGTCCGAAACACTGTTAAGATCAGATGTTAACTTTGATCATTGCTCAGCGTGCTTCAGCATTGGTGGCATACAAAATTCATGCAAAAAAAAAACAACTCAATTTTTATTGGATTGATTTACAGTAATAATTAATTAACCGATTGAATACTTACAATGACATGCTTCTATGAAATTAAATAGTAATGATAATAGTATAAAATAAAGAGATGTCAAATGCAAAAAAAAGTCAATAATCTATACTAATATTATAAAGCTGCAGAGTTTGTTTGTTTGTTTGTTTGAACGCGCTAATCTCAGGAACTACTGGTCCGATTTGAAAAATTCTTTCAGTGTTAGATAGCCCATTTATCGAGGAAGGCTATAGGCTATATTTTATTTCCAAAAAAGTAAGGGATCCGTAAGAAAATTGCTATTTTGCAACCCAAGGTGTGAAATCGAAAACCTATTTTTGCGTGCCCTGCAAAAACTATTGACACTAGAACAAAATAATGTTTTGCGGGTTTGTAGGTCTCATTAAGATCTACAAAAAAGTCCGCGAGACCATATGTCCAACTATTATAGTTATGCCACAATAAGTGATATTTTATTTAAAAAAAAAAATTTTAATGCCGCCTCTAGAAAAGGCTCTTTATTTATGTCTTGGTATTAATCCTTATCAAAATAAATTACTTCTTATTCAAAACTGCTTCAATACCTTTATAAAACTTTTTGAATCATTCAATTCGGACATTCCATTCGAAAGATATCACGAGTTTAAAAATGTAAGTAGAAGTAGAAAAATAAACCCGCCGCACCCCAGCGCAGCGGGAAACGCGGCGAGGTGAAGGAGAATCTATGAAATAGGTAAAGTGCGGTCGCGGACCAGAAAGACCTTTAACAGCACAATTCAGACGCGTGGTCCGAAAAAAAATTAACCTAGAATTAAAATAGGATAATGGATACCTACAGCAGGTAACGCGGTGAGGGGGCACCGAAGTGCGGGAATAATTTTGGAGTATACGGAATATATACGCTTTCGCGCCTAAACTACTGAACCGATTTAAATGAAATTTGGTATAGAGATAATTTGAGCCCCGGGGAAGGACATAGGATACTTTTTATCGCGATAAACTGTAGCCCACGCGGGTGAAACCGCAGGGAACAGCTAGTAAGAATAATATAGACATAGACAAACTCAATACCTAACAAATAATTAATGTCAATCTTTACAATCGAAAAATTATATGATGTCATAAAAACAATGATCAATAAGCCATCTTCGTAATTTGAGTTTAAAATAATTCAAAAATAAAAAAATATTCTTTGATCAGTTACTCCATTTTTGCATGTAAGAACAAACCAACAAACACATTTGAGGTGGAAGAGTGGCCCAGGCCCAGTAAGCAGTTGGTGTGTGTGTCAATCAATCATCATCAGCCTTTCACATTCCCACTGCTGGGACTCTGGCCTTCTCTCAGAGAGAGAGTATGCGCTGTAATCTACCACGCGGGCCCAGTGCGGGTTGGTAGATGTCGCATGCCCTTGAATGTCGCGGTTCTTGGGCATGCCGGTTTCTCACGATGTTTTCCTTCCCCGTTTCGAGCGATGGCTAATCCGCACATAACTTATCAAGTCATAGGTGTGGGGCCGAGAGGATTCGAACTCGGTGTCGGCGCCTTGTAAGTCGCACGCGTTACCGTTCGGCCACTGTCGCTCTGGTGTGTGTGTGTATATATAGCAAATAAAAATGTTTATTGTGAGGTCAAACGTTACCCCTATAAAAACAAATAAATTATTTAATTTCGAGTTCAAAAATAAATAACAATTAATAAAATAAATAAAATACTAACTGCGCCCTGCGGTTTCACCCGCGTCTTCCGGGATATAAGCTATCTCCGTTCCAAATTTCATTGAGATCCGTTCAGTAGTTTTTGCGTGAAAGTGTAACAAACATCCATCCATACTCACAAACTTTCACGTTCATAAAATTAGTAGGATTTCACTTCGTGATGTAAAAAGTATAATATTACTAGCTAGGAAATAATCATTCTACAAACTATAGGTCTACCAGAATCTGATGGCAAAAAGGGAAAAAAGAAATTGACGCTAGCAATACTGGGGGAAATTGGAGTAAAACGTTTTGATACTTTTTTCCCCTATAGTGGCTGATTCTGTGTGTTATACATGCAAATATAAAAATTTATCCAATGATCAAGGATAATTTTTGAAAATCTTACTGTGGCGAATGTGGGGTTCGAGTAATTGACAGAACTTGAAAATGGTTCCAAATACTGCACATCCATAAAAAAGTCTTCAACGGTAGAGGAAGACGAGGAAGACGCAGTATTTATGATAAACCTTTCCTCCTGCATCTCAATCGATCTTGTTCTATGAACTGATTTTCAATTTTTATTACATGTTCACAAGATTTTCGCCATTCATCGATCCCTATTCGAGAGAAAGCTTCGTCAGTTCACACGAAAGATGCAGTAAACCAACGTATCAAGACTTGGCATTCCTACTAATTTGAAGCCAAACCATAAACAATTCCTCGAAATTTCAGTTGACAGATGACATTTTTTTCGTTGCCATATGGAAATCGCTATTTATTAAACTTTTTTTTTGCCATCAGATCCTGGTAGACCTATAGATAGGTTACCTTATCATTATGATTCTTGTAAGCTCTGTATCCATACACCGTTAGTTGCCCCTCCATTTTGAGCGCACTCCCTGATATCAACGGTAACTGTAAATAATATAAATCTATACATTTATATGTGTGAAAAAACTTTGTACCAAGAAGGGACTCTGGCCTTCTCTCAGAGAGAGAGTATGGGCCTTAATCTAGCACGCGGGCCCAGTGCGGGTTGGTAGATGTCGCATGCCCTTGAATGTGCAGTTCTTGGACACGCCGGTTTCCTCACGATGTTTTCCTTCACAGTTTTGAGCGAAGGCAAATCCGCACGTAACTTATTAAGTCATAGGTGCGGGGCCGAGAGAATTTGAACTCGGTGTCAGCGTCTTGTAAGGCGCACACGTTACCGTTCGGCCACCATCGTAGCGATGATGGCTCAGTGGTAATGACGTCGGCTTGCGAACCGTAGGACGTGGGTTCGAATCTTACAATGAGCTTTCGGTGAAGGAAAATTTCGTGATGAAACCATAGCTTGGTGGTACAGTATTTTCTAGTGCTCGCCTGGCTAGCTACTAGGGTAGCTAGGGTAGTATTTGACCACAAGTCACCTGATGTTAAGTGACGATGTGGTCGAAGATGGCGCCACGCTACACCTGGACAGGGAACTGGCTCTCAAGTGAGGCTGCCGGAACACACCGATAGAAGCTTGGCGACAGATTCTTAACAGGAGGGTGGGTAGCTAGCCAGGCGAGTACTAGAAAATACCCTACCACCAAGCTATGGTTTCATCACGATGTTTTCCTTCACCGAAAGCTCAAGCTCATTGTAGAATTACCTTGGCCATCACGCAGGTATCGTTGAGAAGGTACCGCGTGGGCACGTTGTCCGTACAATCCAACACGACGTCGTAGCCGGAAGCTATTCGCAGAGCGTTACTGGACTCCAACTGCATGTTGTACGCTGTGACCTTTATGTGAGAGTTTAGGCTAGAAATAAAAAAAATATATACTTAGTGTTAGAAATAACTGGCTAAGAGGCGGAATCCAGTGACGCGGTGCTGTGACGTAGCATCCGGCTGATGGTCGGTGGCGGAGTCAAGTGTTCTCTGCACTTTTGGACATTGCTATAATTCAACACAGCATGATATAGGCACATCAGCTTCAGGCAGCTCGCCTGTTACCAAATAAATAAATAAATAGTCAGATATTTTATAATGAGCTTTAAAAAATCGAGTAGGATCAGCTACTTTTGTTGCTGACTGTACCTCCTGAGCTTGCTAGCGGCAGATTCCGCCTTGCTCGTGTGTTGATCCCGCTCTTCATGCAGGAACTGTCTATGGATATTCGTCAGGTCAACAGTGTCGTAGTCTACTATGCCAATCTCACCTGTAGACAAAAAAAAACTTCTATTTTCATCATCATCATCATCCCATTACGTTCTGCTGGGATTCTGGCCTTCTCTCAGAGAGAGAGTATGTGCCGTAATCTACCACGCGGGCCCAGTGCGGGTTGGTAGATGTCGCATGCCCTTGAATGTTGCGGTTCTTGGACATGCCGGTTATTTCTAATGCCTGAAATGAATAATCGATCCGATCCCTTATCCGCGGTTTTGGATCGATATGTCATGTCATTTTAGTACTAGGGCTTGACAGATTACTACTAAAATGACATTATGACACGACGTATCGATCCAAAACCGCGGATAACGGATCAGGATCGATTATTAATTTCGGGGTTAACCGATCTTGATCAATTTCGGTGAGGAGATAGTTCGAACCCAGAAAAAGACATTGGATACTTTTTATCACAATAAAGAGTAGTCCACGCAGGTGAAACCACTGGGCGCAGCTAGTAAGTTCAAATACTGACCTACTCCAGCCCCTGCGAGGTAAACAGCCGCGGGGCAGCCAAGACCCCCTGCTCCCACAATCAGCACTCGCGCTGCGCACAGCCTCTCCTGCCCCTTGACTCCTATATCGGGCAGGAGGATCTGCCGGCTGTACCTGAAACAGATTTGAGGTTATGGGCCCGCACCGGACAACGTAGCTTATGTTACGAGATCATTTTAAAGCAATGATGGCTCTGTGGTAGTGATATTGGATAGCGACCTGTTGGGTTCAAATCACACAATAATCTTGAGATATACAGACTAGACAAGTGGTTGCGACAACAATGCTTCCTTGCTACAGAATTGACTTTTCTCTGCACTTTTGGACATTGCTATAATTCAACACAGCATAATATAGACACATCAGTCTCAGGCTGCTCGCCTATTACCAAATAAATAAATAAATCAATATATCGGTGAAGGAAACATAGTGATAAAATATATAGCTTGCGGTTGCCCACAGGTCAAATCTATCAGTGTTTTCCGGAAGCCTCACTTGAGAGCCGGTTCCCAGTCCAAGTGGTACAGCTTCAACCACATTAGCTGTTACAAACCTTTCTATCGCCCATTTGGGTAATTTCTCGCCAATCTGAGCCCTTATCTTGCTACTATTGCCAAGGTTATGTGGCAGTATACAATTATTCGTCTGCAAGTTTGTATGTTGAACCTGAAACAAGATTGTTATAGGTTAAGCAGTAGTCAATAGACATTGGTGTCGATTCGGTTTTGCATTCTCTAAAACTAAACTAAGTTTGACAGGTCTAAGAGTAATGCTGTCCTTTTTTTACTTCAGTGGTTAGAAAAAGACAGCAATACTATTAGACCTGTCAAACTTAGTTTAGTTTTAGAGAATGCAAAACCGAATCGACACCATTATGTAGGTACAGGTACATATCCCTACTAATATTATAAATGCAAAAGCAACTATCTGTCTGTTACGCTTTCACGTCTAAACTACTGAACTGATGTAAATTAAAATTGGCACAGAGATAGTCTTGAGCCTGAAAAGGGACATAGGCTGCTTTTTATCGCGATAAACTGTAGCCCACGCGGGTGAAACCGCGGGGAACAGCTAGTATGTAGTGACTAAAGGAAACTACCCTTAAGAGAAGCGAAATAAATATAACAAGACCTTGAGACTTGCAAGGAGCTTACTAAACTTTATTTATTAGAGTTTATAATCTTCAGGCTATAGCAATTGGGGAATAGCCGGAACTTTTCATAACGTTTTTTTCATGCATACCGCATTAGTATGGGTTACTTCACAAGGACAGAACGTCCTTTATAGAAAAGCGGTCCTTACCGATATCCACTCATTTTTGAAGCGGTACAGTTCTTGCTCTTTTTCTTGTAATAATCTTCGCAGTTCGGCAATTTCTGTCTCCAATCGGTCTATTTGCTCCATAACAAAGGTAGCAAAGAGGGCTAACAAGCATTTGTTTAATAACGGTAGCTAAAATCAGTAGGCTTTACTGTGTGTACTCTATCAACAACATTCAACAAACTAAACGTATTTTGTTTTTCCTACAACTCCTACAAGCTGAAGAATTAAAAACAAATAATAATAGTATCCATGGCTTCGTTCTAAAATTTTATAGAAAATCTTTATAACTCAAGCATAGAAAAGGATAGGGTATATTAAAGTTAGTTGATAAAAGACGCAAAATATATGTTTGATATGATTATGCTACTTGTGACGCAACACGTGTTGGAACAAAACCTGTCTCACTTGACAGATTGACGTTTTTTTTTTTTTTTTTTTTTGTTTTGTTATGGCGTCACACGATTAGTGTATTTGCCAGTGTCATGTATAAAATATTTCAAACTCAGAGAGTTGAATCAAGTTTAAATGATGATGATGATGATGATGACGATGAGATGATGGGATGAGGATAGTGTTTAAGTAAAGTAGTGGAGCTTTACTTAAACTTTACACGGACTTTTTTGGAGCAACTAGAAAAGTCACTTGCACAACTTTATTTCAATTTCCTACACTCGTACACATTAACGAACACATAATGGTTAATAATCCACCAATATTACACATTATCACTCGAAGAAACACAAGTTTTGGAAATAAAAACAAAATTTTCACGTTGACAATTCGATTGCCGCCAAAAAAGTCCAGATTGACGTTTGACAACATTCCAATCTTTAGTGTTGTGCTGCAGTTAGAGATAAAGTAATCGAAACATCTATATTATTTTGTAATTTTTAATATCTGAATTGACAATCACCTGCACAACGAGTTCTTGATAATATTAATGATAGGACAATGGCATAGTAGGAAACAAAAATGGGTTTGCTTCATTAATATTTATTGTAAAATATTAAAACACTTTTTACACAAAACAATTTACATTATTTAATTTTCTATTAGTAGTAGTGGAGCCCATGATGCTAAATATGGATTTACTCGAGCGTCGCGGAAACTAAACCTATTAGATTTGGAGATTTGGTAGACATATATTATGAAGAATACATTTAATATCCTATAATGTTTCCACTTTCAGCGGTGGGGGAAGCTTCCACAGACTTTTAAGGTTATAAAAAAAAAACAATGACATGACATGGACTCAAGTGTGTCAGATATTGATGTTTTTCATGCTCCAGTATGTCTCTGATATGAAATGTAAATAAATGCAATATAATAAACAACCGGTTTGCGTGGTGTGGGTGGCTATTCACAAGGGGTAAATAAAAACTTTACTCTGCTGCGACAAATTTTCAGAGTGGGGGACGTTCCGTGAACTCCACAGATGCTCCCATTTCTTAGACTGACGATTTGAAAGTGACACCAGCTCTCAGCGAATCTAAAAGGTTCTCCGGAGCGTACCCACCAATGTAAAGAGCTTATAATTGCTGGAGGTGCATAACAATGTGTAAGGTATCCTCCCCTAAATTAATCTGACGCGCTCGAGTAAATCCCAAAATTCCCTCTTGGGCTATAGGCTACTATAGGTATAACATACCCCGCATGAAAAATAACTTCAATATCATTAAAAACGAATGCACACAATTTAACATATACATAATATTGATGTCAATAAAAAATTCCATCTGTTCTAAAACAATTGAAAACGATATTGTATAAGTAATCATTACAGTAAAGGCTTTTCTAGTATAAAATAATATCTGATATTAAAATATTTTTATTTTAAATGCAAAGGAAAAATGTGATGGTCATTTAATTTACATATCGTTTCATTTGCCATGAATGAAATCTTCAAACAGGCGACTTGTTGCAAAACTTATTTGTTACAATCACCCATTAACGATTGAGGCGGGATTAAAACTCGAGTGACTGTCTCCGAGTCTACATTAGGTGTACCATGTGCTGACATATTTTGTTGCCGTCTCAAAACTCTTAACGTTTCTACTGATGGAAACTGTAAACTCTTGTGTTAATATCTTCATTATTCTCTACAAAAGTTTCATTACAGTTTGATTCGCTAACGTACGCAACAGGTTTTTGATTGACCTTTGTCGTGGTGGTGAATGTGGCAGCATTTTGTTTTGACTCTGGCGTTGACTTAGCAATAGAAGCTGCAGAAATTGATTGGCTTTGCAAAATCTTTTATTTTAAAGGCCCATACATTTTTACGCTTGGGTTGACGTACTTTGACATTGTTTTCTCTTCGGCAGGTTCGTTAGAACTGGTATCTAAGATTAGTTTTCGTCTTACATTTGTTAGCTGTTCTTCAGCGTTCTTCTTCTCTTTCAATCGTTGCATCATTTGTGGAAGAACAACAGATTTCTCGTACAAAGTCGGTCCTGGAGTTAAGTGTAATAATTCAGCTTCATTTTTTAACATGCATCGTTTTTGGAATATTTTTTCGTCTTTCTTAATGGCTTCCAAGTATTTTATGTTATGTTTCGTGACTAGTGCGTTAATTTTAGTATTCACGTATGATTTCAGGCTTTTTTCTTTGTTGGATGCTAAGTTACTGTTCAGGTCTGTTTTCACGTTATTCACTATCGGTTCATGAAAAACTTTTTGGTCAAGTTTTGAAGCTGTATAATTAACGTTATTTTCTGTTATAATCTCATTCATGATATCACTGCGTTTATCAACACAGGAAGGGTTTGAAAGCTGATTTAATTTAATTTGATACTTTATTTCATTGTTAAAATAATGTATACTTTTCGGATTCCTCAGAATTCGTTTTGCGAGCGATTTTTCCAATAACAATTCATCGATTAAATCTTCGCTTATGTTTATATTTTCTTCTTTAGGCAAGTCTTCTTTATGAACTAATCTTTTCGGAGCACCTTTATCATGATCTGTATAAAAATCGGACGAACACGCTCCTTCATTCCGGAAATCGATTTTCTCAATAGCTTCGTCACATTTTGTTTTAGCTTCATACGTGTCGAAAAACTTTTGAAATTCTTTTTCTTGTTCAGGACTAAATTTTTGTGACTTTTGCATGTTGCTATTGTCAGTAGTTGAGAGAAATTCTTCAAGCATCTTAATTTGATAATCTGTGATTTGTTTCTCTTTGTCAATTTGTGGTGCATGTTGTGGAGTTATGCTGAAGTCATCCATTAAATTAATTAAATCAGTTTCTGCCTCACAGTTAATAGTAAGCTTAGTCAGTTTCGAGGGTGTGTCCCTATTTTCCATTTCTACTCTTCGTACATTGCTAAATTCATATTTTTGCGGTTCCAAGAGATCTAATAAAGTCAGATTTGGAAGTAATTGATTCCCAGAGCGATGCTGGTAGCTAGCGCCTTTATTGTTCGGGAACATGATCTAAAACCAAATTGAAAATTACCTTTACTTAGCAGATAAGCAAGATGTTGCGGGCTGTCACTGTAGACTGTACGTTAGTGACAAAAGTAGCTAATCACTATTTGATTTTCCAAATGTGTTTTGTCAGTAATGTTTGAGTTTTTTTACATCTCATAAAACAGCGTTTGACCTCAGCACAACACAGCTGATGTTAAGTGATGATGCGGCTTAAGATGATGAAGGAAATCGGAAAATCAGTTAATGTTCAGTGACTTTTGTCGTTGACTGTACCTACCCCTTAAACGTCTTTTGATATCGTACAAACAATAATACATACTACATCTGACATTATTTTCTGCCCATAAGTAGCACAATACTATTTGCTATGTACATACTATTTCTAAAAGTAATCAATTTACAACAAAGCAACATTACTGTTTCGGATTTAAAAGCACATGCTTATAGATTTAAAATCAAACATCAAAAATACAGGAGAGCAGTGCATTACCGCGCAGAATTTGCACTTGCACTTTCGAAGTTCAAAATTCTGGATGACACTGAACTGTAATGGGCAAGCATGACGCTTACCATCAGGCCAGCTACTTGCTCATCTCGTTTTATATGCAACTGAATATAAAAAAAAACAAAACGTCAAGTAGCCCATTGATTAAAATTGCAATTTCACAACACTAATGTTGTACTACAAGATAACACGACACAACACATCAAACCTGCAAAAATGTTGAAACTTTCCCATCGATTGAAGCGTTTGAAGTCACTACAACTTTTATTGAATTTTTGAATCTTTATGAGGATTAATTCATTTTTAGTCACCTTTTCTAGAGTTTTGCCGCGACGAACGAAACAACCTATATCCCTTGTAGCTTGGAGGTACACCAAAGAGTCTCTTTAAGTCTATACTATAAGATATAGGGAGAGGTATAATGTATAATATACTCCCCTTAGTCCCTACCCAAGTACTCCACAGACATAACAAACAAAGAGAATACAATACAATCAAAGTGCTCTGTATTAGTCTATGCCATTTTTCTAAAATGTTTATAAATTTCAGTAGATGGCTTTGTCAGCAGGTTCTAAAAATTTTGCAAGAGCGTATACCTATCATAACAGAGTCAGCAAAAACACTCTAATTTCAATAAACTGTCTGTGTGTGTGTGAATGTTTGTTACCACGTATCACCGTAACTACTTAACCGATTTTGATGAAATTTGGAATGGAGATAGCTTATACCCCTGATTAACATATCTTAGGCATTTTTATCCCAGAAAAAAGGTTCCTTCGGGATAACAGGAAGACGTGGGTGAAACCGCAGGGTGCAACTAGTTTGAAATAAACTTCTTGATACCTCAACGCGTTCTTGAGAAAAGGGGTCTTGAGTCTTGTCTTGATATACAGACAGACAGACAGGCGGACAACAAAGTGATCATCTTCCTGAATTAGAACAAGCAAACTGCGCCATAGACTAAAACAAACAAACACACACTAACTAAACATTTCGTTTTGGCACTTCAGTATCCTATTTAGCGCTACTTCGCAATGAACGGAGACATTCGTTCGCCGTTCCGTCGCATACGGACGGGAAGGCGAAAAAAAATATCGAGGTTTTTTATAACAATACCGATATCAAATTTATGTTATTTAAAATGTCACTATGTCGATACATTGTCCTATTTTGCTAGAGCAAATAGATCATTTTCTTGTAGTAGTTACAAATCAGTATCTGCGTTTGTTTCCGTTGCCACGTGACCTAAGCTAAAAAATGCTAATGCTTCTGGGGTCTGATTCTGTAACAGAAGTATGGACTCATAGCAGAAGTTCTGTTGAGTTTATTTCACTTCCATTGCATCACTAATAGTAAAAATAACCAGAGTTGCGGTAGTAGGGGATTAATTAAGTACATATTACCAAAATTGAATCGAATTCGATACTCTATAATAAAATATATATAACATCGATATATCGATATTTTTTTCCCAAGCCTACCTTCGCTTCGCTGCAGATTCGCAGAAATGCTTGTTGTTTGCTTACATTGCATTGCATTGTTGCAATTTGTAATCTGTTCTACTCAACAATTTTGAATACCTGGACGAGGTGGAACGGCTGGAAGTGCTGGAACCAGTGGAAGTGGAAGGAAGATCATAAACATGCAGTGCCCATTACCCAGACAGGGTAAACACTCATAATTATTGATGAAATTGATGATAACTGCTGAGAAAGTAACAATAAACTGTGAACTATTTATCCTGCCTGAATAACTAAGTACACTACGCGTTGCTACGTAAAATGTAAAACGCCGCTTTATTGAAGTTTCTCTTTTGTGTAAAGTTTACTACCTACAAACTTTTGCATCAAACTTGCGAAGTTACCGAATGTTTAAATTTTGTTATTGGCGATGTTCAAACGATGTTTTTATCGGCTCTGTTATCGCTGAATACGTATATTTCTGCTCCATTTACACGTTGACGGACAAGTTAATACGGTGAGCGAGTGTTTTTCAATGTTAACTACGAAATATAACCTATAAAATCGGGTTTTAGAGCGATATTCGCCGGTTCGTTGATTTTTTATCAATAACAGGGAAAACATAGATCTGTCAGTACTCTGTCATCAATAAATCAAAGAAGGTCTTATCTGTATCTGTTTTGGATTCCAAACCAAGAAGAGTTTGTAACACCTAAAATATGTATTTAATATGTTTGAACTGAAATATGTCCTCATAGGTTTGCAAGAGAAAACCGATTTATTCGCAACCAGCAGTCCAGCTTTTAATTTTACTGCGCGGTAGCCTAATTTATTTTTCAAAACTAAAAGTGGCTTAGGTTATGCTTTATTTGTTTTCTAAAACTAAATTTGACAGGTCTAAAAGTAATCTTCTTCTTGCCCTGGTCCCATTTATTTGGGGTCGGCGCAGCATGTATTCTTCCACTCTCCCCTATCAGCCGTCATCGCTTCATTCACTCCCCTTTCATTCATATCAACTCTCACACAATCCATCCATCTTTTCTTTGGTCTTCCTCTTCCCTTCCATCCATCAACATTCATATCCATCACTTTTTTTGTAATATGACTATCATCCCTCCTCATAACATGTCCATACCAAGCCAAACGATTCCCTTTCAACTTATCTGTCACTGGTGCTACTTTCATACATCCTCTAATATACTCATTCCTTATTTTATCCATTCTCGTCACTCCACACATCCATCTCAACATTCTCATCTCCGCTACATGGAGTTTCCTCTCATCCGTCTTCTTCACAGCCCAACATTAATGTTGCCCTTGTTTTACTTGTTTGGTGGTAAGGCATTTTCTAGTGCTCGCCTGGTTAGCTACCACCCTCAAGTTAAGAATCTGTCAGTGTTTTCCGGCAGCCTCACTTGAGAGCCAGTTCCCAGTCCAGGTGTAGCGTGATGCCACCTTCAACCACATCATCACTTAACATCAGGTGACTTGTGGTCAAATGCTATCCTGTAAGGAGTAAAGAAAGGAATAAAGACTTCTGTGTGTCAAAAAAAGACAGCAATAGTTTTAGACCTGTCAATCTTATTTATTTGTTTGGTAATAGGCGAGCAGCCTGAGGCTGATGTGCCTATATCATGCTGTGTTGAATTATAGCAATGTCCAAAAGTGCAGAGAAAAGTCAATTCTGTAGCAAGGAAAGTGTAGTTTTAGAAATTGCACAACAGAATCCATACCTAAATACGTCTAAAATTGTTATCTTGTCTCACAGATGTATGAACCGTGCTGCCACCGGTTCACGGCTGCCGAGGGAGGGGCTCGCCTCGCAGCCACCGCAGCCGTGAAGAATACTCTCGTAACCGAGTGCGGAGCTTTCATATCTACGAGGCTACTGCACGAGGAGGCCTATAATATACGAGGGTGAGCAAAATTACACAACATAATAAGATTTTTTAGAGCTTTTGGTGAAGGATAACATTGTGATGAAACCATAGCTTAGTGGTAGTGCATTTTCTAGTGCTCGCCTGGCTAGCTACCACACTCAAGTTGAGAATCTGTCGCCAAGCACCTATCAGTGTGTTCTGTCAGCCCCGGTTAAGAGCGAGTTCCCAGTCCAGGTGTAGCGTGGCGCCACCTTCGACCACATTGCAAAAGTGTTTTTTCGTTTCTTGCAGTGTAGCGTTTAACCAGAACTTAAATGATGTTAGGTGATGTTTTGTTTTTACTTGTTAAATGTTAGCATTTCATCACCAGTCATCCTGGCCAGGATGTGGTCAAAGGTCATCATGTTGCACCTTGGTTGTGATAAATGAAAATGCATCCCTCATTAAAAGTTGCTCTGCGAGCTATGTAAAGGGCTATGTTTGGGGTTTCCGTCAGGAGAACTAAGGTCACCGATATAGCTCACAGAAAGCAAGCTAAAGTGGCAGTGGCCTGGTCACGTAAGCCGCCGAACCGATTACCATTGCGGTAGACGTGTTGTTGAGTGGAGACCGCGACTTGGCACATGTAGAGTAGGACGCGCTGCGACTAGGTGGAGCGACGACTTGCGCCGAGTGGCTGGCAGTAGTTGGATGAGAAGAGACGAAGACCGGGCTCAGTGGCGTACCTTGGGAGAGGCCTATGTCCAGCAGTGGACTGATACAGGCTGATGATGATGATGATTAACCCTTATTAAGACAACATGGAAGCAGAAGAATGATGTTTAATATTCTTCTTTCAGCCTATTATCTTCTGGCCGTCAACGTTCCGTCCGCATATGCCGTGCTGAAAACGTCAAGCCTGATGCATACGAGTTGAGGATACTGACAGACCTTCACGTGACAAAGGCACTGACGTATGAGGATGTGAGGAATTGGGCTGAAGAGTTGGAGACGAAAGAGGTAACGTTGAGACGAAATATAATATGTATCTACAGGAGGGCCTATATTCCGCACGTCACTCAATAGGGTCTCGGCTGAAAATCAGCGCTGTGGTTTCGTCCATAGCATATGCTGAGCCAAGTCCTTTTTGGGAGGCACTGTACACGGCAGCAGTGTTCGCACCATCGCATAATATTACTAATGCCTTATTTATTTATTTTGGTAATAGGCGAGCAGCCTGAGGCTGATGTGTCTATATCATGCTGTGTTGAATTATAGCAATGTCCAAAAGTGCAGAGAAAAGTCAATTCTGTAGCAAGGAAGCGTTGTTCGTTCGCAACCATTTGTCCAGTCTGTTTTTAAAGGAAATGTACAATGTGACTGTTTTTTGTGCGTTTCTTTATTTTTTGTTTCGTTATTGTGTGAAGTTTTCCCAAATAAAGTCTTTCTCTCTCTCTCTTTCTCTCTCTTCCTTTCTCTCTCTCTCTTTCTTTCTCTCTCCCTCTTTCTCTTTCTCTCTCTTTCTCTTTCTCTCTCTTCCTTTCTCTCTCTCTCTTTCTTTCTCTCTCTCTCTTTCTCTTTCTCTCTCGCTCTCCTTCTCTCTCTCTCTTTCTCTCTTTTCTTACTTTCTCTCTCTCTCGCTCTCTTTCTCTCTCTCTCTTTCTATCTTTTCTTACTTTCTCTCTCTATTTCTCTCTCTCTCTCTTTCTCTCTCTCTCTCGCTCTCTCTCTTTCTACTTCCTAATAATATTAGAAACGTGAAAGTTTGTGAGTATGGATGGATGGATGTTTGTTACTCTTTCACGCAAAAACTGCAGAACGGATCAGAATGAAATTTGGAATGGAGATAGCTTATACCCTGGATTAACACATAGGCTACTTTTTATCCCGGAAAATGGTTCCTGCTGGATAACGGGAAGACGCGAGTGAACCGCGGGGCGGGGATTTTTAACAATGCCGGACTAATGAGACTATGCCGTAACAGCTTGTTTACCTTAATGTTTCAGGTCCTAGTATGCACATCGGAGGTCATAAAGCGGATTCTAGAGGACGGAATATTGACCATGGCCCAGATTAATGTTTTAATCATAGACAGCTGTCACATGATCTACAAAGATGAAAATCTACAATATGTAAGTGTCACAACAACCTTTCTCTGGTTCTCATAAAAAAAACGATGTTGAATCATTAAAGCCCCTTCCCACGGTGCGCGATATCGCGGACGGACGCGGACCAGCACGCACGACGCACCGTGGGAAGGGTCTCAAAATCAAAATCAAAATCAAAAATATGTTTATTCAATAGGATACATTGTGATCACTTTAAAACGTCAACTTAAAACTAGCTACGCCTGTTCCAACCTCCTTACGCCGGCAAAAGAACAGGCAAGAAACGCCCGGCAGGTAATTTTTTTGGCGCGATCACATTGACAATTTTATTCTTATTACTAATTGATTGAATTGGAGCAAGTTCACTAAAATCCCAAGCTTTTTTTTGTCATCTAATAGTCCGATATTTTTTATTTAGCTTTACTAATAAGAAGATTTCTCTTGTTTGGTTGTACACATTGGGATATGGGAACATGACATCTCGTCCGTGGTAACACAGGACGTCTGTGGCGGTGCGCCGGTATCCGTCGCGAAGCGGTAACTTCAAAGGTGCGGTGCGACGCGATCCGAGCGCGTACCGACGCGGTCCGAACGCGTCCGTGGTAGCACAGACGACAGGTCAGCCGCAGTTGCAGCGACGGTACATTCTCTGTCACTTTGCATTTAGAAATGAAGCTTCTGCGTGCGTTGCCGTCCGTGGTCGTCGGCTGTGCGTGATGGTCCGTAAAATCGCGCACCGTGGGAAGCTCCTGTTAGATTATCATCATTTCTTAGGTTAGCGATTGACCATAAGTCACCTGATGTTAAATGACGATGTGGTCGAAGGTGGCGCCACGCTACCTACCCAACCCGCTATCTTTACTCTGAAACGGGCTCTCAAGTGAGGACAGATTCTCAACTTGAGTGTGGTAGCTAGCCAGGCGAGCACTAGAAAATGTCCTACCACCAAGATATGGTTTCATCACGATGTTTTCCTTCATCTAGTGCTCAGCTGGCTAGCTACCAACCTCATGTTACGAATCTGTCGCCAAGCACCTATCTGTGTGTTCCGGCAGCCTCACTTGAGAGCCAGTTCCCAGTACAGGTGTAGCGTGGCGCCATCTTCGACCACATCGTCACTTAACATCAGCAGACTTGTGGTCAAACGCTACCCTGTAAGTAGTAAAAACAAAGCTATTAAATTAAGTAATTCATGCTTTTTACAGATAATGAAAGTGTACAAGCAAAGCCCAGATGACAAAAGGCCAAGAATTCTAGCGCTCACCTACCCCCTGTTTAGCTCAACAAAAAAAAGCTCAGACAACTCCGATACGGAGTCTGTGGAAGAGAATTCCATAGACATGCAGATCTGTGAGAAAACTGACAGCGGCGAAACCATAGAGGAGGATAAAATCGTAGAGTACGCAGACAGAGACAAGACTACCATAGACAGAGTTGAAGAGTTGGGCGTGTACGAGAATTTGGACGACTTTGAAATGTACCAGAAGCTTGAATGGAAGATTGATCAGCTGGAGAGGGAGTTGTGTTGCCAGATGGATTTAGCTGAGGATATTGACGGGTGCAAAAGGTAGGGAATCTTTTTATCCACCAACTAGTCGCCCCTCGCGGTTTCACGCGCGTCTTCCCGTTATCCCGCAGTAACCTTTTTCCGGGATAGAAAGTAGCCAAAATCAAAAATATGTTTATTCAATAGGATACATTGTGATCGCTTTAAAACGTCAACTTAAAACTAGCTACGCCTTTTTTTTTCTTTTTTGACCCGGGGAAATGCACTTATGCACTAACCCCTCCAGTGCAATGCCCCCCCCCAGAAGGGGAGGGGCTCGGAGGGAGTGTGGAGCTCACGCTGTACAAAGGCGCCCTACCCACTAAAACCCCGGGGTACTAATCCGCATCGTCTTATGTGGGAGGCTAAACTAACTACGCCTGTTCCAACCTCCTTACGCCGGCAAAAGAACAGGCAAGAAACGCCCGGCAGGTAATTTCTTTGGCGCGATCACATTGACAATTTTATTCTTATTATTACTTATTGATTGAATTGGAGCAAGTTCACTAAAAAAGCCTATGTAAGCCTATCCAGGGTATAAGCTATCTCCAGTCCAAATTTTTATCCAGATCCGTTTAGTAGTTTTTGCGTGAATGAGTCACAAACATCCATCCATCCATACTCACAAACTTTCACGTTTATAATATTAGTAGGATGTAGGATGGATGTTTGTCACTCTTTCACGCAAAAACTACTGAACGGATTTGAGTGAAATTTGGAATAGAATTAGCTTATACCCTAAATTAACACATAGGCTACTTTTTATCCCGGAAAAAGGTGCCAGCGGGAAAACGCGGATGTAGTTTACTGTATTAGTAGGATAGATTTTTTTTTAACTATTTACAGGGTAGCGTTTGACCACAAGTCACCTGGTGTTAAGTGACGATGTGGTCGAAGATGGCGCCACGCTACACCTGGACTGGGAACTGGCTCTCAAGATAGATTGTCTATTGTCCTTTCCCAGGATATCAGGGCCCGTAACGAAGCCCAAGGAGCTGATCATCGAGTACACCGCTAGGCCTCCGCCCTCGCCCGGGGACTGCGCCGACCTGGAGCAGTTCATGAGGAGCTGCGTCCACCACACTATGGAGTTCCTTCACGATCACAGGTGACTGATCATCATCATCATCATCATCATCAGCATCAAACTATTTCAAAAAGCAAGGAAAATTAAAATCAATAGTAGGTTATTCAATAGGATACATTGTGAACTAGCTACGCCTGTTCCAACCTCCTTACGCCGGCAAAAGAACGGGCTAGAAACGCCCGGCAGGTAATTTATTTGGCGCGATCGGATTGACAATTTTAATCTTACTACTAATTGGACTGGCTCTTAAATTTGACTGCCGGTTTAGGTGCTTGGCGACAGATTCTTAACTTAAAGGTGGTAGCTACTAGTGTGGTAATTATAATAAAAAAAGCACGAGTAGCGTAATAAGCTGGATTACGAACATAAATGCATGGCCATAAAGGTTTTTTTTTTTTAGCCTTTGACCACAAGTCATCTGATGTTAAGTGACGATGTGATCGAAGATGGCGCCACGCTACACCTGGACTTGGAACTGGCTCTCAAGTGAGGCTGCCGGAACACACCGATAGGTGCCTGGCGACAGATTCTTAACAAGAGGGTGGTAGCTAGCCAGGCGAGTACTAGAAAATACCCTACCACCAAGCTATGGTTTCATCACGATTTTTTCCTTCACCGAAAGCTCAAGCTCATTGTAGGATTCGAACCCACCTCCTACGGATCGTAAGTCGAGCCATCATCGCTATGAAAGGTCAACTTTACGAGGAAGTGTGTTTCAAAATGAATTTATTGTATTAACCTGAGTTAGTGTTTGTTTTCAGACACGACCCTACGGAGATCTATGGAGAGGAGATGTACGAGGAGTTCAAGAACATTCCAGACCCCACCATAGAGCCTAAGCAAATATTCACCGAGTTCCTGTACGTTTTGGAAGAACTAGGTCAGTATTTGAAGTGAAAACTTCTTAGCGGGGCATTGAGAATTTTTTGTTGGGATGGGTTAAATGACATAATTGTATGAAATGAATGAGCCTCAGTTTCTCTGTTGTTAATTAACTTGATGACTTAATAGACAGTGTAGCGACATGCATCGCAGCATTTTCATGTAATTGTAGAGCGACAGTCCGAGTGCCCCCCTCCACCGGCAGTCGTCTCCCAACCGTTGGCCCGAGCCATCATGTGTGATATTAATAGTAATTTGACTTAATAAATTGGCGATTCATAAAATACACGTCTTCACGTATAGTTTTCCCCTCTACAGTTAGTGCTATAATATAAGAGACTAAATTAGGTAAAATAGCAGCATCGGTAGGAACGTAGGAACATTGCAGGAACACTGGTGACCCCGACGTGATTTACTATACATAAAATACAACATTTCAGGACCCTATGCAGCGGACAAAGCGGCCTTCCACCTTCTAATAAAGCTGGAGAAGTCAAAGATCAAAGTCCCGTATGAGCGTCATTTCCTCCTGCTAAGACTCTGCACCACAGTCTTCGTTCAAATCCGTTGCTACGCTGAAGGCATATTCAACAAGCACACTACGGACTGGGACAAAATAAGACTATTTTCAACCCCCAAACTGTTGAGGTTCATCGAAGTGCTAGAACAGTTCACCCCTCCGGATCAAAAGGACGGCAGACAGAACTTGGATCAAGCGGATGGTTGTCAGAACTTGGATCAAGGGACTGGAAGTCTGAAGGTGAATCAAGGGGATAATGGTCGCATTGTGGATCAAGGGGACGGTGGTCAGAACTTGGATCAAGGGGGCAGTAGTCATAATGGAAGTTCTAGAACGAGCTCGGATGTCAACGTTCCCAAGATGAATGCTAGTAAATTGTTGAAGGATATAGATCAGTGTGATTTTGTAAAGTTAAGTGATAAAATAGAAGATAGATTAAACACGATGGAAGGTAATTTGAAAGATTTGGACTCTGAAACGACGAGTGGAGTCAGCGAGGGTGTCAGCAGAGACGGTGAAAATGTGAGTACACTTTATTATTTTTCAACTAGCTGCACTACGCGGTTTCACCCGCGTCTTCCCGTTATCCCGCAGGAGCCTCTTTCCGGGATAAATAGTAGCATATATGTGTTAATCCAGGGTATGAACTATCTCCCTAACCAGCTCGTGTTCTCCCAGCCCCCCGACCCGCGGCTCGGGCGGGCGGCGCCCCCGCGGCGCTGGCCCCGCGCGCGCGGCCGCGGCCGGGCTCCGCGGAGCGCCGCGGCGCGCCTGCTGCAGCTGCAGCAGCACCCGTGGGCTCTGTGCGGAATAGTGTACATGCAGCACGCGCTGATGGCCAAGATCATGTTCATGCTGTGCGTGGTGAGAGAAACTCGACAACGTACATAATTATTAATATTCATTTATTGCATAAACATTCATTTACAAGTCAAATTTTAAAAATTTTATAGCGATGATGGCTCAGTGGTAGTGACGTCGGCTTGCGATCCGTAGGACGTGGGTTCGAATCCTACAATGAGCTTGAGCTTTCGGTGAAGGAAAACATCGTGATGAAACCATAGCTTGGTGGTAGGGTATTTTCTAGTGCGCGCCTGGCTAGCTACCAGCCTCATGTTAAGAATCTGTCGCCGTGCACCTATCGGTGTGTTCCAGCAGCCTCACTTGAGAGCCAGTTCCCAGTCCAGGTGTAGCGTGGCGCCATCTTCGACCACATCGTCACTTAACATCAGGTGAGTTGTGGTCAAAAGCTTCCTTGTAAGTAGTAAAAGGTAGTGAGGTGAAAATTTGTGTGTTTCGCTCGGCTGCATCTCGTACCTTTGAAACCCTCGCTACGCTCAGGATTCTATATTTGAACCACTCGCTTCGCTCATGGTTCAAACTTTGCAGCCTTGCATAACAGTAGTTGTATTTTGACGCGAGTACTAGTATTGAAACCTGAGCAAGCGAAGGATTCTAGGATTGAACCATGAGGGAAGCGAGTGGTTCAAATGTAGAATCCTGAACGTAGCGAGGGTTTCAAAGGTACGAGAGGAATCAGGAACAAATCAAAATATTGACTTTTATCAGCCGAAGTTACGTTGTTCTATTTTTCTGTTGTGGTGAAACAATAAAGCGCTATCTATCTATCTATATTTCTGTTCTCAGGACCTATCCCGCTTCCGCCCCAGCCTGGCGTACCTGAGGTCCCAGTACTGCGCCGTGGAGCCGGCACTGGAACAGAAGGAGAGCCAGAAGCAGGGCAAGCGGCACGAGGAAGTGTTGAAGAAGTAAGTTTTTTTTTTTTTTTTATGTAAAAGATTAGCAAACAAGCTGACGGCCCGCCTGATGGAAAGCGGTCACCGTCGCCTAAGTTAAAAAAGAGAGTTCTAAGTTATCAATACTAATAGAGATCTTAGAAATTAACAGTATAACTCCGAGATGAGAGCGATGGTGGCCGAACGGTAACGCGTGCGACTTACAAGGTGCCGACACCGAGTTCGAATCCTCTCGGCCCCGCACCTATGACTTAATAAGTTACGTGCGGATTTGCCATCGCTCAAAACGGTGAAGGAAAACATAGTGAGGAAACCGGCGTGTCCAAGAACTGAAACATTCAAGGGCATGCGACATCTACCAACCCGCACTGGGCCCGCGTGCTAGATTACGGCCCGTACACTCTCTCTGAGATAAGGCCAGAGTCCCAGCAGTGGGAACGTGAAAGGCTGATGATGACTGAGGCTGAAAATCGGTTGCTAATTTCAACAATTTTTAAGGTTTCGTACCTCAACAGAATCCTTATAGCAGCCTTTCCCAAAGTGGGCGATGACGCCCCCTTGTGGGCGCTGCAGGCCTAAAGGGGGCGGTAAGAGACCCAGAGAAGGGGGGCGTTGATTTTTTTCTTTTCGTGCGCGAGTACAACTTGGGCGGTTTTATAGCGATGATGGCTCAGTGGTAGTGACGTCGGCTTGCGATCCGTAGGACGTGGGTTCGAATCCTACAATCAGCTTGAGCTTTCGGTGAAGGAAAACATCGTGATGAAACCATAGCTTGGTGGTAGGGTATTTTCTAGTACTCGCCTGGCTAGCTACCACCCTCTTGTTAAGAATCTGTCGCCAAGCACCTATCGGTGTGTTCCGGCAGCCTCACTTGAGAGCCAGTTCCCAGTCCAGGTGTAGCGTGGCGCCATATTCGACCACATCGTCACTTAACATCAGGTGACTTGTGGTCAAACGCTTCCCTGTAAGTAGTAAAAAAATATCTTTTTTTTATTATTCTGTAAGACGAAAAAAACAATATTGTCCACAGGTTTAGAATGCACGAGTGCAACCTTCTTCTGACCACGTCGGCGTTAGAAGAGGGCATTGACCTGCCTCGGTGCAATCTGGTGATGCGGTGGGACGTTCCGGCTTCGTGAGTACAATGCATCAAGCACCTCTTGGTGTGCTTCGGCAGCCTCACTTGAGAGCTAGTTCCTAATCGAGGTGTAGCATGGTGACCCGGTCCGGATTAACCCTGTCAAGGCCCCCTAGGCAAAGGGGGGGGGGGGGGAGGGAATCACAATAATGAATCTGATATATTACAATACAACTTTTCACCAACACATTTTAAATACTTTTTTTTATGTGATAGATTAGCAAACAAGCTGACGGCCCGCCTGATGGAAAGCGGCCACCGTCGCCTATGGATATTTGCAATAATGAAATGGTGGATGTCTGGTAGGTTATAAAAACCGCCTAAAATCTTGTACGTTATGGGTGGAGTTATGGATAATCCGGCCCTGGTCCGGCCTGACTTGTGGTCAAACACTACCCTGTAAGGAGAAAAAATGATGATGATGATGACGTGTGTCCCTCCTTGCAGGTACCGGTCGTACGGTTTGTGTCGCGGGCGCGCCAGGGCTCCGCGGGCCGCAGCCGCCGTGCTGTGCGCCCCCGCCGACACCGTCCTGCACCATCTAGCCACCTACACGGAACTCGACCAGGTGACGTATCATCATCAGCCTATCACGTTCCCACTGCTGGGACTCTGGCCTTCTCTCAGAGAGAGTATGCGCTGTAATCTACCACGCTGGCCCAGTGCGGGTTGGTAGATATCGCATGCCCTTGAACGTTGTGGTTCTTGGACATGCCGGTTTCCTCACGATGTTTTCCTTCACCGTTTTGAGCGATGGCAAATCCGCACATAACTTATTAAGTCATAGGTGCGGGGCCGAGAGGATTCGAACTCGGTGTCGGCGTCTTGTAAGTCGCACGCCTAACCGTTCGGCCACTATCGCTCATGGATCGATATGTCATGGCATAATAATGCAATTTTAGTACTATGGCTTGACGTATTACGACTAAAATAACATGTTATGACATGACATATCAATCCAAAACCGAGGATAACGGATCAGGATCGATTATTAATTTCGGGCGTTAGTCACTTTGATCTCGGGTTACCTCGACACAGGCTTGCCTAGTAAGGTAATCTTATGGCATTAAGTTATAAAGAAAAGCTTAATTATGCACCCTACATAAGAATCGTGTTTTGATTAATGTCTACTTTATGTTTATTTGTGTTTGTATCTTTTGTAGCAAATAAATGTTTTCATTTCCAGAAATCATAAAGCGTCAAGCGCTTTGTAGTAACGAATTAAAAGCGCACACAAACAAAAAGATTTTAAACCTTTTGAGTTAGTTTATCTAAGTGCAAACAATACGTAGTTCAGTGAGTGCTAAAAGTGCTAAAGAACACAAAAACAAAGTGTCTTCCTCTTTAATAGAGACAATAAGAAAAGTGCTAATGGACACATTCTTAGTTATACTCTACCTAGCAACTTATATTTAAATTACTTATTAGCCATTATAGCATTATAGGCTAGATTGTAATACCGTAGAAGTATCCACAAATAAGTAGAAACTTCATAAAAAAAAAAAAAATTAAAAAAAAAAAAAAAAGCGCTTCCATAAAATTGATAAATAAATGAATAAACAATTTCTTCCTCAGCTAATTACTCGAAAGTGCGGCTGCGGCGTCCAAGACGAGCCCTCGGCCGAGGAAGAATCTCACGCGGACACGTTCACGCAATACGTGAAGCCGTACACATCGAGCAACACACAAACGAACACACCCTGCAACTGTCGCAGCAACAAGGCGGAGAGAGATCTAGAAAACGGCATGAGGAGAATGAGAATCAACGCGTCGGAAATAAATGAAGCAATTGAAAGCGTGCCGGAAACAATTGAAAGTGTTCCAGAATCAATTGAAAGGGAGCAAAAATTGACAGAAGCTAATGATAGTGTTTCAAAGTTGTCGTTTGTTTCAAAACATTTGGATAACGTTTCGAATATAGTTGATAGTGTTACTAAATCGATTGATAACGTTTCTAAATCAATTGAAAGTGTTTCGGAATCAATTGAGAGTGTTTCAGAATCAATTGCAGGTATGTCGCATGCGATTGAGACAAATAAAGTGTTGGAAAATCATGTCCAAGATGAAGTTTTGAGCGGAAATATCGAAGACATCAAAAAATATTGTCAGGAATTAGTTGATGATAGTGATATTTGTGATAATGATGATAGTGGTAACAAGTGTTCGTGCCAGAATAGTGCAAGTAATTTAGATAGCAAGAAGGATTGTGATGTGGCGAGCGTCGATTTGAGTTCGGCTATTGCTCTTATTAATAGGTAAGTGCTTCTTTTGTTGCTTCTTACAGAGGTTCTTCTTAAATAAATTATGTGCGGATTTGCCATCGCTCAAAACGGTGAAGGAAAACATCGTGAGGAAACCGGCATGCCCAAGAACTGCAACATTCAAGGGCATGCGACATCTACCAACCCGCACTGGGCCCGCGTGGTAGATTACAGCCCATACTCTCTCTCTGAGAGAAGGCCAGAGTCCCAGCAGTGGGAACGTGAAAGGCTGATAATGATGATGATGACAGAGGTGACGCTCTGATCATCAGCCAATTAGATTCTACTGCTGGGACAAAGGCCTTTTTTTTTCTACTTACAGGGTAGCGTTTGACCACAAGTCACCTGATGTTAAGTAACGATGTTGACGAAGATGGCGCCACGCTACACCTGGACTGGGAACTGGCTCTCAAGTGAGGCTGCTGGAACACACCGATAGGTGCTCGGCGACAGATTCTTAACATAAGGGTGGTAGCTAGGCGAGCACTAGAAAATGCCATACCACCAAGCTATGGTTTCATTACAATGTTTTCCTTCACTGAAAGCCTAAGCTCATTGTAGGATTTCTAAGCCATCTTCGCTATAAATCACAATAGACAATAGACAATAATTTTATTTGTAGCAAAAAACAAGTGAGAAAAAAAAAATGCATAAACTTACACAAACAGAACAGTCATTAAAAATATAAATACACGAACTAATTAATATATACAAA
Source organism: Opisthograptis luteolata (assembly GCA_931315375.2). NCBI lineage: Eukaryota > Metazoa > Arthropoda > Insecta > Lepidoptera > Geometridae > Opisthograptis > Opisthograptis luteolata. The sequence continues at coordinate 4,026,531 of OV928063.1, read as the reverse complement.
TAGTAACTGTTTTTTGCCACAAACCGGCCCCAACTCCGCATGATGCTGAGATGAATCTGATCTCTCAGAGAAACATTGCGACAGAACCAAAATTCATAATTCAAATAGTTTTACATATTTAGTAGTAATCCTTCAAGATGGGTGTGAAAAGAGTTCTTAAGGGTCGGCAACGCATCGGCAACTCCCCTGCAAATGTCCATAGGCGGGCTATCTGCTTGTTTGCCAATCTGTTACCCAAAAAAAGGATATTTTATGATCACAATAAAACGTCAAACTCATATTTAGCTGCGCAAGTTCCAACCTCCTTACACTGGCAAAAGAACAGACAAGAAATGCTTGGGAGGTAATTTTTTGGGCGCGATCACATTGACAATTTTACTCTTATTACTTGTTGATTGAATTAGAACAAGTTCACTGCAATCCCAAGCTTTTTTGTCTCTTTTTTTTTTTTTTATATGCCCGCACAATCACATACATCAAAATAAAAAAAAATCATCTAAATAGTGTGATATTTTATTGCAAGGTTTTGTTTTACATTGTCAATGTTATTTCCAACAGGTACTGCGCTAAGCTTCCGTCGGATACGTTCACGCGGCTAGCGCCTCAGTGGTGGCTGGAGCGGGTTCGACTCCCAGGTGCGGCGAGAGACTCGTACATATGCACCCTGCGGCTACCGCTCAACTGTCCACTCAAATACAACATCGTGGTGAGGAATTATCTTTAACTAGCTGGCCCAGCGAACTTCGTATCGGCCATCGCCAGTAAAAGTCACCTTTTAAACCTTCCCTGAACTCCACAAATATTTCAAGGTCAAAATTATCCAAATCGGTCCAGCCGTTCTGAAGTTTTAGCGAGACTAACGAACAGCAGTTGATTTGTTTTTGTTTTTTTTTTTTACTAATTACAGGGCAGCGTTTGACCACAAGTCACCTGATGTTAAGCGACGATGCGGTCGAAGATGGCGCCACGCTACACCTGGACTGGGAACTGGCTCTCAAGTGAGGCTGCCGGAACACACCGATAGGTGCCTGGCGACAGATTCTTAACAAGAGGGTGGTAGCTAGCCAGGCGAGTACTAGAAAATACCCTACCACCAAGCTATGGTTTCATCACGATGTTTTTGTGTTGTTTTGTTGTGTTTGTGTTTTGTGTTTTTTTTATAAATAAGAGTAGCGGTTCCCCGCGGTTTCATCCGCGTGGGCTACAGTTTATCGCGATACAAAGTATCCTATGTCCTTTCTTAGGGTTCCAACTTTCATTTAAATCGGTACAGTAGTTTAGGCGCGAAAGCGAGACAGACAGATTTACTTTCGCATTTATAATACTAACTTCAATGGCTCAGCGACTCAAAGTGTCTTGGCCTCCGAAGCGAGAGAGCGCCACTCCTCTATCCTGAGCGATTTCAGCCCAGTTCAGTTCAATTTACTAAAGTTTATCGCGATAAAAAGTATCCCGAGTTCTTCCCCATTGTTCACGCTAGCTCCATACCAACATCAAGACCGGTTCAGCGGTTTAGGCGTGAAAAGGTAAAACATCGTTGTAAAACCATAGCACAGTGGTAGTGACGTCGGCTTGCGATCTGTAGGACGTGGCTTCAAACCCTACAATGAGCTTACGGTGAAGGAAAACATCGCGATGACACCATAGTTTGGTGGTAGGGCATTTTCTAGTACTCGCCTGGCTAGCTACCTCACCCTTGTTAAGAATCTGTCGCCAAGCACCTATCGGTGTGTTCCGGCAGACTCACTTGAGAGCCAGTTCCCAGTCCAGGTGTAGCGTGACCACCTTCAACCACATCCTCACTTAACATCAGGTGACTTGTGCTCAAACGCTACCCTGTAAGTAGTAAAATAAGGTATAAAACAGATTTAGTAAAGCGCCATCTGTTGGTCGATATGTGTAACTAAACGTCGATTTCAGTGAAATTCCTTTTTTCAGGGACACCCAATGCCGACGCGGGTGCTGGCGAGGAGAATGGTCGCTTTGCAGGCTTGCAGAATACTGCACAAGTCTGGCGAGCTTGACAATCAGCTGATGCCGATAGGTGGGATATCATTATCAGCCCACTGCTGGGACTCTGGCCTTCTCTCAGAGAGAGTACGAGCCGTAATGTAGCACGCGAGCCCAGTGCGGATTGGTAGATGTCGCATGCCCTTGAATGTTGCAGTTCTTGGACATGCCGGTTTCTTCACGATGTTTTCCTTTACCGTTTTGAGCGATGGTGAATCCACACGTAACTTATTAAGTCATACGTACCGAGGAGATTTGAGTATTGTATATTATTATGTGCTATGCTTAAGTATAAATAAACCTTTTTCGGGAAAAAAGTAGCCTATGTGTTAATCCAGGGTATATGCTATCTCCATTCCAAATTTCACTCAAATGATTTCCTTGTTTGGCCTGAAAGAGTAAAAAACATCCACCCATCCATACTCACAAACTTTCACGTTTATAATATTAGGATACTTATTAGGATACTCCCATAAACAGGCAAAGAAAACTTCAAGGCGGCAGAACTGGAGACAGCGAACGTTTTCAACGCAGCTGGCAATATTGAAAAGGACAGTGATGACGCCGGCAGACCTGGCACTACGAAGCGAAGGCAATATTATTACAAACGGGTATGATGTACTGTATTATTTCATTCTTTCATTTCTTTGCATTGGAAGGGAAAAGGAAATTATGTACGATCTTTGGTGGATTCAGTTCTGGTTAAAAGTCGGAGGGTGGAGCATAAGCGTGAGGTAAGTGATCAGATTCGACCGCATCATCGCTTTGCAGCGGGCGCGATAGCAGTAAAAAAAAAGCGAAAGAGGTGTAACGTTAGACTGTAGGTATGTGTCTTTTTAAAAACACTTGTAACTAACTAACAATGTAATCAAATCTTAGAAGTCAATTTTAACCTACTTCTAACTGTCGTATCGAAATGAAACTTTGTACCCTTGTGACAGTCCAATAATTTGGTATCATTGACCTGATCTGATGATTTAGCCAGGAGGTGGATAGTGGAACTCTTCAGTAGTTACTAGTAAACCATTCGAGTTTAGGATCATTTGATTCGTTTTAACGAGTCCAATAGATTGGGCTTGGTAACGAGGGTCTGCTGATGACGCCAGAAGGTGGATAATGGAACTCTTCAGTGTCTACTAGTAAACCCCTCGAGTTTGGACTAGAATGATTCCTTTTGATGAGTCCAATAGTTTTTTTTGTACTGCAAATAGGCATGCGTTTGACCGCCTTCTCGCCTGTCGATGCGGTCGACGGTGTAACACGCATACCTAGAAGGTACCTGTTCCCTCTTGCCTTGAAGATCCCCAAATTGTAGCGATCGGGAAACACAGACTCCGGCAAGGAATTCCACTCCTTAGTAGAAGCAAAACGCTTCGGGCGTGCAGGTGGAATATCCACCATATACCGATAGCGTCTCGCCGTTTGTCTTGACGTCCGATGATGGAATAGGGGATGGAGGAATTAAGTTGTACAACTCCTGGGCACACTCTCCGAAATGTATCCGATGAAATACCGATAAACTGGCAACTCTCCGCCGATGCTCAAGGCTTTGAAGCCTTGACTCAAGGAGGAGATTGTCGCCAATGAGCTTCTTGGCACGTCTCTCAATTGACTCCAACGTCTCAAGCTGGTACTTGGCTGAGCCGTCCCAAAGGTGAGAACAGTACTCCATATCCGACTGGACTTCAAATCAATTCAATTCAATAGGTGCTTATACTTAGAATAGGATAGGTATGTGTATGTGTGTGTGTGTGTGTATGTATGTGTTTCACTTTAATTTGTTTCCGTTTCGCAGACAGCGGGTGCGTTCACCGATTGCCAGCCGGTTGTGGACTCTAACGACTCTGACATAGAGCCACCGCACGAAGAGAAGAAGCCTAGCGAAGATAGCTGTTGCAAGGAGACGGGTGAGTTCCTAGTTTGGCTTGATGACGAACGAAAACAACATTTGTTTTTAATGTTTATTCGTTCACATGTGCAATGTGGATACTAATATGGTGCAGTGATTTACAAATCTTTGAATTTTTCGGTTTTTCTGTACTAAAATGTGTAAGCCTTTGCCAAATCGAGAAAAACAGTGACACAGTATTCGCCATTTTCTACGTATGAGGAGACAAGGTTGGTGAGGCGTGACGTAGCGTCTTCGGTCGACTTGCCCCGTCGAAAACCATATTGTCTTTCAGATATGAGTTGATGTTTTTTTTTTGTTTTTATTAATTTATTATTATTGTAGGGTGGTGTTCAGCAAAACAACGGGTGGTGATAGATGGACCGTTTATTTTACAACACTGGTAGACTACAATAGTTGTACTTTAGTAGGTAAATGCCTAGCTATATGGGAGGACACTATGAGCGTCAAAGTGGGCTGTGTGACTACCTCACTCTGTTGCTCGGATAAGAGAACTTGAGGACTGTGTGACTATCTCTCAAGCGCTGCCTAAGCGAACTCATTGAAGACGTTTTTTTTTTTTTGATGGGACTAATGCTGTTGGTCAAGTAACCTTGACAACTCCACCGGGCTGCTGGGGGGGGCGCGGAAGGCGCCCTCCGCCAAGTTTTTAGCTAAGCTAATGACGCCACGCTCGCGGGTGGCGGCACCTGAAGGGTGCCGCCCGCGGCTTGGGCTGGCGTCGGGGGTGAGGGCTGATGCCCTGCTTGAAGGGACGGAGAGATATTACCACCCACGGGGGTGAAACGAACACGGATTGAAGACGTCTCTGCGGCCCGCTTATAAAGGCTCAGCAGTGGTGGGGCGGAGATACCGCGCAGCGTCCAGGCTGGCCCGTTCCGTGACTCGGTGAAACAGATAGTGTGTGTGTGAGGGAGAAAGTATTCGAATCCGTGCGTAAACAGTTATTGTCATAATATGTCTCGCTACATTATTACATTTTTTTGACGTGACAACGTTTTATAATTCGATAGAGGCGGCTGCACGCACGAAAAAACATGACTCATGCGGCGTTACCTCGCTCTGAGGCGTTCCATGTAAGGCTTGAAGTGCAAGCAAGAGCGCGGAACGAGCGACAAAGAAGCACAATCGGCCAATCGACGTTGTCACGTTCAAGTATCGTCAGTAAACCGACTTTACAGACAACCAATTTTAATTTAATTGTTCCCAGATGGTAAGCGCAACATGCTGTACGCGATAGTGTCGTCCCTGTGGTGCGCCTTACCCGAGCGGTACAACACTCGCGGGCGGCGGCTGCACGCGCCGCAGCAAGCGGCGCAGGCGCTCGGCATCCTAATGGCGAGGACGGAGCCTACCAAGTGAGAGATTAGAAAATAATTGAAAATAGAATATCCTTATGTCCTTCCCCAGTGTCTAAACTATCTTTATACGAAATTTCACACTAATCTGTCGAGCCGTTTTAGCGTGAGGTGTGAAACAAACAGACAAAGTGACTTTCACATTCTATTTTTTAACATGTTTGTGAGGATGGATGGATGGATGTTTGTTACTCTTTCACGCAAAAACTACTCAACGGATCTGAGTGAAAATTGGGATGGAGATACCTTATACCCTGGATAAACAGGTTGCTTTTTATCCCGGGAAAGGTTCCTGCGGGATAACGGGAAGACGCGGGCGAAACTGCGGGACGCAGCCAGTACAGTCAACGACAAAAGTCGCTGAACAATCACTCTTTTTTTCTATTATCCTCATCATTTTAGACACCAATTTTTTACCTCATCATCACCTAAAATCAGGTGTGTTATGTTGTGGTCAAAATGATACCATGTAAAATGCAAAAAAAAACAATAATAATTACTGATTTGAAACACATTTGGAAAATCGAGACCGATCAGCTACTTATGTCGCTGACTGTACCATCACAAGATTGAACTTGGCTCACATTTTCACATATACGTTTTTGGTGTGTTAATATTTCTCAAAACTTTGCCTGCAGCCTCCAGATCCCCGCATTTCCTGTGTACACTCGGTCGGGGGAGGTGCGGGTGTCAGTGGAACACGTGCCGGATGCTGACGTCAGAGTGTCCCCTCGACGCGGCCGGTTGGTCAGGCGGTGAGTGAAGAAGTAGCTTGCGTCATGATGATATAACTAATAATATTACAATATTAGCTCATCCACACACTATCGAGTCCTGGAAATCCAACACCTCGCGATTTGTGCGCTCATTTCTCCCGCATACTTGCAAAATGTGGAACGAGGTCCCCCCGCAAGTCTTTCCGCTGTGCTACAGATTGCAATCCTTCAAGATGGGTGTGAAAAGAGTTCTTAAAGGTCGGCAACGCATTGGTAACGTCGTTCAAATAGGGGACTATTTTATCCCCTTGGGGGTAGAATTTAATCAAAATCCTTTCTTAGCGGCTGCCTACGTCATAACATCTACCTGCATGCCAAAATGTCAGCCCGATCCGTGTAGTGGTTTGGGCTGTGCGTTGATAGATCACTATGTTAGTCAGTCACCTTTGAGTTATATATATTTAGATGGATGTATAAAATATTTGGATGTATGGGGCCGTTCAAGTATTACGTAAGCACTATGTGGGGGCGGGGGTCTATGTATTGCTTATTTTTGATGACACGGGGGGTAGGGGGGGAGTCTAGATGATGATGACGTCATCGATAGTAAAATTACTTTTTTACACAAAAATTTAAAATAAGTTTGTTATGTTCGTGAGATTATAATATTTTTGTACGTATTACTCTATGTTGAACACCGTATCAGTAAAATCTAATCTCCATACTAAATCTGTTTTATGTTTTAAATCATAATTATAATATTTAAAAAACAATACATTAATAGAAAAATATTTACGTAAGCTTAGGGGGAGGGGGTAAGAGCTTTGCTTACCTTTGCTGACAAGGGGGATGGGGGGGGGGGTAATAACTGTAATAAATCTGCTTACGTAATACTTGAACGGCCCCTAATCTAAAAAGTAAATAATTATCAATTTACGTGAACAGATTCATGCGCTTCGTGTTCACTGAAGTACTGCGCGTTCGTCGAAGGGGAATGAAGCTACAGAGCGAGGGCTCTACCAAAAACAACTACTACATCGTGCCCACTGTTAAAAGTGAGTACTATTTCCTACTAATATTATAAACTAGTTGCGCCTACCTTTATCCCGCAGGAACGTTTTTTCGGGATAAAAGGTAGCCTATGTGTTAATTCAGGGTTTAAGCTATCTCCATTCCAAATTTCACTCAAATCCGTTCTGAACTTTTTGCGTGAAAGAGTAACAAACATCGACACATCCATACATATCATATCACCGTTACTATAAAACCGATTTTAATGAAATTTGGAATGAAGATAGCTTGTACACTGGATTAACACATAGGCTTTTTTGGGCGCGATCACATTGACAATTTGATTCTTATTACTAATTGATTGAATTGGAGCAAGTTCACTACAATCCCAAGCTTTTTGTCATCTAAATAGTCCGATATTTTATAATGAGCTTCACTAATAAGATTTCTCTTGGTTCGTTGTGCACATTGGGATATGGAAACGTGAACATTAACGAGTTACGGAATTACAACCAAAGTAGGTAGACCTTAACGCGCCGACCTTTTCAGTAACAAAAGAGGACGGGACGGAAAAGATCGACATCGATTGGCCGTTCCTCGAGCTCATCTACCAGCACACGGAAGAGAAAAAACTGTCGGACGTCGAGAAACCTCTGCTGTGGTACCAGGACGAGGAGGAGACGGCGTGTGACGTCACCGAGAGGGAGACGGACAGCAAGAGCGAGCGAGAGGGCGCGCTACTGTCGAGTCCTCTACTGCGGGAGGGGGAGACGTTCGTTTTCGACGTCGCGGCGTACAGCGAGGCGGTCGTGACGCCGTGGTATCGCAACCGGGACCAGCCGCAGGTGAGTGTGACGTCACGGAGACAGAGAGAGTAACAGTAAGAGCGAGCGAGAGGGCGCGCTACTGTCGAGTCCTCTACTGCGGGAGGGGGAGACGTTCGTTTTCGACGTCGCGGCGTACAGCGAGGCGGTCGTGACGCCGTGGTATCGCAACCGGGACCAGCCGCAGGTGAGTGTGACGTCACGGAGACAGAGAGAGTAACAGTAAGAGCGAGCGAGAGGGCGCGCTACTGTCGAGTCCTCTACTGCGGGAGGGGGAGACGTTTGTGTACAGCGAGGCAGTGGTCACTCCGTAGTACCGCAACCGGGACCAGCCGCAGGTGAGTGTGACGTCACGCGGGTCCAAATCCTAATGAGCTTGGTGAAGGAAAACATCGCGATGACACCATAGCTTGGTGGTAGGATATTTTCCTGTACTCACCTGGCAGCCTCATGTTAAGAATCTGTCGCCAAGCACCTATCGGTGTGTTCCGGCAGCCTCACTTGAGAGCCAGTTCCCAGTCCAGGTGTAGCGTGACGCCATCCTCGACCACATCGTCTTTAACACCAGGTGACTTGTGGTCAAACACTACCCAGTAAGAAGTAAAAGTAAAAGCTCTCTCTGAGAGAAGGCCAGAGTCACAGTCTCAGCAGTGACTGTTATTTTCCCTTCCAGTTCTTCTTAGTGGCCGAAATCTGCTGGAACCTGACGCCCGATTCGGCGTTCCCCTCGGAGACTCACACCAGCTTCCGCAGCTACTACCGCGCCAAGTACAACGTGGACCTCACGCAGCCCGACCAGCCTTTGCTTGACGTGGACCACACCAGCGCCAGGCTCAACCTGTTGACACCCAGGTGAGGACATATACCAAGTAAAGTCATCATCCTTTCACGTTCCCACTGCTGGGACTCTGGCCTTCTCTTAGAGAGAGAGTATGGGCTGTAATGTAGCACGCGGGCCCAGTGCGGGTTGGTAGATGTCGCATGCCCTTGAATGTTGCAGTTCTTGGACATGACGGTGCTCTCACGATGTTTTCCTTCACCGCTTTGAGCGATGGCAAATCCGCACATAACTTATTAAGTCATAGATGCGGGGCCGAGAGGATTCCAACTCGGTGTCGGTGCCTTGTAAGTCGCACGCGTTACCGTTCGGTCACCATCGCTCTCTCTCTCGAGTAAAGTAGTGGCACTTGAACTTTACTCGCACTTTTTGGAGTGAATGAGTAAAAAACAGTACATCGTTATAATATTAATAGATATCCTACTTATATTATAAACGTGAAAGTTTGTGTGTATGGATCGATGGATGGATGGATGTTTGTTACTCTACACTATCCTACACTATCCTCATCCCTTCATCTCATCATCATCATCATCATCATTTATACTTGATTCAACTCTCTGAGTTTGAAATATTTTATACTTGACACTGGCAAATACACTAACCGTGTGACGCCAAAACAAAAAAAAATAAAAATGTTTTTGACAGATACGTCAACCGCAAAGGCGTCGCCTTGCCCGTATCATCCGAGCGCACTCGCCGAGCGAAACGGGACCGCCTCGACCAAAAGCAGATCCTAGTCCCCGAACTGTGCCGCGTGCATCCCTTCGCAGCGCCGCTGTGGTTCGCGACAGTGGCGCTGCCCTGCGTGCTGTACAGGTGAGTCTACAGGGATAGATACAGAGTCTACAGGGATCTACAGCGAGGCTACAGGGAGTCTACAGAGAGTCTAGAGAGTCTACAGGATCTACAGAGATTCAAAAGGGATTTACAGAGAGTACAGGGATCTACAGGGAGGCTACAGAGAGGCTACAGGGAGTCTACAGAGAGGCTACACGATCTACAGGGACTCTATAGAGTCTCTACAGAAAGTCTACAGGGATCTAGAGATAGTCTACAGTTAGTCATTATAAGAATCAAACAGTAAACATGATCGCGCCCTAAAAATTATCTACTGGAAGTTATTTGCCTGTTCTTTTGCTGGTGTAAGGTTTTAAAGTGATCACATGTATCCTAGCTTAAATAAAAATTTCAGATTTCTCTAGCGTTTTTCTTTTCACTCTCCCGAAAAGTCGTCAAAACGCATAACCGACCTTATGACAAAGAGAGAGAGCCTCGAATCGAGAAATATAATTTGTACTAGTTGCGTCCCGCAGTTTCACCCGCGTCTTCCCGTGTTCCCGCAGGAACCTTTTTCCGGGATAAAAAGTAGCCTATGTGTTAATCCAGGGTATAAGCTATCTCCATTCCGAATTGCATTCAGATCCGTTCAGTAGTTTTTGCGTGAAAGAGTAAATTTAAATTAAATATCGGGGACAATTGCACACAAATTGACCTAGCCCCAAATTAAGCTCGAAACTTGTGTTATGGGTACTAGACAACGATATACATACTTATATAGAGAAATAAATACTTATATAGATAGAAATATCCAAGACTCAGGTACAAATATTCGTGCTCATCACACATATATTTACCCTTACCGGTATTCGAACCCAGGACCGCTAGCTTCGCAGGCAGGGATACTACCAACTCGGCTCGGTCTGCTTTGGTTGTGATCCCGCAACTGGTTAATATTCATGTTCCCATATCCCAATGTGTACAACCAAACAAGAGAAATCTTCTTATTAGTAAAGCTAAATAAAAAATATCGATTAGATGACAAAAAAAAAGCTTGGGATTTTAGTGAACTTGCTCCAATTCAATCAATTAGTAATAAGAATAAAATTGTCAATGTGATCGCGCCAAAAAAATTACCTGCCGGGCGTTTCTTGCCTGTTCTTTTACCGGCGTAAGGAGGTTGGAACAGGCGTAGCTAGTTTTAAGTTGACGTTTTAAAGTGATCACAATGTATCCTATTAAATAAAAAAGTTTTGATTTTGATTTTGATTTTGGCTACCGCGTCGTCAGAGTAACAAACATCCATCCATCCATCCGTACTCACAAACTTTCACGTTTATAATGTTAGTAGGATAAACAGTGACATTATCCGCGGTTGTTCCAGAATCAACGCTCTGCTGATTGCGGACGAGATCCGGCGCGCGGTCGCCATTGACGTGGGCTTAGGGTTGCCTAAGATAGACAATGTCACCGCCCCTGGCTTCCATTGGCCCCCGCTTGACTTCGGCTGGAGTTTATCCGAGGTACACCTTTTTTTTATTTACTACTTAGGGGTACTACATCCATTAATTACGCGAGGCATTTTTGAGAGTTTTTCGACCCCCCCCTCCCCCCTTGGTGAGATATCGTAAGACTTCCCTCAACAGGGAGTTCTAATCTCAACCTAATCTCACGCGAGATTCTTCAAAACTCCTATTTGGGGTGTAAACGTGTTGGATTATTGAGAAAAAAAAACGCGACGAAACCGCACGTGGTGACGAATACGACAAGAAATAATATTCAAGAAATCATTTTTCACGCGTTTTACACCGTTTTCTGCGAGAAAAATAATTGTGTGATATTTGCCAAGCCCCCCTTCCCCCTAAGTGAGATTCGGAAAGATTTAGCTTGATCCCCTCCCCCCCCTAGAATACCTCACGTAATTAATGGACCACCCTTTAGTTTTAGCAAAAGGACAGCAGAATCGGCATTATTATATTTATCGTATCTACTAGCTAAAACCTATTTTGACTTTTTTGGCGGCAATCGAATTGTCAACGTGAAAATTTTGTTTTTATTTCCAAAACTTGTGTTTCTTCGAGTGATAATGTGTAATATTGGTGGATTATTAACCATTATGCGTTCGTTAACGTGTACGAGTGTGGGGAATTGAAATAAAGTTGTGAAAGTGACTTTTCAAGTTGCTCCAAAAAAGTCCGTGTAAAGTTTAAGTAAAGCGCCACTACTTTACTTAAACACTTTAAACACTATCCTCATCCCATCATCTCATCATCATCATCATCACCATCATCTCATCATCATCATCACCATCATCATTTAAACTTGATTCAACTCTCTGAGTTTGAAATCTTTTATACTTGACACTGGCAAATACACTAATCGTGTGACGCCATAAAAAAACAAAAAAAAAACAAAAAAAAAAAACCTATTGGTATCATCTGTTTTTTTTAGGTTCTCAACGCGGACGCTGAAAAGAACGAAAAGAAAAAAGAAGAAGAGAAAGAAAAAGAGCGAGAACTAGAGGAAAAGGAACGAAGGTTTGTTTACACGTTCGTCTACTAGCTGCGCACCGCGGTTTCTGCCGCGTTTGCTTCTTTTTATCGCGATAAAAAGTATCCTATGTATGTATCTTTTTTGCTTGCGGCGGCGTCGTGTGTCGGGTCGCCCTCTTCCCTCTCATATGGTCGAGGAGAGCGATGGCTGGCACATGCGTCAACTCGTGAACGGGTGCTGCTTGTGGGGTCTGGTCTGCTTTGGTTGTGATCCCGCAACTCATTAATATTCATGTTCCCATATCCCAATGTGTACAACCAAACAAGATAAATCTTATTAGTAAAGCTAATTAAAAAATATCGGACCATTAGATGACAAAAAAAAGCTTGGGATTTTAGTGAACTTGCTCCAATTCAATCAATTAGTAATAAGAATAAAATTGTCAATGTGATCGCGCCAAAAAAATTACCTGCCGGGCGTTTCTTGCCTGTTCTTTTGCCGGCGTAAGGAGGTTGGAACAGGCGTAGCTAGTTTTAAGTTTGACGTTTTAAAGTGATCACAATGTATCCTATTGAATAAATAAATAAATTGAAATTGAAATTATCTATCCTTCTCCAGGGTTATAAATAACTATATCGACACGAAATTTCATCGAAATCCGTTGTGTAGTTTTTGCGTGAAAGAGTTACAAAGATCCATCCATACATTCATTTCATTTTTTTTTTCAAAAAGAGACAAAGCTATTGAACAAATGGCGGTGGAAGTGAAAGCGGAAGCACTAAGCGACGTAGAACCGGCAAACGGCGAGGTCGGAGGCGACGAGAGGACTGCCAACGACATACTGGCTGAGAAGTTGATTGGGGATGCTGAGAGCGTGAGTACTGGAGCGTCTCGCACTTGTTCTCGTTGTGTGTACTTTTATTTATCCAGTAAATAAAAGTACACACAACCAAAAAGCGCTCCACACTTTTTGAATTTACCATTATATCGTAACTAATACAAGTCAATTTAATTGTTTTATATTTTTCAGTGCGTTTTTAAAGTGTTTTTTTAGTTTTTTAAACTATATTTCTAGTCAACAGCCTTTACAATCGCACCATCCCCCGCAGGGCTTCGAGATCGGCACTTGGAGCAACGACATGGCGTCCTCCATACCGGACCCTGACGATTACGACGAGATGCTCGAGCCTCTACCACCCAACTTGACCTTCTGCACCTCTGCCTCGGGTGAGTCCGAGTTATAAGTCCCTCTAATATGGTCGAGGAGAGCGATGGCTGGCACATGCGTCAACTCGTGAACGGGTGCTGCTTTTGGGGTCTGGTCTGCTTTGGTTGTGATCCCGCAACTCATTAATATTCATGTTCCCATATCCCAATGTGTACAACCAAACAAGAGAAATTTTATTAGCAAAGCTAATTAAAAAATATCGGACTATTTAGATGACAAAAAGGGGGGGGGGGTACGATATCGTTATTACATCAGCAGTTATTATTTACTTTTTTACACAAATGGCAACCCACAAATCGTTAAATTCCTCTATCTTAAGCCTATTTGCTAAGTCCATTAATTACGTGAGTCATTTTTGAGAATTTTTTGACCCCCCTCCCCCCTCCCTTTGTGGCATATCGTAAGATTTTCCTCAACTCCCTTCCCCTCCCCTAATCTCAAGCGAGATTCTGCAAAACTTCTATTCTTCTAAACGTGTTAGATTAATAAGAAAAAAAACAAAAAAAAATTAATTTTAGCAATTTTACACCGTTTTCTGCGAGAAAAATAATTACGTAATATTTGCCAAGACCCCCCCCTACCCCCTAAGTGAGATTTGGAAATATTTAACTTGATCCCCTCCCCCCCTAGAACACCTCACGTAATTAATGGACGCCCCCTAACTGCTGATGATAGTGATGATGATGATGATGGTTGTTTTTTTTAACTTAGGCGGTGTGAACTGGTGCGAACCGATACAGAAGACCAAGATCGACTACAAGCCGACCCGCATGTACTCTGTGGCCGACAGCGATTGTTCATACACGTCGAGGTAACTTTTTTAATTTATTTTTGTTTTGGCATCACACGATTTGTGTATTTGCCAGTGTCAAGTATTAAATATTTCAAAGTCAGAGAGTAGAATCAAGTATTAATGGTGCTGATGAAAGTTAAAATAAAACGGTTGTGGCAAAAAGAATCCTTCGTGACTTCCTATTTCCAGCGGTACCTGCGACTCTCGCCCGTCACATGTACGCTCGTTTGACCGCACGATCCTCTCCCATTCTTTCAAGGTGCTAGCTAAGTTTGGGCGCTTTTATCTCGCCGATGACATTCGGCTCGGCCACCAGTTCTTCAATTTCTCGGTTTTTTCTCTTGCGACATACTCCACCCTCAGACTGTACAATCAACAACAAAAGTCGCTGAACAATCCCACTTTTTTCTGTTATTCTCATAATCTTAGACACCAATTTTTGACCTCATCACCACCTAAAATCAGGTGTGTTATGTTGTGGTCAAAATGATACCATGTAAAATGTAAAAAAACAATAACAATTACTGATTTAAGAATAAGAATAAGAATCATTTATTTGCAACAAATTATACAAAATACAAAACAAAACAATATGCAATAAGAAATAACTACAAACGATGTATCGAAACACATTTGGAAAATCGAGAACGATAAGCTACTTTTGTCGCTCACTGTACTGGAGCTCCAGGTGGAGGACTGGCGGGAGGTGGCGCGGGACAGACCGAAGTGGCGTCTTTTGTTATCGGAGGCCAAGACTCACTTTGGGTCGTTGCACCATCTCAGTTACTGCTTACTGTTCTCAAACTTTACACGGACTTTCTTTGAGCAACTAGAGAAGTCACTGATCAGGACTATGTTTAAAAGAAATGCAGATAATCTCGTCTCGTCGCTCGGATGCAAATTGAAATAGTAATAAATGTATACCGGGTGCTGCTTGTGGGGTCTGGTCTGCTTTGGTTGTGATCCCGCAACTCGTTAATATTCATGTTCCCATATCCCAATGTGTACAACCAAACAAGAGAAATCTTATTAGTAAAGCTAATTAAAAAATATCGAACCATTAGATGACAAAAAACGCTTGGGATTTTAGTGAACTTGCTCCAATTCAATCAATCTTCTTATATATAAAAATCAATTGCTGTTCGTTAGTCTCGCTAAAACTCGAGAATGGCTGGACCGATTTGGATAATTTTGATCTTCAAATATCTGTAGAAGTTTAGGGAAGGTTTAAAAGGTGAGAACAATTAGAATAATTGCCGGGAAACCCCTAAAAATAGCGCTTTCCTTTTCCCCATATAAACGCTTTCTAATTAAAATGAACTTTATTGCTATTCGCTAAAGTTCATTGATTTTTTGATTTTTCGATTGAGGCAGTACGAAGTCTGCCGGGTCAGCTAGTTAGTAATAAGAATTAAATTGTCAATGTGATCGCGCCAAAAAAATTACCTGCCGGGCGTTTCTTGCCTGTTCTTTTGCCGGCGTAAGGAGGTTGGAACAGGCGTAGCTAGTTTTAAAGTCACAATGTATCCTATTGAATAAACATATTTTTGATTTGATTTGACCTGTTGCAGTGACTTCGACACGGACGATTCCGATTTCGACACAATCGACGACAGTGATGACGACACGGACACCAGTGGCTTCTGTAGCAGCCGGACAATCAACCGTACGTTAATATTTATGTATATATATGAACTAGCTGACCCGGCGAACTTCGTATCGCCAATAAAAGTCACATTTTAAACCTTCCCTAAACTTCCACAAATATTTCAAGATCAAAATTGTACAAATCGGTCCAGCCATTCTCAAGTTTTAGCGAGACTAACGAACAGCATTTGATTTATATAATATAATATATTAGGGTGTCCCAAGATATAAGGGACATTTTTTTTTTCGCGAAATCAATTACGCATACCCTCTATTTTTATTAGGTTTGACCGCTTTGACTCAAATAATAAATATTATTGTGATTGGACAACGATAACCCGTGCCGACTTGATGCCAAACTTTTGACATGAAAATTTGTACCGACTCACTGTAAGAGGAATTAAAAACTTAATTTTTATTACTTAATTTAGACTCCAATACACCCAAAATAATTATATTTAATGTAAATGAATGAATTATTTATTAATTTAAATTAAAGAATAATATTATTGTTCAAATTTATTTTTTAAAGTTGGTTTTTTTAAGTCAGGAATAATTTTCCGGTGTTCTTGTACGCAACGTAATAAAAAATGTTTTTGTTCCTCCTCAATAGTGATTAATCCATGAAAGTCTTGCATTAACTTAACCGCTCTTTTAGCTACGGCTTGAAATAACTATAGGAAGACGTTTTTCTTTTGATTTCCGAACATTTAATGCAGGCAAAAGCTTGCCGTCCCAATGAACAGTCACAGCCATCGGTACCTTATTTTGGAAATAATTTCTTATGGCTTCAACGCGTTCCTTCTGTTTTTCTGTCCGAATTATTTAGATAGAAGACTTAATTATCGGAAATTCATCATAATTATATCAAAGTGCTTCAATAGTTGCTTCAAGAATGAACACAGAATCTCTCATACTCAATTGACACCTATCTAGCGCTGCTACTAATTATGGAGTAATAAAATCTCTCCGCAGAGGTGTTTTTCTGGATTGCATGTTGTCGACAATAGGCTTCAGTACGTCCTCTTGTTAATCTAAGTTTTCATTAGATTCAGATGATAGTCGTCTTGTTACGGTACATAACATGATGTCGAAGGAGTCTGTCGTTTTTCTTCAATAGTTCTGAGGCGCGCTCTTGCCGCTCTATCAGTCAATTATTATTTTTTTATCCACTCCTGCTATTGACGCTGTAAAAAGATTCTATCCTCATTTATTTTCATTAATTGAAGCGCATCGGCATGTGCAATGTCAAACAAATTATCTAAATTGTTGACAGTTTTGACGATCTTGTGTTTTTTGTGCATTTTTTTGCCAGTCCCTCCAAACTTGATATATATTTTTACATTCTTTTTACACAATTAGCCAAGATTTAGTAGGAATACGCGCCTTTCCCCAATAGATAATACATTCGCGAATAGTGAGATTCGCGCTTTCATCGACAGTAATTAAACTCACTTCACGGATATTGTAAAATAAAACTGCTAGAACTTGTCCATTAAACGGAAGTTTTAAACCCGTTATTTGATGTTCTACGTCACCTATTAAAAATGTACCCTTTTAGAACTGCGTAATTGCACTGACATGTTGGCTGACTGAAAACAATGCGAGTTCTATAAAAAAAACGAGTAATCACAAGCACATCGACACGTTAGGTCGCGTCAGCCTTAGGAGCAAGTACTGAGATGTATCGATGTAAGTCGGCACGGGTTACCGAGGTCCTACCTTCCTAAAATTTTATTTATAATTGTTTTGACCTAAAAGTAAAAAAATAAGAGGGTATGCGTTACAAAAAAAACACTTTAATTTTTTTGGGACACCCTAATATATATATATATTATAAGAGAGATATATAAGAGAGATATATAAGAGAGAGAGAGACTTTAATTGGGTAAAACTGCACACAATAACGAAAAATATAGAAACGCTCAAAAAACAGTAACATTGCAAATAAGCCAAAGATAGTTGCGCCCCGCTGTTTCACCCGTGTCTTCCCGTTATCCCGCAGGAACCTTTTTCCGGGATAAAAAGTAGCCTATGTGTTAATCCAGGATATAAGCTATCACCATTCCAAATTTTATTCAGATCCGTTCAGTAGTTTTTGCGTGAAAGAGTAACAAACATCCATCCATCCATACGAGCGATGGTGGCCGAACGGTTAGGCGTGCGACTTACAAGACGCCGCCACCGAGTTCGAATCCTCTCGGCCCTGCACCTATGACTTAATAAGTTACGTGCGGATTTGCCATCGCTCAAAACGGTGAAGGAAAACATCGTGAGGAAACCGGCGTGTCCAAGAACTGCATCATTCAAGGGCATGCGACATCTACCAACCCGCAC
Organism: Opisthograptis luteolata; assembly: GCA_931315375.2. NCBI lineage: Eukaryota > Metazoa > Arthropoda > Insecta > Lepidoptera > Geometridae > Opisthograptis > Opisthograptis luteolata. Next base: position 4,008,587 of record OV928063.1, on the reverse strand, counting down.
TGGGCCCGCGTGATAGATTATAGCGCATACTCTCTCTCTCTCTCTCTGAGAGAAGGCCAGAGTCCCAGCAGTGGGAACGTGGAAGGCTGATGATGGTGATGATAATCCATCCATACTCACAAACTTTCACGTTTATAATATTAGTAGGATGTAAATAGGTATCGAATTCCTTTGTAGACGCGGTGGGTGTCCGAATAGAATACAAAACAGCGCATGAAGCGGAGGCGGTCGATGTAGCGAGGAAGAAGCAAGCGCCTCTCGCGCCGCAGGTAATGTCTTTATTAATTACTAGCTTCAAAGTCTCAGCCCGATCGGTTTAAAATTGACAAAGTTTCATACAAACTTTCATCCCCTATTTTATCCCCTTGGGGGTAGAATTAATCAAAATCCTTTCTTAGCGGATGCCTACGTCATAACATCTACCTGCATGCCAAATTTCAGCCCGATCCGTCCAGTGGTTTGGGCTGTGCGTTGATAGATCACTATGTCAGTCAGTCACCTTTGAGTTATATATATTTCGCTAATAAAAGTTACCTTTTAAACCTTCCCTGAACTTCCACTAATATTTCAAGATCAATATTATCCAAATCGCTAGTTTTAGCGAGACTAACGAACAGCAATTGATTCAGCAAATCAATATGTCAAGCTTTACTACTAAAATGACATATGATGACATGACATATCGATCCAAAACCGCTCAGGATCGATTATTAATTTCGGGCGATAAATTTGAAGTTAAATTTGAACTCTAACATTTGATTACATTGTTAGTTTGTTTGTTACAAGTGAAGCGAAGAAAGTGTTTTTAAGCTGAGCTTTTACGTAATTGAATGTTCGATTGCAGCGCGACCATCGCGTCGCGCGCCGCGACCGCCGAGAGCTGCTGGAGTTGATGAAGGACGGACTGCCAGACGAAACAGTAAGTTACAAATGACCATACATAATTATCTAATCATATCTTACATCTTACAGGTTAGCGTTTGACCACAAGTCGCCTGATGTTAAGGCGCTGGTTCCCAATCTAACCTGAAAAACGGGGTTAATTAAAACTATCTCTTTGTGTAATTTGGTCTAAAAAAATCTAATAAAAATATATATTAATCTAGTTGATATATAGCAGAACACCTTCAGGCCGAAAAATGCAAAAAACGTATTTATATATTGAAAAAAAATGTGCAAAGTGTCCCATTTTCTAAAAGTTTAACACTACTTTACTCCTAAACTATATATGCAACAAAGACTTGTTAATACCATCAGCGTGTTAAGAAATATAATACCCAAACCACCTGCAGGCCATTTTTTGAAAATACTGCTTTAATTATTTTTTTGAGAATTTTTTACGTACTTCATACTCGCAAATCGCCACGTCAGTCTCTCATAAAGTCAGTGCGGGATGCTTTCACCTGTTCAAGCAAGGTCAACGGCGTATGGCAGGACCTTAAGTGACGATGTGGTCGAAGATGGCACCACGCTACACCTGGACTGGGAACTGGCTCTCAAGTGAGGCTGCCGGAACACACCGATAGGTGCACGGCGACAGATTGTTAACTTGAGGATGGTAGCTAGACAGGCGAGCACTAGAGCATGCCCTGCCATACCAAGCTATGGTTTCATCACTATGTTTTCCTTCACCGAAAGCTCAAGCTCATTGTAGGAAGCCACGACCTACGGATCGCAAGCTGATATGAAATGAAATGAAATGAAATGAAAATACATATATTTCTGACACACACAATATCGCACAAATTAGGGACAAGAACAAAAAGTAACAATAATACATAAAATACACAGGTGCGACATTGCGCGATGTCAGAAATAGGTCCCCGCTCAGCATACAACTGAGGCTGTACACCAGCCTCAGTTACTGATTTTCAGCCGGAACCCATTTCATGACATCACGGACAAATACAAACAGAGAACAAAAAATAAAAATGGAAGTAGAAATATTAGCATATTATATTTATACAAAGTAAGAGAATAAAAGACAAAACAAGAATTTAAATAAGAAACACAGATAACAAAATCAAATAGACACAAAAAGAAGGCAAAAAACTGACATTATCTTCCGACGTGATATCACTACTGATGAGCGGTCTTCGCCATCGTAATGTAGCCTAAAAATTAAGCAACGTGCCCATTCCTTCCGCAGTACGTGGAGAAATTCAAACGCTCCGTCGAACAACACAAGCACAACATCGTCACTAAAGGGAACCTCATCAAAAAGGACGCAGCAATCATGGAACTACTCCCCGAGCTACCAGAGACTAAATACAACAAGACCATAAACGTTACAGCCACAGATAATAAAATAAAAGAGATGTTTCCTTATAAAAGCGAGATAAGCCTGGCAAGCGGTCAGATCAGCTTGGAAAGCATAGAGAAGAACAAAAAAGTTCTGCTGTCAAATCTAAAAAACTCTTTGTCTAATGACGAGATTAAAAAGTTGACTTGTTTCTCTATGGTCGATGTCGATATAGACTCTCCAAGTTACGTGAACGAGAAAGTTCTGAATGTAGGCTTCGATTCCAAGGAAAAATATGAGGATAAAGTTTTGAACTACGAGAAGAGGGAATTTGGACCTTACTACACTGATAATAGAAGTCAGAAAGGGAAGGAGTTCAATTTTGATTATCAACCCGATTTGGAGGGGCATCCCGGGCCGAGTCCCAGTGTCATTTTGCAGGTACGTTCTGTTTTAGCTATATATAAACTAAATATATACTTTAGAAATACTAGCTGCGACCCCGCGGTTCCACCCGCGTCTTCCTGTTATCCCGTAGGAACCTTTTCCGGGATAAAAAGTAGCCTATGTTTTAATCTTTGAAACCCTCGCTACGCTCAGGATTCTATATTTGATATAAAATATAAGCTATCTCCATTCCTAATTTCACTCAAATCCGTTCAGTATCCATCCATCCATACTCACAAACTTTAACGTTTATAATATTAGTTAGGGATCTATTAAGTTTTTCCCATCATATATTCTATTCTATTAAGTTTCTCCCCAGGCGCTGACGATGTCTAACGCGAACGACGGCATCAACCTGGAGCGGCTGGAGACGATCGGCGACAGCTTCCTCAAGTTCGCGATCACAGCCTACCTGTACTGCGCGCACCCCACCGTCCACGAGGGCAAGCTCAGCCACATGAGGAGCAAGCAGGTCAGACACACACACAACATGCTCTGTGTAGCCGAGGGCAAGCTCAGCCACATGAGGAGCAAGCAGGTCAGACACACACACAACATGCTCTGTGTAGCCGAGGGCAAGCTCAGCCACATGAGGAGCAAGCAGGTCAGACACACACACAACATGCTCTGTGTAGCCGAGGGCAAGCTCAGCCACATGAGGAGCAAGCAGGTCAGACACACACACAACATGCTCTGTGTAGCCGAGGGCAAGCTCAGCCACATGAGGAGCAAGCAGGTCAGACACACACACAACATGCTCTGTGTAGCCGAGGGCAAGCTCAGCCACATGAGGAGCAAGCAGGTCAGACACACACACAACATGCTCTATGTAGCCGAGGGCAAGCTCAGCCACATGAGGAGCAAGCAGGTCAGACACACACACAACATGCTCTATGTAGCCGAGGGCAAGCTCAGCCACATGAGGAGCAAGCAGGTCAGACACACACACAACATGCTCTGTGTAGCCGAGGGCAAGCTCAGCCACATGAGGAGCAAGCAGGTCAGACACACACACAACATGCTCTGTGTAGCCGAGGGCAAGCTCAGCCACATGAGGAGCAAGCAGGTCAGACACACACACAACATGCTCTATGTAGCCGAGGGCAAGCTCAGCCACATGAGGAGCAAGCAGGTCAGACACACACACAACATGCTCTATGTAGCCGAGGGCAAGCTCAGCCACATGAGGAGCAAGCAGGTCAGACACACACACAACATGCTCTGTGTAGCCGAGGGCAAGCTCAGCCACATGAGGAGCAAGCAGGTCAGACACACACAACATTGTCTATGTAGCCGAGGGCAATTCTTAAAAACTGATCATAATTCCCGTTGCAGGTGTCGAACCTGAACCTGTACCGGCTCGGGCGCGCCAAGCGGCTGGGCGCGCGGATGATAGCCAGCAAGTTCGAGCCGCACGACAACTGGCTACCACCCTGTCACCGGGCGCCGCCCACGCCGCCACACGACCACCGGGTAACTGTCTACCACCACCATTGTCAGGGGATGAAGAAATCAGATATTGAAACGATTGTGGCCCAGTGGTAGTGACGTTGACTTGCGATCTACATATAGGTCATGGTTTCGAATCCTACAGTGAGCTTGAGCTTTCGGTGAAGGAAAACATCGTGATAAATAGCTTGGTGGTAGGGTGTTTTCAAGTGGTTGCCTGGCTAGCTACTAAGTTAAGAATCTGTCGCCAAGCACCTATCGGTGTGTTCCGGCAGCCTCACTTGAGAGCCAGTTCCCAGTCCAGGTGTAGCGTGACGCCACCATCGACCACATTGTCACTTAACATCAGATGACTTGTGGCCAAACGCTACCCTGTAAGTAGTAAAAAAAAATGAAAATATGTATGTACAAGGAAGTAACGGAAGTATTTTCTTTCAGCTAGATACACAGGACGGGAAGGTTCTAGAAGCGCCGCCTGATAACACCATCACCGGATGCTACATACCTTACAATCTGATCACCCAGCACAGCATACCAGGTTAGTTTACATCATCATCATCATCCTTGTTCGAGCGCTATCAGCTGAAGCGCGGCGCGGGGGGTCTCCTCATTCATCGCACCGCCACCGACGGCACCAGTCGCGCTGATTCGCCCTCTTTGTCACACCTTTTATATATTTCGTACATAATCATAATATACCAGTTTCTACAGTCCACTATTGTTTATTTGAAGACCTATAATAGTTAGGTCCTTAACAATCATCATCATTTTATCATTCCTCCAATCCGCACAAAACGATTCGCTTCCACATTTATAATGCGAACGGCGAAGGAGTGGAACACTTTACCGGCGTCCTTGTATCCCGATACGTATAATTCTCCCAGCCTTCAAGTCCAAAGTGAATAGGTATCTTCTAGGTAAGCATGTTCCATCATCGACCTCGTCTTCACTTACCATCAGGTGAGACTGGGGTCAAATGCTTGCCAATTGCTAATAAAAAATAAAAAAAAATCATACTAATCCTATCCATTTTTTTTGTAATTCGGATACGATTGGTACTAATATTATAAACGTGAAAGTTTGTGAGTATGGATGGATGGATGTTTGTTACTCTTTCACGCAAAAACTACTGAACGTATTTGAGTGAAATATGGAACTCGGATATTACTATACTATTTATATTATGACAAAAAAGCTTGGGATTGTGGTGAAATTGCTCCAATTCAATCAATTAGTATTAAGAATAAAACTGTCATTGTGATCGCGCCAAAAAAATTACCTGCCGGGCGTTTCTTGCCTGTTCTTTTGCCGGCGTAAGGAGGTTGGAACAGGCGTAGCTAGTTTTAAGTTTGACGTTTTAAAGTGATCACAATGTATCCTATTGAATAATTTTTTGTTTTTTTTTACTACTTACAGGGTAGCGTTTGACCACAAGTCGCCTGATGTTAAGTGACGATGTGGTCGAAGGTGGCGTCACGCTACACCTGGACTGGGAACTGGCTCTCAAGTGAGTCCGCCGTAACACACCGATAGGTGCTTGGCGACAGATTCTTAACAAAAGGGGGGTAGCTTATACCCTGAATTAACACATAGGCTACTTTTTATCCCGGAAAAGGGTTCCTGCGGGATAACGGGAAGACGCGGGGCGCAACAAGTACAAAATAAACATGTTTTAAACTGAATTCTACTCAACACGTCTTCTTCCAGATAAATCGATAGCGGACTGCGTGGAAGCCCTAATAGGGGCTTACCTGCTGGAGTGCGGGCCCCGCGGGGCGCTTCTCTTCATGTCCTGGCTGGGGATCAGCGTGCTGCCGCAGCACCGCGTCACGCTGCCTGGAGCCCCGGCGCGGGGGCGGAGCACCCAGGTGGGACAAACACAAACACGATATTGGTGTCGATTCGGTTTTGCATTCTCTAAAAAAAACTAAGTTTGAGAGATACAGAGAAAGACTTTATATGGGAAAAACTAATAATCATGCCCGCACAATCACATACATAGGCTCTGACCCCTAACTAGGTTTCCCTGTATCTAGGGTATCAGAAACTACGAGGATCCACAACACCCCCCCTTTTATAGCGATGATGGGTCAGTGGTAGTGACGTCGGCTTGCGATCCGTAGGACGTGGGTTCGAATCCTACAACGAGCTTGAGCTTTCGGTGAAGGAAAACATCGTGATGAAACCATAGCTTGGTGGTAGGGTATTTTCTAGTACTCGCTTGGCTAGCTACCACCCTCTTGTTAAGAATCTGTCGCCAAGCACCTATCGGTGTGTTCCGGCAGCCTCACTTGAGAGCCAGTTCCCAGTCCAGGTGTAGCGTGGCGCCATCCTCGACCACATCGTCACTTAACATCAGGTGACTTGTGGTCAAACGCTACCCTGTAAATAGTAAAAAAAAAAAATTAAAAAAAAACCAGACAGAAGAAATACTTGCGTTTTTTTTTCAATGCACAAATATTTGTTCTGTAGCGGGAATCGAACCCGCGACCTCACGCTTCACAGTCGGCTATCCGCCCATTGCGCCACATCGGTCGTCAACTGCACACAATAAAGAAACGCACAAAAAACAGTAACATGTACGTACATAAGCCATTATAGTGATATTATGTGATGGTACGAACACTGCTGCTGCAGCTTTGACAGGTCTTATAGTATTGCTGTCTTTTTCTAACCACTGAAGTAAAAAAAGCCCAAGTATCTCAAACGGGTTCTCGAACTTCTTCCAAAGCGCTTTTTTACAAACCTTCCAAATAGCATCGACTGCCCAATCAAGTACCTTGACCAACAAAGACGAATCGACTTGTATCAGTTCTCTCGTTGTAAGTGAAAAGACCGTCCTTAATAAACTCAAGTCACTCGATATCACTAAAGGATCTGGGAGCGATAGTGTTCACCCATACTATATAGTACAGTGCGCTGAACAGCTGGCCCCTCCCTTAACATTAATATTTAACCGATGCTTCCGTGAGGGAACCTTTCCTGATATTTGGAAACGGGCACTCATAGTTCCGATACATAAAAAAGGACCTAAGACCAAAATTGAAAACTATAGGCCCATCTCCATCCTGAACACCTTTAGCAAAATTGCAGAAAAACTAGTATACGAAGCAATCTATCCCACTATTTCTGTTCACATTCCACAACAGCAGCACGGTTTTCTTCAACGTAAATCAACTACATCTAACCTGGCACTATTCACCTCTTTTGTGCTGGAACAAATGGAACGTGCAGGACAGGTTGACGTGATCTACACTGATTTTGAAAAAGCTTTCGACCGCGTAGATCATTCCTTACTCATCCAAAAACTCAAACATCTTGGAATCCATGGGGATCTGTTGCGCTGGATCACCTCATACCTTTCTCGTCGGTCTCAGGCGGTTGTTGTTGGGGGTTTCAGGTCTGACTTTGTTGACATCCCCTCTGGTGTTCCTCAGGGTTCGCACCTTGGGCCCCTTCTCTATAACGTATTCTTATATGATATTTCTAAATGTTTCCAATACGCTGAACACCTCTTATATGCAGATGACAAAAAGGTCTTCATGGCCGTCCGCAATTACTCCGACTGCCTGAAACTCCAGAGTGACCTTGATCGTCTGGCTTGCTATTATAGGGACAATAACATCTTCGTAAATGTAAAAAAATGTCAATCTATTAGCTTTACCCGTAGAAATAACCCCACAATTTTTACATATGTTATGAATGGAAATTCGATTGAACGTGTCAACAGCATTAGAGACCTGGGGGTAATACTTGATAGTAAACTCCTATTTAACGAACATATAGACTCTATAATTATCAAAGCATACAAAAACCTTGGTTTTGTCAAGAGAGTGTGTGAGCCCTTCCATAATCCCGCCTGCATAAAATCTATATACTACGCCTATGTAAGGAGCATCTTGGAGTATGCAAGTTGCATTTGGAGCCCACAATACATTATGTATGATCACAGTATAGAACGTATTCAGAGCCTGTTTCTGAAATTTCTGAACTATAAAACCAGGAAACACTTCTTAGATTACACGGAAGGCTGTAGATATCATCGTTTGCTACCATTAAAACAAAGACGAACTGTACTTGACATGCTTTTGTTATACGATGTGCTTAGGGGGCGTCTGGACAGTCCAGCCATGCTTCAGTCTATCGGATTTAATGTGCCTCGTCGTCGCACCAGACACACACCGCTATTACATGTACCCTACCATCGTACAAACTACGCTAAGAACTCCATATTCACACGCATTACCAATACATATAATAAGCACTTTGGGGAAATAGACATATTCATCGGTAATAAACACGGTTTTCGTCACAAGATAATTCAAAACCTGGAAGTTCTATAGCGGCCCTTGTAGATTTCACTCAGGTATCTTCATCAGTATTTCCTCACCCAACTCCCCCCCCCCCCTTTTTTACACACACACACACACTACCACAAAACTACTCTCCAAACTTGCAACCATTGTAATTATCATTCATTAATTATACTGTTTTTCTTTTTTTTTTTCATTTTGTGCCATGTTCTAATAATATTAATGTGAAACTCTTTAATTGGCCTTACAATGTTAAGTATTCTATAAGCAATATAATTGTATTACGCTGTTGAGTTTCTTAATAAATAAATAAAAAAAATAAAAATTACTTTTGGACCTGTCAAACTTAGTTTAGTTTTAGAGAATGTAAAACCGAATCGACACCATTGTATGTGTCGAGTTAGGTGCTGGAACGGAAAAGTTGTAATCCTACGAAAATTTTTTGATTAAAAAATTGTTTTTTTGGTAGCCGAGTTGTTAGTGTCCCTGTCTACGAAGCTAGCGGTCTCAGGTTCGAATCCCGGTAAGGGCAAATATATTGTGTGTGATGAGCACGAATATATGTTCCCGAGTCTTGGATATTTCTTCTATCTATATAAGTATGTATATCGTTGTCTAGTACTAATGGTCCCCGATATTTATTTATCTATACTAATATTATAAAGAGGAAAAATTTGATTGTTTGTTTGTTTCGAATAGGCTCCGGAACTACTGAACCTATTTGAAAAATTCTTTCACTGTTGGAAAGCTACACTATCTGTGACGGACATAGGCTATATAATATTTCCAAAAAAATTAGGGATCCGTAAGAAAATAGCTATTTCGTAACCCAAGGTGTGAAATCGAAAACCTATTTTTGCGTGCGCTGCAAAAACTATTGACAATAGAACAAAATAATGTATTACGGGTTTGTAGGTTCCATTAAGATCTACAAAAATGTCCGCGAGAGCATATGTCTTACTATTATAGTTATGCCACAACAAGTGTTTTTTTTATTTTAAAAATTTAATTTAATTGCCGCTTCTAGAAAAGACTTTATTTGTATCTTGGTATTTATCCTTATCAAAATAAATTACTTTATATTCAAGATTGCTTCAATACCTTTATACAACTTTATGAATTATTCAATTTGGACATTCCATTTGAAAGTTATCACGATATTAGAAAAAAAGTTGCGTGGTAGCCGCTCACTCTGCTCGGCAATGTAGGCGTCACTGGGACCGGGTCGCACGGGAGGAAGGGTTTATGTGCGTGTATTAGAATTTTAAAATTTGAAATTTTTGTTATTATTCGTGCGAAGCCAGGGCGATCCGCTAGTATGAAATAAAATGTGATTGCTGATTATTATTTTATTTTTTTATTTATCTACAGAAACCGGCTCAGACACCGTCGCCGAAGCGGCAGCGGACCGTGTCCGACTCCTCGACGTCGTCCGCCGTGGAGTGGTCCGAGGAGTCGCAGTCGGAGTGCGAGGAGTGGGAGGGGGGCTGCGAGTTCGTGGGGCCCGTGGGGGCGAGGCACCCCTACAGGGACGGGGACGGGAACTGGGTGCAGGTAATATAGACAACAGGAAGGAATTTGTCACTTTCACGTCGTCGTCATTATAGTTTCATTAGGTGCGAGGCGCCAACCCGCACTGGGCCAGCGTGGTAGATTACAGCCCATACTCTCTCTCTTTGAGAGAAGGCCAGAGTCCCAGCAGTGGGAACGTGAAAGGCTGATCATGATAAATCTATAATATAAAAAATATATAGTTTAAAAAACTAAAAACAAACACTTTAAAAACGCACTCAAAAATATAAAATAATAAAATTGACTTGTATTAGTTACGATATAATGGTTAATTCAAAAAGTGTGGAGCGCTTTTTGGTTGTGTGTACTTTTATTTACCCAGTAAAAGAAGTGCTCCACACTTTTTGAATTAACCATTATATCGTAACTAATACAAGTCAATTTTATTATTTTATATTTTTGAGTGCGTTTTTAAAGTGTTTGTTTTTAGTTTTTTAAACTATATATTTGTAATTGTAGTCTAAACGTTCTATGTGTTGTTACAGGTTATATACGGCGAGCTGAAGGCGCCGCCATCTCCTCTGCTCCGGTATATTGCGGACCCGGAGGGGGAGCTTGAACAGATGCTATCAGGTAAGCTTGAATCCTACTCATATTATAAACGTGAAAGTTTGTGAGTATGGATGGATGTTTGTTACTCTTTCACGCAAAAACTACAGAACGGATCTGAATGACATTTGGAATGGAGATAGCTTAAACCATGCATTAACACATAGGCTACTTTTTATCCCAAAAAAAGTTCGGATAACGGGAAGACGCGCGTGAAACTGCGCCTCGCACCTTGAATTTATAATGACGACGACGTGAAAATGACAAATTCCTTCCTGTTTTCTATTTTACCTGCACCCAGTTCCCGTCCCCGTCCCTGTAGGGGTGCCTCGCCCCCACGGGCCCCACGAACTCGCAGCCCCCCTCCCACTCCTCGCACTCCGACTGCGACTCCTCGGACCACTCCACGGCGGACGACGTCGAGGAGTCGGACACGGTCCGCTGCCGCTTCGGCGACGGTGTCTGAGTGGTGTTTTATCCCTGAAAAATGTTCCTGCGGGATAACGGGAAGACGCGGGTGAAACCGCGGGGCGCAACTAGATTTAAATGAAAGAACATTGGCCACTTTTCATACTGTCTTGGACCTGACAGCAATATATCTACTATATAAATATGACGAATCCGATCTATTTCCTTCCTTACTATTGGATTTACTCCGTTACTGTCTGCCATGGTATGCAGATTTCACGTGGGCGTTCTGAGGGAGGTGTTGGTTGCAATAATAGAAGGCCATTACAAATTAAACTGACACTGTATTCTTGACGATTCAACAATGTAGGTACATCTAGAATATTCCACAATCACTAGGTAATACGGAACGCGGGACAGTTCCAAGATGCTTCCTCGACCGCCGCCGCAAGCAAACTGTGTAGTTTCTCCTGTCGAGTAATGCCATCAAGACTCTGTCGAGCGCCACTAGGTGGCACTGGCGTTCCGATTACGTCGAATCCATTTCAAATCTCGAACCCGTTTCCGACAAATATAAGTCGGGTTTTCCTTCCTGACGCTATAACTCCAGAACGCACGAACCGATTTTCACGGTTTTGCATTCGTTGGAAAGGTTTAGGGCTCCGTGAGGTTTATAGCAAAGAAAATTTAGGAAAAATTTCAACTGAAAAGCGGGAAAATCTTACATAAAACGAAGCCATCTGGTGGCGAAACGGAGTTCGCCGGGTATGCTAGTTTTGTATAAAAATTACGAATAGCTAATTGAAGTTATGCGACCTGCCTAAAACAATTATTGGGTTGTGAAATTAACGATAAGTTCAGAAAAACAAAAATAAGTACAACAAAATTGGTAGACTATGACGTATTGTAGCGTAGCAAAAGCAAACAAATGTCATTAGACACTACGAAGTTAAAAATTCAATATATTTTTTTTTATCATTTCCTAAAATGTCGTTTGTTTATTCTTAATTATTCTTACAATTTTTTTTTAAATATTTCTCGTTTTTATACAACCTCAGGTCCGTTTTGGCCATTGTTCTTTGGTACAGAGATAGTCTAAAGCCTGAGGAAGGATATAGGCTACTTTTTATCGCGATAAACTGTAGCCCACGCGGGTGAAACCGCAGGGAACAGCTAGTTAAAAATATCTCTCCACAGGCTACGATTCCTTGGAGAGGACTCTCCAGTACCGGTTCAAAGACCGCTCCCTCCTGCTTCAAGCGCTTACCCACGCGTCGCATCAGCGGAACCGGCTCACTGACTGCTACCAACGACTCGAGTTCCTAGGCGATGCTATATTAGGTGAGTACAAAATCGATCATCATCATCATCAGCCCGTGTCAGTCCACTGCTGGACATAGGCCTCTCCCAAGGTACGCCACTGAGCCCGGTCTTCGGCTCTTCTCATCCAACCACCGCCAGCCACTCGGCGCAAGTCGTCGCTGCAGCTAGTCGCAGCGCGTCCTACACTACGTGCGCCAAGTCGCGGTCTCCACTCAACAACACGTCTACCGCAACGGTTGTCGGTTCTGCGGCTTATATGACCAGCCCACTGCCACAAAAACTAAATCGATATTTTTTTGAAGTGAAAACTTCTATAGCTGCGTTGGGATTTTTGTTGGGATGAGTAAAATATTCTAAACTTGCGACAGGACACATGAACTGATCGAAAATTCGTAAGACGGTGGGAGAGTAGACCACCGGCGCGGCGTACGAGAGGAAGCGATATCCCCCTCTCTTTCTACCGCGCGGCGAAAATGTACGCGTGCTCCTGCTGTTAGGTTTAACGGCGCAGGGCGCTTGCAGTTTTTACTTCTGCTGGCACTCGCGGAGCGCAAATCGTTTTTTTTACTACTTAAAGGGTAGCGTTTGACCACAAGTCACCTGATGTTAAGTGACGATGTGGTCGAAGGTGGCGCCACGCTACACCTGGACTGGGAACTGGCTCTCAAGTGAGGCTGCCGGAACACACCGATAGGTGCTCGGCGACAGATTCTTAATTTGAGCGTGGGAGCTAGCCAGGCGAGCACTTAAAAAGGCCCTACCGCCAAGCTTTCATCGCCGAAAGCTCAAGCTCATTGTAGGATTCGAGCCCACGACCTTTTAGATCGCAAGTCAACGTCACTACCACTGGGCCATCATAGTTTCAATATCGGATTTCTTCGTGGTCGTGTGGCGGCGTGGGCGGCGCCCAGTGACTGGTTGGCTATGGTTTCATCACGATGTTTTCCTTCACCGAAAGCTCAAGCTCATTATAGGATTCGAACCCATGTTCTAGGATTGCAATCCGTCGTCACTACCACTGCGCCGTCATCGCTTCACTCGCTTGCGGCCCATACTGAGGGAAGGCCAGAGGCCCAGCAGTGGGAACGTAATAGGCAGATGATGCTACCTGTTCCAGATTACCTTATAACCCGTCACCTGTACGAGGACCCGCGGCGTCACTGCCCGGGCGCTCTCACCGACTTGCGCTCCGCACTTGTCAACAATACCATATTCGCGACGCTGGCTGTACGACACGGGTTCCACAAGTAAGTAGAGAGAGAGAGAGAGATAGAGAGAGAGAGAGAGGGGGAGAGAGATAGAGAAAGGCTGAACCGATTTGGCTGAAAATTGGTGGGGAGGTAGCTTAGGACCAGGAAACGGACATAGGGTACTTTTTATCGCGATAAACTGTAGCGCACGCGGGTGAATCCGCGGGGAACAGTTGGTACATAAATAAATAAAAAAAATTTAAACATTAAAATACTACGAGTATAACAATGTTTGTAAAGTAAGAAATAAAAGCAAAATAACTACTTTGACAAACAAAAGAACGGTTGAAGTAGCAAGCGTTTTTATCGCGATAAACTGTAGCCCACGCGGGTGTAACCGCGGGGAACAGCTAGTACTCCATTTTTCTTCTGTGCTCACAGTCTTATATATACACACCGGCACAATTAGCGGAACAGAAAAAAAAGTGAGACTATGAGATAATAACGCATATATTTGACGAAAATGTAATTAGACACAAAATAACAAATTGATTAACATCTTTTAACAACGACTTTAAAAAGTCTTCGTTATTTTTTATTGAAAAATAAAGAAATTTGAAATAAGTGAAATTTTTAGATGATTATGAACCGTCACAAAAAATAAAAAAAAGTAAGCATTAAATGATTTAACAATAAAATTAAAGCAAAATTAATAACGAGTGTTTCCCCCTCTTGCTCTGATTACGGTTTCCATTCGTCTGGGCATGCTACAGATTATGTTATCGATGATTTCTTAAAGCAACCTCTCCCACTCCTCAAGTAATGCGTTTCCAAGTTCATTCAGATTGTTGGGGGGTGGCATTCTGGATTTAACCCTTCTTTTTAGCAAGTCCCAGACATGCTCTATCGGATTCATATCGGGGGAATTTGCTGGCCACTGCATCACCGGTATACCTACGTGGCTCAGATATGCCTGTACCGATTGTGCACTATGAGCACGAGCATTATCTTGCATTAGAATAAAGTCGTCACCAATAAATGGGGCAAATGGTACACCATGTTCTTCTAAAATGTCTCTGATGTATCGATCTGCTGTCATGGTCCCTCCTGTGACTATCACTAACTCCGTGCGAGCTCCCAAACATATCCCTCCCCAAACCATAATCGAGCCGCCACCATAAGCCACTGTGTGTTCAAAATTAGACTGTATGTGGCGTTCTCCTTTGCGTCTCCATATTCGCTGTCTCCCATCAATCTGTTTTAAAAGAACTCTGCACTCATCAGTAAAGAGAACCTGCTGCCATTCGTTCAAATCCCAATGACGATGTTCTCGCGCATAGCTTGTGTTCCGCTAATTGTGCCGGTGTGTATATATATGTATTTGCAGATACTTCCGCCACATGTCGCCGGGTCTCAACGAGGTTCTAATCAAATACGTGAGAATACAGGAGGAGAACGGGCACTCCATTAGTGAAGAGGTAAGTCGGACAGCCCCACTTGAGAGCCAGTTCCCAGCCCAGGTGTAGCGTGGGGCCACCTTCGACCGCATCGTCACTTTCTTAATTGTTTTTTCTAGTTGCGCCCCGCGGTTTCACCCGTGTCTTCCCGTTATCCCGCAGGAACCCTTTTCCGGGATAAAAAGTAGTGGTATAAGCTATCTCCATTGCAAATTTCATTCCGATCCGTTCAGTAGTTTTTGCGTGAAAGAGTAACAAACATCCATCCATCCATACTCACAAACTTTCACGTTTATAATATTAGTAGGACTAGCTGCGCCCCCGCGGCTTCACCCGCGTGGGCTACACTTTTTTGCAACAAAAACTATTATATTTCCTTCTGCAGAGTTTGAGCTACCTCCATACCAAATATCATAGTTGCCAGCTTATCTGTGTTCTACAGGTTACATTATGGAGAGTGTGCGACGGAACTACACAACCTCATTCCACCATCCCCATTCCACTATCGAACAACAAGACGCACGGAAACACGTCATCCTTACATGGTTGAAATTCCCCCAATCCGTACAAAACGTTTCGCTTCCACATTTATAATGCGAACGGCGAAGGAGTGGAACACCTTGCCAGCGTCTTTGTTTCCCGATAAGTATAACTTGGGAGCCTTCAAGTCAAGAGTGAATAAGTATCTTCTAGGCAATCATGCTCCATCTTCGGCCTCGTCATCACTCACCATCAGGTGAGACTGGGGTCAAATGCTTGCCTATCTATTATAAAAAAAAAATAAAGAAATCGTCAAGATCGGTTCAGCGGTTTGGTCGTGAAATGGTAACAAACAAACAGACAGTTTTACTTTACCAGCTCCGCGGTTTCACCCGCGTCTTCCCGTTATCCCGTAGGAACCTTTTTCCGGGATAAAAAGTAGCCTATGTGTTAATCCAGGGTATAAGCTACCTCCGTTCCGAATTTAGCTTAAATCCGTTCAGTAGTTTTTGCGTGAAAGAGTAACAAACATCCAATCCTTCCTACTAATATTGTAAACGTGAAAGTTTGCGAGTATGGATGGATGGATGTTTGTTACTCTTTCACGCAAAAACTACAGAACGGATTTGAATGAAATTTGGAATGGAGATAGCTTACACCCTGGATTAAAACATAGGCTACTTTTTATCCCGCAAAAAGTTTCCTGCGGGATAACGGGAAGACGCGGGTGAAACTAGTACATCCATAATCACAAACATTCACGTTTATAATATTAGTAGAATTGTGCGGTCTTTATTATTATAATTCTTATCTTGTCCCCAGCATTACCTGATCCAAGAAGATGAGCTTGAGCAAGCGGAAGACGTTGAGGTGCCGAAAGCTCTGGGCGACTTGTTCGAGTCCGTCGCAGGCGCTATATTTCTAGACTCGGGTATGTATATCTACTCGAAACGATGGCACTGTCGTTGTGACGTCAGCTGGCGATCAACTGGGAGGAATACTGACATTTTTTCACGCTTGATGGCGCATGGTAGCGTTTGACCACAAGTCACCTGGTGTTAAGTGACGATGCGGTCGAAAATGGCGCCACGCTATACCTCGACAAGGAACTGGCTCTCAAGTACCTTCTACTAATCCTGCGTATGTTACAGGCCGAGTTGCTCAGCGAGCAATGGAAAGGGCAATGCTTAGGGTTTCTCTGAGGGATCGAAAAAGAAACGAGGTGATCTGTCAAAGAATTAAAGTCACCGATTTAGCCCACAGAATTAGCAAGCTGAAGTGGCAGTGGGCTGGTCATATAAGCCGCAGAACCGACAACCGTTGCGGTAGACGTGTTGTTGAGTGGAGACCGCGACTTGGCGCACGTAGTGTAGGACGCGCTGCGACTAGCTGCAGCGACGACTTGCGCCGAGTGGCTGGCGGTGGTTGGATGAGAAGAGCCGAAGACTGGGCTCAGTGGCGTACCTTGGGAGAGGCCTATGTCCAGCAGTGGACTGATACAGGCTGTTGATGATGATGACAGATAGACAGATATACAGATTAAATAATTTTTTTACGGTAATTTTTACAATTATAGTTCAATATACAAAAAGATATGCAATGCAAATAAAAATTTGACTAAATCAAATTAACAAAATTAAATTAAATTAATGAAATAAAAATCAATTGAATAATATAAAAATTTAAATAATATTATAAAAATAGTACTACAAAAAAGAAATTGAAATGAAATGAAAATACATTTATTACTGACACACACAATATCGCACAAATTAGGGACAAGAACAAAAAGTAACAATCACACATAAAATAGACAGGTGCGACATTGCGCGATGTCAGAAATAGGTCCCGGCTCAGCATACAACTGAGGCTGCACACCAGCCTCAGTTACTGATTTTCAGCCGGAACCCACTTCATGACATCACGGACAAGTATAAACAGAGAACAAAAAAATAAAAATGGAAGTAAAAATATTCAAACGTCACAGTAAGAATTCGTCAATCGAATATACCGTCTTCTCGACGAGCCAGTTTTTTGATGATGATGATGATGATGCTACAGGCATGTCCCTGGATGCCGTGTGGCAGTCGTACGTGCGGCTGATGGGAGCCGAGCTGGAAGCCTTCAGCGCCGCCGCGCCCAAGTCGCCGGTCCGGGAGCTGCTGGAAGCGGAACCGGACACTGCCAAGTTTGGGTGAGGACTCGTCTCCTTTCTTATTAGTAAAGCTTAAAACAAAACTAGTTGCGATTTTTACCCGCGTCTTCCCGCTAGAACCTTTTTCCAGGATAAAAAGTGGCCTACGTGTTAATCCAGGGTATAAGCTGGAGCGATGGTGGCCGAACGGTTAGGCGTGCGACTTACAAGACGCAGACACCGAGTTCGAATCCTCTCGGCCCCGCATCTATGACTTAATAAGTTATGTGCGGATTTGCCATCGCTCAAAACGGTGAAGGAAAACATCGTGAGGAAACCGGCATGTCCAAGAACTGCAACATTCAAGGGTGTGCGACATCTACCAACCCGCACTGGGCCAGCGTGGTAGATTACAGCGCACACTCTCTCTCTGAGAGAAGGCCAGAGTCCCAGCAGTGGGAACGTGAAAGGCTGATAATGGTGATAAGCTATCTCCATTCCAAATTTCATTCAGTAGTTTTTGCGTGAAAGAGTAACACATCCATCCATCCATCCATACTCGCAAACTTTCACGTTTATAATATTAAGTAGGATATTGGTAAACTAATAAATAGATTGTTTAAATATTTACCAGTAAACCCGAGAGGCTAGCCGACGGTCGCCGTGTGCGTGTGTGCGTGGAAGTATTCGGACGCGGCACTTTCAAAGGAATCGGACGGAACTACCGCATCGCCAAAGGTACCGCCGCGAGATGCGCGCTCAGACATCTCAAGATACACCGACGGTAGGACGTTATTGGACGAGAACGATATGTTATAGACTGTGTATATCGTCGCTGGGACATTATTGGACTAGAACAATGTGTTATAGACTATGTATATCGACGCTAGGACATTATTATTGGGCTGGAGCAATGTGACATTATATTGGGCTGGTCCAATTCAATCAATTAGTAATAAGAATAAAATTGTCAATGTGATCGCGCCAAAAAAATTACCTGCCGGGCGTTTCTTGCCTGTTCTTTTGCCGGCGTAAGGAGGTTGGAACAGGCGTAGCTAGTTTTAAGTTGACGTTTTAAAGAGATCACAATGTATCCTATTGAATAAACATATTTTTGATTTTTTTATTTGTTATAGATTAAAGTATATTGATGCTAGGACATTATTGGACTAGAACGATATGTTATAGACTGTGTATATCGACACTAGCACGTTATTGAACTAGAGCAATATGTTATAGACTGTGTATATTGACGCTAGGACATTATTGGACTAGAAAAATAATGTTACAGAGAATATGAACTCGCGGTAGGACGTTATCGGACTAGAATAACAATATGCTTTACTAATATACTATATACTGGCTTTACTAATAAGATTTCTCTTGTTGTGTACAACCAAACAAGAGAAATCTTATTAGTAAAGCTAATTAAAAAATATCGGACCATTAGATGACAAAAAAAGGCTTGGGATTTTAGTGAACTTGCTCCAATTCAATCTATTAGTAATAGGAATAAAATTGTCAATGTGATCGCGCCAAAAAAAATACCTGCCGGGCGTTTCTTGCCTGTTCTTTCTTCTGTCTAGCTAGTTTTAAGTTTGACGTTTTAAAGTGATCACAATGTATCCTATTGAATAAAGTACTATTGACTATGTTATAGCCTGTTTACACTGGCGAAAAGACTTTAATGATCTAGAAAGAAACAATGTCTTATAGACTATGTGCTTTGATGTAAGGACTTTAAAGTCTCCGCTAACGCCTAACAAAACTCCGAAATAACCGAGAAAAAATGCATCGAAAAATTATGTAATTGAATTTTAAACCTTCATGCATGTCTCCTGAAAAAAAAACAGGTATATATTTTAACAATAATAATAATAATGAAAGTTGTGATTAACTTAAATAATTGTTGTGAAATCTTGTAATAAATTTATTCAGTTCCTTTTTTTTATTATAAAAAAAAAATATATAGATTTAAGATATATTCAATCAAATAGGTTAGCGTAATAATTAAGCAATATGTTCTCTTAATTAAATGTAAGTTTTACACTGAAATACACATGCGGGATTGAAGCATGCTATTAAAATAAGCTGTTATAGCAAGCACTAGCATGAGGTAAGCATGCTAACTAACGCATACGTCTTTCAACAATGCTAGTTAGCCTGCTCATTTCAAGCTACTAGCATGCTAATGTAGCATGAGGTAAGCATGCTAACTAACGCATACGTCTTTCAACAATGCTAGTTAGCGTGCTTATTTCTAGGTAGCGTATGTTACTAGTATGCTAATACAGCATGAGGTAAGCATGCTAACGCATACGTCTTTCAACAATGCTAGTTAGCCTGCTCATTTCAAGCTTCTAGCATGCTAATGCAGTATGAGGTAAGCATGCTAACTAACGCATACGTCTTTCAACAATGCTAGTTAGCGTGCTCATTTCTAGGTAGCGTATGTTACTAGTATGCTAATACAGCATGAGGTAAACATGCTAACGCATACGTCTTTCAACAATGCTAGTTAGCCTGCTCATTTCAAGCTTCTAGCATGCTAATGCAGTATGAGGTAAGCATGCTAACTAACGCATACGTCTTTCAACAATGCTTGTTAGCGTGCTCATTTCTAGGTAGCGTATGTTACTAAGCATGCTAACTAACGCATACGTTTACCAAATATGCCAGTTAGCATGCTTATTTTTCGCTTCCCCAGTCTGATAACCTAGGGCCGCGTATATTTTATCAATTTAATCACTTTATATAAATCTCATCGGCTTTGCATTTAACATAACGCCTAGATATTGTTTTTTTGTTACTTTTGTGACTAGTTGATCTAAAACATTAAGGTGCCAAGCTAAAATTACTGTGTTTTGGCTCGAGGGACCATGTTTCCAGTGAAATAACTGTGCGTAAAGAGATTTAACATCTAATATCTGAGGATGACGAGCGCAGTGCATTGCCGCGCAGGATTTTGAACTGTTGAAGTTCAAACTACTGGTTGGCACTTAACTGTAATGGAAGCATGACGCTTACCATCTTGTAACTTGTACAGCTCCTAATGCAAAAATAAAAAAATCGCTTTTATTCGTGTCAAATCTGTAGACAACTTAAGATAACTTATCCAAAGCTGGCACGTACAACACACTCACACATGTGTCTGTGAATGAGCGCACGGCATGACGTCGCACTGCATACGCATCGTAAGAAGTCTCTCCGTCTCTCTCGCACGCGGGCGAGGTTACGAGCGCGACAGAGATGTTTACTGTTTTGTTTTTACTACTGTGTAATGAAATTGCTTTGGTGTGAGTACTGTGAACGTGTCAGTGTTAGATAACTGATCTACTGACATGTGTATTTTAGTCTGTTTTATAAACTATTTGTTACTAAATCTACCTCTGGCCTTAATTTATTGGCTGCTAATGAATTGTATACAACTGCTAAGTGATTAAACGGCTTAATTCGGTATTTTATATAGAAATAGTGATGTATTATGCATGTATAGTTGTGCAACGCGAGGCAATAAAGCAGTTTTTAAATTTACTTATATGTTCTTTTATTGACGTGACAACTTCTTATAATTCGATAGAGGCGGCTGCACGCACAAAAAAACATGACTCATGCGGCGTTACCTCGCTCTGAGGCGTTCCATGTAAGGCTTGAAGTGCAAGCGAGAGCGCGGAACGAGCGACAAAGAAGCACAATCGGCCAATCGACGTTGTCACGTTCAACTATCGTCAGTAAACCGACTTTACAGACAACCAATTTTTTTTTATTCGGCGAGGGACGCTGCTAGTAAGTTATATGCGGATTTACCATCGCTCAAAAATGGTGAAGGAAAACATTGTGAGGAAACCGGCATGCCCAAGAACTGCAACATTCGAGGGCATGCGACATCTACCAACCCGCACTAGGCCCGCGTGCTAGATTACGGCCCGTACTCTCTCTGAGAGAAGGCCAGAGTCCCAACAGTGGGAACGTAAGGCTGGTGATGATGATTTTGCGTTTTCAACCGACTTTAAAAAGGAGGAGGTTCTCAATTCGGCTGTGTTTTTTTAAATTATATTTGTTACCTGAGAATTTTCGACTGGGTGAACCGATTTGATGTTGATTTTGATGTTTTTTTTTATTTGATAGCTGGTGTTTGCTGTGGCATCCTTTGAAGTTGGTTTTTTTTTTGTTTTTTTTGGTTTTGAAATGTTTGAACGGCAGATACGAAGGGGGTGCCGATGAAATGTTGCTTAAGGCGCAGTTCTAAGTTTGACTTCAGTTCTGTATTTGACTATTGCAATTCAAAGATAGAAAAGGAGGAGAATAAATATCACCACACACAGATCTCGATGAATCACTAAACTGCCACCCAAATATTTTCCCTACCCAAGCTCCCAAACTCCCAATGCAATCGACTGTCACTACTATTTCCCGCCAAAACCTACCCCATCAAAATTGATAGAATGAATACAAAGTTGCCATTCACATAAAACGTGTGCAATCGTAGACATTCTGCCACAGATATAATTATTATAATTAAATGGATTAATGAGTATAATGGCAATATTTAAGTAAGAGAATGAAGTTACTATTTAAGACTTATAATTGTTACATGTTTTTTTAAGTTATATTCTGACATAAGAATTATTGCTCGTTAACACTATATAGCTACAAACATATAATTATGTATTTGTAAAGACAATACATCACCATGACGGATGTGTATAAACATTATTAGTTCAGTTGTACGCAATAAAAATACATAAATTATATAGCAAGCTTGGCCACGCTATTTCGCTCGCGTGGATTTATTTTATTCTATTTAGTTATATGGACTGGAATTTACTCATTGCTGCTTTGTATTCTGAAAGAACATTGGCCACTTTCATACTGCCTTGGACCTGACCGCAATATATTTTATATAAAAATTACGAATAGTCTATTGAAGTTATACGACCGGCCTAGAACAGTTTTTGGTGTGTGAGATTAAGTCAGGTTCAGAAAAAGAAAAAGGAGTACAAACAAAAATAGTGGAATAGTATCGTAGCAAAAGCAAACAAAGGTTAGGGTTTGGGTTGCCTAATCTGAATCGATCTTCCAGAAGATCAATATCGAAAAATCAATTTATATTTTTCTGGACTCTCCTTGAAATATTGTTTGTATAATCTTATTATGACTAAAATTTCAATTTTTTTCATACATAGTCTGTGACCAAGTCCACCTTAGGGCCTTTTTTGGCGGCAATCGAATTGTCAACGTGAAAATTTTGTTTTTATTTCCAAAACTTGTGTTTCTTCGAGTGATAATGTGTAATATTGGTGGATTATTAACCATTATGTGTTCGTTAATGTGTACGAGTGTGGGAAATTGAAATAAAGTTGTGAAAGTGACTTTTCAAGTTGCTCCAAAAAAGTCCGTGTAAAGTTTAAGTAAAGCACCACTACTTTACTTAAACACTATCCTCATCCCATCATCTCATCATCATCATCACCATCATCATTTAAACTTGATTTAACTCTCTGAGTTTGAAATCTTTTATACTTGACACTGGCAAATACAAAAAAAAAAAAGGTCATCATTTCTAACGTACCAGGGTGCGTTCTAAAGATTATGACATGACATATCGATCCAATTAAAAAATAACAAAAATAATCAGTCGCCAAGCACCTATCGGTGTGTTCCGGCAGCCCCGCTCGAGGGCCAGTTCCCAGTCCAGGTGTAGCGTGGCGTCATCTTCGAACACATCGCAACAGTGACTTGTCATCAAACACTAGCCTTCCACTATGGAAGATTTAAGGACGTATTAATGTTTGTTAAGTTTCTAGGACTCACTTTTTCCATTGCTTTGCCGACAGTCAGTCAGTCTCTAACTTATATATATTTAAAGGGTAGATAGACGAGGACGCCCCAAATAATTAATTCTAACAAATGTATACTTTGATGTCATTAAATGTTAATATATGTAAATGTATATAATTACCAAGAAACAACGCTTCATTAGGTATATGTGTTTGCAAATTTAAATACATACCTACGCCATTTTTTTGTTTATAATCCTACTAATATTATAAACGTGAAAGTTTGTGAGTATGGATGGATGGATGGATGTTTGTTACTCTTTCACGCAAAAACTACTGAACGGATCTGAATGAAATTTGGAATGGAAATAGCTTATACCCTGGATTAACACATAGGCTACTTTTATCCCGGAAAAAGCCTGCGGGATAACGGGAAGACGCGGGTTAAACCGCGGGGCGTAACTAGTTAAGAGGACGGCTTCGAAATTAAGCAAACAAATTGGGGCTTATTAAAACAATTTTTCTCTGAAATTTTTATAGTATAAAAAATCATGTTAATCTCTCTCGGTTTTTATTTGTAAATCTTTAGTTTTATGGGTAGTTTAGTTTAATTTTCCATCCAAGTGTATGTATTATAATAAAAATACTTTTATCTACGCGATGGCTGGCACATGCGTCAACTCGTGAACGGGTGCTGCTTGTGGGGTCTGCTCTGCTTTGGTTGTGATCCCGCAACTCGTTAATATTCATGTTCCCATATCCCAATGTGTACAACCAAACAAGAGAAATCTTATTAGTAAAGCTAATTAAAAAATATCGGACTATTAGATGACAAAAAAAAGCTTGGGATTTTAGTGAACTTGCTCCAATTCAATCAATTAGTAATAAGAATAAAATTGTCAAAGTGATCGCGCCAAAAAAATTACCTGCCGGGCGTTTCTTGCCTGTTCTTTTGCCGGCGTAAGGAGGTTGGAACAGGCGTAGCTAGTTTTAAGTTGACGTTTTAAAGTGATCACAATGTATCCTATTGAATAAAAAAGTTTTGAAATTTGAAATTTGAATAGTATTGTATTGTTATAATACATAGCAAGAAGAAATCAGGCAAAAAATGTATTTTTATGATCGTTATGTCAATCAATATGTCAATATGTCTTTACCCCTAATATGACCTATATGATGACGTGACATATCAATCCAATACCGCGAAAAACGGATCAGGATCGATTATTAATCTCGAACGTAAATTGATTTTTGTAGTGTAAAAACTTGATCAATAAAAAAAACATACTTGCGGCGCGAGGGGCGCTTGCTTCTTCCTCGCTACATCGACCGCCTCCGCTTCATGCGCTGTTTTGTATTCTATTCGGACACCCACCGCGTCTACAAAGGAATTCGACACCTATTTACATCCTACTAATATTATAAACGTGAAAGTTTGTGAGTATGGATGGATCATCATCATCAGCCTATCACGTTCCCACTGCTGGGACTCTGGCCTTCTCTCAGAGAGAGAGAGTATGCGCTGTTATCTAGCACGCTGGCCCAGTGCGGGTTGGTAGATGTCGCATGCCCTTGAATGTTGCAGTTCTTGGACATGCCGGTTTCCTCACGATATTTTCCTTCACCGTTTTGAGCGATGGCAAATCCGCCCATAACTTATTAAGTCATAGGTGCGGGGCCGAGAGGATTCGAACTCGGTGTCGGCGTCTAGTAAGTCGCACGCCTAACCGTTCGGCCACCATCGCTCCAAATATACTTTATTTCATTTAATATTTGATTTAGAGTAATGGGAAGATAGGTAATAATAGGCTAGGATGATGATGATGTGGATAATTTGAGTTCGCAAAATGAAAGACACCTACTTCCTGTTTTGTTATAGCTAATTAAATTGTAGAATAAATTATGAACTGCTCAAGTATAAACAAGATTATATACCTACGTACGTACGATCATTTATTCAAATGTTACCTTTCGATTTCGTTGATTGAGTTCCTTGCCACGCAGAAGGTACAAGTTAGCATATCGCTTACAATGTTTGCTTATTGGAGTTTTACTTTTCAGAGACCCGCTGGTGGATATATTTTTCGTTTTAACCTTAGCTTGGTGGCAAGGGCGTTTTCTAGTGCCCGCACAGTAATAAAATTGATGAATAAAACAATACATATATACAGGCCAATCCAAATGGGTCAGTAGGGGGAAGTCAGAAACTATGAGAGATAGCTTAAAAACCAAAAGGTGTATTTTTAAACACATAGTTTAATGGTAAAGAATGTAAATGTTGAAATTAAAAAAATACTATAGTTAGGGGTAGAATCCGTAGAAGCCGAGTGATCGAATAGAATTTTGAAAAAAGATCTGGTGTCTTTAAAAAAAAATACAAAACTTGTACGAAAAATAAACTGTTTTAGTTCAAATGTTCTAAATTATCAACGACAACCATACATTATTTTTTACGAATTACATAGCCAAACTAATGTTCTACTCGAGTAATTGATTAGTTTTTTTATTTCATGCTTATATTTTGAATAATTAAATAAAATTATAGCTTGGAGCCGTGGGCATTACACCTAGTTTCAATGTGGCTGTAGGCTTGCACCAAGGGTCGGCTCTTAGCCCGTATCTCTTCCTGGTGATAATGGATGCTCTCACGGCGGACATTCAGGAAGAGGCTCCCCGGTGCATGCTGTTCGCTGACGACATTGTACTAGTTGCCGAGAGTGGTCTTGAGGTCCAGAGCAGATTGGAGGAATGGCGGCACAGACTGGAGAGTGTTGGCTTGAAAATAAGCAGAACCAAAACGGAATACATGTTCTGCGATTTCGGCGGTCTCTCCAGTCCTGTGCCGATAAGCCTTGCCGGAATGTCCTTACCGGTCTGCTCCGACTTTCGGTACCTCGGATCACTCGTGCAAGGGAACGGTGAGATCGACCGGGACGTTGCGCATAGGATCAACTCAGGATGGATGAAATGGCGACAGGTCACAGCAACAACTTGCGATCCACGGATGCCCCTCAAGTTGAAGGGCAAAATTTACAAATCCGTCATAAGACCTGTCACCATGTATGGATCGGAATGTTGGGCTGTGAAGAAGACGGATGAGAGGAAACTCCATGTAGCGGAGATGAGAATGTTGAGATGGATGTGTGGAGTGACGAGAATGGATAAAATAAGGAATGAGTATATTAGAGGAAGTATGAAAGTAGCACCAGTGACAGATAAGTTGAAAGGGAATCGTTTGGCTTGGTATGGACATGTTATGAGGAGGGATGATAATCATATTACAAAAAAAGTGATGGATATGAATGTTGATGGATGGAAGGGAAGAGGAAGACCAAAGAAAAGATGGATGGATTGTGTGAGGGTTGATATGAATGAAAGGGGAGTGAATGAAGCGATGACGGCTGATAGAGGAGAGTGGAAGAGGAAAACATGCTGCGCCGACCCCAAATAAATGGGACCAGGGCAAGAAGAAGAAGAAGAAGAAGCTTGGAGCTCGAATCCATCATTATCGTCAACTGTACGCGGTCACGCGATTTTCAACTCTAAACAAAGTAACGTAGATAAAATATTAAACACAGGGGCCGTCTGTTTATCTTTCCAGCATTAGGCGCAGCCTTAAATCTAAAATCGAAGCCATGGTTCTTAAGAACGGATTTCGCTATCTCACATAGTTTTTGACTTCTCCCTACTGACCCATTTGGATTGATCACCCTGTATACCCGAACAGCAAAATTATTTTTATAATGGACTTAGGTTCTATCTCATAAGATCCATTCATTAGATCCATTATGGATACTGCCAAAAAAATCCACTAGACACAATTTTAGTGGAATGTTCTGATGCCCAGCTTCGGGAACGTACTTGGTGCGTTTTTTCAGCAAAATCTAGGTATAGCTAGCTCAATTTCAAGTCAAGCCATACGTCAACGAATACTTAATAATAAGGCTTGTTATAAAGTATCAGACTAATGCCCTAAATTAATAATCAATCCCGATCCGTTATCCGCGGTTTTGGATCGATATGTCATGTCATAACATGTCATTTTAGTAGTAATCTGTCAAGCCCTAGTAGGTACTAAAATGACATATTATTACAAGTTATGAAAACGATAAAAGTTTTCGTAAACGTCGACGTTTACCACCGCCGACTTGTCAAAGTGGCAACTCGATCTGCTTAAATTAAAAAAAAAACTCAACAACATTGTTGGACTAAGATTATAACGATTTAAAATAACCCGTATTAAACGATTTCAGTTCCTCCAAGTCTCGGTAAGATTCGCTGAAAAAAATATGTATGGATGGAAACGAAAACTTTTATAGTTTTTGTACATTATCAAAGCCTGTACTAGGGGTACAGGTGACTTGTAGTCAAACACTACCTACCTACCCCTACCCTTGTAAATAGTAAAATAAGAAAAAACGCGCGGAACCATTAAACGCCGAATGTTTTTGCCAAAATATAACTTAATTTCCAACATTATTTGTTCAGCTTGAGTCCGTCGTCAATTGTTTACTCTTACCAGTTCGGCATACCATTGTGGATCCTCATTATAAATGGCAGGTAGAGTTCAACATCGTTTCGTTCCCAACACTAGCATCATGAAAGTGGTCGCAGTGCTCCTGATGGCGGTAAGTCAACTCATATTTTAAAAACACTTTTAATAATCCAATTCATTCAAATAGTAATATGAATAAAATTGTCAATGTGATCGCGCCAAAAAAATTACCTGCCGGGCGTGTCTTGCCTGTTCTTTTGCCGGCGTAAGGAGGTTGGAACAGGCGTAGCTAGTTTTAAGTTTTAAAGTACACAATGATCACAATGTATTTTTAAAATCACAATGTATCCTATTGAATAAAGTACTATTGACTATTTTTTTTGTTTGTTATGGCGTCAAAAAACACGAGGGGTTTACTAGTAGCCACTGCAGAGTAGCCACTGCAGAGCCCTACCCACCTTCCGGCTGCATCATCAGATCAGGTCGATGATACCAAATTATTGCATTGTCACCGAGATTACATATGCATACAAAGTTTCAAGTCGATACGACAATTAGAAGTAGGTGAAAATTGACTTCTAAGATTTGATTACATTGTTAGTTAGTTAGTTAGTTACAAGTCACGCTAATAAAAGTGTTTTAAAAAAGATTGTTAATTAGTAAGTGGTGCGAGAAATTCTAAAAAATATATATTTAAAACAATAAATAAATAAAATAGTGTTAATTTTTCTAAAATACTGTTTAATATTCTAAAAAGTATTAAGTACAAAAAGATAGACAAAAAAAAAACTAAATTGACTTGTGTAGTACAATTTAATGGTTAATTCAATAAGTTTGGAGTGCTTAGTTTAAACTAATTAAAAGTACATACTACCAAAAAACGCTTACGCCACGAAATCTGAAATTCTGATGATTTTATTTCCAACACTTCAATTGTTTTTTCAGACTATCGTCGCCATCGAATCTATGCCATGTGAGTAAAACGTTTATATATTGTATCTATCTATGAAGAATAACTTCCCTGGAGGCGTAGCTTTAAAATACGCCTTGGCTGTACCTTGCCCAGCCTGGCATGCTAAAGTTTGTCCGGAAAGCGAACAACAAGCGAACAAGCGAACAACAAGATTGCAAGCAATTGATTGAAAAAAAAAGCAATTGTTTGAATTGATTGATTTGATTGCAAGCGAACTATGATTAACGCCCGAATTAATCTAACCTGATCCGTTATCCGCGGTTTTAAATCCGCGGTATTTCATTTTAGTAGTAACTAGCAAACCCGGCGAACTCCGTTTCGCCACCAGATGGCTTCGTTTTATGTAACATTTCGTTTTGGTGATTAAAAGAAGAATTTTTTTTTTGTTTTATATTTGAAAAGGAAAAATTTTATTTCATTTCACAACAGTAATGAATTCATTTCTACATAAAATATTGGTTTGTAGTACATGCTATGTATCAGAGATGGCGCTGTATGTGAAAAAAGATTTTCCCGTTTTTCTGTTGAAATTTTTCCTGAATTTTCTTTGCCATAAACCTCACGGAGCCCGAGACCTTTCCAACGAATGCAAAACCGTGGAAATCGGTTCGTGCGTTCTGGAGTTATAGCGTCAGGAAGGAAAACCCGACTTATTTTTATATAGTAGATATGTCAAGCCCTAGTACTAAAATGATGATATATCGATCCAAAACCGCGGGTAACGGATCAGGATCGATTATTTATTTCGGTCATTAGCGCGCTACTTTTCTTACTTGTAGCTTAGCGCCGCCGCGCCGCATGCAGCGACCCGAGTGCGTCGTTGCCTCTCTGTGCACAGTTTCCTAGTTTATTTTACATGAAAGCAGGCTTACACCCAGACCAACCGTACAGATTTTTTTACTACTTACAGTGTAGCGTTAGACCACAAGTCACCTGATGTTAAGTGACGATGTGGTCGATGATGGCGCCACGCTACACCTGGACTGGGAACTGGCTCTCAAGTGGGGCGGCCGAAAAACACTGATAAGTGATAAGCTTGGTGATAGATTTTTATCTTGAGGATGGTAACTAGCCAGGCTCGCACTAGAATATGCTCTACCACCAAGAAATATAGGCGCTACGGTTTCTGAAATGGTTATTTTTGATTGATTATATGTTGATACTAACTGTGCGGTTTCACCCGCGTGGGCTACAGCTTTATGCGAGCAAAGCCTCAGCCCGATCGATCTAAAATTGATACTTTCATCCCCTATTTTATCCTCTTGGGGGTAGAATTAATCAAAATCCTTTCTTAGCGGATGCCTACGTCATAACATCTACCTGTATGCCAAATTTCAGCCCGATCCGTCCAGTGGTTTGGGCTGTGCGTTGATAGATCACTATGTCAGTCAGTCAGTCACCTTTGAGTTATATATAGGTGGTAATATATAATAATTTGTATTTAGATAATAGGAAATTACAATGATAAGAACGAGGCTTGTGAGAAGTAGAAGATTTATTAGTAAAGCTTATTATAAAATATCGGACTACGTATATTAATGACAAACAAGCTTGAGATTGTAGTGAACTTGCTCCAATTAAACTAAATAAATATATATTGATTGATTGAATAGAAGTGCACAAAAAATTAAAAAAGAAAAAGAAGAGCAACAGAATGGTTTTCAAAAAATGTTACACTTGACTTTAGTGGGTGGTGACTCGCTGAGTGTTGATACGCCGGAAGCCACTGCTGGGCTCCCAGGAAACCAGATGGCGGCATGGACGGGTGCCGAGGTAGGTCCCGACGACAACGGGGACCTGACTGTGAAACAACGGCAGACCACCCGCAACACTAGTGAGAATCAGAACGAGCAGCATGACCAACAAGACTATCAGCAAAATTGTAAGTAAAACATCATGTGCTACTAATCTATGTACTAAATCATACTAATATTATAAACGTGAAAGTTTCTGAGTATGGATGGATGGATGTTTGTTACTCTTTCACGCAAAAAACTACTGAACGAATCTGAATGTTATTTGGAATGGAGATAGCATCTACCCTAGATTAATACATAGGCTGCTTTTATCCCGGAAAATTCCTGTGGGATAACGGAAAGATGCGAGCGAAACCGCGGGGTGTAGCTAGTAATATTATAAATGCGAAAGTTTGTGTGTGTGTGAATGTTTGTTACCACATATCACCGTAACTACTAAACCGATTTTGATGGAATTTGGAATGGAGATAGCTTATACCTTTGATCAACACTTTTTATCCTGGAAAAAGGTTTCTGCGGGATAACTGGAAGACGCGGGTGATACATATAACCATAACAACAATGAATACTACATAATTATATTATGTGTATATTCTGTACAAGTGTGGCATCGGCTAGACGACTTCTTTGCAGATAAATTTTTGATTTATTTTGTTAATTTACAAATACTCTATTTTTAAAACACTTTTATTAGCTTCACTTGTAACTAACTAACAATGTAATCAAATCTTAGAAGTCAATTTTAACCTACTTCTAATTGACGTATCGACTTGAAAATTGGTATGTATATGTAATCCCGATGACAATGCAATAATTTGATATCATCGACCTGATCTGATGATGAAGCCAGGAGATGGATAGTGGAACTCTTCAATGGCTTCTAATATACCCCTCGAGTTTGGGCTCATTTGATTCGTTTTGACGAGTCCAATAGATTACGCTTAATTTCATAGACAAAAAGCAAATAATAAAATATGTAGCTTAAAAACCAAAAAAAGAACAAGTGCGTTTTTAAAGTGTTTTCTTAGTTTGTTTTTTTTTATGTTTACATAGTTTAAGTTTTACCACGTTGTCACTTTGTTTATTTCATATATCAAAATCAATCAATCAATCAAAACATTTATTTGCCAGTATAAATGGGTACATTGTAGGTCGTTAGGAATGCAAATATTAAAATTAATTAGTATTACATATTATATGACATTATTACATTTAATTATACATATTATCATTTTATTACATCATATTAATTATTATCATTTTATTACATCACATTTATTATTATCTTTTTATTGAATTACATTAATTATTAATATCATATATATATTCATTTATTGAGTAATATGCCTTGTCAATTAAAAATCGTTTAAAATGTCTAATAAAAATGTCAGTTGATTGTAGCTCTCTTATTCTAGGTGGAACTTTGTTATACAATTTAACTCGCATACAGAATGTGCTTTTGTTGTACAATGTGGTCCTACTACTTTTTGATTTCAATCTATTTTGATGCCGTGAGCTGCTTAAATGATCATAGTCACTCAGGTTTCTTTTGACAATCAATGCCGATTCTAAAATATAAAGCGAAGGGAGAGTTAAAATCCTTAGCTTCTGAAAATAGAGCTTGCAGGAGTCAGTTTGTTGTAGCTTACATATTGCCCTTATGCATTTTTTTATATCTCGTTCTCATCCGTGAGAACCTCTAATTGGCTCTCAGTTTTTACCAATTATTTTTCGAACATGTATAAGCTGTTGTTCTTCCTCATCATCATCATCAGCCTTTCACGTTCCCACTGCTGGGACTCTGACCTTCTCTTAGAGAGAGAGTATGGGCCGTAATCTACCACGCTGGCCCAGTGCGGGTTAGTAGATGTCGCATGCCCTTGAATGTTGCAGTTCTTGGACATGCCGTACTCGTCTTTTTCAGCTGAAAACGGCGACGGATCGTCACAGTCCGTGAATCAAAGCTCCCAATATGACAAGGAACATTATGACAGCAACACCAATGAAAATACCCAGGAGAAAGGGTTGACAGTCGGTCAGAAGGGTGTCTCAATGTTTGAGAACGATAAGTCTACCAAAGAGAGAACCAGTGAGGATTACGAACATGGCAAAAATACATATGAGGAGAAGGGTAAGTGGCTTATCAGTTCTTTTAGACTACACTACGGAGAGTGTGCACAAGAACTCATCATCATCAGTCGGAAGAAGTCAACAGCTGAACATAGGCCTCCCTCTTGAACGCCACTATGAACGGCTATTAGCCATTTGCATCCATCGGCTCCCTGC
The DNA here is from genome assembly GCA_931315375.2 of Opisthograptis luteolata. NCBI lineage: Eukaryota > Metazoa > Arthropoda > Insecta > Lepidoptera > Geometridae > Opisthograptis > Opisthograptis luteolata. The sequence goes on along the minus strand of OV928063.1, from coordinate 3,975,732 downwards.
GACTCTTACAATGTCCCCGCTCCACCTAGGTAGGCCCGTGGGGGGCCGACGACATTGTAAGAGTCGCAGGGAGCCGATGGATGCAAATGGCTAATAGCCGTTTATGGTGGCGTTCAAAGGGGGAGGCCTATGTTCAGCAGTGGACTTCTTCTGGCTGATGATGGTGATGATTATGATGATGATGAATAGGTAATCTTACTTCTTTCAGATAGCAACGGTGACTCCCAGCATTCTGAGAAATCCGAGGATGAATTTGAAAAGAGTAAGTCGTCATCAGACAAAGAGACTGAATACGATAAGAAGAAGATGACGATTGGTGCGGACAGCTTGCAACCGAGCTACGAGAACCAGCATGGTGGTACCAGTGAACACAGCGACTCGACGAATGAGAGCGGCCACCACCAAAACGTTCAAGAAGGTGATAGATAGATAGATTAACGATTATATTTTAAGCCAGCGATCTATTTACATATAGAAATACAAAAAACCGGCCAAGTGCGAGTAGGACTCGCGCACGAAGGGTTCCGTAGCATTATCTATAAAAACGGCAAAAAAAACATCACGTTTGTTTTACGGGAGCCCCCTTAAATATTTATTTTAATCTGTTTTTTAGTATTTCTTGTTATAGCGGCAACAGAAATACATCATCTGTGAAAATTTCAACTGTCTTACTATCGCGGTTTATGAGATACAGCCGGACGTCTGTCCGTCTGTCTCCAGCAGAGTCTTAGTAATAGGGTCCCGTTTTACCCTTTGGGTACGGAACCCTAAAAAACAACCAGTGCCAAAAAAATTACCTGCCGGGCGTTTCTTGCCTGTTCTTTGGCCGGCGTAAGGAGGTTGGAACAGGCGTAGCTAGTTTTAAGTTTGACGTTTTAAAGTGATCACAATGTATCCTATTGAATAAAGTACCTAATATTGACTATTGACAACATAACCGCCACTCACACATACACATAGACACGCGCACACACACACTAACACACAAACGATTTTCCAAATGCGTATTAGATAAGTAATATTAACTTTTCTTCTAACTTACAAGCTAGCGTTTGACCATAACACAACACACCCGATGTTTAGTGATGATTCGGTCGACGGTTGGTGTTTAAGATGATAAAAAAAATCGCAAAATAAATACATAAGTTATTGCTCAGCGACATTTGTCGAATAAGTTATTGTTAAGCGACATTTGTCGAATAAGTTATTGTTAAGCGACATTTGTCGAATAAGTTAATATTCAGCGACATTTGTCGTTGAACTAACGCATGTCATCTTCTCACACCATCTCAATTTTCTTTCCAGACCAATACACCGATGGCAATACCGTCCGGAGATCAAAATCTGGTTCTGGGGGAGCATACAATAATAACAGCCAAAATTCTTCTAAAGACTCTTACGATACCAGCTCATCGGGGTCTAACGGGTCAGGGTCCGACAATGGAGGAGGTTATAGTGATGGTCGTCAGGAAGGTAAGAGCGAAGATGGAGGTGGTCAAGATGATGGTAATAGGTGTGTATGTAAGGGTCGAGAGTCTGATACTTCAGGAATATTATAAGTAAATCTGAACAAGAAACTGTTTAGCGAAGTAAATTAGACGTTATTCGTTTGTGTTCAAAGTTTAGTATAGCTAGACATGTATTTGGATAAAAACTTTAGTATTAGTATTATATTTGATTATAATTAACTAGGCGTAGAGGAAAGAACATGGTCTAAATAGATTACGACTTCACTTTTGATTAAATGTCTTCTCCTTTTTCTTCAATCGATTTTTATTTAATTGCACTTCAGATATAGGTAAATTAAATTTATACGGGGTATAAGAGTATCTTTGCTTGAATTTCCGTAAAGCAAAGTAAGTTAACTCGCATTATCTAGTGCAATTAATATCTGTGGGTTGAATCGATTAAAGAACGAGTTTAGTATATTTCTCCTTCTAAAAATATACGTAGTAGATGCAGTATTATTATTGTGAAAACCTAATCCCACAGATATCTTTGAAAAATAAAAAAACGAGGGTAATAGAATGTGCAAATATGTATAACTGATCAGCTCAGACCGCGTGGTGTAATGAACTCGATCGTTAGCTCGCGAGTCGCAGGCCGTTGACACGCTGGCACCACCGGTCAGCGACCTTCCAGAGTCACGTGACTAGTACTAAACGTGTATCTACCAGGAACTGCCAAAATGTGTAGAACGTTACCTACCTTGTTAAATATCAATTCTAAAAATGAATGTAAAGTTAGTTATGGCAAGGTAGTCTAAATCTTGTCCTCATATTTATTTTCTGGATCTGTTCGACAATTCCTTATATTTTTCATCTATTTTTCTTATTTTTTTATAAATGTTCTACCCATCTCTTACTTTTCCAGACTTTGATAGTGGTTTTTCTAGCTCTCACCTTTCACAAACCCTCAGAAAACTCTAAAAAAATGATCAATCATCATTTAACTTTTCATTAGAAATATCATTCATTATCAATGAAAGCAACGGTCGTAAAAGAAATCATGACTTAGGCCTATTATCCACGGAGGCTTAACTTCATAGACACGTATTTTTCATTACATACCTGGAGTACGCATGGTTGCTGCTTACATAATATAAAACTAGGAAACTCTGTGCACGGTGCGGCAACGTCGCGCTTGCGTCGCTGCATGTACGCTTCATGCATGCTACCTGTGCTCGGCGTGTCACACGGTGGCACCAAGCAACATCGAGTGGATCCGCATATGCGCATTTGCAATACGCTTTTTGGACAAACTTTAGCATGCCAGGCTGCGCGAGATGCAGGGCGTAATTTAAAGTCTTTGAAGTGACGCCTTCTGTAGACTTAAGTTGTGATTTAAATTAGTATCTTTTTTTAATTATTAAATTTAATTTTAAATTATCAATCATGAAAGAGCGTTTGTATATATGGTTATGGAGTATGTAATTATCAGTATTTAAGGATAATATTTTTTATTTTTTAATAAGAAAAGTAAACACCTATCATAATTTAAGACACAACATAATCATAATATCAATAATTAATTAATTTTTCAATGGATAAGGACGATTTCTTCCACTGACGTTCTAATCCGCTTTTTTTTTGTGGTTTGTATTTTGTTCATACTCGTAACGCGCATAGCAAATTTCAATCATTGAAACAAAATTAAATTCTTTATTTACAATAATATAATGAGTGTATCTTAAATCATATTTTAAGGTACACCGTATTCAGACTACCGGCAGGCGCGTAAATGCTTTAAACATTTACGCGCCTGCCTGTAGTCTGTAGTTACAAATAAATAATATTAGTACACAATTCTCTGAAACATAAATATGTTTTTACAAATAAATAATATTGGTACACAATATTAGTTCTTTGAAACTTAACACAAAGACAGAGTCAGTCAAAAATTTTTCAGGTCGGTATCGTTAATTATTTGAATGATTGCTTGTTTGCTATGCGACTCAAAGTTTTCAGGGGTTTTTTAAGTTGCTTTTATCAGAAGGCTTCGGTAGCAGTCTCAAAAGGCAAGAGCGTGAAATAAAAGGCGCATACGGCCTACTCCTACAACCCGTCCCGCACGTACGTGTGTCATGAACCAATCAGTTACCGGTCGCACACCGAGACACGCGGCATGTCTACCGTGTGCACTGTGGACATGAGCTGCTACTGCTATTTTGTCCTCGTACTGTACCTACTTTCCTTATATTATTATTCCAGTGAATTTGATAAGCGTAGGTAAGTTAGTTCTTAAAAGAGTCAACAAGCAATGTCACTGTGAAATTAAAAGTGTTTTAAAAATAGACTAGAAGGAGATTGTGGCTACGGAACGAGTTTTAGTCGGATGCAGTCAGCGATTTTACCAGCCTTGCTTGCCCATGGATTGAGTAAAATGTTTATAATAATTAGATTAATTATAATGTTGTGTATATTTTAGCAATTGAGTTTCAATTCAATTGATTCAATCACAACTGGTTGAAAAATTCTCGTAGACAACTGGTTGCGAAACACAGTTGGGATGGCGGCCGGAAAGGATTCAATTACATTGATTTAACTCAATTCAATTGATTCAATTAGATTGATTTAACTCAATTCAATTGATTCAATTAGATTGATTTAACTCAATTCAATTGATTCAATTAGATTGATTTAACTCAATTCAATTGATTCAATTAGATTGATTCAACTCAATGCAATTGATTCAATTAGCTTAATTCAATTGATTCAATTAAGTTGATCCTTAATGAAATGTGGATATTTGTAGGTCATTTTTGTAATAAAAAGGTTTTGTATTATTATTATGTTGTGTTGTGTCAAAATTATGTTGTGATTTAAATAAACTAGTGTGTGTTATGTAGCATTTATTTTTATTTTCCTTAAGATACTATATAACTACACGGTTCAAAAGTAAATTTTTAGAAAAAAAACAGTATTAATATATAAATGGATCTGAGAGGAAAACCATGGAATAATTCAATATTACCTGTATTCTTGTCCTTACCTGATTCAACTTTATTTCTTAATCCGAATTGACAGAATTTTGAACCGTGTAAAGTCTAAATTTTATCTAAAGCTGGCACGACCAAAGCAATTTCAATACACAGTAGTAAAAACAAAGCAATAACAGTCTCTGTCGCACTCGTATCCTCGCCCGCGTGCGAGAGAGACGGAGAGACTTCTCACGATGCGTATGCAGTGCCGCGTCACGCCGTGCGCTCATTCACAGACACATGTGTGAGTGTGTTGTACGTGCCAGGTTTACATAACTGTCCTGTACTGACTTTATCGTTTTGAACAATAATAGAAACAAAAAAAAAACTTCCTTTTGTTATAAAACAATTTTATTTTCTAAGTATATTTTGGCGATAAAGTCTTATCCACTAGAACTTATATCATACTCTAATATTTAGTTAGAAGTTAGCTCAATCTACAAAAAACAATTACCTAATTAAAAAATTAGGTATAGGTTAGCTAAAAATGGGAAACGTAACAAAAGGAATTTCTTTATATATTTTAGGTAGGTAATCGATTAGATGTATAAATAAAAATTGTTCAAACACTTCGTCTGTAAAATCTGCCATCAAAATATACTTAGGTTTACTAGCTTTTGCCCGCGACTTCGTCCGCGTAGAAGTCGAAAATGGTTTTAATAGATTAAAAAACAATTGGTTTTGAATTTTTTGCTTTTTTATTTTGTCATAACATATTAAAATACATTATTATGTACTAAAAAAACCTAAACTAATAACTACAATATATTATTAAAAGAAGTCCCTTTAGGCAAGGTACCGAAGATACTGGCAGGGTTCCCCCTTTGGATGGCTAGACTAATTCTTTGTCCGAGGTAGCTGCCAGCTCTTCGGTCTCTTCTCTTCTTATTATGTTGAAATTGTTGAATACATACTTATAAAATATAACAATAGGTATTTATTATAGCGTAGGGATTTAAAGGTTACATAAAAATGTAATTAAATGGAAACATTCATCACAGGAGACCGAAGAGCTGGCAGCTACCTCGGACAAAGAATTAGTCTAGCCATCCAAAGGAGGAACGCTGTCAGTATCTTCGGTACCTTGCCTAAAGGGACTAATATATTGTAGTTATTAGTTTGGGTTTTTTGTTATCTATACATATAATAAATCATAAATTGTTGTTCATATTTTGTGAACACGAAGCTTGGCCTTTGATTTGGTGAAAGACAATATTACTACTACTTATATGAGAAATCTATCCTTAATGTATTAGGGCCGGTTTCAATAACCGATCTATCCACGTTAGACCATAACTTTTCTTCCAGGTCATATAAACGAGGGCGTTCACAGATTAATGAACAAAAATGGCAGGAGGCTGGGTCTCTACGGTCACAGAGCTCAAGTCTTAACCGCTGAGAGCGTGGAGAACTTACAGGCTAACCCTGAGTTGGTGCAGGAATATCTCCGCACCGTTTTGAAGAACATAAACGAAGCCCAGATTATTAATGCGGGCGGTGGGAAGGCAACAGTTGTGGGGGCAAATCACACTTACTCAGCCGATTCGGAGAACGATTCAGAAAAACGTACTCTAGGTTAGTATTCTTAACACGCTTTCGTATGGGAAGTTTTCTGACATCATCATCATCAGCATAGGCTTCCCCCTTGGAACGCCACCATGAACGGCTATTAGCCATATGCAGCCATCGTCTCCCTGGTCCCTGCGACTCTTACAAGAACACCATGTTTTTTTTTGTCAATCATCTCCCTGTAATTTCCCTGGAAACATGGTCCTTTGATCCGGAACATAGTAGCGCCTGCCTTGTAGATGTTTATTCGAAGACTAGAGTATTAACAACACAAATTTTCCTTGTCCTTATTTTCATTTTTCTTATTATTTTCGTTTTCCTTTTTCAGCTGAGAAGATCGGCCCCTCGCCAGTAAGCTCTCATTACATTAATGCTGAAAACATAGCGAGAAGATACGGCAATCCACCAATGAGTCGCGTGAGTTGTTTTAGTTCAAAATACTTTTTTATTTACGATTGATATTAATAATCGATCCTGATCCGTTGATTGAATTGGAGCAAGTTCACTACAATCCCAAGCTTTTCCAAATAGTCCAAATCCAAATCCAAATAGTCCGATATTTATCATTCGCGCCTTTTATCTTGTATGGCGCGAGTACCGTAGTGTGTTATGATAACGGCAATCAACTTACGCCTTAATAATCGATCCTGATCCGTTATCCGCGGTACTACTACTACTAGTACTAGGGCTTGACGTATTACTACTAAAATGATATATTATCACATGACATATCGATCCAAAACCGCGGATAACGGATCAGGATCGATTATTAAGGCGTAAGTTGATTGCAGTTATCATAACACACTACGGTACTCGCGCCATACAAGATAACAAGACGCGAATGATAAATATCGGACTATTTGGATTTGGACTATTTGGAAAAGCTTGGGATTGTAGTGAACTTGCTCCAATTCAATCAATTAGTAATAAGAAATAAGAATAATTAATTACAAATGTGAACGCGCCCAAAAAATTGCCTGCCAATCGATTCTTGCATGTTCTTTTGCCGGCGTAAGGAGGTTGGAACTTGGAACGTAGCTGGTCTTAAGTTTCATGTATCCTATTAAAGAACTAATTGAAGTTTGAAAACATTGATCAGCGCTGGTTGACTATTCAGCATTTTGCTGAGTTGGGGCCGATTTGCGACACTGACATTTTTGTGTTCAGACATTGAGTTCTGTTACTGTTTCTTCTTTTTCTACAATTTGTACCAAGGGTGTTGTTGTTGCAAATAAACACATATTCTTTCTGAAATCGCAGGATACTCTTATTGGTTTGCAGTTTGGCGCAAATGGGGAATACAGGGCTAATCAACAAACTGGTCAGGGTCGAGGAAATGGCGTCGACGCGAAAAAAATACACTACATCGATCCAGATGTTAATGGTGAGGACATTTAGCTGCATCCTGCTTGCTTGTTCTTTAATATTCAGCTGGAAATATGCGTTACCATTAGCGAATATACCAAAGCCATCAAAAAACTTAACTAACTGAGATGACGCAACGACCCAAAGTGAGTCTTGGCCTCTGATAACAAAAGACGCCACTTCGGCCTGTCCTGCGCCACCTCCTGCCAGTCCTCCACCTGGAGCCATCAACAAAATCGTAATCCTAATTATAAGCCTATTACGTTCCCACTGCTGGGACACAGGCCTTCTCTTAGAGAGAGAGAGAGAGAGAGTATGGGCAGTAATCTATGAACATACAATGCTTCTAATATCATGTACTTACATGATTTATTCTATAATAAACAAATTGTAATCCCTTTCAGCACTCCTTTCACAAAACTTAAATGAAATAATAAGGAACTCGGCGACATCTGGCGATGGAGCTTCCACTCGTAAATCAATCCACTACGGTAGACATGGTGAAATATTCACTAAAGCACCAAGACGCAATCACAACGAATTTATAAACAACAGTAACACAGAAGCTGGTGATGATAAAACTAAAGAAAGCAGTCAAAGAAATAATAATAGATATGAAAAGCCTGGAGGTGCTTACGATGCTGACAAAGATAGAAGTGATATACCAAGTACAGTGGAGTCAAATGATGCTATTACTGAAGCTAAATCTGATACTAAAGTAAAAAGCGAGACAAATTACTATTCAAATACTGAAACAAATGCTGTTGATACAACACCAGCTGTAGATAGTGACGACGTTAATAAAGAAGAGAGTAAAAGAAGACTCGATATTCTCGTCAATGGTCCGAATATAGATTTTCAAGCAAATAACGATGAGAGCATTGATGGTGGTATTGCCACTTCAACCGACGGCAATAGTAGATTGAGATCTGACAGCACTTTAGATGTTGGAGCTAATGATCAAACTACTGAAAAGGGATTCGATAGAAATGATGCGTCAACACCTGATTATCAAATTGATACAACTGGTGATTCTAGAAACGATGACAGCGTGATTGTTGAATCATACAATTCTGAATCTACTGGAATATCTGATACGAATACTAAAGATACGTTGGATGCGGATTCTTCAATTGTGAACACTAAATCATTTTCTGGTAGTACTGATGAAACAAATATAGACAAAACATTAGCTGGTGGTACAGATACAGATTCTATTAGCATAGATAATACGTCCACCGATTCAACTGATACGGTCACTGATAATACTGATAGTAACTCTAATAGTTTTGATACATCAATTGCCACAACAACGTCAGATTCAGCTAATGATGGTAAAGATGAAAGCATAGTGTCTGATAAAACAAACGAAACTGACAATTTAAAAGACACATTAGCCACTAATGTATCTGATAATAATTATGAAGGTGAATCTACTAAAGTCTTTAGTTTAGAAACTACAGCAGCAGAATCAACTGATGCTGTTGGCTCTACTTTTGATGATATAGCAAAGACCGAGGCAAATAATGTTGACAGTTCAACTGATTCTACTACAACTGTCGTATTTGATACTAATACTGAGGGCACGCCTAATACAGACAGTTTAAGCACAGGTGACAGCTTATCTAGTAACTCTGCAACTGACATAACTTCTGCGCCTGATATTAGTTCAACTGATACTACAGTTTCTGCTAACTCAGATAGCTCAAGTATGACACCTATTGAAAACATAAACTCAAACACAGGTGCTACGGGCAGGCCCACTTCTGATATAGACATATCAGGTAGTTCGGGTACTTTAGACTATACAAGCACAGTTGTTACCTCAACTTACACTCCTGACTATTTTACGACAGATCTCGAAACGACGAGTAACACAAATAACTCTGATAAAGTAAAAGCTATAGGAGCTGAAATAAAAGAGTCCAATACTGAAACAGTAGATATTAATAAGGATGAGTCTGGTACTAATGTAGTAGAGTCTAAAAAAGAAGAAAAGGCTAATATTGAAGTGGCAGAGTCAACAAAAGAAGACTCTAATACTGGAGTAACCGAGTCTCTACAAGAAGTAACTAATCCTGAAATAGCAGAGTCTACAAAAGTAGATGCTAATACTGAAATGACGGAGACTCCAAAAATAGATAGTAACACTAATACCGGAGCAGAAGAGTCTACAACAGAGGAATCTTATATTGAAATAGCAGAGCCTGCAAAAGAAATATCTCAAACAGGAGACGAGACAAAAGATGAGACTAATATTGAAGTAGTAGAGACTAAAAATGTAGAGACTAATGCTGAAGTAGCGGAATCTACTACAGTAGAGTCTAATACTGAAGCAGTGACGTCTTTAACAGAAGTGACTAATATTGAAATAGCAGAGTCTGCAAAAGAAATATCTCAAACAGGAGACGAGACTAAAACAGAAGAGATTAATGTTGAAGGAGTGGAACCTGCAAAAGAAGAATCCAATACTAAAGAAACGGAGACTCCTAAAGTAGAGGCTAATACTGAAGCGGCGGAAAGTATAACGGAAATATCTAATGTTAACACATCGGAGTCTATAACAGCAGGAGACGAGACTAAAAAAGAAGAGACTAATGTAGAAGTAGTCGAGGTTTTAAAAGAAAAATCTAACATTGAAGTAACGGACACTGCAAAAGTCGAGACTAATACCGAAGCGGCGGAGCTTATAACAGAAATAGCGTCTGCAAAAGAAATATCTGTAACAGAAGGTGTCAAGTCTGCAAAAGCAGAATCTAATACTGAAATAACGGGGACTCCAAACGTAGAGACTAATACTGAAGTAACAGAGACTCCAAAAGTAGAGACTAATACTGAAACAGCAGAGTCAATAATAGAAAAGTCTAATGTTGAAATAGTAGAGTCTGCAAAAGAAATATCTCAAACAGAAGTAGACCAAACTAAGAAAGAAGAATCTAATACCGAAGTAACGGAGACTCCAAAAGTAGAGGCTAATACTGAAATAACAGCATCTCCAAAAGGAGACACAAATACCGAAGCAGCAGAGTCAATAACAGAAGTACCTAATGTAGAAATAGCTGAGTCTCGAAAAGAAATCTCAGACACTGAAGTAGCGGAGTCTAAAAAAGAAGAAAGTACTATTGAAGAAGTACAGTCTATAAAAGAAGAATCCAATACTGAAGCAAGCGAGTCTCCAAAAGGAGATACTAATACTGAAGTAGTGGAATCTACAAAAGTAGAGTCTATTGGAGTTGTAGAGTCTATAACAGAAGTGTCTAATGTTGAAGAGACTGAATCTAAAAAAGATGAAACGTATGGTATAGCAGAGTCTGCAAAAGAAGACTTTAATACTGAAGTTGCAGAGTCTACAAAAGTAGAGACTAATACTGAAATAGCGGCCTCTCCAAATGGAAGCACAAATACCGAAGCGGCAGAGTCTATAACAGAAGCGTCTAATGTAGAAATAGTTGAGTCTCAAAAAGAAATATCAAATACTGAAGTAGCGGAGTCTAAAAAAGAAGAGACTAATATCAGTATAGCAGAGTCTGAAAAAGAAGAATCTAATTCTGCAGTTGCGGAGTCTACAAAAGTAGAGAGAAATGCCGAAGTAGTGGAGTCAATAACAGAAGTATCTAATGTTGATATAATAGAGTCTAAAAAAGAGGAAGCTAATATTGAAGAAACACAATCTATTAAAGAAGAATCCAAAACTGAAGTAACCGAGTCTATAGTAGCAGAGCCTACTTCTTCTGATGCAGCAGTGTCTACAAAAATAGAGTCTAATACGGAAGCAGCAGATTCTACAAAAATAGAGTCTAATACGAAAGCAGCAGAGTCTACAAAAATAGAGTCTTATGCGGCAGTAGCAGAACCTATAAAAGTAGCGACTAATGCGGAAGTAGCAGAGTCTACGAAAATAGAGTCTAATAATGAAGCAGCAGAGTCTACAAAAATAGAGTCTAATGTGGAAGTAGCGGAACCTGCCAAAGTAGACACTAATACTCAAGCAGCAGAGCCTGTAAAAGAAGATTCTAATACTGAATTATCAGAGTCTAAAAGTGACGAGAACGCTAGCAGAAGTGTTTCTTCCGAACCCTTGATATTTTCCAACAATTTTATTTCTAACAATTCTGAGTCTGATTCTTCTTCAGTTGAATCTGCTTCTCGTTAAGAAAAGTAAACATTTAGGTTTGATAGCAGAATTGCAGGTGAATGTAATAGCAGAATTGCTGTGTTTTGGAGCCCAAGTCTGTTAATCAATATGAATCTAGAAGTATTTACTAGTCTACTAAATTCTAATTTCTTACCCCTTCCGCACACGGCGTCGTAACATAAGTAACATTGTACGCGCGTAGTACGAGCCGAAATGCTGAAACAAGTCCGCAGACGAAGCGTTTCCGGCTTGCCGCAGAGAAGCGAAAGTGTCAGTCATTACGATAATCGTCAATCCGGCCGGAATTCCATAGATTCGACCGAACTTTGGGGTCGTAAATATGAATGTTTTTGTATAAAATTTATGTAAATTGTATTTTACTTAATAACTGATAGATAAGTAATATGTAATTAATTTTAATTTAGTTAAAATAATACTGATGGTATTAGTTAGGTAACATAAAAATAAAAATCTCTTTGTTGTATATTTATTTTATTTATTTTGTAAGCCAAGTGTAAGAAAGTGCTTTATCATGAGTTAAACACGTAGCTGGAAACTCTTAGCCTCATATAATTATTCAAACGAAATGCTTTTTTAGTATCTACTTATAATTATTATTCTCAATCTACTTAGGTAATTTTATTATGGTCACCCCTAATGTTCCCGCCAAATCTCAATCATCAAAATGGCGGCCTGTCAAAATATTGTCCCTAATCAATTTAGCAAATGAGATAATGGAAGCGATTACAGTCCAATGTTCATAATAATGCAATTATACAGATAGGGGTGAGAGTGGATTAAGGGTGGACTTTTATATTGCATTTGGGGTTGTTTGTGGTGAAGAGAAAGTCATTATCGGTTAGCTTTCCATTGCAGCCATTTATGGTTTGCATTGTTTTTCTTTTTGTTTTTATTTACGGCTTCACACGGTATGTGTATTCAGCCAGTGTCTAGTATTATATTCCTGTATGTATCTAATATGAATGATGATGATGAGATGACGTAACACAGCACAAGCCGGGCAAAACAGGATATAGATCTTTGTGTTTAAGCAAAGTATTTTTACTTTACATGGAAAATTTTAACCCTCTTATTGTTAGTCTAGTTTTAAATTTAACTGTATTGTGGTGTACCAGTTAATGAACAAGGGGTTGATCAATCTATCCATTTTTCAAAGATATAACCTAATAGGGTGATAATGGTAATATATCTAATTGTAAAACACAAGGAAGTCGTTACACGGATAGGTGGCAAAGAAATGGCAACCGTATAAAAAATAGTAAAAAAAAATAATGGACATGAAAAAGGCGGGAACTTTGACATGTCTTAATGTCATCCAATTAGGTTAGGTTTGAGGCACACTTAGATGTAGAATTTAATTTTATACTAAAGTTATGCTTTGTTACATAAGTAAGAGCGTTTTGAAATTATATACAAGTGGAAAATTTATATGAAAACTTGCTTTTTTACAGAGTCCTCAATCACCTAATAAAAATGTCCACTGTGGCTCCCGATTGTTGGTAGATGTCACATGCCTTTGAATGTTGCGGTTTTTGGACATGCCGGTTTCCTCACGATGTTTTCCTTCACCGTTTTGAGCGATGGTAAATCCACGCATAACTTTTTAAGTCATAGCGGGGCTGAGAAGATTCGAAGTCGGTGTCGGCCCTTTGTAGGGCCTACGAGTCACCGCTCGGCCACTATAGCTCAACCACTGTATTCCGATCCTTATTAAAAAAAAGGCGATAAAATTGACTGGCGCACAGCGCGGTCCTAATTTGAGCGCTATTTGACACGCGCGGTGTCACTTTACTTTTTTTTTGCCACAGACAACGAACAACGAACCCCTCGTTTTTCGATAATTAACACTGCATGGGCGAAATATTTAGCACGCCCTTGGGTGAACGCGTGCCTTAAATAGTTTGGGACTTGAAAAAAAAGTTCTGTGAATGTGGGACTGGGAATCCATACTTTCTTCATATAAAGCGAAAAGATTTGATTGTTTCTTTGTCCCGGATAAACTGAAAACCTACAGAACCGATTTTGATGAAATTTGGAATGGAGATAGTTTGAACTCTAAGGATAGAATTTTTTATTGCTGTTAATTTGAAGCGATGACGTTTCAGTGGCAGTGACGTCGGCTTACGATCCTGGGTTCGAACCCTACAATGAGCTTGAGCTTTCGGTGAAGGAGAACATCGTGATGAAACCATAGCTTGGTGGTAGGGCATTTTCAAGGGCTCGCCTGGCTAGCTACCAGCCTCAAATTAAGAATCTGTCGCCGTGCACCTATCGGTGTGTTCCGGCAGCCTCACTTGAGAGCCAGTTCCCAGTCCAGGTGTAGCGTGGTGCCATCCTCGACCACATCGTCACTTAACATCAGGTGATTTAATTGATAACGTTGCTCCTTCTAGTAAAAAGATTTTGGGAATCAGTTGTAAATAAAATAATATATAATTTGTTTATTAAAATGCCATATTTTATTGTAATATCATAAAAATATGTCGTACAATATTAATTTAGTTTATAGAAGCGAATTTTTTTTCAGCTACAGTGGTCTGTATAATGAGCTTTACATAATAAATTAAGGTCAATAATACACAGTCATGTCCTTAGGCGACATAGACCGCTTACCATTCTGGCCGTCTGCCTGTCTGCCACATTATTACTTAGAAAATATATATGAAAAAGTTATGAGACTATAGTTATGTCAAACAAACTGCACATGCTACTTTTAGCCGCGATTGGCGATTTCACATGCTCTCATCTCGCTCATTGCGTTAAAAAAACAACATTGGACGAGTTCAATTTGTTTGAACACCTTGAACTCATCCATCGAAATTTAGATGCAGCGTGTAAAAACCCCGATCACCACCCTTGCAAATAAGGTTGCCAGATGATTGGGATTCGTCTGGATTCTCCTGACATTTCCAGTGATATCCAGACTCAAAATATTAAAAATATCAAGACTAAAGTTCTTATGAAAAAATAATAAAAAATTGACGCGCCAATGTTTGAGACTTGTGGCAACCTCGACATTAATCGCATTTGTTAATTGAGATAGAAATTTGACATTACTCCTTTAGAGCTTGTGTCAATTTTTTTTCTCCAGAAGGGCAAACTATGGATAGTAGGTTATTTTAATTGGCTGTAAGTGTACTCAAATTAGTCGTATTAGGTCAACAATGTGTCTTTTTGTAGAAATTAAAAAATGAAATTATGTTCTTATTTTTAACTCCCCTAAAACCCCGACATTTTCAAATTGTCTCCAGATATTTCGAACTTCCAATCTGGCAACTCTCCTAGCAGACCTGTCTTCTAATAACTTGGCAAGTTACTATCTTCATAAGGAGACGAGGATCCCAGCCCACCCGCCCCAGCAGTAGCATAACTATTTCCAGATTGGCCAGGGTTTGGATTACGATATCTCCTAACACTATTGCTTCCATAACCACCTGGTCTCACTCTTTGGGTAACTGTTCCAGGTCTGCGCCAGCTTTGATTACCACCGGGATATCCTTGAGGATATTGATATCTTCTAGTCGGGGGGTAGTTGGAATAGCCAGTAGCGGAGGCTCTAGAACCAGATGACGATGAGGACTCTCCAGTGCCAGAGTTGCTACTAGCGTAGCTTGAAGCTTCAGCGCCAGAATTTTGTTTGTTGAATCTGTTCTGAGATATATAAGTGGGTTTACCTTGATTGTTCTCGTTGTATTCATTGTCTTCAAATTCTTGCCCTCCTAGACCAGAACTTTCATATCCAGACCCGCTTGAACTTGGTCTAGAATAGTATACTTGATCAGCTGCTCCCACGGCATTCGATCCTGATTGTTCTCCACCTGGTTTCCCATGATTGTTCTCCTTGTATTCATATTCTTGCCCTCCTAGACCAGAACTTCCATATCCTGACCCACTTGAACTTGGTCTAGAATAATAAACTTGATCAGCTGCTCCCACGGCATTCGATCCTGATTGTTCTCCACCTGGTTTCCCACTAATATTTTGGTCTTCTTGTCCAACTGCAGCATTTGTTCCTGAATACCTTCCGCCCGGTCTCCCATAACCAACAGGCGTTGCTAATATTCCTGAATTGCCTGCCCCAGTTCCTGGTTTACCGGCGCCTGATTCTGGCTTTTTAGAGCCTGGCTTTGGGACTGATGGTTTTGGCTTGCTGATGATTGGTGCTGTGAACGTACATTAGTTTTTAAACGTTGCAGTAGACAATGTTTTGATTAGCAGAAACAGCATAAAGATCGCATATGTTTTTATGAGACATATTATGCAATTTAGGGTTGTTCAAGCTTGCGATCCATAAGACGTGGGTTCGAATCCAACAATAAGCTTGAGCTTTCGGTGAAGGAAAACATCGTGATGAAACCATAGGTGCCGTTCCGGCAGGCTTGCTTGAGAGCCAGTCCCCAATCCAGGTGTGTCACCACCTTCGACTACATCGTCCCATAACATCAGGTGACTTGTGGTCAAATGATACCCTGTCAGAAGTAGAAGAAAAAAGTAATGCCCCCACTTATGTGTGGTTCGGATCAAAATTCCAGTAGCAGTCTCAAAAACCAAAAGCATGAAACAAAATCACGCATAGGACCTTTTAGAAGCTGCTTTGCTCGTACTGTACCTACGCAACTTACTTTGTTCAGTGTCCTCGCTAGACGGGCTATCCTCATCATCTTCTGATTCCTCATCTTCTTGTTCTTCTACCTCAGAATCTTCATACCCAGGTCCTCCTGAACCTGGTCGTACGGCATTTGGTCCCGAACTTCCTGCTCCTGGTCGTACTCCATTTGGTGCCAAACTCCCTACACCTGGGTTCCGATAACCAACAGGTATTCCTGGTTTTCCTGGATACCCTGGACCACCACCTGGTTTACCCGGGATTGATCCTGGTTTGCCCACGCTTGATCCTGGTTTACCCACGCTTGAGCCTGTTTTACTCAAGCTTGAGCCTGGTTTACTGAGGATTGATCCTGGTTTACTCAACCTTGAGCCTGGTTTACCGAGGATTGATCCTGGTTTACCCAAGCCTGAGCTTGGTTTACTCAAGCTTGAGCCTGGTTTACCGAGGATTGATTCTGGTTTACTCAAGCTTGAGCCTGGTTTACCCAAGCTTGAGCCTGGTTTACCCAAGCTTGAGCCTGGTTTACCCAAGCTTGAGCCTGGTTTACTCAAACTTGAGCCTGGTTTACCCACGCTTGGGCCTGGTTTACCCACAGTTGAGCTTGGTTTACCGCCGCTTGCTCCTGGTTTCCCGGCATTTGGTTTTGTTGGATTTTTAGCGTTTGGTTGTGGCTTGAGATATGTATCTGAAGACTTGGGCTTGATTTTGTGTAAGGTTGTTGCTGTAAGTGTAAATTTTATTAGTTGTTACAGTGAATGGTGTCGATTCCGTAATGCATTTTTATAAACTAAACATATGTATGCCCGAAATTAATAATCGATCCTGATCCGTTATTTGCGGTTTTGGATCGATATGTTATGTCATAATATGTCATTTTAGTAGTAACTTAATACGTCACGCCCTAGTACTAAAATGACATATTATGACATGACATATCGATCCAATACCGCGGATAACGGATCAGGATCGATTATTAATTTCGGGCGTAAGTTTGACAGGTTTAAAAGTATAGCTGTCCTATTCTGACCACGAAAATAAACAATGGACAGCATTACTAGACTTGTCAAATTTAGTTTCGTTTATTTTGTAAAGGTACTTACATATTCGTTTTATTAAACCAAACAACTCGGCTGCGAACAAATAGAAAATAAATGTAATGATTAAACGATAATTTGATAGTTGTTATTAGGTATCGATATACGGCCGTTATTAATAACCTATCTATCCACGGTTTGCCCTACTAGAGATAGAATTATGGCACAAACTCCATAGAAGTAATGTCAAAAATCTATCTTTAGTAGGACATACAGTGGATAGATTGGATTTTAATTTCCAGGCATTAGAGATGTGCAATCGTGACATAATCGACACATTTGCCAATTAAGTACTAATAGAGTGAACAACATTACTACTAACTTGTATTTTAAGCTTTATGCATGCAAAGTCTCAGCCCGATCGGTTTAAAATTGACAAAGTTTCATACAAACATTCATCCCCTATTTTATCCCCTTGGGGGTAGAATTAATCAAAATCCTTTCTTGGAGGATGCCTTCGTCATAACATCTACCTGCATGCCAAATTTCCACCCAATCCGTCCAGTGGTTTGGGCTGTGCGTCGATGGATCACTATGTCAGTCAGTCAGTCACCTTTGAGTTAGATAAATATTTAGATTTCTTCTTTTTAAACTACAAGACACCGAGGGGAATTTTATTATTCATAGCAAAACAAAATGATTTAATTTGATTGATATAAATAATTTATACGTACCTAGATCTTTATTTCCTGATTTTCCTGGTTTCCTTGATCCAGGACCTCCTGGTGTTCCTGATGATGGAAATCCTGCCTCGGAGTTAAAAGCCTGCTCCAGGGCATCGTCAAATTCTCCATCTGCTGCTCAAATAGAAGTAAATGTTATGTGAAAGGTACATTTTATACTAATGCAGTACAGTCTCAATAATCCGGGACTTCACTAGTCCGGCTCATTCAATAATCCGGCACCTTCCGCCCGCGCCTGCCTCACCGCTTCTAAAGTTAATATTCCCCTTACGAAATGCCTTATTTCATTATGAACAACACAACAACAACAAATCAAGTAATCCGAACATTCCAATAATCCGGCACCCCTTAGTTTTTATTAGTGTCGGACTAACGAGACTACTGTACTAGCTTTTCTTTGTTGACTACAGTTTATCGCAGTAAAAAGTATTCTATGTCCTTCCTCAGGGCTCAAACTGTCTCCATACCAAATTTCATTAAAATCGGTTTAGGCATAAAACAGACAGACAGCAACGCAACTTTTAATCCAAATTCAGATTTTGTAGTCGGTTATCTAAAGCTGACACGTTCACAGTACTCACACCAAAGCAATTTCATTACACAGTAGTAAAAACAAAACGATAACCATCTCTGTTGCGCTCGTAACCTCGCCCGCGTGCGAGAGAGACGGAGAGACTTCTCACGATGCGTATGCAGTGCGACGTCATGCCGTGCGCTCGTTCACACACACACACATGTCTGAGTGTGTGGCATGTGCCAGCTTCACATAACCGATGACGAAAATAGCATGCAATCTTGCAAGATACTTACTGTACTCCGTGAAAAATTGTACTGCTAGGTCATCTGTAAAATAAAACGTTTGTTTACACAGTTTTAGTCATAACCAACAATCTGTACTTAATATTATATAGAGGTAAAATTCGTTCTAATACAGGGTATCCAATACAATGTATCCAATACAGGGTGTTATCTCGTAAACTACAGTAGCGACTCCAAAAATTATTTCATTATCAGTAAGCTTCATTATCCCAGAGTGTCACAGGCTGTGTTTTATTCAGATAAAGTAGAGTTTTCAGTAATCTTCATCGTCCGCCTATTACGTTCCCACTGCTGGGACTCTGGCCATCTCTTAGAGAGAGAGTAGTCGTTTTCAGTAATAAATCACGATATTTGCAAAAGCTGTCCGAAAAAAACAACTGGCTTCTTTGTTAGCTTGCGCTAGCGAAGCCGTTTGATTATTTTAAAGTTGAATTAATGTATGAAAGAAATATAGGCTTCTAGTAGTAGTTCTACAACAAAGTTTGCGACGTTTAATATCTAGCTTTTATATTTAACATGTATGTATATTGTATACATACGGTTTTGTCAAAATCATTGTCTATAAATGCCCGTGAGAAGCCGACGCGGATCACAAGTATGAAATTTAATTAATTTTACAAAATATAATAAGAAAGGGTAGGTGTAGGTACTTACCAAATAGCTCCGCGACGCTTGTCACGTTCGAAGTGTCAATAAGTGCAACTACAAAACAAAAATGAAAAATAAATACATTTGACAAATTGATTTAAAAACTGCAAAATGAAAAATAACCATAGTTTTGATAGTCAAGGGCAATATAGTAACAAAATATGTGAAAAACACTACAGTTAGAATTAGGTTTTACAACAGGATATTGTGATCATGGCGCTTGGAACAGTGCCGAAATATCGACAAAAAATGCATAATAAATTAGTTATTTTTGAGAGCTCAGTGGTTTTGAAGCGGCGACAGTTCAGTGGTAGTGACAGCTTGCAACCCGTGATGATGGGTTCGAATCCTTGAAAGATTTGATACTTTCAGTGAAGGAAAACATCGTGATGAAACCATAGCTTATTCTCGCCTGGCTAGCTACAGACAAATACAGTTGTTGGTACCTCCTATTTATTCCGTTACCAAAATTAATTTTGAAGAATTTTCTGCAAATACTAACAGCTCAGTTAAATAAAAATTGTCAGAATGTGTGTTTAGTTAAATTTATGTTTTATCTTTTATTATCCTTGAAAAAAGCTGTGTAAACAGTAACTTTAATGAATTAACGCGTTATTTGTATATAATCAAATCGTTAATTCTATGAATTTTCTTTTAGCATTAAGGTAAATTGGACATTCTATTTAAAACGACCAATCTCTATACACACTGGGGGCTTAGCAAAGATGCAAACGTTTACTTTAGCGTAAGCGATCAAAAAAAGTTAGTTGGTAACCAATTACCAAGATGAAACGGAAGGTACGCCGAATGCTCATTTTAAGATAAAAACCCGTTTTTAGTCTATGGTGAACATTTATAACGAAAATATATAAATGTCAAACTCAAATTAATAGTGACTTAACGTTATAAAATATGTCATTCCCATACTTTTTAGTGTTTTGATAGCGTTAAAGATTGTTTAATGCATTTTAGCTAGACCCCCTGTAATTTCAATGGAAACATCGCCTTTCAATCCAAAATCTTTCTTTCTACTTCTTACAGGGTCACGTTTGTTTGCTATGATGTACAGAAGTTGCTCTAAATAGGTTGTTTAGCATCCAATAACCTTGAATTACCTCCATTAGCCTAGTCACAAATGCAAGAGCGAAGATGCGAAAGCAGCCACGATTCTTCAGCAAGAAGCGTACGGCGAGCGTGGTCAATCACACGAAGGCCTGTCAACTGTCAGTTGTCAACTGTCAGTTGTCAACTGTCATCTGTCAGCTGTCATCTGTCACTGACCTGGGTACTGGGTTTCCGGTTTCCACATCCTCTGCGCCAGCGTGTCACTCTAAGCAGCAAGCGGCAGCAAAAATAGTCATACTTGAAGACGTAACAATCACATTTGAAGAGGCAACAAAGAAAGTTACTGTTTATGTCACTTTGAAAATAATGAGTGACCGAAAGATTCGGAATATATGAAAAGGTCATCGCACATTTACTAGTAAGTATTAGGAATCGCCTAATCGGCCTACCTATAACAATTACAAATCCTAATTTACACTTAGGTATATTAAAAAGAAGAGTCGGTATTTGTTCAAAAGCTATTTTTGTCTATAAAATCTCCGTGATTGCTTAGTCTACGTAACTACTGATCCTATAGGTACTAAAAATTTCTATATTCATAAAAAGTATTGATGAATACCACGTTTTATACCTACAATATATTTGCCTGTCATCGTCACTTAACATCAGGTGACTTGTCGTCAAACGCTGTAAGAAGTAAAAAAAGCTATAACCACAGACTTGTTTTTTTACCACGGCATGCAAGTTAGAATACAAACAGGCTAGTGAAAAAATACTTTTGGCCGATTAAAAATAATTTTGTGTTCTATTTGAAACACTGCAATTGCACTCAACAATCAACGCTGGTTTGGTCTACCACTACAATTGAAGGAATTATCAACTGTAAAAATAAAACAAAGTTTAAAATATACGTCTTCAACTTTATTATTAACTCATTATCTCTAAATGTATTGTGTTACATTTTTGTTTTAATCAAGAAAATAATGCCTTATGCGAGAATACCGTATCGAAACGTAAAATAATTCCATTATACGGTAGTCTAGCGAAATAAGGCAGTTATTTACACAGTATAGAATTAAAAGCTTTTATTTTTACAGTTTTATTGCATCTTATGATGTTATGTGTGAAATTATGGCTGTTACAGTTAGGAATAATATAGTGCGTGATGACCACAACCGTGAATATGGGCGTGAATGAGAGTGGCTTTTGTGAGTGAGTATAATATAACATTTCTATTCTTCAAACCAATGAGGTCATAAGTTTAGGAGAAGTTATATTATAGGTACTTTTTAGTTCGTATTTGGAACTTATTTGTATTTTCATCACTAGCGTAACGTATCGAATGAATAATATTTACTTTAAAAAGTTTAAACTACCTTTTTTGTTGTAAATTTACTAATCATTATTGAATGAATTAGCATTACTTACAAGGCAGTTTTTACCTACCTATGTAAGTGTCTATGTATGTAGATAGACGCGTCTTGTAACTTACTTTCGTATGACAACGAAAGTTTTCGCTGTACTTTACGACATAGTTATAAATATGCACTCAATAATGTGTATAAAATCAATAACACCAAATTTGTCGATCCCGAACTGAATGAATGTATGTAAGACTTTATATTTATAATTTTTGTTATCTTATCGTGACGAGTGCAGTGCATTTCTGCACTGGATTTTGAACTGTTTAAGTTCAAATTCTGGATGGAACTGTAATGGGCAAGCGTAACGCTTAGTAACTTAGGCGTCTAGTAACTCAGTTACATAAAAAAACACGGAATTTTATCGATACAAAAATGCACTCCCTATTAGCCAACACTTAAACTTTAGTTGTCAGTTATCTAAACCTGGCACGCACACACATTCACACATTGCGCTTGTGTAGTGTCTGTGAATGAGCGCACGGTATGACGTCGCACTGCATACATATCGTGAGAAGTCTCTTCGTCTCTCTCGCACGCGGTCTAGGCTACGAGCGCGACAGGGACTGTTAGTTTTGTCTTTACTACTGTGTAACGGAATTGCGTTAGTGTGAGTAATGTGAAGTGTCAGCTTTAGATAACTGATCGTGAAATTATCTGATCTCTAGTTTACGAAGCAGTTTCCTTGTTAGCCCTGAATACCACCGAGGCCATGGCCGCCTTTTAGACCAACTAAATCTATCATATCGCCGTACTGTTCATAGAATTTGGTTGCCCCACCTTGTTTCTTGATTTTCTGCATGATGTCTATGAACGCTGATGCGGTCTGGTCCATGGCGGAAACTGTGCCCTTCATCAGCTCTTCCTTCGAGAACATTTTCTTCCATTCTGGTACAAAGAAAAAAATGTGTCTATTAGATTCTGGATTCACCCCACGGTTTCACCCGCGTCTTCCCGTTATAAGAACATATAAAAATCAATTGCTGTTCGTTAGTATCGCTAAATCTCGAGAACGGCTGGACCAATTTAGCTAATTTTGATCTTGAAATATTCGTGGAAGTTCAGGGAAGGTTGAAAAGGCGACTTTTATGGGAGATACGAAGTTCGCCGGGTCAGCTAGTTCTTAAATAAAATTGAGAAAATTTCATGTTTTCCTTACGATCAATATCGAGATAGTTCTTCCAATCAATGCCTTGGATGCTGTTGCAGAGCTGGCCAAACTGGAAGCCGTTGAAGCATCCACCGCCACCGCCACCGCCACCGTCACCGCCGTCGCCACCGTCGCCACCCTTGCCGGAACCACTTATCATGCTAAAGGCGGTCGTCAAGCCACTTATAAACTCCTTCATGCCTGGGAAGCTAGACTGCTTTCCCGCGTCCGCTCCATCTGATTCAATTCAATTCAATTCATTGTTAAAAAAAAAACAGTTTAAAAAAACATATTTTAATTACTAGCTTCGCCCTGCGGTTTCACCCGCGTCTTCCCGTTATCCCGCAGGAACCATTTTCCGGGATAAAAAGTAGCCTATGTGTTAATCCAAGGTATAAGCTATCTCCATTCCAAATTTCATCAAAATCACTTTAGTAGTTACGGTGATACGTGGTAACAAACATTCACACACAAACAAACTTTCGCCTTTTTTTTTTTTGTTACTGCGTCACACGATTAGTGTATTTGCCAGTGTCAAGTATAAAATATTTCAAACTCAGAGAGTAGAATCAAGTTTAAATGATGATGGTGATGATGATGATGAGATGATGGGATGAGTGTTTAAGTAAAGTAGTGGCGCTTTACTTAAACTTTCACGGACTTTTTTGGAGCAACTAGAAAAGTCACTTTCACATCTTTATTTCAATTCCCCACGCTCGCACACATTAACGAACACATAATGGTTAATAATCCACCAATATTACACATTGTCACTCGAAGAAACACAAGCTTTGGAAATAAAAACAAAATGTTCACGTTGACAATTCGATTGCCGCCAAAAATGTCCACTTTCGCATTTATAATATTAGTAGGAACTATAAGTACGGTCAACGACAAGAGTCGCTGAACAATCACACATTTTCCGATTACCTTCTTCATCAACTTTAAACCGTATCATCACTTAACATGCGGTGAGTTGTGTTGTTGTCAAACGCTACTTTGTGAGTTAGTCAATTTTTATTTATTCAATAGGATACATTGTGATCATTGTGTGATTGTGATTGTGTCTTCGCTGGCTCGGCCACGTTGAAAGAATGGGGGAGGATCGTGCGGTCAAACGAGCATACAGTGGACGGCCGAGTGGCCGTCGCC
The DNA here is from genome assembly GCA_931315375.2 of Opisthograptis luteolata. Lineage (NCBI taxonomy): Eukaryota > Metazoa > Arthropoda > Insecta > Lepidoptera > Geometridae > Opisthograptis > Opisthograptis luteolata. The sequence continues at coordinate 3,951,521 of OV928063.1, read as the reverse complement.
CTGTCGGCCGTCCCAGATATCGCTGGAAAGACGAAGTCACGAAGGATTTGCGCGAGCTCCAGGTGGAGGACTGGCAGGAGGTGGCGCAGGACAGACCGAAGTGGCGTCTTTTGTTATCGGAGGCCAAGACTTACTATGGGTCGTTGCGCCATCTCAGTTAGTTTAGTTAGTTATACATTGTGATCACTTTAAAACGTCAAACTTAAAACTAGCTACGCCTGTTCCAGCCTCCTTACGCCGGCAAAAGAACAGGCAACAAACGGCCGGCAGGTAATTTTTTTGGCGCGATCACATTGTCAATTTTATTCTTATTACTAATTGATTGAATTGGAGCAAGTTCACTAAAAAATCCCAAGCTTTTTTTTGTCATCTAATGGTCCGATATTTTTTAATTAGCTTTGCTAATAAGATTTCTCTTGTTTGGTTGTACACATTGGGATATGGGAACATGAATATTAATGAGTTGCGGGATCACAACCAAAGCAGACCAGACCCCACAAAACACATTTTGAAAATCAAGTATGATCATCTACTTTTGTCGTTCACTGTACTTACAATTTAAATTCCGTACATTCCAATAAAAAAAACTTAATTAACAAAATATATAACACCTTGGACTGGGGATTGTTGCTGCGCAATTCGCGCCTCGACGGCAATCCTTAGTCTAGGCCCTAGGCTATGTATTATGTTATTTTTGTCTGTTTTATTCTTAGTTTTAGTTTATTAACGTACTGTAAGTTACTTTGTATACTAACCCATGGATTATTGTTGTCCGTAATAAATAACTTTGAATTGAATTGAATTGAAAAAAAAGACACTAAACTAAACGTTAAAATCCTACTTATATTATAAACGCTAAAGTTTGTGAGTATGTATGTATATAATTATGTATATTTGTTGCTCTTTCACTCAAACACGATAGCGATGATGGCTCAGTGGTAGTGACGTCGGCTTGCGATCCGTAGGACGTGGGTTCGAATCCTACAATGAGCTTGAGCTTTCGGTGAAGGAAAACATCGTGATGAAATAGCTTGGTGGTAGGGTATTTTCTAGTACTCGCCTGGCTAGCTACCACCCTCTTGTTAAGAATCTGTCGCCAAGCACCTATCGGTGTGTTCCGGCAGCCTTACTTGTGAGCCAGTTCCCAGTCCAGGTGTAGCGTGGCGCCACCTTCAGCCACATCGTCACTTAACATCAGGTGACTTGTGGTCAAACACTACCCTGTAAAATAGTAAAAAAAAAAAAAAAAACTACTGAACAAATTTAAGTAAAATTTGGAATGGAGATAGCTTCACACTAGATTATTTATAACGCTTTTAATTTTCTTTTTTTTTTCTCGGTTTAATATACTTGTCCGTAATGTCATGAAGTGGGTTCCGGCTGAAAATCAGTAACTGAGGCTGGTGTGCAGCCTCAGTTGTATGCTGAGCCGGGACCTAATTCTGACATCGCGCAATGTCGTACCTGTTTATGTGTGATTGTTACTTTTTGTTCTTGTCCTTAATTTGTGCGATATTGTGTGTGTCAGTAATATGTGTATTTTCATTTTTTTTTCATAGGCTACTTCTTATCCCGGACAAAGGTTCCTGCGGGATAACGGGAAGACGCGATTAAATCCGCGGGGCGCAACTGGTGTTTTCATAAATGGATGCAGATAAGCAATAATGTGTCAACCCACAAAAAGTGAAATTCACAGGTTTTGATGTATTTTTAAACACTTTTATTAGCTTGACTTGTAACTAACTAACTAACTAACTAACTAACTAACTAACTAACAATGTAATCAAATCTTAGAAGTCAATTTTCACCTACTTCTAATTGTCGTATCGACTTGAAACTTTGTATGTGTATGTAATCTCGGTGACAATGCAATAATTTGGTATCATCGACCTGATCTGATGATGCAGCCGGAAGGTGGGTAGGGGATCTCTGCAGCGGCTTCTAGTAAACCCCTCGTGTTTGGGCTCATATGAATCGTCTTGATGAGTACAATAGATTGGACTTGGTGACGAGGGTCTGATGATGCAACCGGAAGGTGGGTAGGGGATCTCTGCAGTGGCTACTAGCAAACCCCTCGTGTTTGGGCTCATATGAATCGTCTTGATGAGTCCAATAGATTGAACTTGGTGACGAAGGTCTGATGATGCAACCGGGAGGTAGGTAGGGGATCTCTGCAGTGGCTACCAGTAAACCCCTCGTTTTTGGGCTCATATGATTCGTCTTGATGAGTCAAATAGATTGGACTTGGTAACAAACGACTAAAAAGTAAAAAAAAAATAATACATAGTTTAAAAAAACTAAAAAAAAACACTTTAAAAACGCACTGAAAAATATAAAATAATTAAATTGACTTGTATTAGTTACGATATAATGGTTAATTCAAAAAGTGTGGAGCGCTTCTTTTACTGGGTAAATAAAAGTACACACAACCAAAAAGCGCTCCACACTTTTTGAATCAACCATTATATCGTAACTAATACAAGTCAATTTAATTATTTTATATTTTTCAGTGCGTTTTTAAAGTGTTTTTTTTAGTTTTTTTAAACTATGTATTATTATAAAGCATCACGTATTTAACATTCTACAAAAGTGTTTCAAGTCATCTAAAACATAAAAGTACGTAAAAAATGGATTTATATCCATAAAACAAATCGTAAATCATGTGTACATTATTTATCAATAACCCTTAAGTTCCCTTACATCGTCGAAATTCAAAATAGTGACATTAATAAGCAAAGCAAATTACCATTGTCCCCAGCTTCGTCGCTGAGGCCTCCATTCTCACCAGAGAAGGGGCTGTTGCCTGCCGGATTGTAGCTGGGCTCTGTAATTGGTTAAAAACGTTACAGCCCTGTAACTTTACGAAAATTAATGTTACATTTTAATACAAGTGTGCTATGTTGGTCATTATGCTCGAGGCGGTATTATGAGGGAGCTGAGTGTGTAATGATCAATGCACAAGCATTTCATGTGACGTTTTTCAACACTTGCGAGGAAATAAACAAACTTATTAAGTTTTGAAATGAGAAAGTATACGCGGAAAGTATGTTAGAGTTATCTGATCAGAGGGTTGAAAACAGTTGAACGTGTCAAACGTACTTTCCGAGTAAGAGAAATGAAAAGTATAACACACTAGTGATGTAATGTAAAGTAAAAAGCACGTGTGCGTAATAAGGCGAATTATGAACCTAAAATGCATTGGCCATAAAGATCACTTTACGAGCAAGTGTGTAGAAGAAATTCTTCCATGTACTTTTCCTTCACTAACGGCCGAAATTAATAATCGATCCCGACCCGTTATCCGCGGTTTTGGATCGATATGTCAAGTCATAATATGTCATTTTAGTAGTAACGTGTCAAGCCCTAGTACTAAAATGAAATTTTATGACATGACATATCGATCCAAAAACGCGGATAACAGATCGGATCGATTATTAATTTCGGGCATAAGTCTATAGTGACTAGACACTAGATTACTCACGTGGTCTATAGTTACCCGGAGCTGCATCAGTTGACACGGCTAACTGTCAAAAGAAAAAAACAACAAAATTAAAATTATCAAGAGTCTCGAAAAATTTGTGCTGACTCCAAGTGGAAGAATAATAAATAAATAAATAAATAATAAATATCGGGGACAATTGCACACAAATTGAGCTAGCCCCAAATTAAGCTCGAAACTTGTGTTATGGGTACTAGGCAACGATATACATACTTATATAGAGAAATAAATACTTATATAGATAGAAATATCCAAGACTCAGGTACAAATATTCGTGCTCATCACACATATATTTGCCCTTACCGGGATTAGAACCCGGGACCGCTAGTTTCGCAGGCAGGGACACAGAATGGCAGGTGGTGACACAGGACAGGTAATTTTTTTATTATATTTGAAACTATAAATCGCTTTTCTGTAAACTTTAAAATATGTCACTTGATAATAATAGCATTTCACCCTTCCCTGTTACGTTAATATATTGTCTACATGAGATCTTAGTTGTTAAAATTATGCCATCAATTAATAATCGATCCTGATCCGTTATCCGCGGTTTTGGATCGATATGTCATGTCATAATATGTCATTTTAGTACTAGGGTTTGAAATATTACTACCAAAATGACATATTATGATGTGACATATTGATCCAAAACCGCGGATAACGGATCAGGATCGATTATTAATTTCGGGCGTTAGTGAACATTAACAGCCGATTTCAGTAACCGATCTATCCACGGTTTGACATAAATTTGACGTTACTTCTATGGGGCATAACTCAAATTTCCATCTCTGGTAGGGCAAATCGTGGATAGATCGGTTATTAAAACCGGCCGATAGACCCGAAATGGGTATATCAATGTTCTAGTCATTTTGTCAAGTTGTCATTGAGGAAGTCATTTATACTGTAGTAGCATTTTCATTTGTTTCTGCACTTCTCCACATACATTTTCACTGTTGCAAATATACTCCTTAGTCTGCGCAGTTTCCGTAAAAAGAGGTAGGTACACAGTTTTTGCTTCACATCATCATCATCATCATCAACAGCCTGTATCAGTCCACTGCTGGACATAGGCCTCTCCCAAGGTACGCCACTGAGCCCGGTCTTCGTCTCTTCTCATCCAACTACTGCCAGCCACTCGGCGCAAATCGACGCTCCACCTGATCGCAGGACGTCCTACACTACGTTTGCCAAGTCGCATCGCAGTTTGCTTTACACATTAATTATATATAGATTAGTACTCACAAAGCCAGCTATGACTAACACTGCCAGTTTCATGTTCTTTTTGGGTAGTAGGAAACAGTAGTGGCTACCGAAATAACATCCGCAATTATATATCAACTTGTAACAAAAGGACGCTCCTAGCCAACTGTTCAAACACGAACTAAATAATGGCATAATTCCGTCATTGATTGTAAATAAAGTACTTACTTTTAAATTTTAAATCCATAACTAACAATTTCATTGTACTTAGGTATTGTTAAATATTTACATAATAATCTATTTTAGATTTTGAATCTTTACTCTATGTTCTCTTTACTTTTACTCTTTACAATGTTCGTTTGATGATATGGTCAGAGGAGGCATCACGTTACGTCTGGATTGGGAACTGGCTCTCAAGTGAGACTGCCGGAACACACCAATAGCAGTTCTTAGCGACAAATTTTAACTTTAAGATGGTAACAAACCAGGCATGTACAAATATGGTTTCATCTCCATGATTTCCTTCACTGAAAACTTAAGCTCATTGGAAGACCGGGTTACAAGCTTTTTCCACTGAGCTATCATAGCTTCAACCAAAAACCAACTAATATTATAAACGTGAAAGTTTGTAAGCATGGATGTATGGATGTATGAATGTTTGTTAATCTTTCCGCAAAAAATACTGAACAAATTTGAGTGAAATTTGGATTTGAGATAGCTTATACCCTGGATTAACACAGAGGCTTTTTCTTATCCCGGAAAAAGGTTCCTGCGGCAAAACTGGAAGACGCGGGTAATATGGCGGGGCGCTGCTAGTTTCTTATAAATGTTGAAATACTGCGCAAAATTTGATCAGTTAAGGATACTAAGCAAGTGCTTTCAATTTTTTATATGTGGAACGAGGGAAGAGCAATTTCGTGATAATTTATCATCTAATAATGCGAATTTTGTTTCACTATAATTGCTATCGGCGACAACGTCATCCACGTAACAAAAACAAGTTTTCAAAAATATTGTCACTGGACACTGTTAAAGCAGGGTAACTCTGATTTGTAGAAGCCGAAAACACTAAATTAAAGTGTTAAAGTGTTGTAATTGTAACTTAGTTGCTTATGCTGTTGTAGTATTGTTAAAAGCTGTATACGTAAAGATGAAAATACCCATTGATGATGTCTATGAAAGTATCATTTTTTTTTACTATTTACAAGGTAGCGTTTGACCACAAGTCACCTGATGTTAAGTGACGATGTGGTCTAAGATGGCGCCACGCTTCACCTGGACTGGGAACTGGCTCTCAAGTGAGGCTGCCAGAACACACCGATAGGTGCTTGGCGACAGATTCTTAACAAAATGGTGGTAGCCAGGCGAGTACTAGAAAATACCCTACCACCAAGCAATAAATTTGTATCGATCAAAACTCTAGAGACGAAATGCTGATCATGCCCTAATAATGTCCTGTAGACCAGGAGTCCCACTCAAGCGTAGCGTGGTCTTCGACCACATCGTCACTTAGCATCAGGTGACTTGTGGTCAAACGCTACCCTGTAAGAAGTATGGAATATTTTAAAACCTTGCCGAAGTTTATGGACTACATTTTTATTTTTAGTTTATGGACTTTATTGAAAACAAGAATATTAATACCCATACCCCAAATTACGCACTTAGCCACGTAATAAATTATTAGTAATAATTTACTTACAATAAATTTTGTTTTAACGTATTTATTACTTATTTGAACAGTTGATTAAAATACGTAGGTACGTACCTAACATTTATATAATAAAGGGGATGTCTGTGTAGATACTAGGTACCTGAATAGAAATTGTGCTCTGACCTCACCTGATGTTAAACGATGATGTGGTCAATAGTGGCACCATGCCACGCCTGGATTGAAAACTGGCTCTCAATTGAGCCTGTCAGATCGAGCCGATAGGTGCTTAGCAACAGATTGGTGTGTCAGGCAAGGACTAGAAAATACCCTGCCATCGAGATACGGTTCCAATAATTCAATCACGATGGATTCTTCACCGAAAGCATTGAGTTTTCATATAAACTTACGAAATCAAACAATTACAACAGAATCAGAAATATATTATAATTATAAATTGGAACCAATTTACTTACCTATAGGTACCTCTACATTTTCTGTTCAATATACCTACTTACATTTGAATCACACGGTCTCGATCCTATAACAAAAATCGCTTTGTTATTAACAATGGAATACTTACTTAACCACTTTTGGTAAATAACATGATAACGAAAATTATGTTTTGTTTGTTTATTACTCCTCAGTTTTGTATACAGTTCTACTCCGCTACATGCTTAGCAAAGCTTTGATATAAAGCAATTGAAAACGTCTGAAGGAAAGTGATATTAATTTATAGATAGATAAAGCCTTTATTCACTGACTTATATTACCAACAATGATAATGATAAAAATAATTATGTACATGATTACTAATTAATAACATTTCCTATTTATATTTTTTATAATAGGTTGTCCGTTGACACAGGCCTCCCCTAGTTTGTTCCACGCTTTCCTATCACGTGCTAATCTTCTCCATGGGACACATTATGCGAAACAAAAAAGGAAAATGGACGCAAGATATTTTGGAATGGTACCCCAGAAACGGGAAACGACAAAGAGGCCGTCAAATAAAGAGGTGGGAAGATGATCTGCCAAGGGGATGGAGAAGATATTAATTTAGTTGCTAATAAATAATAATAATGTAATAGGATTAAAGATATGACTTTACTGAAACAAAATGAGTAGAAGGTCTGAAAACGGTAGCTCACTTTATCCACCGTAGAGTCACTTTATAAAATTTTATAAATTTATAAATTTATAGCGATGATGGCTCAGTGGTAGTGACGTCGGCTTGCGATCCGTAGGACGTGGGTTCGAATCCTACAATGAGCTTGAGCTTTCGGTGAAGGAAAACATCGTGATGAAACCATAGCTTGGTGGTAGGGTATTTTCTAGTACTCGCCTGGCTAGCTACCACCCTCTTGTTAAGAATCTGTCGCCAAGCATCTATCGGTGTGTTCCGGCAGCCTCACTTGAGAGCCAGTTCCCAGTCCAGGTGTAGCGTGGTGCCATCTTCGACCACATCGTCACTTCACATCAGGTGACTTGTGGTCAAACGCTACCCTGTAAAGAGTAAAAGAAAAAAAAAAAAAAGTAGGGAATATGAGAAAAAGACATATATTCAACAGCACATCATATTCATGCAAATACAGGGGTCTAGGCTCCGAATATGATTTTGTCCCATTCGGTGTCGAGACCCTTGGTCCGTGGGGTCCTAGCGCTTTAAGCCTTTTTAAGGAAATAACAAAAAGGTTAGTCGACATCACCGGAGACCGAAGAGCTGGCAGCTACCTCGGACAAAGAATTAGTCTAGCCATTCAAAGGGGGAACGCTGCCAGTATCTTCGGTACCTTGCCTAAAGGGACTTCTTTTAATAATGTATTTTAGTTATTAGTTAAGGTTTATTTGTTTTTATTTCTTTGTTATGGTATATTATTTTTAGTTTGAAGTAATAAATATTCAACAGTAATTTGGTAGCTACCACTACAAAGGCGGAGAGCTTTTTAGCCAATCCTTAGAATCAAAAGGAAGCAAGAATCAACTTCATTTGATTATTTTTCAGCTTCTTCCCGCTATGCCGCAGGAACCTTTTTCGGGATAAAGAGTAGCCTATGTGTTAATCCAGGGTGTCAGCAATGCCTTCTTGGCCTTTTTAGCTTTGCCCTTCTTCCTCTTCCCGGCCACCTGCGTCCATGCAATAGACGGGGTGGTGGAAGGCAGGAGGGCATCCTCCATCTGAGAGGATGGCTCCGGCTCTAGCGGCCTCTTATCTGCCGCGAGCGGTGGTCGGAGGCGTTTCTCCGCCATGAGCCGATCCTCGATGCCTGCAATGCAGGCTCTCGTGAAGGCCCTCTCCTCCAGGATTACCTTGCGGATGGTATCCTCAAGGTTGGAGGAGGGGCCCTGGACCGCAGGTTTCGGGTCAGCTTGGCAGGGCTGGGCCGTGACCTCAGCCAGCTTTTTGTGCAGCTGGCTGACCTCTGACTGCAGGCGATCGACTTTCGCCTGCAGTAGGCGACTTTCTTCAGTCGTCTGCCGCTGTGCCAACTCCGTGGCAATGCCGTAGATATTCCAGATTTCATTCAGATCCGTTTTTGCGTGAAAGAATAACAAACATTCATCCATCCATCCATACTCGCAAACTTTTACGTTTATAACATTAATAAGATAATTTAGACTACAAATTAAAAATATATACTTTAAAAAACTAAAAAAAAACACTTTGAACACGTTTAGTCTATGAGCCCAATCTATTAGACTTGTCAAAACGAATCAAATGCTTAAAACTTGATGGATTTACTAGTAGCCGTTGAGGAGTTTTACCATCCATCTCCTGGCTCCATCATCAGATCAGGTTGATGATATCAAATTATTGCATTGTCATCGGGATTACATACACATACAAAGTTTCAAGTCGATACGACAATTAGAAGTAGGTTAAAATTGACTTCTAAGATTTGATTACATTGTTAGTTAGTTACAAGTGAAGCTAAAAAATGTATAGTTTAAAAAACTAAAAAAAAAACACTTTAAACACGCACTGAAAAATATAAAATAATAAAATTGACTTGTATTAGTTACTATATAATGGTTAATTCAAAAAGTGTGGAGCGCTTAATATAAAATAATAAAATTGACTTGTATTAGTTACGATATAATGGTTAATTCAAAAAGTGTGGAGCGCTTAATATAAAATAATTAAATTGACTTGTATTAGTTACGATATAATGGTTAATTCAAAAAGTGTGGAGCGCTTTTTGGTTGTGTCTACTTTTATTTACCCAGTAAAAGAAGCGCTCCACACTTTTTGAATTAACCATTATATAGTAACTAATACAAGTCAATTTAATTATTTTATATTAAGCGCTCCACACTTTTTGAATTAACCATTATATAGTAACTAATACAAGTCAATTTTATTATTTTATACTAAGCGCTCCACACTTTTTGAATTAACCATTATATAGTAACTAATACAAGTCAATTTTATTATTTTACTAGCTGGTGCCCGCAGCTTCGCCCGCGTGGATGTCGGTTATCGCCACCAAAAGTAATCAAGAAATTTTGATCCAGTTCCCGCAACCCATGAGAACCTATTCCAGGAATAAAAAGTATCCTATATATTATTCCGTCCTATTATCTATTCCTGTACCAAATTTCAGCCAGATGAATTTCTGAAGTTATCCCGAAGAAGATATAAAAAAATTGAGCTTTATACTTTAACGAATTTAGGGTACTAATTTATACACCTGCACTTCCTGTTATCTGCCCAAGTAACCACAAACCAAACTCTATATTCGCAGGATGTTCTTACCTGTACTATTATATAGGAGGCATGCACAGAAAAACTTTCAGCTTTTACATTAAAAAACGAAGGTCTGGCTGTCGTAGGCTCTGGGTCAATATATCCACACCATTAATACTTTTTCTACTACATATCGAAACTATTTCATAAAAAAAAAAACAAATCTATGCAAACTCTTTGCTTCCCAAGTTCCCACGTGTCCAAATCTTTAGGCTAAGCGTATATTGAGACGCAATCGATGCAGTGCGGGGCAGCGTTGATTTTTTGTAATATAAATATGCATAAGCAAAGATCAGCATACGATGTTTCTTTTTTCTTTTTGCGGCAACAATTATTATTTTTCTAAATTAAGTTAGTGCGTATTAATCAATGCGTAGGATAGTATTTATATCACAAGTTCATACATAACACGTATTTTAAAAAAGCATGAAGACATAGAAGCAACGCTATTATAAACTGTAACTAATAATAACTCATTAATTTCATAATCTAACACTAATACTGAATAAAAATCTTTAGGATGGTAAATAGCCTCCTCCGAAATAGTAAACGTTATCGCGCCAGAAAAAAAAGAGAAAATCACCAGAAAAGTACCTGCCGGTCGTTGCTTGCCTTTTCTTTTGCTGGTGCAAGAAAGGTAGAACAGACGTAGCTAGTTATTAGTTTGTCTTTTTAAAGTGATTAAATGTTGTATAAGTTTAATATTAAACCCAGTTTATTCGTCAACTTGAATACTGTTCTTGATACCAGTTTTTTGTACTTTATTACAGTGTATCTGTGTAATTTACAGCATCGCTCATGGACTATGCCATGCGCTTCCGTCGCCTGCGTCTCAACATACGCTTACCCTTATTGTAGCCCGCAACATCAACGTCAATACCAAGTAGTTCTAAGTAAATAAGGTATAATAAGATAAGGTCTGCTACACACGTAATGATATATCGTTACAAATTTAAATGTCTTGGTTTGATTAGAGCGTATAGTGTAATCACTAACTTAGGATTAAATAGATGGCTCTATATTATTTTATTACAGTGTGTTGATTTTTGATTTCGAACATCACTAATCACAACCATCTTTTGATTTTCGTTTATGTAGCTTTGTATAAAATGTTCTAATATTTTTCTTCTTTCAATTTTCGCGCGGACTCGTCTTACAAAGAGGTCCTTTTTGTTTGCCCGTGTCCGACGTCAGTTTTATTGCAGCAAAACACACGCTACATCAAAATTATGCAAATACGGTCAAGTCGACAATGATTTATCGAACAGAAAATGTTACTGCCGTCGCTCATATGCGCAAACCAGAAATTCTACAACGATTTCTCAGGCACACTTTCGATATAACCGGAGATCGGTTAGCAATTAGAACAGATACATCGCTACGATAAATTGTTACGTGTGTATCCACACCAATAATTGTCATGCCAATAATATTCTTCCTGACATGTAAACAATTCAACTGAATGATGCCTAGCAACCATGTAAAAGATTTCGAAAAATTTCGTTATATTAGATTTTCCTACGGAACCCATGCATTATTCCGGGATAAAAGTAGCCTATATTACTCTCCGGCGCATAAACAATCTTTATGCAAAATAATACCCTGATTCGTTGTTTTGTTACGCCGTGAAAGCCGAACAAATCAACAGAAAAACACACTTTCGCATTTACATAAATGTGGGGATGGGGATGGTGATAGGGGTAGCTGCGGTTCGCGTTTACACCCATGGTATTCCCTACTATCCCGCAAGAATCTTTTTCCGGGTTAAAAAGGAACCTATATGCTATCCGGGCTACAATAATCTAATCGACCCGACCAAATATCCGACGTGATGCTTTAAATTGATGTAACTTTTTTATTTATGAACCGATTGAAATAAAACAAACACTAAATGTTAAGTGGAGAAAACCACAATATATTAATGAAAACCGCATTCAAATCGGTTAAGCCGTTTCTGAGATTAGCGCGCACAAACAAACAGACAAACAGACAAACAGACATACAGACAAACAGACAAAAATTCTAAAAACCATTGTTTTGGGTTCTATTGCGTTAATAAAGGCCCCCAGTAAAAGTTTTTCTCATTTATCTTCAATGTACAGACAGTGATGAGTTACAGATTTATTATATGTATAGATAGATATTAAGCGCTCCACACTTTTTGAATTAACCATTATATAGTAACTAATACAAGTCAATTTTATTATTTTATATTTTTCAGTGCGTGTTTAAAGTGTTTTTTTTTTTAGTTTTTTAAACTATACATTTTTATTTTTTTACTTTTTAGTCTTTTGTCACCAAGTTCAATCTATTAGACTCATCAAGACGAATCATATGAACCCAAACACGAGGGGCTTACTAGTAGCCACTGCAGAGATCCCCTACCCACCTTCCGGTTGCATCATCAGACCCTCGTCACCAAGTTCAATCTATTGGGCTCATCAAGACGAATCATATGAGCCCAAACACGAGGGGTTTACTAGTAGCCACTGCAGAGATGCCCTACCCACCTTCCGGTTGCATCATCAGACCCTCGTCACCAAGTTTAATCTATTGGGCTCATCAAGACAAATCATATGAGCCCAAACACGATGGGTTTACTAGAAGCCTCTGCAGAGATGCCCTACCCGCCTTCCGGCTGCATCATCAGATCAGGTCGATGATACCAAATTATTGCATTGTCACCGAGATTACATACACATACAAAGTTTCAAGTCGATACGACAATTAGAAGTAGGTGAAAATTGACTTCTAAGATTTGATTACATTGTTAGTTAGTTAGTTAGTTAGTTAGTTAGTTACAAGTCAAGCTAATAAAAGTGTTTTAAATAAAAGTGTTTTAAAAAGCTTGTGATTGTAGTGAACTTACTCATGTTAAATCAGTTAGTAATATGAATAAATAAATATAAGTACTGTAAAAATTGACCTGCCGGGTGTTTTTTGCTTGTTCTTTAGCCGTGGTGTAAGGAGGTTGGAACAGGCGTAGCAAGTATGAAGTTTGACGTTTTAAAGTGATCACATGTTGTACCCATTGTAGTATCATATATAAACAATTTGAGTTTGATCAAGTGAAATTTCATTTTTAGATTCCGGTTCTGATTTTTTTCAATGCAAACCATACTGTTCAAAGGTGGTATATATAAAAAAATGAGGTGTACACATTATCCACCTCCTTACACAGGCAAAAGAACTGGCAATAAACGCCCGGTAGGTAATTTTTTGGGTACTATTACTATTTTTTTTTATTAAAAATGAATAAATAAATAAAAAGTCAATTGATTGTCACTAAACTTTATTGGGAAGACTTACGACATACAATTAATCAAATTAACTCTCTCTCCCAAGTTCAAGTTACTAGAACCACAAACAAAAGGACTTGTTGGTTGGTTTAGTATTTTTCTTATTACTAATTGATTGAATTGGAGCAAGTTCACTACATTTCCAAGCTTTTTGTATAGCCAATAAATAGTCTGATATTTTATCATTTTTAAGCCTTTTTATTATGATGTTGTTTTATCTACATGAAGTTGAAATTTAACCATCGACGTCTTGGATTTCAATTGGATTTTGTTGATTGAACCCGACTTACCGCCTAAACTGTGAACGGAATAAAAAACAAGGTAAGATTAGCAAAATTAGGCCGTTTTATATCCACTCCCTCCTATCCCGGCGCCTCCCACTGCCACGCCCCCACCTTCTGGAGAAATCAGTCGACATGAAAAAGAACTTAGTTGCAATTGGCGGGAACGGGCGCAGCGCGTGTCACTACGTAGCTGTCAAAATAAATCAGAAATCGTTGATGCATTTTTTTAAAAATCGATTTTGATTGTCTTTGTTTAAAACAGTGTTTAAACTAATTAAAAATCTGGTGAGAAATTATTAAAACGAAGTGAGAATTAATTATCTTATTACAGTTTAGTTGTGTACAAAAATATTAATTAAGTGATTGATTTTAGAGAAAGTGAATAAGTAGTGATGTGCAACAGTTTATTTTAGATATCGATGTTTTGTTGAAAGAGGTTAGTTACCAAACATTTCATTTTGTATAGAAATAAGAGAACAGAGTGTTTTTAAAAGAATCACGACACAGGTCAAACCGCTTAACGTAGAAACTTGACATTAGGAAACATTATTCTTTAAATAGTCAATAAGTATGATTAGAACTGATTTTTCAAAACTCCTCCCTTGTAGGTCAAATGGGGTGTCAAAGATTGTGCGGAAATATACTAACTTTTTCACGGACAATGCCATGCCGAGGGCACGGGGGGCAGGTCGCTAATTTTAAAGTTTCGTACCTCAAAACCAAAAAAAATGGAATTTTCGGATCACTTTGTTGTCTGCCTATTTGTCTATCGGTTTTATATTTATAATGCTAAATTGTATCATTTAACGCAACATCACGAAATTTTAGTGACGTCATTTTATTTGCGGATCCGCCCACTATAATAGGTATGCTCCACTTCTCAGGGTGAAACTTAGGAAAGCATTTTCCTAGGCTTAAAGTTGCTTTGGATTTACAACAAAATTAAAATTCACAAATGTTGTTATTCAGTTCAATACGGTTACACATATATTACCGTCAAACTTAGCTACGCCTGTTCCAACATCTTCCTAAAAATAGGCAAGAAACGCAGGATAGGTACTTGGCCACGATCACATGTACAATATTTTTCTTATTACAAACTGATTGAATTGTTTTAGCAATTCTTACATTGCCACACGGTTTTAATCTAATCACAAGGTATTCCCTTCTATCCATCAGATTCTGGTAGGCCATTCAACACTTACTTATCTACATGGAGAAAAAAGACCTTCCGAAATTCAGATGGACTCAAAAGGAACTTCCTTCCCTTTTGATTTCGAAGGAAAACTAGAGTAAAATACGGAAGGAAAATGTTACATTTTGGAAGGAATAGGTCTTGGAAGGTAAGACTCAGAAGGAAAGTCAAGAATTTTTTATCAGTGTATGTATCTACTCCAAATTAGTTCAGGCGTAAAGTTGAGATAATCAAACACACCAACAGTATTTAGATTTCAAATATTATTCATCTTCATTATTATCATCAGCCTGTGTCAGTCCACTGCTGGATTTAGCCTCCCTTGGCCCGCCACTGAGTCCAGTCTCCAGCTCCTCTCCCCCAACTCCTGCCAGCCACTCGACGCAAGTCGTCGCTGCAGCTAGTCGCAGCGCGTCCTACACTACGTGCGCCAAGTCGCGGTCTCCACTCAACAACACGTCTACCGCAACGGTTGTCGGTTTTGCGGCTTATAAACTGATAAAAAATTCCTGACTCCTGAGTCTTATTTTCCAAGACCGATTCCTTCCAAGATGTAACAGTTTCCATCCTTATTTTCCTATTATTTTGAGGTATTTCTCTTCGTGTCATCATTATCAGCCTTTCACGTTCCTACTGCTGGGACTCTGGCCTTCTCTCAGAGAGAGTATGGGTAGTTTTCTACCACGCGGGCCCAGTGCGGGTTGGTAGATGTCGCATGCCCTTGAATGTTGCGGTTCTTGGGCATGCCGGTTTCCTCACGATGTTTTCCTTCACCGTTTTGAGCGATGGCAAATCTGCACATAACTTATTAAGTCATAGGTGCGGGGCCGAGAGAATTCGAACTCGGTGTCGGAGTCTTGTAAATCGCACGCCTCGGCCACCATCGCTCTCCGTGTATGACCTCCAAATATTATTCGTCGTCATGTTAAATTCACAGGCAAAGTCAAATAATAAGTACAAAGATAATAACTGAAACATCTGATACGTCAAAACACACAAATCTCAGACATGAACCGACACGTGTCATGCACATTTAGTTTTTGTTCACTTTATTACGTTGTTTATATTATCGACAGTGTTTGGTACATCCTTATGTTACAAATAGTTGCGCCCCGCGGTTTCACCCGCGTCTTCCCGTTATCCCGCAGGACCCTGTTTCCGGGATAAAAAGTAGCCTATGTGTTAATCCAGAGTATAAGCTATCTCCATTCCAAATTTGATTCAGGTCCGTTCAGTAGTTTTTGCGTGAAAGAGTAACAAACATCCATCCATCCATACTCACAAACTTTCACGTTTATAATATTAGGAGGATATTCATGCGCATTAAAAAGTCTGAATTTGATTTTATAACATCCGGAACGTAAAAACAATAAAATTATCGTGTTAATTCATTGTATTTACAGTTTACACAGCTTTTGTCCGAGTTAACAAAGAAATGCTTACGAATAATTTAATTGAACACACATTTAGGAGTATAATTATGTTTTAATTTAACTGAGCATCATTTCATTTCTACAAAAATACTTTTTGGTAACAAAATGCGGTTTCTTGGTTACAATAAAACAGGTACTAGGTATAGAAAGTTTGATGGTGAAGCAAGAATCTGCCTTCGATTTGCACACAAATTGAGCTAGCCCCAAATTAAGCTCGAAACTTGTGTTATGGGTACTAGACAACGATATACATACTTATATAGAGAAATAAATGCTTATATAGATAGAAATATCCAAGAACATAACATAACATTACTTCTATGGAGCTTAGGTATCTATACTAATATTATAAAGCGGAAAGATTTGATGTTTTGTTTGTTTGGTTTGAGATAAATTCTACTAACATTATAAAATATGCGAAAATTTGTGTGTAAAAAAAAATCGGTCCAGTAGTTACGACTATAGACCGATTTTGATGAAATTTGAAATGGAGATAGCATATACCCTGGATAAGAAGTAAGTGACATATTTGCATGAAATAACAGACACAAATCTGACTGAACTAAACACACTTCATCTTTCAAGAAAATACCTCTCTATCCACGCGACATTGGCAAAATTGTGGTTACGCCGCAGAAGCCATTAAAATAAAAAGTTGAAGTTGAAGATAATACCTTCCAGAAATAGTTTTGGTTTTTATAAAACAGTAGTTTCTTTATCTCTTCGAACGTCTCTCAAGTATAGCACTTGACTGACGTTTACAAATAAAAAAAGTCGGTTTTGTAGGTGCAGGTTTGAAGAGATTCTTGTGTTCTTTTTCTTCTTGACGAGCTGGTCGATCGCTTAGTGGTAGGCGATACGTCTGCTCAAACAAATGTACCTACTTCTTATATTTTGGTCGAAGGCGGCGTCACGCTACACCTGGACTGGGAACTGGCTCTCAAGTGAGGCTGCCGGAAAACACCGATAGGTGCTTGGGGACTGATTCTTAACTGTTAGCTAGCCAGGCGAGCACTTGCCCTACCACCAAAGCTATGGTTTCATCACGATGTTTTCCTTCACCGAAAGCTCCAGCTCACGACCGACGCATGTCGATAACACTGATGAAATTTTAAGCGATGATGACTCAGTGGTAGTGACGTCAGCTTGCGACCCGTAGGTCGTGGGTTCGAAACCTACAATGAGCTTGAGCTTTCGGTGAAGGAAAACATCGTGATGAAACCATAGCTTGGTGGTAGGGCATTTTCTAGTGCTCGCCCACCAACTTCAAGTTAAGAATCTGTCGCCAAGCACCTATCAGTGTGTTCCGGCAGACTCACTTGAGAGCCAGTTCCCAGTCCAGGTGTAGCGTGGCGCCATCTTCGTCACTTAACATCAGATGACTTGTAGTCAAACGATACCCTGTAACGAGCGAAATTTATAATCAATCCTGATCCGTTACCTGCGGTTTTGGATCGACATGTCATGTACATAATATGTCATTTTAGTAGTTTAGTTCTAAAATGACATATTATGACAAGGATCAGGATCGATCATTATTTTCGAGCGTACGTAGTAAAACAAACAAAAAACACTACCATGTGACATCATCGCTAAAAAATCTGTTCTTTTCCAGATCGTCTAGATGTCAAGCTACGGAAGCATGTCGCCCTCAGACGAGGGTTTTGATAGATACGAACCCCCATTCTACTGCCAACCCTCACATCAAGGTAAGCAGGTCTACCGGACAGGTATACTGCCCTGGTACAGTAACTAGCTGATTATACTTCTCCAATTCTCCAAATGTGTTTTACATAGCTCTCAGAATTTGTAAGTTGAAGTGGCAATGAGCAGGCCACATCGCTCGACGAACCGATAACCGATGGGGAAGAATGTTCTCGAGTGGCGTCCACGAACCGGAACACGTTCTGTAGGTAGGCGTCCCACTAGGTGGAGCGGGGATATTGTTAGAGTCGCGGGGAGCCGATGGATGCGAATGGCTAGTAGCCGTTCATGGTGGCGTTCAAGGGGGAGGCCTATGTTCAGCAGTGGACTTCTTCCGGCTGATGATGATGATGTTTGATACACACAACACAAAACAAAAGACACCTTATGATAAGTGACGATGCGGTCAATGGTTGGTGCCAGCCACTCGGCGCAAGTCGTCGCTGCAGCTAGTCGCAGCGCGTCCTACACTACATGCGCCAAGTCGCGGTCTCCACTCAACAAAACGTCTACCGCAACGGTTGTCGGTTCTGCGGCTTATATGACCAGCCCACTGCCACTTCAGCTTGCTAATTCTTTAAGCTATATGTCGGTAATCTTTAATCATCATTATCATTTTCTAATCCATTCGTAATTTACCCACAGGAAGCCCCATGGATGGGGGAGTTTACTGGCCAGCAGCGAACGGGGAAGCACACGAGTTCGATGCTCAGGATATGTATCATGACAACACTCACTACATTGGAAGAAGTTATGGTAAGTACTTATTTATGGATAGATATGAAATCGCTCAGAGCTATTTATATGCATGGAGAGACGTGGATAGATCCACGTTTTGTCCTACTAGAGATAGGACATTGACAGATTGACACAAGCTCCATATAAGTCATGTCATATTTCTATCTCCAGTAGGGCAAACCGAGGATAGACAGGCTATTGAAACTGGCCGTATATATTTATTTATTATTTTGATGACCGATGTGGCGCAATGGGCGAATAGCCGACTGCGAAGCGTGAGGTCGCGGGTTCGATTCCCGCAACAGGACAAATATTTGTGCATTGAAAAAAAAGCGCAAGTGTTTGTTCTGTGTCTGGGTGTTGTGGATTCTCGATCCTCATAGTTTCTGATACCCTAGATACAGGGAATTCTAGTTAGGGGTCAGAACTATGTATGTGATTGTGCGGGCATATTTATTTATTTATCAGTTTGATGTGCTAAAAAAATTACAGCGTTTCTCAAACTTTTTAAACTGGGCATAGTTTAAAAAGTCTTTTTGATATTAAAAAGAGAGAGAGTTATTATTTTATTTATTTACTAGTAAGTAATCATTTGGACACTTAAACCTCACCTACTTACGCTAAAAAGTGTTTTGAATGTAACCTTAAATTATGTCAAAACGTCAACAGTTATAATTTTATTGTGACATACTCACACCTTTTCTTTCTTATTTCATCAAAATTTAGCATGAATTTAAAAAGAAACTACAGACTTTCTGAAAATGTCGGGTTGATATTATTTTTAACTATTTGCGGTCCGCGGTTTTACCCGCGTTAAACCGAGATAAAGAAGTAGCATATGTGTTAGTTTAGGGTTTAAGCTATCTCGATTCCAAATTTAATCAAAATCGGACCAGTAGTTACGGTGATACGTGGTAACAAACATTCACACACACACACACACACAAACTTTCGCATTTATAATATTAGTAGGATTGGAAGGATGTCAACTTATAGTGTGTTGTTTTGTTCTAGATAATTATTTTATTGCAGGATACGATGAAATGCAAATCACTGGGAACGAACCTTACGACACCTACCACCACACCGTCCACCACACGTACGCGCCAAATACTAACGGTAAGAGACATTCAAGATTACATCATCTACTAGCGGACCGCCCCGGCTTTGCACGGGTATAACAAAAATTTCATTAAAATTATAATATACGCACAGCACATAAACCCTTCATCCCGTGCCCCAGTGACGCCTACATTGCCGAGCAGAGTGAGCGGCTACCACGCAACTTTTTTTCTAATATCGTGATATCTTTCGAATGGAATGTCCAAATTGAATAATTCAAAAAGTTATATAAAGGTATTGAAGCAGTCTTGAATATAAAGTATTTATTTTACTTTAATAGCTAGGAATAGACGGACCTTGTACTATTATAATTTAAAAAGAAATGACACAAGTAAAAACACTTACCTATCTAAACCTTAAAATGTAAAATAAAACTACCTATCAAACTAAACAAACTACTTAATCTAATAAACCACTATATAAAGTAATTTATTTCGAAAAGGATTAATACCAAGATACAAATAAAGAATCTTTTCTAGAAGAGGCATTTAAATTACATTTTTATTTATTTAATTAATTTTTTTTTCTTGCTGGTAGTGGTTACGTATCCTATCTGTGTGTTCCGGCAGTCTCACTTGAGCGCGTTCCCAGTTCAGGTGTAGCGTGATGCCATCTTCGACCACATCGTCACTTAACATCTGACTTGTGGTCAAAAGATTCCCTGTACACCGTAAAAAAAAATTGTGTATAAAACTATAAACGTCTTTTTTTCTAGGCCTAGATTGTGACATGCAAGCCCTACCGCTACGATATGAGAGAACAGCCCCGTCTTTCGTGCGCGTCGTCAAACGACGCACCACAGCCAACAAAAAAGAGCGGCGACGGACACAGAGCATCAATACTGCTTTCTCTGACTTGAGAGAGTGCATCCCTAATGTCCCACCTGACACGAAGCTTAGCAAGGTGAGTTTTGGTCTCATTTTCACTATTAGTCTAGCCATACACGGACAGCCTGAAGGCAGGATAGACTGCTTCAAGTTGCGACTACATACGCTCGACGTTGAGGGATTTAGCCCTCAACGTCGAGCGAGCAACAGCTGTTTATTTTGCGCTGTTTATTTTTTACATTTTAAAATAGTTTACGGAGTTTTTTTGTAAAGATAATTACGTACATTGTGGCTAAAGTACTTACAAACGAAGAGAAGTGATAAGAAAGTTTTGATATGGTGATTTATTGGTGTTTTACAATCATTTAATTGTGATTACAAGAGATTTGGTCGAGTTTTGACGGAAACGCGTAAGCGACGTGCTCTGCACGGCACATAAGCTCTTTTCGCCGCGAGGTCGGGCAATTGTGTCGTAGCGTACCAGCTGATTTTTACGAAGAATACCTACAAACATTATTTAATTTTTGTTTGTTGTTGCTTAAAGTTAATTGCAATGAATGCTCAGGAATGCTCCGGTTGTCCGAATGCCTTGAAAGGAATATCTTGCTTGCACTGTTGTCGCTGCCCAGACAAGTACCACCACACCTGCGTGAACTTTAGTAGGGAAGATTTTAAAGGGTTTAGCAAGAACTTTAAAGATACGTGGGTTTGCCCGTCCTGTCGCTGTAAGGAACCTAAGAGAGGCGATAACTCTAACACGCCGATACGATCTCCAGCCACTGCGTCTGCGATTAAACACGCTGACAATAGGAACACGACCGAACTGCAGCACGAGAACGTCACACTGCGCTCCAAGTCCCGCAGTTCTGGGAACTGCGGCTGCCTATCCGCGGACCTTATTCGGGACATCATACGAGAAGAACTAGACAGGAAGTTTAACAACGAAATTAAGGATATTCTGACAAAGATAGATAAATTTGAAGACTGCTTGGCGTTCTCTAACTCAGAGCACGATAAAATTTGTCGCGAAAGCGAATCCCATAAGTCGCTTATAGTTCAACTCCAAAGCGAGAACGAGGAGCTGCGCGCCTCCACTCGCGACCTCACGCACCGCCTGCACCAAGTTGAGCAGTTGTCCCGCACCAACAACCTTGAAATACAGTGTGTTCCCGAACATAACAACGAAAACCTGTACAGTACAGTGCAGCAACTCGGCCACACTGTAAAGTGCCCGGTAGCTGACTCCGACCTTCAGTACTGTAGCCGCATTGCAAAACTCAACACAGCCAGCCCCCGGCCTCGATCCATATTGGTTAAATTCAGTAGCCGCCGGCTACGCGACACCTTCCTAGCTGGAGTCATAAAATTTAACCGAAACAACTCTAGCGATAAGCTTAATACCAGCCACCTGGGCCACGGAGGCAAGAAGAGCCCTGTGTTCGTATCGGAGCACCTCACCCCGGAGACCAAGGCGCTGCACGGCGCCGCCCGCAGGAAGGCCAAGGAGCTCAACTACAGATTCGTGTGGGTGCGCGACGGTAAAGTGTTTTTGCGGAAAACTGAAAACTCGAACTTTATTTTTGTAAAGGATTTGGTTGTTTTAAGTAACCTTTCATAATATTATCACCGCATTTGATTTGTTCTCTCAATCTATTGAATAATATTTTTCTTTATTGTTCAGTATTTATATTTGTTTTATTAGTTTAATTTCTCATTTACATATAGATAAATTTACAATTTCGCTGCCCTTACTGTAACTTGAATTATTTATGATTAACTTATACTACCAAAATGTAAGAGGATTAAGAACGAAAACAGTGAATTTTTTCAACAATATTGTTTGTAACAACTACGATGTTATTACCTTAAGCGAGACTTGGTTGAATGGCAGCGTCTTCGATTCGGAACTTTTCGACAACCGTTATATAGTTTATAGGCGAGATAGAGAAACTTCTGGGTTCCACACTAGAAAGAATGGCGGCGGTGTTTGTATTGCAGTCTCTAAACGTTTAAATTCCAGGCGCATGCAGAACTTTGAGTCAAAGTGCGAAGACCTCTGGGTCTGTATTGATTGTCACAACAGTCAGGGTAAAACTGAACACTTGTATTTATGTGCAGTCTACCTCCCACCTCCTATTCAACATCATATTCTGGACGAGTTTTTAACAAATTCTAATAAGGTTTTAGACCTTAACAACATTAAAAACGTTCTGTTCCTGGGCGATTTTAACCTTGCTTCAATATCATGGAATTTTTCTGATAATACTCTGGTAATGCATGGGGTCACGAAGAACAGTTTATTCACAACCATGTTGGCCGATTTTATTATGTTAAACGATTTGAAACAATTTAATCATACCTTAAACAATAACGGCAAAGTTTTGGATTTGGTTCTCAGCAACAACGAGGTTTCTAGCTTGAATGCTGTTAGCAGCCCCCTGACCGCAGTCGATCCTCTTCACCCTCCCTTTCATTTTAATATGTCTTTCTGTGCTGATAAAACGCTGACGCCCAGTAATAATTATCATTTTTGCTTTTATAAGGCTGACTACGCAAATATAGTTAATAATCTGATTGAGATTGACTGGGACGAAGAGTTTGAGGAGTGCGCCTCTGTTGATGATATGCTCTCAGTATTTTATAATCACCTTCGAGAAGTTATTAATAAATACGTTCCTAAAGCTAAGCCGAAGCCTAAAAGGATTCCTATTTGGTTTTCTCGTGACTTAATTAATCGTTTGAGAGAAAAACTTAAATACAGAAGAAAATTGCGCAAGTTTAACAATAATCCATTAGATTTGTTAGCATATGAACTGGCAAAAAAGCGTTCTGAACATCTTTTAACTACTTGTTATAATAACTACATTTCACGACTTGAATCTAGCCTACGCTCTAACCCTAAGCTTTTTTGGTCATTCGTCAAGACTAAGAAAAAAGCACAAAGTCACTACCCGGCGCAGATGTCACTAAATAATAACATAGCCTCTAACGGCATAGATATTTGCAATCTTTTTGCACAAAGTTTCTCTGCAGTTTATAACGCTTCCCTCATTAACGTTCCCTGCAGGACCTGCGACCCCGTAACAAAGTTAACAAATAACTACCTAACATCAATTCAGTTCAAAGACGATCAAGTGATTAAAGTGTTAAAAAGACTTGATGTAAACAAAGGAGCTGGATCTGATGGCATTCCCTCAGTTTTTGTGGTGAAGTGTGCTCCTGCATTAGCGCATCCCCTAAAACTTATTTTCAACAAGTCACTAAACACTGGAATCTTCCCATCCGATTGGAAAAAAGCTTTGGTTGTCCCTTTGCACAAGAGCGGCAATAAGGACCTTATAATGAACTATCGGCCTATATCAATCCTCTCTGTTTTTGCAAAAGTTTTTGAGCAGTTGATACATCCAATTATGACTTGGCACTTTAAACAATTAATAAGCCCTCATCAGCATGGTTTCATGAAATCCAGGTCTACTTCAACCAATTTAGTCTCTTTCACGAATGCAGTCGCTTCTGAATTGGATAAACGCTCATCTGTCGACGCAGTCTACACTGATTTTAGCAAGGCTTTTGATCGAGTAAACCACCAAATTCTTCTCCAGAAACTTTCTGCGAACGGTATCACTCAATCCTTGCTGAATTGGTGTGGGTCGTATCTGACTGGCAGAAGTTCTGTGGTGGTGGCCAACGGCTACTCTTCAGACTCTTTCTCGGTAGATTCAGGAGTCCCACAAGGGTCACATTTGGGACCTTTGTTCTTTAATGTCTTTATTAATGACGTGAGCAGCTGTTTCCATCACTGCTGCTACTGTTTGTTTGCAGATGATTTGAAAATTTTCAGAGTGGTGGACAGTCCGCCTGATGCCAACCTTTTGCAGGATGACCTTAATCGGCTCACCACATGGTGTCAGTCTAACGGCATGGAGCTAAATCCCTCAAAGTGTTACACTTTAAGGTTTACTAAGAAAAAAACTAATGTTAGGAGCATATACAAAATAAATAACAACACAATCCGAAATATAGACCACATTAAGGACTTGGGTGTAGTTTTGGACAGTAAGTTGAGGCTAAATTTACACATAGACAGCATATGCTCTAGAGCGTTCAAGTGTCTCGGCTTTGTTCTTAGAAACTGCAAGGATTTTAAATGTCCTCATACAAAAATTTTGATCTACAATGCCTTGGTTCGCAGTGGCCTGGAATACTGTAGTGTAACCTGGAACCCCTTCTACGACATCTATACTAAAAGACTCGAAAGTGTTCAAAAACGTTTTCTGTGGCATCTCACTTACTCATGTAATTTAGCTAAATCTATTCCCAGCTATCCTGAAAGACTCGAATATTTTAAAATGAGTTCCCTGTCGGATCGAAGACTTCTGCTTGATCTCACGTTTCTCCATAAACTTGTTAATGGTTCACTTGATGCCTCCGATCTTCTATCGTTACTTAATTTTTCGGCACCTAGCAAACTACCCAGAGCATCTAGATTTAATCTATTGACAGGTAGCTTCAGTAAAAGCAACCTTGGCCAAAACGCTCCTATCAATAGATTAATTCGTGAATTTAATGAAATTTCAAAAAATAATTCTGTTGACTTGTTTACAAAAAGTGTAAGCAAGTTTAAATTGTCAATTACAAATCTGTGAACGTCCTATGTTTTAGAAACTGTACCTACATTATTTTTGCTATTTTACCTGTTGTATCCATTAATTTATCAACTCAAAATTTTTTTGTATTAATTTTTATATATTTTTTGTTACCTAAAATCAATTTTGTTAACTTTCATGATATTTTTTTTTTCTCTGTCTCTAAATTATCTCGCTATTTCATGTCGCATGTTGTCTTCACCTATAAATGTAATGACACTTAGCCTTACTTGTGTGAATTGTCTCTATATTATAATTGCAACGGTGTACATTGTGCTGGTGATCAATAAATAAATAAATAAATAAATAAACTACAGACTTCTACGTACGTACATACACGAACCGTTCGAGCAGTTGCAGTACTTCACTATGCAGTCGCAGCTTGAAGCAGTCGATCCTGACTTCATCTACTATTTATATCTCATGTCATGTGTGTTATTCACAAAAGTATATCTGACGGTTATTATAAACGGACATAAAATTGAATTGAGGTTAATTTAAGCATCTACTTTATTAATTTTAGGTTTTTGTAGTGGAAAGCCAATTTTTCCTTAAATTTTAATCGTAACCTGTTCAATAAAACCTCTCTGCTGCACAGTTTTTAAGAATGTTATGTTACTGTCTCACTCTAACTTGTACGCCCGCCAGATGGTGCGAAAGAGAACGCAGAACATCAACACTGCGTTTTCTACGCTCAGACAGTGCATTCCACATGTCCTGCCCGACACTAAGATGACTAAGGTTAGGAATTCATTTATTTTGCTAAAAAGACTAAAAACTGGACTGATACAATAAAAACTAGACAATTATGTAACAAATGAAAAAAAACTTGACGAAATCAAAATGTCAAGTTGTAAGATTAAGAAATAAAAAAATGCTACGCTTTTTTTTAATATCCTAAATATAGTAATAACAATTCATTAATAATTATATTTACTATAAAAAAGTAGTTGATGTAAGTTAAGGGCGTAATTTAAAAGTTTGATATCCGCTGTCAATTTTCCTTCACTTGACAGCTCAGTTTGATGCTTTTTGCGTTCTTTTTCGACCACCTCCAATTCTTTACCCTTTTATTAACGACCGGTTCCAATAACCGATCTATCCACGGTTAACCCATCAAAAGCCCTACTGGATAGAAATTAACACAATTTCCATGGAAGTAATATGTCAAATTTCTGTCAAACCATGGATAGATCGGTTATTGATACCGGCCGTAAGCGATTAACTTGACCAACTGTAGTGCACGCCAGTGTCCGCAGTCCTTTACGTAAATTAACAGAATGTAGATATGTTTTTTTTTTTTTACTATTTACAGGGTAGCGTTTGACCACAAGTCACCTGATGTTAAGTGACGATGTGGTCGAGGATGGCGCCACGCTACACCTGGACTGGGCACTGGCTCTCAAAATAATATACAAAGCACAATAAATATCCTAGCGCTTTAAGCCTTTTTAAGGAAATAACGAAAAGGTTAGTCGACATCACCGGAGACCGAAGAGCTGGCAGCTACCTCGGACAAAGAATTAGTCTAGCCATTCAAAGGGGGAACGCTACCAGTATCTTCGGTACCTTGCCTAAAGGGACTTCTTTTAATAATATATTTTAGTTATTAGTTTAGATTTATTTGTTTTTATTTCTTTGTTATGGTATATTATTTTTAGTTTGAAGTAATAAATTTAAAATATAAATATGCATAAGGGTTATTTTGAGTAATATTCTTTTGATGGGTTTAATTTTACGTAGACACATCGATGCTCAAAGTTTTACTCGACGCCCCTGTTTATGTCACGATTGAGCCCTTGCCATCAACAGCCGCACCCTGCAAGCGACAGTGGTTACGTTACGTTAAAAAATCACTAAAAATAATCAAGCCATTATTTTTAATAAATAATTATGGTGGTAACTTGAAAAAAAATACTTAGCTTTAAAACCTAAGAAAACACTTTAAAAACGCACCTGTTTTTTTTTTTAAAGCCACATATTTTATTTTTTACTTTTTACTCCATGAAACTAAGCGTAATCTATTGGACTCGTCAAAACGAATCAAATGACCCCAAACTCGATGGGTTTACTAGTAGCCATTGAATAGTTCCACTATCCATCTCCTGGCTCCATCATCAGATCAGGTCGATGATATCAAATTGTTGCATTGTCATCAGGATTACATATACATACCAATTTTCAAGTCGATGCGACAAAAGTAGGTTAAAATTGACTTCTAAGGTTTGATTACATTGTTAGTTACAAGTGAAGCTAATAAAAGTGTTTTAAAAAGAGCACTTTGCACTGTTTTCTTTTTCAATATAAATGATAAGTTTATTTATAAGCACACAGTCGTTCAGTTACAAAAAGGATCCGCCATTACACTCACATTAAAAGAGATAGAGAGATAACAAGCAGCTGTCTTTATTCTTAACAAATATACTACATCCCTTTTTGTATTTTTTGTTATAAATGAATAGGTGTGTTATATCATGTAGATAAACATATTTATTTTATCCCTCAACAGATCAAGACCCTACGACTGGCCACGTCCTACATTTCGTACTTGCTTAAGGTGTTGGAAACGGACGGGGAGCCAGCTGGGGGCTTCAGAGCTGACCTCCACCACGCCCCTAGCAGGAGAAGGAATACTGAGGGCACTCAGGTAAAAACTAACTAATAGAGAGGGCGCGGCGACCAAAAAGGGGCGTCCATTTAGAAGGTTGGAACAAGCGAAGCTGATTTTAAGTGTGACGTTTTAAAGGGACCTTTTTATAAGTATAACTATAGCTTTTTACGGTGTTTCGTATTTAGCGTATTGAGTATTAAAATATGTATGTAACAAATATTAATGACTAGCTGACTCGGCAGATTTCGTACTGTTTGAATCAAAAAATCAATCAACTTTATTGAATAGCAATAAAGTTCAAATTGACTTCTCACACGGTAGTCAGCACTTGACGCCAAGAACACATGACAAAATTGTTGCTGGTGAAGCGTAGATTAGTGAGGGCGTTTAGTGTTGCCCATCGATAGTCTACTATCGATGATTAATCGATAGTCTATCAATGGTATCGATTCGGGTTTGCATTCTCCAAAACTAAACTAAGTTTGACAGGTCTAAAAGTAATGCTGTCCTTTTTAAACTTAGTTTAGTTTTAGAGAATGCAAAACCGAATCGACACCATTAGCCAACGAATCAAAATACTATTGATAGCTCAAAACGAGGCAATACTATCGAGTGAGTGCAATACTATTGATAGTGTTGTTGCTCGCGAAAAATAAACTGTCGATAGTAAGTATTGTTGCTTGTGAATAAAAACTTTCGATAGTATCGATTATCTTAGGCTTTCGATAGTTTACCAATTCGCAATAGTATCCTACTAATATTATAAATGCGAAAGTTTGTGTGTGTGTGAATGTTTGTTACCACGTATCACCGTAACTACTAAACCGATATTGACGGAATTCGGAATGGAGATAGCTTATACCCTGGATTAACACATAGGCTACTTTTTATCCCGGAAAAGGTTCCTGCGGGATATCGCGAGGACGCGGGTGCAACCGCGGAGTGCAACTATTTGTTTAATATTGCAAATTGGCAGACTAAAAACAATCTATACTATCGATATAGCGATGATGGCTCAGTGGTAGTGACGTCGGCTTGCGATCCGTAGGACGTGGGTTCGAATCCTACAATGAGCTTGAGCTTTCGGTGAAGGAAAACATCGTGATGAAACCATAGCTTGGTGGTAGGGTATTTTCTAGTACTCGCCTGGCTAGCTACCACCCTCTTGTTAAGAATCTGTCGCCAAGCACCTATCGGTGTGTTCCGGCAGCCTCACTTGAGGGCCAGTTCCCAGTCCAGGTGTAGCGTGGCGCCATCCTCGACCACATCGTCACTTAACATCAGGTGACTTGTGGTCAAACGCTAACCTGTAAATAGTAAAAAAAAAAAAAAGATACCATCAATGCTATCGATGCTATGGCTTTTTCAGATGTAAACTATCGATAGTTTGGCAACACTAATTCGTTGCGCTCGTCGGCGCCAGTGAGTGCAAGCTATCAGCCATATGTAGCCGAGATGGGTACTTTGGTGTACAGAACCGAGATTACGGCGTTCCCAAGTGAAATGCACTTGAGATTTCGTTTTGTGAGTCACAGGTCACTGATTTGTTGGTACAGTCAGCAACAAAAGTAGCTGATCGTTCTCGATTTTCCAAATGTGTTTCAAATCAGTAATTATTATTGTTTATTTTACATTTTACATGGTATCATTTTGACCACAACATAACACACCTGATTTTAGGTGACGATGAGGTCAAAAATTGGTGTCTTAGATGATGAGGATGATAGAAAAAAGTGTGATTGTTCAGCGACTTTTGTCGTTGACTGTACCTACTTACATCGAAATTTAAAACTAGCTATAGGCACCGCGGCTTCGCTCGCGTGGAAGTTGATATTTTCAAGTTTTTGTCAAAGACAAAAGTCACTGTACAATAATATTTTTTTCCGATTACCTTCATCACCTTACGCTGGGGCCATATTAACGGGAAATGCCGTTAAATAGCGCGATGATTGACGTTTGACATAAGTGTGGCCACGACATTGGACAGCGGCATTCACATTGGCGTTTGACGTTAGCCGATTACTTTCCAATACCGTTCCCTTCCTTATTTTGTATAAGTTTTCCTTCTGAATCACAAGTCCTTCCTTTTTGACTCAGAAGGAAAACGGTATTTCGGAAGGTCTTTTTTCTCCGTGTATAAGAGAGTTTATTTAATTCTGTGTTTTTAGTAATTTATTTTAATACATTTGCAGTTATATAAATTAACTTTTATCTACCAGATACAGGCCATGTGGTGAATATAATTATACTGCGATGACGCAAGCGATGAGAGAGTAGCGGGGTAGGGAGTACGCCCACTTGGAGGTGAAATAATAATTATGTACGAGCGGATTTTGTATTCTATCTACAAAATGACTACTAAAAACATTTTGCAATGGTTTTTTTTTGTTCAAATTTACAACGACCACAAATAACAATACAGAAATTTAAAATCAAAAAATTAAACTAAAATTGCATGCGTAACTGAAAATATGAATCCATTTCACCGCAGGAAATTTATTTTATTTCTGTTTCTTTTTGCCTGCAAAAATGAATACGTTGACAATTGATTCTAAATTCTACGCGTACAAAGTCGCGGGCAAAAGCTAGTCCTACAAATCTTATGAACGTGAAAGTTTGTGTGTATGGATGTTTGTTACGCTTTCACGCAAAAACTACTCAACGGATTTGAGTAAAATTTGGAATGGACATAGCTTAAACACTGGATTAAGAAATAGACTACTTTTTATCCCGGAAAAGGTTCCTGCGGGATAAAGGAAAGACGCGGATGAAACCACAGCTAGTTTAAAATAACAAGTCGTTACTACAATTAGAAGTAGATTAAAATTGACTTAGCTAACATTTGACTACATTGTTATAATAATTTAATCGTTTTATTCAATGGGATACATTGTGATCACTTTAAAACGTCAAACTTAAAACTAGCTACACCTGTTCTAACCTCCTTACGCGGGCAAAAGAACAGGCAAGAAACGCAAACGAACGAAAAAATGCTATAGCTACAAGTGAAGCTAATAAAAGTGTTTTAAAAATGACGGTGATAAATAAGCTAAAGTTTATGACTTGCACCCCAAATCTAGCTGAACCAGACGCCCTGCTAATATGATTACTGCGGAAGATGAAAACATTTTTATTGGGCTCCCATTTACTGTAGGTACAGTGCAGTGGTGTAGAAAGTTGCCAGATGGAAAATGGGAAAAGGGAAAATGAGTTTGTATATCCCAAAAAAATTAGCGCCCGTTATATTAACGTCAACGTCAAACGTCGTCGTAAAAGTAACGATGGTGGCCGAACGGTTAGGCGTGCGACTTACAAGACGCCGATACCGAGGTCGAATCCTCTCGGCCCCGCACCTATGACTTAAAAAGTTATGTGCGGATTTGCCATCGCTCAAAAACGGTGAAGGAAAACATCGTGAGGAAACCGGCATGCCCAAGAACTGCAACATTTAAGGGCATGCGACATCTACCGACCCGCACTGGGCCAGCGTGGTAGATTACGGCATATCTCTCTCTCTGAGAGAAGGCCGGAGTCCCAGCAGTGGGAACGTGAAAGGCTGATAATGATGATGATGATTTAAACGTCCGTAAGATAAACGCCAGACCAACTTTCGGCAAATTTGAACTTTTAGTCAAATTTTCCGTCCGTACTAAAATTTGATAATAAGACCAAACTTGCCGAAACGTTTAACTTAAAGACGTTTATAAAACTGGCCCATAATAAACCTATTGTGATGAGGTTCGTGGAGTGGAAGTTAGCGAAGAGCAGGAAATAAAATATACGCACGATTAAATATTCACTGCGGTATATTGTCCAAAATATATTAGGTACTGCAAATACTTTAGAGATTAAACTAATAATTAACAATTAATGGCTTAGAGCAAAAAGGTTAGCGTGACGACATGTCAGGGGTTCGAACAGGAAGGGAAGAGAGAGCAATAGAACAAGGACAAAACATATATACGATGACACATGACATTGACAATAAAGCTGGTGACACTGACAGCTGACTTTGACATAGGAAAATACGACGGTTCAACAAAACCGACCGAAGCACTTTTATTCTCTATAGCTGCGACCCGCGTCTTCTCCCGCGTCTTCCCCTTAATCTACATAATTATATACAAACTAACTCCGATGGCTCAGCGACCCAAAGTGTGTCTTGGCCTCCGAAACGAGAGAGCGCCACTCTTCTCTATCTTGAGCGATTTCAGCCCAGTTGAGAGTGTGGAGCTCGCGCAGGTCCGCATCCACCGCGTCCTTCCAGCGGTATCTAGGGCGTCCGACCGAATTATATACAAATAAATGAAATTTACCATACGCCGTTGATCTTGCTTGATCAGGTGAAAGCATCCCGCACTGACTTTATGAGAGACTGACGTGGCGATTTGAGAGTATGAAATACGTAAAAAATTCGCAATAAACAAAAAATAACAAAAGACGCCATTTCGCTTTGTCCTGCGCCACCTCCCGCCAGTCCTCCACCTGGTCGTTCTAGATAATTGTATCACATCGCCCTGAAGCCAGACTTCCTGTACCTTACTGCATGTTTACCTCATAATTATAATAAAAAACATCAGCACGTGTCCGTCTGTGTATCATTAACTTTACAGCTTCCCCTGTTGTGTTTACCTCGAACGCTCGTTCTTGGTAAAAATAGCTTCAGCTAAGGTGTTTTAACCCAATTTCGTGTTCATTGATGAATGGGCTTAGAAATGAAAGTAATTACACGTGATGTCTGTACCCCTAGTACAAGTTTTGAAAACGATAAAAGTTTTCGTAAACGTCGATTACAAAAGTAACTCAATAACATTGTTGGAATATGATTATAACGATTTAATATAACCCGTATTAACGATTTCAGTTCCTCCAAGTATCGGCAAAATTCGCTGAAAAAAAAATGTATGGATGGAAACGAAAACTTTTATAGTTTTTGTAAACTATCAAAACCTGTACTAGGGGTACTGTCATTCATAAGCTTCCTTTGCACGCCACCACATGAACGGCTATTACCCATTTGCATCCATCGGCTCCCTGCGACTCTTACAATGTCCCCGCTCCACCTAGTGGGACGCCTACCTACAGAACGTGTTCCGGGTCGTGGTCGCCACTCGAGAACCTTTTTTCCCCATCGGTTACCGGTTCGTTGAGCGATGTGGCTTGCTAACTGCCACTCCTTCTCTCTGTATGTGGACTTGGAATGCTACACAATGGTGTCGATTGGGTTTTGTATTATCTAAAACTAAACTAAGTTTGACAGGTCTAATGGTCCAGGCAGTGGCGGATTTACACATTTGCCGCCTAGGCTAAGTATTCAAATTTTGCCGCCCCTACCAACCTCTATAACCTCTACGGCCTCTGCCTTTCCTTTTTATATGTGTAATTTTTTTATGCCTCAAACAAAAATTTAAGAAAAATCAAGTGGTGAACAATGTTTAATTGTTTGTGTGCACATAATAATATTTGAATACATATATACGACTCTTTTAATATCATTAAAACATTTTTTTTTAATTGACACTAAATTTGCCGCCCCTAAAATCTGCCGCCCTAGGCTCCAGCCTACTCAGCCTGCTGCTAAATCCACCACTGGGTCCAGGTAATGCTGGTCTTTTTTACTTCAGTGGTTAGAAAAAGACAGCAACACTATTAGACCTGTCAAACTTAGTTTAGTTTTAGAGAATGCAAAACCGAATCGACACCATTATGTCTTTAGTTCTAGCGTTCTAATAAAAAACGAATAAAAAAACTCTCGTTTCTTCAAAGATTAGTTACAACATGTTTTTCTCTCAGACAGTGTCTGAGTTTCTGTATACCACTTGACCGTTTTTTATGCGACTTTTACCGTTCCCAAGACGACGGTAACTTGTAGATAATTCTTTGCACGTGGCATTGTAACAGAGCTGTGTTAAATTTGTTTACTTTATCGTTTTGTTTTTTTTTATAAAGACACCATTGAGTGTATGCTGAAAATTGAGGCTAATAACCAACTAGTTTGCTCCATGATAAGTTAATGTATGCTTTACATCAGTGGTTCCCAATTAGTTTTTGCTGCGTACCACTTCAAAAAAGACCTCAAACCTGCGTACCCCTTATTGTAGCAATCACACTAATGGTCGAAGATGGCGCCACGCTACACCTGGACTGGGAACTGGCTCTCAAGTGAGGCTGCCGGAACACACCGATAGGTGCTTGGCGACAGATTCGTAACAAGAGGGTTGTAGCTAGCCAGGCGAGAACTAGAAAATACCCTACCACCCAAGCTTGATACTTGATAAGTTATGTGCGGATTTGCCATTGCTCAAGAACTGCAACATTCAAGGGCATGCGACATCTACCAACCCGCACTGGGCCAGCGTGGTAGATTACCCATACTCTCTCTCCCAGAGAAGGCCAGAGTCCCAGCAGTGGGAACGTGAAAGGCTGATAATGATGATTAACCATAACAATATCTACTTACAACCATTTCTAACATACCTATTTAAATTATAAATGGCAAAGTTTGAGTGTGTATGTATGTTTGTTACTTCTTCACGCTCAAACGCCTGGGACAATTTTGATGAATTTTGGTATACAGGTAGTTGACACCCTGGATTAACAGATAGGCTACTTAAACCGCGGTAGCACCGCGAGCACAGCTAGTAAAATGATATTTTGGAAATTGTTCTTGTTTTTACTGATAGCCGCACGTACCCCTTGATGCAACTTCACGTACCCCTGGGGTACGCGTACCACTAATTGGGAAATACTGCTTTACATGATACATTCCAATTCTGTAGAAAGATTCAACAATAAAACGCCTGATAATATTTTAGTAGCAACCCATGTTGTTTAAATTACTTAGTAATTATTAAATATTTTTTTATTGTTACATGGTCTCGTTTGACCTCAAGTCACCTGATGTTAAGTGACGATGTGGTCGAAGGTGGCGTCACGCTATATCTGGATTGGGAACTGGCTCTCAAGTGAGGCGGAACACACCGATATTAGGTGCTTGGCGACAGATTCTTAACATTATGGTGGTAGCTAGCCAGGCGAGTACTAGAAAATACCCTACCACTAAGCTATGGTTTCATCACGATGTTTTCCTTCACCAAAAGCTCAAGCTTATTGTAGGATTCGAACCCACGCCCTACGGAATGCAAGCCGACGTCACTAACACTGAGCCATCATCGCTATTAGTAGGACACCTCATGTGATCACTTGAATAACTAGCTAGGTTTTTTTTTTTTTTTTTATTCACAATAGGCAATCATTTGACCACAGTTTCACCTGATGAACGCTTACGCTTGGTACGCTTGTTTCAACTTCTACACCGGCAAAAGAACAGGCAAAAAGCGCCCAGCAGGTCTTTCTTTGGGCGCGATCACATTTACTTACTATTACTAACTGATTGAATTGGAGCAAGTTCACTGCAATCCTAAGTCTGATATTTTACACCAGCTTTACTAATAAGATTTATTTCTACTATAGCTCAGACCAAAGAATCGCCAACACCCAGTTGAATCCTCTTGGTTATGTGCGGATTTACCATCGCTCAAAACGGTGAAGGCAAACATCGTGAGGAAACCGGCATGTCCAAGAACCGCAACATTCAAGGGCATGCGACATCTACCAACCCGCACTGGGCCCGCGTGCTAGATTACGGCCCGTACTCTCTCTTTCTCTAGAACAAGACCAGAGTCCCAGCAGTGGGAACGTAATAGGCAGATGATAATGATGATTTATCTTGTTACAGCAAACATCGGCTGAGAAACGAGGAAAAGGGCGAACTGGATGGCCACAGCACGTTTGGGCTTTGGAGTTGAAGACCGAACAGAACTTGCAAACTTAATAAATTTAAACTAACTATTACATAGCTGTACCTCATTATTTCAAGGATCGTGCGGTGAGACGAGCATACATGGGATGGCCGAGTGTCCGCCAGTCGGCCGTCCCAGGTACCGCTTATGAGACGAAGTCGCTATGTAGTTGCGCGCACTGCAGGCGGAGGAGTGGCGGGAGGTGGCGCGGGACAGAGCGGAGTGGCGTCTCTTGTTATCGGAGGACAACACTCACTTTGGCTCGTTGCGACATGTCAGTTAATTTAGTTAATATACGGTTTCACCCGCGTGGGCTACAGTTTATCGCGATAAAAAGTATCCTATGTCCTTCCCCAGGGTTCAAACTGTTTCTATGCCAAATTTCATGAAGTTCTGTGCAGTGGTTTTGGCGTAAAAAGCTAACAAACAAACCGACAGACGGAGTGGAGTTACTGTCGACTTTATAAATATTAATTTTTATTAGATTCATCACATTCTGAAAGCAAATTTGGTGTTATGTGCAATATTTAAATTAGTGATTAATAATTAGTTAATTTGTGGGGCCGTTATCAGTCCATCAAGTTGTTGTGTTGAAGTTGTTGGTATAACTTGTGGTATATCCTGTGAGAAGTAAAGAAAATAATAGTGGCATAGTAGTTTAATATCCGGTAGAAAATAAATATAATAAATATGCATATTTAGGTTTAAAATTATATAAAGTTGTATATTAAAAGGTTCATTTATTAAATTAAAACAAAAATATATACTATAACAATGAACTAAAAAAATAAATACAAAAAACTTAAACTAATAACTATAGGACTATCAGGATCTGATGGCAAAAAAAAAGTTTAATAAATAGCGATTTTCATATGGCAACGAAAAATTTCGAGGAATTGTTTATGGTTTGGCTTCAAAATAGTAGGAATGACAAGTCTTCATACTTTGGTTTATTGCATCTTTCGTGTGAACTGAAGAAGCTTTCTCTCGAATAGGGATCGATGAATGGCGAAAATCTTGTGAACATGTAATAAAAATTGAAAATCAGTTCATAGAACAAGATCGATTGAGATGCAGGAGGAAAGGTTTATCATGAATACTGCGTCTTCCTCGTCTTCCTCTACCGTTGAAGACTTTTTTATGGATGTGCAGTATTTGGAACCATTTTTAAGTCCTGTTAGCCTTTAACTAATTAATAAACTCATGGACAGAGTAATTGGAGTTTTCATCTAAATTTCGAACCCCACATTCGCCACAGTAAGATTTTCAAAAATTATCCTTGATCAATGGATAAATTTTTATATTTACATGTATCACACACAGAATCAGCCACTATAGGGGAAAAAAGTATCAAAACGTTTTACTCCAATTTCCCCCAGTATTGGTAGCGTCAATTTCTTTTTTCCCGTTTTGCCATCAGATTCTGGTAGACCTATACAATATATTAGTCCCTTTAGGCAAGGTTCCGAAGATACTGGCAGCGTTCCCCCTTTGGATGGCTAGACTAATTCTTTATCCGAGGTAGCTGCCAGCTCTTCGGTCTTCTGTGACGTCGACTAACCTAAAAAATGTTTAAATAGGTAGGTAGGTACAGTCAGCGACAAAAGTCACTTAACAAAAACAAATGTTCCGATATCGAGTTTGAACAGCTACTTTTCTCGCTGACTTTTAGGAACTTATTTAATTACTTACCTATTCTAGAAAATATATAAACTGTACTTATGACGCTACCAAAGATTTTTTTTACAAATAAGAGATTTATAATTAAGTATTTAATAAAGAATCAAAAGGTAGAGCATTTATTTTAATTAATTTCAAAGCACTTAGTTTTGTATTTACCTAATTATATTTTTATTTTACCTATATAAAAATATAAAGATATTATAGGTTATGTTAAGAATTTTTGTAAATAACTAGTATAATTAAGCACAAAATAAAGAGGTATCTTAATGTAAATTCGAATATGTTAATAGTAAATAAATTCAAAATGAAAATTGAATTTGTAAATCAAATAGATCTATACTTTATTCAATAACTTTATGTAGGTACCCTACTGCTTTACATGTACATATATTTAATTCATCATCATCATCATCATCAGCCTTTCACGTCCCCACTGTTGGGACTCTGGCCTTCTCTCAGAGAGAGAGTATGGGCTATAATCTGCCACGCGGGCCCAATGCGGGTTGGTAGATGTCGCATGCCCTTGAATGTAGCCTTTATTTTTAATAATACCCTAAGAATAAACGAAATTAACTTGTACTTATATCTAAAAAAAATAATACTGTAGTCTATGTCCTACCTACTTATTTACTCTATAATAATCTATGTCTATCTCGTTGTACCAAATTCATACCAAAAAAAATAAAAGTATTTTGAAGTGTACGCATTTTTTTCTTTTTGTTTCCCTTAGCTAATTGCTTAGTAGTGGTTTGACGAAAAAAAGTCTTTTCCAAGTTCCCATCACCTCTCCGCCGCCGCCATAATTATATTAATTCCTATTATTTGCGTTTGTGCCCCGCGGTTTCACCCGTGACTTCCCGTTATCCCGCAGGAACCTTTTTCCGGGATAAAAAGTATGTAGCCTATGTGTTAATCCAGGGTATACGCCATTCCAAATTTCATCAAAATCGGTTTTGTAGTAACGGTGATACGTGTTAACAAACATTCACACACACACAAACTTTCGCATTTAGAACAGTATATAAGCTAGTAGGAAACTCGTAGTATTTCACAATTGCTTGGCGAGCAAATTTTTTTCTTTTTCCTTTTTAGCCTTGTCGAAGACCCACAAGGCCTCTTCACCTGATGTGACGATGTGGTCGAAGATGGCGTCACGCTACACCTGGATTGAGAACTGACTCTTAAGTGAGACTGCCGATAGGTGCTTGGCGACAGATTCTTAACTTGAAATTGGTAGTTAGCCAGGCGAGCGCTAGAAAATACCCTACCACCAAGCTATAATTTCATAACGATGTTTTCCTTCACCGAAAGCCCAAGCTCATCGTAGGATTCGAACCCACGTCCTACGGGTCGCAAGTCGACGTCACTACCGCTGAGCCATCATCGCTTTGCCCTTCTGACTCTGTATTTGCACTCGGCACCTTAACCGGTTTTTTTTCTTCACTTTTTTTTTAAACGAACGAAGACCCCCCCTCAGCCCCCGGGCCTCTGCCCTGACTCCGTACCTGCACTCGGCACAGGTTGTATATCTAATTCTGTTCGCCCGTTTCCGCTGACGAGCTCCAGACACCGGCCATGTGGTGCGGCGTGTGCCTGCGTGCGGTGACCATGACTTGTGAACAGGTGCGGGATAAACAGGACTACATTATTAAACAGGCGCGGTCACAAAATATATAGGTATTTACTAGCTGTTCCCCGCGTTGTCACCCGAGTGGGCTACAGTTTATCGCGATAAAAAGTAGCCTATCTCTTATGCTGGGGCCACACTAAGGTCTATCATCGCGATATATATTGCGTTATTAATGTAAGTGGCTACACTTGAACGGTCAACGTGAATGCACTTGAGTTATCGGCTAACGTCAAACGCCAATGTAAATGCCGTTGTCAAATGTCGTGGCCACACTTATGTCAAACGTCAATCATCGCGCTATTTAACGGCATTTCCCGTTAGTGTGGCCCCAGCCCAGCATTAGCGACAGATTCTTAACTTACTACCGGGTTAAGAAAATATCCTGCCACTAAGCAATATTTAGTCAAAGTCATCTCGCTCCAATTTAAACACTTAGTAATAAGAAAAAAAATTGTTAATATGCGAACCCAATAATTTACCTGTCCGGCGATTTTTGCCTGTTTATTTGCTGCTGCAAGAAGGTTGAAAAAGACGTAGCTAGTTTATGTTAGTGATCACACATGTTATATCCCACTTTCGAATTAGAATTTGAGATATACAACATCTTCCGGAGGCTAACCAAATTTTTAAGTTTATTGTGATGGGGGAGACCTTTGCCCAGCAGTGGGGCAGTATAGGTTAAAAAAAAATGTGTTTGATCATCATTATCAGCCTTCCACGTTCCCACTGCTGGGACTCTAGCCTTCTCTCAGAGAGAGTATGGGCTATAATCTACCACGCTGGCCCAGTGTGGGTTGGTAGATGTCGCATGCCCTTGAAAATGTTGCAGTTCTTGGGCATGCCGGTTTCCTCACGAGGTTTTCCTTCACCGTTTTGAGCGATGGCAAATCCACACATAACTTATTAAGTCATAGGTGCGGGGCCGAGAGGAATCGAACTCGGTGTCGGCGTCTTGTAAGTCGCACTCCACTTGGCCACCATCGATCTATTGTGATTGATATTTTTAATTTATTTTAAAATAATTTTTATCATGTATCTTCTTACTAAATAAATGCCATATCCAAAGTATAGGTACAAAATGTATGGCCACCCCAAACCAAAAATTCCGAGTGGAGCT
Organism: Opisthograptis luteolata; assembly: GCA_931315375.2. Lineage (NCBI taxonomy): Eukaryota > Metazoa > Arthropoda > Insecta > Lepidoptera > Geometridae > Opisthograptis > Opisthograptis luteolata. The sequence continues at coordinate 3,911,335 of OV928063.1, read as the reverse complement.
AATTTGTTTTATAGCTACACAAAATATCTATCTGCAGCAAAATAATGTGTTCACCTTTGAAGTTGAACAAATATCTATCGATACAATATTAGATTTATTATCTACCATCACTCGCTCACTTAGGTAGGTATCTATTTATCTTATTCTCTCCTACTAATATTATAAACGAGAAAGTGTGATGTGCTTCTGGACTGGGGGGAAACCTTCAAATCCTTGAGACACTTAAATAATAGAAATAACAATGATAAATCAATTTATTGCCATTAAAAAAACACATACATTTAATAGAAAGCTGCTAGATTGCTATACTCTATTCGGGTCCATATGTTCGCTAACCTTAACCTCTAAGATCTCATGTATACTAACATATGAATGCAATAAATGATTGAAATTGAAAAATATAAACAAACTTATGAGAGACTAGTTGCGCACCCGCGTCTTCCCGTTATCCCACAGGAACCTTTTCCGGGATAAAAAGTAGCCTATGTATTAATCCAGAGTATAAGCTATCTTCATTCTAAATTTCATCAAAATCCATTCAGTAGTTTTTGCGTGAAGAGCAACAAACATCATACATACACTGAGAAAAAAAATCGGACTTTCCTTGTGAGTCTTACCTACCCAGACCGATTCCTTCCTTATTTTACCTTAGTTTTCCTTCTAAATTACAAGTCCCCCCTTTTGAATCAGAAGGAAAACTTAAAGAAATACCGTTTTCCTCCTGAGTCAAGAGGGAAGGATTTGTTATTCAAAAGTTTTTTTTTTTTGTTTTTTTTTCTCAGTGTAATTGGTCGGTAAGTAAAAGAAAGTCTAGGCATATGTGAGACAAAGAGAGAGAGAGAGAGAGAAAGACTTTATTTGGAAAAACTGCACACAATAACAAAAGAAAGAAGCACACACAAAAAACACACACACACATGTGTTACTTATTTAAATAAATAAATAATAAATAATGCCCGCACAATCACATACATAGGCTGTGACCCCTAACTAGGTTTCCCTGTATCTAGGGTATCAGAAACTACGCGGATCGGGGATCCACAACACCCAGACACAGAACAAATACTTGCGCTTTTTTTTCAATGCACAAATATTTATCCTGTAGCGGGAATCGAACCCGCGACCTCACGCTTCACAGTCGGCTATCCGCCCATTGCGCCACATCAGTCGTCATTTATTTGGAAGAACAACAGCTTATACATGTTTATATTGTTTGTTATATATGTTATATATTATATGTTTTATACAAATACTTGCGCTTTTTTTTCAATGCACAAATATTTATCCTGTAGCGGGAATCGAACCCGCGACCTCACGCTTCACAGTCGGTCACCGCCCATTGCGCCAATATCGGTCGTCAAATTTGTTTTTATAGAGTTCAATATAGGTAAATAAAGCGCGTCAGTAGGTGTAATTGCTACTTACCTAGGTATTATTGAATGCCCATGACATGCCTCTGCGTAGGCAACAAATGGTTTGAACAAGTGTATGCATGTATAATACTGAATTGATATTATATAGATTCTATACAAATAATACAAAGTAACGAAAGATAGCTGCTGCACGCCATTTAGCCCGTGTAATGAATGTCAGGAGGATAAGCCAAAACAGTCATACTCACGAAAGTGACTTTGCTTGCGGCGGCGTCGTGTGTCGGGTCGCCCTCTTCCCTCTCATATGGTCGAGGAGAGCGATGGCTGGCACATGCGTCAACTCGTGAACGGGTGCTGCTTGTGGGGTCTGGTCTGCTTTGGCTGTGATGCCGCAACTCATTAATATTCATGTTCCCATATCCCAATGTGTACAACCAAACAAGAGAAATCTTATTCTCTTAATCTTATCTTATTCGGGCGTTTCTTGCCTGTTCTTTTGCCGGCGTGTGTGTGAGTGATCACAATGTATCCTATTGAATAAATAAAAATTGACTTTTGACTTTTAAGAACTAACACCGTACACAGATCTGGATGTATCTCTCTCTAATCAGCCACCAAAATATTTTCTCTACAGTAGGTATGTACAGTCAGCGACAAAAGTAGCTGATCGTTCTCGATTTTCCAAATGTGTTTCAAATCAGTAATTATTATTGTTTTTTTACATTTTACATGGTATCATTTTGATCACAACATAATACACCTGATTTAGATGATGATGAGGTCTAAAATTGGTGTCTAAGATGATGAGGATAATAGAAAAGGTTTGATTGTTCAGCGACTTTTGTCGTTGACTGTGCATACCAATACAATCAACCGTCTCCATTATTTCCCGCCAAAAATCTACCCCACCAAAATTGATGGAAAGAATATAAAGTTGCCATCCACATGATATGTGAGCAATCTTATTCTGCCACAGATATATTATAATTAGTATTGTACTGAATTAGTTATATTGATTCAAAGATTCAAAGAATTTATTGCATTCCAATTTTTTTATTTATTTTGTATGGATGTTTGTTACTTTTTTACGCAAATACTACTGAACGGATTAAAAAAGTGAAATTGAGAATGGGGATAGCTTATACAACTACCTCAAAATAAAGACACTAAATCTTAAAATGTGAAATAAAACAAACTAGACATTGGTGTCGATTCGGTTCTGCATTCTCTAAAACTAAACTAAATTTGACAGGTCTAATAGTAACTACGCTGGCTCGGCCACCTTGAAAGAATGGGGGAGGATCGTGCGGTCAAACGAGCATACAGTGGAAGGCCGAGTGGCCGTCGCCCTGTTCGCCGTCCCAGATATCGCTGGAAAGACGAAGTCACGAAGGATTTGCGCGAGCTCCAGGTGGAGGACTGGCAGGAGGTGGCGCAGGACAGAGCGAAGTGGCGTCTTTTGTTATCGGAGGCCAAGACTCACTTTGGGTCGTTGCGCCATCTCAGTTATTTAATAGTAATGCTGTCCTTTTTTACTTCAGTGGTTAGAAAAAGACAGCAATATTATTAGACCTGTCAAATTTAGTTTAGTTTAGGAGAATGCAAAACCAAATCGACACCATTGTCTAGTTTGTTTTATTTCACATTTTAAGCTATCTCCATTCTCAATTTCACTTTTTTAATCCGTTCATTAGTATTTGCGTAAAAAAGTAACAAACATCCATACATTCATACTCACAAACTTTCACGTTTATTAATATTAGTAGGAAGTAAGATATGATTTTAGTTTAGTTATTTTATGCTTCTGTTGTTTCAGTTTCTTGAAATAAACATCATTATCATCATCATCATCAGCCTAAACATTCCCACTGCTGGGACCCTGGCCTTCTCTCAGAGAGAGTACGGGCCGTAATCTAGCACGCGGGCCCAGTGCGGGTTGGTAGATGTCGCAAGCCCCTGAATGTTGCGGTTCTTGGACATGCCGGTTTCCTAACGATGTTTTCCTTCACCGTTTTGAGCGATGGTCTGAGCTATAGTGACTATAAAAAATGAAATCTTATTAGTAAAGCTTATTATAAAATATTCACTATTTCAACGACAAAAATGCTTGTTATTTGCTCCAATTCAATCAGTTAGTAATTGTAAATGTAATCGCGCCCAAAAAAAGACATGCCGGGCGCTTCTTGCCTGTACTTTTGCCGGTTTAAAGAGGTTTGACGATGTTTTCCATCAACATGTAAAAGAAATAGTCACCATATTTTTTTATGTATATAAATTGATTGTTATTATATTTATTGTGTCTACATTTAATAATTTATTACCTTTCATTTGCTTTTGTTCTATAAAACTTTCAATAGGTTATCCTGCGGGGCAAAATAATAAAATTAACGATTAAATAATCATTGTTTAGCACTTGCAGTTGATTGCTAATGACTTGTAAACAGACTGGCAACTGAGAACAATATTTGTGCAGTTGCTTCAGTTAGAATTGTTCTTTTCAGTATAAAAAATGTCAGTTTTAAAGGGAAAGGTACAGAAGGTAACAAGGATTGGCCATGAGAACCGCTGTGCTTCTACTTCTGGTGGTAAGTTTACTATTTTTTTTATTTATTTAGTAACCGGTTTCCCCCGCGTCTTCCCGTTATCCCGCAGGAACCCTTTTCCGGGATAAAAAGTAGCTTATGTGTTAATACAGAGTATAAGCTATCTCCCGCCCCACCGGAAAGGTGTGGTTGTTGTATCGGGGGGCGTCGCTTCAATCCCAGGTGCTTAGGGTTGCGGGGCCCAGAATGTTTGAGTTCCGGGCCTCTCCGTCGGGGCGGGTGGGTAGACTGATACAGTGACCCCCACCCGCCCTCCAAAAAGGCGGAGGGAGAAGATAATAAAAATAAAATAAAAAATAAATAAGGGTATAAGCTATCTCCAGTCCATGTTTCATTCAGATCCGTTCAGTAGTTTTTGCGTGAAGGTTAACAAACATCCATCCATCCATACTCACAAACTTTCACGTTTATAATATTAGTAGGATTTGCTTGCACCCCGCGGTTTCACCCGCGTCTCCCCGTTATCCCGCAGGAACCTTTTCCCGGGATAAATGCGAAAGTTTGTGTGTGTGAAAGTTTGTTACCGCTTATCACCGCAACTACTAGACCGATTTTGATGAAATTTGGAATGAAGATAGCTTATAACCTGGATTAACACATAATTTTTATTACGAACAAAGGTTCTTACGGGATAATGGGAAGACAGGGGTGAAACCGCGGGGCGCAACTAGTCCTACTTATATTATAAACGCGATAGTTTGTGGGTATGTTTGTTGCTCTTTCACGCAAAAACTACTGAACAGATTTGAATGAAATTTGGAATCGAGATAGCTTATACCCTACTTTTTATTCCGGAAAAGGGTTCCTGCGGGATAACGGGAAGACTTAATACCTAACGCTGTATTTATCTGTTGCAGGTATTGGTCGCCGTGCAGGCTCTGCCGCGACGTGAGTATCTTTTTTTTTTGTTAATTTCTAAGGTTCCATAGGTAAGTTAAAAATATGAAAAACAATTTATTGCCACTATAACACAGACAGCATTGTATGTTTTTATTTTTTTATTGATCAAATTTTTAGAATACAAGCTCCGAGGCCCGTGTTGTCAACACATATTCATTTTAAATACTTAGGTAATTCCGCGTTTAAATATAAATATAGGGGACCATCGCACACAAATTGCGCTAGCCCCAAATTAAGCTCGAAACTTGTGTTATGGGTACTAGACAACGATATACATACTTATATAGAGAAATAAATACTTATATAGATAGAAATATCCACGACTCAGGAACAAATATTCGTGCTTATCACACAAATATCTAATACACGTATACTAATCTGAGCTAATTAAAACTAAGAGTTTGTGCACATTGGGATATGGAACAAGCAGCACCCGTTCACGAGTTGACGCATGTGCCAGCCATCGCTCTCCTCGACCATATCAGAGGGAAGAGGGCGACCCGACACACGACGCCGCTGCAAGCGAAGTCACTTTCGTGAGCATAGTATGTTCCAGTTACTTACATAACTAATAATTATAGGGCAATAGGGCAGCTTCAGCATGTGCTGCATTCCCATAACAATAATTACACGGAGAAAAAAGACCTTCCGAAATATCGTTTTCCTTCTGAGTCAAAATGGAAGGAATTATGATTTAGAAGGAAAACTAAGGTAAATTAAGGAAGGAATCGGTCTTGGAAGGTAAGACTCAGAAGGAAAGTCAGATTATTTTTCTCAGTGTATGTGAGCGCAGCGCTGTTTTTCAAACTACCCTATGCTCGGACAGATCTACGCCGATATAAATTTAAAAAAACACCCGACAACTTGGACTGATATTCATCAAACATAGCTAAAACACTCGCCCGTAACTCACCTTTAATACAAAAAAAAACTAAATTGAAATCGCTTCATCCGTTCGCGAGCTACTGTGCCACAGACAGACAGACAGGCAGACAAACAGACAGACACGTTAAACTTATAACACCCCTCTTTTTGCGTCGGGGGTTAAAAAATTGGTGACAAAAAAGTGGTACTTTTCCGGGTTTTTATTTTTATCCCGGAAAAAGGTTCCTGTGGGACAACGGGAAGACGCTGGGCTCAACTAAGTAGTTAGGTACTGTTGTTCGATAAGGAAGCCGAGTGCACAGTAAAGTAAGAACAGTAGGTTAGCTAAGGCCGCTCGACGAGTCAATTGCCTACTCTTGCGGTGATGCATAGGCGGCGCGTTCCGTACTGAGTGCATGGCCGCGGCCCCGTCCGCGGCCCCGTTCGTTTGTGATTGTGTGCGTGAAAAGTGCATACGTACTATTACGTACACGGCGCCGCTACTCTCGCACACATTCAAACCGGCGCGGCGGCGGCCGATTTGTATGAAGCTGGACTACTACTCTTTACTATGCCGAGTGTGTATTAATCGTACGGGAGGAAGGGTTTGTGTGTATTATAATTTCTAATTTTGATTTATTTGTTACTAGCGGACCGCCGCGCCGCCGCCGGGTAATAACATTTGTTTTTTTAATATACGCACATAAACCCTTCCTCCCGTGCGACCCGTGCCCCAGTGACGCCTACATTGCCGAGCAGAGTGAGCGGCTACCACGCAACTTTCTTTCTAATATCGTGATAACTTTCGAATGGAATGTCCAAATTGAATAATTCTAAAAGTCGTATAAAGGTATTGAAGCAGTCTTGAATATAAAGTAATTTATTTTGATAAGGATTAATACCAAGATACAAATAGAGTCTTTTTAAGAAGCTCAACTCAACTCAACTCAAAACTTTTTTATTTAATAGGATACATTGTGATCACTTTAAAACGTCAACTTAAAACTAGCTACGCCTGTTCCAACCTCCTTACGCCGGCAAAAGAACAGGCAAGAAACGCCCGGCAGGTAATTTTTTTGGCGCGATCACATTGACAATTTTATTCTTATTACTAATTGATTGAATTGGAGCAAGTTCACTAAAATCCCAAGCTTTTTTTTTTGTCATCTAATCGATATTTTTATTTAGCTTTACTAATAAGAAGATTTCTCTTGTTTGGTTGTACACATTGGGATATGGGAACATGAATATTAACGAGTTGCGGGATCACAACCAAAGCAGACCAGACCCCACAAGCAGCACCCGTTCACGAGTTGACGCATGTGCCAGCCATCGCTCTCCTCGACCATATGAGAGGGAAGAGGGCGACCCGACACATGACGCCGCTGCAAGCAAAGTCACTTTCGTGAGCATGACTGTTTTGGCTGTTTACCGAAAATGGTTAGAATAGGGGAAATAGGGAGAATAGATAGATAGAAAGAAAGGTAGATAGATTAACTACAATCCCAAGCTTGTTTGTCATCTAGATAGTCCGATATTTTATAATAAGCTTTACTAATGAGATTTCTCTTTATACGGACTTGAAATTTTGTTATAGACAAGTCTTGAATTTCACTTGGGATTTTGTTGAAAAAGCGTACACATTGACCTTTGAACGAGTTGCTAACTTTATGGAGCCTAGTAGTGGGTACAGCAATTTTATCTTTGTTTCTAGTATTAAAATTGTGATAATCACTTCTCTTTTTGAAGCTATTTAAATTTTTCCGTATGTACATTACATTTTCATAAATATATTGACAAATAACTGTCATTATTTTGATTTCTTTAAACTTCTGGGGCCCATGTTATAAATCGCACGAACAGCTCTCTTCTGCAAAGCGGCATTTAAATTAAATTTTTAAAATAAAAAAACACTTATTGTGGCATAACTATAATAGTTAGACATATGCTCTCGCGGACTTTTTTGTAGATCTTAATGGGACTTACAAACCCGTAATACATTATTTTGTTCTATTGTCAATAGTTTTTGCAGCGCAAAAATAGGTTTTCGATTTCACACCTTGGGTTACAAAATAGCTATTTTCTTACGGAACCATAATTTTTTTGGAAATATAATTTAGTTTATGTCCGTCACAGATAGTTTAGCTTTCCAACAGTGAAAGAATTTTTAAAATCGGTTCAGTAGTTTCGGAGCCTATTCGATGCAAACAAACAAACAAACAATCAAATCTTTCCTCTTTATAATATTAGTACATATAGAAATGCCGGTGCGAAGCCGGGACGGGCCGCTAGTAATTATATACTTGACTAGCTGTTCCCCGCGGTTTTAACCACGTGGGCTACAGCTTTATACATGCAAAGTCTCAGCCCGATCGGTTTAAAATTGACAATGTTTCATCCCCTATTTTATTTTATGCCCTTGAGAATTAATCAAAATCCTTTCTTGGCGGGTGCCTACGTCATAACATCTACCTGCATGCCAAATTTCAGCCCGATCCGTCCAGTCCCAGTGGTTTGGGCTGTGCGTTGATAGATCACTATGTCAGTCAGTCATCATCAGTCATCATCACTATGTCACCTTTGAGTTATATATATTTAGATTGATAAATTGAATATAAAAGTAAACGTGTCTTTTTTTTCCACGAAAGTGTGTTGAAAAACGTCGTATGAAACACGTGTGCATTAACCATTATTGTTCATTACACAGGCGTATCATAATCTATACTAATATTATAAAGCTGCAGAGTTTGTTTGTTTGTTTGTTTGTTTGTTTGTTTGTTTGTTTGTTTGTTTGTTTGAACGCGCTAATCTCAGGAACTACCGGTCCGATTTGAAAAATTCTTTCAGTGTTAGATAGCCCATTTATCGAGGAAGGCTATAGGCTATATTTTATTTCCAAAACAATTAGGGATCCGTAAGAAAATTGCTATTTTGCAACCCAAGGTGTGAAATCGAAAACCTATTTTTGCGTGCGCTGCAAAAACTATTGACACTAGAACAAAATAATGTATGACGGGTTTGTAGGTCCCATTAAGATCTACAAAAAAGTCCGCGAGAGCATATGTCTAACTATTATAGTTATGCCACAATAAGTGATCTTTTATTTAATAAAAGTAATTTTTAATACCGCTGCTAGAAAAGGCTCTTTATTTGTATCTTGGTATTAATCCTTATCAAAATAAATTACTTCTTATTCAAAACTGCTTCAATGCCTTTACATGACTTTTTGAATCATTCAATTCGGACATTCCATTCGAAAGATATCACGAGTTTAAAAATGTAAGTAGTAGTAGAAAAATAAAACCGCCGCACCGCAGCGCAGCGGGAAACGCGGTGAGAGGGCACCGGGAGAATCTATGAAATAGGTAAAGTGCGATCGCGGACCAGGAAGACCTTTAACTGCGCGGTTCAAACGTGCGGTCCAAGAAAAATTAACTTAGAATTAAAATAGGATAATGGGTGCCTACAGCAGGTAACGCGTTGAGGGGACACCGAAGTGCGGGAATAATTTTGGAGTATACGGAATATATTCGCTATCGCGCCTAAACTACTGAACCGATTTAAATGAAATTTGGTATAGAGATAATTTGAGCCCCGGGGAAGGACGTAGGATACTTTTTATCGCGATAAACTGTAGCCTACGCGGGTGAAACCGCAGGGAACAGCTAGTAAATAATAAAATCAATTTATTGCCATTAAAAAAACACATACATTTTATAGGAATAAAAAATAAAAACACAGTGATCATTAATATAAGGGCAAAAGGGGGCAAAACTCAGCTTGTGCTGTTTACATTTCGTCGGCTAGCTAACAACACCACGCAAGTCAAATTTTGCAACTTTTCAGGAGAGATATAAAACTGTTTTAGTTGTAGTTTTTTATGTAAATTATCTACTATATAAAAATAAGTCGGATTTTCCATCCTGACGCTATAACTCCAGAACGCACGAACCGATTTCCACGGTTTTGCATTCGATGGAAAGGTCTCGGGATCCGTGAGGTTTATAGCAAAGAATTCAGGAAAATTTCAACAGAAAAGCGGGAAAATCTTTTTTCACATAAAGCGCCATCTCTGATACATAGCATGTACTACACCGTATTCTTCAACAAATGATTGTTTGCAATTACAGATACAAGAACAAATTTATCATTTGCATGATTCAAAAAAAAAACAAAAAAAAAAATTTTACCGTCTTCTTTTGATCACCAAACGAAATGTTACATAAAACGAAGCCATCATCAGGTGGCGAAACGGAGTTCGCCGGGTTTGCTAGTTGACATATGTATGTGTATTACAATTTTTAATTAACGGCTTCAATTTAGTAAAAATGCTTGGAACTGACAGGTTCATAGAAGCGCACGTCAAAACTGCCTTTATTGGCATTAAAATGTCAATACCACAAAATTTTGACTTGTGCGGTGTTTTTTTCTAGCCGACGATTTGCATGTGCACACAGGGCTGGGTTTTTAGTCTACCCCTGTGCTTGGACCGTTCTTCGTTCATAATCTATACTAATATTATAAAGCTGGAGAGTTTGTTTGTTTGTTTGAACGCGCTAATCTCAGGAACTATTGATCCGATTTGAAAAATTCTTTCACTGTTAGATAGCCCATTTATCGAGGAAGGCTATAGGCTATATTTTATTTCCAAAAAAATTAGGGATCCGTAAGAAAATTGCTATTTTGCAACCCAAGGTGTGAAATCGAAAACCTATTTTTGCGTGCGCTGCAAAAACTATTGACACTAGAACAAAATAATGTATTACGGGTTTGTACGTCTCATTAAGATCTACAAAAAAGTCCGCGAGAGCATATGTCTAACTATTATAGTTATGCCGCAATAAGTGATATTTTATTTTTAAAAAATAATTTTTAATGCCGCCTCTAGAAAAGGCTCTTTATTTGTATCTTGGTATTAATCCTTATCAAAATTAATTACTTCTTATTCAAAACTGCTTCAATACCTTTATAAAACTTTTTGAATCATTCAATTCGGACATTCCATTCGAAAGATATCACGAGTTTAAAAATGTAAGTAGTAGTAGAAAAATAAACCCGCCGCACCCCAGCGCAGCGGGAAACGCGGCGAGGTGCGGGAGAATCTATGAAATAGGTAAAGTGCGGTCGCGGACCAAGAAGACCTTTAACAGCACGATTCAAACGCGTGGTCCGAAAAAAATTTAACATAGAATTAAAATAGGATAATGGATACCTACAGCAGGTAACGCGGTGAGGGGGCACCGAAGTGCGGTATTAATTTTGGAGTATACGGAATATATACGCTTTCGCGCTTAAACTACTGAACCGATTTAAATGAAATTTGGTATAGAGATAATTTGAGCCCCGGGGAAGGACATAGGATACTTTTTATCGCGATAAACTGTAGCCCACGCGGGTGAAACCGCAGGGAACAGCTAGTCTATACTAATATTATAAAGCTGCAGAGTTTGTTTGTTTGTTTGTTTGAACGCGCTAATCTCAGGAACTACTGGTCCGATTTGAAAAGTTATTTCAGTGTTGGATAGCCTATTTATCGAGGAAGGCTATAGGCTATATTTTATTTCCAAAAAAATTAGGGATCCGTAAGAAAATTGCTATTTTGCAACCCAAGGTGTGAAATCGAAAATCTATTTTTGCGTGCGTTGCAAAAACTATTGAAACTAGAACAAAACAATGTATTACGGGTTTGTAGGTCCCATTCAGATCTACAAAAAAGTCCGCGAGAGCATATGTCTAACTATTATAGTTATGCCACAATAAGTGTTTTTTTTTATTTTAAAAAATTAGTTTTAATGCCGCCGCTAGAAAAGGCTCTTTATTTGTATCTTGGTATTAATCCTTATCAAAATTAATTACTTCTCATTTAAAACTGCTTCAATCCCTTCATATAACTTTTTGAATCATTCAATTCGGACATTCCATTCGAAAGATATCACGAGTTTGAAAATGTAAGTAGTAGTAGAAAAATAAACCCTCTGCACCGCAGCACCGCGGGAAACGCGGTGAGGTGAGGGGGGGCACCGGGAGAATTTATGAAATAGGTAAAGTGCGGTTGCGGATCAGGAAGACCCTTTAACTGCGCGGTTCAAACGTGAGGTCCAAGAAAAAATAACATAGAATTAAAATAGGACAATGGGTACCTACAGCAGGTAACGCGGTGAGGGGACACCGAAGTGCGGGAATAAATTTTGTAGTATACGGAATATATACGCTTTCGCGCCGTTCAGTAGGAACGGATTTAAATGAAATTTGGTATAGAGATAATTTGAGCCCCGGGGAAGGACATAGGATACTTTTTATCGCGATAAACTGTAGCCCACGCGGGTGAAACCGCAGGGAACAGCTAGTACATAAATGAAGAGTTAATCGATCTATCTATCTAAAATCATAAACTCAAAAAAAAAACAAACATACAAATAAAATATTCTATAAATGAGTAGAATAACAATATTAATCAAAAAATTCTCTGCTCAGCAGTCGTCTGGCCGATGCCACATTTGTACAGAATAAGTCTATGTGAAGGCACCTATCAAGTTTATTAAAGTTTTTGCTCGCTCTATAAATATACAATATCTATTATACAAAGTCACTCAAAATTATTCTATTTTGTTTTCCAGCATGCGGTCATTCAGGCCACAGAGACCGTGGATCAGGAATTGGAACAAGTCACTCCCAAAGTGGTTCAAGTGCTAGCACTAAAGGTGGTAGTGGATCATCTCGGGCCAGCAGTAGTTCAAGTGCTAGCACTAGAGGTGGTAGTGGATCATCTCGGGCGAGCAGTAGTTCAAGTGCTAGCTCTAGAGGCGGTAGTGGATCAACTCATACCAGTAGTAGTGCTAACGCTGTGAGTAAAAGTGGATCATCTGTGGCGAACAGTGGTTCAAATGATTTAAGACGTAATAGTGGATACACTCAAGCCAATAGTAATGCAGCTGCTGGCGCCAATGGTAATAGTGGATACACTCAAGCCAAAAGTAATGCAGCTGCTAGCGCCAGTGGTAATAGTGGATACACTCAAGCCAATAGTAATGCAGCTGCTGGCGCCAATGGTAACAGTGGATCATCTCAAGCCAATAGTTATGCAGGTGCTAGCTCTAATGGACGTAGACGTAAAAGTGGATCATCTCGGGCGAGCAGTAGTTCAAATACTAAGTCCAATGGTAAAAGTGGATCATCTCGGGCGAGTAGTAGTTCAAATGCTAAGTCCAATGGTAAAAGTGGATCATCTCGGGCCAGAAGTAATGCAAATGCTACCTTAAGGCGTCAAAGTGGATCATCTCAGGCGAGCAGTGGTTCAAATGCTAGCTCCAATGGTAATAGTGGAACATCGCAGGCCAATAGTAATGCAGCTGCTAGCGCCAATGGTAATAGTGGATACACTCAAGCCAATAGTAATGCAGCTGCTAGCGCCAATGGTAATAGTGGATCATCTCAAGCCAATAGTTATGCAGGTGCTAGCGCCAATGGTAATAGTGGATCATCTCAATCCAATAGTTATGCAGGTGCTAGCGCCAATGGTAATAGTGGATCATCTCAATCCAATAGTTATGCAGGTGCTGTCTCTAATGGTAATAGTGGATCATCACAAGCCAATAGTAATGCAGCTGCTAGCGCCAATGGTAATAGTGGTTCATCACAGGCCAATAGTAATGCAGCTGCTAGCGCCAATGGTAATAGTGGACACACTCAAGCCAATAGTAATGCAGCTGCTAGCGCCAATGGTAAAAGTGGATACACTCAAGCCAATAGTAATGCAGCTGCTAGCGCCAATGGTAACAGTGGATCATCTCAAGCCAATAGTTATGCAGGTGCTAGCTCTAATGGACGTAGACGTAAAAGTGGATCATCTCGGGCGAGCAGTAGATCAAATGCTAAGTCCAATGGTAAAAGTGGATCATCTCGGGCCAGAAGTAATGCAAATGCTACCTTAAGGCGTCAAAGTGGATCATCTCAGGCGAGCAGTGGTTCAAATGCTAGCTCCAATGGTAATAGTGGTTCATCACAGGCCAATAGTAATGCAGCTGCTAGCGCCAATGGTAATAGTGGTTCATCACAGGCCAATAGTAATGCAGCTGCTAGCGCCAATGGTAATAGTGGATACACTCAAGCCAATAGTAATGCAGCTGCTAGCGCCAATGGTAATAGTGGATCATCTCAAGCCAATAGTTATGCAGGTGCTAGCGCCAATGGTAATAGTGGATCATCTCAATCCAATAGTTATGCAGGTGCTAGCGCCAATGGTAATAGTGGATCATCTCAATCCAATAGTTATGCAGGTGCTGTCTCTAATGGTAATAGTGGATCATCAGAGGCCAATAGTAATGCAGCTGCTAGCGCCAATGGTAATAGTGGATCATCTCAAGCCAATAGTTATGCAGGTGCAAGCTCTAATGGTGATAGTGGATCATCACAGGCCAATAGTTATGCAGCTGCTAGCACTAATGGTAATAGTGGTTCATCACAGGCCAATAGTAATGCAGCTGCTAGCGCCAATGGTAATAGTGGACACACTCAAGCCAAAAGTAATGCAGCTGCTAGCGCCAATGGTGATAGTGGATCATCTCAAGCCAATAGTTATGCAGGTGCTAGCGCCAATGGTAATAGTGGATCATCTCAATCCAATAGTTATGCAGGTGCTAGCGCCAATGGTAATAGTGGATCATCTCAATCCAATAGTTATGCAGGTGCTGTCTCTAATGGTAATAGTGGATCATCACAGGCCAATAGTAATGCAGCTGCTAGCGCCAATGGTAATAGTGGTTCATCACAGGCCAATAGTAATGCAGCTGCTAGCGCCAATGGTAATAGTGGTTTATCACAGGCCAATAGTAATGCAGCTGCTAGCGCCAATGGTAATAGTGGATCATCTCAATCCAATAGTAATGCAGCTGCTAGCGCCAATGGTAATAGTGGACACACTCAAGCCAATAGTAATGCAGCTGCTAGCGCCAATGGTAATAGTGGATCATCTCAATCCAATAGTTATGCAGGTGCTAGCACCAATGGTAATAGTGGATCATCTCAATCCAATAGTTATGCAGGTGCTAGCGCCAATGGTAATAGTGGATCATCACAGGCCATTAGTAATGCAGCTGCTAGCGCCAATGGTAATAGTGGTTCATCACAGGCCAATAGTAATGCAGCTGCTAGCGCCAATGGTGATAGTGGATCATCTCAAGCCAATAGTTATGCAGGTGCTAGCGCCAATGGTAATAGTGGATCATCTCAATCCAATAGTTATGCAGGTGCTAGCGCCAATAGTAATAGTGGATCATCTCAATCCAATAGTTATGCAGGTGCTAGCGCCAATGGTAATAGTGGATCATCACAGGCCAATAGTAATGCAGCTGCTAGCGCCAATGGTAATAGTGGATCATCTCAATCCAATAGTTATGCAGGTGCTAGCGCCAATGGTAATAGTGGATCATCACAGGCCAATAGTAATGCAGCTGCTAGCGCCAATGGTAATAATGGTTCATCACAGGCCAATAGTAATGCAGCTGCTAGCGCCAATGGTAATAGTGGTTCATCACAGGCCAATAGTAATGCAGCTGCTAGCGCCAATGGTAATAGTGGTTTATCACAGGCCAATAGTAATGCAGCTGCTAGCGCCAATGGTAATAGTGGATCATCTCAATCCAATAGTAATGCAGCTGCTAGCGCCAATGGTAATAGTGGACACACTCAAGCCAATAGTAATGCAGCTGCTAGCGCCAATGGTAATAGTGGTTCATCACAGGCCAATAGTAATGCAGCTGCTAGCGCCAATGGTAATAGTGGTTCATCACAGGCCAATAGTAATGCAGCTGCTAGCGCCAATGGTAATAGTGGTTTATCACAGGCCAATAGTAATGCAGCTGCTAGCGCCAATGGTAATAGTGGATCATCTCAATCCAATAGTAATGCAGCTGCTAGCGCCAATGGTAATAGTGGACACACTCAAGCCAATAGTAATGCAGCTGCTAGCGCCAATGGTAATAGTGGATCATCACAGGCCATTAGTAATGCAGCTGCTAGCGCCAATGGTAATAGTGGTTCATCACAGGCCAATAGTAATGCAGCTGCTAGCGCCAATGGTGATAGTGGATCATCTCAAGCCAATAGTTATGCAGGTGCTAGCGCCAATGGTAATAGTGGATCATCTCAATCCAATAGTTATGCAGGTGCTAGCGCCAATGGTAATAGTGGATCATCTCAATCCAATAGTTATGCAGGTGCTAGCGCCAATGGTAATAGTGGATCATCACAGGCCAATAGTAATGCAGCTGCTAGCGCCAATGGTAATAGTGGTTCATCACAGGCCAATAGTAATGCAGCTGCTAGCGCCAATGGTAATAGTGGTTCATCACAGGCCAATAGTAATGCAGCTGCTAGCGCCAATGGTAATAGTGGTTTATCACAGGCCAATAGTAATGCAGCTGCTAGCGCCAATGGTAATAGTGGATCATCTCAATCCAATAGTAATGCAGCTGCTAGCGCCAATGGTAATAGTGGACACACTCAAGCCAATAGTAATGCAGCTGCTAGCGCCAATGGTAATAGTGGATCATCTCAATCCAATAGTTATGCAGGTGCTAGCGCCAATGGTAATAGTGGATCATCTCAATCCAATAGTTATGCAGGTGCTAGCGCCAATGGTAATAGTGGATCATCACAGGCCATTAGTAATGCAGCTGCTAGCGCCAATGGTAATAGTGGTTCATCACAGGCCAATAGTAATGCAGCTGCTAGCGCCAATGGTGATAGTGGATCATCTCAATCCAATAGTTATGCAGGTGCTAGCGCCAATGGTAATAGTGGATCATCTCAATCCAATAGTTATGCAGGTGCTAGCGCCAATGGTAATAGTGGATCATCTCAATCCAATAGTTATGCAGGTGCTGTCTCTAATGGTAATAGTGGATCATCACACGCCAATAGTAATGCAGCTGCTAGCGCCAATGGTAATAGTGGATCATCTCAAGCCAATAGTTATGCAGCTGCTAGCGCCAATGGTAATAGTGGATACACTCAAGCCAATAGTAATGCAGCTGCTAGCGCCAATGGTAATAGTGGATCATCTCAAGCCAATAGTTATGCAGGTGCTAGCGCCAATGGTAATAGTGGATCATCTCAATCCAATAGTTATGCAGGTGCTAGCGCCAATGGTAATAGTGGATCATCTCAATCCAATAGTTATGCAGGTGCTGTCTCTAATGGTAATAGTGGATCATCACACGCCAATAGTAATGCAGCTGCTAGCGCCAATGGTAATAGTGGTTCATCACAGGCCAATAGTAATGCAGCTGCTAGCGCCAATGGTAATAGTGGACACACTCAAGCCAATAGTAATGCAGCTGCTAGCGCCAATGGTAATAGTGGATCATCTCAAGCCAATAGTTATGCAGGTGCTAGCGCCAATGGTAATAGTGGATCATCTCAATCCAATAGTTATGCAGGTGCTAGCGCCAATGGTAATAGTGGATCATCTCAATCCAATAGTTATGCAGGTGCTAGCGCCAATGGTAATAGTGGATCATCTCAATCCAATAGTTATGCAGGTGCTGTCTCTAATGGTAATAGTGGATCATCAGAGGCCAATAGTAATGCAGCTGCTAGCGCCAATGGTAATAGTGGATCATCTCAAGCCAATAGTTATGCAGCTGCTAGCACTAATGGTAATAGTGGATCATCATCTAGCTCTGCCACTAACAGCATTTCTGACCATAATCAAATTGATACATTGGACAACTCTGGCAGTGAAGATGACAGTGATGGAGTCATTATAACGGTAGATAACGAAGATGACGTAGATGACGTAGATGACGAAGATGACGAAGGGAACGAATATGGCGATGATTCTAACATTACGACTAATGATCGAAGTGACGATTCTGGAAATTTAAACAGCAGCAGCGCCTATGCAGTTGGATCTGCAAGCTCCGTAACAAATGGAATATATTCTAACGCCAATGCTGGCAGCTATGCTGATTCTAGCAGCTCAAGCAAGAACAACTATTCTGGGCAAACTGCTCAATCAAGCAGCTTGGCGAGTAGCAGTGCCTCTGCTGACAGCTTGAGCGCTGGGCGAACAGCTCAATCAAGCAGCTTGGCGGGTAGTAGTGCCTCTGCTGGCAGCTTGAGCGCTGGACAAACAGCTCAATCAAGCGGCTTGGCGAGAAGCAGTGCCTATGCTGGCAGCTCGAGCGCTGGGCGAACTGGTCAATCAAGCGGCGTGGCGAGAAGCAATGCCTATGCTGGCAGCTCGAGCGCTGTGCGAACTGGTCAATCAAGCGGCCTGGCGAGAAGCAATACCTATGCTGGCAGCTCTAGCGCTAGGCGAACAGGTCAAACAAGCAGCTTGGCGGGTAGCAGTGCCTCTGCTGGCAGCTTGAGTGCTGGGCAAACTGGTCAGTCAAGGAATGGTGCTATATCTCAAGGGTCAGCCCAAGCGACCACTTATAATTCTGGCAGTGTAGCGGCCGCAGAGGCTTCCGCCGCTGCTAGCAGCAACAGCTATGTATACAATAATAAGAACAACCAACTTGACGACGTCCAGAACTCTAACACCAATGCCAACGCTTATTCTGACAGCTCGAGCGCTGTGCAAACTGGTCAATCAAGCGGCCTGGCGAGAAGCAATGCCTACGCTGGCAGCTCGAGCGCTGTGCGAACTGGTCAATCAAGCGGCCTGGCGAGAAGCAATGCCTATGCTGGCAGCTCTAGCGCTGGGCGAACGAGTCAAACAAGCAGCTTGGCGGGTAGCAGTGCCTCTGCTGGCAGCTTGAGTGCTGGGCAAACTGGTCAGTCAAGGAATGGTGCTATATCTCAAGGGTCAGCCCAAGCGACCACTTATAATTCTGGCACTGTAGCGGCCGCAGAGGCTTCCGCCGCTGCTAGCAGCAACAGCTATGTATACGATAATCAGAACCACCAATTTGACAACGTCCAGAACTCTAACACCAATGCCAACGCTTATTCTGACAGCTCGAGCGCTGTGCAAACTGGTCAATCAAGCGGCCTAGCGAGAAGCAATGCCTATGCTGGCAGCTCGAGCGCTGTGCGAACTGGTCAATCAAGCGCCCTGGCGAGAAGCAGTGCCTATGCTGGCAGCTCTAGCGCTGGGCGAACAGGTCAAACAAGCAGCTTGGCTGGTAGCAGTGCCTCTGCTGGCAGCTTGAGTGCTGGGCAAACTGGTCAGTCAAGGCATGGTGCTATATCTCAAGGGTCAGCACAAGCGACCACTTATAATTCTGGCAGTGTAGCGGCCGCAGAGGCTCTCGCCGCTGCTAGCAGCAACAGCTATGTATACGATAATCTGAACCACCAATTTGACAACGTCCAGAACTCTAACACCAATGCCAACGCTTATTCTGACAGCTCGAGCGCTGTGCAAACTGGTCAATCAAGCGGCCTGGCGAGAAGCAATGCCTATGCTGGCAGCTCGAGCGCTGTGCGAACTGGTCAATCAAGAGCCCTGGCGAGAAGCAGTGCCTATGCTGGCAGCTCTAGCGCTGGGCGAACAGGTCAAACAAGCAGTTTGGCTGGTAGCAGTGCCTCTGCTGGCAGCTTGAGTGCTGGGCAAACTGGTCAATCAAGCGGCCTGGCGAGAAGCAATGCCTATGCTGGCAGCTCGAGCGCTGGGCGAACAGGTCAAACAAGCAGCTTGGCGGGTAGCAGTGCCTCTGCTGGCAGCTTGAGTGCTGGGCAAACTGGTCAGTCAAGGAATAGTGCTATATCTCAAGGGTCAGCACAAGCGACCACTTATAATTCTGGCAGTTTAACGACAGCAGGGGCTTCCGCCGCTGCTAGCAGCAACAGCTATGTATACGATAATCAGAACCAATTTGATGACGTTCAAAACTCTTATGATTCTGAGGAAAGCGAGAGTTTCGCTGCTGCTAATGCTTTCTCCTCCTCCGAAGCCAGCTCATTTTCGACATCTTACTCTGATTCGGAAAACGAAAGCTCTAGCTACGCAGCTGGATATGCTGCCGCAAATGATGATGATTCTCTTGAAGCGTAATTAACTTATCCATTCGCTATGTTAGGCCAGTTCTTTGACTAGGTAGGTGCTATCGTGCCGTTATTTAAGCAAATCAACAAATTTAACTGGGCATAGGTTCAGGAAATCTTTACTGCTTTTTATAAAAAAATAATGCCAATAATGGCACGTGTAGCTGCTGAAACCATAAGTACCACCACACTATAATATCCGGTAAAATGAGTGCATGTAGATTACCTAGCATCTGCATTAAGATCACGCCAGGCTTTGTAACCCTCTCTGCACACGGCAGAGAAGCGTATGCCGAATCTTTCATCTGCGGTCTTATTTGAAAATGTACTTGCTCGTACTACGCGCGTCTTAAGATACGCTTGCGCTGCGATGTCGTGTGCGGAAATCCTTATGCAGACCAAGGAAGATCGTTCTATAATCTATATTTTTCTTCTTTTCTTTTCACTATATCTTTAAAGGTCTGTGTAACATGGTCTGGTAGCTTCATTAAATTATAACACGTTCTGCTAAACTGCGGCCTTCACTTAGAGTGTTATTACCAAGATCGATAATAAATTAGGCATAATTGTCATCGTATCAATCATAATACTAAATTACACAAGACCTTTTCTACCATTGTATAATGCACCTATTATGTTATCGAAGACAGAAAAGTCTAATATTGTTATTACTCTAATTAGCGATCATATCGACTTGACAAATTACATTCTGAATAATGGAAACCGATTATAAAATTACACAATTTGTTGCAAACTTCATTATAAATTATATTAACAACAAATAGACTCTCGCCTGGGCTTAGTTAAAATTGTATAATTGTATAAAAATAATTGAATTGTATATTCATTGTAACTTAATATTGTTCTCTCACAATGGCCAGTCTCATTTATAATCTTTTATTTTGCAACTGTTGACTGTAGCTAATAGTTTTGGAATTTGTGAACAAAAATTGTTTCGATGTCTGCGAATAGTAACTACATAATTATATTAATAAAAATTGTTTTGGCTGTGATACCTAATAAAAATGACGAACATTTCAAATTGTGTTTTATTACAAAATACTAAGACTTAATATGAACTTAGCATACATTATGATCAGTGGCGGATTTACACATTTGCCGCTAAGTATTTAAATTTTGCCGCCCCTACCAACCTCTATTACCTCTACGGCCTCTGCCTTTCCTTTTGTATCAAAAGTGTCATTTTTTTATGGATCAGACAAAAATTGAAGAAAATTCAAGTGGTGAACAATGTTTAATTGTTTGTGTGTACATAATAATATTTAAATACATATATAGGTACGACTCTTTTAATATCATTAAAACATTTTTTTAAATTGACACTAAATTTGCCGCCCCTAAAATCTGCCGCCCTAGGCTCCAGCCTACTCAGCCTGCTGCTAAATCCACCACTGATTATGATACAAGTGTGCTATGTAACCGAGTGTGTAAGGATTAATGATCAATGCACACACACGCGTTCCAAACGAAGTTTTTCAACACACTTGCGAAGACAAAAACAGACTTAATAACAATTTCATATAAAAAAAATGTAAGGATAATAAAGCACTAGTGAGATAATTATAATGAAAAAACACACGTGCGTAATACGCTGATTTATGAACCTAAATATATGGTCTTAAAGGTCAACTTTACGAGCAAGTGTGTTGAAAATATTAAGAAAAACAAAGTAATGTTTTGAATATGTACCTACGCAAATTAATAAAATAAGTCCGTGCAAAGTCTATCGCCCGAAATTAATAATCGATCCTGATCCGTTATCCCCGTTTTTGGTGTAGATCATGTCATAATATGTCATTTTAGTCGTAATATGTTAAGTTCAAGTACTAAAATGACATAGATAATTATAGTAAATCATATTAATTCTATAACAATGAAATAAAAACAAATAAACCTAAACTAATAACTAAAATACATTATTAAAAGAACTCCCTTTAGGCAAGGTACCGAAGATACTGGCAGCGTTCCCCCTTTGGATGGCTAGACTAATTCTTTGGCCGAGGTAGCTGCCAGCTCTTCGGTCTCCGGTGATGTCGACTAACCTTTTTGTTATTTCCTTAAAAAGGCTTAAAGCGCTAGGACGATAATTATTATGACATGACATATCGATCCATAACCGCGGATAACGGATCAGAATCGATTAATTATTAATTTCGGGCGTATGTGAAGTGCCACTACTTCACACTAGCACTATAGCTATTCTGTAACTTCAAATAAAGTTTTGGCAAATAAAGTTTCTATTCTATTCTATTCTATTCTATTCTATTCTATTCTATTCTATTCTACTCTACTCTACTCTACTCTACTCTACTCTACTCTACTCTACTCTACTCTACTCTATTCTATTCTATTCTATTCACTTAAACACAAAGGGGACTATGCACTTCGTTTGGAATTGTAGCCGGCTCACATCATCTCATCGTCATAAATTTTAAAAAATTTCTGTTATGATAATATATGTTACTAGCTGTTCCCCGCGGTTTCACCCGCAGTTTATCGCGATAAAAAGTATCCTAAGGGATTCAAACTATCTCCGTACCAAGTTTCATTTAAATCGGTTCAGTAGTTTAGGCGTAAAAGAGTAACAGACAGACAGACAGAGTTACTTTCGCATTTATAATAAGTATAAGTAAGGGATGATTATAACTTTTTAGATCAACTAGAAAAGTTACTTTTACCAACTTTTTTTTTTTTATTCTACAAATTTTGCACTACAAGCTCGAGGCCCGTACTGTTGTCAACACATTTTCTTTTAAGATAATTAGGTTATTCCGCGCTTAAAATTACGTTTACAACTTTATTTCAATATCCTTCCCTACACTCTTACATACATATTAACGAACACATAATATCACACAATTATCACCCGAACTAAGAAATAAAATTTTCATGTTGACAATTATTTTGCCGCCGAAACAATTCATAGATAATAATTTTAATACTTGACTGTGACACGCACATTGGCCAATGGCTGAAAAAACCAACAGTGTGAAGCCATAAAAAAAACAAAGAAATGGCAGCCATACTATGTGATAGAGGGTTGCCAGATTGGGTGAGAAATCGCAATTTAGGCTACTTGAAGTATCTTTGACGAGGTTTTGAGATTGCCTCAATTTGGGCGATTCAAGTGTTTTGAAGCGCGATAATATCGCGCTTTTATTTGGATGATCTGGGGCGCTATCTCGTGATTAGATTTTGACGTTATGCAATTGCCAGAATCCGAAAGAATGTGAAAGAATGTGATAGAAACGGGCAAACATAAGACGGCCGATTGGCTTTTGCTCGGTCAGCCGTTAAAAAGGTAGACAAGTAATCCTATTACGGCCGGTCCCAGTAACCTATCTATCGACCATTTTGCCTTACTATAGTAAGAAAACCTATCATTGGTAAGCAAATAGCGTCCCAATAATCTATCGAAGGATAAGAACTCTTTGGGTATCACTGATGACACGAAGTCACGACGGTCTTACCCGAACTCCACGTGGAGGGCTGGGGTGGTGGGCTGGTCGTGGGTACTGACCAAAGTGGCATCTTTTATTATCGGACGCCGAGACTAAATTTGGGTCGCGCCATCTCAGTTATTTTTTTTTTATACTGTTAGTATTTAGGCGACCCAGATATTTTTTGGTTAGATTCGGTGACTTGTCAATATAACGGAATATAAAATGTTGATTTTTTATTAGGTTATTGTGTAAAATAATTTGAGCAACTACTTACTATAACATACAAAAAAATATATTGATTGAATTTTTTTACTGTCCTTTTTGTATTCTTTTCGAATTCCGAATTGTTGGCGCGTCAGTTTGTGCGATCTCGAGCGACCTTCAGCGAAAGCTCGTTTTTGCTTGACTTTTAGACGTCAGTTTTGCGCGAATAACTCAATGATAGTATGGCAACCCTGCACAGGACAGGCGTCAGCTGTCGGCTCAACTCAAGTCGGCTGTATCAACAATTCAACACTATCAGCTGTATTTTACTCTTTGACAGGCAGGCACAGGTACGTTCTCTTTGGGCACAGGCACCTAAAAAGTTGAAAACATTCGTAAAAAAACCACTGAAAATGAGTGCTACAGTGCCTGGAAGAGCACCGTGTGTATTCTGCAATATTGTTAACAAAGTAGAAAATACCGAATTACTGTTCGAAGACGAAGAAGTGTGCGTGTTTCGAGACATCAAACCTGCTAGCCGTTTTCACGTGTTAATCATTCCCAAACGACACATAGAAGATGTTAAATGTTTAACTTCCGTCGATAAGGAGCTCGGTGAGGCGTTTGTTGTATTTAAACTTTATGTGCTAAGTTCTTTCCTTAGATCGTCGAAGTTGTGCGAAAGTCGGAAGTAGCTATGTACTCTAAAGGCGAGACAAAAACCGAATAAAATCGGTACTGCTGATAGCAATGAAGAAAATATACTAATGAACATACTATTTAATTTGACTTATTAGCCAAAATAGGGGTAACATTTTTCTGCATTCAATGACATAATTATATAAATCTATAAACGGTAAAAAAAATATTAAAAAACTGTTAGAACTTCACTTACTATCCTACTAATATTATAAATGTGAAAGTTTGTGAGTATGGATGGATGGATGTTTGTTACTCTATCATGCAAAAACTACTGAACGGATCTGAATGAACTTTGGAATGGAGATACCTTATACCCTGGATTAATACATAGGCTACTTTTTATGCCGGAAAAAGGTTCCTGCTGGTTAACGGTAAGACGAGGTTGAAACTGCGGGGCGCAGCCAGTCCCATATAAAAAAAAAGGTGGTCACCGATGGGAAAAAGTTAGAAAAAAATGGTTCACATAGAATAGGTATATTCCTTAAAGGGGGGAGAGTCCTACAATGCTTCTGTTTCTTTTATTAGTTACAGGGCAGCGTTTGACCACAAGTCACCTGATGTTAAGTGAGGTTGCGGTCGAAAGTGGCGTCACACTACACCTGGATTGGGAATTGGCTCTCAAGTGAGGCTGCCGGAACACACCAATAGATGCTTGGCGACAGATTCTTAACATGAGGGTGATAACTACTATTTTACTTTAAGTTTAATGAATTGCAGTATCAAAAATGCTTGCTGTAGCAAAAGATATGTTGCTGAAGAACAATCTATCCCTTGACGATGCAAGGTTTGGCTACCACTGGCCTCCGTTCCGCAGCGTCAAACATCTACATCTACACACAATAGCTCCGGAATCTGAAATGGGGTTCATTAGCAAAATGGTATTCAAGAAAGACTCTTATTGGTTTGTTTCGGTAAGTATTTAGCTTATACCTAGCAGAGCTGGGTAATAAATAAGCAAGTCATCTGATGTTAAGTGACCATGTAGTCGAAGATGGTGCCACGCTACACCTGGACTTGGAACTGGCTCTCAAGTGAGGCTGCCGGAACACACCGAAAGCCAGGTGAGTACTATAGAATACCCTACCACTACCACCAAACTAGAGTCAAGAGTCAATTTCTCTTTATTCAAATTCAAGGATACATTGTGATCACTTTAAAACATCAAACTTAAAATTAGCTACGCCTGTTCCAACCTCCTATGGTAACTATGGTTTCGATGTTTTCCTTCAGCGAAAGCTCAAGCACATTGCAGAATTCGAACCCACGTCCTACAGATCGCAAGCCGACGTCACTACCACTGAGCCATAATCGCTATTAAAAACCAAAACAACCAAAACAGCCAAAACAGTCATACTCACGAAAGTGACTTTGCTTGCGGCGGCGTCGTGTGTCGGGTCGCCCTCTTCCCTCTCATATGGTCGAGGAGAGCGATGGCTGGCACATGCGTCAACTCGTGAACGGGTGCTGCTTGTGGGGTCTGGTCTGCTTTGGTTGTGATCCCGCAACTCATTAATATTCATGTTCCCATATCCCAATGTGTACAACCAAACAAGAGAAATCTTATTAGTAAAGCTAATTAAAAAATATCGGACCATTAGATGACAAAAAAAGCTTGGGATTTTAGTGAACTTGCTCCAATTCAATCAATTAGTAATAAGAATAAAATTGTCAATGTGATCGCGCCAAAAAAATTACCTGCCGGGCGTTTCTTGCCTGTTCTTTTGCCGGCGTAAGGAGGTTGGAACAGGCGTAGCAAGTTTTAAGTTTGACGTTTTAAAGTGATCACAATGTATCCTATTGAATAAATAAATAAATTGAAATTGAAAAATGGTGATGATAGCTTCAAAAAGAGAAATGTATATCAAAATTGTAGTACTAGGAACAAAGATAAAATTGCTGTACTCAATACTAGGCTCCATAAAGCCAGCAACTCCTTCAAAGGTCAATGTGTAATTTTTTCAACAAAAGTCCAAGAGAAATTCAAGAGTTGTTGATAAAAAAATTCCCAGTCCATGTAAAGAGAAATCTTACTAGTAAAGCTTACGAAATATTGGACTGTATATGTAACAAATAAGCTTGGAATTGTGGTGAACTTGCTCTAATTAACAATAAGAATAAAATTGTAAATGTGATTGTGCCAAAAAAATTACCTGCCGGGTGTTTCTTGTCTTTTCTTTCGCCGGCGCGGCGTAGAGGTTGGATCAGGCGTATCTAGGCTTAAGTTTGACGTTCTAAAGTTTACAATGTATCTTTGAATAAATAACTATTGACACACACAATCACAATAAGACATGTACATGTGTCTTCGGCTAAATAAATATATTTTGATTTTATTTTCAACTGTTCTTTTTTGTTTTTCAGCCAGAGTATGTGGAGTCAAGACTTTGAAACAAATTGATTTGTTATGGACTGTATAAACTTTATTGAATGTTACTTTGCATAATTTTTATGCATTACAATATATTTTATTAGTAGGTACAATAAATTATTTAATAAATTATGTTTACTGGGAGTCCGAGTTTTTATTTGCGTACAGTTTCCCGCGGTTTCACCTGGACTTTTTTTTTTGTATTGGCGTCTCACGGTGTATTAGCCAGTGTCAATTGATAAATATTTCAAACTCAGAGAGTTGATCAAGTTTAAGTGATGATGATGATGGGATGAGGATAGTGTTTAAGTAGTGGCACTTTACTAAAATTTTACACGGACTTTTTGGAGCAACTAGAAAAGTCACTTTCACAACTTTATTTCAGTTTCCCTCACTTGTACACATTAACGAACACATAATGGTTAATAATACACTGATATCACACGAAGAAACAATAGAATAACACAGTTTTTAGATATGAAAACAAAACTTTCATAATTACAGTTTAATTGCCGCCAAAAAAGCCCAGGCGGATGATAGATAATTGATATTTTGTTTGCTGTCAACATTGACATACAGCTGCTAACGTCAAAAAGTCATCTGGGCTTTCAATGTCAAGATTGTCAACAAAACATATTTTTGTTTGTTGCTCCTATTTCATATCATAACTCATAACCTCATATTTTGCTTGCAAAGTTGCTTGTTCTTTGATTATTTTAGTAATTCTGATTTCAACTGAAATGGGTGACACAGAGCTAGATTCTTCCGAACTAGGCACTCAATCCTACTGGCAGGAAACGTATACGAAAGAAATTGCCAATTTCGAGGAAAACGGTGATCCGGGAGAAGTTTGGTTTGGAGAAGACAGTGCTTACAGGGTTATTGAGTGGATCTGTGAATGCGGAAAGGACAAGGATACCGCTATAATTGATGTAGGTACGTATTTCTAACATTACCGTAGATCTAAAGCAATTTTTGCGCCATGTCATACGCATTTTGTTAAGTTTTCTCAGCGCTCTGATATCAGCGCCTCTAGCCAAGATGCATTCTGCAAACGATTGCAGAATGCATCTTGGCTAGGGGCCCAGAAGAGTTAGGAGATAGCTCTGGTGTATATCTAATAACTATCTCTACTTTAATTGAAGTTTATTCACAGAATACACGCTAAAATTGATTTGAAGTTTTAGTAAACAAACCTCCCGTACTTAACCTTAAAAACTTTTTTTTAACAACTAGCCTGAGGAAGGACATTGGCTACTTTTTATCGTGATAACAGCTAGTTCTAATTAAAATTACTAGCTGTTCCCCGCGGTTTCGCCCGTGTGGGCTATTTACCCATTTTTACCCCCTTAGAGGTTGAATTTCAAAAAATCCTTTATAAGTACACACCTGCGCATCAAGATAAACATACGCTCCAAATTTCAAGTTTCTACGACCAGCGGTTTAAGCTTTGCGTTGATATCAGTCAGTCAGGACTTTGATTCTTTTATATTGATTCTTTCATTGTGTCGGCACCTTCAGTGAATTCCTTTAAAAACAGACTGGACAAGTGGTTGCAAACGATCAATGCTTCCTTGCTACAGAACTGACTTTTCTCTGCACTTTTGGACATTGCTATAATTCAGCGAACGAAGGTGGAAATTTTAAACACAATCAAAATGCGAAAGCTGCAGTACCTTGGTCACACTATGAGGAACGACAAGTACCAGCTGCTCCAGCTTATCATGCAGGGAAAAATCCAAGGAAGGAGAAAACCTGGAAGAAGACCTACCTCATGGCTCAAAAATCTCCGGACTTGGTTCAAAATGAGCACAAGATCCCTGTTCCGAGCAGCAGCATCCAAAATTAGGATAGCCCTAATGATAGCCGACCTCCGGTAGGAGATGGCACCACAAGAAGAAGAAGATAATTCAACACAGCATGATATAGGTACATCAGCCTCAGGCTGCTATTACCAAATAAATAAATAAAGATTGAAAATTCCAGGCTGCGGTAACGGGTACACTTTGACAGAGCTTGCTCGGGAGGGCTATACGAACCTACTTGGTGTTGACTACTGTCAGGAAGCAGTTGCGTTAGCAGAAAAAGTGTCGAGGAAGGAGTTTCCTGGTATACGGTACAAGGTAAGAGTCATGTGCTCGTAAGTCACCTGATGTGACAATGTGGTTGAAGATGCAGCTGGACTGGGAACTGGCTCTCTTGTGAGGCTGCCGGAACACACCGATAGGGGCTTGGCGACAGATTCTTAACTTGAAGCTGGAAGCTAGCCAGGCGAGTACGAGAAAATTCCCTAATAAGCTATGTTTTCATTACAATGTTTTCCTTACTTTCCGTGAAACCGCTACATCCTACTAATATTATAAACGTAAAAGTTTGTAAGCATGGATGTATGTATGGATGTTTGTTACTCTTTCACGCAAAAACTACTCAACGGATTGGAATGAAATTTAGACTAGAGATAGCTTACACCCTGGATTAAAACTTTTTATCCTGGAAATAGGTTCCTACGGGATAACGGGAAGACGCGGGTGAAACCTCGGAGCACAGCTAGTAACTTATAAATAAATATCGGGGACCATTGCACACAAATTGACCTAGCCCCAAATTAAGCTTGAAACTTGTGTTATGGGTACTAGACAACGATATACATACTTATATAGAGAAATAAATACTTATATATAGATAAAAATATCCAAGACTCAGGAAAAAATATTCATGCTCATCACACATATATTTGCCCTTACCGGGATTCGAACCCGGGACCGCTAGCTTAGTAGGCAGGGTCACTACCAAGACCAACTCTGTTACCGTGTACATACAACTTTGAAACTGTATTATTTCCAGGTATTTGATATAACACAAGATGACGTCACTACCTTAGGTAAATACGGCATTGTCCACGACAAGGGGACCTATGACGCCATCAGCTTAAACCCGGAGAATCCCAAACATCACCGCGAGAAGTACATCGAGAAAGTTTCACAAATGTTGGACGAAGGAGGTGAGTTCCTTACCACAGAGTCGCAAAAAATTAAAATTAAAAAAATTAAAAATCTTTATTTGTCAGAATATTGTGCTTATGATGTTAGTAGTAGTGAGTACAGAGTTTCAAATATTCTACCGTTTCCGGTGTACAAACATTATATTTCCTTTCATGCAATGTCAAAAGGAAATAAGAAAATAATGATAATAATAAAATAAGAGATAATAATAATAGAAAATGTCAATGTCGATAGCAGGAGATGTATTAAGAAATCATCTTGGAAATTACATTTATTTAAGTCATAATTAGTATCAGAAAAGAAATAGAAATTTATAATAATCAAATCAACCCATCATTCATAAACTCCTGCATTGAATAATAACATTTGTCAATTAATAATTTAAATAATTTACCTTTGAGTCTATTATAACATAATTCTTTGTAGTCATCTGGTAATTTATTATAGGCATAGAGGAGCCGCAGGGAGCCGATAGATGCAAATGGCTAATAGACGTTCATCGTGGCATTTAAAGGAAGAGGCCTATGCTCAGTGGACTTCTTCCGGCTGATTATTTATTTATTAAAACACTTTTATTAGCTTGACTTGTAACTAACTAACTAACTAACTAACTAACTAACTAACTAACTAACTAACTAACTAACTAACAATGTAATCAAATCTTAGAAGTCAATTTTCACCTACTTCTAATTGTCGTATCGACTTGAAACTTTGTATGTGTATGTAATCTCGGTGACAATGCAATAATTTGGTACCATCGACCTGATCTGATGATGCAGCCGGAAGGTGGGTAGGGCATCTCTGCAGTAGCTACTAGTAAACCCCTCGTGTTTGGGCTCATATGATTCGCCTTGATGAGCCCAATAGATTGAACTTGGTGACGAGGGTCTGATGATGCAACCGGAAGGTGGGTAGGGGATCTCTGCAGTGGCTAGTAGTAAACCCCTCGTGTTTGGGCTCATATGATTCGTCTTGATGAGTCCAATAGATTGAACTTGGTGACGAGGGTCTGATGATGCAACCGGAAGGTGGGTAGGGGATCTCTGCAGTGGCTACTAGTAAACCCCTCGTGTTTGGGCTCATATGATTCGTCTTGATGAGTCTAATAGATTGAACTTGGTAACAAAAGACTAAAAAGTAAAAAAATAAAAATTTTATAGTTTGAAAAAACTAAAAAAAACACTTTAAAAACGCACTGAAAATTATAAAATAATAAAATTGACTTGGTTGGTTGGAATGGTTCATTCTAAAAGTGTGGAGCGCTTCTTTTACTGGGTAAATAAAAGTACACACAACCAAAAAGCGCTCCACACTTTTTGAATTAACCATTCCAACCAACCAAGTCAATTTTATTATTTTATAATTTTCAGTGCGTTTTTAAAGTGTTTTTTTTAGTTTTTTCAAACTATAAATTTTTTTGGTAATAGGCGAGCAGCCCGCAGGCTGATGTGCCTATATCATGCTGTGTTGAATTATAGCAATGTCCAAAAGTGCAGAGAGAAGTCAATTCTGTAGCAAGGAAGCATTGTTCGTTCGCAACCACTTGTCCAGTCTGTTTTTAAAGGAATTCACTGAAGGAGCTGACACAACGTCTTCTGGCAGTCTATTCCAGTTGTGCACCACTCTAGAAGCCAAGAAGTGGTGCGCAGTGTTTGATTTAGATGGTGCGCGTACTATCTGCATATTATTTCCTCTTGAAGATTTCATGCTCTCCTTGCATATATACAGGTTGTGGATGTCTGGTAGGTTATGACGATACTAAAACCCATATAAGATCAATTTGTTGTCCCTCTGTCTGTCAAGACCTCGTTGAGGTATCATGTTGAGATTTATATCAAACTAGCTGTGCTTCGCGGTTCCACCCTCGTCTTCCCGTGTTCCCGCAAGATCCCTTTTCCGGGATAATAAGTAGCCCATGTGTTAATACAGGGTATAAGCTACCTCCCTTCCGAATTTCACTCAAATCCGTTCAATAATAGTGGTTGCGAACGAACAATGCTTCCTTGCTACAGAATTGACTTCTCTCTGCACTTTTGGACATTGCTATAATTCAACACAGCATGATATAGGCACATCAGCCTCTGGGCTGCTCGCCTATTACCAAATAAATAAATAATAATAAATATCTAGGACAATTGCACTCAAATTGAGCTAGCCCCAAATTAAGCCCGAAACTTGTGTTATGGGTACTAGACAACGATATACATACTTATATAGAGAAATAAATACTTATATACATAGATAGAAATATCCAAGACTCAGGTACAAACATTCGTGCTCATCACACATACATTTGCCCTTACCGGGATTCGAACCCGGGACCGCTAGCTTCGCAGGCAGGGGCACTACCAACTCGGCGACCGCGTCGTCAATAGTTTTTGCGTGAAAGAGTAATAAACATCCATACATCAATGCTCACAAACTTCACGTTTGTAATATTAGTAGGATAGACTTTAAAAAAATCTGGTAAAATAATTTTTCTTTTTCCAGGCCTTCTCGTCATAACATCTTGTAATTGGACTGAGAGCGAGCTCCTGAAGCATTTCTCTGAAAAAATGGCGCTCAAATGTGTGATACCAACGCCGCAGTTCAAATTTGGCGGGAAAGTGGGCAACGTTGTGTCTTCCGTCGTCTTTGTTCATAAATAGTTGTTCGAACAACGCACCAGGCAATCAAGCAGTACCCCTAGTACAGATTTTGATAGTTTACAAAAACTATAAAAGTTTTCGTTTCCATTCATACATACTTACATTTTTTTTTCAGCGAATCTTACCGAGACTCGGAGGTACTGAAATCGTTAATACGGGTTATATTAAATCGTTATAATCATATTCCAATAATGTTATTGAGTTACTTTTTGAATGTAAGCAGATCGAGTTGCCACTTTGTCAAGTCGGCGGTGGTAAACGTCGACGTTTACCAAAACTTTTATCGTTTTCAAAACTTGTAATATGGGTACAGGCATTGTTTCTTTCTTGCCTGTTCTTTTGCCGGCGTAAGGAGGTTGGAACAGGCGTAGCTAGTCTTAAGTTTGACGTTTTAAAGTGATCATATTAAATTTTTTTTTTTTTTATATAATGTAAATCCGTCATTAGATGTAAGTTTTAGTAAGTAAGCTAATCAAATAACTGTAAGGTCTGTGGATTTTGGAAATAAATAAAATAAAAAAATTTTGAAGTTTGAAGTCAAAATCAAAAGGATAATTTGTGATCACTTTAAAAGTCTTTTACATCTTACTGCTAGAGCCTGCCCAGCTGTCGGGCTCATGGGGGTAAATGTTACGTGAATTTGTAAAGTTTAAGTAAATACTGTTTGGGAGATATGTTTGTTTTATTTATAAACTAACCTTTTCCAGCGGCAATTATTAGTCCTAAAGACGCGTCCATACTCGTAGGCAACTGTTGCGCAACTGATTTGTTTCTGTGTTTCCCGCGGCAAGTGGGAGCACCGAAACATACCGACAAACTCAAACCTGGGATTTTAGTTAGACCGCGTTTTGTAATAAGGGCGGTAGTGTTTACAGAAACATTATTATAGGTATGTTTCTGACACATTATGATTTGTTTCTGAAACAGAGTTTATAAACAACTAGCTGTTCCCCGCGGTTTCACCCGCGTGGGCTACAGCTTTATGCATGCAAAGCCTCAGCCCGATCGGTTTAAAAAAGACAAAGTTTCATACAAACTTTTATCCCCTTGCGGGTAGTCAACGGATTTGAGTAAAATTTGGAATGGAGATAGCTTAAACCCTAGATTTACACACAGGCTACATTTTATCCCGCAAAGTTTCCTGCAGGGTGACGGGAAAACCATGGGGCGTAAGTGGAATATAATAAAAAACCACATAGCGTTCATGTGATGACAAATATATTAATTCTCTTCTCTTTAAAGTAACTTACAAAAAACCTTACCCATACTTTACAATTTCTTTTGGTTAAAATAAAGCATTCAATCTTACTACAAATCAAAAAGAACCGACACAAAAAAAGGTTCCCAACAACTAAATTAAAACAAAAAAATCCTACCGTACAGTCAGCGACAAAAATAGCTGATGTATTTTAGGTCAGTGTCTACGCACCAGCTTCGACATACCCCGCTACTGCGGGGTGCGGGGCGCACAGCAGAGCCGGTGCGCGCCTCCCCGCGCCGTCCCCCGCGCGATCCAGCGCGGCGGCAGACGGACACGCCATTCATATTGCGACTGCGCCGCCGTAGACATAAACTTAATTCGTAATTCCGTACATATTATTGTAAAGTTTGCTATAGTTATATTTAACAGAACCATTGTAAACAGTCCACTAATCTTTGATTTATCTAGGGCCATTCCCAACAGTCAGTAATTATTGGATTTATCTTACAACTTACAAGGTATAGTTTGGCCACAACACAACAACAACACTATATTTAGTGATCATTCGGTCGAAGGATGGTGTTTAAGATGATGAACTATTGTTCAGCGACTTTTGTCGTTGACTGTACCTACTTTGCAACACCATTTCACCGGTGGTTTTAAATTAAATTGACCAGATATTTTTATTTTACCACCCCATTGTCTGGATTTAGTGATGCCCTACCGCTTATAGAATTACCCAACTAAAGCTTTTTTTTAATCTCGACAATATATTAATAATTATTTAAATAGATTTATCTTCTACCCGGGACATTTTTTTTATGGGGAAATAGATGTTTACTAAGGTAGGCACATTTTATGCAGTATTAATGTTAATTCAGTTTATATACACACAATTTTGCAATTTATTGTGCTATTTAAGATTTCTCAAATTGCTTAGAAATAGGTACTTACAAAAGTCATGAAAAATAACATCTTAAAAGCGTATAAATGCTAATGTTATATTACGAAATGCTACTTTGGAAACTTAAGCACTATTTAGGTCAACTGTCGCAAAAAGACGTCAACTAGCGCTAATTAGCATTAAATTCTGTCAAAATCCATACAAAACTTAATGCTGGTTTAATATTTAATTGACGTCTCTAGTTGCAGTAGTAAGTTCTTATGTCTTTTTAAACAAACTATACTACTATTCACAGCAGTACGAGTTTGATTAACTGTACCCCTAGCACAGTTTTAATAGTTTACAAAAACTATGAGCTTTCGTTTCCTTCCATACATTTTTGGTTCAGCGCGCCTTACCGAGACTTTCAGAACTAAAATCGATAATACGGGTTATTTAAAATCGCTTTAATCGTATTCCGACAACGTTTTCGAGTTAGTTTTTGAATCTATGCAGTACCTACGATTTGCCACTTTGACAAGTCGGCGGTAGTAAACTTTGACGTTTACGATAACATTTCTAGTTTTAAAAACTTGTACTGGAGTCGCTATCGAGTAACAATTAATCAATCCATTAACGTGAGGCGTTTTATATTCCTGATGATTTGCACATATTTTCCATTCAACTTCACAGATACAATATAAAAATAACTATGCAACTTAATAATTTTGAGCTTCGAATCGGAGGTGACGTATATAATTACTGCAGTTACAGGTCAGTTATCTAAAGCTGGCACATACAACACACTCACACATGTCTGTGAATGAGCGCACGGCATGACGTCGTACTGCATACGCATCGAGAGAAGTCTCTCCGTCTCTCTCGCACGCGGGCGAGGATTCGAGCGCGACAGAGATTGTTATCGTTTTGCTGTTACTACTGTATGAAATCGCTTTAATGTCAGTGCCAGCTATATATAACAAACCTGTATGTGTTACTGATTTATTTAATAAGATAAAAGATAAAAAATATTGAAAACAAAAATAAAAATAAATCAAACACAGTACACTAAAAATTTGGTAAGCCTCCAGAAGACGGTAAGGTGCCCAAAATCCTGGCAGCATTGCCTCGTTGAATGCCAATGCTAATTTTTTTACCAAAATATGTGTTACTTAGATTTATGGTTACAGATCTGGTTTGTGATGATGTTTAACGTTTTTTAAATGAATATAATATAAATGACTGTTAATGCTTTAATTAGTAACTACACAATAAATTAGGTACACCTATATAATAACAAAGTTTTCCTTCACCTACAATACACTATACTTTAAATTCAGAGCCCGATCGTATCAATAAATATTATACTAACAGGTATATGTACTAGTTTTAGCTCACAGTTCCACCCTTGTATTAACTAGAATTCAAGAGTCCCATCCCAACATTTCCCATGCTATCATATCTCAGAATTTCACAACACCAAGACATTTTTAGTTTTAAGTTAAACATATTATAATACACCGAAAATCATATCAAAATCTGTTTATTCGTTTCTCCGAGTCTACGGGTGAAAAAATAAATGCTGCGCAAACAGAACCACAGATTATGGCTAGTTCCTTATAATTTAGTGTCTTTCTAATTTACATAATCACAATGATAATTTTAATACATATAAAAGGAATGTTTGTACTTAGGTATCTACCCCTCAAGTCTTATATTTATGCAAGTGCCCAAATATACACATTTCGCCTATAATAATAATGACACAAGCAATTTTACATTTTCCTAATTACACCGAAATATTTTTCATACATTCCTATATTTCAAAGGTTGTTTAATTTGACATAGCTTAGTTTCATACACACAGATTAAGGTTTCGATTCTGTAGTGCATTTAAAAATAAACTTAGTTTGACAGGTCTATAACTATTGTTGTCTTTTTCAGAGCACAGAAGTAAAAATAGGACAGCAATACTTTTACGACCTGTCGAATTTAGTTTACGTTTAAGAAATGCAAAACAGAATCGACACCTGTATCAAAGTTTTACAATGACATTTTACAATTTATGGTATTCTAGTAGACTTGAATTTATGGTACAGTCAGCGACAAAAGTCGCTGAACAAAAGCAAATTTTCCGATTGTCTTCATTATCTTAAACATCAACCTTTGGCCGCATGATCACTTAACATCAGGTGTGTTTTGTTGAGGTCAAACACTACCTTGTGAGTTGTGAAAAAAACCCAAACATTCCTGCTCCAAAGCACATTCGAAAAATCTAGTATGCTCAGCTACTTTTATCGCTGACTGTACAGGTGGTGCAAGTTTAATTTTGACAGGTCTTAAAGTATTGCTGTCTTTTTCTGACTACTGTATTAAGAAAAGGAAGACCTGTCAAACTTTTTTTCGTATGAGAATATGCACATCAGAATCTACTCCAATATTTTAGTATGATTTGAAGTTTTTCTTAGCGATTTTCTTTCATCGCAAAACTAATTACATTAGTCTAATCTTCATCTAAATTCAGTCCATCAACACACAACAATCGGAAACCACAGGCATCTTTAACATTCATCTAATGTTCTTTAAATATGATTTACCCGAGCGATTTTCACCGAACTTTTATCCCGATACATCATAACCTATAACACTCAGGGATAGTGTATTTAACAGTAAAATAGTTTTAAACATGGGATCTGGGGCCCAATTCTCGCAGCGTGATATATTATCACATTCGATAAATATCACAATAACTGTCAAAGTATGTATTGAATTTGATAAATATCACAATAACTGTCAAAATATGTATTGAATTTTGACAGTTATTGCGATATTTATCGAATGTGATAATATATCACGCCGCAAGAATTGGGCCCTTGTAATCCAAACTTGACCTCATATTAAATAGATGATTTTTTTCCGCCTCGCTTGCACTCCAAATCACAATACAATATACATAATTAGATGAATACATGTATAACTACCATGATAAATAAGTAACAGTAGACTACGAGGTCAATGTCCAGTGTGGCTCCGAAAACCACAATCGGTGAAGGCTACATCCTCTCACAGAATCGTGCTTGCTCTTTGGTGTTATTGTAAATCAAGTAGACCAATACGACAGCGATTGCTGTCATAAAAAGTGTGATGTACTGGAATATCTTCAGCTTCTGCACTTGATTATGCAAAATATCATAGTTATTCTGAAGGTTGTTTAACGCGTTGCTTATGTTCTCAGGCCTGTCCTGAGCCTTGTCTACAATGTTGCCGTTTTTGTTGGCTTCCTTTTCAGGGAACTGGCATTTGAGACGGTATTCGTCAACTTTGCTGCCGGTGGAATTCGACCAGACGTCGGCGAGCTCTTTCGGAGTGAGGTCCGATTTCGGTATCTGTACGGACATGACGAGGAATCTGTCTTTGGTGACTGTATGGATGTGGAAACCTGGGTGTACGACGATTACAACCGTCTGAGTGGCACCGGGAGCTAAAGTGCCAGAGCTTGGTCTGACACGAAACTTTTCAGGCGATGTCGTTCTGATTTTGAAAGATATGGTGCTCTCATCCATGTTTGTCAAGATGAATTGGCCGGATAAATCTTCGTTTTCAGGTTTAAACACTATGGTGTCATTAGGGCTTATGCGGAGCATTTCTCCAGGGGAATGCTGGCTGTCCCCTTGCTCGGCAAAAGTGACTTTCTTCGGAGTATGATCAGATGGTCCTCTAATCTCTGGGAAAAACTCAAAAACATACTCGTCTTTCCCTCCCCAGCATTTCAAAGCTTGCTCTGGGGTGACAACGTCTTTAAGAGTATCTTTATTGGTGAATTTCATGCGCTCTATAGCCTTTGCCGGTAATAGAGATTTCACAACCTTGAACGCCGCATTCAGTACCCACGGCATGTTAAAAATGACTATGTAATTAAGAAAATTAGGGTAGTACAACTTAAAAAGCATGATGAGGTATTTGATTAACTCCATATCCATGTTACTTATGCCTGCCCCATCCATATCAAAGAACATAGTAATTTTATTACCGTTTTCTTCTCGTTCTACCCTATCGAACCAATAAATCATTATCTTTTTTAAATCTTCGTAGTCTTTCTGGCCTTTTACGTGCATTTTTGACTTTAGAATAAGCAGTAGACAACCATCGACGTCTCGGCCTCTGGGGAAAAACATACCTTCTTTCACGTAGTCCATACGAATCGTAGACTCGTTGATATCGCTTGCTCCAACGTTCTTCCGCCACGTCAGGATGTCCCAAAGCATTTCCGCAGCTTGCTTAGCATCCTTTTCGCAGTGGATGAGCACTCTTTTTAAATACTTCTCGTCCTTTGCTCGTTCAAGGTCCAAAGGGTGAAACAGTTCCGTTGGGTTAGATGTAGCCTCTTTCAAGCGAGATTCGAATAAAGATCGCACATCCGCTGGACTCGCCATTTTCGATAGAACTCAGATTTTAACAACAGTTTTAAAACTATTGATCTGAAAAAATCTGCTTTGATTTCAATTCGATATCCAATTCCGATTTTCGACCACAGAACCACAGATGCCGTAAGCCGTCATCACTCCGTCAACCGAATTTCGTTAGAGTTAGAGTTATGATCCGTTCCGTTATCGTCCACAATCCAAAAGCTATCCGAAAACAGAAAAGTCAACATATGTACACATTTTTATTTAACAAAATCGCAAAAGCATTATTGAAAGATACCGTACACTCACCTATGCAAAGTCATAGACCACGCTGACCTTTGTTCTAATCGAGTATGTGCATATAATTATTTAGGTAGTATATTGGTTTACGTAGAACAGAACGTAAGAATGTCTTCCTAGGTGTTGCAAAACCGCGAATTGAATAAACTTTGATAATATTAACGCAAATAGGGAGGGTGCCCTATAAACGGCCAAGGTATATACATAATTTTTATTATACGCCAGCTGTTTGATCTATCTTCATTGTGTTTGGATAACTCCATTAAAAAACGTTTCGCACTTACACCACAAGGAAGAAATCATGTAACCCTTGTCGAAGCTGCTTAGTTCCTTCAGCTCAACTTTCCTCACGCTACCTGAGACAGACGTGAACGTGCGAAAGTACTTTCGTGTTTGCCACTATTCTAAAAATTTAACGTTGAGCCTC
The DNA here is from genome assembly GCA_931315375.2 of Opisthograptis luteolata. Lineage (NCBI taxonomy): Eukaryota > Metazoa > Arthropoda > Insecta > Lepidoptera > Geometridae > Opisthograptis > Opisthograptis luteolata. The sequence continues at coordinate 3,871,995 of OV928063.1, read as the reverse complement.
TTGCCATCTTCACGTAAAATATCATTGGGCTTTAAAATAGCCAGCAGTTTACATTATTCGCCCAATCCTTGCCATACCAAAGAAACATTTAGAACCCAATTCGAAGGTACAACTCTAATCGTACTCTGCTATAGTACGTACAATTTATCTTGGCAGCTCTGAACATAGGCTCTGTTAACTTTTGCGCATGTACTTTCGCGAAGAAAAGTTATATTGCCAGATAAACAAATATACGATCAGAAAACGCATTTCGATAACAGATTTGATAACTCAAACGCAGGCATTATTTACGTATTTATACAATACTAGCTGCGCCCCGCGGTTTCACCCGCGTGGACTACATCATAGATTAAGTAGACTATGACTACATTTAACTCGATAAAAAATTGATATAAAAAATAGATGTTGGCCGATTCTCAGACCTTCCCGATATGCACACAAAATTTCATCAAAATCGGTCAAGCCGTTTCGGAGGAGTATGGCAACGAAAACTGTGACACGAGAATTTTATATATTAGATAGTTTTTAAACTGTATCATAAAGTTTAAAATTTATAACACTGTAACTAATCACTGTCGCTGATGGGGGAAATCCCAAATATAAACTCGTCGGCCTCTTCCATACCATGTGAGGTGTGGAAGTTGTGAATGCATCTTTATATATTATATTACATCTTGGTCAAAGTTATCTACATTAGTAATAGGTCTTGAACTAGACCTTTTTTACCAGGCGTGCGGAATATTGAAATTAATCCCAAAACATTGCTCTCCTTTGCGATCCGATGTATTGTGCGTTGAGACACACCAGTTGCGTTAGCAACTCTTATAAACGTTATCTACATCTTTTACGCCTTTGCCTTTCTCGTCTTTCATGTACTGAGTTAAATAATAAACATATTTTCTCGTCTGGCAATTTAAAACACTACTATGCTTTGGCGGCATATTTGGCGAAATAAGTACCCACTAACACTTGAAAATAAGCAATTAAAATTAACTTAACACTTAAACAAAAAACTTAATATCAATAATAACTATCAACAATAATAATTAATAACAACGAAAAATAAACACAACCAAACCTTTTTGTAACCGACTGTGTGTCAAGACAGAGATAGCGACACGAACACCAAAACAATGCTGAAGTGTGAGTGAGACATAATACCTCGTACCGAGTATTGCCGAACAATCACGAAGTTTGCGAAGTTAACAAAAAGAGATGTGCAATGTGCGTGCTTGTGGGTGTTGTTTAATCGATTATTATCCGAATCGATTAAAATTAAGTAATAAAAAGACATTTTCATTCGATTTTATAATAAATGTTCTCAAACAGTCGTTACTCTGGAAATCTTTATTAGATATCTAAAATTTAAGTAAACGACTTTTAACAGAAAAAACAATATGTTACTGCACATTTCTTTTATAATTAACGACTTAAACTCAATTATTAACGATAAAATTCACTTCATAGTTCATTTACTTAGTTAAATATCTCCTATACATTAAAATGGATGAACTCGAAATGTAACTAATCGATTACGATACTTGATCGTCTATAGGATTAATTGGTTTTACGTAAGGCGCGTCTCTAGCCTATACCACCGCCCCGCGCACCCCGCCTCTTGCCACCATTTGGTTCCTAAAATATGCTACTGCGCAGGAATCAGCGCCAACTTCAGAGCTGCCAAGATAAATTGTACGTACTATACAACTTCTAGATAGTACTTTTAATCTTATGTTACATTCATCATGGGAAATAGCTGGTTTTTACTCGATAGCGTGGCAGCACTAACTTGACAATGTCAACTTTTCTCTATGTCAGTTATAGCAGTGTCAGTTCATCACAAGATTCACAAGTAGGTCGTATCGTAAATTCGTAACTCGTAAAATATACATGATTTTGCTTGTCTGCTCTGCGTGCTCTCACTATTTTATTCAATTTACTTGTTTATTCGTTCAATTAACATCATGTGACTGAGTGCACGGCCTAAAATAGATATGCTGAATGTAACAGACCACTAAAAACAAAGTTTTAACAAGGATAAATCGCTAAATAAAATAATAGAATCTAGGGAATGTGTATTACCGAAGAATCGATAAATTGAATCATCTGCAAAGTTACCGAAATTGGTACTAATTTACTGTTGTTTTGTTTACGACAAACAATTATTATTTAATGTAACTTTAGTAAATATATTTAGCTGATTTTGAGTGGACAGAAAATTTTAAGAAGCTTTGAATTGCGCGTGTTTTTATATAATCAAAAAGTTAAGTTTACCAAGATTGCGACACTTTAAAGTGTTGGAAAAGTGATGTTCGATTGCTGATTGGGTGAGTGAATACATTCATATTAGTTTTAGACATAATCCCTATGTTATCTACCTTGTTCGAAGTATCGAAACCACGAAATAAAGAAAAAATTATACGAAACTCGACATTATATTTATTTATTTATTTATTTGGTAATAGGCGAGCAGCCCAGAGGATGATGTGCCTATATCATGCTGTGTTGAATTATAGCAATGTCCAAAAGTGCAGAGAAAAGTCAATTCTGTAGCAAGGAAGCATTGTTCGCAACCACTTGTCCAGTCTGTTTTTAAAGGAATTCACTGAAGGAGCTGACACAACGTCTTCTGGTAGTCTGTTCCAGTTACGCACCACTCTAGAAGCCAGGAAGTGATGCGCAGTGTTTGATTTAGATGGTGCACGTATTATCTGCATATTATTTCCTCTTGATTTCATGCTCTCCTTGCATATTACTTCAGCTAATTTTCCGCAAAATAGACAAACTAATATCGTAAACCTAAAAAAGAAATATACTGAACAGCGTGAAATAAGTACGATATTAAAGAGTATACTGTATTTATGACTTACAAGAGTTATTCATATTATAAATTATGCAATCCCATTCATAAATTTATGAGAAGACTCCACACAAACCCTGACCTTTCATTCAATGTACGATATATAAAAAAATCCTACTAATATTATAAACATCAAAGTTTGTGAGTATGAATGGATTGATGTTAGTTACTCTTTCACACAAAAACTACTGAACGGATCTGAATGAAATTTGAAATGTAGATAGTATATATTATACTGGATCAACACATAGGCTACATTTTATCCTGGAAAAGATTCCTGCGGGTTAACAGGAAGACGTGAGTGAAACTGCGAGGCGCAGCTAGTCCTGGATAAATGCCCGTCCCTGAATGAAATCTTGGATCCCCGCCTGCTGTAGTTTGTATCAGTTTAAACACGGATAACATTCATCACCACCACCATCATCATCAACAGCAGCCTGTATCAGTCCACTACTGGACATAGGACTCTCCCAAGGTACCCCACTGAGCCCGGTCTTCGGCTCTTCTCATCCAACTACTGCCAGCCACTCGGCGCAAGTCGTCGCTGCACCTAGTCGCAGCGCGTCCTACACTAAATGTGCCAAGTCGCGGTCTCCACTCAACAACACGTCTACCCCAGCGGTGGTCGGTTCTGCGGCTTATATGACCAGCCCACTGCCACTTCAGCTTGCTTATTCTGTGAGCTATGTCGGTGACAATAGTTCTCTGACAGATTACCTCATTTCTGATTCGAGATAACATTAATCTTACATAATTCTTCATCTGTCAAAAATGTTTTGAAATGATAGCAGAACTGTTCTTATCAGCACAATGTTTCCGTCGTTTTGGAAGATTTAACAGGGCCGGATTAACCCTGTCAGGGCCCCTAGGCCATGCAGCTCTCGGGGCTCATAGTGAAAACAAATGAAAGAAAATTATAAGTATTTTTGGAAGGATACCAATGTTCTACTAAAATTTTTGTTTGTTCCCAGTTTCTGGTTGCGTGCCCCTAGCAGATGCGGGGGCTCTAGGCCGTTGCCTAATCTGCCTAATGGTTAATCCGGCCCTGGATGTTAATCTTATTTGTTATCCCTTTTAAGCCTCTCAAATGATAAAAAGAGTAAGGCTGTCTCCCAGCAGTGGGCAACGTAATAGGCTAATGATGAACGATACAAACATCCATACCCGCCAACGTTTACAATATTGCGCACCACTTCCTTGCTTCTAGAGTGGTGCACAACTGGAACAGACTTCCAGGAGACGTTGTGTCGGCACCTTCAGTGAATTCCTTTAAAAACAGACTGGACGAGTGGTAGCCAACGAACAATGCTTCCTTGCTACAGAATCGACTTTTCTCTGCACTTTTGGACATTGCTATAATTCAACACAGCATGATATAGGCACATCAGCCTCAGGCTGCTCGCCTATTACCAAATAATTAAATAAATAATATTAATAGGATACGAAATTATAGCAATTTTGAGGAGTCCAGAGGCCCAATTCTCGTGGCGTGATATGTTATGACATTCGATAAATATGCTTATAGCTATAGCCTATGTTCAGCAGTTATTGCTGTATTTATCGAATGTGATAATATATCACGCCGCGAGAGTTGGGCCCCTGTGCAAAAACGGTGAGTGAACGTCGCTACTGGTGTCGATTCGGTTTTGCATTCTCTAAAACTAAACTAAGTTTGACAGGTCTAATAGTATTGCCGTCTTTTTCTAACCACTGAAGTAAAAAAAAGACAGCAATACTGTTAGACCTGTCAAACTTAGTTTAGTTTTAGAGAATGCAAAACTGAATCGACACCAATATCTATTAATACTATGTCGATTGCTCGCGACAGTAACAATTTTAGACCGTGATCGCTACATGTCGATATGATACATGTCACATGCGATGCTATCTATATGACTCGATATATATCATATCACTGATTTATCGAACGAAGTGAGGCCCCTGGATCCGCATAGCGATGATGGCTCAGTGATAGTGACGTCGACTTGCGATCCGTAGGACGTGGGTTCGAATCCTACAATGAGCTTGAGCTTTCGGTGAAGGAAAACATCGTGATGAAACCATAGCTTGGTGGTAGGGTATTTTCTAGTACTCGCCTGGCTAGCTACCACGCTCAAGTTAAGAATCTGTGGCCAAGCACCTATCGGTGTGGCAGCCTCACTTGAGAGCTAGTTCCCAGTCCAGGTTTAGCGTGGTGCCATCCTCGACCCACATCGTCACTTAACATCAGGTGACTTGTGGTCAAACGCTACCCTGTAGATTGTAAAAAAGGAAAAAATCCGCCTTGAATTCATGATTATGCATAGGAATAGGTATTTAAGCGTAAGTACATATAGGTCTACCAGAATCTGATGGCAAAAAGGGAAAAAAGAAATTGACGCTAGCAATACTGGGGGAAATTGGAGTAAAACGTTTCGATACTTTTTTTTCCCTATAGTGGCTGATTCTGTGTGTGATGCATGCAAATATAAAAATTTGTCCAATGATGAAGGATAATTTTTGAAAATCTTACTGTGGCGAATGTGGGGTTCGAAATTTAGATGAAAACTCCAATTACTCTGTCCATGAGTTTATTAATTAATTAAAGGCTATCAGAACTTAAAAATGGTTCCAAATACTGCACATCCATAAAAAAAGTCTTCAACGGAAGAGGAAGACGACATCTCAGTTAGAGGAAGACGCAGTATTTATGATAAACCTTTCCTCCTGCATCTCAATCGATCTTGTTCTATGAACTGATTTTCAATTTTTATTACATGTTCACAAGATTTTCGCCATTCATCGATCCCTATTCGAGAGAAAGCTTCTTCAGTTCACACGAAAGATGCAATAAACCAATGTATCAAGACTTGTCATTCCTGCTAATTTGAAGCCGAACCATAAACAATTCCTCGAAATTTCAGTTGACAGGTGACATTTTTTTCGTTGCCATATGAAAATTGCTATTTATTTGCCATCAGATCCTGGTAGACCTATACCTACTATACTTGTATTAAACCAGTCTTTAATTAGCATCTCATGTAAGATAGCATTAATCACCGTGTAGATTTAATTAACCACTTTTTCATTTAGGTACCTATTAATGAACAACGATAAAACACGATTTGATAAGACTGATTAGCAGCGATATTAGCTTTAAATAAAAAAATAGGGATGGGCAAGTATTTTTTTTATCGATAATTCAAAAGATTATTGAATGTGAAAAATCGATATGTTATATTGTTATTATTTGACAAGCAAAAAGATTTCTAAAGGGTCGGCAACGTCCTCTGCCGCCTGCCTGAAGCAGGAACTTAAAACGGATGTTTATTTGAAGCAATTTTAAATTAAAATTGACTTCTAAGATTTGATTACGTTGTTAGTTAGTTAGTTACAAGTCAAACTAATAAAAGTGTTTTAAGAAAGAACATGGTTTATCAATTCGACCGAATATATATTACATATTTTTTTTATGTGTCTTCGTGGATAATTTCGTCGTTTTTTTGGAAAGGAGATATCCCAACAATGGTACCATGATAAGAAAACCAGGATCTGTTGATGGCAACGAAGAGAAATCGAGGGGAACCTGAAGTGGTGTTTTTTTGTTAAACTATACATGCTACTAATATTATAAACGCGAATGTTTGTATGTATGAATGGATGGATGATTGTTTGTTGCTCTTTCACGCAAAAACTACTGAACGGATCTAAATGAAATTTGGAATGGAGATAGCTTATACCCTGGACTAACACATAGGCTACTTTTTATCCCGGAAAAACGTTCCTGCGGGATAATGGGAAGACGCGGGTGAAACCGCGGGGCACAACTAGTGTTCTACGAATCCCACTTCACAACGGCGCATTGCAAAATCATCGCTAGTTAGTATATAAGGCGTTAAAACTGGTATCGTCCCCAATACCATCGTAGAACTGTTCACAAGTCGGTCATGCGTTGCATGTTACGTGTACAGGTGGGAACAAAATTACTTACTTAAAAAAACGTAGTTCACAGAGACATTTTTAAAACACTTTTATTAGCTTGACTTGTAACTAACTAACTAAATAACTAACAATGTAATCAAATCTTAGAAGTCAATTTTCACCTACTTCTAATTGTAGTATCGACTTGAAACTTTGTATGTGTATGTAATCTCGGTGACAATGCAATAATTTGGTATCATCGACCTGATCTGATGATGCAGCCGGAAGGTGGGTAGGGCATCTCTGCGCTGGCTACTACTAAACCCCTCGTGTTTGGGCTCATATGAATCGTCTTGATGAGTACAATAGATTGGACTTGGTGACGAGGGTCTGATGATGCAACCGGAAGGTGGGTAGAGGATCTCTGCAGTGGCTACTAGTAAACCCCTCGTGTTTGGGCTCATGTGATTCGTCTTGATGAGCCCAATAGATTGAACTTGGTGACGAGGGTCTGATGATGCAGCCAGAAGGTGGGTAGGCGATCTCTGCGGTGGCTACTAGTAAACCCCTCGAGTTTGGGCTCATATGATTCCTTTTGATGAGTCCGATAGATTGAACTTGGTAACAAAAGACTAAAAAGTAAAAAAATAAAAATATATAGTTTAAAAAACTAAAAAAAACACTTTAAAAACGCACTCAAAAATATAAAATAATTAAATTGACTTGTATTAGTTACGATATAATGGTTAATTCAAAAAGTGTGGAGCGCTTCTTTTACTGGGTAAATAAAAGTACACACAACCAAAAAGCGCTCCACACTTTTTGAATTAACCATTATATCGTAACTAATACAAGTCAATTTAATTATTTTATATTTTTGAGTGCGTTTTTAAAGTTTTTTTTTTTTTAGTTTTTTAAACTATATATTTTTATTATAGCGATGATGGCCTTCTCTCAGAGAGAGTACGCGCCGTAATCTAGCACGCGGGCCCAGTGCGGGTTGGTAGATGTCGCAAGCCCTTGAATGTTGCGGTTCTTGGACATGCCTTTTTCCTCATGATGATTTTTTGCTGATGTTATAAGCTACTTTTATACAATACTCAAAGGGCATTGGAGCTATTGTTTGTTAAATATTGCCTTGATTGTATTTATTAATGTAGGTAACTGAGCAATGAGACACACTGAGGAAAAAGACCTTCCGTAATACAGAAGGAATTTCCTTCCCGTATGATTCAGAAGGAAAACTTTATCTGTCGCCAAGCACCTATCGGTGTGTTCTGGCAGCCTCACTTGAGAGCCAGTTCCCAGTCCAGGTGTAGCGTGGCGCCATCTTCGACCGCATCGTCACTTAACATCAGGTGACTTGTGGTCAAACGCTACCCTGTAGATTGTAAAAAAAGGAAAAAACAGGCAAAATAAGGAAGGACAAGGTTACTACATCTATATTATACGAGTATACGTATATATTAAAAAACTAAAAAAAACACTTTGAAAAACGCACTGAAAAATATAAAATAATTAAATTGACTTGTATTAGTTACGATATAATGGTTAATTCAAAAAGTGTGGAGCGCTTTTTGGTTGTGTGTACTTTTATATACCCAGTAAAAGAAGCGCTCCACACTTTTTGAATTAACCATTATATCGTAACTAATACAAGTCAATTTAATTATTTTATATTTTTCAGTGCGTTTTTCAAAGTGTTTTTTTTAGTTTTTTAAACTATATATTTTTATTTTTTTACTTTTTAGTCTTTTGTTACCAAGTTCAATCTATTGGACTCATAAAGACGAATCATATGAGCCCAAACACGAGGGGTTTACTAGTAGCCACTGCAGAGATCCCCTACCCACCTTCCGGTTGCATCATCAGACCCTCGTCACCAAGTTCAATCTATTGAACTCATCAAGACGAATCATATGAGCCCAAACACGAGGGGTTTACTAGTAGCCACTGCAGAGATCCCCTACCCACCTTCCGGTTGCATCATCAGACCCTCGTCACCAAGTTCAATCTATTGGGCTCATCAAGACGAATCATATGAGCCCAAACACGAGGGGTTTACTAGTAGCCACTGCAGAGATGCTCTACCCACCTTCCGGTTGCATCATCAGACCCTCGTCACCAAGTTCAATCTATTGGACTCATCAAGACGTTTCATATGAGCCCAAACACGAGGGGTTTATTAGAAGCCACTGCAGAGATGCCCTACCCACCTTCCGGCTGCATCATCAGATCAGGTCGATGATACCAAATTATTGCATTGTCACCGAGATTACATACACATACAAAGTTTCAAGTCGATACGACAATTAGAAGTAGGTGAAAATTGACTTCTAAGATTTGATTACATTGTTAGTTAGTTAGTTAGTTAGTTAGTTAGTTAGTTAGTTAGTTAGTTAGTTAGTTAGTTAGTTAGTTAGTTAGTTAGTTACAAGTCAAGCTAATAAAAGTGTTTTAATATAGTCAGTGACTGACTGACATAGAGCGGAGTAGCGTCTTTTGTTATCGGAGGACAACACTCACTCTGGCTCGTTGCGACATCTCAGTTCATCATCATCATAATCAGCCCGTTTCAGTCCACTGCTGGACATAGGCCTCTCCCAAAGTACGCCATCGAGCCCGATTTTCGGCTCCTTTCATCCAACCGCTGCCAGCCATTTTGCGTAGGTCATCGCTCCACTTAGCCGGAGGGCGTCCTACACTACGTTTGCCGAGACGCGGTCTCCACTCGAGAACACGTTTGCCCCAACGGTTGTCGGTTCTTCAGCTAATATGTCCAGCCCATTGCCACTTCAGCTTGCTGATCCTATCCTATAGGCTTAGTCTAGTCAACAAGTTCAAAAACGTGAAAAATAGAGATAAAGGTCCTAAAAATATGAGCGATGGCTCATTCGATTCGGAATCACCTCTAGAAAAATGTTTTTGAAGGATTTTGGTGCAGGTTAAAAATTGCAATTGTTATTAACAAAATAAGATGAAAAAAAATGATATTTTGCTTTTTGTTAATAACTCAAAAAATATTAACATTTAAGCAATTTTGAAAAAAGCTCGTTAAAGAGGAGGAAATTTCCAATAAAAAAGGCCTAACTCCCGGAATTCTATCTCCATTATTTATAATTTTAATCAGACGTTGAAAATAGGGCTCCGCGCGGCAGTTACGGCATGCGCGCGCCGCCGCTGAAGAGAGTTCAGCAATAAAAATATTTTTTTATAACATAAAATGTGATTTTAAATATTTGAAAAAATTCTAGTATCTTCTTAACACTTGAAAGAATCGAGCCCTGAAAAAAAAAAGTTTAATCACCATTTTTCAAAAAGTTATTCAATTGTTAACTAACCAATTTTTTCTCAATCTCCATGGGCATAAACAATAGGATGAAAGGTATAAATAATTGGCCTAAAAATTTTAAACTTCGTGGAGCCTTTTTGATATATGTACTTTATAAGATCCTGCGGTTTATTTTCATTAAAGTTTATTAATTTGTTAATTATGATTTTTTATAACTATTGAAAAATTAAAAATCAAAAAATGTTGATAAAAATTTTTTTTTCAATTAATATTTAGCTATGCCTGTTTTCACATTGAACAATGGCAGTAATTAACATTGGTTATGAATTTTTTACGTAATTTGTTTATAAAATTGTTATAAACAAATAGAGAAATTCAAAATTAAAAAAACATTTTTTTTGCTATTGTGTTGTTGACAAAATATTATGATTTTTGAAAAAAAAATTATTTCTTAATTTATATTTTTTAATTGTTTAAAAACGATTTTTTTATATTTCGATTGTTTAAATAATGAGTTAAGAAAAAATTTTTCTTTTAAAAATCATAATTTACACTTTTAAATAGTTTAGCAAAAAAAAATATTTTTTATTAATTATTTAATTGTTTATTAGTTTAACAATTTGTTATAAACAAATATCGACCAACGTTATATTTTTTTTCTGAAGCAGAAAAAAATTATAAAAATAGCTAAATTATTATTAGTTAGAAAATTTATTTAATAATTATTTAATAATTTTAATAATTTTCAAAATTGCTTAAATGTTAATATTTTTTGAGTTATTAACAAAAAACGAAATATCATTTTTTTTTCATCTTATTTTGTTAATAACAATTGCAATTTTTAACCTGCACTAAAAACATTTTTCTAGAGGTGATTCCGATTCGAATGAGCCATCGCTCATATTTTTAGGACCTTTATCTCTATTTTTCACGTTTTTGAACTTGTTGACTAGACTAGCTATGTCGGTTACCTTGGTTCTCTGACATCTCAGTTAGTTGTTATCGCAGTAAAACGTGATTTCGGGTGAAACCGCGGTGCATTGCTATTGCTATAATAAATTATGATAAATTATGCAAGAATTTAGGACGAGTTAGAGTATGTGGGTAAACTACTAGTTACATAATTCCCTGTATCCGTTACTAGTAGCAACAAGCGTGTTTTGTTCTGCCACATATCGTCGGCTAGCAAACAACACCGCACAAGTCAAAATTTTGTGGTATTGACATTTTAATGCAATAAGGCCCTATTCAGTGCGACGCGGACCATCCGCACGCGGACTAGGTTTTGCGTCCGCCGCGGATGAATTTGTCGTTCATTGCGATGCGGATCGTGATCGAGTCGTACTTCTTGTATAACCCTCTCGGTTTGCACTTTTGACGCAGCCGCCATTGCAACAACAGTACTTTACATCCGCTCCGCGCGACTGTCCGCCGAGCACTGAACAAATACATTAGAACCAAGCACCGTCCGCCCGCGGACGTCAGTAGTAGGGATTCCCCGGTTCTGGCTCAGAGCCAGAACCGTCTCTTCGTACACTTCAGGAGGGGGTTCCTAAAAAAAAAAAAAAAAAAAAAAAAAAAGTAATTTGGCCACGCCCGATCGATCTGTGCTATCAGATTTCTGATATCTCTTACGGATTACGAGATAGCTTCCAGGTCTCAGGAGCTCCAGTACCCCTCATTAAAGCTAATCTAATTGCCCTATTGTTCCTAATTACGGTCCAATCCTAATTGCCCCATTGTTCCTAATGGCGTTCCAAGCTGAGCTAGAACCTCAATTGTTTGCTCAGGCTAATTACTATAATTTTGCTAATTACGGTCACCTATTGTATTGCTGCTATTCGAAAAGTTCAATAACAACAAGGTGGATCAGCGACGTTGTAAGAGCCGCAGGGAGCCGATGGATGCAAATGGCTAACAACCGTTCATGTTAGCGTTCAAAGGGGGGGATGCCTACCCCGGCTGAATATGATAATAAAAACACTTCTTTATTGTTTCATTGCTCTTTATTTATCAATAAAATGAGATTTAAATATATTATAAAGCAATATATCATTGTACAATGTTTCCATATCGAATAATCTTATAAAATCAGACATTGTATTACCATTGTACTTGTAGTACAAATACAATAAGCAGTACTCGCCACATACCGAAGTCCAATCATTTTGTATCCTATACCTATTGAAATCCCATTGCCTTGAATTCTTCCTTAAAAATGTTTGGTGGTGGCCTTTTGGTGGGCGACCATACGAATCAAAATATTGTCCAAGACCGTTTATATCGATGTGTATGGCTACCCAGTGAGATCCCGGCTTTGTGTCTGGATCTAAATTGCTTATTATGTATGCTGGAATCTGAGTGTTTATTGGCAATCGATTTGCAGCATATACATTATATTGTAAGCTCGGATGAATTTTATTTAAATATTTCTGCACCTCTGTTGTATTCATAATTCATATAAAAACACTTATCCGTACAATTGATCGGATGCAAGTGTTAAATTAAATGTAATAAGTTGATATTTCAAGTCGATGGGGTCGTGTAATTAATGCAAGGGAGGTACATGTTACAAATCATAATTTATTCAAATAATATAGGTAAACACTTTCGCTTATAACTAATACAAAGAAAACTTAATTTCTATAGTCTTAACTACTATAGTCTACACATACATTGCGGTGTTTATCAATTTCAATAACATTATCAAACTCCGCATACACAATACAGTTGATAGTTTGTGAAACAGCTGATTCAAAACGAACTTCCAATCTTACACTACCATGTTTTATAAGATTCCAGTGCCCCGATGAGTTAGCTGATAAATCAGGTGTTAAGTCGAAAGCTAATAGACAATAACCTTGAGCATATTGTTCCCTAGATATTCCATTACCTTCGTTAAGAAAATGTATACCCGTTCCTGAGAACAGTGTATGATAGGCTGAAGTGAAAATATTATTCTCGAATGATGGTTGTAAAGCTTTGGAAGGAATTTGCTGACCATCAATATATAAACAAAATGTATTAATATCATAGTTTTCAAAATTAAATGGATTTTTAGTGAGACTACCATTGAATGCTGTGTTATTAATAAATCCGACTATACATCTTTTAGGTACTTGTCCTAGAAAAATATTATCAAGTGTTTTTCCCTGAACTCCGGATGGTATTGTTAAAACTTTAACTTCAGCTCGCGTAATGGGATATTTAGCTGTAGTAGTAGCTAAAACTTTTTGATGTGCAAGTAAAACTGTTGGATTGATTCGTGCTCTACGAATAATAAGTGTTGCATCAGTAATACATACTTTAAATTTTAAATCATTTGAAGAAGCCATTAAATTAAAAGTTTCTCTAGAACGAACTAATTTAACAGACATTTCAACACCATTAATCAAAAACTTTTCTTGATTAAATATATCACCGTGTAAGTGTCCAATCATTTCTATTTCTTTACTTTCAGATGCTAAGTCTTGTCCTTTAGTTAAACCTTCATTTTTTTCGTCGGTTGAATTCATTTTACCAGATGTGTCTTCATACCAAAGAGCACATGTTAGATGTGATGTTTTAGATGCAGGAGCATAATTCAGCAATGTTTCTACGTAAGCACGGTAAGCGTATGTATTATTTGGCGGAGACACAAGTTTTTGATTCAAATAAACATCAAGTTGACTAAACAATGAATGTAACCAATTATTAACTGGAGCCACTATTGTTGATGCATTCAGTTTTGTCGAGTCTTGATTCAGTATCTTTGCTTTAATATGGATTAAAGTGTGAGACAAATCCATGTAGTCATCACCAGTTCCAGGTACTTGAAATTCGATGGGGCCATCGTCAGCAAGGGATGAAATGGGTTTGTAATGTATCCACATTCCATTTTCTATACTTGTTTGTGTGGCTGGTAAAGCAAATAAGTCTAATTCTACCCTTATGAGTTTATGACATCCTATGACTGCTTAAAACAAACATCTCTCCCTAGTCAATGTCAGTTTTATAATGCATTGACCGATTCAAATGTTTCTGATGATGATTATAGGCGTGCTCAGGATGTTTGGCAACACTTTAACTGTTGCAATATGTTAGATTACTCTAACTTGTATTTAAAAACAGATGTTTTGTTGCTGACTGATGTGTTTGAAAACTTTAGGAATATTTGTATTGCAACTTATGATTTAGATCCTGCTCACTACTATACAGCACCAGGACTTAGTTGGGATGCTATGCTGAAATACACTAAAATTGAACTAGAGTTGTTAACAGATTATGATAAAGTGGCATTTATTAGAGCAGGTATAAGAGGAGGTGTATCTCAATGTAGCAAACGACATGCAAAGGCAAACAATGAATTCTTGGAAGATTTTGATGAGAACAAACCGAAATCATACCTTGTTTATTTAGATGCTAACAATCTGTACGGTTGGGCTATGTCTCAATATCTTCCGGTAAGTGGGTTTGAATGGATCAGTCCGGATACAAATTTTGATGTGCCTGATACATCCGAATTCGGTTTTATTTTAGAAGTCGATTTAGAGTATCCAGTGGAACTTCACGATTTACATTCGGATTTACCACTGTGTCCAGAAAACATATGTGCAGGTACTTCTAAAGAAAAAAAACTAATTCCAAATCTTATGAATAAAGTCAAATACAAAATTCATTATAAAAATCTAGTAAATGGATGAAGATGCCTCATGACGAAAAACTATCGCTAGTGTACTACAAAACACACATACCAGCCACAAACTATGATAATATTAACCATATTTTATCAGCATTAAATAATATTAAAGAGAAATTTAAGTTTCGCTATGATGAGTTATCCAAGTTCGTATCTGTTTCTGTTACGGATGAATCAATAACATCATTAACATTATCACCTAAGTTGTGCCTTCAACTTGGATTTGAACCCAGCAGAAATCTTGTTACAAAAGGTATTGGAAAGTGTCCAGCGAACTTACATTTAGGATTACCATCTCAGTTATTTGTTTATTGTGATGTAATCGAACCACAGATTGTTGGAGATGTAATGACTCCCCTCCTCAGAATAATACCTTTGGATCCTGCAAAATATATTTATGGGGCTAATAAAATGCATGTTTTCTCGCCACCTCACTACTTGAACATCATGCGTAGAGAGTTTGATACAATTGAAATAGATATAAGAACAAGCACTGGACAAAAAATACCATTTCAATTTGGAACCGTGGCCATTAAACTACACTTTAGAAAAGTATAATGTATTCTCAACGTGAAAATATAAGTTGTCCCTATGAACATTATTACTCACATCAAGCTGGATCGGGTATTGGAGTAATCTATAGAGGAGCACCATATCAACGTGGTCACGGAATCGGTAGCTTTCTAGGGGGCTTATTTAGATCTGTTTTACCATTACTATCTAGTGGAGCTCGAGTCATTGGAAAAGAGGCTTTAAATACAGGTGTGGGTCTTTTATCAGATATGGTTAGTGCCCGTCCTATGGAAGATTCAATTAAGGCTAGGTTAAAGGAAGCTAGTACAAACTTGAAAAGAAAAGCTGATGATAAAATAGATCGTTTGAATATGTCTGGGTCAGGATATATAACTAAGAAGAAACATTTATCTTCGTTCATTCCACCGCTAGCTGCTAAGGTGAAAGCTGTTAAAAAGAAATCAAAGTTGAAACGTAATAACATTAACGATATATTTTCTTAAAAATAATTATTACATAATTCAGCCATGTCGTTTCTACACAGTCATTCATGTGAATGCATTAAGTCAGAATTAGACTTATTTGCTTTACCAGCCACACAAACAAGTATAGAAAATGGAATGTGGATACATTACAAACCCATTTCATCCCTTGCTGACGATGGCCCCATCGAATTTCAAGTACCTGGAACTGGTGATGACTACATGGATTTGTCTCACACTTTAATCCATATTAAAGCAAAGATACTGAATCAAGACTCGACAAAACTGAATGCATCAACAATAGTGGCTCCAGTTAATAATTGGTTACATTCATTGTTTAGTCAACTTGATGTTTATTTGAATCAAAAACTTGTGTCTCCGCCAAATAATACATACGCTTACCGTGCTTACGTAGAAACATTGCTGAATTATGCTCCTGCATCTAAAACATCACATCTAACATGTGCTCTTTGGTATGAAGACACATCTGGTAAAATGAATTCAACCGACGAAAAAAATGAAGGTTTCACTAAAAGACAAGACTTAGCATCTGAAAGTAAAGAAATAGAAATGATTGGACACTTACACGGTGATATATTTAATCAAGAAAAGTTTTTGATTAATGGTGTTGAAATGTCTGTTAAATTAGTTCGTTCTAGAGAAACTTTTAATTTAATGGCTTCTTCAAATGATTTAAAATTTAAAGTATGTATTACTGATGCAACACTTATTATTCGTAGAGCACGAATCAATCCAACAGTTTTACTTGCACATCAAAAAGTTTTAGCTACTACTACAGCTAAATATCCCATTACGCGAGCTGAAGTTAAAGTTTTAACAATACCATCCGGAGTTCAGGGAAAAACACTTGATAATATTTTTCTAGGACAAGTACCTAAAAGATGTATAGTCGGATTTATTAATAACACAGCATTCAATGGTAGTCTCACTAAAAATCCATTTAATTTTGAAAATTATGATATTAATACATTTTGTTTATATATTGATGGTCAGCAAATTCCTTCCAAAGCTTTACAACCATCATTCGAGAATAATATTTTCACTTCAGCCTATCATACACTGTTCTCAGGAACGGGTATACATTTTCTTAACGAAGGTAATGGAATATCTAGGGAACAATATGCTCAAGGTTATTGTCTATTAGCTTTCGACTTAACACCTGATTTATCAGCTAACTCATCGGGGCACTGGAATCTTATAAAACATGGTAGTGTAAGATTGGAAGTTCGTTTTGAATCAGCTGTTTCACAAACTATCAACTGTATTGTGTATGCGGAGTTTGATAATGTTATTGAAATTGATAAACACCGCAATGTATGTGTAGACTATAGTAGTTAAGACTATAGAAATTAAGTTTTCATTGTATTAGTTATAAGCGAAAGTGTTTACCTATATTATTTGAATAAATTATGATTTGTAACATGTACCTCCCTTGCATTAATTACACGACCCCATCGACTTGAAATATCAACTTATTACATTTAATTTAACACTTGCATCCGATCAATTGTACGGATAAGTGTTTTTATATGAATTATGAATACAACAGAGGTGCAGAAATATTTAAATAAAATTCATCCGAGCTTACAATATAATGTATATGCTGCAAATCGATTGCCAATAAACACTCAGATTCCAGCATACATAATAAGCAATTTAGATCCAGACACAAAGCCGGGATCTCACTGGGTAGCCATACACATCGATATAAACGGTCTTGGACAATATTTTGATTCGTATGGTCGCCCACCAAAAGGCCACCACCAAACATTTTTAAGGAAGAATTCAAGGCAATGGGATTTCAATAGGTATAGGATACAAAATGATTGGACTTCGGTATGTGGCGAGTACTGCTTATTGTATTTGTACTACAAGTACAATGGTAATACAATGTCTGATTTTATAAGATTATTCGATATGGAAACATTGTACAATGATATATTGCTTTATAATATATTTAAATCTCATTTTATTGATAAATAAAGAGCAATGAAACAATAAAGAAGTGTTTTTATTATCATATTCAGCCGGGGTAGGCATCCCCCCCCTTTGAACGCTAACATGAACGGTTGTTAGCCATTTGCATCCATCGGCTCCCTGCGGCTCTTACAACGTCGCTGATCCACCTTGTTATTATTGAACTTTTCGAATAGCAGCAATACAATAGGTGACCGTAATTAGCAAAATTATAGTAATTAGCCTGAGCAAACAATTGAGGTTCTAGCTCAGCTTGGAACGCCATTAGGAACAATGGGGCAATTAGGATTGGACCGTAATTAGGAACAATAGGGCAATTAGATTAGCTTTAATGAGGGGTACTGGAGCTCCTGAGACCTGGAAGCTATCTCGTAATCCGTAAGAGATATCAGAAATCTGATAGCACAGATCGATCGGGCGTGGCCAAATTACTTTTTTTTTTTTTTTTTTTTTTTTTTTAGGAACCCCCTCCTGAAGTGTACGAAGAGACGGTTCTGGCTCTGAGCCAGAACCGGGGAATCCCTACTACTGACGTCCGCGGCACGGAGGAGCGGCGCGGAGCGATTTCGACCGCGCGCGGATAGCTCTCCGCGACACGGACAGCTCCGCGTCGCTCTGAACGCGCTGTAAGGTTTCATACATTTTACCGTCCGTCGCGAACGTCCGCGTAGGTCATCCGCGTCGCACTGAATAAGCCCTTAGATGCAGTGTGTTGAGCGATGGTGGCCGAACGGTAACTGCGTGCGCTTTACAACGCGCCGACGCCCAGTTCGAATCCTCTCGGCCCCGCACCTACGACTTAATAAGTTATGTGCGGATTTACCACCGCTCAAAACGGTGAAGGAAAACATCGTGAGGAAACTGGCGTGTCCAAGAACCGCAACAATCAAGGGCATGCGACATCTACCAACCCGCACTGGGCCCGCGTGCTAGATTACGGCGCATATACTCTCTCTCTCTGAGAGAAAGCCAGAGTCCCAGCAGTGGGAACGTAAAAGGCTGATAATGATGAAGTAGAGATTACTGATTTTCCATAATTGGTCACTCCGCTTAGTTTCAAATTTATAAAATGTTTACCAAATTTTAATTCGTGCTTGTTCACCGACTTCTGTAATTTTACGATGTTTATTGAATTTTGTCACAATGGGTGAACAGCGAACTGTGTGAAAATTTTTGTAGAGCCGTTTTGTAAAAGTGGCACTTATGTCGCTGACTGTACCACTGAAATCGGTCAAGCATCAACCAACGAAATTACAAGTGGCTCGCTTGCAACGCAACCAACATGCATCATTGATGTCAACAACCTTGGATGTGTTTTTAGGGTTCCGCACTGTGAAGACGACTCCGAGGTTAGGCTAATAAAAAAAATCACCTCTCAAGCTCTGAAAGAGTCTGTTTTTATCATTCGAAATCTGAGTGCAAAAGCGCAATTGGCGCGCTAGCGTGGAAAGTGTTTTTAAAATTCGAACCTTTCTATTCAATAATTTTCCATACTAAAAATGCAACAATACTTATTTCATGTCAGTGTGCCAACCTGTTTTTGGAATAATCGCACTGGCCATCACGACTATAGCATGAAAAAAAAAACAAACTTATTTTATCTGTTTTTCTTGCATCTATCAGTTTCGTTTCCTCGCTGTAGTGAGGTGAAAAGTTGTGTGTTTCGCTCGGCTGTAAAGTTGACATGACATAACGATCCAAAACCGCGGATAACGGATAAGGATCGATTATTAATTTCGGGCGTTGGTCCCAGCTGTGGGAACTTAAAAGGCTGATGTCGCTGATGATGGTGGTGATATATAGATAGGATTCGTAAAAAGGCCAATTTTAAAGATTTCTCTGTCTAAGGAACCCTCAAAGCGTGAACCTGGACTCGCAATTGAGTTTTCTCTAAGTAGAGTTGCGCGGTTTGCTTGCAGACAGTGTCAAAATGTCAAGCAAACAATGTTCACAAGTACGACCGTTAGCATCTGTCAACTTGTTAATGTCTTTTCTGTGGTTTTTAAAACGAGAATACTAAAAGTTTCTGCGTGATCATGGCGCTTGCAACAGTGCCGAAATATCGAGAACTCAAACAAAAACAAATACATGGTAATTATCCCGTTATAAAACCTAATTCTAATATATATTTTATTTAGTTTTTTAGTATTTGTTGTTAAAGCGGCAACAGATATACATCATCTGGGAAAATTTCAACTGTCTAACTATCACGGTTCATGAGATACAGCCTGGTGAGAGACAGACAGAGGGACGGACAGCGGAGTCAATAGGGTCCCGTTTTACCCTTTGGGTACGGAACCCTCACAATTAATAATACTTAGAGAGGCTTTAAGCTAGCGGTGCCGATCGATAGTCTACTATCGATAATTAATCGATAGTCTATAGATAGCCAACCAATCGCAACACTATCGATAGTTCATTAATTACGTGAGGTGTTCTAGGGGGGAGAGGGGGATCGAAAAATTCTCAAAAATGCCTCACGTAGTTAATGGACGCCCCCTAACGAGGCAATACTATCGATAGTATTGTTGCCCGCGGAGTATAAACTATCGATACTATCGATAGTATTGCACTTATTCGATAGTATTGTCTCGTCTTAAGCTATTGATAATATCGATAGTATGCCTTTTTCAGATGAAAACCATCGATAGTTTTACTATAGATAGTTCGGCAACACTACTTGAAGCTATTTTTCATATCATAATACGCGTCCATTTTTGAAGTACAAGATCGATGGATCCGTTGCATGCATCATGGTAGTGTTTAACCTTGGTTCTATTGGAATCGAAATTGTTTTTAATCAAACACTGTTAACCTGCTAGTTAACCTTGTTATATGGCCGGTATATTTCATTAAGGCGCTGGTTCCAAAGCTAAGCTGAAAAACGGGGTTAATTAAAACTATCTCTCTGTGTAATTTTGGTCTAAAAAAATCTAATTTAAAAATATAAGTTATTTTGTTTTATATATATTTATGTAAGTTTTGATTATTGTGCGTTCGTCTAGTTGCCTATATATTGTATGTCTTCTGTTAGTAGAAACTTCTAATTGGCCTTCTATATATATATATTTAACTTTTTTATATTTGTTATCTAGCTGTTAGTTTTTTAAATTAATAAATAAATATGTCAATCTACTTGATATATAGCAGAACACCTTCAGGCCGAAAAATGTAAAAAATATATTTATATAAAGGTATATTTAGAGTAAAGAAAAATATAATTTTCTTTAATTTTAATTTTCCCGCGCCACAAACGTCATCGAGTCAGACAGTGACATGACAAATGTAATGAGTAATCTATGAAAAAGATAGCCTAAAAAGTCTCGTAAACCTCGTAGTTGAGAGCGAACAATTTATAAATTAAATTTGAAAAAAAATGTGCAAAGTGCCCCATTTTCTACAAGTTTAATACTACTTTACTCATAAACTATATATGTAACAAAGACTTGTTAATACCATCAGCGCATTAAAAAATATAATACCCAGAGCACCTTCAGGCCACATTTTGAAAATACTGCTTTAATAATTTTTTGCGAATTTTTTACGTATTTCATACTCGCCAATCGGCACGTACACCGCACACTCCTCAGTCGCCCATAAAGGCAGTACGGGACGATCAAGCAAGGTCAACGGCGTATGGCAGGGCCTTAAGAACTAGCGACGCGCCCCGGCATCTAATATACAATCATTTATTTCGAGTAACAGAGACTCTCAGCATTCATTAATTAGTTACATTCAGTCACATTAAAAATAATAAAATTATTGTTACAAACACACACAAATTATATCTAAGCTCAAACCGGCCCCGGACACTTGAAATATCTTCATTTTTGTTGGAATGAAGATATTTCAAAAGTGGTCCCATGATAAGGAAATCAGGGTTTGATGATGGCAGACCAGAGAAACCGAAGGGAAACTGAAGTCGGTTTTCGTTAATTGTTAAAGCTTTAATTTGTCGAGAATTAAAAGGCGACTCTTTTTAGAGCGTACTGTCAGTCTTTTTACACGTGTGGCCTATGGGTCAAGTATACGAAACAGTCGTACAGCGCCCTGCGAGTCCAATATAACAACGCCTTCAGGGCGCTGATGTGGCTGCCGCGCCACTGTAGCGCATCGGGCATGTTTGCGGACGCGCACATAGAAGGCTTTGCAGCGATCATGCACAAGCGGGTTGCGTCCCTGATGCGCCGGGTGCGCGGCAGCTCCAACAGCTACCTGCAGCTGTTCGCCTGGCGGATGGATCTGGACTGCCCAATAATGCAGCATTGGACCAGGTTGCATGTTGGGCATTCTGGATCCAAACCGATATATAGATTAAGATAGATAATTAATGTATTCCATTGTTTTGTTAGTTTGTGTCTGTAGTGTGTTATTTGTATGTTATTTTTAATTTATGTGTTCTAAATTTAATTTGAATTGCATGGATGACAATCTGAAATAAATAAATTGAATTGAATTAAAACAAAATTAAAAAAAGTTCGACATATAACCTGCAGTAAATTATGACAACCCTAATAGTAGGGGAGCCCAAGAGGGGATTTTGGGATTTACTCGAGCGCGTCAAATTAATATAAGGGAGGATACCTTACATATTGATAAGCACCTCCAGCAATTATGAACCTTAACATTGGTGGGTACGCTCACCTTTTAGATTCGCTGAGAGCTGGTGTCACTTTCAAATCGTCAGTCTAAGAAATGGGAGCATCTGTGGAGTTCACTGAACACTGAAAATTTAACGCGGCAGAGTTTTTTTTTTGCCCCCTTGTGGATGGCCCGCCACACCACGCAAACCGGCTGATTATTATATTATATTTCATATTCGAGATATGCTGGAGCATGAAAAATATCAATATCTGACACGCTTGAGTTCATGTCATGTTTTTTTGTATAACCTTAAAAGTCTGTGGAAGCTTCCCCCACCGCTGAAAGTGGAAACATTTTAAGGCATTTATTCTTCTTTACATTTAATTACCAAATCTTATAGGTTTCCGCGACGCTCGAGTAAATCCACATTTAGCATCGTGGGCTACCCCCTACTATAATTGCAATGCAATCAACATGTCGAAATTAGTGTGCGTTGTAATTTTCTAATGTGTCGCTGACAGGGCATCATAATAGCTAATGTGCGCTGCAATAAAGGTGCCACGTAAATATAATTTCACATTTATCGCTCGGGACATAATGGATAATGACGATATTGTATGCGGTAGGTACTGCTATAGTCATGTTTAAGTGACAAACGAACTAGTTCGTAAGAGCGCTCCCGTAAGTGAACTAAACGCGAACTAGTTCAGTCTAGTTTTCAGATCCCGCACTCTTTACCTCGTTCGATCAAACCGAATTCATTACTTAAACTATTTTATAAGTAACTAGTTGCCCCCCACGGTTTCACCCTCGTCTTCCCGTTATCCCGCAGGAACCTTTTCCGGAATAAAAAGTAGCCTATGTGTTAATACAGGGTATAAGCTATCGCCATTCCAAATTTCATTCAGATCCGTTCAGTACTTTTTGCGTGAAAGAGTAACAAACAAACATCCATCCATCCATCCATACTCACAAACTTTCACGTTGATAATATAAGTAGGATTATCCTTACAAATCATGAACAGTTTAGAATACTACGAGTACAATGCAAGTAAATTAATAAAGAAAGAACGCGTGTAGGAGCAAAGCGAGCAAACTGCCTTATTTACTTACAGTGTAGTGTTGGATTAGAAGTCACTTGATGCTATGTAATGATTTTGTCAAAGGTGGCGCCACGCTACACCTGCACAGGGAATTATCTCTCAAATAAGGCTGCCGGAACACAGCGGTAGGTTCTTAGTGACAGATAAACAACTTGCTCTAATAATAATTCGAGACGGGAATTGACCAACTGAAGCAGTGATTTAGTTCGCTAAAGAGCTGCGAACTGAACTAAGCGATCCATATCGCGAACTATAAGTACATGACTGCAAGCGAGCATGCACGTGGCGGCTCAGGTTACGTTGGCGATGGTAGATTACAACCACTCATATTCTATTCCTGTAGGTATTATTATACCTACCCCCCTAATAGTTTAGGTACCTTTTTGAATGAGTGAATGAATGTTCATTTATTTGCTGGAACATAGGTGACATTGGTTGGTTACTTAGCTAAAGTTTCTCTACGTTCAACTTTACAGTTGTACAAATATTTATAAATGTATTATTACGTTATGCTTGACTTGTAACTAACTAACTAACTAATTTATCCCCCGACGCACGTCGATGTCTGTCTCTCTGTGTGTGTGTCTGTCTGTCTGTTGCATCGTAGCTCTCAAACGGATAGACCGATTTCGATGCGGTTTTTTTCATTTGAAAGCCAGTATTCTTGCGGTAGTTCTTAGCCATGTTTGATGAAAATCAGTGAGAGGAAGTACCCATAATGGGACACGTTAAGGGCATGCTTCACGTGTGGTGTTGACTGCGCTATGACGCATGCCCTTGATGAACAAAAAGGCACAGTGTGGATATAGCGATTCAAGGGCATGCGACATCTACCAACCCGCACTGGGCCCGCGTGGGAGATTGCGGCCCGTACTCTCTCTCTGAGAGAAGGCCAGTTATGCCACAGCAGACATGCTACGGTAATTGTATAATTTGTATCGTTATGTACCGGAAACTGTTTAGCAATCATTGTTAATTTGTAAATTATGTACACAAACTAGAAGTTGTCTAGAAAATTGCTCATTATCTTGTTATCTTTGGCAGAGCATTTGCTACTGCTAGCCTGGCTTGGTACCGCCGTAGTAGTGCTAGTAGTAGGGGAGCCCAAGAGGGGATTTTGGGATTTACTCGAGCGCGTCAGATTAATATAAGGGGGGATACCTTACATATTGATAAGCGCCTCCAGCAATTATGAGCTCTTAACATTGGCGGGTACGCTCAGGGGGACCTTTTAGATTCGCTGAGGGCTGGTGTCACTTTCAAATCGTCAGTCTAAGAAATGGGAGCATCTGTGGGGTTCACTGAACACCCCCCACTCTGAAAATTTTACCCAGTAAAGTTTTTTTTTACTTACTCGTGGAAGGCCACCCACACCACGCAAACCAGTTGATTTTTACATTATATTTCATATCAGAGACATGCTGCAGCATGAAAATATCAATATCTGACACGCTGGAGTCCATATCATGTCATTGTTTTTTTTATAACCTTAAAAGTCTGTGGAAGCTTCCCCCACCGCTGAAAGTGGAAACATTATAAGACATTTATTCTTCTTAACATCTAATCTACCAAATCTAATAGGTTTCCGCGACGCTCGAGTAAATCCACATTTAGCATCATGGGCTCCCCCCCTACTATAGGGCTTGGCGTATTTACTAAAATGACATATTATGAGATGACATGTCTCGATCCTAAACCGCGGGTAACGGATCAGGATCGATTATTAATTTCGGGTATTAGTCGTTCATAAAGGACAGGCGTGTAATAAGGCATTGTATACGCCGCTCACGTTTGCCCATCTGACGATTGTTCAGGATGCCATTGTGTTGGCTGAGGTCGCAGCAGTCATGATTTAAACCAGCGGTTGTCAATCTTTCAGCGGACAAGGCCGAAAAATGAAGCTGAAAGGGGTCGCAGCTGTCGTTCAGCCCCAATACAATCGATCCATACAAATAAATAAGATTGAAGTGTCTGTTGTAATTTCAAATTAACAGCTTTTCACTAAATGTATATGAAGGTATTATACGGTACATACATAAAAAAAAAACAATTTTGATATTTTTTTACTGTTTGTTTGTTTCGGCTAATCTCTGAAACGGCTGGACCTATTTTGGCGAGACTTTCACTCGCAGATAGCTAACGCAAACCGATGATTTGAACGATTGTCTGTCGCAAATGCTAAAGATTTGAATACGGGAAATGCACGTGGGCAACCCCCCCCCCCCCCCCCCCTCTCATCTGGATCCGTCCCAGTAACGTTGTAATTAAAATAAATAAAAAGTAAAATAAAAGTAATATTGCTATATTGACGACGTGATCTTTGCTAGTTTTTATATGAGACAAAAAAAAATTAAAAAAAAAAACAATTTTGACATTTATATCGATTTCGCGACATTTGTCAGCTATTAGTCAGTTAACACAATTATTTCGAAATAAAATTTTCCTTTGTTTTGGCTTGTTTACGTACATAATTTGCGAAGCCTCGAAAAGGTCATTCACTCCCCCCTCTCTATTGAAATTTACATAATCAAATAGGTATATATTCTAATCACATAACGGTATCATCGAGAAATAACGTTACTTTTATAACGTTGTAGATTATAAACAGCACTACTCCCGTTAGCTTGATTTTTATTGTTTTCTGTTTGCCCTGGCTTCGCACGGATAGGTAATGTAAAGCGTAGGATTCGAAACCACAATCTACGGTAAGCCATCATAGTTTCAGAACGAGAGGCGAATTTCATCATCATCATCAGCCGGAAGAAGTCCACTGCTGAACATAGGCCTTCCCCTTTGAACGCCACCATGAACGGCTATTAACCATTCGCATCCATCGTCTCCCTGCGACTTACAATGTCGCCGCTCCACCTAGTGGGACGGCTACCTACAGAACCTGTTCCGGTTCGTGGTCACCGCTCGAGAACCTTCTTCCCCATCGGTTATCGGTTCGTCGAGCGATGTAGCGCCCATTGCCACTTCAGCTTGCAAATTCTGTGAGCTATGTCGGTGAACTTAGTTCTCTGACGGATCACCTCGATTTGATTCGATCCCTCAGTGAAACTCCAAGCCCTTTCCAGAGCTCGCTGAGCAACTTTAAATCGGTGGAATAGTCGTGCCGTGAGTGTCTATCTATGTCTAGTCCTCCACCTGGAGCTCGCGCAAACCCTTCGCTGGCTCGGCCACCTTGAAAGAACGGGAGAAGATCGTGCGGTCAAACGAGCGTACATGTGACGGGCGAGTGTCGCAGGTACCGCTGCAGAGACGAAGTCACTATGTAGTTGCGCGCACTGCAGGCGGAGGAGTGGCGGGAGGTGGCGCGGGACAGAGCAGAGTGACGTCTTTTGTTATCGGAGGACAACACTCACTTTGGGTCGTTGCGACATCTCAGCTAGTTAGTTTTTATCGCGATAAAATGTAGCCGAGTCGCTCTGTCAGCCGTCCCAGGTATCGCTGGAGCTCGATTCGCGAAGTTACTATTTCAAAATTCTTCACAAAACTCTAGGAATGTCTTGCAGAAAAGATGACATCTCGTCGCATCACTTACTGCAGGCCCGATCATTGTTTTTCGAATCAATGCAATGAAAAGGTATATTTACATAATAATATAATGAGAGAATACCGGTTGAACAAGAGTTATCCTAAGAACGTGTTTCCTTTGTATCTCAAAATGACATATGTGTGACATTGTTTACGAATTCTGGTCACGTAAAGTTGTTTTGTAAATGCCATTTGGCGTTGCATCGCGCTGAATTGATTTTATGCTGAGGCTCGTTTAGTGAGTAAATGTACTAAATACACTTATAATCTAATATACATACACTAGCTGTTCCCCGTGGCTACAGTTTCTATTTTTACTCCTTTAGGGGTTGAATTTCAAAAATCCTTTCTCAGTACACCCCTATGCATCAAATTTCAAGTCTCTACGTCCAGCGGCTTAGGCTGAAGTGTCTGTTTGTAATTTCAAATTAACAGCTCTTCATTAAATGCATAGGAAAGTATGTATATCGAAAATCGAAAAAGAAGCCCACGCGTCGGAAAACGCGAGTACAGCTAGCTGGTTTATGCAAGAGCGATGGTAACCGAACGGTCGTGCGCCTTACAAGGCGCCGACACCGAGTCTGAATGCTCTCGTCCCCGCACCTATGACTTAAATAAGTTATGTGTAGATTTGCCATCACTCAAAATGGCGAAGGAAAACATCGCGAGGAAACCGGCATGCCCAAGAACCGCAACATTCAAGGGCATGCGACATATACCAACCCGCACTGGGCCCGCGTGCTAGATTACAGCCCATATTCTCTCTCTGAGAGAAGGCCACAGTCCCAGCAGTGGAAACGTTGAAGACGATGATTTCTTTAATAGTTTAATTTTGTTTCAGATTAACATGCCAAGGAAGTCGATCTAGTCAGCAAGTACAAATTATGAAACAGCGTCATCTACCGAGTAAAAAGTGAATAACGTGATAAAAATGATTTTAACGCCACCTATCGACTGAACGCGATGCCACGTATAAAATATGCGGCTCTGGCACGGATCATCGTCATTCTATGCCTATTTTGTCTATGGCTGCAAATTATGCTCTCCGCCTCGGGCGGAGGGTTGTATAGAGAGGGTATGTATTCTTTTTTAATATATTTTTCAACAAAAAAAGGAGTAAGGAGGTTTCAGACAGTTAATCCAGGATAATTATAGGCTAACTCCATTCCAAATTTCACTCAAATCCGTTGAGGCGTTTCAGCGAAAACAAGTAACAAACACATACTCACAAACTTTCGCATTTATATTATTAGTGTGATTGTTTTGCATTATTTCTTCTAAAGCATGTGTTATTAGATATTTTTTTTAATATAATATATTTTATTGTCAAAATTTTAGACAACTTTTTTATAACGCTTGGCTTAATCATTTTTGACGTGACAACGTCTTATAATTCGATAGAGCCGGCTGCACGCACGAAAAAACATGACTCATGCGGCGTTACCTCGCTCTGCGGCGTTACCTCGCTCTGAGGCGTTCCATGTAAGGCTTGAAGTGCAAGCGAGAGCGCTGAACGAGCGACAAAGAAGCACAATCGGCCAATCGACGTTGTCACGTTCAACTATCGTCAGTAAACCGACTTTACAGACAACCATTTTTTTTATATTAATCAAAACTATTAATAGAATAATGTAAACATTCTGCCTATCTAACAACTGACTGTGCGTCAATTCTGAAGAATACTTTTACAAACTTAAAAAAAGGCTGTCAAAAGCTTTGCCAACCATTGTGAAGATGGGCGGGTCGCCAGTAAATATATGAAAACAACAAAAAAACTTGTTTTACACACAATCTTGTTTGCTCTTCAAAATCTTTGGGTATTTCAAAATACGTCTAACTTTAATAGGTAGGTAGGTTTTTCTCTCGAAAAAGTTTTTAATATAACGTTATAGCTTAGGGCTTTCACACAAAACTGCGAATTCGCAAGAATGCATCACAAGAACTTCTGATCTGATTCGCATCGCATCGCAGTTTTGGTCACCTAAACCAACCTTTTGCCATCGCAAGTTCCTGCGATGCGGCGGCGTATCGCATCTCAGTTTTATGTGGTAGCCCTTACCTCTATGATATGTGCTCTAGTTGTATGATTTTATTGATTACAGTATTTACAGTATTTTGTTTTTAAAACTAACAATATATTAACACTAAGTATATTTTAAGCTAAAGTTCTTAACATTTTCAGATCATAACCCGGGATTTTCAATCTCACGTTCTAAACGTTTGGTGAAAGAAGGTTTCTTTCTTATTATTTTTAATCTGTGGTATTTTTTATTGCGTTCTGGCTTTGAAAATTTAGTTTGCGTTTTTGAATAAGAGATGGCGCCACCAGTTGCGAAATGTATCAGCTATTCAAAGTAAGTCGTCTCCTTATCGTCGACCGATTTTGATGCTTATAAATGTTTTTGTACGGTAAAGCTTTTAACTGGAATTACCTACTCATAATTTTATGTAGAACGAATTGTAAATAATAATTAATTTATGTATCAAAATATATTTACATAAAATTGATATTCAAAACATGTTCAAAAACTCAAGTTTGATAAATACACGAAAATAAAAGTGTATATATAAGACTGATTGAATTACATAATTTATTATTTATCAAGCTAAATTTTCGATATAACAAGCGATGCAAAGCGGCCGGCATTTTGACCACATTTCCGGACATTTAAGATAGTTTGAACTATTATATACTTAGTGTTTGACGACAAGCTACTTGGCGGACATTCTAATAACTTTAAAGAAACTCGTTTACTCATATAAAATTTTTTATCGCTCCACTACTGTATATATTTGACCTTATTGTTATTTGCATAATATAATTTGCGTGATAAATAATAAATTTATCATTATTGGAATCTAATTTTCATAATTATTACAATCGTATAAGCATTATTGAAGCCTGCAACAAAACCAGTATTGCCATCAGTTGAGTTTACATTAATGAATAGAAATAGGAAAATGTCATCTTTGACATGATGGGTGCATTCAAGTAATTGTAAATATTAGGTACTAGTTACACCCCGCGGTTTCACCCGCGTCCTCCCGTTATTCCTCAAAACATTTTTTTGGGATAAAAAGTAGCCTATGTGTTAATCCAGAGTATAAGCTATCTCCATTCCAAATTTCACTCAAATCCGTTCAGTAGTTTTTGTATGAAAGAGTAACAAACATACATACAAACTTTCGCGTTTATAATATTAGTAGAAAGTACGTATGATACTAAAGTTGCATTCTCGCCGAAACAGGAAACAATCGAATCACAATTTTGGAGTGTCTGAGATAGATTCACGGGATCCGGTCCATTATGAAAGATCTATTTTCCTCATCAAAAAATCGATTAATCGAGAGTTTTTTTAAGAGTTTTTTTTTTCCGTTTCACAGATACTAACACAACAACGGAGCTTAACAATAATGCATACGAAGGTTTAAGTTATTTTATTTTCAATTGTCTTTGTCGATTTGTGTTTTTAAAATGTGTCTGTTAAGCAATTTGTTTCTTTCATTTTCACACCCCACTGGGTTAGTAAAGCAATAAACCTTCACACTTTATAAATGCGATTCAACGGATTGGCGTAATTTTTTGCATAGATAGCTTATGTGGCGGAGAGTTACTATGGCATAAGGGCATTACCTGATACTATTCCTGTCACAATATACCTATTACAATACCTATTATCTAACGATACGCCACTTTTTGTCCAGGAAAAATGTACACGCGAGCGAAATCGTAGGAATTAGCTAATCCATATCACACTTCCTTCCTACTATTGTTATAAGTTAGGTTTTCCTCGTGGGAACTACAGTTTGTAGCGATAAAAAGTATCCTATAATAATAAATATCGAGGAAAATTGCACACAAATTGAGCCCCAAATTAAGCTCGAAACGTGTATTATGGGTACTAGAAAACGATATACATACTTATATATGCAGAGAAATAAATAGTTATATAGAAAGAAATATCCAAGACTCAGGTACAAATGTTCGTGTTAATCACACATATAATTATTTGCCCTTACCGGGATTCGAACCGGGACCGCTAGCTTCGCAGGCAGGGACACTACCAACTCGGCTACCGCGTCGTCACCTATGACCTTCCCCAGGGTTCAAATTTCTAAAAGAAAAATAGTCTAAGTTACTCCTTATAACATTAGCTATCTACGAATGAAAGTCCCGCCAAAATCGGTCCAGAGATTAGCCGGAACAAACAGACAGACTGACAGACAAAAATATTAAAAATTGCATTGCTTTACAACTGAGTGGGTTACATATCACTACATATTATTATCCATTATCAAGGTCGCTTTTGTTTGTATCACTCCGAACGAAAAAAAAAACCTGTTACATATTTTCGTATAATTATAAAAGTGGTTTTAATTTTATTATGTAACTCCAAAAAAAGTTTTTCTTTTGCTATGTACAAAGTAGCATTTGACCACAAGTCACCTGATGTTAAGTGACGATGTGGTCGAAGTTGGCGTCACGCTACACCTGGTTTGAGAACTGGCTCTCAAGTGAGGCTGCCGGAACACACTGATAGGTGCTTGGCAGCAGATTCTTAACATGAAGTTGGTAGCTAGCCAGACGAGCACTATAAAATGTCCTACCACCAAGCTCTAGCTCATTGTAGGATTCGAAAAATAAAATTATGTATCTACATTTATTTTTATATAACTTGTGTACATACGGAATATTTAATAAAATTGACATTATTGTAATTATTTGTAGCAGGAACATTTTGTAAATAATTTATTCGTGTATTCAAAATATCATGTATGCAATGAAAGGTCTAGACACTCAACAGCAATTTAAAAAATTAGAACTGGTATTGGGAATAGAAAACAAGTCATAAAAAAAATCGTTTAGCCAGTTTTAGTTCGTCTTCTATAATTGCACTGCATTATATCAAGATGCGTTAATACGGAGAAGCCAAACTAGAAAAGATAAATATATTTGTTACTAATATTTAACGGACTTCATAGATACTAGAAAAGATAAATAAATTTGTTACTAAAATGAGACTTCATAGATAAAAAAAATACGGCTCGGAAAACAAAATTCATCATTTTAAAAAAAGCTTATGTTATTTTTTTTAGGAAGAAGTTGTAAGAAGTAAATGATGATATAAAAGCAAGTATTGCGTCCAAAATTCAAAAATTGGATACACAATCGCTTTCAGTAATAAAATACAGAAACAATGACAGGGCTTAGTATCGGGTGATTTGAGGTCACACGCTAACATGTGACAAAAAAATGTTAAGTCTGTGAAAACTGTTTTCTAACTCTAAAATCGACATTTGTATATCTTTAGAACAAATTTCTTTTATCTTAATAGTTTCAGACTTCCTAATCATTATGAATCAACCTGTATAATACCTTATATATACATATTTTACCGAATAGCAAAAGTAAACTAAACACAAACGTCTTTTCCATATGTTTATGACACTGTGTGGGTAAATGTGGTAAAACTTGAAGTACGACAGCTTGTTTCCGAAATCGACTCATAGATGGCGTTGTAAGAAACGATTGAAAAATTTTAAACAGCGCCATCTCTTACCACTTTTCGGAACTAACTGTAACGGTTCGGGGTTTGTTTAGTAATTGTTTTTTCCGTTGTTCTTTTCAGAAGAGCTGATGAACGCGAATGACACCTCGGAGCAAGTGTTAGCGCTAGTGCCTCCAGAACTTCATAAGTATTTGACTGTACACCCCAAAAATGTTTCCGGTAAGTCTCATATTGGCGTCGATTCGGTTTTGCATTCTCTAAAACTAAACTAAATTTGACAAGTCTAATAGTATTGCTGTCTTTTTCTAACCACTGAAGTAAAAAAAGGACAGCATTACTTTTAGAACTGTCAAACTTAGTTTAGTTTTAGAGAATGCAAAACCGAATCGACACGATTAACTATTTAATACTAGCTGTTCCCCGCGGTTTCACCCGCGTTTATCGCGGTATAAAGTAGCCTATGTCCTTTCTCAGGCTTTAGACTATCTCTCTACCAAATTTCATTTAAATCGGTTTAGGAGTTTAGGCGTGAAAGACAGACAGAGCTACTGTCGCATTTATAATATTAGTAGGCAAGTGGGGATTATGAAGCCATGATGGCTCAGTGACAGTGACGTTGGCTTGCGATCCGCAGGACGTGGGTTCGAATCCTACAATGAGCTTGAAGAAAATACATCGTGATGCAACGATAGCTTGGTGGTAGGGCATTTTCAAGTCCTCGTCTGGTTAGCTACCACCTTCAAGAATCTGTCACCGTGCACCTATCGGTGTGTTCCGGCAGCCTCACTTGACAGCCAGTTCCTAATCCAGGTGTACCGTGGCGCCAACTTCGAACTTCGAGGTAACAAAACAAAAAAAAATCATTGTGATTTATATTTTTTTTACAACTTAGTTTAGTTTTAGAGAATGCAAAACCGAATCGACACCATTGTGTTTTTTTTTAATTTACAGCGAACGCGACAGAACGCACCGGGCCCAAGAACATCACCGAGATCCGCCGTGCGATCGAGAGATACAACGAGGCGCAGACTATATACAACGAAGATATATTCGGACCGGTGCAGAACGATACCATCATTATAGCCATACAGGTAAGTGTCAGATCGGTTATGTAAAGCTGTCACGTACAACACACTCACACATGTGTCTGTGAATGAGCGCACGGCGTGACGCGGCACTGCATACGCATCGTGAGAAGTCTCTCCGTCTCTCTCGCACGCGGGCGAGGTTACGAGCGCGACAGGGATTATTATCGTTTGGTTTTTACCGCTGTGTAATGAAATTGCTTTGGTGTGAGTACTGTGAACGTGCCAGCTTTAGATAACTGGCCTGTAACTGGGCCTATTTGTGTGAATGTGTTGTACTGTATGGCATGACGCGGCACTGCATACACATCGAGAGAAGTCTCTCCATCTCTCTCGCACGCGGGCGAGGTTACGAGCGCGACAGAGATTGTTATCGTTTGGTTTTTACCGCTGTGTAATGAAATTGCTTTGGTGTGAGTACTGTGAACGTGTCAGCTTTAGATAACTGCCCTGTAACTGGGCCTATTTGTGTGAATGTGTTGTACTGTACGGCATGACGTCGCACTACATACACGTCGTGTATTTACTCGCTCGCTGTGTAACACGTTACGTGGTATGTGACAGTGTCAGCACAACCTTGAACCGACCACATTTAACGTAACATCCTGTAGCGATGCGACGCAGTCCGGTCCGTCGTCATGACACAAATGTGGACCTTTTTTTTTTGTACTGTCACTGTTGTGTCACTGTATCAGTCTACCCACCCGCCCCGACGGAGAGGCCCGGAACTCCTACATTCCGGGCCCCACAACACTAAGCACCTAGGGGGGCGTCCAGCTTGGAGCGACGCCCCCCGATACGACAACTCTGCACCTTTCTGGTGGGGCGGAAAGGTGTAGGGTGTAGAGGCGAGTAAAACGCCTCCTCCTACCGCCACTACACCCAACACAAATGTGGACCCGCCTTAACACCCCGCAACGCCGGTCTGGTACCCATCTTTTAGATATACATATCATAATACTAGCTGTTTCCCGCGGTTTCACCTGCGCGGACTACAGTTTATCCTGTTAATAATCTTTTTCTTAAAGTAGCCCATGTCCTCTCTCAGCCTTACCTCCTACCTCTGTACCAGATTTTGTTTAAATCGGTTCAGTGGCTTATAGTAGGGGAGCCCAAGAGGGGATTTTGGGATTTACTCGAGCGCGTCAGATTAATATAAGGGAGGATACTTCACATATTAATAAGTACCTCCACAAAACATGAGGCCCATATATAAGGCCGCCCGTGAAGGATACAGGATCAGATTAGTAAAAAAAAATTGACCATCAGAAATTCTCGAGCGCGTCAGATTAAGGTAGGGTGAGTTAATTACATCCTAAAAAGTGTATATTCCACTAATCTGACAATTTGAGAGTGACGTAAAAAAAGGGGAGGGCAACAAAGTTGTAAAAAAAAAACGTCATCTCGACATTCTCGAGCGTAGCTAAATTTTTTTTTATTTTGAAGGAAATAATTCAAGAATAATGAAAAATATATAATCTGACGATTTCCGCAAGCCGAAATATCAAAAATTCGTCGATAAAGTTAAATGCGTGCAGCTGCGTGATGCCTACATTTCCTTAAACATTAAATTGTTTTAAGCTTTTTTTTTAAGTAATTTTTTTATAAATACATGTTGTATTCTACTAAAAAAGCATACACTTATTTATTTGCATGCTATTTCCTGAGCTTGAAAGTGGTTTTTTTGGAATAACTTTTAACCGGCTTTATCGATCAACTTCAAAAACTAATCCGCCTTTGAGCTTGAAAAACCACGTCGATCGCCACCAAGCTGGTCAAAAGCGGTTGATTCGTTCGAGAGATATCGTGAACGAAAGAAACCCGAAAAAGTGTTTTTTCGGGATTACTCCGAAATTTGTGGCTCGATCAATTAAAATTGCAAAATTACTTAAGAGGATGATAAAACTGCTTCGAGTTGCGCCAACCGCGTGAAAATTGGTTGATCCATTCAAAAGTTATTGCGGTTTGAAAATTCCAAAAATCGTGTTCTATGAAACTTCTATCAGACTTTCGAGCTGGGAGAGCTCAAATGCATAGAAATATTATTTCTTTGAACTCAGCGAGCTCAAAATATCACATAAATTATATTTTGAGCTCAGAAATGTCATAGGTACAATTTTAAGCACCCAGGAATGGAATTAGCGGGAAGTTGCAGGGATGGCCTTTAAGGTGAACCGTTTTTCTAATTTTTTTTTGTCAGATCAGGCAAATCCCTCTAGATAATCGTCAGATTATGAGACAGTACGTTTAGAACATAAAGATGAACCATATATATCTTAATCTGACGCGCTTGAGTATTTCAAAATGGCGAATTTTTTTTGCACATTATGAAAATGACCGCGAGTTTGCGTCCCATCGAAATCGTCAGATTAGTGAATGAGAGCTTTTTTTTGGTGCACTTAACACTCCCTTAGAAAATCTGACGCGCTCGATTAATTTTTTTTTTTTTCATTTTCTACCCATTAATACAACCACCCCCATCATGCAAACGATCAGATTAACATACGTACATTATTAAAAATACGTAGGACATTGATGCTATCAATATCTGACGCGCACGAGGATGTCCATGCAACAGTTTTTTTTTACATATTTAAAAATCTATAGCCGCTTCCCCCACCGATGTAAAGGTATATATCATATAACATTTTTTTCTTCTTATCATCTAAGCTTTGCATCCCAATAGGTCTCTACGACGCTCGAGTAAATCCACATTTAGCATCATGGGCTCCCCTACCATTAGGCGTTAAAAGCTGACAGACATACAGACTGATTTTTCGCATTTATAATACATATTAGTAGGTATTATTGTCTCTAAAAATATATATTTCACCAATTTCTACAAAAATACAAATAAATTTAAACAATTAATTGTCTTATGGACGTAAAAACTTAATGTTTCTTTTTTTGTTTATTCTGGCCAAAACTTAGGTTTAGGCATTTTCCTTCTGGCCAGTATCAGATCTTTTCCGTTTAACCCTTCTGTGGTTATCTTCTTTGGCAGCAGTCTCGAATCCTAGTAAAAAATAATATGTTTTCATTTTCCTCTAAATAACTAACTACGACTGGTACTCGTGAGTTCGAATGCTACAATGAACTTCAGCTTTTGGCGAAAGAAAACATCGTGATGATACCATAGCTTGGTGGTATGGCATTTTCTAGTACCTACTCACGCTACCACCGTTAAAAATCTGTCGCAAAGGGGGTGTTTTTCGATCCCCTCTCCCCCTTTGCTGAGATTTGGCCCATGTCCCGCTCCCCCTGTAATCTCACGTGAGATTTTTCATAATGCAAGTTTTTACTGTAAATGCGTTAATCTGTGCTTGATTGCGTTGGATTTATTTGTAAAAAAAAAACATGAATTGCTTTGTTATTTTTAAAACACTTTTATTAGCTTGACTTGTAACTAACTAACTAACTAACTAACAATGTAATCAAATCTTAGAAATCAATTTTCACCTACTTCTAATTGTCGTATCGACTTGAAACTTTGTATGTGTATGTAATCTCGGTGACAATGCAATAATTTGGTATCATCGACCTGATCTGATGATGCAGCCGGAAGGTGGGTAGGGCATCTCTGCAGTGGATTCTAGTAAACCCCTCGTGTTTGGACTCATATGAATCGTCTTGATGAGTACAATAGATTGGACTTGGTGACGAGGGTCTGATGATGCATCCGGAAGGTGGGTAGGGCACCTCTGCAGTGGCTACTAGTAAACCCCTCGTGTTTGGGCTCATATGATTCGTATTGATGAGCCCATTAGATTGAACTTGGTGACGAGGGTCTGATGATGCATCCGGAAGGTGGGTAGGGTACCTCTGCAGTGGCTACTAGTAAACCCCTCGTGTTTGGGCTCATATGATTCGTATTGATGAGCCCATTAGATTGAACTTGGTGACGAGGGTCTGATGATGCAACCGGAAGGTGGGTAGGGGATCTCTGCAGTGGCTACTAGTAAACCCCTCGTATTTGGGCTCATATGATTCGTCTTAATGAGTCTAATAGATTGAACTTGATAACAAAAGACTAAAAAGTAAAAAAAATAAAAATATATAGTTTAAAAATACTAAAAAAAACACTTTAAAAACGCACTGAAAAATATAAAATAATAAAGTTGACTTGTATTAGTTAACGATATAATGGTTAATTCAAAAAGTGTGGAGCGCTTCTTTTACTGGGTAAATAAAAGTACACAAAACCAAAAAGCGCTCCACACTTTTTGAATTAACCATTATATCGTTAACTAATACAAGTCAACTTTATTATTTTATATTTTTCAGTGCGTTTTTAAAGTGTTTTTTTTAGTATTTTTAAACTATATATTTTTATTAGTTTGACAAATTTTACACAATTTCAGAGCATTTTTACACTGTTTGTTTTGGGGGTGTTTCCCCCCATTTCGTGATATCTGCTGAAACCCCCCTCTTTCCCCCACGTTGCATTGGGTGAGATTCAGGTCGACCCCCTCCCCCCCCCCTAAACGCCTTACGTAATTACGGCCCCAAAGCACCTAGCGGTCAATTTGAGATCCAGGTGTAGCGTAGCGCCAACTTCGACCACATCGTCCCTTAACATCAGGTGACTTGTGGTCAAACACTACCCTGTAAAATGTAAAATAATTTTACCTCATTAATCAGAAACTTTTTCTTCATTCTTCTCTTCTTCTCTAGTTCTTCTCTTATCATAGCCTTGACGGGAGAAGGGAAGAGTTCCATCCATATGAACTGCTGGTCTTTAGGAATGTCTCTTTGCACTATAAACTTTCTTGGCACCTAGAAACATATTAAATGGACGTGGGTTCGAATCCTACAATGAGCTTGAGCTTTCGGTGAAGAAAAAACATCGTGATGAAACCATAGCTTGGCGGTAGGGTATTTTCTAGTATTCGCCTGGCTAGCTACCACGCTCATGTTAAGAATCTGTCGACAAGCACCTATCGGTGTGTTCCAGCAGCCTCACTTGAGAGCCAGTTCCCAGTCCAGGTGTAGCGTGGCGCCACCTTCGACCACATCGTCACTTAACATCAGGTGACTTGTGGTCAAACGCTACCCTGTAAGTAGTAAAAGAAA
The DNA here is from genome assembly GCA_931315375.2 of Opisthograptis luteolata. Taxonomy (NCBI): domain Eukaryota; kingdom Metazoa; phylum Arthropoda; class Insecta; order Lepidoptera; family Geometridae; genus Opisthograptis; species Opisthograptis luteolata. The sequence continues at coordinate 3,833,380 of OV928063.1, read as the reverse complement.
CCTTCATCATCATCAGCCTATTACGTAACTGCGCCAGCGTGGTAGATTACCGCCCGTACTCTCCCTGAGAGAAGGCCAGAGTTCCAGCAGTGGGAACGTGAAAGTCTGATAATGAAAATGTGGAACGAGCTCCCCCCGCAAGTCTTTCCGCTGTGCTACAGAATGCAATCCTTCAAGTTGGCTGTGGAAAGAGTTCTTAAGGGTCGGCAACGCCCCTGGTGTTGGAATTGTCCATTGACGACGGTGACTGCTTACCAATAGGTGACTCCTTGTTTGGGTGTGGAAAGAGTTATTCAGGGTTGACAACGCTTCTAGTGAAGCAAATGTCCATTGACGACGGTGAAGGCTTACCAATAGGTGACTCATTGTTTGCCTTAAAGAATAGTTTGAGAAATAGAAACCCCCGTCCTTACCAAACTTTCCTTGCAAACATCTTTAACAAGCTTGTGGCTCGGTGTTTGGTCTTTGTACTCGATTGGTGGCACTCGAGCGAACATCACCTTGGGGAAGTCAGGTTTTTGATACCTGTAAAAAATTGACTATTTAATCTATAAATTTCACGTTTCTAGATCAACGGGAAGTACTCTGCATGTTTTGATACCCTCGAGAAATCGCAAAATGTACGACATAGGCGGTCATATCTTTTGATCGCGTCGACTTACAAGTATGATTTCTTCACAGCTGAAAGAAATTGTAGACCCGAGTATTTGTGATAATTTTCTACTTGATACCTCAACGCGCTCTTGAGAAAAAGGGTATAGACAAATGCTGGGGCCACACTAAGGTCAACGTCAAGGGAAATTTCAATACCTATCATCGCGATAAATATTGCGTTAATTATATTAATAACACAACTATGTGAGTGGCTACACTCGATCAACGTGAATGCACTTGAATTATCGGCTAACGTCAAACGCCAATGTGAATGCCGTGGCCAAACTTATGTCAAACGTCAATCATCGCGCTATTTAATGGCAATTCCCGGTAGTGTGGACCCAGCATATCAGGGTTCCGTTTACACATTACTTTAAGAACTGCCAAATTTCATTTAGTATTATAAATTGCAGAAAACAGAATCGACACTAACCATGGTATATGTGGGTCAGCTTACCATATCAGGTCCCAGTGGTCCAAATGTTTAGGTTCTGGCATTATTATCTTCATCCAGCGAAGTATATCGCATCTGTAAAGTATAATGCACATTGGAGAAAGACTCCCGGTTATGCGCAAAAAGGCAATCGTCGTTTTATTTTGGTACCGTTTAACCGAAGTAAACGACGATGTGGTCGAAGGTGGCGCCACGTTACGCCCAGATTAAGAACTGGCTCTCAAGTGAGCCTGCCAGGACTTAACAAATTGCCAGAAACAAGAATGTCAGATTCTCAGATACACAGAGTGTCGCATACGCTGATTAGATACGCAAAGTTACGCTATGTCAGATACGCGGAATGATTGATACGCAATTTCAAATATGCAGAATGTTGGATATGCTTAATGTCAGATACGCAGAATGTCAGATATGCATAATGTCATTCATGTTTTGTATTTCACCTAGTCCAGTTCTTCCTGATCCCCCAGCTCGGTCCTGTGCGGGATTTGAACCAGGTGCAGTGGACGAGGGGCTTCCGCGGCGGCAGGCCTATGCTTCGTGCGAATTTGACAAAGTCAGTCGTGTAAAGTTCGCGCACCTTTGATGTTATCATCTGAAATTAAATAACAATTAAAACCAATCATAGCTCACAGGCGAAGAGCTTTAGCTTTCGGTGAAGGAAAACCATCGTGATGAAACCATACACTGAGAAACATTATCTGACTTTCCTTCTGAGTCTTACGAACCAAGACCGATTCCTTCCATATTTTACCTCAGTTTTTCTTCTAAATCACAATTCCTTCCCGTTTGACTCAGAAGGAAAACGTTATTCCGGAAGGTCTTTTTTCTCCGTGTAGCTTGGTGGCAGGGCATTATCTAGTGCTTGCCTGGCTAGCTGCAAAAAACGAATAGAAAATCTGTTCGATCGCTATCGGCCTGAAGCGCGGCGGGGGGTTCTCCTCACTCCGCGGATTCGCCCTCTCTCTTGTCACACCTTTTATAAATTTCGTACATAATCGTTGAAATATATACCAGTTTCTACAGTCCACTATTGTTTATTAATTCAAGTTCTACACACGGAGAAAAAAGACCTTCCGAAATACCGTTTTCCTTCTGAGTCAAAAGGGAAGGAAATCTAATACAAAATAAGGAAGAAAACGGTCTAAGAAGGTAAAGACTCAGAAGGAAAGTCAGATTTTTTTTCTCAGTGCAATAGTTAGGTCCCTAACAAGTCCTAATTGAGTATTACCTGTATATGTTTGAAGGAATGAATGTTAATTTCTGGTAGTTTCGAAGGATCTTCTAACATTATCAGTTTCATGCCGTCTATGTGATTTTCCAAAATACAGTCCTGAAATACCATTAACAAAAGCTTGAAATCAATGATTGGTTGGATGCAAAACAATAATTTGGTTATAAATATAGATAAAACTAAAGTAATGCAGTTTAAACAGAGAACTAATCAAACATTAAGCACTGAAATTGAGTACAATGGTCAGATTGTTGACCTGACAAGTGCCACGAAATTTCTTGGATTGCACATAGACTATAACCTAAAATGGCAAAATCACATAGAATTTATATGTAAAAAGCTCTCGCAATCATCATATAGTCTTTATATGCTATCAAAAAAAGTTAGCCTCTCCACATTGCTAGTATCTTACCACGGCTACGTTGCTTCTAGATTAAGGTATGGAATAATATTCTGGGGTAATGCAACAAATTGGGATCGAGTGTTTAGATGCCAAAAAAGATGTATCCGCGCTATGTGTGGTCTAAAAAGCACTGATAGCTGTCAAACCTATTTCAAAGATTTAAAACTACTAACTCTCCCTTCATTATATATATATGAGGTAGCTCTCTTTATCAAGCAGCATCCTACATTTTATCAAACTCTCACTAGATCTCGTAATCGAACACATTTCTATCCCATTAACGTATATAATTATAAAACTGCTTTATACGCGAACAGTGTCTTTGCTATGGCGCCAAAAATATACAATAAAATTCCCAAATATATTACAGAATCCAATAGCTATAACGAATTTAAACAAAAACTTTTCTTATACTTAATAGATCATTCATTTTATTCTTTGAAAGAGTTTCTGCAATTAAAATGAGTATGTAATTAACTAATTTATTTTGGTTGTCAATATCGGATTGAATGCAATGAAATGAATATAATTATTACTTGACTACACTAATATAATGACTTCCTTCTGCTTTTTTTTTTTTGACAATAATTTAATATGTTTATAAGTTGTCTGTAATTGTTACTACTACTACATTGCTATACCCTATTCGGGTTCATATGTTCACTAATTATAACCACTAAGATCTCATGTATACTAACATATGAATGCAATAAATGATTGATTTTGATTTTGGATTTTGATTTTGATTTTTTGAAATGCCATCAAACTAAATCTGAGAAGCGGTTAAACAAATCAACATCCTACTAATATTGTAAATGTGAAAGTTTGTGTGTGTGTGAATGTTTGTTACCGCGTATCACTGTGACTACTAAATCGATTTTGATGAAATTTGGAATGTAGGTAGCTTTTACCCTGGATTAATACATAAGCTACTTTTTATCCCGGAAAAGGTTCCTGCGAGACAACGGAAAGACGCCGGTGACACCGCGGGGCGCAACGATAAATATCGCGTGATAATATATCAGGCCGCAATAAGTGGGCCCCAGATCTGTTTGAAATCAGTGTTGCCGATCTATCTATAGTAAAACTATCGATAGATTTCATCTGAAAAAGCCATACTATATAGCCATACATATAGTGTCGATACCATCGATAGTTTATGCTTCGCGGGCAGGCAATACTATCGATAATATTGCCTCGTTTTAAGCTATCGATAGACTATCGATTAACTATCAATAGTCGACTATCGATCGGCAACGCTATTTGAAACAGGCTTTGCTCGTGATAAACGCGACTCACGTTGACTCAACGTGGAGAGATTCGGCGTAACCAAAATCGACATGTCGGGGACCAATCAGGTGTACGTCCCATATTCTATATCCCATACGCACCCTATAGTCCGGAAGTCCCACGTCATCAGACATCCAACTGGCCACGTCATCTTCAGTCCACTCAAACGCGGATGGATACGTGAAAGTATCCACCACGTCCGCCGCCAGCTCGTAAAGCAATCGAGGGGTTTGTTGGCATGCTACCAACCTCCTGGAATATGGGAAAGTGCCGATTATAAATGAGCTATGGTTTTATAAGGAGACCATGCGACGGTCACCGCGTCGGTCTCTGGATGAAGTTCAAGAGTCAAAATATATTTGTTAAGTAGGATGAAACTGGTATCCTTCCGGAGCCCTATGGCCAAGGGTCAAACTCGAAACGTCTATGGTGTTAATATGCTCCAGTAGTCAATATGCCCAAGGAGTCGAAATGTGTTACAAAGTCCGAAGGATCAAAATATCGAAGGGTCACAATGTAGTAGTGTAAATGTGTCCAAGCGCAGCCGCTGGTAAAAGAACAGGCAAGAAATGCCTGACAGGGTCTTTGGTTACAATTTTATTCCTGTTACGGTACGACCTGACCACCCATTTAAAGTTTTTAAGCGAGTTATGCTTGTAGTGTATCTGAAGGATCGTATTAGAAATGAGATGATCCAATAGAGAACTAAAGTCACCGACATAGCTCACAGAATTAGCAAGCTGAAGTGGCAGTGGGCTGGTCATATAAGCCGCAGAACCGACAACCGTTGCGGTAGACGTGTTGTGGAGTGGAGAGCGCGACTCGGCGCGCGTAGTGTAGGACGCGCTGCGACTAGGTGCAGCGACGACTTGCGCCGAGTGGCTGGCAGTGGTTGGATGGGAAGAGCCGGACACCGGGCTCAGTAGTGAGCCAAGAAGGTCTATCCAGCAGTGGACTGCCAGGCTGATGATGATGATGAATGACCTTATATATGATGGTCCCTACTTAGGTTTCTTATAAGGTTCATCCTTAGGGAAGCACGGGCATTCCTGGCAAGTCGTTTTGTCCGGGGTGGTGTACATAATCTCACGGTCCGGGATGACTACAGACGGGGCCCGGCGAGGCATGACTCTCTTATGACGCCGACGCGGCGTCTTTTCGGATTGTTTCCTTTTCTGTAAACAGTTGTAGTAAAATTATATAAAACCAGCAGTTGAACGCAGTTTCACCCGCGTGGGCTACAGTTTATCGCGATATAAAGTAGCCTATCTCCTTTCTCAGGCTCTAGAGTCTAGACTATCTCTGGACCAGATTTCATTTAAATCGGTTCTGTAGTTTAGGTGTGAAAGCCTAACAGACAGACAGACAAAATTACATGTACATGTGAATACAACAGTAGATTGTTTTTTTTGTAAATTTTTCCGTTAATTTTATTCATATTCTGCCTTTCGGGGTGGAGACAAAAAATCGATTCAGTCGATCTTGACTTTATAAATGGGTGTAACTGACCCGACTTTATTTTTACATATTCAGATATGTATGTCTTACTTTTATAATATCTTCGTCGCTCATCTTGCCAATAGGTATATTTTATCTATTTATATATAAAAAAAAACTAATTTTAAAATAAAAGTTATAAAATCTGTGTATCCGATTGACAGCAACTGACAGTTGAGTTTTTTTGTTTTTCGATTTATAGGTGGCAAAGGTAACGTAATTTATTCCGTCTATCATGAAGTTCGAATAATATTGAGAAAACGAAAATTATTGAGCTCAGTATTATTTGAAATTAAAGGCGTTGCCGACCCTGAAGAATTCTTTTCACACCCATTTGAAAGTCTGCATTCTGTAGCTGATAGACTTTGTTCAAAGCTATAGACTTTGTTGGGAATTTCTTCCACAATTTGCGAGTATGCGGGAGAAAGGAGCGCATAAATTAAGTGGATGAACTCATCCAACATGGTCGATAATTAGAACCGCGTTGGTGGAATATACAAAGAACCATTTTCTCTTAGAAGGCTAAGCGGTTCTAGAAGGTCCGAGAGTTGAGGGTCGTCTACTCGATTCCGCTTTATGTTCTAACACACGTCCTCCTTGTTTGCAGGTTCACACACGACTGACCTACCTCCGTCACCTCATAGTGTCCTTAGCGCAGGCGCGGGACATAGACAAGACCCTACTGGTCTTTTCGCACGATTACTTCGACGATGAAATCAACGCTCTGGTCCGGAGCATTGACTTTACTAAGGTAACTATAACCATCTCCGATAGCTCAGCGACCCAAAGTGTGTCTTGGCCTCCGGAACGAGAGAGCCCCACTCTACCCTGAGCGATGTCAGCCCAGTTCAGAGTGTGGAGCTCGCGTAGGTCCGCATCCACCGCGTCCCTCCAGCGGTATCTAGGGCGTCCGACCGATCTACCGCCTCTAAGGTAAGCCAATATTAATTTTTACGCATCGTCACTTAACATCAGGGGAATTCTGGTCAATCGCTACCCTGTAAGATTTAAGAAGAAACCTCGCTGATCTGACGTGCGTTTTTAGGTCTGTTAATTGGCTTGTATAAGGAAGTTGAAACAGGCGTTTTTAAAATGGTTATCACATTTTGTATCTAAAGATGGCACGTTCACAGTACTCACACCAAAGCAATTTCAGTATACAGTAGTAAAAACAAAACAACAATCTCTGTCGCGCTCGTAACCTCGCCCGCGTGCGAGAGAGACGGAGAGACTTCTCACGATGCGTATGCAGTGCCGCGTCACGCCGTGCGCTCATTCACAGACACATGTGTGAGTGTGTTGTACGTGCCAGCTTTGGATAAGCGACTTGTATCCTACAAAATAAACGTCAGTCGCGTCGACTTAAGACCCCACTTCCATTTGGAAACCACTTTTCACTCGGCTTATAAACGGATTGTCAATTCCAGGTAATGCAGATATTCTACCCGTATTCAATACAAACGCACCCACACGAGTTCCCCGGGATGGACCCTAACGACTGTCCCAGGGACGCGAAGTTTGAGCAGTAAGTACCTTACATCAACATTAGCTGTACGCTACGGTTTCAGATTCCCACAGACTCTAAACTAACTGAGATGACGCAACGACCCAACCCAATGTGAGTGTTGTCCTCCGATAACAAAACACGCTACTTCGGTCTGTCCTGCGCTACCTCCCGCCAGTCCTCCACCTGGAGTGAGCGCAAATCCTTCGTTCCACAGACTCTAATTCCTATAACACAAGGCATTTGACTAGTCCGTTATGACAACATTTTCTACTCTGTCACATGTCAAAATCAGATACCGGTAGATTATCTAAACCTGGCATTTAAAACCCACTTACGGCTTACGGGTCACTACAACTGCTATAAAGAGTTAAACTTGTTTATAATTGCTTTAATTGTTTAAAGAAAACTATAGCAGTCACATTTTTTTATTTTGTTTTATATGTTTCCGTCCGCCGCCTTTTGGTGGGGCGGGAGGGGGGTTACTGTGACAGTCTACCCACCCGCCCCGACGGACCGGCCCGAAACTCTCTCATTCCGGGCCTCACACACCAGGTACCTAGGCACCTAAGAGGGGGGGTGTCCAGCTTGACACCCTCCGATACAACATCCCTGGTGCGGGCGGGAGGAGGCGGAAAAGACGCCTCCTGCTACCGCCCGCGAAAACACGAAACACAAAACAAACACGGAAAACAAACACAAAACAAAGCACAAAACACTAAGTGGGCGGGAGGAGGCGGAAAGTCGCCTCCTGCTACCGCCCAGAAAATATATAACAGAGTCACAGACTTATCTTGTCTTATATTATTCTAATGTCGGAAGCGACACTAGGGCTGGCCAACTAGCCTATCCGCCAACCCGCACTGGTGGATTATGGCCCATACTCTCTCTGAGAGAAGGCAACGAACGTAATTAACGTAATAGGCTGATTATGATGATGATGTTTCTTTTCAGAGCGGTAAAACTGAAATGTAACAACGCGCAGTATCCAGATCTCCACGGCCATTATAGAGAAGCGAAATACACGCAGACCAAACACCACTGGTGGTGGAAAGCGAATCGGATATTCAACCAGCTGCAGAGCACTACTAGTCACACGGGTGAGTGAAAAAGCGAAATGAGCAGAGCGAAAAAAATGGGACTATAGTAAAGCACAAAATATGTTTTGATTTGTACAGTGTTATCGGAATTTTTCGCTAGTCAATTATGTGCACTTAGTTGAAAAGAGTGGTGAGTGGAGCGAAAAAAAATGTAATATGAGTAAACGAGTTTCTTTAAAGTTATTAGAATGTCCGCCAAGTAGCTTGTCGTCAAACACTAAGTATATAGCTATTTTCACAAGCGGTCTAGTACCAGAGATTAAACAATTTTTTTTAAACCTATGCTGTACCACTGCTGGGCAAAGGTCTCCTCCATTTCCTTCCAGACATCTCGATCCCGTGCAACTTCGGATCACCTTATGAAATGAGTCACGGTCATCGCACCTTCTTTCTCGGGGCCTACCGCGGTGACATCGCCCGTCCACAGATACCCGCTGCATGACGATCTTTGCCGATCGATCCGAAGATTACCACGTTCAAATTCACAAAGAAAATAATTAGATTAATTCCTCATGGTTTCTTGCTTCACTTTCAGGTATGGTGCTATTCCTTGAAGAAGATCACTACGTTTCTGAAGATTTTATCTACATGTTAAATCTTCTACGAAGCACGGCCGACAAGAGTTGTCCCCACTGCGAGATCCTATGTCTCGGGACGTATCTCAAGACTTACCAGTACCACCTAAGCAGTGATAAGGTAAGTCAGTTCGCCTACTTAGAAAATTGAGCGAAAATGTTAAAGTTAAGAAAAAAGCGAAAACAAAAAAGTGTGAAAGCGAAAAGAGCGATTTTGAAGAAATGCAAAAGTGAGCTGGTTTATACACTAGAATACCAGTTTAAAACTTATTTGGAAAATCGAGTATTATTAGCTAATTTTCCAGGCCGTTTCCTTTTCTTTACTTTCTGTGTAATCACGCCTTAAGCTTTCTATGTGCGCGCTTTAAATGTCATATATCGTCAAGTACGTACGCGATACACCAGGGGATTGGTTCAGGTAGAGTTAGTATTTGTTGTTATAAGGCCGGTTTCAATAACCGATCCATCCGCGGTTTGTCCTACTGGAGATAGAAATTTGACATTAAGGCGCTGGTTCCCAAACTAAGCTGAAGAACGGGGTTAATTAAAACTATCTCTCTGTGTAATTTTGGTCTAAAAAAATCTAATAAAAATATATATTAATCTACTTGATGTATAGAAGAACACCTTCAGGCCGAAAAATTAAAAAAAAATATATATATACATATATATATATATTGAAAAAATGTGCAAAGTGCCCCATTTTCTAAAAGTTTTATACTACTTTACTCCTGAACTATATATGCAACAAAGACTTGTTAATACCATCAGCGTATTATGAGATATAATACCCAAAACACCTTAAGGCCATTTTTTTGAAAATACTGCGTTAATAATTTTTTGCGAATTTTTTACGTATTTCATAGTCGCAAATTGCCACGTCAGCCTCTCATAAAGTCAGTGCGGGATGCTTTCACCTGATCAAGCAAGGTCAACGGCGTATGGCAGGGCCTTAATGTCACATTTCTATCAGTGGATAGATAGGTTAATGATACCGGCCAAAAGCGGCAACAGAAATACCATCATGTGTGAAAATTTCAACTGTCTAACTATCACGATTTATGAGATACAGCCTAAAAAAGGAAATTCAAAAACGACCAAAGAAAATCACATTTGTTGTATGGAGCCCCTTTTAATTTTTTTATTTTTATTTTTTATCTACCTATACTGTCCCACTACTGGGCAAAGGTCTCCCCCATTTCCTTCCAGATATCTCTATCCCCCGCAACCTCAGGCCTCATTTGAGGAGCGGTGGCCTCCTGCCCTTAAATACAAATAAAAAAATAATATTTGTAGTTTATTTGACGACGCGGTAGCCGAGTTGGTAGTGACCCTGCCTTCGAAGCTAGCGGCCCCGGGTTCGAATCCCGGTAAGGGCAAATATATGTGTGATTGGCACGAATATTTGTACCTGACTCTTGGATATTTCTATCAATATAAGTTTTTATTTCTCTATATAAGTATGTATATCGTTGCCTAGTACCCATAACACAAGTTTCGAGCTTAATTTGGGGCTAGCTCAATTTGTGTCCATCTTGTAGGACTGCATTCTGTAGCACAGCTGAAAGGCCACTTTTTCATAACGGTGGTGGTGTTCCTACATAAAATCTCTACTGCCAAAGTGTGTATGTGTGTTTATGTGTATTTGAACAGCGGAAAAAGCAGTTAACCCTGAACTACATACAGCAAGTGAAGGCAGCGAACGAGGAACGCCGCAGGCGAATGCAGGAGACGCAAGCGTGGAACTTTCAAGTGTACCCTAACCTGTACTCCAACACGCAGAAGGTTGTTTTTGTAGCGTAGTTTGTACTTGAGAGCTTAAAAAAAACAATCTGGAAAAAAAATATTTTGTAGAAATTTTTTTTTATGAAAAATGTTTTTTTTGTTAAAAAAGTAAGTTACTGAAACTTTTGTAACTTAAAAATAGTTTTTGTTGAACTAAATAGTAAAAAAGTTACAGTAAGGGGACAAAATTGCAGTAGCACGCGCACCTCAATCTTCACAGTCGTCGTATTATTTTTGGAGCCGTTTTAAATTTTTTATCAACTTTGGCGCTAGTGTGAATGCCAGTGAACTCTTTTTTGTACGAAGAAATATTTAGTACGAGGACTAAATTCACAGTTCAATGTCCTCAGTACTCACGGTAGACATGCCGCGTGTCTGTGTGTGTGTGCAACCAGTAACTGATTGGTTCATGTAAACACGTACGTGCGGAAAGTCTTAAGCGCGATTTTCTATCATGCTCTATTGCAATTTGAGACTGCTACTGGACTTCTGTCCCCGACCGTACAATGCACGAACATTTTTGATTTTGAGAAGTAAAACGTCGTCCATTCAAGTATTACGTAAGCGCTTGAAGGGCGCGGGGGGTCTTTGCTTTGCTTATTTTTGATGACATGGTGGGAGGGGAATCGATATCGTGATTACGTCAGCAGTTATTTACTTTTTACACAAATGGCAACCCACAAATCATTAAATTCCTCTATCATAAGCCTATTTGCTATTACAAAAGTACGGGCCTCGAGCTTGTAGTGGAAAACTTTATCAAATAAAAAAAAAAAAAGCCTATTTGCTAACTGCTGCTCACGAATCAATAAAAAAATAGAATATATTAAAAGAAAAATGCATATTGGTACCATTGATTACGTCAGCATGGAAGGGGGGGGGGAAGAGGTTTACTTACTTTTGCTGACAAGGGGAAGGGGGGGGGGTAAATAATTGCTTAAGTAATACTTGAATGACGACCCCATAGCGCACTACACAGACCAAAGCTTAGGTTATGGTTTGGTGGACCAGATTGCATGATGTCTTAAGTAGATATTGGTTTGGAATGTTAACATCTTTAGTTTTCTCTGGTCTATTGCAATTATGGTCTGCAATTATTATATTTATCATTATGCATGATTGGAATTTAAAAGTAAGCTTACCGACATGACGTGGTAATAAAAAATAAAAACAAAAACGGTTAACTCATTTGATTGGTCGCAAAAATGTTCTATTTTAATGTTCTAATCATATTAAGCTACCATGGTCAATAACATTAGAAATAAAAAACATTAAAAAAAAAATTAAAAAAAAATTAGTACTTCTTATTTTTTTTAAATACATTGGTAATTATCCCGTTTTATAACCTAATTCTTACATATTTCTTTTGTTTTTATTTTGCTTATGGTTTGCATTAAGTACTATAAAACTTTCAAGAAATTATTTGATTTCATTTGTAGATACTTGTTATGAATTGTTTTTTGGTAAGACATATTGGCTTCTTTTATAAATTACTGCTGGCTGTAAAGAAACGCTTACACGTAGATTTAAAAATGGTTTGTGACACATAAAAAATATGGATGATTCCTATTTTCTATGTATGAGTGCTTATTGTTTCATTCAAAGACTTTGTTAGCTGTAATCTGTATCTGCTAAGGCCCGAAATTCATAATCGATCCTAACCCGTCATCCGCGGTTTTGGATCGATATATCATGTCATAATATGTCAAGCTTTACAACTACAATGACATATTGATCCAAAACCGCGGATAACGGATCAGGATCGATTAGTAATTTCGGGTGTAAGAGAATTACTGAGAGAGGTCGCGCTCTTGATTCGCTTGTCTAAAAATTTATTTGGCCAAAAGTGACCTTTGGTTTGGGCACTGTCTAATGCGCGATGACCCTTTCTTTAACAAAGCTTCATTAAAATCGTAATTTAGCTATACTAAGGGCTAGCGCTTACATACAACTGTTGCATCGACTAAACTGTTTCGTCGAGTTGTGTACTTTTCGTGATTTCTACTCAACTGAACAGTTTAGTTGATGGAAGTGCGTATACAATCGATTTTATATCTTCTCAAATCGACCAGTCTTTATTCAGCAACGCTCGAGTCAAGGTGTTTACAAACCATGTCAATTAACAACAAAGTTTTAGTTTGTGCTTTGCTTTATAGAAATTTTAAGAGAGATAAAAAAAGAAGATACTGTGTACATCCTGTACTTAGTGATAGATTATCTAGTGGAATATTTCATACGTTACATTCTAAGCTGAAACTGACTGTTTAGTCGATGGTCTGCGCACATCAATACAATGCAATACAAATTGAGCGCTTGATAGATAGTTGTCCCACTTTTAAATCAAAAGCAAATCGATATAGCTTTTTGACTTTTTTGTCGAACAACTATCGAGTTGACTGTATGTGCGCTTTAATATATTCTTTTAAACATATGATACACAACAAAATAGTTGTTCAACTAAAAGTTGTATGTAAGCGCTAGTCGCTAGTCCCTTAGTCGGTAAAGGTTTTAAATCAGGATTTTAATTTATAATAGTCATTAGTCAGTGATCGGAATTGACAGAAGATTTCATGACGTAATGTTAACATGGATATGCCTCACAATCCCGGTAATTACGAATTTACTATGTACCGATTGTATAAACTTGTAATATTGTTGTAAGTGATTACATCGTTTATTCACCTATAATAAAGAACACTAGCTCTTCCCCGTGGTTTCACCCGCGTGGGCTAAAGATTATCGCGATAAAAAGTAGCCTATGTCCTTTCCCAGGCTCTAGTCTATCTCTGTACCAAATTTCATTTAAATCGGTTCCGTAGTTTAGGCGTGAAAGACAGACAGACAGAGTTACTTTCGCATTTATAATATTAGTAGGGATAAGGTGGTTTTGTTATTTTTGTCTTGTTTACCGGCGCTTGCCAGAAAGGGCCTGTTCCGACACGGTACACAAATATGCTCAAATTAATCAATCAAAATCAAATCAATCAAAAATATGTTTATTTAATAGGATACATTGTGATCACTTTAAAACGTCAACTTAAAACTAGCTACGCCTGTTCCAACCCCCTTTCGCCGGCAAAAGAACAGGCAAGAAACGCCCGGCAGGTAATTTTTTTGGCGCGATCACATTGACAATTTTATTCTTATTACTAATTGATTGAATTGGAGCAAGTTCACTAAAATCCCAAGCTCTTATTTTGTCATCTAATAGTACGATATTAGAGTACGAATTAGAGTATAAATCCATGAATTTCTGTCAAACTATGTTACATATTACGTCTATGTGAATTAATTTAAACATTAAGATTCATCAGGATTGTTTATAAATTCTGAGATTCCGCGATTTTCGAAAACGTCTTATCCATACAATGATAGCGTTTGAGGTTCCGATCACTGGTCTTTAGCCCTTACTGTATTTATATGCGTTATTATTACGGCTGTAAATATATGCAAGCCTTGCATGGCCTGAGCATGCTTCGATGATGTGGTCAGTAAAGGAAAAGACATGTATTCAATAACTAGTTGCGCCTCGCGGTTTCACCCGCGTCTTCCCGTTATCCAGCAGGAACCTTTTTCCGGGATAAAAAGTAGCCTATGTGGTAAAGCAGGATATAAGCAATCTCCATTCCAAATTTCATTCAGATCCGTTCTATGGTTTTTGCGTGAAAGAGTAACAAACATCCATCCATCCATACATACTCTCAAACTTTCACGTTTATAATATTAGTAGGATCATCCCTAGCCCTTGAAAGTGACCAATAAATTGTAGGGAACAAGGGAAATAAAACCTAATCGCGGAAAGATAAGGTCGACTTTTAACTGTAAGACGTTATTAGTGACTGGAATTTTTCTAGTACCCTCATGTTAAGAATCTGTCGCTGAGCACCTATCGGTGTGTTCCGGCAGCCTCACTTGAGAGCCAGTTCCCAGTCCAGGTGTAGCGTGACGCCACCATCGACCACATCGTCACTTTACATCAGGTGACTTGTGATCAAACGCTACCCTGTAAATAGTAAAAAAAAGTCAAGATGGGTCCAGGTTCGGAACTCTCTTGTAGTTCTTTCATGTCTTTTTCTTTCACTCGTTACTGTCAAATCGCAGAAACCCATTTTCGGCTTAACTTGGTCGTGCTATATAATTATTTTTGATGATGGGTATTTATTGTACATTCAGAGAAAAAAGTGGTTTGACATTTTTAACTATAAAGTATATAAGATTGTTTTCGTGTTTGAGTTTTTGTCGTACTTATTCTGATTAATTGTGAATTTTGCTATAATTTAGTGGATTGTTTTGTTTTTCTTTTAGTGATTTACTTTTGTCTAATATACAATTTTTAACTATTTTTTAACTAAACCTTTTTTTGACAAGGTTATTTAATAAGTCCTAGAGTTTTAAACTAACTAACTAGCTAAAATCATTAATTACTATTTAGTTTTATGTATGTAATTATTCATGCCATTTGAAAGTATTTACGCATGCTGTAAACCTTCTCTAATGCTGGGGCCACACTAAGGTCAACGTCAAGGGAAATGTCAATGCCTATCATCACGATAAATGTTGCGTTAATTATCAACGCTAACGCTATTATGTGAGTGGCTACACTTGAGCGGTCAACGTGAATGCACTTGAGTTATCGGCTAACGTCAAACGCCAATGTGAATGCCGCTGTCCAATGTCGTGGCCACACTTATGTCAAACGTCAATCATCGCGCTATTCGGCATTTTGCGTTAGTGTGATCCCAGCATGTCCATTTCTCCACAAAAACAAAACTACCATTAATGTTGCCAGCACAAAATATGTTCTACTAATGGGTAGTTTTCTGACAGCTCAAAAACGTACCTTATTCCTAAACCATGGAACTGTGTTTGACTGTATGGTCTCCGATGACTTTGCTTATATTATTGACCAAATGCTAAAAAAAATCATGGTTAACTAACGCCATCTATTGAAAAATCTATTGAACTTATTTATTTGGTAAGAGGCGAGCAGGCTAAGGCTGATGTGCCTATATCATGCTGTGTTGAATTATAGCAATGTACAAAAGTGCCGAGAAAAGTCAATACTGTAGCAAGGAAGCATTGTTCGTTCGCAACCACATGTCCAGTCTGTTTTTAAAGGAATTCACTGAAGGTGCGTACACAGCGTCATTAGAAAACCATCCATTTTCAGTAGCAAAAACTTTTTTGTGGAAAGTTGGCAACCCAGAAATACATATGTATAAAAGTGTTTTCAACCCTTAATTTTCGACATTTTAGGTGGAGATCACCCCTTGGCATTCCAGTATGCACAATATGGGGTTCGCCTTCAACCGAACTGTGTGGAACAATATTATGGAACTTCAGGTTTGTTAATGGTGTCGATTCGGTTTTGCATTCTCTAAGACTAAACTAAGTTGGACAGGTCTAATAGTATTGCTGTCTTCTTCTAACCACTGAAGTAAAAAAGGGACAGCATTACTTTTACCTGTCTTACTTAGTTTAGTTTTAGAGAATGCAATACCGAATCCAAATATCACAATAGGCAACTGGACAGTAACCACATTTTTTTTAATATATTTTTTTACTACTTACTGCGTAGTGTTTGACCACAAGTCACCTGATGTTAAGTGACGATGCGGTCGATGGTGGCGCCACGCTACACCTGGACTGGGAACTGGCTCCCAAGTGATTCAAATTGCATTTGGTACAGAGATTGTCTAGAGCAGTGGATCTTAAGGTTTTAGTGATAAGGGAACATTGCCAAACTTTGTGTCTTGCTGTGGACCACCAACTGTTTGCAGGTAACGTGACCTCTGCTGACTCTCTTAGAATGCGACGTGCCGCACGACGTTGTGTCGCTCGCTGTCTCTTATTCAATACTTTTAGCCACTTCTGGTGCTACCAGGGACCACCAGGGGTCCACGGACCACCAGTTTAGAACCACTGGTCTAGAGCCTAAGAAGGGACATAGGTTACTTGAACTGTAGCCCACTCGGGTGGAACCGCGGGGAACAGCTAGTGTATCGTATTTTTTTTGTTATTTAGGATAAGTTCTGCTCCTACGACGACTACAACTGGGACTACTCTCTGCTGCGGCTGTCGCAGAACCGTCCGCACCGGAACAAGTTCACGGTGGCGCTGTGTAAGGGACCGCGCGTCTTCCACATTGGCGAGTGGTGAGTTTCCCGTACTTGTCCCACGTTTCTGCGGCGCATCGACCATGTTCATGGAGGCGGGCACTGATGGTTTTGAAGCCATCATGCGCAAAAAAGTCGCGTCTCTTTTTTTTTTTGCAGAACACGTGCGAGTGGCAACAGCATTCTGGAAGCTATTGTAGACAGATATGACTGTCCAATTCTGAATCACCACATTCGGGTGTTGGTCAAGTGGCATAATTACACATTATGTTAATTGATCAGCTCACGGATGTGGTGTGAAAACTTCAGAATTGGATTTTGTTACCTATTTTAATTTATGTATGTATTTTATTTACTTGATGTTTTGATTTGTTAATTTTTTAATTGTTTTTAATGTATCTCCGTGTCTTAATAAATAAATGATATTATATATTATTATTATCATACAAAGAAATAAAATTGACATGTCAGTTTGTAATGTCAAAAATATCTGGATAATGCCCGGGCCACACTAAGGTCAAAGTCAAGGGAAATGTCAATGCCTATCATCGCGATAAATATTGCGTTAATTATTAACGCTATTATGTGAGTGGCTACACTTGAACGGTCAACGTGAATGCACTTGAGTTATCGGCTAACGTCAAACGCCAATGTGAATGCCGCTGTCCAATGTCGTGGCCACACTTATGTCAAACGTCAATCATCGCGCTATTTAACGGCATTTCCCGTTAGTGTGGCCCCAGCAGAACCGAGCTTTGCTTGGTTGTTTTCGTTTCAACTAATTTGAGAAGGACAGACTAAAGTTTGTTTGGAAATTGTCATTCCTTGATCCATTGACTCAAAACCAGTACAAATGAACCATAAAGTAAATCATTCAATACATATTATTTTATTTTTTGAAAACTTTTAAAGTTTGTATGGTTTTTTTATTCCTTCAGTTGATTTACTTAAAAGTTGGTACAAATCCCTTACTTATTATAAATGCGTAAGTAACTCTGTCTGTCTGTTGTTACTCTTTTACGCCTAAACTACTGAACCGATTTTAATGAAACTTGGTACGGAGATAGTTTGAACCCTGAGGAAGGACATAGGCTACTTTTTATCGCGATAAACTGTAGCCCACGCGGGTGAAACCGCGGGGAACAGCTAGTAAACTATAAAGTAGAAGATGAAACACGTATTTTTTATCTTTTCAAAATCACCCCTAGGTGGTGTGCAATGGCGTTCTAATGTTTGTACGACACATCAAGTCCACGCAGGCGAAGCCGCGGGGAACAGCTAGTGACTTAATAAATGTGCATCATCACTGTTCCAGCGGCTTTCACCACAAGAAGTCCAACTGCAACGCGTCGACGGTCATCAGCAAAGTGCAGAAGCTGCTGAAGAACGCGAAGCAGTACATGTTCCCGGGGCGGGTGGTCGCCACCGCCATCGCGGGGGGCGCCAAGCAGAACAAGAGACTCACTAAGGGGAACGGGGGGTGGGGCGATCTGAGGTAAGTGTACATCGTTGCCCCACGTTGGGCGCCACTTTTTCTTTCTTTTTTTTTATGGCGGGTGGTGCGAAGCAGAACAAGAGACTCACTAAGAGAAACGGGGGGTGGGGCGATCTGAGGTAAGTGTACATCGTTGTTCCACGTTGGGCGCCACTTTTTATTTCTTGTTTTATGGCGGATGGTCGCCACCGCCATCGCAGGAGGCGCCAAGCAGAACAAGAGACTCACTATTTTTTTTTTATATATATATTTCTTTTTTTCACAGGGATCACGAGCTGTGCACAAATATGACCAAAGTTGGTCGCGAGGCGAGAAAATTCTACTACACCTTATAATCTTAGCAGAAATATGAATCATTCATGTACAATACGAATATAGTATTTATGTACGCACTTCACTCGGTATAGCGTGTTTGTTTAGCGGAATAGCTGGCTTCATAAACGCTAACAAGGAAATTAAAATTTAAAAAATCCCTGACATATTGGACCGATTTTTATCAAACACTCGCCCGTAACTCGCCTTTCATACAAAAAAACTAAATTGAAATCGCTTCATCCGTTCGCGAGCTACGGTGCCACAGACAGACAGACAGACACGTCAAACTTAACACCCCTCTATTTGCGTAGGGTTAAAAAAACGCTACCCTCTAAAAAATAATTTCAATAAAATCTACGGGGGGTACTTGTCTGACGCATAGGCGAAGCGTTCCGTACTGAGTGCGTGGCCGCGGACCCGTTCGTTTGTGATTGTGTGCGTGAAAAGTGCGTGCGTACACGGTGCCGCTACTCACGCACACATTCAAACCGGCGGCCGATTTGTATAAAGCTAAACTACTACTCTTTTCTATGGTAATAGGCTGATGGGAATGGACAGCTTTGCTATATGAACACGCTACGCTGAAGTGCCGAATACAGCTGGTTGCGTAAAGTTTTAGCCGAATACAGCCGTCTGCGTAAAGTTTTAGCCGGATAGAGCTAACTGTAGCCAACCGTCGGTTATTAACCGTTTAAAAAAATAATAACAATTGACAACCGATGTGGCGCAATGGGCGGATAGCCGACTGTGAAGCGTGAGGTCGCGGGTTCGATTCCCGCAACAGGACAAATATTTGTGCAGTGAATAAAAAAAAAGCGCAAGTATTTGTTCTGTGGATCCCCGATCCTCGTAGTTTCTGATACCCTAGATACAGGGAAACCTAGTTAGGGGTCAGAGCCTATGTATGTGATTGTGCGGGCATTATTATTATTATTTTTTTTAATTAATGTGAAACAATATGAAAAGAACAGGCACGTTGGTGTTGGTAAACGCCACAGGACAATGGAACTTAAATAATCCATTGACAATAGGATTTTAAATGATCAATTGCATTTTAAAAGTAGTGTTATGAATTTTAAAATGAAAAGACTATGCACGATTACCCGTCCTAAGTGAATGAGATGCAAATTGTATAATTTTGAATTATTTTTGTATTTTCTTTAAACTGAACAACTTTTGACTCATTTTATATTGCTATCCTGAACATCCTACTAATATTACAAACGTGAAAGTTTGTGAGTACGGATGGATGGATGTTTGTTACTCTTTCACGCAAAAACTACTGAACGGATCTGAATGAAATTCGGAATGGAGATAGCTTATATCCTGGATTAACACATAGGCTACTTTTTATCCCGAAAAAATGTGTGTGAGTGTAACCTTTACGCGTGATTGAAGTAAAACTTCTTTGGCGTTGACGGCATATATCACTGAAATGGTAAAATAATTAATTTGGTTTGATTTATGCGCTCCTTTCTCCCGCATACTTGCAAAATGTGGAATGAGCTTCCCCCACAAGTGTTTCCGCTGTGCTACAGATTGCAATCCTTCAAGATGGGTGTAAAAAGAGTTCTTAAAGGTCGGCAACGCATCGGCAGCTCCCCTGGTGTTGCAGATGTCCATAGGCGACGGTGACCGCTTTCCATCAGGCGGGCCGTCAGCTTGTTTGCTAATCTATTACATAAAAAAAAAAAATAGTAACAACTTAAATAATAAATATCATATAATAATTTAATTATTTTTATTATTCATTTATTTATTTATTTAATAATCAGCACGGATACACCACTTACACTAATTATAATACATAATATGTCAAAACAAAAAATAAAATAGGGTCTAATAATTATCAGAATCACAATTAACTTAGATTAAAATACAATATAATAGAATAGAAACATTAATAGAATAGAAAACAATGGAAAAATAGAACAATTGTAGCATAAAGATTATTAACATATAAAGACACCACTATCACGCATTCGCCTCGCAGTACTTCAAGCATTCATGTGCTTAACAAAGATTATTCCAATGTTATATTAATATTAAATTATTCATTCGGAACAGGTACTTGAATGTCATCATAATATCTTACGTATCTGTCTAGTTTCCGCTATTTTTAAATAAAGAAGCGCGCGCAGCTAAGCGTTACTTCCGTCAGAAAAAAAATCTGAGTTACTCCCTAGTCGCGCCTAAAAAAGTTTTACTTCAAAAGGTTCCTGCGGGATAACGGGAAATCGCGGGGCGCAACTAGCTTCACGATAAACACGTATAATTATTTTGTAAACTTCCAGTCTTAGGTCAAAAGTTGTCCAGTGACCGAATGTGTGGTCAAAGACAAAAGTTACTGAACATAATCGAAATGGCTTTGTTCAGCAAGTTTTGTCACTGACTACAACAATTTGGATTCCACGAGTCGCAACACATTTAGCAGTATTCTTTTTCTTCGTATTTTTCTTTTCTTTTAAGTTGTATTAAAGAAGTACTTACGTTTATTAATTGCTAGGTATTTGTAGACGGAACGTCGAACACTAAAATTAGTCTCAGCGGATTTTCTGTGACAAATATCTGTTGAGGTTTTTGTAGTGAATTGAGTAAAGAACAAAATTTTATTCACTATGTACCTACTCCACTGTACCGATTTCTTTAAAAATAAGGTTGTTTATAAAATATCAGAAGGCTTTCAGACTACAATCCCTCTTATTAAAACTACGACACACATGTTGTGTGACGTCGGCTTGCGTAGGACGTGGGTTCGAATCCTACAATGAGCTTGAGCTTTCGGTGAAGGAAAACGTCGTGATGAAACCGTAGCTTGGTGGTTGGGTATTTTCTAGTACTCGCCTGGCTAGCTACCACCCTCTTGTTAAGAATCTGTCGCCGTGCACCTATCGCTGTGTTCCGGCAGCCTCACTTGAGAGCCAGTTACCAGTCCAGGTGTAGCGTGGCGCCATCTTCGACCACATCGTCACTTAACATCAGGTGACTTGTGATCAAACGCCACCCTGTAAATAGTAAAAAAAAAAAAAAAGAAAACCTATACAAAAATACATACTCAAGAGATTTATCATTTGAAGGGTCCACTGCAATAATGATGAATGTCCTTTAACTTTAGTTGTGAGATAATTGGGTTTTAAATTTATAAACGGTGTGAAAAAACTCAGAGCCGATGATTATAAAATGTTATTATTGTCGTGAACACCTGTGACGTTGAGCGTTCTAGCCGTGTAGCCAAAATATTTAAAACATATTTATCACGAGACTGCAAAATTCAAAATTCAATAATGTTTATTCAATAGGATACATTGTGATCACTTTAAAACGTCAACTTAAAACTAGCTACGCCTGTTCCAACCTCCTTACGCCGGCAAAAGAACAGGCAAGAAACGCCCGGCAGGTAATTTTTTTGGCGCGATCACATTGACAATTTTATTCTTATTACTAATTGATTGAATTGGAGCAAGTTCACTAAAATCCCAAGCTTTTTTTTTTGTCATCTAATAGTCCGATATTTTTTATTTAGCTTTACTAATAAGAAGATTTCTCTTGTTTGGTTGTACACATTGGGATATGGGAACATGAATATTAACGAGTTGCGGGATCACAACCAAAGCAGACCAGACCCCACAAGCAGCACCCGTTCACGAGTTGACGCATGTGCCAGCCATCGCTCTCCTCGACCATATGAGAGGGAAGAGGGCGACCCGACACATGACGCCGCTGCAAGCAAAGTCACTTTCGTGAGCATGACTGTTTTGGCTGTTTACCGAGAATGGTTAGAATAGGGGAAATAGGGAGAATAGATAGATAGAAAGAAAGATAGATGAATTAACTACAATCCCAAGCTTGTTTGTCATCTAGATAGTCCGATATTTATTGCGAGCGATATTGTTAAGTTTGCTAACAAGATTTCTAAATATAATGTTATGTGACAGAATGGTATTACTCGTTATGATTTAAAAAAAATTCGACATTCATCATTATTGCAGTGGACCCTTCATTTAATATCTGAGGGTGACGAACGCAGTGCATTGCCGCGTAGGATTGTGAACTTGGTAACGCTGAGCTGCAATGAATGGGCAAGTGTGACGCTTACCATCACGTGAGTGACTTGCTCGTATCGTAACTCAATTACAAGATTGAATAAAGCTTGATGGCCGTAGTTTTAGAGAATGCAAAACCGAATCGCCAAAATTTACTGTTAAGTGCTATGTGATTTATAATAATCAGTAAAGGAAAAAGACATAGAAGTATCCCTAGATATGAACTAATTATCATCAATAAACACTTAGCACTTGACTAAACAATGTATGACGACGCGGTAGCCAAGTTGGTAGTGTCCCTGCCTGCGAAGCTAGCGGTCCCGGGCTCGAATCCCGGTAAGGGCAAATATATGTGTGATGAGCACTAATGTTTGTACCTGAGTCTTGGATATTTCTATCTATATAAGTATTTATTTCTCTATATAAGTATGTATATCGTTGTCTAGTACCCATAACACAAGTTTCGAGCTTAATTTGGGGCTAGCTCAATTTGTGTGCAATTGTCCCCGATATTTATTTATTTATGAAAGTATGTATATTATAGTCTATAGCGGCCATTAGTAGAACTTTGCTGTCAGTTTTAATTTTACTAATTATTTATAGTCGGAGAGCTTTCTGGTATTTCATAAATATCCATGTTTAAATGTATTATTATAGTTTATCCTATTTTAAATAGACTTTATATTAAATGTTTTTCCTTAACTAGTTCGAACACAAAAAATATAGTAATACGTTTAATAATGTAATACGATAGTTATGAATTGAAAATGGTGCATACACATTTGTATTAATAATGGTAAATTTTAACGTTAGTTGTTAATACATCGAATATTATAATCGGAATCAGAGATATAGAATAAACTGGAATACCACTCGATTGACGCGCTCCTTTCTCCCGCGTACTTGCAAAATGTGGAGCTCCCTTCACAAGTCTTTCCGCTGTGCTACAGACTGCAGACCTTCAAGATGCAAAGCACCTAGTGTTGCAAAAGTCCATAGGCGACGGTGATCATCAGGGGTGTCTGTTTGTTTGTCACACTGCTACATAAAAAACATAACGCGAACAAAATGTCGTCAGTTAGAGCAATCTCATTTTGGGCGGCCTCACAGCACAGTAGTACGTCACATGATATGCGGTATCTGGTTTAATTTATATCTTTGGTCGGAATAGATGAAAAGGTATAAATATTTAGTAAAAATTGAATAATTGTGTACATTGTTATTGTACTGTAACTTATGGCATGTAAATACGAAATCAATTTAAACTACACGTGCAAAATTACCTGAACAACTTTTGTTCTGAGCAATTTTTTTTTTTGTTTTGTTATGGCGTCACACGATTAGTGTATTTGCCAGTGTAAAGTGTAAAAGATTTCACACTCAGAGAGTTAAATCAAGTTTAAATGATGATGATGAGATGATGGGATGAGGATAGTGTTTAAGTAAAGTAGTGGCGCTTTACTTAAACTTTACACGGACTTTTTTGGAGCAACTTGAAAAGTCACATTCACAACTTTATTTCAATTTCCCACACTCGTACACATTAACGAACACATAATGGTAAATAATCCACCAATATTACACATTATCACTCAAACAAACACAAGTTTTGGAAATAAAAACAAAATTTTCACGTTGACAACTCAATTGCCGCCAAAAAAGTCTTCTGTGCAATTTGAAACTTTCCTAAGTATTTTTTTTTCAATAGTTTCCTTGTTCAGAACGTTTTGTAGCAGATTTTATGATGCCACAAAATGGTCGTTTTTAGAAAATTGGAGATTCTAGTATGTAAAATAAAAATGTTGATTTGATAGCAAGTTATACGAAATATATAATACTAATATTATAAATGCGAAAGTAACTAACAGTCTGTTCGTTCATTACCATTACACGCATAAACAGCTGAACCGATTTAGATGAAATTTGGTAGCAATTTTCATCGATTTTAAACTAACGTTTCGGTGATCTAGAGACTTGAAACTTTAAATATAGCCTAGAACTCGATGACAATATCTTCGAATAACGCTAAAAAGCAGAAAATGATTGTTTATATATAATTTTATCTTGTTTTTAAAAGGAACTAAAAGTGTAAAATGTAACTTTTTTTTTTCGCATGCAATGTCCTTCTTACACTTCTTTTAGCAGACATTATTTTATATTACACTGTTTAGTTCTTTTTTAAAAACAATTAAACTAAAACAAAATAAACTTTATTTTTTTAATTTTGTAAAGTTATTGGTTTGAGTATTAAACCTTCATAAGTTCATTTACACCACTTACCTCTATAAATATATTAAAAAGGTGGCTTTAAAAAAACAAATAATTATCGCACAATCGCGTTCAAACCATTAATGTTATAATTTACTTAGAGTTGATAAATGTAAAAAAAAACTAGTCAAAATAACGCTTAGAATTTTTAACAATTTGTTTTTTGTTGTACAGTTGCAATGGTAGATATAGAATAAACTAGACAACGCGAGTCTTTGGCAAAGGTCTAATTTTTACGGTGCATAATTCAGTCGGATGTCGGCCGGCTTCAAGGTAGCACGTCTGACATACAAAAAAAAGTTATTAATTGCGAATTAGTAAACTGTAAAAATTAGTTTCGTTCCATCATAGACAAAACACGCTTGTTTTTCATACAAAAACGTAGTTGAGATATCTAGTTGATTCTATATCTGTTGTTGCAGTAGATAAAAACCGGGAGAGTGGATTTTGACAGGCAATTAAAAAAATAGTTCAAGCATTTTTGATAGATGGCGTAAGCGATACATGGATCGAGTTCGATAGAAAACAAAACTTTCAATTTCGTTTATCCAATCTGTCATGTTTTATTTGTTGTTATTTAACGAAAACGTAAGACTCATGTCGCGTTTCAATAACCGATCTATCCACGGTTTGCCCTACTGGAGATGGAAATTTGACATAAGCTCCATAGAAGTAATGTCAAATTTATGTCAAACCGTGGACAGATCCGTTATTGAAACGGGTTGCAAGTGAAGTGCAGTGACAGTTGGTTAGTGGCAAATGCGCGGTCTTCCGCCGCTGAACCGTGTTTGGGCACCGGTGCCTTTGCTTGTTTCATTAAACAGTCAACGACAAAAGTAAAAAACTGCTGATGTAAATGTGCTGTGTACTGCCGGTGTTTTACATCAGTAATAAATTTTTTTACCACTTTCTAGATAACCTTTGTCCACAAAACAACACACATGATGTTAATTGAAAGGTTGGTGTTAAAGATTATGAAGGTAATTGAAAAAATTGTGATTGTTCAGCGACTTTAATTTTGTCGTTGACTGAACAGATGCTATACAAAAAGATATTCTTCATGTATAGCTAGCGCCATCTATCCATCGTTTAGGAACTAGCGTTGCCCATCGATAGCTGACTATCGATAGTTAATCGATAGTCTATCGATAACCATCCAATCGCAAAACTATCGATAGGTTATGCTTCGCGGGCAGCAATACTGTCATAGTATCGATGCTATCAATAGTATTGCCTCGTTTTAACCTATCGATAGTATGGTTTTTTCAGATGAAAACTATCGACAGTTTTACCATCGATGGTTCGGCAACACTATTAAGAACTATGTTTTTTCAACTGTCAGAAAACGTCCCATTATTATTAAAGGTGTAAAGAATAAACGCGCAAAAACGAACGTAACCGTGCACAAAGTGAGAATTTGTGCACTAGAACCTTTTTTTCATAACCTCAACGGTTAACAAAACAAGCCTTATGTCAAAGAGGTACTGATAATAAAATAGAAATTGTTAATAATTTTATGTACAACTGAATTCGCTTTTAGAGTTAAATGTATAGAGCAAAATGATAAGCAGTGTGGGATGCGATAGTTTAAACGTTTGTATTAAAAATATATTATATAATAAACAGTTTTGTTTTATATGCGTTTTTTTTATTTTTACCCTAGCAACCCAGCCCAGTCGTACTTTGACAGATTTTTCGCTATAAAAATGGGGGGAAACCCCATAGGAAATGGGTATTGCCAGGTGATACGAAATTCACCGGGTCATATAGTAAATGCGAAAGTAACTCTGTATGTCTGTCTGTCTCGCTTTAACGCCTAAACTACTGAACCGATTTACATGGGATTTGGTACAGAGATAATCTAGAGCCTGAAAAAGGACATGGGGCTACTTCTTATCTCGATGTAGCCGAAGCGAGTGTAACCGCTATTGTTATATATAATCAAGTAGGTAGGTAATGAAAAGAATAATTATTTAAACAAACTAATTTTAATCAAATATAAAAATACACACTCTCATTTCTTACACAGAAGTATAATAACAGTAAAACTTAAGTACCGCATCTTATTTCTACCGTACGTTCCTTCTACACAATACATTCCGGCACATTTATTATGGAGCTAAAGAAGTTCAATAGGTACGGTCAGCGCCTCTAGCCAAGATGCATTCTGCAATCGTTGACGCTAATAGAAAACAAGAAAAAAGTATTGGTTTGACATATTTCTGACCACGTGACTTAGCGTTGAAATATGTCGACAATATGGCGTCAACGACAAGGAAAAGGAGTGACATCAAGTACTAAATATGTATATGAAAAAGTAGATTGACTCTTATTTGAGCATTTTTTTCTTCAACACATCTGGCAACCCTACCTAAGGTCTGTTTCTGTTTTGACCCTTGTTTCTTTAATATTGCTAAATTAGCGTTAACGTTTTTAGAATGCATTTTGGCTAGGCCTTAAGGAAGTATTAATGTCTGCAGTGCGATTCTAATTCACACGGAAACACTTCCGAACACGGATTCGGAAAAGTTTCCGCAACAATTTTGTAGACTCGATTAATTAATCTGAATTTGGAAACTGATATTTTTAGTTGACAAACCAGCTGTTCAATCACGGAAAATTTTCCGCCACCTATTTGCTCTCGGTAAACGTTTCCTTCCGTGAAGCGAAAGTGACGTCAAATCCGACACGGAAACTTTCCGAGTGAATTAGAATCGCACTGCTGGTCACATAATGAGATACAAAATCCACAATTCTGAGCGAACACTAATTTATTTAAGCCTCAATTTTACTATACCCAATTTTATATACAATTTCACGCAACATCTGGATTGAGTACTGGCTCTCGAGTGAGACTGCGGGAACACACGCGCTTGGCGACAGATTCTTAACTTGTGGATGGTAGCTAGACAGGCGAGTACTAGAAAATATCCTACCACCACGCTCATTGTAGGATTCACCACTAACAAACCATCATTTCTTCGACCTATCCTACTAATATTATAAACGTGAAAGTTTGTGAGTATGGATGGATGGATGTTTGTTACTCTTTCACGCAAAAACTACTCAACGGATCAGAATGAAATTTGGAATAGAGGTAGCTTATACCCTGGATTAACACATAGGCTACTTTTTATCCTGGAAAAAGGTTATAACGGGAAGACGCGGGTGAAACCGCGGGGCGCAACTAGTTCGGCTATATTACTGATTCCAATAAAACTGAGGCTTAAAAGTAGTGTCTATTTCTAGTACATCTATTCTCATTCATCATTGATTCTCTTATACCCTGCTTTGTCAGACAAACTCGCTTCCCATTTCTTGGCTACAGTGCAATAAAGCTGCATGGCAGCTTTGGCGTCTTCTACGGAGCTGTGCTCGCCGTGCTGAATGTCTATGCCCAGTATCTCTTTAGCTAGACGTTTCAGCGATGGTGTACAGCCTTTTGTTATCTGAAAAAAGATTGGTAACAATTTAGGAAAATGGCATTCATCATCCATATCTTCTTGTAATATAAAAAAATTTTGTATTACAGTGTTTGTTCCCAATCACCTTTGAAATGGCTTGACCAATTTTATGAAATTCTTTGTGTATATTTGTTATGTCTGAGAATAGGTAGTAGGATTTTTTAATATGCCTACGTAATAAGGGTGATCAGTTTTTTTTATTGCGATAGAGTATAATCTACGTGGGTGCAACCGCTGAGAACAGCTAGTAATATTAGAAGATGTTATAAAGAAGAGCAATGGCTGATACGGATGAGTGTCTTACTACTTCCTGGCTTCTAGAGTGGTGGACAACTGGAACAGACTACCAGAAGACGTTGTGTCGGCACTTTCAGTGAATTCCTTTAAAAACAGACTGGACAAGTGGTTGCGAATGCTTCCTTGCTACAGAATTGACCTTTCACTGCACTGTTGTACATTGGTATAATTCAACACAGCATGATATAGGCCTCAAGCTGCTTGCCTTTTACTAAATATAGTATAAAATTATAGTGAAAATACACAATTTCATGCTTACTTTTCTAAACGGTTTATATCTAGACGTGTCCCTGATATTCCTCTTAGGATGAGACAAGAATAACACACTCATGTCATTCTTCAGTGAATGACCAACTAATATACGGCCTTTTATTAATTCTGCAACCTCTTTTTGTACAGTCATAAAGTCTTCTCCGTTGAGCATATCCTCTTTTCTGACACCGCTCACGCTGGTTCTGTAGTCTTTGACCTCTTCCCGCGCTTTCACAAACTTGTCGTAAACACAGTCGCCGAATTTGTTTACAATCGAAACGCGAGCAAGCATGTGGTCGTTGCCATCGTAACCCACTCCAACCATTTCGCAATCCATAGCAAGGAATTTAGTCAATTGGTTTTTTTTGTCACGTCTAGCATCGTTTTTATCCGGTTCGTTTTCAGTTTCGCCCGGCAAACTGTTTTCTTGCGCCAAGTTCATAGTTTTGACGTTTTTGGTCGCGCTCGAAACTTCGTCTTTTGGCTTTTTCTTTCGAGATCTACGGAAAGCTGCTGAGTAAATGTCTTTCTTATTCTCTTGGTCAGCTTTTTCCGTCTTTTTATCCATGATGAGGGTGCTCGATAGTAATTTCTGCCAGTTTGCGTCTATTACACCACGGATTGCAACTGTTTGGTTAGGGTTTTCATTTGAATTTCTCTTCCTTTTCTTCGATGTTTCTATCATGTTTACATCAATGACTTGTTGCACTAATATCTTCAGAGCAAATAGTATACAGTAAGCCGCGTTGTATACGATTTTTAGTATAAATTCAATGAAAATCAACAAGAAATGGAGCACGTCTCGAACAAAGACATTTTTCATTTTTTGACAACGACAACCAAGCTTGGAATGAATTGACAGCGTCAAAATGCTCATGGCATTGGCATCGCGTTTGGCCGTTGGCGGTTGGATTTAGAAACTTGATTTGTGGTTTTAGAAGTAAAATATTCAAAATCAAGTCTTCTATGTTAGTAGGTGTGCTAAACTAAGACTGTGATGATGCCCGTATTACATACCCGTCAAATTTAATGAGTTATTCATGGGTAAAATTGAGATTAATAAACTAAAATACAAAATATGACTACAAATAAGTTTCAGTCGATACTTTTTTAAAGTTTGACAGTCAAACATAATTGACATATGACAAATGACATAATGACAAGACAACTGTCATTTCTAGAACAGCCTTGTCTAGATCTCGACTGCAATGCTAAGTTTGTCTTGCACAAAAATGTACACAAATGTCTACGAAAAATGTCAAAGGCTTCGACGCGGCTACGTGTTTTCCAACCAGCGATGGTGGGAGAACGAGTAAAATGTTGACAACGGCGCGCGTATCGCGAGCCGGCGAGGCAGCCAGTGTGCACTTTCTAATCGCGGCGGTCGGTTTGTGATACGAATTTATTATTCCGTGTTTACAAGGCGTCCGATAATGTCGTACGTAAAACTTTACGAGCAACTTAGTGCTCACGGTCAAGAGCACCTTATCAAGTTCTGGCCGGAACTGAGCGATAATGAGCGCGAACAATTGGCGGGAGAAATTGCGAAATTAGACTTGGAAGAAGTGAATGAAACTTTCCGCCGGGCTACCGAGACGTCCAAAGTGATTCTAGAAAAGGTAGACGACGATTTAAAGCCCATACCGCAGACGCACTACGAATCAGTACCCGGACTATCCAATGAAAAAATTGAAGAGTATGAAAACATTGGTTTAAAAGAAATTTCCGAAAACAAAGTTGGAGTCTTACTCCTGGCTGGAGGCCAAGCGACGCGACTTGGATTTGGGTACCCTAAAGGCATGTACGATGTTGGTCTTCCTTCCCACAAAACTCTATTCCAAATCCAAGCAGAACGAATTGTCCGGATTCAACAGATGGCCGCCAAAAAATATGGGAAAGAGGGTAGAATCACTTGGTATATCATGACTTCGGAACACACCAAAGAGCCAACCGCAGATTTCTTCAGAAGCCATTCATTTTTCGGCCTAAACGAAGATGACATCATATTCTTCAACCAAGGAAGACTGCCATGTTTCGATTTTGACGGCAAAATGTTTTTGGATGAGAAATACCATTTGTCGTCAGCGCCAGACGGCAATGGAGGCCTGTACAGGGCTCTGAAGACTCAGGGAATATTGCAGGATATAGCCACAAGAGGAGTTGAGCATTTACATGCCCATTCCGTTGATAATATCCTTATAAAAGTAGCGGATCCAGTGTTCATCGGATATTGCAAGAGCAAAGATGCAGATTGTGCAGCAAAGGTTGTGCAAAAGTCATCGCCAAATGAAGCCGTAGGCGTCGTATGCAGAGTGAACGGACATTACAAGGTTGTAGAATACTCCGAACTTACAGATGAAGCAGCCGAACGCAGAAACCCTGATGGCAGACTCACATTCTCCGCAGGCAACATCTGCAACCACTACTTCTCGTCCGCATTCCTGTCCAAAATCTGCAATTACGAGACTAAATTGAAGCTGCATGTTGCAAAGAAAAAGATTCCCTACGTAGACTCTAACGGAGTCCGTCAAAAGCCGGCTGAGCCGAACGGGATCAAAATGGAGAAGTTCATCTTTGACGTATTTGAGTTTGCTGAGAACTTCATTTGTTTGGAGGTTGCGAGAGATGTGGAGTTCTCCGCATTGAAAAACGCTGATTCTGCAAAGAAGGACTGCCCGTCTACAGCTCGGGACGACTTGCTGAAGCTTCACAGAAAATACATCAAAGACGCTGGCGGTTTCATTGGCGACGATGTTGATGTAGAAATCTCACCATTGTTATCGTATGGTGGAGAAAATCTGACTGATTTGGTCAAAGGAGAAGACTTTACAATTTCGCCATTCCATTTGAAGAGTATGCAGGAATCTGCCACTAACGGTGTTAACGGGAAACACTAAAATTTGATTCGTAACTAATTGGTTCAAAAAAAATTTTACAATGATTCCACATTTTAAGTGATAAAGTTAAAAAACTTCCTTATAATATATTTAAAAGAGATTGCTAGAAGAAAAATATGAATTACAGTATAAAAAAGTACCTACTGTATATAAAATGATAAAGTTTATATCAACACTAAAATTGCATACTTATTGGCAAAGATTTAAAAATTGTTTGAGAGCGAATAAAAAGTGATTTACAAGATAAAACGAGTCAATCTGCTAACGGTATGTTATAATTTAAAAAAACACTTTAAAAACGCACTGAAAAATATAAAATAATTAAATTGACTCGTATTAGTTACGATATAATGGTTAATTCAAAAAGTGTGGAGCGCTTTTTGGTTGTGTGTACTTTTATTTACCCAGTAAAAGTACACAGTACAGTACTCTCTTGCTACATAAACGAGTTACGTCCGAAAATAATAATCGATCCTGATCCGTTAACCGCGATTTTGGATCGATATGTCATTTTAGTAGTTTTATGTCAAGCCCTAATACTAAAATGACATATTAGGGGCCATCCATAAAATTACGTCACACCAATTTGACGATTTATTTACCCCTCCCTCGTTCTTGTCACAGCTGGTCACATTTGTGAGACCCCCCTACCTAGTGTGATGTCACATATTTTGAAATTTCGTGTTGTAATATTTAATATTATATTTTGAAAAAATGTGATGTCACTAAATTTGAGACCCCGCCCCGCCCCTTGTCACACAATGTCACACTTCGTCGACCCCCTCCCTCCCCCTTAACGTGTGACGTAATTTATGGATGGTCCCTTAAGACATGACATATCGATCCAAAACCGCGGATAACGGATCAGGATCGATTATTAATTTCGGCCGTTATTCAATCACGTTTTGAACATTGCTACAGTTCAACACAGCATGATATAAGCACATCAGCCTCAGGCTGCTCGCCTATTACTAAATAAATAATACATGCATAACTGGCTATAATAAACAGCAAAATACAAAAATTAAATAGAAAAAAATTTCATGATTTTTGAACGCCACCATGAACGGCTATTAGCCATTTGCATCCATCGGCTCCCTGCGACTCTTACAATGGCATCGGTCCACCTAGTGGGGGGCCTACCTACAGAACGTCTTCCGGTTCGTGGTCGCCACTCGAGAACCTTTCTCATGCCTAAATTAATATAAAATCTACTCCACTTAATGGCAAAATTTTATGTGAAAATATTATAAAAAGTGCTGCTATAAGGTACATGTAATTTATATTTAAAATTAAATTAGGATAATGTTAAAAGTAAACAATTATAAACCCATTTTCAATGAGTATTAATTGTACATAGTTATATGCCAATATTTGAATATATAGTTACAAAAATTGTAAATACAAAGGGCTAATAACATGGCCTAATCAAAAATTATATTTAGAAATACATTTATTAGGTACACTCATTCTAAAAGACTGATAAAGAAATCAGCAGAAAAAACAACATGTCAAAATTAAATCTACCTAAAATGAAGTCAATAAGAAATCAATTAGCGGAAATAGACAATATAATTTGAGTTTGTTTAATGTTACATTAATTATTTTACTATAATATATATATATATATATATATATATCACTTTAATTACTATTGTAATTAAAAAGTAATTAAACTTGTAGATTAAATTGAATTTCAAGTTCATATATGTATATAATATTTATCTATATAATAATTATAATTATTCATCACAAATTTATTTTGTAAGCAAATTCTAAATTGTTACGGTAGCAAAAGCTCCATTATTAATGCAATAAATCAATACTTTAGTCAGTATTTTTAAAAATATAGTTATTATTTTTAATTGTTAGGTATTGTATGATTGTTATTTTCTTTAAATTGTATATAATACATATTTTGTAGTTAAAATACATTTTTATTCTAAACTGAGTAAAAGTTATTACACTGCCTTATTTCCAAAAATAGTTTTAGTTTTAGAGAATGCAAAACCGAATCGACACCTATATGTATGTTTGTTGCTCTTTCACGCAAAAACTACTGAATGGATTTTGATGAAATTTGGAATGGAGACAGCTTATATTCTGGATTAACACATAGGGTATTTTTCATCCCGGAAAAAGGTCCCTGGATAACGGGAAGACGCGGGTGAAACCGCGGGGCGCAATTAGTGCACAATTGTATTTTAGCGGGACTCTAACCTGCAACCTTTTACCACTACACACTAAATTTGGAGATTTTTCGAACCCTCGAGAAGGGTGAACAACAACGCGGGAGAAACCGCGGGGCGCGGCTGTGTAACAATATGCTAAAAGGTCAAATTAAAGGCCATTCTAACGACACCGAAAGTTATTTATGCCAAAACCTGAAGTTTGCGATCAAAAACACATATTATGCGGTTACCAAACCGGTGTGGTTGGTTTCTTAACTAACAAGCCAGGCGAGTTACGAAAACTACTTAAGGCGCTGGTTCCCAAGCCTAGCTGAAAAACGGGGTAATTAAAACTATCTCTCTGTGTAATTTTGGTCTAAAAAAATCTAACTAACTAACTCCGATGGCTCAGCGACCCAAAGTGTGTCTTGGCCTCCGAAACAAGAGAGCGCCACTCTTCTCTATCTTGAGCGATTTCAGCCCAATTGAGAGTCTGGAGCTCGCGCAGGTCCGCATCCACCGCGTCCTTCCAGCGTTATCTAGGGCGTCCGACCGGCCTACGGCCATAAAAAAATGTAATAAAAATATATGTCAATCTACTTGATATATAGCATAGCACCTTCAGGCCGAAAAATGCAAAAAATATATTTATATATTGAAAAAAAATGTGCATAGAGCCCCATTTTCTACAAGTTTAATACTACTTTACTCCTAAACTATATAAGTAACAAAGACTTGTTAATACCATCAGCATATTAAGAAATATAATATCCAGAACACTCTCAGGCCACTTTTTAAAAATGCTGATTCAATTATTTTTTGCGAATTTTTTACGTATTTCATACTCGCAAATCGGCACGTAAACCTCTCAGTCGCCCATAAAGTCAGTGCGGGACGATCAAGCAAGGTCAACGGCGTATGGCAGGGCTTTAAGGCCTGGATTTTAACAGCCTTACCCTGCTGGTGGTAGAGGGCTACCTCAAGTCGACCAGCAGTGCAATTCTAATTCACGCGGAAACACTTCCGACCACGGATTTGAAAAAAAATCCTTCACATTTTTTTAGACACGATTCATTCATCCTCATTTGGAAATTGATATTTAATTTGACAAACCAGCTGCTCAGTCACGGAAAAGTTTCCGCCACCTATTTGCTCTCGGAAAACGTTTCCGTGAAGCAAAAGTGACGTCGAATCCGACACGGAAACTTCCTAGTGAATTAGAATCGCACTACTGGAAGACATCACATTTTTTTTTTAATTTTCAGGCTACAGTTTATTGCGACAAAAAGTATCCTCTAACAGGTTTCAAATATCTAAAATAGCTGTCTGCGAGTGAAAGTCCCGTCAAAATCGGTCCAGCCGTTGCAGAGGTTAGCCGGAACAAACAGACGGACAGACAAAAATTGAAAAAACGGATTTTTTGATGTGTGTATAAACTTTCATTTGCATATATGTATACCTATTACCTAGTGAAAAGCTGTTAATTTGAAATTACAAACAGACACTTATAGATATTCGGATATACGCTCTCTTTCAGCTGTGAAAAAATCAGACTTAAGTCAACGCAATCAATAGATATTATTTTCGCATATTTTGCGATTTCAGAAGGGAATCAAAACCTATATGACACTTCCCGTTGACCTAGAGTCATGAGGCGAGAAGCAATGTCTTAATAGCTCAACGCGTTTTTGAGAAAAAAGTTTCTTGACAACAAAGTAATGAATAAAATAATAATAATAAATATCTGGGACAATTGCACACAAATTGACCTAGCCCCAAATTAAGCTCGAAACTTGTGTTATGGGTACTAGACAACGATATACATACTTATATAGAGAAATAAATACTTATATAGATAGAAATATCCAAGACTCAGGCACAAATATTCGTGCCCATCACACATTATATTTGCCCTTACCGGGAAAGTGATCCTCTAACGCTTGATTATTCATTTCGGGTCTGAAAAGACCTCGTCCACACAACCTTGCTGCTTGCTGTCTGTTTTAAGACAAAAGAATCTCTTATACCAAGAAACATAGCAGTTTCGAAACCAAACAATGTTTAGGCAGACTCTACGCAGACACTAATGGACAAGAGTGGCCTCGACCTTGAAATTGAATAGATAGTATAATATTAGCAATTTAATGGAGCACTGAACGTGCTAACGAATGCGATGGTGGCCGAACAGTTAGGCGTGCGACTTACAAGACGCCGACACCGAGTTCGAATCCTCTCGGCCCCGCACCTATGACTTTTTTTTTTTTTTTTGTTTTGTTATGGCGTCACACGATTAGTGTATTTGCCAGTGTCAAGTATAAAATATTTCAAACTCAGAGAGTTGAATCAAGTTTAAATGATGATGGTGATGATGATGATGAGATGATGGGATGAGGATAGTGTTTAGGTAAAGTAGTGGTGCTTTACTTAAACTTTACACGGACTTTTTTGGAGCAACTTGAAAAGTCACTTTCACAACTTTATTTCAATTTCCCACACTCGTACACATTAACGAACACATAATGGTTAATAATCCACCAATATTACACATTATCACTCGAAGAAACACAAGTTTTGGAAATAAAAACAAAATTTTCACGTTGACAACTCAATTGCCGCCAAAAAAGTCCACCTATGACTTAATAAGTTATGTGCGGATTCAGGGTTGCCAGACGTACGAGAAATCTCGTACCATTACGAGATTTAGAGGGTCTGTACGAGATTCATGATTAACAAAAATCTCGTACACTTTTTTACGAGATTTTAACAATGACGACTTCTTCTTTGGCTTTGCCTCATGCAAATGCAGACTGTGAGCGGGTATTTAGTAAGACTAACCTAATAAAAACAGATTTAAGAAATCGTCTTATCACAGACACAGTAAATGGTACACTTTTAGCTTCCGAAAGCGCT
Source organism: Opisthograptis luteolata (assembly GCA_931315375.2). NCBI lineage: Eukaryota > Metazoa > Arthropoda > Insecta > Lepidoptera > Geometridae > Opisthograptis > Opisthograptis luteolata. The sequence continues at coordinate 3,796,656 of OV928063.1, read as the reverse complement.
AAAGGCCCAAATCGCAAAGGTAATTGCGTAAATTTCGAACCATCCACAGAAATGTACGCCAGAATGACAGCTGAAAAGCTATACTCTGAAAATAAAGTTGATTTAACTAACATCCCTGATGTCGAATTTAATTAATAAAAAATATGATTTTTAATTGTTTTGTTTGAATTTAACAGCCCCAAGCGCAAAGAATATGACTACACAAGTAACATTTTTTTTTTTTTTTTTTTTTATTTTTTTTTTTTTTTACTATTTACAGGGTAGCGTTTGACCACAAGTCACCTGATGTTAAGTGACGATGTGGTCGAAGATGGCGCCACGCTACACCTGGACTGGGAACTGGCTCTCAAGTGAGGCTGCCGGAACACACCGATAGGTGCTTGGCGACAGATACAGAACATAGTACAGTAAAAAGCACAAACTCATTAATTTTATTTGAGTTTCTTTAAATTTATGCTTTTACGAGATTATCTGTTGAAATTACGAGATATTTAGCAACCCTGGTACGAGAAAAAAAATTTGTCATCTGGCAACCCTGTGCGGATTTGCCATCGCTCAAAACGGTGAAGGAAAACATCGTGAGGAAACCGGCATGTCCAAGAACTGCAACATTCAAAGGCATGCGACATCTACCAACCCGCACTGGGCCAGCGTGGTAGATTACAGCCCATACTCTCTCTCTGAGAGAAGGCCAGAGTCCCAGTAGTGGGAACGTGAAAGGCTGATAATGACTAAACCTGCTAAGAGGTAATAAATCTTTTGAACTAGTTATTTGTCTAATTTTTTTGATTCCTATACACGGTAGCGTTTGACCACAAGTCTGGACAGAGAACTGGGTCTCAATTGAGACTGCCGGAACACACCAATAGGTGCTTGGCGACAGATTCTTATCTTGGCTGGTAGCTAGCCAGGCGAGCACTAGAAAACGCTCCACCACCAAGCTACGGTTCCATCACGATGTTTTCCTTCACCGAAAGCTCAAGCTCATTGTAGGATTCGAACCCACGATCTACGGATCGCAAGCCGACGTAAAAAAGGATTTATTTAGTAGGATATAAAATGTGATCACTTTAGAACGTCAAACGTTGACCTAGCTACGCCTGTTCCTACCCAACCTCCTTACACCAGCAAAAGAACAGGCAAGAAATGCCAGGGGCCCAATTCTCGAACGCGATATTATTATTATGTCCTTCCGCCGTTATTCGAGGCCTTTAAACAATATTGAGATGACAGCTTTTCCGTTTCCGGCCGTATTTTGGTTGTTGTAGTTCCATTTCCGGGCGCTAGAGGGCGTAATTTCCGCCCGCCATTTTCACCAGGTGGTTCGCGCGCCATTTTCGTCATTGGCGTCTTGATTTTCGTGCCGTTTAGATATAACGCTGTTAGCGTTCGAAAATAATAGAAATTATTTAGTTTAAAGATAAAGAAGTTGTAGTTTCAAATAAAAATAGTGCAAATAGTGTGAAATCAAGTGAATTTGTGTGGTGCTTTTTGTGATGTCTACTGAAAGTAGTGGTGATCGATCCAACCTGCGGGATCGTGGGTCTTTGTCTTCCTCTTCTTCGTCATCTCAGGAGGATGACGAACATCGTGCAAACCAACACACCCGGCGCAAGCGCAAGGGTAAAGCAAGGAGAGCAGATGTAAAAAGGCAACGAAAAGAGGGTAAGGTTTTGGAACGCCTTACCCAACAGGTTAGTGAAATTCAAAATTTTTTGGCGTACAATGCCAGTGCACCTGTGGGTTGGTACCCTCCTGAAAATGATTCCACAAATGAATTTAATGTACAAAGTGAGCAGGAACTTCCAAATGAGGTGCCTGCCGAGTCAGCCCTTAGGTTCGATTTTGACTTAGCTACTAATCTTAAAGAACCAACCATTGCAAATGTCTTGTCGGAACATTTGCAAGTATTGAATTCGTTACAACATTTTAAATCCGAAAATTGGACAAATGTCCGTTACTCTGAGATTCAAAAATCATACAACGCTCGACCAGGGTTTGTAGAATTAGAAGTTAACGATGAACTTAAGCAGTTTGAAAAAATAAACAACTTGATTGCCACCGATAGGTCTTTGGGTGCAATCACCCATGCTGTAATTATGCAGAATGATGCGCTGAAGAAAGGTGTGTCAGATTTATTACAATGGACTCAAAATAATGATAACTTGTGCCAAGAGTCGTTAATATCAAAAATAAAAGACTGCTTCTCAGGTGATTTTCAAAAAATCTCTCTGGATTGTTTGCAATTACTGTGTGGGCGCCGGGCGGATATCATTGAACAAAGAAGGGAAGCATTTGTAAGCTTAGTTAAAGACAAGTTTTTGAAAAATAGTTTAAAAAAAAAAAAGATACCCCCATCATGCGAATATTTATTTGAAAAAGAGCAGTTCTCGGACTTTGTTAAAAATAACGGAGAAATCAGTAAAGTTTTTTCGAATCATAGGTCCTCCTTCTCTGCGCAAGAGAAGAGAGTTAGTTTTGGGTCTCAGGCTGCGCAACCTGGCCCCAGTAGTTACAACCAGACCGGTCGCCCCACGGCACCGTTTGTGTTTAATACCTATAGATATCCACCGCCCCAAGGGGTACGACCATTCCAACCCTATACGGCTAATAACGATTTCGTAGCCTATTCTAATAACGAGCGGTACTTTCGACCCCAATTCAAACCACAGCCATTTGTCGCAAGGCAACAAACCTCAGCAAATGCTAAAAAACCTTTTAATCGACAAGGCCACTTCAGTCAAACCAATGCCTCAAGAGACAGAGGAAGAGGCGATAGAAAATATTGACTCAGTACAGGTGTTTTGGGGGGGGAGGTTAGCCATGTTTGTAAATACTTGGAGGAAAAGGGGCGCACCCACTCCATTGCTGAACATAATGATAGGTTACAAAATGCCTTTTCAAGCGAAACCACCGCTGGTTTTACCTCTATTAATAAACCACCGCTATCAAACTGTTCCATCTCCCGAGATGGATCAAATAATAAACAATTTACTAATGGAAAATATTTTAGAATACGCCCCCGAAACGCCCAGTTTTTTATCAACCCTATTTTTGACCCCAAAAAGCGATGGTTCCATGCGCCCTATTTTCAATCTAAAACGATTGAATCAATTTCTAACTGTGACCAAATTCAGACTGATTTCGGTTCATCGAATTCCAGATTTTTTACAGCCAAACGATTGGATGGTGAAAATAGATCTCACACAGGCGTACTATCACGTGCCCGTAGCATCGTCCCATCGTTGTTTTCTGAGGCTCGTTTACAGAGGTCGACTGCTGCAAATGACCTGTTTGCCATTTGGGCTTGCAACAGCTCCCAAGGTCTTTGCGTCCCTTTCAAATTGGACGGCAGAAGTTCTGCGAGAACAGGGCATTCGAATCGTAGTATTCCTAGACGACTTTTTAATTGCTTGCCAAGACAGGTCAGTACTAATGGACCAAATGCAGACTGTTCTGAAAACTCTGCGAAGCTTAGGGTGGATTGTAAACACCAGCAAATCAATACTTGTTCCACAAAAGTCGCTGGAGTATCTAGGTTTGGTATGGAACACGTGGCAAAACGAAAAACATCTGCCAGAAAAGAAGGTTCAAGGTTTACGAATAGGTATAGCGAAGCTACTAAAACACAAAAAAGCAAAGCTTTGAGAAGTTCAGAGCATAGTAGGCAGTCTAAATTTTGCTCGGCTGGTTGTACCACAGGGTCGTTTGAACTTTCGTTGTTTGTTGACACATTGCAACAGTCTAGTCAAAAGTCAAACCGAGAGATCGTTTCCTCTCCCATTTCAGTCGATCAAGGAGCTCGAATGGTGGATGCAGAACTGCAGCAGATCCTCCCGACTTCACCCTCCGTTGGTAACGAACTTTCTCACAACAGATGCAGCCGACTCCGGGTGGGGGGCAGAGCTGAATGGAATCCAGATGGGGGGAGATTGGTTAAGCGGAGAAGAGTCTGTTCACTCGAACCAAAAAGAGATGTTGACTATTCTGAAATGTTTGTCCCAATTCGGTCCTTCTCTGAGTCATTCCTCCCTGCTGTTACAATGCGACAACAAAGCAGCCGTGGCGTACTTGAGAAACGAAGGGGGAACTCGATCGGTATCACTGATGAATCTGACCTATCAAATTTTCGAAATTCTCGATCAATTCGACATTCATTTAGTTGCACATCACATTCCAGGGAGATTCAACAGCGTAGCGGATCGTCTTTCGCGAAAATCGATACTTCCCGAGTGGCATCTGCTGCCCGTGTTGACAAATTTAGTCTTCATAAAATGGGGTATCCCAGAAGTAGATCTGTTTGCCTCGGCTCGATCTCACGTTGTACCGAAATATGTGAGTCTAGACCAGCGGGACCAAGCAGCATGGAGACACAACGCATTTGCATGGGAATGGGAGTTCAAGCTAGCGTGGGTCTTCCCCCCGCCAAACCTGATGCCGAGAGTCCTCATGCACCTCAATCGAGCGAAAGGTACGTTCTTGATTGTAGCACCGAAGTGGCCCCAGGCGTTTTGGAGAGCGGATTTGAAGGCGCGTGCCAAAGCACCGCCATTTACCGTTCGCCAGCTAGAGGCCAACTTAATAGATCTATCGACGGGTCGACCCCCACCGAAGGTGCAGGACCTAATACTGGAGATATGGAAATGTGGGGGTGGTCTAAAGCAATAGAGACATGGTCGGCACAACAAAAAGCTTTATTAAAGGCGGGGTGGCGTAAATCAACTTTAAATACATACAAACCTGCTTGGGAACGATGGGTTAAATGGTGCCAAAATACAGGGGTTCTTATTACCAATCCATCGGGATCGGAATTGGCACAATTTTTGGCCGATCTGCACTTAAAAGAAAAGTTAGCATACAGAACGATACTAGTCCATAAATCTGTTGTTTCAACATTATGTAGTGCTAATGATAGTTCACACCTCAGCTCACACATTTTAGTTACAAAAATTTTAAAATCCATCGCAACAAGTAATAATAAGAGATATCCAGAAGCAAGTATAATTTGGGACACAGGCATTCTGATATCTTGGTTATCTAATAGAGACGTACATAATGAAAACTTGTGGGGTATCTCACGCCGGTGTGCTATTCTCTTGTTGCTCTGTTCAGGTCGTAGGGTACACGATCTAACACTTTTAAGTGTCTCGGACGGTCACTTTATAGACCACATTCACGAGAATTGTGTAACTTTTTGGCCCCTATACGGGTCTAAAACTGATTCAGAGTCTCATATTCAATCGGGCTGGAAACTATTATCTAATAATGAAAACCCTAATCTTGATCCCGTATTGTGGATAAGAAAGTTAATACAAATGGGAAAGACTAGGCGGACAGAAGCAAATTTGGGTAATTTGTTCGTTAGTGCTCGGGGAATCGCGAAAGCTGCTTCTAGAACAGTTATTTCGGGTTGGGTGAAATCTGTTCTGAAAGAAGCTGGTGTTGAGGCAACCCCTGGGAGTGTGAGGTCGGCAGTAGCTTCAAGGGGTTGGCTTGATAAAGAACCGTTAGATAAAATATTGGCAAGAGCGAACTGGAGATCCGCGAGTACATTTACAAGATTTTATAAAAAAGAGATCAGATCCAATCCTAGTAATCGTACAAATTCAAACTCATTGGGAAATTTGTTTGAGCCAATATTTTGATATGCACAATGTATATATAGATAAATATAAGATAATATTACTTGTCAAAAAAAAAAAAAAAAAAAAATAATAATAATAAATAAGGAATAATAAAATAGTTATAATAATTAAAAAAAAAAAAAAAAAAAAAAAAAAATGATGTAATTGTAAGATACAAAAATTATTCAAAATATATGTACATACTTACTTTATATAAATACATAGATATAAATATGTAATAATTACGTGCTAATATATATAAATGTATAAAAGTAAATGTAATAATCACATTGGCGTCTGATTCACCAGGCGAAAACAAACAATGTCTCAATATTGTTTAAAGGCCTCGAATAACGGCGGAAGGACATAATAATGGAGTTTTACCTACCATTAAAACTCTTATTATGTCCGGGAGCCTTATTCGAGGCCTTACAGTAAGTTCTGCCTGGTAGTAATATTATTAGCTTAGACATAGTTAATTATTGAGACCACAATGACGAAAATGGCGCGCGAACCACCTGGTGAAAATGGCGGGCGGAAATTACGCCCTCTAGCGCCCGGAAATGGAACTACAACAACCAAAATACGGCCGGAAACGGAAAAGCTGTCATCTCAATATTGTTTAAAGGCCTCGAATAAGGCTCCCGGACATAATAAGAGTTTTAATGGTAGGTAAAACTCCATTATTATATTATTATTTTATAATTATTGATAATATATCACATTCGAGAAATATCGCAATAACTGTCAAAATAATTGACGCGCGTCATGCTTGCAGGCGGCGCGGCGGGCGGCACGTGCGCTGGTTGAATTTTGACTGAATTTTGAAAGTTACTGCGATATTTATCGAATGTGCTAAATATCACGCCGCGAGAATTGGGCCCCAGGAACGCCAACTTTTTGGGCGCGATCATATTTTAATTCTTTTCATATTAGAATGAATTTGGAGCTAGTTCGCTACCATCCCTTCCCAAGCTTCGTTTATGAAGCGCACTGGTTGTAGAGCATGAAAAAACAATTACCGTTTGAAAACAAGCGAAATAAGAATTAGCAAGTGAACTGACATTACAAAATTATACTTCACCGGCGAGGTGCCGCATTGCGTCACATTCTAATATTTGATCTTTATCCTTTCACTTTTTAACACACCTACTTAGATACCTATTGTTAAGGAACGTTCGAGAAAGAAGCGTTCAAAGGCCTACGGCTGATAGCCATTTGCATCCATCGGCTCCCTGCGACTCTTACAATGTCCCCGCTCCACCTAGTGGGACGCCTACCTACAGAACGTGTTTCGGTTCGTGGTCGCCACTCGAGAACCTTTCTTCCCCATCGGTTATCGGTTCGTCGAGCGATGTGGCGCCCATTGCCACTTCAACATGCAAATTCTGAGAGCTATGTCGGTGGTTTTGGTTTTTCGTTGAATTTTTCTTTTGTTTTACATCTTACAGGGTAGCGTTTGACCACAAGTCACCTGATGTTTAGCGATGATGTGGTCGATGGCACCACGCTACACCTGGACTGGGAACTGGCTCTCAAGGTTTCAAGTGAGGCTGCCGGAACACACCGATAGGTGCTTGGCGACAGATTCTTAACTCGAGGATGATACCAACAAGCTATGGTCACTACTGGTCACGATGTTTTCCTCCACCGAAAGCTTAAGCTCATTGTAGAATTCGAACCCGTGAACTACGAGTCGCAAGCCGACGTTACTACCACTGAATCAAATCAGTCTGAGCTTAAACTTCCTAAACTTATCACGGAAAGAAACTCCTTTAAGTAAATGTTAAAGTATTTTGTAAGTGTTTTAAGACTAAGGAATACCTACGTCACAAGCATTTCACTCAGTACGGTTCAACGCACTCTGAGCAAATACCAACTACCAAGCCATCAGTCATTCTAAGCACGTCGGTCGTCTGCCTTGCACTTAGGCGTATCTATCAGCTTAGTATGAACTTACTTACATATTACTAAATCATGGAGTTATCTATTGGTTTTATTTTATTCTACCAAGCGCGCGCCGGACCTTAACTGTCAAACAAGTGATGATGATGATGATGAGATGATGGGATGAGGATAGTGTTTAAGTAAAGTAGTGGCGCTTTACTTAAACTTTACACGGACTTTATTGGAGCAACTATATAGAAAAGTCACTTTCACAACATTATTTCCCACACTCGACATAAACGAACCCATAATGGTTAATAATCTACCAATATTACACATTATCACTGGAAGAAACACAAGTTTTGGAAATAAAAACAAAATTTTTACGTTGACAATTCGATTGCCGCCAAAAGAACCTGAATACTTGGTAGTATTGTTGCCCACAAAAAAGAAATAATTAAAAAACTAATCTAAATATTGATTACATCTCACCATTTTCATAATTTGTCGGATTACCATACCATGGCCCATGGGTGAGGTTATGAAAGGTATAAAAGATATCTAATACTTGATAGCTAATTATCCGCAACCAGCGTCTGCAGTTCGCCGTCAGCTCGCCCAACGGGATCCTGCTCTTCCGAGAGCTCTCCAACATCATCTGCGCTTACGGTTGGTGGGGTTTTGGTTGGAATGGAGCAAAGGCTGTCTCCTAAATAACTACCTCTTTATAATGGTTTTCACCATACGAATTAAAATTCATGATACTCTTACATATATACATACTACATACACATTACATACCTACCTTCGTAAAACTGTATGTTACAGTAATTTATTTACTGCACCAAACATGTGAGGAGAGAAGAAAAGCAAGCGCGGTGTAATTTTGGGAACCTGTGTCTGTGAATATAGTTATTCGATCGACGCTATATAACAAAGCAAAATTAACAAGAAAAAGAATTTTTCATCTACATACCTACTCAATAAAATAATAATACATATTATATCTACTCTTTGAACCTACCTAAACTTTTTGGTAAATTCCAAAAAGAATGTAAGGATTAGTAAATTCAGTTTTTAAAGGTTTGTTTACCGGAAATACATACTAAAATTATTTACAGTTTACATTGCATACGTGTAACAGTAATATAAAATTCTTTAAACTTTATTACGCCTTTATGAGGAGACGCGCCGTGTCTCAGACTTAAAGAATTTAATATAAGTGATTGTGTCGATCGACCTTGACATTTGAATTGACGCGCGACGCGCCATTTGCCTTTTGACATTTTCAAAACAGCGAAAGTGTTATGGCAGCTTTTAATCAAAGGTCATAACTCTAAAATATTTTTTTTTTATATTTAGCTAGTATGTAGGTATTTGTATGTAATATACCTACACTACTTCCCAGAACTGTCTATCTATATACAAACAATGGAAGACGAATATCATAATTGTTACTTAAATACAATCGTTTACAAAACTAATTTAAATTATTATTTGTGAAAATACTTGTTGTTGAAATATCTATGTACCTGAAATACATAAAATGCTGTAACAATATTCTTTACAGTACAATAATGTATAAATTAAGAACATTTTACTAAACATTTTCATACTGTATGCACATTTTTCTTCGTGGTAAATTAATAATGAAAAATGAAATGCACCAAAAAGTCCGTTTAACGTTTAAGTGAAGTGCGACTACTTGGAAAATATCCTCTTTGGCCCAGCTTGCAGCTGGGTCACATTATAATTATCATCACTGGCCCAAGACACTACGTGTGAATCCATAAAAAAAAGATTGACTTGTATTTTTTTTTCAATTCTACAAATACTGTAATGGCTTGCGTAACAAGCATCGTTTTAAAACTGGACCGTGTGTAGATAATAGTAAACATTTGATTAGGCCACAGCTGGTTTTTATCGAAGCGATGTTGATCAGTCAAGGTCTTCCCAATATCATTTGTTTCCATTTCGCTTGCAACTTTATTAATTCGAGACGTCAATTAACTTTTGACTAGCATTCAGTCGTTATTGTGAAGTATTGACGTTATTTATGGCTGATTAGTATAATATTTTTAACATCCCCATTGTCGGCAGTTAGACTTGTCTTTTACATTTTTTAAATACTTAAGTTAGTTGAATCGAATTTATTTTTTATTATTATTAATTATCATAACAAAGAAATAAAAACAAATAAATCTAAACTAATAACTAAAATACATAATTAAAAGAAGTTCCTTTAGGCAAGGTACCGAAGATACTGGCAGCGTTAGTTAGTTATAACATTCATATTTTATAAACTTTAAAACTTATATCAAATATGGTAAATAGTCACATAAACTCATCATCTGATGTAAAATAATATTAAAAAGACAAATTTTGCAAGACGAACGGCTAGTGACATATTATACTTACTAGCTGGTGCCCGCAGCTTCGCTCGCGTGGATGTCGGTTATCGCGACCAAAAGTAATCAAGAAATTTTGATCCAGTTCCCGCAACCCATGAGAACCTATTCCAGGAATAAAAAGTAACCTATATATTATCCGTCCTATTATCTATTCCTGTACCAAATTTCAGCCAGATGAATTTCTGAAGTTATCCCGAAGAAGATATAAAAAAATTGAGCTTTATACTTTAACGAATTTAGGGTACTAATTTATACACCTGCACTTCCTGTTATCTGCCCAAGTAACCACAAACCAAACTCTATATTCGCAGGATGTTCTTACCTGTACTATTATATAGGAGGCATGCACAGAAAAACTTTCAGCTTTTACATTAAAAAACGAAGGTTTGGCTGTCGTAGGCTCTGGGTCAATATATCCACACCATTAATACTTTTTCTACTACATATCGAAACTATTTCATAAAAAAAAAAACAAATCTATGCAAACTCTTTGCTTCCCAAGTTCCCACGTGTCCAAATCTTTAGGCTAAGCGTATATTGAGACGCCATCGATGCAGTGCGGGGCAGCGCTGATTTTTTTTGTAATATATATGCATAAGCAAAGATCAGCATACGATGTTTCTTTTTTCTTTTTGCGGCAACAATCACTATTTTTCTAAATTAAGTTAGTGCGCATTAATCAATGCGTAGGATAGTATTTATATCACACGTTCATACATAACACGTATTTTAAAAAAGCATGAAGACATAGAAGCAGCGCTATTATAAACTGTAACTAACAATAACTCATTAATTTCATAATCTAACACTAATACTGAATAAAAATCTTTAGGATGGTAAATAGCCTCCTCCGAAATAGTAAACGTTATCGCGCCAGAAAAAAAAGAGAAAATCACCAGAAAAGTACCTGCCGGTCGTTGCTTGCCTTTTCTTTTGCTGGTGCAAGAAAGTTAGAACAGACGTAGCTAGTTATTAGTTTGTCTTTTTAAAGTGATTAAATGTTGTATAAGTTTAATATACATAATTTATATACATTAACATATAAACCCAGTTTATTCGTCAACTTGAATACTGTTCTTGATACCAGTTTTTTGTACTTTATTACAGTGTATCTGTGTAATTTACAGCATCGCTCATGGACTGTGCCATGCGCTTCCGTCGCCTGCGTCTCAACATACGCTTACCCTTATTGTAGCCCGCAACATCAACGTCAATACCAAGTACTTAGTTCTAAGTAAATAAGGTATAATAAGATCATGTCTGCTACACACGTAACGATATATCGTTACAAATTTAAACGTCTCGGGTTTGATTAGAGCGTATAGTGTAATCACTAACTTAGGATTAAGTAGATGGCTCTATATTTTTTTATAACAGTGTGTTGATTTTTGATTTCGAACATCACTAATCACAATCATCTATTGATTTTCGTTTTTGTAGCTTTGTATAAAATGTTCTAATATTTTTCTTCTTTCAATTTTCGCGCGGACGCGTATTACAAAGAGGTCCTTTTTGTTTGCCCGTGTCCGACGTCAGTTTTATTGCAGCAAAACACACGCTACCATCAAAATTATACAAATACGGTCAAGTCGATCAACAATGATTTATCGAACAGAAAATGTTACTGCCGTCGCTCATCTGCGCAAACCAGAAATTCTACAACGATTTTTCAGGCACACTTTCGATATAACCGGAGATCGGTTAGCAATTAGAACAGATACATCGCTACGATAAATTGTTACGTGTGTATCCACACCAATAATTGTCATGCCAATAATATTCTTCCTGACATGTAAACAATTGAACAGAATGATGCCTAGCAACCATGTAAAAGATTTCGAAAAATTTCGTTATATTAGATTTTCCCACGGAACCCATGCATTATTCCGGGATAAAAGTAGCCTATATTACTCTCCGGCGCATAAACTATCTTTATGCAAAATAATACCCTGATTCGTTGTTTTGTTACGCCGTGAAAGCCGAACAAACCAACAGAAAAACACACTTTCGCATTTACATAAATGTGGGGATGGGGATGGTGATAGGGGTAACTGCGGTTCGCGTTTACATCCATGGTATTCCCTACTATCCCGCAAGAATCTTTTTCCGGGTTAAAAAGGAACCTATATGCTATCCGGGCTACAATAATCTAATCGACTCGACCAAATTTCCGACGTGATGCTTTAAACTGATATAACTTTTTTATTTATGAACCGATTGAAATAAAACAAACACTAAATGTTAAGTGGAGAAAACCACAATATATTAATGAAAACCGCATTCAAATCGGTTAAGCCGTTTCTGAGATTAGCGCGCACAAACAAACAGACAAACAGACAAACAGACATACAGACAAACAGACAAAAATTCTAAAAACCATTGTTTTGGGTTCTATTGCGTTAATAAAGGCCCCCTGTAAAAGTTTTTCTCATTTATCTTCAATGTACAGACAGTGATGAGTTACAGATTTATTATATGTATAGATTAATCAAATAAAATCAATATTTGTTTTGGAACATAGGTACTAATAATCATTTTACCTACTCGAACTAATATTTGCTATCGGTTCAAAACATTATCTTGATCAAGTAATAAGTACTTACATCAGATAAGATTGTATTATAATAATTATACTCATAGATAAAAAAAATCTAGAATAATTTTAATAGAAACACGAAGTATAGTATTTCACATGTAAGTAATAATTCTTCCCATCAGATGAAACATCAAAAACTTTCTATTTACATGCTAATATTAGGAAACATAAACATTTTTATTGTTTTGTTCGTTATCTTATCTGTGTCATTTCCTTTTCCGCTAATGACCTAATGATAAACAATGCGAAATGATAGGGAGCGTAAATAATTAAAACGTTCAAATACTTTATCAAATAGTTATGTACTTACCTAGTTAGTTCATTAAATATTTATCAGCAAGTCTTTGTGTATGTATGTTTCATTTGTTTCGCTATAAAATCTATCCCATATAATAAAATGAAACGAAATATTTTTTTACCATCATTATACAATTATACATGTACAGTCAGTGACAAAAGTAGCTGATCGTTTTCGATTTTCCAAATGTGTTTCAAATCAGTAATTATTATTGTTTTTTTTTACATTTTACATGGTATCATGATTTTAGATGATGATGAGGTCAAAAATTGGTCTAAGATGATGAAGATAATAGAAATTAGTTAGTTAGTTACAAGTCAAGCTAATAAAAGTGTTATAAAAAAGTGTAAGAAGTTTGGAATAGGCGTAGCTAGTTTTAAGTTGACGTTTTAAAGTGATCACAATGTATCCTATTAAATAAAAAAGTTTTGAATTTTGAATTTTTGTGATTGTTCAGCTACTTTTATCGTTGACTGTACTAAAAACAAAGATATTCTACTAACTTTATAAATGCGAAATTTTGTGTGTGTGTGTGTGAATGTTTGTTACCACGTATCACCGTAACCTATTTTGATGGAATGGAGATAGCTTATACCCTGGTTTAACGTATAGGCTACTTTTTATCCCGGAAAAGGTTCGGGGATAACGGGAAGACGTGGGTAAAACCAACTAGTAGATAAATAATTACTAGCAAGATATTGTATTATGTACCGGAAGATTCCATTCTCGTCAGACAAGTTAATTCTAAAGGTTGTTATGTTGACTTTGACATTTCTTAATTCAAAAGGTAACGTTTTGTGTGCTTAGTAGTATAATTATAGTTGCGCCCCACGGACTGCATTTTGTGGCACTGCGGAAAAACTTTTGGAGGGACTCGTTCAACAAGTACGCCTTTTTGCTGATTTTGCGTACTTAAATAAATCAACAAAATAACCTGAAGAATGTAACAATTTAATATAATAACAACTGATCGAGTAACTGGTTCCATTCCATTAGTCAACTAAGGTCATTTACTTTCGAACTCCGAGGCCGGCGCGCTGGCGAACCCTTTCCTTACAAAGCACAGGTACGGTCGGGGTCAGAATTCCAGTGGCAGTCTCAAAAAGCATTTAGCATCAAAGAAAAGCACGAACTTCTTCTGTAAGCCGTTTCGCACGTAAGTGTGTATATGAATGGCATGAACAAATCAGAGAGCGTGGTTACCAGACCCACTAGTGTCGCCGAACTATCTATAGTAAAAAAATCGATAGTTTTCATCTGAAAAGATATACTATCGATAGGCCTATTGATACAATCGATAGCTTAAAACGAGGCAATACTATCGAATAAGTGCAATACTATCTACTATTGCTGCTTGCGAAGTATCGATAGTATTGTTCCTCGTAAATAAAAAACTATCTATCTATATTTATCTATCGATAGTATCGATACTATCGATAGTTTATGCTTCGCGGGGTATTGCCTCGTTTTAAGCTATCGATAGTACCAATAAACCTATCGATTAACTATCGATCGTCAACGCTACGTCGCACACCCACAGAGATACGCGGCATGCCTACCGTGTGGGCGACTATGAACATTAGGGTGTTACTGCAATTTTGTCCTCATACTGTACCTGGCAAAGTTAAGTTGGAGGGGTTCAAATGCAAGGTTTTTCCTGGACTTTATTTGCATCGTTTTTTTTCTTTTCGAGTGTTCGTCGTACGCACGTATATAATTTTGTAAATACTAATGCGTTTATAGCTTAGTGGTGTCTTCGGCTTGCGATCTGTAGGTTGTGGGTTCGAATCCTGCAATGAGTTTTAATTTTTAGTAAAGGAAAACATCGTAATGAAATTACAGCTTGGTGGTAGAGCATTTTTTAATGTTCGTGTGACTATATTTACCACTTATCACCCTCACTTGAGAGCCAGTTACCAGTCCAGGTGTATCGTGGCGCCATCTTCAATCACAAGACATCATCAGGTGACTTGTACTCAAACGCTACCTAGTGCTTAACACATATATTATTTAAAAAAACATTCCAGTAAGAAAAGAAGAAGCAATATGGCTTCAACGACATGCAGTTGGAAACCACGTGAAATTTTTGTAAGAAATTAATATATATCTCTATTTACGCCATTTTAGTCCCATTTATAAACACAGGTACATGTATTTAATGTGTTTTAACACAATGTACAGTTTGCATTAATTAGGTAGGTATCCAATTATCGATTACGCATTAAATGCGCCAATGAATCATTGGCACATGCAATTCTGACTCATGAAACATTCGCAATCAATTCTGTATCTGTTTCTCTGTTTCAGTTTAATGTAGATTAAAGTTTGTTTATGTGGAGTTTTAATCAGCACAATATTGAATAGCAACACATACACATGCATACTCATTACATACATACACACACACACACATTCACATTCAAAAATTTTTTCGTCTTTTTTTCTAAGTATTTCATTCATTTTTTCTTCTTAAATTCCCTTTTGAATTCCCTACGAAAAAGAGGTATTTTCAAAGTTGTAGTTTGTATCAGTGTATCCTTCTGTGTCAATGATTAATAGATATAAAACCAGTCAGCCGGATATTATTTTAAATTTATTCATTGTTAATGCCACATCAATATATAAAAACATTTTGTACCTAGACCTACTGACAATCGATATCTGTTGAGAAACCCAAGAGTGGATTTATTATTTACCTAACAAATATCATCAAGGTGTAAACCTACTTTGATTAGATAAATTATTAACTGTGTCCAATACCTACATGGTTATTAAAGTGGTTCACCCTACTTATAAAGATTAAGCAACAATTTCAAGTGACTCTTGTTAACTTGAAACATTATGTCGATTAGTACTTTGGTAAATATCTCGTTGCTGCTGATAAAAATGGAATTATAGTCGTAAATGTAATTAACTAATAGTTATTGGGTACCTAAGTGATTGTATAGTTAATTACCTATTTCAGATAACAGCCTGTTAACAGGTAAATATCTATGTACACTCAGTGTCGTAGCTCGTAACTATGATCATTTGCCCGGCTTGCAGAGTGCGGGCTCGCAAGTGCAACTACTCTATGTTTTCACCCCTTATGGCCAAATATATTCCACGCGACGCTTATGCAATAATGGAATAATAGTGTGTTATAGGAACAAACTATGTTGTAAACATGCAATTTTATTAAATTTCGCATAAAACCGACGTAAGGAGAAGGTTCTCAATTCGGCCAGTATATTTTTCTATATGTAGAAAAAACTTATAGGTATAGGGTAGGTACGTACTACGTAGGTGATTATGGTAGGGCGGGTGCTGTCCATCTTTTAAATATATCGTTGTCGTTGTACAAAACATTTCATCGAAACTTTGTAAAATAAGTAATTTTCACAAATATATTAACAACAGAATGAGAAACAAGCTTACTTTCTATCTATTTAATGAATTAAGTAAATAAAGGTTATTAAAAAGTGACCAAACAATGAGAATGAGTACAAAACGGTTTTGTAATTAATTTTTGATAAAATTTATGCGCCGCTTCTGGTATTTCAAGGCTAAGAGATTGTTTTACCTACTTGTGTTGTATCAATATTTAAAACAGGCATTTATAATTGAATTGTTCATACGTTACATACATATATTATTAAAATAATGTTAAAAATGAGTTAGGCGGTTTTGGAATCAGATGTATTAAAAAATATGCAGTTGAATTGAATGATGGAGGTGCTGCCATCTCTTATATATATTTCAAAACTTCAAAAAATTTCTTATTTTAACATTTTCATAGAAGTAACAGTAAATTCAATATGTTAATATATATTCATAGGATTTTTAACTGATTACTATTATGATTCATGATATAATAATTGCATCAACGCAAACAAAATACACTTCCGTTCTAAAAATAGCTCGCTTGAAAGCGTTCAATAAACTTTTGAACACATGCGCCATCTGTGTTGTGCTGTTAACGGCTAACATTGATTGTCTCACATTTTAGACCAACTATGAGGGAGTGGCGTATTTTTCAATTTGGTTGGATTATAGTCCTATTTTATTGTCTTTTTCTTTCTAACACAGAGTTTTAGCATCTTCTATCTCATTCCTATAAGGTTCCGTAAAACTGAAATGGCGATCGGATTGTTTTGTGACATTTCGAGTAATTTACAAAATGTTATTAGAATTTGTGTTATTGTGAATTTAATTGATTTTCATAACTAAAACAAGATGATTCTTTCTATCAAGATTACACTGCAGACTTTCTACGGCTAGTGCATAGTGTTTCAAGTATGTAAATCATATGTAGACAACACCTATTTCAAGTGCTTGAATAAAACACGAATTTACTCCAAATTGTAAATAAAACTTTCATTTGGTGTATAAAAAATGTATAAAAATTATAAAACGGCAACAGTTACTTAATATCGTTGGTGTTCAGTGATTATGTGAAGAATAATTTAAAATAAATCATCGTCTATCTACATTTTGGCTGGACATGGAAAGATTTGAGACTTGGTCTACAATTTTAATAGAGCAATAAATACTACTTCTAAACTCTGCATAACATAATATTAATTATTATGTTACATGTCAATAATGGTGCGCTGTGTTGTGATCTAAGCTTATAGTATCTAAGCAAAATATATTGTGAGAAACTGGATTAAATACATACAAATACAGTCATGTAAAATCTGGTATGGTTTGAGCAAATGTGATGAATTTTCAAATAAATTTCTTCTGTGGTGTTTTCGAAAGTGATAGTCAAAAAATGGTGACGATGAATTCAACAGAGAAGGCGGCACAGAAGGCCTGTCAGCAAGGGCCCTCCAGGTATGATAATGTCTTCATCTACACCTATATTATAGAGTTGCATTTATTCAAGTACCCTTATCACAAGTTTCGAGCTTAATTTGGGGCTAGGTCAATTTGTAGGGGTTGAATTTGGGGTTGAAAAAAATATTTATTAGTACACTTCTATGCATCAAGACAAACACATTCTTCAAATTGTATGCTTCTACGACCAGGGGTTTAGGCTGTTCGTTGATATCAGTCAGTCAGGGCTTTGGTTCTTATATAAATACTAGCTGTTCCCCGCGGTTTCACCCGTGTGGGCTACAGCTTTATGCATGCAAAGTCTCAGCCCGATCGGTTTAAAATTGACAATGTTTCATCCACTATTTTATCCCCTTGGGGGTAGAATTAATCAAAATCCTTTCTTAGCCGGATACCTACGTCATAACACCTACCTGCATGCCAAATTTCAGCCCGATCCGTCCAGTTGGTTTGGGCTGTGCGTTGATAGATCACTATGTCAGTCAGTCACCTTTGATTTATATAATATCTAGATTATAACAGCAACAACAGCCAACAGCTACCTGCAGCTGTTCGCCTGGCGGATGGATCTGGACTGCCCAATAATGCAGCATTGGACCAGGTTGCATGTTGGGCATTCTGGATCCAAACCGAAATATGGATTAAGATATATAATTTATGTATTCCATTGTTTTGTTATTTTGTGTCTGTAGTGTGTTACTTATTATAATATGTTATTTTAAATTAATGTGTCCTAAATTTAATTTAAATTGCATGAATGACAATCTGAAATAAATGAATTGAATTGAATTGAATAATAGAAGATTGGGGAGCAGCTTGAAGCTAATGCTCCTATATCACACTTTTGGCCTTTAGCAATGTCCAAAATCATCAATAGTCAATAGTCAAAAAAAGTTGTGAATGTGACTTTTCTAGTTGCTCCAAAAAAGTCCGTGTAAAGTTTAAGTAAAGCGCCACTACTTTACTTAAAATACTATCCTCATCCCATCATGAACTTGATTCAACTCTCTGAGGTTGCATTATTCAATACTTGACACTGGCAAATACACTAATCGTGTGACGACAAACTCAAAGAAAATAAAAAGAAACTAATTCTACAAATTTCTTTCAGAGACAACTCTAAATGCGTTAAAGAAGACAAGGATAAAGACCGTGACAAGAAGGACAATGTATCCAACTTGCCGCCCAACGTACAGGCTCTTATGTCTACGATCCCGTCACCGGAAGAGTCGCCGAACTATCTCATTTACAAGAAGGTATTATTTCACATGCAAAATAACTAGAAAGTACCGGAAATTCCCTGGAATTTTGATTGTGGTGTCTTTTTTTACTATTTACAGGGTAGCGTATGAGCACAAGTCACCTGATGTTAAGTTACGATGTGGTCGAAGGTGGCGCCACGCTACACCTGGACTGGGAACTGGCTCTCAAGTGAGGCTGCCGGAAAACACCAATAGGTGCACGGCGACAGATTCTTAACAAGGTGGTAGCTAGCCAGGCGAGTACTAGAAAATACTCTACCACCAAGCTATGGTTTCATCACGATGTATTCCTTTACCGATAGCTCAAGCTCATTGTAGGATTCGAACCCACGTCCTACGGATCGCAAGCCGACGTCACTACCACTGAGCCATCATCGCTATCTACCAGGAAATCCGAATTCCCCACTAGGTGGACCTGTACACTGTTAAAATTGAAGCCAATGTTGATGATGACACATTTTTAAAACATTATTATTTCCTTTACTTGTAACTTAGTCTAACAATGTAATCAAATCTTAGAAGTCAATTTTAACCTATTTCTAATTGTATTGACTTGAAACTTTGTACGTATTTATGTAATCCCTTTGACAATGCAATAATTTGATATCATTGACCTGATCTGATGATGGAGCCAGGAGGAGGATAGAGGAACTCTTCAGTGGCTACTAGGGAACCCCTCAAGTTTGGGCTCATTTGATTCGTTTTGACGAGTCCAATAGATTGGGCTTGGTTTAATAAGTAAAAAATAAAATATATAGCTTAAAAAAACTAAAAAAAAACTGGCTAAAAAAAAGTACACACAACCAAAAAACGCTCCACACTTTTTGAATTAACCATTATATCGTAACTAATACAAGTCAATTTAATTATTTTATATTTTTCAGTGCGTTTTCAAAGTGTTTTTTTTTTTGTTTTTTTTTGTTACTCTCATATTGGTATGATAGCCCATGGTGCCCCCCTCTGACGCCTATGGGGTGACCCTGTTGAGACCGTGGCTTTGAAATGTGGTGTCTGCATTTCAGATGGAAGCCATCATTGACAAAATGCAGGATGTTCACACGGGCGTTCCCGTCAGGACAGTCAAGAGTTTCATGACGAAGATACCCTCTGTAAGTACTAAGTTGTATACTAAACTAGTTGCACCCCGCGTCTTCCCGTTATCACGCGGGAACCTTTTTCCGGGATAAAAAGAAGCCTATGTGTTAATCCAGGGTTTAAGCTATCTCCATTCCAAATTTCATTCGGATCCGTTCAGTAGTTTTTGCGTGAAGGAGTAACAAACATCCATCCATCCATCCATACATAATCTCAAACTTTCACGTTTATAATATTAGTAGGAACTGCCTGAAACTGTCGTGCAGACGCACTGAATATATTTATTTACTAGCTGTTCCCCGCGGTTTCACCCGCGAGGGCTACATTTTACCTCGATAAAATGTATCCTATGACCTTCCTCCGAGTTCAAATTTCTAAAATAAAAGGAGCCTAAATTACTCCTTATAACATTAGCTATCTGCAAGTGTGAAAGTCTCGTCAAAATCGATCCAGGCGTTTCAGAGATTAGCCGGAACAACAAGACAGACAGACCAACAAAAAATTTAATAATTGATTTTTGATGTATGTACCATATACATATATGTGTATATATATATTTTCATATGCATTTCCCCCCGACCAGGTGTTCACCGGCTCGGACCTGGTAGCGTGGCTGAACCGTCACTTCCGCTTCGAGGAGGCGTGGGAGGCGTTGCACATGGCGCACCTTCTGGCCGCGCACGGCTACCTGTTCCCCATAGACGACCACGCGCTCACTGTGCGGAACGACAATACCTACTACAGGTGGGTAGAGTTTGGACACTATCCATCTAACAAGTTTGGTCACCTTACTTCTTAAAAACTTATTCGTAAGGTGACCAAACTTGTTAAAAACTTATTCATATGGTGACCAAACTTGTTACAAACTTATTCGTAAGGTGGCCGAACCTCTACAAGCTTATTCATAAGGTGACCAAACTTGTCAGAAACTTATTCATATGGTGACCAAACTTGTTACAAACTTATTCGTATGGTGACCAAACTTGTCAGAAACTTATTCATAAGGTGGCCAAAGTTGTTAGAAACTTTTCAAAAGGGTGACTCACCGAATTGTGAAGTTAGTGCAACAATCAAATATGTCTATCGATTGTTGATGGAATGTTTTAGAAACAGAACGAAGAGAGAATCACTAACGCAAAAATACGATTTGAACAAATATGACATTGGTACATATAAAGTAACGGTAAAGGAAAACATCAACAGGAAACCTACATGTCCAAGAACCGCAACATTTAAAGGCATGCGACATCTACCAACCCGCACTGGGCCCGCGTGCTAGATTACATATATAAATAGTAACTAATAGAATAAATTGATAACCTCCTCCAAATCTGTAGGATATAATATGCAGATAATACCCGCACCACTTCCTGGCTTCTAGAGTGGTGCACAACTGGAACAGACTACCAGAAGACGTTGTGTCGGCACCTTCAGTGAATTCCTTTAAAAACAGACTGGACAAGTGGTTGCGAACGAACAATGCTTCCTTGCTACAGAATTAACTTTTCTCTGCACTTTTGTACATTGCTATAATTCAACACAGCATGATATAGGCACATCAGCCCCAGGCTGCTCGCCTATTACCAAATAAATGAATAAATGTTATTTGCTCCAGGTTTCAAACACCATACTTCTGGCCTTCGAACCAATGGGAGCCTGAAAACACCGACTATGGTAAGCATCATCATCATCATCATCATCTGTATGGGGTCATTCAAGTATTACGTAAGCGCTTGAGGGGGGCGGGGGGGGGTCTTTTGCTTTGCTTATTTTTGAAGACACAGTGGGTGGTCAGTATCGTGATTACGTCAGCAGTTATTAATTACTTTTTACACAAATGACAACCCACAAATCGTTGATAATCATTAAATTCCTCTATCTTAAGCCTATTTGCTCGCGAATCAATAAAAATACAAAATACATTAAAAGAAAAATGCTTAAAGGTGCCAATGATTACGTAAGCATGGGAGGGGGGGGGGGGGGGTAAATAATTGTAAAAAATCTACTTACGTAATACTTGAATGGCCCCTATAGCGCACATTCTTTTATATATTACTAGCTGACCCGGCGAACTTCGTATCGCTAATAAGTCACATTTTAAACCTTACCTGGGCCCGTAGCCAAGATGCATTCTGCAATCGTTGACGCTAGTAGAAAACAAGAAAAAAGTATTGGTTTGACATATTTCAACGCTAAGTCACGTGGTCAGAAATATGTCAAACCAATACTTTTTTCTTGTTTTCTATTAGAGTCAACGATTGCAGAATGCATCTTGGCTACGGGTCCTGAACTTCCACAAATATTTCAAGATGAAAATTATCCAAATCGGTGCAGCCGTTCTCGAGTTTTAGCGCGACTAACGAACAGCAATTGTTTTTTTTTATAAGAGAAAGGAGATTATAACGATGATGGCTCAGTGATAGTGAGGTCGGCTTGCGATCCGTAGGACGTGGGTTCGAATCCTACAATGAGCTTGAGCTTTCGGTGAAGGAAAACATCGTGATGAAACCATAGCTTGGTGGTAGGGTATTTTCTAGTACTCGCCTGGCTAGCTACCACGCTCATGTTAAGAATCTGTCGCCGTGCACCTATCGGTGTGTTCCGGCAGGCTCACTTGAGAGCCAGTTCCCAGTCCAGGTGTAGCGTGGCGCCATCTTCGACCACATCGTCGCTTAACATCAGGTGACTTGTGGTCAAACGCTACCCTGTAAGTAGGAAAAAAAAAGAAAAAAAAATATTCTATTCTATTCTTCTCATCATCATCATCATCAGCCCGTGTCAGTCCACTGCTGGACATAGGCCTCTCCCAAGGTACGCCACTGAGCCCGGTCTTCGGCTCTTCTCATCCAACCACCGCCAGCCACTCGGCGCAAGTCGTCGCTGCAGCTAGTCGCAGCGCGTCCTACACTACGTGCGCCAAGTCGCGGTCTCCACTCAACAACACGTCTACCGCAACGGTTGTCGGTTCTGCGGCTTAATATATGACCAGCCCACTGCCACTTCAGCTTGCTAATTCTATGGGCTACATCGGTGACTTTAGTTCTCTGACGGATCACCTCATTCCTGATTCGATCCCTCAGAAAAACCCCAAGCATAGCCTTTTCCATAGCTCGCTGAGCAACTTTAAATCGGTGGACTAGTCGTGCCGTGAGTGTCTATTCTTCTGTTATCACTATAAAATGCACTTATAGTACAGTAATGTTGCAAATTTTCCGGCAGCCGTGTACCTGTGCAAGCGTACAATGCAGAACAAGGCGCGGCTGGAGCTAGCCGACTACGAGGCGGAGTCGCTGGCGCGCCTGCAGAAAATGTTCAGTCGCAAGTGGGAGTTCATCTTCATGCAGGCGGAGGCTCAGAGCAAGGTATACTGTAATACATAATTATTGTAATTATACACTAGTTTCACCCGCGTCCTCCCGTTATCCCGCAGGAACCTTTTCCGGGATAAAAAGTAGCATATAAATATTTCTATTGCGATAGAGTGTAGTCCACGCGGGTGAAACCGCAAGGCGCAGCTATTATGTATATACATATTATCATGTATGTATAATGATAATAATAAATATCGGGGACAATTGCACACAAATTGAGCTAGCCCCAAATTAAGCTCGAAACTTGTGTTATGGGTACTAGACAACGATATACATACTTATATAGAGAAATAAATACTTATATAGATAGAAATATCCAAGACTCGGGTACAAATATTCGTGCTAATCACACATATATTAGCCCTTACCAGGATTCGAACCCGGTATATGATGATGTCTGGTACCCATAACACAAGTTACGTGCTTTATTTGGGTCTAGATCAACTTGTGTGTCATTGTCCCCTGTTATTTATTTATAATTTTTTGCAGGTGGACAAGAAACGCGATAAGCTGGAACGCAAGGTGCTAGACAGTCAAGAGCGAGCTTTCTGGGATGTCCACAGACCGATGGTAAGGGAAATAGTTATTTGTTATGCAAGGCTGCAAAGTTGTATTTTGGCGCGAGTACTTATATTGAAACCTGAGCAAGCGAAGGATTCAAAGGTACGAGACGCAGAATAACTTTGCAGCTGAGCGAAACACGCAAATTTTCACCTCACTACAGCAAGGAAATTTCTAGATGCAAGAAAAACAGATAAAATAGGTTTGTTTATTTTTTCATGCAATAGTCATGCTGGCCAGTGCGATTATTCCAAAAAGGGGTTGGCACTCTGACATGAAATAAGTATTGTTGCATTTTAAGTGGACTGCCGGTATGGAAAATTATTGAATAGAAAGTTTCGAAGTTTAAAAATACTTTCCACGCTAGCGCGCAAAATGCGCTTTTGCACTCAGATTTCGAATGACAAACACTCTTTCCGAGCTTGTGAGGTGAAAAAAATTTTTACCAAAAAATTAAAGTTAAAAATCTGCATAGGTCCCTTATCAGCTAGTAGTTTAAGAAATAGCCGATGAAAAGTTGTGTGTTTCGCTCGGCTGCAAAGTTATTCTGTGTCTCGTACGTTTGAAACCCTCGCTACGCTTCGCTTGCTCAGGTTGCAATACAAGTACTGGCGCCAAAATACAACTTTGCAGCCGAGCGAAAAGCACAACTTTTCACCTCACTGCGTCGAGGAAAATGCAAGGTGCAAGAAAACAGATAAAATAAGTTTTTCGTTTTTAAGGAGTCGTCGTGCTGGCCAGTGCGATTATTCCAAAAAGAGGTTCGCACACTGACATGAAATAGGTATTGTTGCATTTTAGGTGAACTGACGTTGTGGAAAATTATTGAATAGAAAGGTTCGAATTCTAAAAATACTTTCCAGGTTAAGGTGCAACATGCACTTTTGCACTCAGATTTCGAATTATAAACAGAATCTCTCCGAGCTTGTGAGGTGAAAATTGTAGTACGCAAAAGCGCCTGCCAAAATATTGTCAGCATTGTCTCTCAGCTGTCACTTCCCCCGCCTCTCTCTCTCTTGCTACCGATACTGCTAAAGCCACATTTATATTGATTAATAATAAATCCAGTTTCTATTTATCAAAAGTGTCTCTCATTTCATTAAAAATAACGAATGTATGCCCCTAACGTATTTTCCAGCCTGGCTGTGTGAACACTACGGAAATAGATCCGAAGAAGTTGTCTCGCATTAACGCGCTTAAAGCGAAGCGCTTGAAGCAGTGCCAGGATCTCATACTGCAGCACAACTTGAAGGTAAGCGCTGTGGCACAAGCTTGGGATTGTAGGAAACCATAGCTTGGTGGTAGGGCATTCTCTAGTGCTCGCCTGGCTAGCTACCACACTCATGTTGAGAATCTGTCTCGTTTTGCTAAATTTATTACCGACTTCAAAGAAGGAGCAGGTTGTCAATTCGACTGAATCTTTTCTTATTTTTTCAGGTTTTTTATTTACTAATTACAAGGTAGCGTTTGACCATAAGTCACCGGATGTTAAGTGAAAAATGTGGTCGAAGGTGGCGCCACGCTACACCTGGACTGGCTCTTAAGTGAGGCTGCCGGAACACACCGATAGGTGCTTGGCGACAGATTCTTAACATAAGGCTGGTAGCTAGTTAGGCGAGTACTAGAAAATACACTCCCACCAAGCTATGGTTTCATCACGATGTTTTCCTTTACCGAAAGCTCAAGCTCATTGTAGGATTCGAACTCACGTCCTACGGATCGCAAGCCGACGTCACTAACACTGAGCCATCATCGCTATAAAATTGTAGGGACACATTGTAATTAGATATGTACTTTGATTGTGAGACGCTGTCTTCCCCGCGCCCCCTCGGTGTGGACAGTCAGTCGAATGCAGGGCCCGTTACATAGCCCACGTAATGTGATCAATGAATAAATGCGGAGATCGTTCGTGCCGTAAAGCGTGGTATCAATCAAATCCCTCTCCAAATCTAACAACTACACCCCGCACTAAGCAGGTGTAGCAACAAAATAAAAATGTTTGTTACTTCAGAGCTTTCGACTGGGTGAACCGATTTTGATGATTCTTTCTTCTATTTGAGAGCTGATGCTTTCCATGTGGTCCCATTTCAATTGGTCCAGTTCTGACAACGGTATCCGTGAGAAAACTTTGAGGCCGGTTTTTTATGTTCAAATTTTTAAGTTAATCTTTGTATTTTGTTCCAGAACAATCCAATAGTGACCATAACCAATGCGCAAGAGAGCGAGGAGGAAATCAAGAAGAATGCAGAGGCGGTCAAAGAGAACGGTAAGCTGTGGTCTATGGTAGCTAGATTAGTCATAAACTGAAAAATTTTGACCCTTCAACGATTTTCATGAAATTTAGTTTGCAGGGTGTCTTGGGGACGATAAATGGATCTAGCTAGGTTTCATGTTAAGAAAACGTCGTATTTCAATAATCAACTTAATCATAAACTGAAAAATTACGACTCTACCTGACATCTATTGGCGAGTAGTAATACTATTTTTCTTTGCGACTTGACAATAGATGGTGTTGTTCAGCAACACTAAACAAACTTTCATAAAGGTTTATCATAAATACTGCGTCTTCCTCGTCTTCCTCCTCCGTTGAAGACTTTTTTATGGATGTGCAGTATTTGGGACCATTTTCAAGTTCTGATAGCCTTTAATTAATTAATAAACTCATGGACAGAGTAATTGTAGTTTTCATCTAAATTTCGAACCCCACATTCGCCACAGTAAGATTTTCAAAAATTATCCTTGATCATTGGATAAATTTTTATATTTGCATGTATCACACACAGAATCAGCCACTATAAGGAAAAAAAGTATCAAAACGTTATACTCCAATTTTCCCCAGTATTGCTAGCGTCAATTTCATTTTTTCCCTTTTTGCCATCAGATCCTGGTAGACCTATAGTTACTTAGTTAGAAGTCAAGCTAATAAAAGTGTTTTAAAAACACTTGCCTTCCAGGCGAATCATCCAAACCGGAAATAACGGTCACCTGCGCGACCGAAGCGAACTCGCCCGAGCCGGCGAAGGTCGAGCAACAAATTGACGCGGCGAGGCGACAGCTGGCCATGCTGCGCAACAGATTGGAACGGCGGAACGTCAAAGTCAGCAAGGTCGCTGATATGTAAGCGAAAACATGCTCTATTGCTTAAAGACATAATGTTCGTTTTGGCTGAGATTTTTTCTTATTTGTATGTTTGATGTTGCTAATTAGGATCTCATTTTTAACACTTCCTCCACTCTCCAACACACATTCCTCTCCCACATACTCACGCACACTAGCTTAATCTCTCTCCTAAACACACTCCTCTCTTTTACACACGCACTCACACTCCCTTTCTCCCCCACGCACAAAACACACTCTTCCTCCCTCTCTCTCTCTCACACACACTCACACATATATACCCACCCACACACGCTCCCTCCCTCCCTCTCTGACAAATACACACAAATACAAATCTCACCGCTATAACTGTACTCTCCCTCTCTCTTTCTCTCTCTGTCTTACACACACACACACCTTTCATCTCTCAAGCCCCCTCCCCCCCCACTCACACACACACCTCTCACACACACACACGAATACAAATCTCACCGCTACAACCGTACTCACCCCCCTATCTCTCTTTCTCTCTTACACACCACACTCACAAACCCTTCATCTCTCTCTCTCTTCCACACACACTCTTCCTCTCTCCCACACACACACACGAATACAAGTCTCACCGCTACAACCGTCTATCCTCAGGTTCATAGCGTACTGCGAGCAGTACTCCGACTACGACGCGTTCCTCACGCCTCCGGAATGGCCCAATCCATGGATCAGCGATACCACTGAACTATGGGACATGGAGAAACAGTGGTTAGTACAATCTACATAATTATCTACTCTTCATTTATCGATGTTGGGATTTTTTTAGGGATGGGTAATAAATGGTAAACTCGCGTCCAGGACACGTGACCAGCAGTGCGATTCAAATTCACTCGGAAAGAACAATGGCCAATACGGACCTGAGGTTGTAAAAAACGAGCTATATATGAAAAAAATGGTAATTTTTTACTTATTAAGATTATACGATCGATATTTCAGGGAAACTGTCGAAAAAATCGATTTTTTTGGGTGACCGACTCGGATCGGACAATCCTAACCCGAACCTTTGCTTTTGCTACCGTACTATATATACATATTCTACCAATTTTGTTTTTCTTATTTTTATTTTCCTGAACCTAACGTTAATATCACAAACCAATAACTGTTTTAGGCCGGTCAAAGCTTCAATAAGCTATTCGTAATTTTTATACAAAACATATTTCTGTCAGGTCCAGCGCAGTACGAAAAGTGGCCATTGTTCTTTCCGTGTCGGATCCGACGTCACTTTCGCTTCGCGGATACGTTTTCCCAGAGCAAATAGGTGGCGGAAACTTTTCCGTGACTGAGCAGCTGGTCTGTCAAATTAAATATCAGTTTCTAAATTCAGATTATTAAATCGTGTCTAAAAAAAGTCTGAAGGAAATTTTGATGGTAATGATGGTGGTAAATCTGCCCATGATACTTATTAGGGAACGTATTAGGGAACCCATACTACGTGACCTATTTTTTTTTATTTTTGGTGTTTTTTTCCTCTCCTCGGTGACCACTAGTAGTAGATGTCAAGACCCTCCGCCCCCCTTTAGTTTTCAAGGCAAAAAGTGAAAAGAAAATTATAATTTTGCTTATACTCGTCTTTATTGCATAAGACTGCATGCATACTTAAATTACTAGTGAATTACGCGCTATAATATTCGAATATTAGTCGAAAAAATACAAGATTTGTCTCAGTTAATTCGACTACGTGACAAAAACCTGAGCCACCCCGCCGGTCCTGTGACTGACCGTAGTATGTGTAAGACTTCGCTCCCCCCCCCCCCCTAAACGGGTGACGGGTACCCTAAACGGGTAACGGGTACGTTCCCTTAAGACGAGGAATTGGCAATATTGGCTGCTGGGATCTCCTTTTTTCTCAGCAATTATAAAACATACAGAGCTAATATTTATACATGTTACATGTTTTATTTTTTATGTACATTAAAGATCATGTTTTTGACATCAAATTGTCAGAAGGATAACACGATTCGTTAACTTTCATAGCAGAGAAGCAATGATCGAAAAATGCCTTCAAAAAAAAAATTTCATTTTACAGGCATACAAGACCGATTTAAGAGTTGAATATTTTTTTTGTATGGTATATACGCATTCTTCAAAGAACTACAGATTTAGTTCTATAAAATTAACGATAGTTTTCATTTTAAACGAAATAAAACCTTTTTTTGACGCATACGACCTTACGGCATTATTCAGCTCGCTTGCGTTTTTGTATGGAGCTGATTTCAGATTCATTGTTTATCACGGCGTCCTCTTAAGTACAGTATAGTAAACCTCGTACGTTCCTCAGCAAAGACCCGTTGCCTCTGCGGCGCGTGCGCCGCTGGTCGTTCGGTCTGCGCGAGCTGCTGCAGGACCCCGCGGGGAGGGAACACTTCGCGCGCTTCCTCAACAAGGAGTTCAGCGGGGAGAATCTCAAGTAAGTACACGCACCTTTTTTTTTTTTTAATTTGCTCTGACCTTCGTCTTTTTGGAGGGGCGGGTGGGGGTCACTGTATCGGGTGGGTACCCGCCCCGACTGAGAGGCCCGGAACTCCTACATGGCCCCACAACACTAAGCACCTAGGGGGGGGGGGGCGTCCAGCTTGAAGCGACGCCCTCCAGATACAACAACCAAGTACACGCACCTAGATTAACGCTCGAAATTAATAATCGATCCCGATCCGTTATCCGCGTAGCTAGTTTTAAGTTTGACGTTTTAAAGTGATCACAATGTATCCTATTGAATAAATAAATAAATTGAATTGAAAAAATTTGGATTGATATGGGGGCGTCCATTAATGACGTGAGGTGTTCTAGGGGGGAGGGGATCAAGCTAAATCTTTCCAAATCTCACTTAGGGGGGAGGTACTTGGGAACAGATACAGAAAATCACTTAACCATACAATATATTCCACTTCGTAATTTGACAAAGTTTCATACAAACTTTCATCCCCTATTTTATCCCCTTGAGGGTAGAATTAATCAAAATCCTTCTTAGCGGATGCCTACGTCATAACATCTACCTGCATGCCAAATTTTAGCCCGATCCGTCCAGTGGTTTGGGCTGTGCGTTGATAGATCACTATGTCAGTCAGTCAGTCACCTTTGAGTTATATATATTTAGATGGACCCCAAACCAAGCACGAGGACTGTATCTTGGAGCCCGAGTGCAACTTCTAGAGACCAGGTATTAGGCTTATGATGATAAATAATATTACCTTTATTTATTTATTGTTATATTATGTTAGACGACGAAAGCCAATTACCTAAATAATTTCAAACTGAACTGAACTGAAATGATTAATTTTTTGTGTTTTTAATTAATTAATGTAATTGTTTTTTTTTACCGTTTTAATTAAATAA